>CM033396.1:31461905-32863992 GCA_019426215.1 Buddleja alternifolia
TTAAAAGCATTTGCACTATTCAAACAATGATAGATAGATATACCCTAACAAAATCAACCGGGAACGTGCTCGTTTGCTGGACAGCATTCTTTCGTCATTTTACAACCTCTCGAAGTAGTCGGTATGTCGAGCAAGTTGATCCGATGTAGTTTCGATGACGGTGTACTATCCACTGTAAAGAACGAGGTAACGCCCCAATACTTGTAAATGCCCCGGACCTGTTGCCATGTTTCAATAAAATAATAAGGACATCTACAGTGGGGAGTGTACTTTTATATTCACATTCCTTGGGCCCGATTGAATGCCATCTTGAATATTTTTACAGAGGCAAATATGCCTCAAATTCTGTTAGTCCTCTAAAATCACAGTTGAATAACTGCAAATCATTCAACTCGGGACACCATTTTCCAGGCGGGAAGAAAATTGTTTATCATACAGCACAATGTGCTTCAATATGAGTCTTTTTAATTTCGTAAATTATATCTATCTTCCCACCTACAATGTAGTTCGGTAGAATATAATTTTAACTGAACAAGAGTTTGTGACAAAAACAGACCGTTAGGGAGTGAAGTGGACAACCGCCGAGTAATTTCAGTATACACACAGAATGATCTATTCCAAACGCCACCCACTCTGCCTTATCCAATGCAATGCTTCGCCCCCATTGGTAACTCAAAGCAAGGTTTCAACCACACTTTCATTATGTTCAAGTATAGTGCGATTAACAAAATGAATAAAATCTAACCATGATAACCCCTTTGTTCGAAACGGTTAATATCGAATAAAAGAGTAGGGATGGGATACCAACAATGTTGAAAATATTTTGATAAAAGATCCAATCGGGCTGCCTCCACAATGCATGCATCCCTTGATAACCTTCCCATAACATGAAAAATTATATCCTCACTAAGGAAACTAAGTCCATTATTAGAAATTGTACCTCGTTCCATGGTTGTTTATATGAACTATCCCCTGTTTATACTCTGTTTCTACTCGTGCAAGATGATCCCCTGTTTATACTCTGTTTCTACTCGTGCAAGATGATCCCCTGTCTCCCCTGTTTATATCTCCCCTTTTTCGTGAAAGATGATCCTCACAAATATCCCCTGTTTATACTCTGAAAATTCTTTGTAGGGTATGGTGGAGGAAGAGATTGTTCGATTTTGATCCTCACTAACTTTAATTAACCTTAATTATACTCTGATCCTCACTAACTTTAGTTATACTAACTTTAATTAACTTTAGTTTTTACTCTTAGATTATTGGTAAGGGCATATTTAGCTTATTAGGTAAAAAAATAGTGATAAAAGAGAAAAACAATGCAATGAAACAATTGACCCAATTTTTTAAATTATAAATTGAATATTTTTTATATAATAGGACAAATTTGCATCTAAATTTATTTTCTATGTTTAAAAAAAGGTAACTATTGTATCATCTTCTTATGTTTCTCTTTTTTACTCTTAGATTATTGGTAAGTGCATATTTAGCTTATTAGGCAAAAAAATAGTGATAAAAGAGAAAAATAATGCAATGAAACAATGGATCCAATTGACAATGTGGTAATTTCTTTATATGTCATCTTATTCCATTTGGATATATGTGGTCGTATCATCTATCTACACATTAGTGTGCTAAATTTAAATTATTGTCATATATATATATATATGTATGTATATATATTATACCATGTGATCCGTCCACCTTTGTCTAGGCCAAATAACTTGGTTAACCTTTATCGAGGATATGGAATTTCAAGATATGCCCAAGATCTTTCATCGAGATAAGAAAACAACTTTAGGGTACAAAGAATTATTATTAAACATAAGCACATTATTAGACATTATTTAATGATAGATATATCTTTTTAAAGTTAAAAAAACACACGACTCTTGACATTAAAGGACACGACGTCTCTTGACATTAAAGGAAACGAAGTCTCTTGACATTAAAGTGAGCACAGTCACATGACTCTTGACATTAAAGGACACGGCGGCTGAGTAAAAAATGTCTGCTGAGTAACACCAGAAATGTCTTCTCTTCCATATATATATAGATATATATAATCCCATTTTTTGCCACCACTGACCACCCCTATCGGAAAACCAAAAATTGTTTTCATTTTCATCATCAAACTACGATGGAAACTGGGCAAAACAGTGGAATATTATCTGATTATAGTAGTGATTGGAATTTTCAACCCGAATTTTCCATTTGTGAAACTGTATTTCATGTTGTTCCTTTGACAGAGATGATAGTAAATGACCCTTTTTATTCATCTTTCAGTCCGCCACATTACCCTGCTTTTAACATTCCAGGTAATTAAATCTGAACTTTTTTAAAAATATTATTATTTTCAATATATACAATATATAGTTCCATTTACATTTTCTTTTTGTGTTTAATTTCAGAACTATTGTAGGGCAACTCTGGGAATGAAGCGAGAACAGGATTTGAAAATCAACTAAACCAGCAGCAGTTGCTATTTGATAACTCTACCACTAACGCGACAATGGTGACATTTGATGAGAATTTACATGTGGATGAAGAGAAGAAAATAGTTAAAAGATCAAGGAAAGTAGTGAAAACGTTGTCGAGGAAAACGATTTCGCAGTATTTTTACATGCCAATAAAACAAGCAGCAAAAGAATTGAATGTAGGGTTAACCCTTTTGAAGGAAAGGTGCAGGGAATTGGGAATTAGGAGATGACCTCATAGAAAACTTATGAGCCTTCAAACCCTAATCAAGAATATCCAGGAATTGGGAAAAGAGGAAGGAGATAGGAAGTTGAGAGAGTTGCAGAAATTGGAACAAGAGATGAAATTAATGGAAGAGATTCCAGATATGCAATTGGAGGAAAAAACAAAGAGGCTAAGGATGAAATTTTTTCAGTTTAATTACAAGAAAAGAACGCTTGGGAAGAAAATTAATTCACTTTAAACACCCACCATCAAATAAAAATTATAGAAAAATCAATAATGATTACCCACCATTGGTCATTACAATGATTAACTTTAAGACCTACCAATCAATGTTGATACGGTATTTATAGGGATGTAAATGAGTCGAGTGGAGCCGAACAAGTTGTTGTTCAAGCTTATTTATGTGAAACATTATCGAACTATAAAATTTGTGTTTGATTTTGATTTGATTGTTAATATCAGTCATATTGACATTGATCATTAGATTTAAGTTTCATTTTTATAGCTAATTATCCATTTTAGTAAGGATTGAGTAATCATAAATAGCACGACAGAATGATTATATCCATGAAAAGCTTTTTAATCACTAATTATAGGTTGTTAGTGGATTTTTATGGATCATTTTTAATGCGGAATTAAAGGACTGGTGGAGGACTATCTGTAATCATTACATGTAATAATTTATAATTTTTTAAAATTTATGTAACATACTAAGCACCAATATTTCAGCCCAATATTCCTTCCCTCCAAGTTTTTTTTTTGGGGGGTTAGTCTTTCCCTCTAAAGTTGGAGAAGATTTTTAATCTTCTCCCCCTCTCCCTCCTGCTATTTCCCCCTACTTTCTAACCTTTCTCTCACTCTCTCTCTCTCCCTGCTCTTTCCCAGGCTGCACATTCTCCTTGTGGGTTGCTGATTCAATCGATACTGAGGAGCCCTAGGTGAGCCCCATTGGTGCTGAAAATTTTGGAAGGTGTTGTTTTACTATAGTCCTATGATTTTATTTTCAATTTGCCCTCCTTAATTTGTTGATTGCACTTCGTCCTTTTTTCACCCTCTGTCCCTTTCGATTTTTTACTAAATTTTGTCAATAATTGGATTATTGTGATATTTGGGTTTATGAAATGTTCAAGTGAAGTTGGGAGGCCTTGTTAGTTTTCTCTATAATTCTTATACTTACAAACTCAGAAATACATTTGATAATGAAATTGAAATTAGGTGAATGGTTTTTTCTCATGTTAATTTTCTTGAATTAATGGTGTTTATGAGTTTCACATCATCATCTTCTTTGGCTTGAGACCTTATTTATGTTCAATGTAATATGTTGTTATGCAAATGATAACACTCAAATTTATGTTCAATGTAATATGTTGTCATATAACTATTAATAGGCAACAAAAATATTTCGATAACATTATATATTATATTAAATTAACAACTTAACAACTCAACATGTATACTATTATATAATTAAACTAAGAAACTTAACAACTTAACATATAATTACTAATGCAAGTGATATGAAAGTGGCGTGTAAAGCCACTTAACAACTTAACATATATACTATTATATAATTAAACTAATAAACTATTAAACTAATAAAGTAATAACACTAATAAAGTAATAAAGTAACATAATTTGCAGAAGACTTAATCATTTTTTTACTATTAAACTAATAAAGTAATAATACTAATAAAATACTAAATTGTGAACTTTATTGTTTTTATTGAGTCTAAATAGTTGATTTTATTGTTTTTCATTGTTTATGTTTGGAATTATTCGAGGTGTCTGAATTTTGAATTGCCTGGTTTTTTAGATTTTTGATTGCTATCTTTTATTTATGTACATTACTAGCTAAGTTAATGTAAAAAACCACATTGATATTAAAATTGAGATTTGGTGACTATTGTTCTACTAATTTTGATACATTAATTTTGATAACATAATCAAATATGGAACTTAAAAGAATGTTTAAATCAAACAAGATTGAATATGTTAACTTTTTGGATGTATTATAATCATACTTTCATCCGCGACATATAGAAAATCAAGATCATGTTCTTTGTATAAAAGCGCTTGATAAATTATATATGCTATGGTAGGATACGGAAAATGGATAAAACTTGGATGAATGCAAGAAGATTTTCTCGTGAGTATGTGTGGGGAGTTGATTCATTTATGAACTTCGTAGAGGAACATTTGGGGAAAGAATGTGAAATCAAATGTCCATGTGCAAATTGCTTGAACTCGTACGTTCATAGTCAAAAGGTGGTGCTTGATCATCTACTTATTCGAGGGATAGACACCGAATACACTAGGTGGATTTATCATGGTGAACCTCCTGACTATCGAATTCCTGACGGTGATTATGAGAATAATGATGTGGATGAAGATGACAACCACACAAATATTGGTGTGGATGACTTGTTAGCTGATCTTGGAAAGTTCTATGAAAATAGTGGTGGCTTTGAGGGAAGTCATAACACCACCCACAAGGAAAGTCAAGACGAACCTATGACTTTTGTTGAATTACTGAAAAAGGCTGAACAAGAACTATATCCAGGTTGCTCGGAGTTCTCTACTCTGTCTTTCATTGTCAATTTGCTCCACTTGAAGGTGTATAATAAGTGGAGCAATAAATCATTTGACATGATGCTAAAGCTACTTAAGAAAGCATTACCTAATGGTGAAACTCTTCCAAAATCGTACTATGATGCAAAAAAGGTTTTAAATGATTTGGGTTTGGGATACATTGCAATCCATGCATGTAAGTATGACTGCGCAATATTTTGGAAAGAATATGAAAATTTTGAGGAGTGTCCTGTATGTGGGACGTCTAGATGGAAAGTTAATAACAAGGGAAAGAAAATCCCTCACAAGGTTTTGCGCTACTTTCCTTTAAAACCAAGGTTACAAAGGTTGTTTATGTCATCAAAAACAGCAGAGGATATGAGGTGGCATCAAGATAAGCTCATAAATGATGAGAAAGAGTTGAAACACCCAGCTGATGCCAAAGTTTGGAAAGAATTTGATAAAGAACATTCATGGTTTGCGCAAGATGCCCGCAATGTAAGACTAGCCTTGGCAACTGATGGCTTCAACCCATTTGGTACTATGAGTAATTCTTATAGTATGTGGCCTGTGGTTCTCCTTCCATATAACATGCCTCCTTGGAAATGCATGAAGAAGTCATATTTTATGATGTCATTGCTTATTCCAGGACCCCAACAACCGGGAAAGGACATTGATGTTTACCTACAACCGTTGATCGATGAATTAAAAGAATTGTGGGTAGAAGGTGAGCAAACGTATGATGCTTCTTCTAGAAAGAATTTTAAGATGCATGCTGCCCTTTTATGGACCATTAATGATTTTCCTGGATATGGTAATTTGTCTGCTGGGAGCACAAAAGGTTATATGGCATGCCCCGTTTGTAACAAACACACATGGTCGAAGAGATTGAGAAATAAAATATGTTACATGGGTCACCGTCGATTTTTGCCACGTGGTCATAGATGGCGAAGGAATAAGATCAAGTTTGATGGAAAAGAAGAAAATGGAACCGCACCAAATGCTTTATCAGCGAAAGATGTATTGCATCAAACAAGACATTTAAAAGGTGTCAAACCAGGGAAGCATCCTCGCCTAAGAAAAAGTAAGCGAGATAAACAAGATTTAAATTGGACTAGAAGGAGCATTTTTTTTGAACTGCCTTATTGGGAAACTTTACTCCTAAGACACAATCTTGATGTGATGCATATTGAAAAAAATATTTGCGATAATATTTTGGGGACATTATTGAACATTGATAAAAAAGCAAAAGATACATATAAAGCAAGGAAAGATTTGGAGGATATGAATATAAGGAAAGAATTGCATTTAAAGAAAAGAGATGATGGCAGATATGAAATACCACCAGCATCTTATGCAATGTCTAAGAAAGAAAGACAAGAATTTTGTGATTTTCTTAAGTCACAAAAGTTTCCCGATGGATATGTTTCAAATGTATCCCGTTACGTAAATGTTTCTGAAGCTAAGCTGGTCGGCTTGAAAAGCCATGACTGTCACATTCTCTTACAATGGCTACTTCCATATGGCATTCGTGGATGTTTGAGGAAAGAAGTATCTGCTACATTGCTTGAGTTAGGAGATTTCTTTAAGATGCTATGCTGTAAAAAGTTAAGGGTAGAAGATTTAGAGAAAATGGAAAAAGACATTGTTGAGATATTGTGTAAGCTTGAAATGATTTTTCCACCTGCCTTCTTTGATGTTATGGTGCACTTAGCTGTTCATCTACCACACGAAGCTATGTTAGCTGGACCGGTTCAATATCGATGGATGTACCCTATTGAGAGGTGAGAAGGGAAAATTATTTTTGATTATTTCTAAACTATCATTTATATACTTAATCTTTCCTAATATTTTATTATTAAATAATATTATTTGAAGGTTTTTTGGTACACTAAAGGGTTATGTGCGAAATAAAGCTCATCCAGAAGGGTCAATTGCCGAAGCTTATGTAGCAAATGAATGTTTAACATTTTGCTCAATGTATCTCGAAGGAATTGAGACCCATTTTAACAAAGAAGAGAGGAATTTTGATGTTGAAGTTGATGGTGAATTATCTGTTTTCTCACAAAAGTTACGACCCTTTGGAGCTACAAAATATGTTGAGCTTTCAAAGAATGAGCAAGATAAGGCTCATTGGTATTTCTTAAATAATTGTGAAGAAGTGGAACGATTTCAAGAGTAAGTAATATATTCTTAAACAACTAATATAGTTTTTCATTATTTTAATTTAAAATAGTAATAATACAGATTTAATGCATATGTAGAGAGCATAGAGAGGTACTCAAGCGAGAAAGTCCTTTACACTTAGAAGAGAGACACAAAGATCAATTTCCACAGTGGTTTAAGCAGCATGTAAGTGAAATAATTAAAATTATTGAGTTATACTGTGGTTTAAGCAACATGTTAAGCAAGAAAATCCCTTAAATTGGCTTACAGTGTATTATTTTGCTTGCAGATAACACATTTGAAATATCATAATCAGAAAGAAGTTACAGATGAAATATATGCATTGGCTTGTGGACCACATATAATTGTAAAAAAGTATCCTGGGTGTATTGTGAATGGAGTTAGATTCCATACCAAATCTAAAAAACCAGGCAATTCAAAATTCAGACACCTCGAATAATTCCAAACATAAACAATGAAAAACAATAAAATCAACTATTTAGACTCAATAAAAACAATAAAGTTCACAATTTAGTATTTTATTAGTATTATTACTTTATTAGTTTAATAGTAAAAAAATGATTAAGTCTTCTGCAAATTATGTTACTTTATTACTTTATTAGTGTTATTACTTTATTAGTTTAATAGTTTATTAGTTTAATTATATAATAGTATATATGTTAAGTTGTTAAGTGGCTTTACACGCCACTTTCATATCACTTGCATTAGTAATTATATGTTAAGTTGTTAAGTTTCTTAGTTTAATTATATAATAGTATACATGTTAAGTTGTTAAGTTGTTAATTTAATATAATATATAATGTTATCGAAATATTTTTGTTGCCTATTAATAGTTATATGACAACATATTACATTGAACATAAATTTGAGTGTTATCATTTGCATAACAACATATTACATTGAACATAAATAAGGTCTCAAGCCAAAGAAGATGATGATGTGAAACTCATAAACACCATTAATTCAAGAAAATTAACATGAGAAAAACCATTCACCTAATTTCAATTTCATTATCAAATGTATTTCTGAGTTTGTAAGTATAAGAATTATAGAGAAAACTAACAAGGCCTCCCAACTTCACTTGAACATTTCATAAACCCAAATATCACAATAATCCAATTATTGACAAAATTTAGTAAAAAATCGAAAGGGGCAGAGGGTGAAAAAAGGACGAAGTGCAATCAACAAATTAAGGAGGGCAAATTGAAAATAAAATCATAGGACTATAGTAAAACAACACCTTCCAAAATTTTCAGCACCAATGGGGCTCACCTAGGGCTCCTCAGTATCGATTGAATCAGCAACCCACAAGGAGAATGTGCAGCCTGGGAAAGAGCAGGGAGAGGGAGAGAGTGAGAGAAAGGTTAGAAAGAAGGGGGAAATAGCAGGAGGGAGAGGGGGAGAAGATTACAAGTGTTCTCCAACTTTAGAGGGAAAGACTAACCCCCCAAAAAAAAAACTTGGAGGGAAGGAATATTGGGCTGAAATATTGGTGCTTAGTATGTTACATAAATTTTAAAAAATTATAAATTATTACATGTAATGATTACAGATAGTCCTCCACCAGTCCTTTAATTCCCCCATTAAAAATGATCCATAAAAACCCACTAACAACCTATAATTAGTGATTAAAAAGCTTTTCATGGATATAATCATTCTGTCGTGCTAATTATGATTACTCAATCCTTACTAAAATGGATAATTAGCTATAAAAATGAAACTTAAATCTAATGATCAATGTCAATATGACTGATATTAACAATCAAATCAAAATCAAACACAAATTTTATAGTTCGATAATGTTTCACATAAATAAGCTTGAACAACAACTTGTTCGGCTCCACTCGACTCATTTACATCCCTATAAATACCGTATCAACATTAATTGGTGGGTCTTAAAGTTAATCATTGCAATGACCAATGGTGGGTAATCATTATTGATTTTTCTATAATTTTTATTTGATGGTGGGTGTTTAAAGTGAATTAGTTTTCTTCCCAAGCGTTCTTTTCTTGTAATTAAGCTGAAAAAATTTCATCCTTAGCCTCTTTGTTTTTTCCTCCAATTGCATATCTGGAATCTCTTCCATTAATTTCATCTCTTGTTCCAATTTCTGAAACTCTCTCAACTTCCCATCTCCTTCCTCTTTTCCCAATTCCTCGACATTCTTGATTAGGATTTGAAGGCTCATGAGTTTTCTATGAGGCCATCTCCTAATTCCCAATTCCCTGCACCTTTCCTTCAAAAGGGTTAACCCTACATTCAATTCTTTTGCTGCTTGTTTTATTGGCATGTAAAAATACTGCGAAATCGTTTTCCTCGACAACGTTTTCACTACTTTCCTTGATCTTTTAACTATTTTCTTCTCTTCATCCACATGTAAATTCTCATCAAATGTCACCATTGTCGCGTTAGTGGTAGAGTTATCAAATAGCAACTGCTGCTGGTTTAGTTGATCTTCAAATCCTGTTCTCGCTTCATTCCCAGAGTTGCCCTACAATAGTTCTGAAATTAAACACAAAAAGAAAATGTAAATGGAACTATATATTGTATATATTGAAAATAATAATATTTTTTAAAAAGTTCAGATTTAATTACCTAGAATGTTAAAAGCAGGGTAATGTGGCGGACTGAAAGATGAATAAAAAGGGTCATTTACTATCATCTCCGTCAAAGGAACAACATGAAATACAGTTTCACAAATGGAAAATTCGGGTTGAAAATTCCAATCACTACTATAATCAGATAATATTCCACTGTTTTGCCCAGTTTCCATCGTAGTTTGATGATGAAAATGAAAACAATTTTTGGTTTTCCGATAGGGGTGGTCAGTGGTGGCAAAAAATGGGATTATATATATCTATATATATATGGAAGAGAAGACATTTCTGGTGTTACTCAGCAGACATTTTTTACTCAGCCGCCATGTCCTTTAATGTCAAGAGTCGTGTGACTGTACTCACTTTAATGTCAAGAGACTTCGTTTCCTTTAATGTCAAGAGACGTCGTGTCCTTTAATGTCAAGAGTCGTGTGTTTTTTTAACTTTAAAAAGATATATCTATCATTAAATAATGTCTAATAATGTGCTTATGTTTAATAATAATTCTTTGTACCCTAAAGTTGTTTTCTTATCTCGATGAAAGATCTTGGGCATATCTTGAAATTCCATATCCTCGATAAAGGTTAACCAAGTTATTTGGCCTAGACAAAGGTGGACGGATCGCATGGTATAATATATATACATACATATATATATATATATATATATATGACATTAATTTAAATTTAGCACACTAATGTGTACATAGATGATACGACCACATATATCCAAATGGAATAAGATAACATATAAAGAAATTACCACATTGTCAATTGGGTCCATTGTTTCATTGCATTATTTTTCTCTTTTATCACTATTTTTTTGCCTAATAAGCTAAATATGCCCTTACCAATAATCTAAGAGTAAAAAAGAGAAACATAAGAAGAGGATACAATAGTTACCTTTTTTTAAACATAGAAAATAAATTTAGATGCAAATTTGTCCTATTATATAAAAAATATTCAATTTATAATTTAAAAAATTGGGTCAATCGTTTCATTGCATTGTTTTTCTCTTTTATCACTATTTTTTTACCTATTAAGCTAAATATGCCCTTACCAATAATCTAAGAGTAAAAACTAAAGTTAATTAAAGTTAGTATAACTAAAGTTAGTGAGGATCAGAGTATAATTAAGGTTAATTAAAGTTAGTGAGGATCAAAATCGAACAATCTCTTCCTCCACCATACCCTACAAAGAATTTCGGCACGGTGGAGGTTCTGTAGCGCGTCATAGCCTCCTTCGCCACGACATTTGTGGCTTAGTCCTTCGCCCGCCTATCGTATCGGCTCGGCTTCGTCCTAGAAGCTACTGTTCCGCTTTAAGGCAATTAGTGGTATCAGCGGGACGGCTCAATGAAGTATATAAACAGGGGATATTTGTGAGGATCATCTTTCACGAAAAAGGGGAGATATAAACAGGGGAGACAGGGGATCATCTTGCACGAGTAGAAACAGAGTATAAACAGGGGATAGTTCATATAAACAACCATGGAACGAGGTACAATTTCTAATAATGGACTTAGTTTCCTTAGTGAGGATATAATTTTTCATGTTATGGGAAGGTTATCAAGGGATGCATGCATTGTGGAGGCAGCCCGATTGGGTCTTTTATCAAAATATTTTCAACATTGTTGGTATTCCATCCCTACTCTTTTATTCGATATTAACCGTTTCGAACAAAGGGGTTACCATGGTTTAGATTTTATTCATTTTGTTAATCGCACTATACTTGAACATAATGAAAGTGTGGTTGAAACCTTGAGCTTTGAGTTACCAATGGGGGCCGAAGCATTGCATTGGATAAGGCAAGAATGGGTGGCGTTTGGAATAGATCATTCTGTGTGTATACTGAAATTAGTCGGCCAGTTGTCCACTTCACTCCCTAACGGCCTGTTTTTGTCACAAACTCTTGTTCAGTTAAAATTATATCTACCGAACTACATTGTTAGGTGGGAAGATAAATATAATTTACGAAAATTAAAAAGACTCATATTGAAGCACATTGTGCTGTATGATAACACATTTTCTTCCCGCCTTGGAAAATGGTGTCCCGAGTTGAATGATTTGCAGTTATTCAACTGTGATTTTAGAGGACTAACAGAATTTGAGGCATATTTGCCTTCTGTAAAAATATTCAAGATGACATTCAATCGGGCCCAAGGAAATGTGAATATAAAAGTACACTTCTCCAATGTAGATGTCCTTATTATTTTATTGAAACAAGACAAACAGGGTCCGGGGCATTTACAAGTATTGGGGCCGTTACCTCGTTCTTTACAGTGGATAGTACACCGTCATCGAAACTACATCGAATCAACTTGCTCGACATACCGACTACTTCGAGAGGTTGTAAAAATGACGAAAGAATTGCTGTCCAGCGAACGAGCATGTGTCCCGGTTGATTTTGTTAGGGTATATCTATCTATCATTGTTTGAATAAGTGCAAATGCTTTTAAGAAGTTGTTTTGATTTTCTTTTTTTTTTTGAATTGTTTGTTTAGAAGTTGGCGCATGTGGAGTCTCTACATCGCATTATGGCGAGGTACTTTTTTGTTAATATGCACCGCCTAGAGATCGAGTGTTCGAAGCTGGTTGACAATCTTGCTGTCACATTGGTGCTCATCAGTAGATGTACAGGCTTGAATGAGCTTAAAGTCGATTTGGTGGTAATATTTTAAGTTTTATGGTTTGTCGCTTATTAGTTATTACATGGTTTATTAAACACGTTCTTTGTTTGGGTTTCTAAAATAAAATTGTAATTGACTTAACATGTGTAGGGTGCACCATGGAAAAACGCGGGCATTAGTGTATCCAACTACGTAAAGGACTGGAAGTTGCAAGCAATGGGATTGGAGGCATTGAATGAGGTCACGATCTTCAACTTCTCGAGTCCTGATTGCAAGCTAAGCTATATTCTGTACGTGTTGTAACAAGCAACTGAGTTGGGTACACTAAATATCTACTGTGTTAATCAATTTTTTGATGATCCAATTGGTGTGTATAAGAAGGCATCAATTAGAGCGT
Organism: Buddleja alternifolia; assembly: GCA_019426215.1. Lineage (NCBI taxonomy): Eukaryota > Viridiplantae > Streptophyta > Magnoliopsida > Lamiales > Scrophulariaceae > Buddleja > Buddleja alternifolia. Next base: position 31,474,986 of record CM033396.1, read on the forward strand.
ATGAAGTTACCGCGTCAAACAATGTGCAAATTCGTTTCATAAAAGGGGCTTACCCTAGAATAAGAGGAGAATGAAAATTGCACAAGAATTTTACAGTGGTTCGAAGCATCAATTTGATCCAACAATGTACTTAATTTGACTATGAATGTACGAGTTCAAGCAATTTGCACAAGGGCACTTAATTTCACATTCTTTGCCAAGATGTTCCATATCGAAATTCATAAACGTATCAACTCCGCGTACATACTCAGGAGAAAATTTTCTTGCATTCATCCAACTTTTATCCATTTTCTTATATCCTACTGTAGAATATATAAAAATATATCAAGAAGATAATTTGATGATTGGTTTTCTATAAGTAGTATACGAAAATTTGACTAATATAGCACAAACGTTAATAAATCAAAGATGTCCCTTAACCTTTATATTATATTTTTTTTTTATGTCTTTCCTTTTTATTATTAGCCAAATAAATTAAAATAATTAAATTATAAATAACTCTTACTTCTTATTGTTAAATTTCTTTTCTAAAATTGAATTATAAATAACTCTTACTTCTTATTGTTAAACTTCTTAATATATTAATTTCTTGATTGCACTTAATTAAATATTTTAATTTAGTTCTCGTTGCCTAAAGAATTCTCGTACACAACAAAATATTTTGTTGTCTTCCACCACTTATAGGGCATGAAATGTTTCGTTGCCCAAATTTATAATATTTTGCAATGTGTTATTGTCGTTGGGTAAAGAACTACTCGTTTGCGACAAAGTATTTTGTTGTCTTTCACCACTTATGGGGGACGAATTATTTTGTTGCCACATTATAAGGTTTTGCAACGAGTTGATGTTGTAGGCTAAAGAATTACTTTTACGCTACAAGTATTTTGTTGTCTTTCACGATTTATAGGGGACGAACTTTTTCGTTGCCACATTATAAGATTGTGCGACGAGTTATTGTTGTAGCATAAAGAATTACTCGTACGCAATAAAATATTTTGTTGTCCTTCATCCCTTATAGGAGACGAATTATTTCATTGCCATCTCATAAGATTTTACAACGAGTTGATACCGTAGCGTAAAGAAAAACTTGTACGCAACAAAGTATTATGTTGCCTATCACCACTCATAGGGAACAAATTATTTTGTTGTGATAATACAGGGTTTTGCAACGATTTCAAACCATTGCGTAAAAAGTTACTCGTGCGCAACAAAGTATTTTGTTGCAATTGCCAAAATTTGTTGCCAAATATATGTTATGGACCAGAGCTAGTTGGAAAATACAATTTTAGCAACAAAACATAGTTATCATCCTAAAAAAAATACTTATAAGCTACGAAACTTATATTTTGTTGCCAAAACGTAAACAACGGCAACGAAAATCATGTTGTAGTTAAAAAAATCGTTGCGTATTTTATCTTTTCTTGTAGTGAATTTCATTGAATCTTGAAATCTTAAAGAATGCAAAAATAACGTTTCATTGCATGTCGAGAGAATCTTGATATATGATATATGATATATCCAACTCGCAGGCATCTCAAAACCGCAAACAGGACAATAGTGACTAGTTTTAAGCCACTTTTTGATACAATTTCCATGAAAAATATGCTTACACTGCATAATAACACCTTCACACCCGCCATTACCGGGGAACTCTTCCATACAAATTGAACAAGTCATCCCATATTTCATTATTTTCTTCATCTCCAACAACTCTATCGATGATTCAACTGTAGGAACCATACAAGATCTATCGTCGTCTTCTTCCATGGACTCCTGAATTGACGATTCCAATGCACGCCCCTCATCATAAACGTGTTTGTGTACAGCGACAATTTGGAACTCAAGAAACACAAAGTTATGACGAAGAAGCATTTTTATAATTTCATCTTGCGCTTTACTCATCGCGCAATCAATAAAAATTTTACTCCAATTTGCATCCACAGACCAATCTTTTAGGGCTTCCTCGATGGTTCTTCGTGCTGATTCTTGTGATATGAAATCCTCAAGGTTGATCACGATAAAGTTATCGATCTTGAGTGGCTTTATAACTCTTTCGTACTGCAAGTAACATGGATTGGATGACTAAAAAGTACAGGTTCTTGATATCTTTATTTTTATTGATAGTAATATAATTTGAAATATTTTACGTCTGCTACTTTATTGGATAAACTTGACAAAGATACTTATTTTGACGCATATATTTATTCGGAAAAATTACTAGTAGAGGCTTAAAACTAATTTTTCTATTAAAAAAACTCGTGATAATATTTTATAAATTTAAAATATCAATCCACAAAGTTTTCATTCATAAAAATCCAAAACTTTAGGTTAATAAATTTTTTACTCAATTATCCTTGACATTTTAAATTAAGAATTAATCAATTACTTTATTATATAAAGTTAGAATTTTTAAATCGGTAACTTTTATTATTTCATTTGGAGTTCTTTTAATTTTTATAGCTTTTATAGAATGAGGTAAATTAACATGTTAACCTTAAAAAAAAAAAAACTTAAGATATTTTATTTGTAACATTAAAAAAGTAAAATTTTTGTTACTCAATTTTATCAAATTGAGAAATCAAAAGGAAGAAAAAACATATTAAAAAGAACCAGCCTATTACACCTTAACCTTTAAAACCAAGGGTAATATGGTAAGAAAGAATCTATCAAAAAATATTTCGTCAGTCAAAATTTTGACTTTTTGGTCCTAGGTTGACCAGTGACGAAATGGGGGTTATTTAAGAAGTCTTTTGCTGAAATCAGTATTTTATTGCCCGGAAAATCTGACATGGGGTGAACGTGAATCCAACTTGACATACAAAGGGTCTTGTGATAATTTACCGGGGGTGGGGGTTGTAGTTACACTTAAAGTGAGGGGTGTAACGAATTCCTAAAATCAATTAAGATCCCCTCTAAGTACAAAATGACCATAATTATGAGGGTATACCAATAAATTTGGTGGCAATTCACGAATTCTAGAACGGGGTAGGTGTATTATTGTATAGATTAAGGGTAAGTAATTCAAAATTTTATTTGGGACTGAAAACATAATTGTGTAAATCATGGTATAATCAAAACTAAAATAGATCTATTATGCAGAAATAAAAATGCAATTTTTCCTCAACCTAGCTAATGGTATCTGGATTGGACAGAAGTGGAAAAATTGCACTTTTGGTAAACTAATGTGGTCTGCATGTTTTTTTGGTACAGGTACACTAATATGGGAGGGTAACAGTTTGAGTACATCGTTGGTAAAAACAGTGGCAATCCTATATAAGTTTGAATTTCCACAGGATTTCTCACGTGATGAGTATGGGACATCAAACTTTGAGAATTTTTCTGATTTGGAGGGTAAATTGATGATGTGACATCCAATAGACAATAAATTGGCGACATGGCAGCCAATTAGACAAAGTTTAAATTTTTTGTTGTTACTAGGAAAGTTTGAACCTATGACCAAGAGCTAAAAATTAACATTTCTATCTCTCTATCACATGCCACAAGTTGTTTTAATTAGCTTTAGTTTAGTTACTTATAAAAGAAAATTTAATCTTTAACTTATCAATATTCTTCTCCAACGTCAATTTCTTCTTTAACATTAAAACATAACTTTAACATTAGTGCTAGTGGCTGCGGGGTTTGAAGTTATGGCACCGGCAGTGGCAGTGGTGTTGGTGGAGGGCAAAATTGAATTGATGTATTTGGAGTGACGACTAGGAGAAACAATTGAGAGCGAAAGAAACGACACCATCCTCGTAGAGGAGAGAAAGCAATCGTTCTCAAAAGGAACGATATCGTTTATGGAGGAAGAAGTAGAAAAAATGGAAAAACCCAGCCAAGGGGAGGGATCCAGAATTCAAGGGGCAGTGTAAGCGGCAGTGCAGTAAAGAGGAGCATCGATGGAGGAGAAGGCGTGTTAATGTGTTATGATCAGTGGGTTAAATAAGGCTGAATTGAAGAAATTGGCTAAGGAAGAGAAGAATCGGGCTTGCCAAAGGATAAAGCGTGTGTTTATACATATAAAAAGTGCTGAGGATATTAGAAGACGACGCCGTTTCACTTAATGGCAGTGGGGGTCAACAAATGCCACAATCCGGAGATGACAGCTGGACGTTAGTTAAAATCAGTTAGAAAGTTAGCTGAAGTTGTTAGGGTTAGGTCAGCTTATTAAATACGCATGGAGAGTTCGATCCTGGCTCAGGATGAGCCCATTAATTGTAGTTAGGGTTCGAATTGCTATAAATAGATTTTGTACTGAATGGAAGAACTATTCTAAAAAATAATATCAAAGAACTTTGCTCTCAAATTCTCCCTCAATTTACATTTTAGTTCTTTCGAATTTATGATTCACATTGAATCATAACAAGTCGGTATACCAATTGTCGTAGACAGTGATTCTGATTTCCTCATTCTGAGCTTTTTTCAGAAATTCAATGTCAAACGACGTCGTTTTTGTGGAGGGGAAATTGAAAAAAAAATAAAAAAAATTCAACGATGGAATCCAGTGGAATGTGCAGCGGGACGATGAGGTCCAGTGTGTTGCCGCTCTTATACATAAGTACAGTACAATATGGAGAGTACCATGCAGCTATATGTGTAGAATATTAGGTGCAAGACACCTTAACAATATAAGGGGAAGGTAAGTGTCCCATATCACCCTAATCCTCTTATTTTTCTTATCATCTTTAGAAGTTATAGTTTGATTAATTATTTTATAGTTAGAGTTTAACCCCCAGAGTCCAAGCACTATGCAATAAAACCCAAAGTCACTTAGTATAGAGTCTGATACATTCTCGCCCAAGAACATTTTCTAGTCGGTCTCTATGATTTTAAGTAAATATCTTTTTTAATTTTATTTTTGACAATGACTATAGATGACTAAACTTATTACTCGGAAATGAGGGACTCCACAAGTGATGTATCAAGGTTTTACGCAAGTTATTAATCAAACATTGTTTTGCATTTTTTGAATTTCAAAATGAAAGGATGAATATATGAGTTTTTAGTTTATAGCATATATATGAATAAATTTAGGATAAATTGTACTTTTGGTCTTATATAATGGGGGGTGGCAAGAGTGGACCGCTTTCTTTTTCCAAGTTGCAGTTATGTCCTTCATCTTCCAATTTTGTTGCGATTTTAGTCCCCCGAGGCAATTTTGGTCCTCCGATGCCGGAAAATTGTAAAAGTTGGGGTTGCATTTAATTTGGGAATTTTGCATCTAATTGGGGATTTTTAAATTTTGGATGAAAAATTAGAGAGGAAATTGAGGATTTGGCACTTTGAAGAGAGATTGGCGGGAAAATGGACATAAATCTTTTTTTATACTTTGGCGGGGAATTGAAGGGTTTTTTATTATTATTATTTTGTTTTGCCATATTTTAACTTGTTGTGTCTATTTTTTCTTTATTCAATAATTCTCACAATTTTAAAGTATCATAAAATAATATAAACTGACATTATTAAATATCATTGACAATAATATATATATATATACACACATAATAAAATAAAATTTTCACATTTGAGTATAATATTAGGAATATATTTAATTAATTTTAGCCTAATAATCACACATTTTATTTATGGATGGATTTTGTCATGCTTTAATTGAATTTTAAATATTAAATTATTATAAAGTATAGGAATCAAAATAATTTTTTTTCTAAAAGAATCAAAATAAAATAATTTATCAGTTTCATATTATAATATATATAAAGATTCAAAATAAGTTAAAAGAGATTTTATAATTTATCTGAGGAGAGTACTCAACATGTTATGGACACGGCGAATACTTTATAATTTTTGTACAGTTTAAATTATATATTATACATATTATATACAAACATTGATATTTATTTATGTTAATTTGTACTATTTTATGATACTTTAAAAATATGAGTCTTAATTATTTAACAAGAAATAGATGAAAAGTACGAAAAATAAAAAAAAATCTAATTTTAAACATTGGTGTTTGTATATTATTATTTTGTTGTCAGTGTGTTGTGTGTGCATATATATAAATATAATATTAGCAAAAGCCCCAAAAAATTCCCTCCAAAAATCAGAAAATCCTCAATTTTTAGAATTTTCAGTCACTGGAAGACCAAAATTGCCACAAAATTAAAAAATGTTGGACTTAATTACAAGTTAGAAAAATAGTGTCCCAAATTTGCCACCCCTCTAATATGTAGAACCAAAATTGCAATTTTCTCTTAAAGTTATATATATAATCTGCATTTACCTATTCTCTCAACCAATACTTGTTATAATCTGCATTTACCTATTCACCTTACCAATACTAGTTTGGTTTGAAGCAAATGGTTCTGGTATGAATTGAATAAAAAAAAAAAAAATTTACAATCCTGTAGTTTTCATAAATTACGATTACGTTTTGGGCTTTGAAATAAAGGGAATTACTATCAGTTGAGAATTTTAAAAAAATAATATAAAATTAAATCGAAATTAAGAAAATAATACACAAAAAAATAGTGCTCAGATAATAGCACATTCCGCGCCACGTCAGCGCGGAATAGAATATGTATTTTTTTTTAAAATTAAAAGGCATTCCGCGCCACGTCAGCGCGGAATGGCAGCAATTTTTATTTTTTTAAAATAAATTTGGCCCATTCCGCGCTGACTCAGCGCGGAATGGCCAATATATATTTTTTTTTGTTATTTATCTTTTGGTTTTTTTTCTTATTTCCCGCTCGTTTTTCTCCTTTTTTCGTGCATTTTTGAGTTTTGACTTGAACATATAAATTGTAGACTTTCATATAGACTTTGTAACCACACAAGAATGGACTCATTCCGATACCCGAGTGAAGAAATATAACAAGTAAAAAATGACACATTAGAGTAATTTTTTAAAGAAAATAATAACGTTGTCTATGTTTCCAGTTCATTTTTCTCCCTTTGTCGTTCAATTTTGAGTTTTGACTTGAACACATAAATTGTAGATTTTCATATAAACTTTGTAACCACACAAGAATAGACTCATTTCAATACCTTAGTGAAAGAATATGACAAGTAAAAAAAGACACACATATACGGATTTTTCAAAAAAAAATATTTTGTTGTCGTCTTCGGGATGATTTTTCGACATTTTTTGTACATTTTCAGGCTTCGACTTCAACACAAAAAATGTAGATTGACTCACAAAGTTTGTAACGGTATGAGAATTGATTCATTTCAATATCCGAGTGAAAAAAATACAACATGTTAAAAAGGAACGGATTTTTCCGAAAAAAAATATTTTTTCGTCATCTTCGGGATGATTTTTTGACCTTTTTTGTACATTTTCAGGCTTCGATTTCAACACAAAAAATGTAGATTGACTCACAAAGTTTGTAACGGTGTAAGAATTGATTCATTTCGATATCCGGATGAAAAAATACAACGTATTAAAATGGAACGGATTTTTCGGAAAAAAATATTTTTCATCATCTTCGGGATGGTTTTTCGACATTTTTTGTACATTTTCAGGCTTCAACTTCAACACTAAAAATATAGATTGACTCACAAAGTTTGTAACGGTATAAGAATTGATTCATTTTGATATTCGGGTGAAAATATACAATATGTTAAAAAAGATATATATATACGAATTTTTTGGAAAAAAAATAATTTTTCGTCATCTTCGGGATGATTTTTCTACATTTTTTGTACATTTTCGGGCTTCAACTTCAACACAAAAAATGTAGATTGACTCACAAAGTTTGTAACGGTGCAAGAATTGATTTATTTCGATATCCAGGTTTAAACATACATTAAATTTAATAAAGACGTTATTAAACATGTTGTATTTTTTCATCCGGATATCGAAATGAATCAATTCTTACACCGTTACAAACTTTGTGAGTCAATCTACATTTTTTGTGTTGAAGTTGAAGCCCAAAAATGTACAGAAAATGTAGAAAAATCATCCCGAGATGACGAAAAATTATTTTTTTTCCAAAAAATTCGTATATATATGTCTTTTTTAACATATTGTATATTTTCATCCGGATATCGAAATGAATCAATTCTTATACCGTTACAAACTTTGTGAGTCAATCTATATTTTTAGTGTTGAAGTCGAAACCTGAAAATGTACAAAAAATGTCGAAAAATCATCCCGAAGATGATGAAAAATATTTTTTTTCCGAAAAATCCGTTCCTTTTTAATATGTTGTATTTTTCCATCCGGATATCGAAATGAATCAATTCTTACACCGTTACAAACTTTGTGAGTCAATCTACATTTTTTGTGTTGAAGTCGAAGCCTAAAAATGTACAAAGAAGGTCGAAAAATCATCCCGAAGATGACGAAAAAATATTTTTTTCGGAAAAATCCGTTCCGTTTTAACATGTTGTATTTTTTCACTCGGATATTGAAATGAATCAATCCTCAATCCGTTACAAACTTTGTGAGTCAATCTACATTTTTTGTGTTGAAGTCGAAGCCTGAAAATGTACAAAAAATGTCGAAAAATCATCCCGAAGACGACAACAAAATATTTTTTTCTGAAAAATCCGTATGTGTGTCTTTTTTTACTTGTCATATTCCTTCACTAAGGTATCGAAATGAGTCTATTCTTGTGTGGTTACAAAGTTTATATGAAAATCTACAATTTATGTGTTCAAGTCAAAACTCAAAATTGAACGACAAAGGGAGAAAAATGAGCCGGAAACATAGACAACGTTATTATTTTCTTTAAAAAATTACTCTAATGTGTCATTTTTTACTTGTTATATTTCTTCACTCGGGTATCGGAATGAGTCCATTCTTGTGTGGTTACAAAGTTTATATAAAAGTCTACAATTTATATGTTCAAGTCAAAACTCAAAAATGCACGAAAAAAGGAGAAAAACGAGCGGGAAATAAGAAAAAAAACCAAAAGATAAATAACAAAAAAAAAAAAATATTGGCCATTCCGCGCTGAGTCAGCGCGGAATGGGCCAAATTTATTTAAAAAAAATAAAAATTGCTGCCATTCCGCGCTCGGGCAGCGCGGAATGTCAGTCGGTCTGACCGACTGCCATTTCGCGCCGGAATGCCTTTTAATTTTAAAAAAAAATACATATTCTATTCCGCGCTGACGTGGCGCGAAATCTGGCAGATTCCGCGCTTACGTGGCGCGGAATGTGCTATTATCTGAGCACTATTTTTTTGTGTATTATTTTCTTAATTTCGATTTAATTTTGTATTATTTTTTTAAAATTCTCCTATGAGTTAAAATTGATAAAGAAAATGGTATATGAAAATAGGAAAGTTATGCCTTGTTTGTTTATGTTTTCAAATTCCTTTTTCAATACTCTAGATCACAAAATCATAACACAAATTATTTTCATTTAAATTCAACTTTTTTCAACTTAACTTTTTCAATATCATATATAACTACCTATCACTCATTATATCAAGTTCACACATTCATCAATCAAAATAATTTTCTCCAGTCATTACTTTTCTATTCATCTTCTTTATTTTAATAATAAATTAACATTACATTTTTACCTATTATATTCTATTATTTATTTATTCACATAATCATTACAAAAATATTTAACTCAATCATTTAACCCATCATACATCCATTATCGATTTGACATATTTTACAAATTTCAACTATTTTAAAAAACATAAACAAACACAACACACATCACATTATTTTCACACGAATCCATATAACAAGCATTTCCCAAGAAATTTTCAAAATTTTATCTCAAAAACATAAACAAACAAATTACTTTTTGAAACCATCTCAATTTCTTGATTCCGTCAGCCAGAAACCCTAAAAAGAGGGGGGTATTTGTTAAACTGAACAACTAAGTAGGGTTATGCGATGGTCATGTAAACACGAAAGGATTTTTTTGTAATTAATTAATAGAGTCTTTAGTCTAGGAGGATTTGGACTGCGGGGATTACAATCCTTGGTTGAGGAGAGTACAATTTGTTGTCTTATTTCAAAAGTTATATGGCTTTATGGACTAATTTATAAATTGAAACATCTATATTTGTTTACGGTAATAGTATAATCGTGAAGTAAAGAATTGGGTAATTAGCATGTTGCACCCTTGAATTGTCATATTTTGGCACAATACACTATTAAATTCGATTCTGGGCACTTTGCACCATTGAATTGTATATAGTTTGACATTTTCCACTATAAAATGAATTTACACCATTAACTCACTTAAAAAATGTGTTCACTCGGTTTTTGGATGGTAAAATTGTAAATACAAAGAGGCAAAATTGTACACAACAAAAAAGGTGAAAATTTGTAAAAGTTCAAAAGCAAAATTACCAAAAAGTGAAAGTCTATAAAAATCCTCTCAAATCTTGTATTAACCAATAAACTAAAATCTATAAAATTCTCCCTTCAACTCTCCGAGAAACCCTAGAACTGAGAGGATTTCCACAGATTTTTCATGTTTTTCTCTTGGTACAAATATGCCTTTTTGTATTTATAATTTTGCCATTCAAAATTGAGTGAACTCGTTTTTTTGGGCGAGTTAGATGATAAATTCGCTTCAACATGCAAAATGCGAAGATATATACAATTCAATGGTGCAAAATGTCAAAAATAAAATTTAAGGATGCATTGTGCCAATTGGTGTTAATATAAGAGTGCAATGCGTCAATTACTCTTAATTGAAAGCAAGTACAATCGTACTAATTGCAACATCACCAACTTAAAATGCAAAAAAGGGTTAAGAAATCATCAAATCAAAGAATTCAAGTATCAAGTTATATCATTGTATCTTCTCAAACATACAAATAACCCCCCTAAGGTATTTTTCGTCATACAAAATACTGGTCGTTACGATCAAAATCGTAACTGGACACTTTTTGTCCTATAATTTTGTAAGTATCAAAATCTTACCCTATTTTATTTGTATTCGTCCCCCGAACAAAAAATCCTGACTACTTTCCTGGTTGAAATGATATCATCTGGTTTCTAGCATCTTTTAGAAATTCACAATAATGATAATATCATCTTGGTGAGGCTTAAAATTGAGATAAGCTAAGAAGGGAAGCGTTTGAGAATTACTAAATTAAGAGGGGGGCATGTGTAATTACGCATAGTTATAGGGAAGGTGTGTAAATTGTAATCAATCCTTTCTCTACCGGGAAAAGAATTATTAGGGCTTTTATATTATCCCCTTTCAACACAAACTCTCCTCGTAATAATTCCCCAATTTAGTTCGAATCCCTAATGGCGACCACCGCTGCAGCCGTTACGCCGCCGCCTCTCACTGCGGAGGTCAATCACGCCGCCGTATCTCCATCGCCACAACAGCCCCAAGAATTCTCACCGATTGCCAATCACTCATCCGACGCACCTCAGTCGTATGAATTGGAAACCCTACCACTGGCAGTTGCATCGCCGCCGCCGTTTATCAATTCGATCGGCGAATTGAAAGACCTGTCCGCCGCCATTCTCGCTTTTCAGCAGTGTTACGACGACCTCCATAACCACCTCGATTCAATTAAAGCCGCGATAACGTCGAAATTGCCTCTGGAACCTGTGGATGTTACTTCTCTGGTGCCTTCGGTTCCGTGTGGAGAAAAAATTGATGTTTCCGAGGGAAGAGAATTGCAGGAACGGGATCCGAATCCGCAGGTATCCGAGCTTGAGAGCCTTTGCAAAACGATGTGTAGCCGTGGCGTCCGGAGATACTTGTCTACTCACCTATCTGATCTCGCGAAGCTGCGTGAAGAAGTGCCGAAGGCGTTGAAACTGGCGCCGAACGCTCCGAAGTTGGTTTTGGAATGTTTGGGTAAGTTCTATTTGCAGGGGAAAAAGGCGTTTACTAGGAACTCTCCCATGATTCCGGCCCGTGATGCGTCAATTTTGATTTTGGAGTGTTTTTTATTGATGATGGGGATGGATGTTGTCGATGAGAATGATAATGGTGTAATGGATATTGAGAAGACAGTGAGGGAGGAGGCGGAGACTGCGGCCTTAGCATGGCGGAAGAGGTTGATGTCTGAAGGTCGCGTAGCTGAGGCTAGCCAGGTCGATGCACGTGGGCTTTTGTTGTTTGTTGCGTGTTTTGGTATCCCAGCCAAATTCAAGAGGGAGGATATTCGGGATTTGGTGATTGCTGGCAATGCTAAGGAGATCCTGGGTGTATTGCAGAAGTCTCACCTGTTAATGAATAAAATTCCAGGTGATGCTTTCTCTCCTTATGAATTTTGGCATGTGGTATTTGGTATTGATATTGCAATGTATATCTGGTAATGCGATATTTTGTATTAATTTTACATTGTTGTCATGATTGTGTTTTCAAAATCTAGTGATTGCCATTTGGTGGTAGCTTTAACATGTTGGACCCTGTTATGAGAAAAAAGAAATTGGATCTATCTACTGAAGAAATAGAAACAGGAGAAACATGTTTGCAATTTAAGATAGGAAAGTACTAAATAAATTGCATATTTAGCTAGAATGTCCTTGGCTTAGAATCTTAATGGCCAAAACCCAAAGCTTCTTTTTCGCCTTTTGTGTTTATAGCATGTTTAAATCATGTGCAAGTTCTATTCTGGCTTGTGGTTAAACAATCTGTGATGGTATGAGTTGTATCTGGTCATATATACAGTGTGCACTGCCCCTGGGCGAATAAATCTTACTAGAGAAACAAAACCAATTTCAGATAGTTGAAAGTCAAAGGTATTAAGCCTAAGTCACACAAAGCCAGGGCTAGAGCAGGAGCGCTAGAGGAGCGAAATGGAAAATTAATTAAGAGCAGGAGTTGCTCCTTAGAGTCTCTAGTATATATAGAATTTTTAAAAAATTTATTAGTGTTTGTTATGCAAAAATGTCACATTTCGAGTCATGACCGGTTGGTCTCGCGGTTTTGGTTTGAAGTCTGCAACCAGTTTGAACTCTGGGATATGCACTTATATTTTTTTGTCTTATTACTCAAAAAGGCAAAATCGAAAATTGAAAACAAATTACTACAAAAAGGTGAAATTCTAGAGAAACAATAAACTCTCTTCAGGACACCTTCTTCTCTTTTCCCTTTTTCAGTTTTAAGCTTCTTTGTTCTGTCCCTCTTCTTCTTAACTCCTCGTCTTCTTCCTAAATTCATAAAAGAAGCAATTAGCACCACCTACCTCTTCCCCCTTTTTTGGTAAATGTCTTCATCCGTAGTTCCATACATGATATGCCCACATGAGACGCCCACATCTCCAGTAGACCTTATTCAGCAAATCAAAGTCCTAATTATATATCTGCCTCAAAAGTCCATTGTCACTTCCTAACTCCATCATTTCTAGCGCCGAGTCTTCCTTCAGATTTTTAGATGATGGAAGAGTCGCAATGTATGAATCTAAGTGCCGATTTAGTAAACTTCAGAGCGGCTTCAAGCACCGCTCTCACTCTAAAGTCGCCAGAGCGTCTTGAGTCGAGCGGCGGGGTTGTCCAGCCTCTCATGTGATCTAGGTTAAAGCTTATATAGCTAGCAATATATTTTTAAGTTTTTTGGATAAATTTAAAGTTTTGTGCGTAAACTTTATGTTCCGTATTAATTTCATATCCTAACATCTATCGTGATATGTGCAGAAATAGTGGACTGGATGGTGAAGCATAAACTGGAAGTAGATGCTGTTGATGTGGCTTGTACCTTTGGGCTTGAAGAGAAGTTTAATCCTCAATCAATTTTAGTATCATTTCTCCGAGAATCTAAAGAGTCTTGGAAAAAGCAGAAAAAGGCATCGCAGGGTCCAGCCTCACTGGTAAGTAATAGTTTGCGTTTTGAGTCATTTTCTGAATACAAGTTGGTCCCTCTTTTGTATTGATCAATCTTCTGTTTCTATGTTGATCTTACTTACCTCCGTGCAGAACGAAGCAAATAAGAAACAATTAGCTGCTCTGAGATCCATCAAGAAGTGTTTGGCAAGACACAAGATTGATCCCTCAAAGCTTCTCCCTGGATGGCAAATCAACGAAAAAATTGCAACTTTAGAAAAAGATATTGCCAACTCTAATCGAAAACCAGGAGAAAATACAGCACATAAAAGGAAAGCAAACGAACCCGAGACATCGAACAAGTCGAAAACCCAAGAACCAAAACGTTCTCGTTATTCTGGACATGGCCCACCACAGCATGGTCACGCTGATAATAGAAGGAATTTATTGGATAGTGGACATCCTAGTCATCATGCCAGTAATAATTATTCCGGTACCCCATCTGTAGTTTACGGGGGACCCGGTGCAGGCTTGTTACCCGAAAGTATGGTCCCGTCTGGAGTTGGGGCGGGCATATCAACAACCCACAGTGGCATTCATTCAACAGGTTCATATGGTGGAGTCCACGGAGGATTCACGGTTGATGCAGCTGGGCAAATTATAAACCGTAGCGCTCATCCATACTCATATCACGCGGATGCAGCCTTAATTGAAAGGTATGCTGGTCAGCAACCTTCTTCAATAGGGCTAACTAGTTTGTACAGAGCATCAACATCATCTGTGGAAGGCTTTGCTGGCGTGCCGAATGCATCATCAGTTGGTGTCGGGGGTAGGGGTTCTGCTTCTGATCTTTATCAGTTTGCTGATTCCGTTGCGGAGAGTGAATCATATCCGGGCGCTGTTGCTCGTGGTGTTGGTGGTGTTCCAAGTACCCATCATTCGTCGTATTTATACCAAGTTTAGCGTCTTGTGGATGTTCTGGCATTTGTTGTGTCCTAGATTGTCACTACTTAGAGTGCTATTATTGTTGTTTTTTTCTTTTAGCCTTTTGATAATTACTTGAAAGGGGAGATCTGAGGCAGGCTCACAACTAAATTGCTTTTCTGGATATTATGTAGTTAATGGGTAGCTGTTGTACACAAAGGCAAATCAGATACTTTCTGCTTTTGTAGATTCTAAACATGACATAGGGCGCAAGCTGATATTTTGCTTTGATCACATTGGCTGTTCAGTTTCTTTTCAGAAAATTTCGTTTTCTTCGATTTACCCAATGTCCTACCATAGTCTTTCAAGAATGTATACATTTCACAAGGGTATTTTATTTTGGATACAATTAGCCGTGAAGATGAGTTCGTAAAAGCACGTCGCCTTTGTGTGTATTACTGATTGACGGCAATCGACTTGTAATGTTCGTTCAGTATCATCAGAATTATTTTCCAGTTTGGTTGTGGTGGTCTGCAGTGACCAAGTGGGTTATACGTCTCAATAACCATCACAAATTTCATTTGACTAAACTTTTGTATTTTCGAATATTTTGGTTACATACCATCACAAATTTCATTTGACTAAACTTTTGTATTTTTGAATATTTTGGTTACATGGTACATGTATGAATATCAAATACGAATGATTTACAACTAAAAAGCAACTATTTTAACCAGTTAACCAACTACTATATAAGTAGAGAAAAAGTCCACATTTAGTAAAAGTAGAACCGAAGAAATCTTGAGGCTGCAATTTGAAAAAGAAATTTTGGACATGTCTTGATGTTTTATTTTTAAGTAAAAGAAACTTGAAGGAGAAAAAGCAACATAAAGTCTTCCAATTACGTTTGGATAGAGAAATCAAGAGTTGATTCTACTCGAACAGTATTATAAGCACTAGAACTACTTTCCCAAATTCCCCCAACCACAAAATAGAAGCCTTTCGAACTTCTCATTGGCAAATAAGTTGAATACAGTCAAACCAACTTAAAAAGTTCACGGTAATATAGTTCATAGTTTTGCAAGGAGCTTGTTAAAAAAAGATTCAGAGTGCGTGAAACATAAAACACGACCAGGAAATTCAAACAGTAGGATTTTGTCCGAATTTGACTAACATCCCCAATGAGATTTTAAATTTATACCCATTTTCAACGAGAACTAGGAAGAATTCGATTAGCACAGGAAAAAATTGTTGTGCGATGACCTAATAATACAAAAAAGTGTTCTCAAATATTTTCACAGGCCACAGCAAAAGCTCTCTCAACTACACTGGTAACAGGTCTTGCTCTCCTTCACCGTCCATTTTGTAACAACTCCCGTATCAGGAAATGAAACAACATTACACATACTACAGACCGTTGAATTTCCATGATATCGAGCGGGCGACAAACAGTTTTTTGTGGGCTTGATTCAAGATGCACGATGATAAGCAATGCACATTGACATGGCCCAGTCTATTCCTGAAATAAGTAATGGGAGCAAACAAACATGATGTTAGGTCGATATGTTAAAAGATCTGAAAGAGTGGAACAAAAATTTCATAATGCATAGACCTTGAGATTCATCCAGAAAATAGTGGAAACACACCAAGCTCAGAACACAAAGAGCAATAACAAAATCACAAATAAAGAAAAAAAAGTTATGGACTTTTTAACTTTTAATTGTATTTAATAGGGCTCTATGGTTGGCTTAGAATGGCATGCAATTCTAGAAGGTCATGTGGAGAGGAAACTACCAATTGAATATGAGAAAAATTAGAAATTAATCAGAACATCCCGAATTCTGGTTTTTTCTTCTTTTAGGAGACTTGTTTAACAAAATTACAATAATGCATTCACAAAACTCATTTTGCACGTATGTGATTTCTGCAGCATATATTAATAAAAAGCAAATCTTAGTTGATCAGAGTTTGTCCACCGAGGCAATAACAGAAATGCAGCCAGATCAAACTACCAGACTTCGCACAAAAAATATTAAATCTTATTAATATGATAACAGTGAGCAATATAAATACCTCATCCATTTCTGCAGGCCCATCATTTTTTTGCTCAGATTCACCGCCTTTTGTTTCATCATCATTTGCTTCCCTTTCATCAGTAACCATGTTATCTTGTTTAACACTTTCACTTTTAGGAGTAGTGTCACTATCATTAATACTGAAATCTGCTGGAAGCTGGCCTGATTTGAGTGCCTGTAAATAATACAAACAGATCGTAAAATAATCAAATAGTATTTTTCAAATAGCAAAAATAGGGCACAGAACATGAAATGAACACGGATTTATTGAGAAAAATGAAATTTTGGATTATGCTTTATGTAGCAGGAGATACCTGTTTCCATAAATCAAAATTTGCAATAATGTTCATTATGATTGCAAGGTGAGATTACCTGTTCAAGCCTTGCCACCTCCTCAAGGGTTTGTGAATTCACAATGGCAGCCTGCATGGTTGTAACAGATATTCAAGAAGGTGATAGCAGTAAAATAAAGCGAGACAGAACTCAAATAAGTTAAAAAGGACATAGCAGTGAAAGTGAAAAAATAATTAGAGAATAATTGGCTTGGGAAGAAGGCAAAAGAATGTCCAACATGTTCTTCCCTTTTCTCAAGACCCAAAACATAAAATAAACCTTCTATCCTACGGTTCTCCTATATCATTTCTGCTACTTATTTCTTTTCATTTTTGCCCAAGAAAAAGAGAGTATAGACATTGGCTTACTCCACCCCCACCCCCTCCATTTTGCTATACATACACACTGGATCTTCTTTTCCACCTGTGTTCAATTTTTTCAAATTTCAGTCACCCAAAAACTTTTCCGGAATGGAATTGGCTTAATAATGGAAAATGTCTCCTCTTCTTACAATTGGCAATTTGCTAAACTTAATATTCTGAATTACAGCCAGTATCAGGCTTTTCAAGTTTATCCTAAAAGTGTAATGATAAAAATCGAAACAAAAGAACATGCATTTACCTTAATTGCTAAAATTTGCTCAGGTGTAGGAGCAGCCGGTGCAGTTGTTTGTTCCTCCTTTGTAACATCTTGTGTACTAGGAATCTCACCAGGTACAAAGGTCTTTGCAGATTCTCTTTTAGCCTCTTCTTCAGCTTCTTCTGATGCAAATAACTTATTGGCTTCAATTCGCTCCTATTATCATTTGGAAACAGCAGACAATCGCAAAATACAACATGATTCTCAAAGGAAAAAAATAGTATAGTTAATTCGAAGTAACTAAAAAAGATAAAACCAAATGGGGTATATATCAAGGAGACTGATAGCAGATAATAACTGAAAATTAGCGCAACAAAGGAATTTACGGTGACATCAAAATTTCCATGTGCTACAGAAAAGAGATGAAATGCAGCACAAATATTCAATTTATACTCTATATTGGCACCTTAAATTTAAAGCAATGACAAAAATGAGCTGCCATGTAGGGCATAATATCACTGCAGCCGACAAACTCATAGAACTAAAGAGATAGTCAGTGCTCTAATGACTCGGTGTAAGAAATCTTATAGCAATAAAAGAACACACTGCAAAAGCCAGACACAGATAAACCACAAAAACTGTTAAGTTCATTAAGTGCAGCATCTGATCAGCAACAAAGTCCATCTGAGAGTAGCAAACACATCAAGTTTTACATGTAAAACATCTAAGGTAACTTGGACTTGTATATAAGCGTACAGAGACTACATGGTTCATAAGGGTACTAACACAATCATGTAACATAAAAAGAATTGTAGTTATCTCGCAACTCAAATACACAGGATCATCCATCTGATGCCGGGTGATCAAAGAAACACTACATATTCTCATATGCATAGGAAGACACTACATCCCAAGAAAAATGTTCAAATTTAGAGTATACACATATAAAAGCCTATTCGTACAGACATACATATCAATATGAAGATTCGAAAATCTTTAGCGATGGATTCCACAAAATAAGTTTTACCTATTTGGATAATGAGTACGCAATATCGAACCCTCAGCATACAAAAGCCACAAACTCTGAAACCTATAGACATTAATTGATAAGCAAATATTTCTATTTCCAATAATAAAATCGTTCAACATAGACACTCAATTTATTGGTTATTGAGTGGAATGATAGGCATCCAATTTGTGAATGGAGAAACCACATCCGCCCCTTAGTTTCTTTTAGTATCTTAATCTGCAGTCAATTTTTATGCATAGGCCCTTGTTGGCTGCTCTAGTTAATAATTTCTCCCACCCATAACTGAAAAGTAATACCCACATTGAAGCTTTTGGAGTATACAGACCGAAACAAAATTAAACAATGTGCATCGGAAGTCAGAGATTGACTTTGAGCTATTCAGAGAAAATGCATTAATAAAAAAACATTGGTACCATTTTGCAACACTTCAATTAAAGCTTAAGGCCTAAGAAAACAGGACTTAGATACTAACCTTTTGTTTGACTTTCCTGAAATCAAGCACCCGCAGAGACTTCAACTTGTGGATGACATACATACGGTAATTGGGTTTCTTGGTAATATTATTATCAAGCAGACTAAGGAACTGCAGCTTTGAGAGTGATGCAAGAGGATCGATTTCAACCAGGTTAGTTAACCTATTGTTAGTAAGTACCAAGGTGTGCAGTTTGGGCAAAAATTCTGCAATTATTCCAACAAAATAACTAGTTATGAAAAGTGGAATCTCCAAAGAAACATTAATTCTTTTTCAAGGTGATGAGAAAATAAAAATAGTACCTCCAAGGTTGGGATTGATACGGGTAATTCTGTTGTTGTTCAACAACAAAGTGCCTAAACGATTCAAATTGGGAAAATTTTCCAACTTCACAATCTCATTGTCAGATAAATCAATGGTGTCAAATTGGTCCTGTAATTCACAATTAACAATAAAATAAAATTAAGAATTTTTCAAAATACTAACTCAATATTCCAAACATTATCCAGTAAAAACAGTATATAGAATAAAAAATGCCACAAAAAAAAGGACTGCCAAAACCAAATTTTCAGTGAGACGCAAGGGATCAAAATTTCGCACACAAAAAAAAAAAAAGATGGCTGCCAAAAGAGTATGTAAAAACTGAAACTATTAAGAAAAAAAGAGAAAAAAAAAACAAACAAACAGTTCACCTCTGTAGCACCAACATTCTCTATGACGGCAATTTTGTTCCCTGTGCGCAATAAAATACAGAAAAATGAACAACAAATATATATAACACATAATCAGAATACAATTCAAAATTCTTGCAAACAATAATGTGATGGATATATATTATAGAGTAAGCTTGCACATAAATTAGAAATGATGTTAGGGTTACAGAAAAAAAAAAAAAAAAAACCTCGGAGATCTAGTTCTCGCTCGCGAATAGCATTGAAAAAGTGAGGGCTTTTCCAAATCAAATCCGCCGTTAACCTCACCATTTCTTCCTCCTCCTACTTTCTCTTTCACCGATTCTTTATCTTCTCTCCTATTAGATTGATTTTTCTCTTGTTTGAATTGAAAGAAGAAAAATAGCAGCTGCAAAACCCTAATTTGGGGGGAGGTTTTACACTTTTACTGTAAGATGAGCACCGAGACTATTAGGTAGAATTATAAAACAGCCTCCAAAGTTTGAAGAAATTCCACAGACACCCCCACTTCCCGTCCAGACGGACCTACGCAAAATAGCAAATAGACAAGAAGAACCCTGGTCAACCCTTGATTTTATTATGGAAATATTGGGGTAATTCTATGACACAGTTCAATTGTTCGAGTGTGTATTTTGTATTTTTTTTTTATATATAATTGTGTATGGAGAGTCGGAGACTGCATACAATATATTTTAATGTGTATGAGAGATAGACACTAGGACCATTAAATTTGGCCTAACATAGATTTTTCCAAAATATTGGATTCAATTGCTGGTCAAGTACTCTCTTCAACACAAAAAAATTAGTTACGGTCAAATTGGATGGGATGCTAGTTTTAATTTTTTATTTTTTTTAGAAAAAGTAAGAAAATTTATTTTTTAAATGAGTAAATACATGATAAAGGAAGTGTGTTTGGATGATTTTTTTGTTTTTGTTTTTTTTTATATATATATAGAAAAAAGTGTAAAAATTAGGTTTGATGTAATATGTTTTTAAGAAAATTTAGGTATATTTAAGTTAAATTCATACATTCAAAAATATACAAAGTGGATCTTATTTCGTAGTTTACGTCATTTCTGACCAAGATATATGAATATTTTGATGATTATGTTAAGATATTCGTGGATAAAAGCAATTTAATTGTTGGATAAACTGTTTAGTCATGAATAGTGAAAGACTCTGTTTGGGTGTTGATAGGTGTGAGATTTACATGTTTTAAAGCCTCATATTTATGTTATTTACATTGATTTATGCATGATTTATGACACATATACTTGTAATTTGTGTGCTTATTGAGTAAAGGTGAAAAATCAGTGCAATTGAGGAAAACTGGACGGAAATACAGAATTTCAGAGTACTTAGAGACTGAGTTAGACAAATGTTTCTTCTACAAAGTTGTAGAACTATGTCTTACCTTCATGTGGCAGCTTGAATCACCTAAATCGGAGCTCTGGGGAAAAATTTATGAAAGAAACAATATCGCTGCGCAGAAGAGAAAGTGCTACTGCATCCAACGTACAAACATTGGACATGTAACGTTCGAACGTTGGCCCAGTCAATGCCCAGTCAAACAATTTTTGTCACGTCACAACGTTCGAACGTTGGGTAGGTAACGTACGGACGTTGAGGTCGGCTGGACGAATTTTGGCAAGTTTTGATACCTAATTCAACTAGGAGACTTGGGGGATCCTCTTCTATAAATACCTCCTCTTATGACAGCCAAAGGGTTGGAAATTTTCAGCTTTGGAAGAGAGTTGGATCCAAGAAACGAGCAAGACGAAAAGAACGACGATTCTACACGAATTCATCAATTCGTAATAGGGAGAATTTTATTTTCTAGATTATTTGTCTATGAATAATTCTACGACTTTAGTTGTTTTTCCAATTATGAGTATGAACTAATTTCCTTTAACTAGGGCCATGTGAATGCCAATTTTATGAGTTTATATATATGAATTGATTGTTCGTCTTAATTCTAGCATTGCTTTGTATATTGATTTTGTGCGTTTATTCCAATCGTATGCCTGATCAACATATGCTTGCTAATTAGCCTAGTTTATGATTCGGGAGAATATAAATTAGGGTTCAAAGAAATTATCACATCATCCGAAAAACATGAGGAATTGCTCCTAGGGATAGGTATAGATTCCCGGGTGCTGTTAGCCGGATTTATCCGGGGAAATTCTAAAACGTGAATGCATAGCAAATGATTTGAGTCTCGGATAGAAATATTTAGAGAACCGTCACGTAGTTATAGGATTATTACAGCCGAGACATTGAGTAATAATTATTTAAGGTTTTTTCCACCAAAGCAATATTAGTCTAATAAGTCGAAGAACAATTCATATATATTAACAAGTAAATACGGCTGAAGCATGTGCCTTAGTTATTTTATCTCATAAGAATCTCAATCTCATTTTCTAGCCTGTTTCCGAATTTTATTTACTTTTAATACAATCGTAGTAAATTAATTTAATTTCAATTGCTTTAAATTCTGTCAATCTAAAATACGAGTCTCTGTGGGTTCGACATCCCGGACTTAAAATCCATTTTATTACTACACACGACCAGTCCACTTGCTGTGCAAACACGTAAGGATTTTTCGTGTCAGGTGTGTTTTTATTTCATTTTCAACCGTCATTTTCTAAAACGTATGAGAAAATGAATTTTTTAATTTTTGTATGAAAATGACGGCATGTTTGGTTGTGCTTCCGAAAATAGTTGAAATTGATGATGTGTGAAATGATTGAGCTAGTTAAAAGTAATAATTATGTATATAATATAGATAAAATAATAGATAATAGTATATTGATTAAATATACTTGTAAGTGAAAATGACAAAAATTAACCCAAAGAAAAGTATTAAAATATTCAAAATGGGTTTTAAAATGTGCACAAGCCTATAAAGGTTAATACGATGTATTTTATTTCACTTAGGCCTGGCAATGGACAGATTTTACCCAAACCCAGACCCATATGAACATTTTATTTGGGTCTAGACCCAAAATTATACCTAGACCCAGACCCAAACCTACCCAAAATATAAGCTCAAAATTCCAAACCCCAAACCCAAATTATTACATTATAGGGAAAATTACACTCACATCCCCTCAATAATGGGATAATTATACAAATCTCCCTTCACTAATTGACAATGTCTATTTGTAATGTTTATAGGGGGTGCAATTGTAAAAATTATTACACACACAGGGGATGCAATTGTAAGAAATCTTTAACATGAGGAGGTGTGTTTGTAATTATCAATTAGTGAGGGGAGGTTTGTGTAATTATCACATTATTGAGGGGGTGTTAGTGTAATTTTTCCTACATTATATACTCTCTAGTCTCTCTCTCCTCAAACCCTAATGCCACCAAAACTTGCAGTACATATTTTATTACAAGGAATAGATATGGAGTCAAAATATATATATATATATATATATATATATATATATATAAAATCAGAAAATAGAACCATATTATTACATTATATATCCACCTTCTTCACTCCTTAGTAGCCGGTAGCCGGCAGCCGCTCCTCCACTAGTCGCCGGTCGCCGCTTATCCTACACCACCGTTGCCCCCTCTTTCCATGTCGTTGCTGCCTCTTCCTTACCCTCTCTCCGGCACCGCCCCTCTCTCTTCTCCTCCGCCTATCGCTGACGCCACCCTTCCCTCTCCCCGTTTTTTATTTTCAGATCTTTTGTTTATATATTTGATATTATATATACTATATATATATATATATATATATGCAAAAATATACATACTGGAATATGATTTTATAATATATATATATATATTAAGATTTCATATTTAATATGAAATATATAATATCTTTTACATATTTCTATTCTAATATACTAAGTATTTATATTCAGTATAATTTATGCACATTTTTTTTCTAATATTATATGTATGTATATATATATATATTAAGATTTCAAATTTAATATTATATATATAAATATCTTTTACATATTTCTATTCTAATACTAAATGTTTATATTCAATATAATTTTTGCATATTTTTTTTCTAAAATTAAATATATATATTAAGATTTCAGATTTAATATTATATATATAAATATTTCTATTCTAATACTAAGTATTTATACTCAGTTTAATTTTTGCCCATTGTTTTTTCTAATATTAAATATATATATATATATATTAAGATTTCAGATTTAATATTATATATATATAAATATCTTTTACATATTATATATGTGTATATATATATATATTCAAAGTACATTTCTACAACATATATTTAAATATTTACTTATATAAAAAAAATTATTAAATATAAAAAAAAAATATAATTATAAAAGAAAGTAAGACAAAATAGACTGGGTCTAGGCATAGACCCAGACCCATACAGACCCAAAGTTTTGGGTCTAGACCTAGATCCAAAACTCAGACCTAGACCCAAAACTTAGGGTCTGAGTCTAGGCCTAAAACTTTGGGTCTTGGTCTGGGTCTAGACCCAAATTTTTGGGTCTGGGTAAGGCCTGCCCATTGTCCGGCCAAATTCGACTATATCACCACAATTATTGATGAAAAAAATGGATTTTTAAAAGGAGATGTGAGAGAAAGAAAAAGAGGAGTATGAATTGATAAAGTAAAAGATAGATATTGGAAAATGTGAAAGTGGAAATGAAAATAAGTGTATTTTCGATTAAAAATGATGCAAACTGTGTATTTTTATTTTCAAATGAGAATGAAAATAATAATTTGGATCCGAAAACACAGACAAACACAGCCTAAAATTTCCAACTTTTGGTAAAATCGGAGAGAAATGCCACATAAATTAATTTTTCAAGGAAATTTTGGATTTATTTAGGGAAATTGTATGTAACATTTCTTTGAAATATTTTTTGTAAATGCCAAAATTTCTGAAAAAATTGAGAAATGAAAAACGGCACGCCATCCAATCTAGGTCGTACTAGTCTAGTATTCTATTAGTATATGAGAATTTTGCTGATCAAATGTAGTATATATATATATATATTAATACAAAATTAACAATATATATTAATTAAAAAATAATTTTTTCTGAGTTCGACTCAACTCAACTCAACTCAGGCTCGAGCTCGAACTCAATTTCTCAGGCTCGTCGAGCTTGAGCTCGAAACGAAAAATTTGGCCAGGCTCGGCTCGTGGGCACCACTATTCAAGGTATTAAATTTCGATTTCGTTGTAGATTTCAGGATATTAATTTTACGAAAATTTCGAGAATATCCACAATTCCGGTTTTGATTCTAGAAAAATCATGAAAATTTATTGAAATAATTAAAAAATTTAAATGAAACTTTGGGTATCTTTAATTTACATTATTATGTATTTTTTACATTAATAATACTGTATGTATAATGTATATATAGTAAGTTTTGTTAATTAGTATGAGTAAAATATGTGGCGGAAATAAATTTAATAGAATTTGAAAGTAAAGTAATGGATAAGTAACTTTAAAACTTCACAAAAGCAAAACACATATAACTTACATAAAATATATTATTCGAAACCTTATGGAATTTCTAGGATTAAAATCGTGATATTCTGTCTCATATTAATTTTTCATACTCAGTAATTGTGGGTCCCAAAGAAAGAAAAAGAATATCTAAATTATTTTTTACATGTTACAATTAAACATAAATATTTAAATTAAATATAAATAATTTAATATTATATTTAAATTTTGGGAAATTTCGAGTTTTAGTCGAAAACTTTGATGAATATTCTGTAAAATAATTTAAACTTTTTTTTTTTGGAAGAAAAATCAGTCTTATATATCATCCAATCTAAAGTTTACAACGCCTGGAACAATACAATTCATATCGACTCAAATGATGTAGTAAGAACTTTTGAAACACCAACTATCAAGTGTTTGAAGAAAACAAATCTTAAAAACTCACAAATAAACCCAAAAATTTTTGTTGTGCAACTCTTACTCAAAAAAAGACGAAACTCTCATTCGAGAGAGAAAGCAAATTCTCATATGAGAGAGAAAATAAAATACTAAACAAAATATCTAAAATGTTATATAAAAACTTATGTATCATCTGTCTTCATCTCGTCAGATCTGTCTTGTTAAATCCATATTCGTATCGTCAGATTTAAAGATGTGATGTACAACTTCAAGAAGGGTGCTCCAACCCAATCCGTCGATTATGATGGTGATAACAGTAGTGAAGTATACGACTGCTTCACCAAGCCATTGGCGACGGAAGAAAATAGAAAAAAAAAAAAGAAACCTAATTTATTCTTACTTTTAAATTTAAAGAAATTTCGGGTTTCGATAGAAGTTTCAAGTTTTGAGTTTCGGTCGAAATTTCAACGAATATTGTGCAAAATTAGATCGAAAGTAAAATTTTGTCTCGAGACCCTAGGAAATCCGAAATTTCGGGAGTTCGACCGAAATTGAAGACCATGCTCCTACCCTACTCAATCTCAAGCAAAAATGTTAAAAGTTCAAAAAAAATAATGTCAAAGTTTGATGGCTGAGCATCGGAAAATTCTATATCAATGGTAGGGGTGTACATAAACCCGCTCAACCCGCCCGATCCGCTCAAACCGACCCAATCCGCCCGAAAACTGCCGGTTTGAAACTATTAAATAATTGTGGTGGGTTGAAAAAATTGCAACCCGCCACTTTCGGGTCGGGTGGTGGGTTTAATAATTATAACCCGCCACCCGACCGCTAATTGTATATGTCATAAGTATATATAAGTGTGTGTATATATATATATATAGAGAGAGAGAGTTAAAGATTACCCTAAACTCTTAAAACTATATAGCATATATATAAACTTTAATAAGAGTGGTTTTATTCATAATAATGTAAAACACTTTATTTTTAATTTGAGTAAATAAATTATTTCATTTGAACATATGTTTTCTTGATTTGAACGAAGATGTAGATGTATATTTTGATGATAAACTTATAAGATAATTTAATTTTATTAATATTTTAGAGTTTACAATTCATGATAAATATGATTTTTATTTAATAACATCATTTATTTTTGTATTTCTCATCAACTCAATTTTTTTTAGTTAAATGTACAACAAATATGTTATTTAAATTCTTATTTACCAGTTGAAACTAAAAGTAAGTTGTAAGAACTATAATTATAATTTGATAACCCGCCAACCCCCCCGCTAAATACATTAAACCCGACCGACCCGAACTGCTCGGTTTGAAAGGATAATTATGTGGTTTCGGTTTGAGATTTTGTCAACCCGCATATATCGGGTCGGGTTATTTTTTTCTTTAAAACCGCCCGAACCCGACCGCGTACACCCCTAATCAATGGTTTTAGCGTTCATCTCTCACACAATAAAATGTATTATATGTGATTCTCAAAAGATATAGATATATAGTACACTATAGGACCATTGGACCCGATCTATGATAGTCCTTCAATGACCAGGATGTCCAATCATGAGTGTGATATTAAATATATACCAATAACATCATGAATATTGTATATCCATGGATATATATAGTTAGCAGAGCTTACTGCCCAATGCGCTCCAAAGAATTATACAGGGTTTCTATACATCCCCTCAATTATTTACATGCTCTCTACATATTTACTCAAATATACAAATTACCATTACCAACTGCCCTTTTCTCAATTCTCTTACATTTCAGTCCCTATAAATTGGAAGCTGTATCAGATAACTGGATTCTCTTGTTTGATTTATTAGTTACGATTGGATTCCCAGAATCATCTAAATCAATTACCGCAATGTCACCAGGCTTATAATCCCCAGAAAGTAGAGATTCACTTACGAGATCTTCGATAATAAGTGTAACTGCCCTCCTTAGAGGACGAGCACCATAACTACGGTCGTATCCTTGCTGGCATATTAGGTCCATAATTGCTTCTGATACCTCAAGGCCAATTCCCAAAGTGTTGAGTCGTTCTTTCACCTCGTGTAGCATTATATCCAATATTTCAAGCATCTGAAACACAGAAAAAGTGAAATAATCACCTAAATTAACATAAAAGAAAAGGGTAAAATCATTGGGTTAAACCTCTACAATTGTTTCACAATCTTAACATTACGGGATAATTAAATGCACGCGCTCACTAACTTATTGAGTAATTTACAACAAGCCCATACGATTTCGTAAATTACTTAAAAATCAAGGGGTGTTATGGGTGAATTACATGTATACCCCTTCACTTTAGTGCTAATTACCAAAACCCCCCCAACTTTTGGTAAATTACGAGACCCCTCAAGGAATCTTTTGTAAGGTTTACCGGAAGTGGAATTGTAAGAAATTTTAAATACACAGGGGGTGAAACTGTAAGAATGCCTTAATATGATGGGGGGCATTATGTAATTTCGAAAAGGTAAAGGGATTTTGGGTAATTAACACCAAAGTGAGGGGTGTGCATGTAATTTTCTCTGAATTATAATATGCTTTTTTGGACAAGGGAAGTTACGGAAATTTCTTAAACCTCAAGGTGTTTTCCTTAATTAGATGCAGGGGGTGTCTATGTAATTTACCCTAACATTATTGTTTGAAATCCATCCCGATTTACCATGCACTAGTAGATCAAGCCAAAAAGGGTCGAAATCATTGGGTGCTACGCAAATGAGCTTAAGGGTCGATGGACGTGCACATTATAATGTCATGGAGTGAAGATATCATCATGAGTAATCCAGCTACTGACAACCTTGATACTCCATATGCATAAGAAATAAATCAAACAAGGGCCAAACCTGAGGTTTCTCAAGAGGTCGGAACACCACTACTTCATCTATCCTATTGAGTAATTCCGGGCGGAAATATCCCTTGAGCTCTTCCATCAGCAAAGCTTTCATTCCAGCATATGAAGTTGAATCATCTTCAGCAGTGAAAAACCCAAAGGAGTTTCCTCTACCCTTTGCAATGGCAGCAGATCCCAAATTGGAAGTCATTACAATAAGTGCGTTCTTGAATGATACTCTTCGACCCTATTAGCAGTATTTCAAAAGGACACATTTCAAATATTATTATGATGTATGTACATAAGATTTTTTTTTTTAATTATGATTTAAAGAATAAGAACATCAATTTTCAGTGGTTCACAGTTTTATACAACAAAATAATTATTATAGCAACTAAACCTGAGAATCTGTCAGGTGACCATCTTCAAACAACTGCAGGAGAATGTTGAATATATCCGGGTGAGCTTTCTCAATCTCATCTAACAGCACGACAGTAAAAGGCCGTTTTCTGATAGCTTCTGTAAGAGTACCTCCTTCTCCATAGCCGACGTAACCTGGGGGAGATCCAATTAACTTGCTTACAGTATGGCGCTCCATATATTCACTCATGTCCAATCTTAGCATGGCTGATTCCTACAAGAAAAGTGCAACCAACATTATTCCCAACAAGCAGACACTTGAGAAATATCGCATTGAGTGAAAAATTGATAGCAGAAGATTTGACCTTCAGATCTAAAAACAATATGCACATAACTGAAGGGGAGAAAAAGAAGCAACGGTTCAACCAATTACATATGCCAAGAAATTAGATGACAGGAGAGAACATCATTGAAGTCTAACCAAAATAAGATCATCTTCTCCGCGATGAAAAAACACCTTGCTAATCCGACTTATCCTTTTTATATGTATAACTTATATAAAACCCTATCTTTATTTTGAAAAATTTATTCCATATTAGTTTTATCTTAAGAGAAATTTGAGATCACAACAAAAATAGTATATTGGTGTAAAATTACTTACAGAACCAAAATAACTTGCCGCCAAGGCTTTGGTGAGTTCAGTTTTCCCAACACCAGTAGGGCCACAAAAGAGCATTGCAGCAATTGGTCTATCTGGGTCCTTCAGGCCAACCCGGGATCTCTTCACAGCGCGACAAATGGCAGAAACAGCCTCATCTTGACCAATAACCCGTTTCTTGAGCTGTTCATCAAGACCCACCAGAAGCATTCTTTCATCTGCTGTAAGTTTTTTAACTGGGATTCCTGACCATAATGAAGCAACAGCGGCTATATCCTCAGGTCCAACAACCGCGGTTCTAATGAGGCAAAACATTCATTTTTTAGTGATTCAAGTCAATAAATTATATGAGAATGCGAGGCAGGGCACATACTCATCATCTGAGAATGAGGTTTTGAAAGTGAGTTTACTATCCTCTTCCATCCTCGAGGTGTCATCATTTTCAGTCAGTTTTGTAGCCAGTGACTGCCCATAGATAACGCATTAGATGCATGCAAGTTGAATACCAGAAAGAATTAAGTTATTCATACACATAGAACATATAACCAAGGTCTTAAATATCGGTTTTGGGGTAGATATCGGTGTAGTAAATTTACGGAAATTTCGATGGAAATTTCGGGGATATTCAAAATTTCGGTTTCGATTTTAAAGAAATCATGGAAATTTATAAAAATATCTGAAAATTTGCAATAAAATTTTGGATAACTTTAATTATCATTCTTATGCATCTTTTACATCAATAATATTCTATATATAATATATGGATAATGAATTTGTTAAATAATATCACCAAAAATTGTTGCGAAAAATATGAAATAAATATAATTTGATAGTAAGATAATAACCAAATCTCATAAGAACTTCATTAAAATAAAATGTACCAAGATTTAAGTAAAAGTTACTACTCAATACCACATCGAGTTTTTAGGAGGATCGAAATCGCTATCACTAGTATCTGTCCTACCTCTACTTTCATATTGCAAGTGAAAATTATTAGTTACATGTTGACAATATTCCGTCCATGACATGGAATGTTGGTAGTACTGCAAATAATGATGATGATGATATCCTTTTGGTGTTGAATCTTGAAGAACCCCAATAGGTACAACATACTCGACAGGAGTAGTAACATAAACATATGACAAAGGATATGAGTAGGGTTAGTGTGACATTGTATCCACTATATGTATAAATATAATTTAAATTATATGATATTTTAAAAAAATTAAAAATATATAAAAAAAAATTCGGCCAAAATTTCGGTTTCGATAAATATTTCGGAAAATATCGGGTTTCGGCCGAAATTTCGGGAAATTTCGTGTTTCGGTCAAAATTTCGGAAGATATTCTGCAAAATTGGATTGAAGGTTCGATTTCGCTTCGGAACCCCCCGAAATCCGAAATTTCGGTGTTTCGGTCGAAAATTTTAGACCATGCATATAACTAGATAAGGAAGAAATACCCTACCGCATTATGCATGGTCTGCACAGCTCTAATTTCTTGCCAATAATCATTTGGTGACTTTGAAAGCACTGAAGTTTGCCTTTCTTTTTTCCGCTTACATGCTTCTATACAAGCTCTGCTTCCTGCCTCATCTATAAGATCGATAGCTTTATCAGGAAGGTATCTATCTGGAATATATCTTGCCGACAGATGTACTGCAGCATTTATGGCCTCCGAGGTGTATAGGCATTTGTGATGAGATTCGTACTTTTCACGCAAACCCAACAGTATCTGAAGTGCATCTTCCTAAAAATGTTTGAAACATGGTACAAAAGCGGTAAGACTAGATAAAATTGGATAATTATCAGTTAAATGTGTATGGTCCCTGCCAGTCAATAGAGATAGTATTGGTACCTGGCTTGGTTCCTTAATCAAGACAGGTTGAAATCTCCGCGCCAATGCTTTATCCTTCTCAAAATGCAACCTGAATTCATCCATAGTTGTAGATGCCATACACTGCCACAAACAAAACACAAGTGCATACAATTCAAAGATCCACCTAATCTTATCCAAATGCCTAGCATATCATTGTTTTAACAAACCTAAAACTAGGAAATACTGCGTTATTTTGTCATTTTAGTTTTTTTTTTTCTTTCTCTTCTTTTTATTATCTCTCTGGAACAATATGCAAATAAAAATTGTTTGCATTCACAGCACTGATGATGAAAGGCGGGTGTGGAAAACAGAGCTTGTTGAAAGTAAATGTTATAGAGATTCATCCGTGAAAGAATTTGAAAGAATTGCAGGATTAGGTTTTTCACATCTCCTGAATGATGCATCAACTCAGAGGATATAGAACTACTTATCAAACTAGGCATCTTCATAGATCTTCACCTGCAATTCACCCCGTCCAAGCGACGGCTTCAATAGATTAGCTATGTCAAGACCAGATCCCTTATTTCCTCGTCCAACTGTGCCAGAACCAATGAGTGTGTGGACCTCGTCAATGAAGAGAATTATATCGCCTGAAATGTCGCCAGATCAAACTACGCCATGATATAAAAAATTTAGAGCTTACACATAAGCCACACCAGTGCTCACCTGACTTCTTAATCTCCTTTATTAACATTGTAACACGTGCCTCCAATTCACCCCTCTCCTTCGCCCCTGCTAGTAGTAGGCCTACATCCAAGGACAATATGCGCTTTTTCTGTCCAAAAGAAACAATATCAACAATAAATTTCAGCATCTGACTATCTTAAGTACAAAACTGCATGTAACTCTCACAATTCTCCAGACAAACATATTAATTAAATAACATTTTTATTCCTATAAACGCAACCAACCATTAGAAAGAAGGGAACATTTCCATCAGCAATACTTATAGCCAGCCCTTCTGCAATTGCTGTCTTCCCGACCCCGGCTTCACCAAGAAGAATTGGATTGCTCTTGGTTCTTCGACAAAGAATTTCTATGATCCTCTGTACTTCAGTGTCGCGACCAATTACAGGATCAATGGATCCATTGCTAGCACGGGCAGTCAGATCCACACAGAATAGGTCAAGAGCTTTTTTCTCTGTTGCATATCAGTAAACTTCATTGTAATTTACGTGTTCTAAAACTTTTTCAACTAAAACCATGGACAACATGAAATACAGATTCTTACCTCTCGCCTTTTCAGGGGATCTAGCATGAGTTATTTTCTCAGGGATTATCTTCTCGCGTGACCTTTTGAATGCAGCGGAAGCTGGTTCTCTTCCCTCTTTGGCGAGCTCCCCTTGAAGTCTGGAGACTGCTACAGCAGCCAAATGATTTACGTTTACCCCTAATCTGAAAACATTTCAGTCTAGTTCAAAAAATAACACGTGCAAATCATCAAAAAATTATGTAAAACTGAATACAATTAGCATAAATAAATGCAGGAAAAGACACTGAAAACAGTGTTTCTCATATTATTTCCAGTATTTTTCTTAGTTCAAATGTTGATGGCAACTCGGAATTGATTCTGCAATGAGCAAACCTAATATAGTTATTGACTACGCGGAAGTTAGTAATGCGAAAGCTTGAAGAACACGTCTTCAAAACTCACGAATAAATCGAGAAAACTTAAAAGTTGTGAAAATGCGGATTTAATTAGTTCAAGATAGATAATGAAAAATAACCAAGCTGAGAGTATTTAAAGAAACTAAATCCTAGGCTAGGTCAACAAGGAATTCTATTCTTAGTCATCAAGGATACAAAATACGACTAAAAAGCGGACTGACTAAAATTACAAAACTTGGCCTAAAAAATACTAATCGCATGAGCAAACATGTAGTAAAATATCGGGCATAAAAAAAACTACAGAAAATACTAAAAATAAACGAAAAAATCTGGGAAAAAGAGAAAATTTTCTGAATAGGGCCGAAACAATGGAATTTTGCGACAACAGATGGCCCTGTTCGTCGATAGCGGGACGGGGTTAGATTCTCCCTGAAAAGGCAAGCACATGCATAGGTGGCCCGTCCAATAACTTCTCCACGGTTAAAAGTTACGGCCATTTGAAGTTTTATGGTCAGACCACATAACTATTTTACTTATGCTTGGACTTGTGTACGTCCAAACACTTCGGAAATGTATATGTCTCTTGTTCTACAGCGGCTACGTTAGACATTACTTACAAATCTAATCGACCCTTAACATAGCAAATAGTAAAGAGACATATCAGTTGTTCAAAGTGATTTAAAACTACATGTGTCAAGTGCGTATGCGGTGCAAAAAAAAAAAAAAAAACATAACATGAGTAAAAGAACCTTGATTCCAAACAGTTTTCTAGATAAAGATAAGAGAGAGAACAGAATATTGTCATGTGAACATGGAATCACCATAAGCTTTATTATATATCCAGAGGAAAGGAACAAAGATAATGGGAAATGGAACTAATAGATCCATTAAAGCTAAACGGCGTCGAGATAAACACGCTATACACATTCATGAGGTCAGCAAATGCGCTAGATCCAATTCATCTTAATCTCTACATCAACTGCCATCACATATCAAACGAGCTACAATTTCATACTGCACTGACCAAAGTCAAATAAGCAGACCAGTGTACATACATATACATTCATATGTGCAAAAAAAGATGATACCTCTTGAGAACACGATTAGCACTGCCGTCATCAACTGTAAACAATCCAATGGCAATATGCTCCGGCGCAATGAAATTATACCCCATCGTCCTCGAATACTCGACCGCAGCCTCAAAGACACGCTTCGTGCTGGTAGAAAACGGAACATCCGTCGCCGAAGTCTCCGATTGCTGCAGACTTTCACCATTACCACCAGTCTGGTGATCTTCCTGCCACAAACTCTGCACAGCTTCTCTAGCAACATCAATCGTGATGCCGCAACCTAAGAATCCACCGGGGGCACGATCCTCCGCAACTAGGCCTAGCAACAGGTGCTGCGTGAACACCATATCTTTGCCTAACGCCTTAGCTTCTCTCTGCGAAAACATCACCGCCTTAATCGCTCTCTCCGTGAATCTCTCGAAAATTCCAGAAATCACGAAGAATGAGCGCTTCGATCTGCCGTGAGGAACTGAATTGTTTCCATACGAGTGGAGGAGATTTTGATTGATCGAAATTCCGAAATAGGACGACGACGAGCTGCTAGTGCTGCAAGCGTTGGTAGGAGCGGCAGTATAGGAAGAAGATGGAGAGCAATTTGGGGGAAATGAGACGACTGTTTGTGAGCGGCGAGATACAGAAACACGGCGGTGCACGGCGGAGCTCAGGGAGGAGTTGACTGAGAGCGGCGGCGAATATGATAGTTCCATTTTTTTTTTAATAATTTTAATAATTGATTGTATATGATATGAATTTTTACAACAAAATAAGCTAAATTCAGTTGCAGCCTAACTGATGCATATGAAGAAAATTATCAATTTTTTTTAAAAAAATTATCATGTGCAAAATATGAATTATTTGCGTATAAAAGTGTGTGGGAAGAAGAAATGATTAGGACTTAGGAGAAGAATTTGGGGGTGGGGGTGAGAGAAGTAAAGAATTGAAGAAAGTTGCACGGCAAAGCCACTTTTTGAGTGTGGGGATTTTATTATTATTATTATTTTATTTGGTTTTGGGGGTTAGAAAATAAAAACTTGACTTGTTACAACTGACATGTTTTTGGGTGGGTTTTTAGTGTTTTGGGTCAAAATAGTATGTGCCGAGATGCCTCCAAATTGGCTAATTTTATATCAGATCGAGTTTTAATAATTTGAGTATATATTTTGTGTTTATCTATTTTATATGAATATATATATATGCGTACCGCCCACAATACATTTCATTGTGTAAGAGAAATGAAAGATAAGACGAACTTGGTCTCGCATAGTCCTGCCTGCCTGCCGGCCCCCCACCCCACCCAAATAACAGTCTCCTTTCATGTGAGTCTTGAGAACTCGAGTTTGGAGATGTACATCTTTTTATTTGAATAAATATATGAATGGCTCATGTGAATACACATATAGAAAAGGGTGTAAATTGTTCCGAGACTCACTAAGAATGATACGTGGGCCATGGGGGTGGGGTGCAAGTAGGGGTGGGCGTTCGGTTCAGGTTGTTGGGACCCCAACCAGACCCGATCGGGTTTGTCTTAATCGGGTCAGTTTTTTGGGTAAATATCGGGTTCAGGTTTATACCGAACCCGAACTCCACAAATCGTTCGCGTTCGGGTATGAGTTTTTATTTTATTCAGGTAATCCGGGCCCGAACAACCCGAATTCTGAATTTTTTTAAAAAATAAATAAATCAAAATAGTAAATTAACACTCAACAATCCTTGTCAAAACTCTTAATTCGAACCCTGAACTCGAACCCGATCGGACCCCGAACTTGAATTAACCCCAAACCAAATTAAACCAAGTAAGTCTTTCGGTTTTGGGTAGCAATATTTACAACCCGAAATCCGAACAACTCGAACCCAATTAATTAGAACCCGACAACTCGAACCAAATGTCCACCCCTAGGTGCGAGAGTAAAATTGATTTTGGGACGACTCCATAACTTTGTTGTAGATAAGAGATTAGATGAGACTAATGTCGGGCATGATGGTCTGATGAATTTTGTAACTTTTTCACTGTCATGAGTTTGACCATGTCAAGGATATAAACTTTTTCATTTTGTGTGAGTATATTATGAGTTAGTAGTTATAATGTTTGATTAGTTGGATATTATGATTTATTTGTTGGTGTATTGATGAAGTCGTGATGATAAAATTGAGTTATATGTCCCAACAAATTATGACGAAAATGAAAAGAACATTTATAATAGTTACTTTCTTTAATTGGAGTGGACATTATGAGTTTTACGCGGTATTAAATTTTAATTATCACAAGTAAAAATGAAAAATGAAATAAGATTCTTTGTATTGTTGTATTTGGTTAAATAGGGAGGTTTAGAGTTGAGAAAAATGATATAGCATAAATGTACCGATGATATAAAATATTTAGAATATGGTAAAAGATTGTATTTTATAATTTGTTAGATATTTAGACTAGGTAGATTTTTTTTTTCCTTTTTTTTTGTTTTATAGATTTCTCTTTTAGGGTCAAATCTCAAATATTCAATTGATCCTCCAAGCACGCAATCTAGCTATAACTAAAAAGAAGAAGCTAAAAGCAAGGGATCTTTCCGTCAAAATTTAGAAGAATTTGGAAACAAGTGGGAAAAGTAAAGAACAAATTTGTTTGATTCATTCCCTCGTCAACACATAAATTGCCAAAATTATTTTTCCCACGAAAATCCATTGTATTTCTATTTCAAAAATACTATTCCCGTATGATTTTATTTGTCACACGTTACACAGTTGAAATTTTCCAATAGCGTGAAGGAGGCCGACCATATAATTTGTTGGTATATAACTATATATTTTGTGTGTATAAATTATAGGAATAATGTGAGAGAAGCGAAATGGAATTTGATTGTCGACGTACCTACCGGGCGGCCAATGATTGGGAAGAAAATTAGAAAGCACAATTTAGTCATGTCCGTTCGGAGCTCTCCAAATTATTGCATCATTTTCCTTCAACTACATTAAATTAACTCTAATATTTGCACTATTCTAGCACTAACAAGGAATATTTTTTATATATTCATTTTTACTACTCATTTTATACTATTTCTCATATATCACAAATAACGCCCAACTTTAATTTTTTTTATTACATATTCATCCAAGAAAATATAATTTTATTATTTTATAATATTACACGAATAATAATTTTATTATTAATTAATAATAAATAATTTAAATTTTATTTAAATCTATTTCGTTATTTCATAAAATCAATTCCCTTTTGTATATACATAAAAGTGAATAGCTATACTGATAAGTGATCAGAATCTCAATTATGAAATTGTAGTCTTGCACCAAACTAATAGAAGTGATTATAAACAATTCTCGGTCTTAATATAATCATAATTACTATATATATATTTATGGTGGAAGTCGCATGTGTTTCATCACATGAGGTTGCAGCAGTGTTCAGAATTTAAATCCTGTTGACTCCTAACAGATATATACATGTAAATATATACGTATATTCTTAAGTTTTGGGCCGACAAAGAAGATGCTCAAGATTTGAGTTGGGGCATTCTTACTAAGTACGGGTCAACCCTCTTAATATTCATTTATTATATTTATACCGAAATTGAAAAAGAGAATACAACAGCTCACGTTATTGCAACGAATCAGAAAGTTTTACCAGATCTTACCCCACTTCTCCAATCCTAATTATTGATGCACTTTAACTGGATTATTAGTGGATAATTAACCTCATTATTTATCCACAGATGAAACCAGAAATGACGTTTCATCTCGTTCTATACATACACATGTACAAAATCCATGCTACTTGAATATTATCTGAAACTACTTTATACCCAAAAGATACATATAAAAAATAATATAAAATACGAGATGAAATGTCAATTAAAAAGAAGAGAAAAGCCAACTCATAATTCACACCATTAGGACCGCATTAGAAAACATAAGCTAGATACGAAAAAGTAAACACCAGTTGGCACTGATCCATTAAATATTCATTCGAGTAAAATGGGCTCCAAATAAAGATTCCATAATTGATAGATTAGAGATCTGTGCATTATACATGAATAGAATCAAATGACAAAATTTCACTTCAGTGAACCTTTGATAATCAAGAACTATATAAACACATCAATTTAAAGACTAATTTTTATAAACACATTAGATTTCCACACATTACATAATCAAAACCTATATAGATAGCACTTACCTTGCAACCGATCATTCAGTTTGGAGCGCGAACCAATAACATTGCAAGTATAAATCCATTTGTGAGTATACACAGAATTCAACAGCTTTCTGAGGAATCAACTTGGCTCCATAGTTTATCAGCATAAGCCTTTTCATCTTCCTTTTCCTGCGTCACCAATTGAGCAGGTTCCAAAACTTCCTCCTCTTCGTCTTCAGTTATTTCCTCTTCCACACAATCACCATCCATAGCAAGCACCGCTTCATTAATTTCTCTTTCTCTATCCGACAGCTCAGCCAATGCTTCCCTCATTGCCTGTGCTGTGGCGGGCCTGTCTCTTGGGCTGTACTTTGGTGGAGGCACAACAAATGGCAAAACAATATCGTCCAAGTTTCTAATATTTTGTTTAACGCAGTTTAATGTATCTGGTGGCGGAACAATGAAAACTATACCGAGTTCGTAATTAGAAATGTGAAGTCTTGAACCTAATACGGAATTATTTCTGATGCTGTCAGTGGATTTGGTGTCTGAGATTGGACGTCCCCAGGCTGCAGCACTGAAGTTGTGTGATCCAGAATAAACCCATCCAAAGGAAGATCCATCCTTCTTAGACTGGAATCGTCTTCGTCCCACCTGTTCATACCATTCATAATCAGAAATCCTAAATATGGTGCAAATTTGATCCAACAAACAAATAAGTCCTTTCTTCATTTACATTTTTTGAAATACATACATACATAGAGAGAGAGAGAGAGGGAGACCGGGGGGTTTAAGTACCCTTTCTATTCTCTACACATCATTGCCCACCAAAACAGTCATCCCATTAACTGGGCCTATTGATTCTAGGTTCATGATTTGCGGCGCTAACTCAGCCTATGAGCAACTCTGCTTTAAGAAACACCTCATCTTTTGAATGTGACAAATATGTTTCAGAAAATTTTAGTTTGTCTTTCTCTCTTGTTAAAATGCTCTGCCATTAAATTGCATATTTCCTTGGGAATATTGCAATATTGGTCTTTTATGATATTTTTTCCTCTTACAGGGGGCTCCCTTCTAATGAGAGAACAACGTTGCAGTCTCATATTATCTAGGCCATGTTAACAAACTAACTTTTTAGATTCCTCACAAAATTTAAGTCCAAATGCATGCTGGTGGATCAAAATAGCAGTAGAGAAGGTTGGAAATATAGTTTAGGCGTGAATATCTGTCTACAAGCTGGTTATTGGATTTCAGTAACTAGAATAAGGGCATTAAGTACTACTACCATGGAGCTCCCCTGCCATCGGTACTTTTAATGTCTCTTGTAACCAATACTTCTCTTGAAAGATACATAAATTATGATTTGTTTTAGATGTATTTCCCAAAGATGAGCTTTTCTCAAAGGCTGAGATTCTTGGATAGTCCCTTCTGCTAAGTTCCAGCTTCACCGTTTCCATCGAAAGTCGGAACGTGAGCTGTAATACTGACTTTTTAAAATGCTTTGTCTTTTTGGTTTATTTTAGGACAATCCTAATTGGTTCATAATTTCTCCCCATTTATTGTTCATCAAGAGAAATTTATTCATGTACTCTAAAAATCAAATAACATCCTTTTCTTTTGATTTGCCTCCACCAAATATGAAAGTTTATTGAGGTGATAAATCAATAGAAAACGGAGCCAGCATTGCAATGCATAGAAAGATATTTCCATGTGCAAGCTAATATGTACAAAAATCAGTACCTTGACATGCATAGGAAACCCAACTCTGTTACTTGGATAAGGAATTGCGTCACGGAGTATGCCGACGTATTTCAACCTCTGCCACGTTTTCTGTTAAAATAGAACCCCATTTAATCTTGCTTGCTCCAATTATGTCAAAATGGTTAACTAACAGTACACCATACACCTCATATGAAGAAACTCTTGCTTATAAGCTATTAAAAACCTGATTTATGAATGAAATCACAATATAATTGGACTCTGATTGCTCCATTTGTTTCAAAGACAAAAGGTAAATGCGTGGCGATTTACATAGTGTAACATGAGGAGAAAAGAGCAATGGAGTGGTATGTAAGCATTTCAGGTTTTAATGTTTTATTTTTCAAAACTAATCATACATGTGAAGAAGTAAAGAATATTAGGCAGTTATCAGATCTTTGGCAGATTATAACCAAAACTGAAAGAAAAATTGACGGTGAAAAGTTTGGAATATGTACAAGCAAAACAGTTTCTGACCCAAAGTATGATTCAGAAAAGTTAATCTCAGTTAGGCGCACAAGATAAAGAAAAACGCACAACCACAAACAAATGACGAAAACTCAAATCCCTTGTGAAATATTTTTTTCACTTTTCTTTTTTCAGGAATTAATGTCTTATATTAGGCTAATATATGAGTTACAAGTACACCTCAAATGGGTGTTAAGAGGCGTCCAACCAGCATCTGACGGAGTTGGCACTTGTGCTATGTTTGGATCTAGGATCCCAAGGAAAATGTTCTTTATCACTCGAGATGATAGATATTTGTGTTTATTTTTAATGTTTTTCCTTTTCCTTTGCTAGAATCCACGATCCAAACATAGCCTTACACTTTTTTCAGTAGCATAAAGGCAATAAAGAGGATTGGTTGAAGGGAAGGGAATTAGAATCAAAGCCTTCATCAGAGGGAGGTGTGCAGTTGAACGCTCGTGTTGTTTGAGCAGGAACTCCCTATGACAGCAAAAACACCAGATAGAGAGAAATATCCATGGGGCTTTATCATTTATTCCATTGTGATTGTAGGAAAAGCGTAAGCAAAAATACGCAGTTGATTTTTGATCCCTTAAAATACTCCTCCAACCTGGGAAATTTGTTTTCAAGGAGGAAGGGTAGTACTACCCGGTCCTTCCACCAATTCTACATACCAGACGAACCTTTAAGCTGCATGCTTCAGAAGAAAAAAGTCATGGTTTGAAGGCACCTAAACAAGGCAGTCTCATATATTCCCAAAAAATCCTCAAATAGAATGTTTCTTATGGTAAGAAAACCTGATGTTGCGCTTTGATGGAAATATTTGAATTTTGAAGAAAAGATTTAAAGGAAGAGTTTCAAATGACTCGATATTAGGAATGGATCTCTGTCGCGGATTCGAAGTCCTCACTATAAAATCCTCCGGTCCAAACACAACCGTAGATAATTAGTCTACAGGTACTATGTTAATCATTAAAGGATGTATCATAATCAAAAGGGAGCAGATAAAGGGGCAGTCCTGTTACAAGGAATTTGAGTCGATACAAGTTTCATTACCTGTGAGAAGCAGAGGAGGCGCCTCGAAGCCATAATTCCACTTATGTTGTTCTTCACTCTCTCAATGCTTGGGAAAATAATATTGACAGAAGGATTTTTTAACTCTTGACTGGCACTCCAACAACCCCACTGGCAGAAGCAAGTGCAAAACCACTCAATATAAAAAGCAAAATGTTTAAGCACAAGTTTTGACTAATTACATTGTCTTACATCTGGATCGGATTCCTCGGAATCGGAAAATGGCACTGATTGTTTTCCTGCCGCTGCTGAAAATGCAGCTAGAAAATGTGCATTCACACATCCAACGGAGGATGATCCTTCATAAAGAAAGGAAAGTAAAAACAAGAAACAGAAAAGATGGTCAACAAGTAAACTTCATAAGGGAAAAGTATAAAATTACTTAGAACAGACACTCACCAAAAAAGAACTCCGATTCTAAATGTTCAGGCCACTTGTATTGACCCAAAACCTGGGAATAAAAAGAAGTGAAAAAATCAGCATGATGAATAAAATCTTTAGTAAACCCTCAAGGGTAGATATAACTCTAACGAAATATACCAACATCACGAAAATGGTGTATATTTAATCGTCAATAACACATTTGTGAATTCATTGTGTCTGGCCACCAAGAGTTTGTTGTAATTTGAAGCCTCACAAAGTTCAGAAAGAATTTATACGGATTATCGAAGTATAATGCTTTAAGCGACAACAACAAATAATTCTTCAACAAGTTTCAGATTAAATTCCATGATCAGGTATCCATTTGCTTTCCATCTCCAAACAAGTTCAATGATAATCTTTTGCAATCATGTTAATTATGTTCTCATACAAACACGTGGAATACGGTTCACCATGTATTCTCTGTCCAGATTCCAGGTCACTCCAAAATACACGTGTCACAATTGAACCATCATAACTAAATTAAAGAGCAAGCTCTACATAAACTTCCAAATATCTTTGATTAACACTTAAAAATCAGAAGTCAAAGTAATCTTTTGATGCTTCTGTAAAAAATTATATTTGATGTAATATGATTGAAAGCATAAGAGAATTTTAAAAATCACAAGAATATTTAACCCAACCGTCCTGCAGAAGTACCTCCTTAAGGCGCCACAGGCCTGCATACCGCTGACTTGATGCAACGAGGGAGCATATTGCTGAAATATATTCAAGCTGTGTAACTTCTGAAATATTGGAAAAAGAAGGGCCCTGCAAAGGCAAAATCAAAGATCTAGCATCAATATGCTTCAGTTAAGCAAAGCATTTGGGGATATGAAATCCAAGTTAGATTTCTAAAACTTACCGCATACACATAAAGAATCAGTTTTACTTTGTT
This sequence comes from Buddleja alternifolia, assembly GCA_019426215.1. NCBI lineage: Eukaryota > Viridiplantae > Streptophyta > Magnoliopsida > Lamiales > Scrophulariaceae > Buddleja > Buddleja alternifolia. The sequence continues at coordinate 31,517,828 of CM033396.1, forward strand.
GTTGCTTCCTTCTAAAGCAGTTGCAAGGACTTCCTTGGGATGAATATATGCAGAAAATGCAAAAAGACCATTATCTGAAAGTGGAGCCACCCATTTTGCAAAATTTCTTGGTAGAAATCCAAGTTGAACAAAATCTAGAGCAAGAAGAAAGTGGAGAGTTACTTGACGTATTACTAGAAGACCTACACTAGTTTTTGCCTCAACTGCTAAGCCAGGTGAGATCAGAAAACAGGAATTGTTTTTATCCTACAAAAAGTGAAGGAAGCTCAGAGAGATCCTTGATCAGCAGATGTATTTAGGCTTACTTTATTGTATATACAGATAATAAAACTGAAACGGTTCTAATTTTAGGTACTAAGTTAGGACTAAGAAAGCCAATCCCTCAAGCCAACTATTTCTCTAAGCAGCAAGGCCCGTAAACAATACGATTCTTCTGTGTGGACCAAAGAGTAGAAATTTGTAGTTGACCACCAAATAGTCACCATTAAGGCTGATGATTAAGGGATCAAGAAAGTTACAAATGATGCGGCATCTACAATGGCAATTCCATGGATTTATTTCATGGTTCAGATCCACAAAGGCAGTTGTCCCACTTACATTCTCACCAACATATCTTAATAACGTCTTTATGTGTTTCTTATGGACAGATTTCTAAGTCATCCATTTACCCGCAACATTTTGAACTTTCATACCTATTTCCGTGAATGGCAAAAGCTTTCATCTGGACGAAATCCAACTACTATATTTGAAGTTGTTTATGTAATATTAAGTAGTTTCACATGAACATATCCTTAACACACTAAAGAATCATGAATCAACTTGGACACATCAATTGCCAAAGTATTATTTCTAAGTATGACTGAGACATAAAGTTATAAAGCTTATTGTGGTCTATTTGTCATTACATAACTAGCTTGGAAATACTTCATTCTTTATCAAAGAACAATTTATTTCTTTCAGAATATCTAATATGTTACTTTATATATTAAATGCATATTGTTTCATAACTATTCTTGTAATTCTTTTTAATAAACACATATATCTCATGAACTCTGTAATTTTGCAGATGATAAACCTATTTTAATGACCCACCAGTTCAACGATCAACCTACCAAATGCAAAGCAGCCATCCAAGCAATCGCTAGAGTGTGTAGGCCTCCAGCCCGGGTTTAATATATGCTCGTAAGCATCAAGATAGTCTGAACAACAAAAACATAACTGGGATAGGAGATTCCTATCCATCCATCTACACCAATGTTTTGAAACCCGGACCGTTCATTGAACCAGAAAATTGACTGGGTCACGGGTCACCGGTTGGGTCAACCATGATCGTAACGGTGATGTCATAATTATGCAATAAATAATAATATCTTATTAAATATTTTAAAATATAAAAATATGAAAAAAGAAGTATTTCCTGTACTATTTAAGCATTTCCTCTTAATTAGTATTAGAGTATCAAAATGCTAAGTGAATTTTAGGAGTTAATAATAATTCTTGAACTTGAATTCCTGTATATCAAAAATCGTAAGCAAACTACATCAATTTTAGTCAAATAAGTTTTCACTATTCCTAAACCTGAACTAAATTACCGTAAAATTTCAAAGTAACAAAAAAAAAAAATTAATTGAGAGAGTAATAAGAAATTTGGTATATACAAATATACACACAACTTACCATTCATGAGTCAACTTTGCAAAAGAATTCAAAAAATCACATTCCATTAACAAAGATATAATTGCAGAGAGAGAGAGAGAGAGAGAGAAGTATTCTCATTGATGATTAATAATAAGTTAGAAATCGACGGTAGATTAATGGAGGAAGAAGATGCAACTTACAGCAGGAAAAGAAGAAAAGAATTTGCAGCAACTGTACGTGATTCGTGAGGTGTGAGTGAAGAGGGGAATTAGGATTTGTGGGAGAAAAACACGGACAGATACTTTTCTATTGATATTAGCTACAAACCGCTCGAACGCTTTTGCACAAAAACAGCGGTTTATAATATCAAAGGGTTTTAGTATCAAAACCTTCATATATACATGTATATATTTGTTTGAGTTGGCATGTACGACAAAAGAAAATGGCATGCGGTGAGAAACAATCACCTTCATGAATTACATATATTTCATTGCTTCATTATCCAAATCAGGGCCTTCAATCACCTAAACTAAAAGTCTCGGCACTGCCATGCTTCACGGGCAAACTCTTTGACTTAAAATTGCTCAACTAACAGCAATAATCTGATCTACGTAAGAAATATAGTAAACTTAGGGAGAATAGTGACTAGAATTAAATGACCTATAGACCTAACTCAACCTAGAACCTTTCAGATCACATGTATGGAAAGATTAGTGAGCATTGACTTGAATTAAGAGTACAATACAGAAGATTTTTCAGAGCCCAATACGGTGTTATGATTAATTTGGAAATATGACCTCAAAAATATCTTTATATACATTTTAACATCAGTAATTTGAGTAAGCCTAAATGAAACTACACTGAGACCAAGACCAAGTGTTGCATTAACTCCATCTTAAACTAGGTGAAAGTGAAAGCACAAGTTATAGCAACTTAACTACTAAGTAAAGAACATTTTTACCTCCAGTGGAAAAGTCTTCAGGGTTAGGAATAAGCACACTCACAGCATTCTTGTCAGCTGGAATATTAGTATCTCTCCTCAAAACAATCTCTGACATACCATCCATGTTCTCATGACATTTTCCAAGAAACAATGCTAGTTTTTTCAATTGCTCTCCATTAGAATCAGCCGATGCACGATAAATATGGCTCAGACCAACTACAGATGCTTCAACGGAAGACAGAAATTTCAGAGCAAAAGACTCTCGCTTGTGTCTGTTACCCTGAGATGAAAAAAGGGAGCAGTTATTCAATATATAAGAAAGCAGATAATCCTGTAAAGTATGTTCTAAAATATCAGTTCAGGGAAAGGGAATAACACATGTAGGAATCACAATGTTCCTCCTATTAGAATATTAAGCACTACAAAACAACTGGTGGAACAGCTTGTCCAAACTCAAATGTCCATCAGAAATACCAATAATAAGTAAAGCTTAAGCAATTAAAATGGGACTGCGAATTGCGACATCTTATCCTATTCGATAGTCCTGGGACTACTAAAAAAGGAACCTTCAAAAAAAAAATTCACAACCCTAGAACCCAAATAACCACGATTTCACGCTTAAGCAAATCAAACAACGTTAATAAATTGTTCCAGAAATGAACTAAAGGAACAATAAAAGATAAAATTTACGAGCATAATAGGCAGAAGATACTAGACATTGGAGGTATCTACTATAGTGGAATCCTTATAAAGCATTAAATATTCCACACATCAAATTGATGGACAACTGCAATTACTCACCACCAGGTAATGTTTTGAGTCAGATAAACAAGGACTTATACGTAAATGAATTCCTGGTACAGAAGCAACCAAATATCCAGCAGCTTCTTTGAAATCGTATTTGATCAACTCCAATATCCAATGGGCCTGGCTAGGTACATCAACAACTAGAGACGCCATAAATCCGGCCAATTGCGCAGCAAAATCACTTTTCGGAACTAATTCTATTTTCCCAGACAATTGGGTGAATATAGATAAACAATTGGGAATGTTTAATCGTGGGAAGTCCTGCCACCAGACTGTATTGGTTACATTATGCCACTGCAGAAATTCAAGATAAATAAAGGGATAAATACTCAAACCAGTACACTTAATATAAAAGATTCAACCCCAAACAGCTTCCCGAAAAGGTATATAGCGACCAAGACAAATTCTCAGGAGAAATGGTATTACTCTGGTGTTGGTCAAGGTACTACAGCTACAAAAAACTCTTTTTCTTTTTGCTTCGTTCACGTTTTACATGAATTCAAATAGAGGTTGCAACTCTCCAAATTATTGCTCATATTAGATTCCCGAGCTTAGTGATTTCTATATTAATTATTAAGCAGAAGGTGCATGTCCTCCATTACTCATAAAATTCTAATGTGCGAAGAAAGAGTTGAAAACCTGTTTTGCCACCAAATTGGCAGATGTGAGAACAACACGCAGGCTATCTTCTCTTTGCAAGACAATTAATTTGGGATGATGGCAAGCAATGCCTGCGTTCTTTCGATCTTTATTAAAAGCTATAACTTCAGGAAATGGTGGATACCTATTATTATAAATAAACTACATTACAGAACTGTTAGTATATGTGAATCAGCAGAATTTCATGATCCGACTAATGGAACTCTAATATGTAACTTACACCACAATCAAGTTTGGAAAATCTGAGAAGGGGACTGATGTTCTTTTATCAGGGTCTGAACTCCAACACCTTTCAGCACTGTGACAGGCAATTGTCACTGGTAGATGAGGAGGAATCTTGCAGTATGACAGGAACCTACACAGAGTATGCTTTGAAATGAAATCATCCATACAGAACATTAGCACAGACAAGCATGAATATAGATTGACATACACAAGTTTGAACAGCAAAAGCATATGAACACATGTTTTCTCCAAATAAAAAAGCTTGAGAATATCGTCAAAACTAAGTGAGCACAATAAGCCTTATTTTTTGCTTACCATAATATATCACTGGTAAATGTTGCAATAAATACCCGCTGGAGACTTTCAATGGGGTGAAAGAGCTCTGGCAAAGAAACAACATTATAAATCTCCTCTATGTCTTGGCCCATAAACTGAAGACGATTCAAATAAAACTTATCTCCTGGTGGCAGAATACAGCCACCACAATTCTTGTCCTCCGACAGTTCTCTGGATTGAGAATGGTCCTGCTTTTCCAAAGACAGACCAACCGAATTACCACTAACAACACCATGTTCCATATTGATTTCACCACCACCGGTTGGCCTTGCATATTCAGCAATAGAAGTAGTGACAACACTAGGGCATTTGAGCTCAGTGTTTTTCTCAGAGAACACTATTATCTCTTTCCGGGGGTTACCATCACCAATTTCAACAGCTTCCATATCACCCCTGCAATTGCCACTAGCAATAACACCATGTTCAGTATCAATTCCACCACCACCCATTTGCCTGGCATTCTCATCATTAGCAGCATTGGCAACATTAGAGCATTTGAACTCAGTGTTTTTCTCAAAGAACAATATAACCTCTTTACATAATTTACCATCACCATTTTCAACAGCTTCAACTTTCCTCGTGTAAACCCTTTTCCGGTTACGACATTCAGTTTGAATCCCACCATTTGAACAAAATTTAAAATCATTATCCGACAGCATCCCAGAACACTTCTTAAAGCTATTTCTAAAAGCAAAACCAATCCTCTGACTCTGGTCAAGAGTAATACACTTCCGAATATAAGATACAGGATCATCACTACATAATATGTCTCTACACCAACTCAACAGCACACTTGGATTATCTTTCACTCTGCAACACTCTGATGCAGAACTACCGCTTCCCAAGGTCACACTGCATGAATTCGATTGAATCAAACTTCTATGATCAACCTTCTCCATAAAAATAACTTTCTCGACCAAAAATCCAATGCCAGGCCCCAAACCACAAGCCTCTTCATTCCCACAAACAAGCCAAACCACATCACTAACCCGCAACTCGACAACTCCACTAATCCTAACCCCATTCACAAAAGCCCCATTCGTCGAAACCCTAGTCCTAACACTAGAAAAAGAATCATTACATTTACATTCACTATAATCAAGAAAAAATCCATCAGACAAATAAATCTTCTTATTCAACGAATCGAAGTATAATTGGCAATGCCGTTTACTGACTCTATGGTCACTGAAAATAAAATCACATAACTTCAGTTTCCGGCCAATGGTGCAGGGTTTGTAGGGTTCGAGACAAATGGATTCGCAAAATTGACCGGTGCACCTGGAAATTAAAGGAACACCAACCGTTTTGATATGCAAAACTGCTTCTTGAATTGTGCTTTTCCTTGATTTTCTGTGAGGCGGTGCAGGGAATTTGAATTGCTGCCGCCTTTTATTTTGAAAAAAAAATGAAGAATCTGAAGAATTGTTCATATTACGAACAGTTCATATAAATTGAAGTGGCGAAATGAATGAAAGATTCGTTAATGGCGGAAGAAACAGAGAATTTATTTAAGGGTTACAACAAATGAGAAATTCAATCAAAGAATGAAAATGAAGAAGACGTTGAAATTTTCCCTCCAAATATGTATTTATTTATGAATATTGAGCTTTTTCTATTTTCTTTTTATTTGGGCCTAAGACAAGTAAGAAGGCCCAATGTTTATCATCAGTTGAAAATTATTGTATTATGTTTTGCCCTTTTGGTTTGGACTTTGGACCAGTTAATGTTTAATTAACAGGATTGCAAATTATTCACCAAAAAAAAAAAACTTTTTTCTTTTTTTTTATAAATATATGATTTTAAATTATTTTAGCGCTAGTGCAAACCCGTGCCTTACGTATATAAAAATAATCAAATACAACATATATATATATATATCATTGCACAAATTATTTATTTATAATATACAAAATTAAAAGTTAGATGATTATCATGAAAAAATTATTTTTATGAGTATTAGATCATATAGTTTTAGTTTAGAATTGATCCATAATTGGTAAAGTGAATAAATGGATATTAAGAAATAAAATAATTGATAAGTATCATTAACAAAATAATGTATATTAATAATTTAAGTTTTTTCTAATTTAAATTATACTGGTAACTACCTTATCGTGAATTTAAAATTTTGAATATTTTAGATAAACATTCATATTTATATTTATCAAAATTAAATTACCCACGTGGTACAATTGAGCTCAATTAGGACATTCACATGTGAGTTTATTTGGATGGTCTCAAGAGTTATATTTTATTATACATAGATTCATTTTAAGTTGATTTCATAGATTCATTTTAAGTTGATTTTCACTTATTATGGTGAGTTTTAGATTCAAAGAATCCTCTCATAAAATCCAAATCATTAAATCATACGCTATTACTGAAAACCCTTATGTAATAAGGATTAAATCGATCGAGTATTCAACTTTTTAAAGTTTTTCTACGAAAGGGAACAATGTATACATAGGGAAAGCCGTGTGCAATGAAAAATGCAAGCACGGCTTGGGGAGGGGGTTTTCTTAATCTTTTTTCATCTCTTCTTCTCCGTCGTCGATGGTTTGGTGAATCAGTCGCTTCCATTGCTACTGATGTCACCACCATCATCGGCGGGCTGGGTTGGAGCACCCTCCTTCACGCTGTGCATTCCAACTTCAAATTTGATAAGACAGAGATCGATCTAACGAGATAGAGATGAATCTGACAAGATGAAGACGAGTGATACATTAGTTTTTATATTGTTTTTTAGATATTTTCTCTAGTATTTTATTTTTTCTCTCGAATGAGAGTTTCTTATCTTTTGAATAAAAGTGTGGTCTTTTGCACAAGAGTTTTTTTGTGCATGTTTGTAAGTTCTTAAGATTTGCCATCTTGAAAAAACTTGATATTAGGTGCTTTAATTGTTATTATTACATTATTAGAGACAATCTAAGTTGTATTGTTCTTGACAGTGTAAACTTTTCGTTGAATGAAATGACTGCTATTCCTTAAAAAAGAAAAATCATACGCTACCTTATAGTTTGAAGACCATGCAACTACGAGAAGGGTTAACATGAGTGGTACGAAGGGTAAATATGGACAAAGCTTGGAGGGTAAAACCTTCTTCTAGACCTTGGATAATAATTTTTATATATAAATAATATTTGCGCTAATATTTAATTATTGAAAGAAATGGAACGTTTTAAGTCCGAATCTGAAAGTTCTAATTCAAATTCAATTTCATCGAACATAACCAATTAGTTGAAGAGTATAGTTTGTTTATTATTAAGGTAGTACGATGTTAGAGATGGTAGCATTAGAGCACGAAGAATAAATAAGAAACAATAAATCTAAGCCTAAACATAAAGATAAAAACACGAGGATTTAACGTGGTTCGGCATAATTGCCTACATCCACGAGTCAACCTAGACTACATCTTTATTGCTCAATGAGTACATCAATCAAATCACAAGTGGAGTTCCCATATTTATAATGGTGGAGAAGTCTAAACCCTAACAAATTAGAAAAAACACTCCTAAACAACTAGGGAATAATTCCTAACATAATAGGAAATAATTCCAATCAAAATAGGACTCAAATATGCCAAAAACTTGCCAAAACTCGTCAAAACCGTGTACAACTGCGCACATCCGCGCCTGGGTACCTCGGGCCCCACGCCTGGGCGCCGCTGGCCCCACGCCTGGGCGCCGCCGGTGGCGCCTGGGGCAGCCCCGGTCTGTTTTTCGACTCCTTTTCATCTTTTGCAATCCCGGTCAACCCTGACCCTTCTTAGCTCTATTTTGGCTCCTCTTCTTGACCCTATTTTGATCCGACTCCACCAAACCCATCAATCTCCCACTTGGAGACTGATCAAAATAACCCGAACTCAACTCGAATCATCCCTTCATTTTTCCCAAGTGAACATCAATCTAGTTGTCACATCCCCAAACACCATGGAGATCAAATCCGAGACATCTCCATGTCTCATCAATTCATCCGTCCCTAGTGCTCCCACTTGACGGACTCTTTTTGTGAACCTTGTTCCCCTTCTTTGAACCCTCGCCACTGCCCTATTCCTTTTGGTGATTAGCCAACTCTTGAATGCCACGACATATCCATCTCGGTCCAATTGACCCCCGAATATAGGTTACTCCCAAGACCCGGAACATGTCTCACAACTCCATAACTTCTGTTGCTCTCAATCATCCTCCTCACTGGAGGAACCACCTTGGTCAACCCGTCTCACGACATCCTTACACCAAGGATTTTCCCGCCTTGGTCAACCCGTCTTGCGACATCCTTACACCAAGGACTTTCCCGCCCTGGTCAACCCGTCTTGCGACATCCTTACACCAAGAACTTTCTCCCCTTGGTCAACCCATCTTGCGACATCCTTACACCAAGGACTTTCCATTGGCTATCTCGAATCTTCCTACATATCTGCTCCCTGCCTACTGCATGAGCTATGTCTGATCCATCCGCCAATACTTTGGTTTTTCAATGGCAACTCGGATCCCCCACATATTTGCTTAATACTCCCACTGCACAAGCTATGTCTGATCCATCCACCAACAAAACCCCAGCTCCACGAATCTGCCTACCTGGCTTCGCACCCTGCCACCATGACTTCCAGCTCCACGGTCAACCCCTCTCGGCTCTGTTTCCTGCCTTCATGGTTTATATCCACGTGGTCATGCCTACACAACTCTACCCCTCGGTCTCTGTACTACACATATCTTCTCTTTCGGCCTTTGATACTGTCACTCTGACCTCTGGCTCGGTTGATTGCTTCTTGGCTTCGTAATTCAGCCTCCCCGGTCCCCAACTTGCTCGTTTTTTTGCCTTCTTCGCAACACGAGTCTACCCACTTGACCTCTGGCTATATGGATCTGTCCTCGACACTGCAACTGCTCCCACTGGCATCGTGTCTACCCACCCGACAACACAAATCTACCACCGCTGTTGCAAATCCGACTCTGCATCTGGCACCACGATTTTCCAACGTTTTCTCGTTAACGTTCAACGGGATCACTCTTCTTTGGTTGACGATCTACCCGATCTCATCCTCCTCTGTCATCTTCTCCGGCTTCACCATGACCACAATTCGTGCTCTCTGCAACAAAATCGTCGAGCTTGATTATTTTCCATCTCCTACCATCGTTCCCATGATGAAATTCGTGTTTAGCCAAAAAACACTTCCCCATAGATCTAGATCTAAGGCATCTCCTAAATCTACAACCTATGGCTCTGATACCAGTTGTTAGGGATGGTAGCATCAGAGCACGAAGAATAAACAAGAAACAATAAATCTAAGCCTAAACATGAAGATAAAAACACGAGGATTTAACGTGGTTCGGCATAATTGCCTACATCCACGAGTCAACCTAGACTACATCTTTATTGCTCAATGAGTACATCAATCGAATTACAAGTGGAGTTCTCATATTTATAATGGTGGAGAAGTCTAAACCCTAACAAATTAGGAAAAACACTCCTAAACAACTAGGGAATAATTCCTAACATAATAGGAAACAATTCCAATCAAAGTAGGATTCAAATATGCCAAAAACTTGCCAAAACCCGTCAAAACCGCGTACAGCTGCGCACATCCGCGCCTGGGCGCCGCCGGCAGTGCCTGGGGCCAGCCCCGTGCCTGGGCGCCGCTGTCCCACGCCTGGGCGCAACTGGCCTTTTTGATCCAACTCCACCAAACCCATCATAGGAGATTGCAATTCGCATGCAAGGAAGGTAAACAATTTCGACTGTAATTCATATGTATAGAAGTCTATCTCGGGTAAATTTTATTAAACTCAAATTATTAACAAGGTGAACCAACAAAAATCTCCAACAAGTGATTACTTCAATTTATAACTTCAAACCCTAAATCGCCATTTGATTCACTGGATCTTGATAGACCATATACAAACTACAAATTTTCCAAAGGGAATGCTTCCACAATAAATATGCATTTTCCCGAGAAGGGAAATTATGGTCCAAATTGAATTTAGTCGAATCTAATTATAATTCATAAAGGAAATAATTTACACTTGATATTTAGTTGGTCATTTGTCTTATAAATCATACTTGAACTAGGTTAAATTAGATTTAAACTAGAATTTCTCATGAAGTAACTTCAACTATATATATATATATATATATATATTTTTTTTTTTTATTTTTTTTTAATAAAAACCTCAACTAGTTAGCTAGTGGTAGATTTGACATTAGTTGCCACAAATCTTCTATAATCACTCGACATATATTATTTTCCAATTAGGATCGTAAATTAATTGGGTCAAACTAAATAAATAACTATTCAAGCTCATTTTGTATTTAAGCAGTCGAATCGAGCTTAAACATGTTTTGGCTTGATCTATTGGTTCTTAATAATAAAATGGAGGTTGATTCAGCTTCAATCTATTATTTAATGAGAAAATGCGTTCAAATTTGATTGTCATGCTTAAGGTCATTGGCTATGTTCTTGTTCAAGGCTTTTGTAATGGCAAATGACAATGCTTGAGTAAATATCCTAATCACGAGCTTGCTCGGTGGGTAGCTATAATTCAATCCCAATATCCTGACATGGAGAATATTTCATATTGTCCAGAGGAAGTTGCTACATTGATTGCTCCTCCTTTTTATTCATAAAAAATAAACTAGGAATATACAATTACATTTTCAAAAAATACAAGTTACATAATCAACTAAAGCCTTTTCCTTTTTCCGAATCTCCAATGTCAACAAAAATGTCCTGCATATAGTGTCCATAGGGAATCCAATGCTCAGAGTATTGTCAATTTAAGATCATAAAGGAATATACAGATGATCAGAGTACGATTCTTTGTAATGCCAAATTATATTAGCATCTTTTTAAACACATTTAGTTTTTTTTTTCTTTTTCACTTAGCATTATTTGAATAAAGAGGAATTCAAATTAATGAGTAAAAAGGCATGTTGCACCTCAAGAATAGGTTGGTTTGGCGGTCTCCACCCCAGAATTATGGAAATTGCGGTCTCCACCCTGAAATTATAATTAGTTTGGCGCTTTGCACCCCTCGACCAAATTCCGGCAAGAAAAAGAGGATTCAGGCGGAGCAAATTTGTCCAGAAAAAGAAAACACAATTCCCGCTCAATCTGCTCCTTAAGATACGTGATATGCAAGTGAATCACAAGGGCAACTTTATAATTTCGCAACATTTTTTTACCAACCGTAATAAACCCTAAAATTTACCGCTTCCCTGGCAGCAATTTTGGATTCTTTTATTTTCCTTGAAGAAGCAACCAATTCATCTCCTAATTCATCAATTAATTTCTGAAAAGAGACGGTAACTTGAGATTCCTTGAGAAGATGAAGTGGAAATTGAGAGAAACACAGCCAAATTGAGAGAAACACATCATAGTGTGTTTGTGTTAATAGCAAATGGTAGATGGACTAATCCTTCATTTCCATTCTGGAGCATGCTTGTGGAAATTTTGAGTATTCTTAAGTGCTTCTCCGACATTTTCAAACACCCAAATATAGAGATTTTCATCCTCAAAGTTTGAAATTTGACTATTCTCCGGCTCAAAATTAGGTACAAAAGTGAACCAAGCTACTCTATATGAGATCGATCGCTAAAAGCTCATTTGAGCTTGATTCAATTAACATATCAAACAAGTTTGAACAATTTTACGTGTTTAATAAATTTTGAAACCCGTCTCGATAAATAAAAAATTATAAAAGCTAATTTGAGCTCAATTTAATTTACATATCTAGGAAGCTTGAACATATTTATGTGTTTGATAAATTTTGAAACACGGCTCGAGTAGTGAAAAAATAATAAAAAAGTCATTTGAGCTCGATTAATTTAATAGACCAAACTAAGGTTGAACAACTTTATGTGTTTGAAAAGTTTTGAAACTCGGCTCAGATTAATAAAAAATGATAAAATATTGCAAAAAAATTAACCGAGTTGAATTCGACTCGGGTTCGGCTCTATAAATCTCATTGACATTGGTCAATTAACAACCAAACTAAGTTCAAATACAAATTTTAAAGCTCAATAATATTTTAATCAAGCTTGAACAATAACGTGATTGACTCGACTCAGTTACATCCTTATCCACAATTACATTTGGCTTCTAAACATTTTGCAGATTCTGAATTTTCAGAATGGACTGCCACAGGATTCTGAAGTTGGAAATTTTCAGAATGGAGCGTCCATATCACACACCACTTGCTAATTCATCATTCTCAAACTTTTGAAGGCTTCCATGTTGCAAATATGCAATTCTCAGTTTTGATTTTTATAACTTAAAATTTGTAAATAATTTCGTTGGTTGTGTTCACAAATCTATGTCGCAGCGCCGCGAAGAACTGGTTGTGGAAGTTGCTCCATAGAATTGCCTTTGATTGCTGTAGCGAAAAGGTTGGTTTTGGGAGTTCATTTATGGTGTTAATCTCTGGCGACAGAGAACACACGGAAAGGAGCAGATTGAGGGGAATTGTGTTTTTTTTTCCCTGGACAAATTTGCCCCGCCTGAATCCTCCTTTTTTCGCTGGAATTTGATCGAGGGTGCAAAGTGCCAAACTAATTATAATTTCAGGGCGGAGACCGCAATTTTCGTAATTCTGGCTAACCCTTTCTTGGGGTGCAACATGCAAATTACTCCAAATTAATTTATGGGGTTCCTAGAATTGCTAACTCAATGATTGTGATTTCAAACACTATAAGAAATTTGGCATTTCGCAACTAAATATATTGTTGAAATAAAGTAGTGTATTTGCTAAAGAATTAGCAAAGAAATTATTTCGTTACCAGCTTCGTTGGCCAATCCATGTTGCTAAAAGTTCATGACAACAAAAAATGAGGCTTCTCCAAAAATTCTTTCCACAATTCTAACACGGGCGTTATTAAAAGTTTTGTATTTTCCAATTTTAACCCCACTTTACTTGCCCTGCAAAGGATTCCTCACTGTACGTGCTTCTCCATTATTTTTAGCTTCTTTATTGTTCTTTTTAATTTATTATCTTAAATTATCCTATAATCTTTTATATTTGATTTTCGTTGGAAATATATCTGGGACTTGTTTTGGGTTAAAATATGGATTGAAAGGTTAGAACTTGATGTAACTGAGAGTTTTTTTTTTCTTTGAGGTGCGAATTGTGACTGATAATGGTGATACTATCATGGATTTTGGGAATGAATTGTGGCTGATAATTCTTTTTCTTCCTCTTTGTTCATTCTCTTCCACTTTTTCTTTAACATTTTGTTATAAAATAAAATTTGTTAATATACCTTAAGATTCCACTATGCCATTTGAACTGAATGAAAGAGTATTTATGATTAAAAAAAATTCTCTCATAAGTATAATTAATAAATTTACACTAAAAGTAGTATATTTTTATACATGTCTACGATAAATAGGATTTTATGATTAAGTGATTGATTGTATGTTCTATTAATAATGTGACTACCTGGTTATTTTGAGAAAGCTCTAATTTGTTCGTGTTTATAATTTAGCTATGGAATTTGACTCAAATGCTAATTTCTCACTGTTGCCACAACAATTTAAGAAAAATCTGAAACCAAAGGCAGTCTGGAACAGCGACTCACACAAGGTGTTTGTCGATTTATGTTGCGAACAAATGTCGAATGGTAGTAAAATAGGTACTTTTTTTAGTAGAGATGGATGGAACAAAATTTGCTTTGATTTCGCACAGAAAACCAGTTTGAATTATGATAAGAAGCAACTGAAAAATCATTTGGGACAATACTAAGCAAGACCGGAAGGTCTGGTATAAACTGATAACTTCTGATACTGGACTTAGTTGGGATCATATAAGAAACACGATATCTACATCTGATGAATAGTGGGATGAGTACTTGTAGGTAAAAATAATTTATTTTTTTTAACTTGGGGAGTTTGAAGCATACATGGAATAAACTTTAATGACTTTATTTGGACGTTTTAGGCCAATCCAAATGCTGTTAAATTTCGGTACAAAGGACTTGAAAATCATGAAGAGTTGACCGCTTTATTTAAGGAAGGATATGCTACTGGAAAAAATGCTTGGGCACCTTCAGAAGGCTATCTTCCTAATGACTCTGGTGGACCATGTCAAACTCAACCAAATCAACCAGTAGAAAATACCAATCAAGTAGATCCAGAGGTGGAAGTCCAAGTTGAAGAACAGCACAAAACAACTAAATCTAGAAATGGATTTGGGGATATTAGTGGTGCTTGCCGTCATAAAAGGGCGGGGGATGAAATTCCACCACCTGAACGCTCTCGTAAAATTTCATCTGCCACAAATATGGATAAGTATCTTAGTCGTATTTGTGAAACTGTTGAAGCTATGGGTGCAAGTGGAAAAACAATGCAAGAATGTGTTGACATAGTAAATGAGATGTCTGGAGTGCCCAAAGGAAGTGAGCTTTATTTGTTTGCTTGTAGGTTATTTTTGAAAAAGGAACAAAAGGATCTATTTATTGCTCTTGGGAGTTCAGAATTACGATTCTTGTGGTTACAAGATGAAAAGGCGCAGCATGATGCAACTATTAATAGAATTTATTCGGTGTAGACCAACTTTGGAAGATTATTACTACTTAGATTAGGTATAGCTAGGACATAAATCTAGTATTTCTTATTTCATTATGTTTCAAGTTAGGTAATTGTATCTATTGCTATTGTCTTTTGGTTAATGCTCATTGGATCTTTTTATGTTTAGTGGATCTTTTTATTGGTTTCTATAAGTAATTGAATGGTTTACGTATTAATGATATTCTAATGCTGTTTTATTTTTTCCTTGTATCTCCATTTTGTGTAATGCTTTTTTATCACCAATTTATGAGGTGGAAAAATATTCTAATGCATGTGAATAATGAAGTTTGTTCAATCATTTGCCTAACTGGTTTGATATGATTGGTTTTTAGATACAATTTTGAATACTAGGATATAATGGACTTTGATGAAGAAAATGAGTATGAAGAATTCAAAGATCTCGCATCAGTTGCATTAGTAAGCGTTATGGTTAGCAAAGTTATTTCGTATTATGAGAATCATATAGTTAAGGAGCCTTGCAGAGATTCAATGTATCGAGGCCATTGCTTTGTCATGGATGTCTTGAATGGACATCCAAAGCGTTGTCATCAATTTTTCAGAATGGAAAAACACGTGTTTTTGCGACTTACTAAGGAACTGAGACAAAGAGATTTGTTAAAGGATAGTCGTGAGGTTAGCGTCGAAGAACAAATAGCTATCTTTTTCATGATTATTGGTCATGATGAAAGGAATAGAATTTTGCAAGAACGTTTTCAACATTCTGGAGAAACTATTAGTTGTCACTTCAACATAGTGCTGAAAGCTCTTGCAATCTTCTCTATGTCATTGATTGTTCCACCGAACAAGTACCAAGTTATATACGTAATAATCATAAATATTGGCCACACTTCAAGGTAACATTTCTTTTGTGAAATATTGACTTTTCAAATTTACTACAAGAAAACATATTTCTATCTATCATTTTTCTTTTCTTTTTTTCTTTTTAGGGTTGTATTGGTGCAATTGATGGAACACATGTAGATGCTGTTATCTCAACTAAAGAACAACTTACATATCGTGGGAGAAAAGGTAGCTGCACTCAAAATGTTATGGTGATTTGTTCATTTGATATGCGGTTTACCTTTGTTTGGGCAGGATGGGAAGGAACTGCTCATGATTCTCGTATACTTAATGAAGCTATTTATAGACCAAGTTTGAAATTTCCCACACCTCCCAAAGGTTAGCACTCTTTTAGTAGTTTTTTTTTAGAGCATTTCTAACATAATGCACATGCCTTTCCCCTCTTTAGGTTAGTATTATGTTGTTGATGCCGGGTATCCTATCATGCCTGGATTTTTGGCAACTTACAAAGGTGTATGCTATCATTTTGAACAATTTCGAAGGGGACAACGAGCAAGTGGGCCTAAAGAATTGTTTAATCATACTCACTCATCATTAAGAAATATAATTGAGTGATGCTTTGGAGTATGGAAGAAACGCTGGCCAATTCTGAAAAAAAATGGCTTCATTTCCGTTTGAAACTCAAAGACTAATTGTTGCGGTTTCAATGGCATTACATAACTACATAAGAAAGAGGCAATAGCTGATGAAATATTTAGGTGGTACGAGGATGAAGGTTACTTTAGTGACAATGATGAGACAGAGATGGACTTAGATGAACATGACAATGCTACTGGATCATACGAAGCAATGGATCAACAACAAAGTCAAGAGATGATTATTCTACGAGATGCTATAGCAAATTCCATATACCAAGAATTTTGACAATGATGAGTTATTGTTATCAGCTTGGTTTTAGGTTATGGATTTGAATATTTTATTCTTTATCATTGTTCATTTTACTTTGATTGCACTTTTATTATTTTAGTTTTTAATTTTTAGTTTACTTTGTAAGTATTGCAGATCACAAATAAGCTCATATGCCATAGGATTGCAATATTTGGGTGCTAAAAAATGAGTTGGATATCTGCCACTTCAGTGACGAGAATTTTGGTTGCACTATTTCATTTTGAAATGAGGTCTATGTTTTTCTTTTTAATTTAAGTCGATAAGCTATCAAATATTCTCTTGCTATGCTTCTGTCAAAGTAAAAATAAAAAATAGATATAGGCAATATTATTATTCTTTTTGGTAGGGCCAATATCGAGGTTTAATTTTTTGGTTTTGTATGTAAGCCGATAACCTATAAAATTATATTGTTATGCTTTTGTCGAGTATTTTTATCATAGAATAAAAATAAAAAATGGGTAGGGGCAATATTGTTAAACAATGTTAATTTTGTACTTTCTAGCTAATTTCACCAAACACAATTACATTTGAAAAATGGACTTTTAATTCTAAAGCACTTCCTGAAATGTATTTTCACCAAACATCTTTCAGTAATGCCAAAGGACTTTCCGAGAAAGTCCATATTAAAAAGTCCATTTGTTAAATGGACTTTTATTGCAGAAGTGCTCCCAAATGCTATCTGTTTCGTTGCCAGCTTCGTTGGCCAATCCATGTTGCTAAAAGTTCATGACAACAAAAAATGAGTTTCGTTGCCTATAGACATATCTTAGACAACAATATTTTTTTAATTGTGAATAATGGTACAATAGGCAACAAATATAGTCGTATTAAAAGACTTATCTTTTTTTTTGTGAAATATTATGTTTCGTCGCTAAAATCCCTGAGAGGGTGAGATGCCTGATGGATTGTATTGTTGGGAATCCTATTGGGCATGCGCTGCGGAAACGAAAAACAGATCCGGATTCCCAAACCAAGATCAATTCGTGGCTTTCGTCGATTTTAATCATGAAAAAGATGATTACGAAAAACTTACCTTTTCGCGTATTCAATCTTCAATCCTCGCGATTTTTCAATGTTCTCCAACAGTTCAATTGTACCGTCTCTAGATCATCATGCAGGAACGGAGTCCGGGAAATCTCCATCTCCTATCTCCATGGCGGCTAGCGAGATTGAATTGGAAGAAAAATAATTTCTCTGACTAGTATTTCTGGTGGAGGATTTCAGTTATATTTTTCTCTTTACTGAAAAATAATGTTTCAACTGTTTTCTCTGGCTTGTGTTGGAGGATTAAATAAATCCTCCAATGAAGCCCTACAGTATACGCCCATCATGGGCTTTTGGGCAATAACTGGGCTATGTTGACCCAGTCAACTTAGTCCAATTAATTTAATCAATTAACATTTAATCCAATGAAATATATATTGATTAAATGAATATTAATTAATTAAATAAATAATCATTTAATATTCTAGTTTAAATATTTAATTAACCCAGTCAATTAAATGTTCAAACTAATTAATTTAATTAACTATTGTTTAATCCAATTAAACAACTAATTAAATTAATTTATCCAATTAATTAATTCGTCCTACCAAGGGACAAATTACCAGAACACCCTCCAAATGCAAGACTTGATTTTTACGTCTATTTTTTTATAGCGCGACTCTCTAGGTTCGTCTCAATTGGCAATGGGAGGATATCAAAGGATGTGGGTGATACCTAGCCAGCACTGTTGCCCCACATCGTATCCCAATCAAGCACGAAATGACTATGTCATTACGAACCTCTAGATTATGATACCGTAGTATAAGTCCTTCACTGACGTATCCCGATCGAGTGAGAGTCATGGAATGTCAAACTTACAGGACTCGATGCTATGCTAAGAATCATAGTAATATGAGATTACTAAACACGAGTTAGTTCATCAGCTCTGGCCAGAGACTTTCAATCTCATTTACCTATGATCGCATAGGATATTTCTCGTTTACTTTCGAGACAGTGAATTCCATCTTGGTAATCACCTCACATGCTACTTGCCCATTGGAACGCACTTCGAGGTCGGCCCCACCTTTTAACGGGTGAATTGGGCCTAACTACTCTGATGATAGAATCCAACGTCACAAACACACTGTGACCGTGACTTCTCAGGTCTAAGGCTCATGCATACCTTCATAATCAGTAATCCAATCATTGACCGTCATTGAGTAAAAACCCATGTGATCGGATTACTGCGAGTCGTGTTCGAATACACTAATCCTATCAATGTATCTATGACACAAACTCCCACTATCCCATAGTGTTCGCTGGCACTCCTTTGTCAAAGTATGTGTCATACAAGTCTTATACGAATCTCAATACGCAGTTGAAATTCTCTGACTTGCGAACTATTTAAGTGATCAAGTACCAAACCCTTCCAGTGTCCATCTCCTTAAGGAATGTGAAGGTTTGCCTTGATACACATGGACTAGTTGTTCATTAAAAACTTTATAGATGTCATCAAGAATTATACGAACAACATATTGATGCCTTTATATTAATTGAGGTTGTACAATATAAACTTGTGCCTTATATTCTAACTCCTCGTTAGCATCGAGGGCACATTCCCAACATGCATCACTTTGTTAACTCTCCTTCTCCAAGTGTGTTTTCTAGCCATTCTTGATGATTCAAATATTTAGAACCAACGTCTTGGCCATCTATCTTCTGATCGTTTGTCTTTTTTAGCTTGTCAATTTCCTAATGTCATTTTTAATTCCAAACTTAGTTGTGATGCTTGTCATTCGGATAAGCAAACCAGATGGTCTTTTCCTTTAAGTTCAAACAGGAGTATTACTCCTTTTGCTTTAATTCATTGTGATATATGGGGTGGTTATGCTACAAAATCAAATATTGGAGCACATTATTTTCTTACTATTGCTGATCATTATAGTAGATATACTTAGGTCTATTTGATGCGTTTTAAATCAAAAACTTATCATTACCTCAAAATGTTCCATTCTATGGTTCAAACCCAATTTGATCATAAAGTTCAACAAATCAGAATTGATAATGGGTCAGAGTTTGTTTTGTGCAATCGTTTGTAATATTTCTTTCGCGAACAAGGTATAATTCATCAATGTACTTGTTTTGGGACACCTCAACAAAACGGTGTGGCTAAACGCAAACATAGACACCTTATTGAGGTTGCTAAAGCCTTGAGATTTCAAGCCAACCTTCCACTATCTTTCTAGGGTGAGTGTATCCTTACAGCTGCATATTTAACAAATCTCATGCCTACAAAACTTCTGTCCGGAAAACCCCCTTACGTGATGTTATTTAATCGGTGTCCATATTATGTGCACCTTCGTGTCTTTGGTTGTCTATGTTATGCTCATAATCCCGATCCAAAATGACACTAGTTTTCCCCTCGATCTAAGCGTTGCATTTTTATCGGATACCCATTTGGGCAAGGAGGTTATCGTGTTTATGATTTGGAATCCAAAAAGATTTTTACTTCTGTTGATCCCAGGTGGCATACGAAAGGGTCTAGAGGGGGGGGGGGGTTGAATAGAGCCTGAAGTCTTTTTTGACTTAAAAAAAGATTCGTATTAAAATTGGTTTGGACGCTTGAAAATATAGGCGCTTGAATGAGCGTCTACTCGAAAACTGTTTTATAAAGTTAACTTAGACTTCAAGATTTGAATACTATAATCAGTTAGGTTTAAGCGTTCAATTTTTTGATCAGTGTTAGCACAACGGAAATAATTTTAAAGTCTTCTCTTTGAAAGATTTAGCGTCACAAGATGTATCTTAGTTGCTTAGCGATTAATTGTGTTAATTTAACAGATTTATGCAATGATATGATAGTAATGAAATTGACTGTAAAGTAAATAACATAATATTTGTAAGGTTCATTGGGTGATGTAATCCCAACTACATCCTTCTTCTCATCGAACACTCGGAGGCAATCCACTAAAATGATTCTCAAAGAATCACACAGAATCTTCTACAAATTAGGGAGAGATGGATGTTGATGACTTGAGCTCCTTGGTCACATAGATTTCATCTCCAAGAGACTTCTATCCCCTTGCTTCTTTCACCCAGAAATATTGCAAGTATCCAACTTCGACTTCACACAGATTGCGAGGCTTGGATGAGGTTTTTCTAACGGTTTGTTTGATTTTGATAAAGTTCAAACAACTTAGAGTATCTCAATAGTAATGTAGGTTTCTTCGAAAAGAATGTTTGAGATATTGTTTGACTGTCTCAGGATTTGAAGAAAGGCAAAGAGAATGTTTGCTTGAATATTCTGGCTTTTCTGAAAGTTTTAGTATTTGAGACTTCAATGCAACAACAATTTGGCTTGTAATAATGATGGATGTTTTGGCTTGTTGTTGAAGTCTTATTTATAGGCATTCTTGGAAAAAGTGTTCGCTTGACACATGCACAGGCGCGTGTCTCTCACTTCCGCGAGTGAACTACTTTTATCCTTTTTCTAGAAAATCTACTGCACAAAAGTTGGTGCTGCAGTCTCTGAATAGCTGACAGTCCAATGGGTGGCTTCTCCGTACGTCATGAAACTGCTTATCATATTTAATGCTCTTATCAACATTTAATGCATTTGAATTAAATGCCCGTTAGCAATTAATGAATTGAGAATATTTGCATCTGGACTTAGAAATAATTTAATGCATCTGGACTTAGAAATAATTCAGGTGAAATCTGTCATTGATAGACGCTCATTCATCCTTGAATAACTTCTGTCCTATAATCAATCGTTTGACGCTTGGAATCTTTCTATTCATTCAGACTTTAGACGCTTGAGTCTTCAAACTTAACTACTGATAAGCTCACTCAGAAATTATTAGACGCTCAGCCTATGACTACCTAGCCCAATAGACTAAAAATAAAATATATAAAGCCTATAAAGCCTTTTACAAATCTAACGCTCAAAGCTTATACATAATTTCTAATAAAATTAAACTTACATATTTTGGGGTCTAACATAGAATCCTAATTGTCATCATCAAAACATCTAACAAGAAATTTCCTAACAATTCCCCCCTTTTTGATGATGGCAATACTTACTCTTTTATAGTTTAAGAGTTGGACAACCAAAATGTAAAATTTAGCTTTGAATAAAGGTTAGATAAAGTTAGTTAAGGTTAGTTAAGCCCCAATGAGATGTTTTTGCTGAAAAATGCACTTCATTAATATATCAAGTAAAGTACATGCATTTTACAACCAAATAAAAAATAAGGAGACAAGAATATAGATAATGCAATGTAAACAAGAGTTCTTAATCTTCTTCTTGAGCGTTGACTCTTCTATTTACTTCAGCCCTGATCGCTTCAGATATACTCTCTTCAAGTCTAATCATGGCAGCATGATCTTTGTCAATTACAAATTTCTTCTCTTTCTTTTGTCTCTCTCTATAAGCAACAATCTGCTTATCCCAATCAACGGGGTTAATACCAATACGATTTAGGCAAATTCTGAACGTTTTTTTGAACTCTGACATCCTCTGTTCCTTAGCTATAAGATTGGGATTAGAAGGCTTTGGACTAGGCGATCATTCGAATAGAACATCAAATTGTTCAAGTAACGCTCGAGAAGGCACTGGTAAGCTGATAAGAGTAGGAAAGGTTGCTTGACGCTTGGTAGAAGGACTAGCAGCTCTTGAACTGGAAGATTTTCACTTCATCCCTGTTCCCCTTCTTTTCTCTTCTTCTTCCCCCTTATTGCCATCATCAGACTTAAAAAATGTTCTGTTAAAAGGCTGACTTGAGTAGCAATCTGAGCCATTGAGGCCTCTAAAGTGTCTATACGCTTATCGAAGTGCTCTTTCCTAGCCAGTTGATTTGCCCTTGTAGCATCATTCATCTCTTGAGATTTTTTAAGGTAATCAGCAACTGCCGCTTGAGCTGCACTGCGCATATGAGTAACTTAGGTGCTCATGTTCCGAGACTCAATCTTGGCCAAATCAGTTTTGATCCAATGGAGGGCTTCAGCATTCTGAGTGGCATGATCACTCACTTCCTCCAGAACTGATTTCAAAAATGGCCCACAATTTTAACTCACATTTGAAGAAACCACTTGAGTAGCCGGTCGCTTAAACTTTGATGTGTACTTGAGTGAGTCAAGGGAGACTTGATGTGCTGGATCAAAGACGGTGCCGCGTGCTTCAATTGGTAACTCAGCAATATCTGGAACATCTGGTTCTGAAGCTTCAGGATTGACCTCTGGTGGAGACACTTGAACTGGTTCCTCGGTAGACGCTGGAATACTTGGAACTTCTGATGCAGGCTTTGGAGCAGACTCTTCAATTAATTTCATAAGTACTTCTACAAGCGCTGACTCCTCTTGACGAAAGTCAGTGAATTGGAAATTTAACCTGGCTAAGGGTATATCGGCGTAGAAGTCTGATGCATCTTTAAGAAGTTCGTTCAGTCTGGAACTTGAAATGCAAGATCCCTGAATAAATATGTGGATTGGACTATCCCTGTTCCTGACATACATTGGACCCATGATGTCCAGCACATGATTTAGAAAATCCTTGACTGCAGTCTGGAGATCAGAAATAACATATCTGGGCAGTAATGCAAGGAAAATTCCAATGAGTCGATCCTTGGGAAGACATTCAGATTTGTGCGCTTCAGGCACATACATGTGGTAGTATTTTTCCAGATATGGATAAACAGCTCGAGCTATGCCCTGATTCCATTCTAGCAAGGAAAGAACATAAGCAAAGTGTTTGCTGACTTTTTGTCTGATAGATGGTAGGAGTGGATAACCATGGAAGTTGCGAATTGTAGAGCCGTTGGGCTTGTCTAAGTTTTAGACGAAGATCTTGTCAAAGTGAGGAATGGGAGCCATGGTCTTTAACATCAGTCCAAAGTTGTCATCACACTGGCTTGGAGTAGTTGATAAATCTGATACTGGGAAGCTTCCACTCTTAGACGCTTGGCTATTGAAGTTAAGAGGAGTGACTGCAAGCTTATGAAACGCTTGACACAGAAACCTCTCTATTGGTTGGCGAACACTTAGCAATTGAGCTATTGGTCTCACATGCTGTTGACGCTTTTTTAGGAAATACTTGGCGAATTGATGCTTTTTGTCATGTATGCCTATGACAAAGAGATGGGGAGCTTTGACCAAATCTTGAAATGTATACCTATTGCCCATGTACGCTTCAACCCAATTAACTTCATTCATGCAGTAGTCAGCACCTGCATTGATTATAGCCCTAATGCCCTCATGGTTAATGTCTTTGATAGATTCTAAGTGGTATTGATCTGTTTGATAACTTACATTCCAAACGCTCTGGAAGTAGTCATCTGCTTCTTCTTGAATCAAATCTGTGAGAGACGCTGGACGATCACCAGCATAAACACCTTTTTTTTCCAAAGACGAAGTGGGTTAGCTGATCTTCTATTCTCATCACTGTGCACCACTTCTGGAAAGTGAGAATATTTGTCTCTATTTAATAATTCCTCTGACAGATTTAGAAGCTCAACCGGTAGACGCTCATGGACTCTGATCTTATAATCTCTTGGAGCAAGGCCAGTTGGTTTGCTATGCCCCATATCTTGGAAATATGCTAGGTCTATGTCGGTTGGAGGAGTTCTTCCATCTGTTTTGTTTTCATGGATAAGAATAGAAGCATGGATCGGCCCAGTAGGTTGATCATTTTCAATGGCCTGATAATATGCCCGCTCCACATCTGTCAAATCCGAGTTGAATAGAATCTCACAGATATACTTGTCATGCTCAATCAGCATGGCAATCTCATTCTTAGCAACTATATATCTTTCTTCATTGTAGCCTGCTGGAATAAAATCTTCTTCAAGCGCTGGTGGCATGTAGTTGATTTAATGGTCAATCGTCTTGATAGGATCCAGCTTGAAGAAATGCCTTGGTCTTGTAACGTCCTCAGTGATGTTTTGACCTTCTGAGCATGCCTCAGTTGTGACCTCTGAAGAATGTAGTGGTTGGACCCCATCCGTTGTAGGTTCCTCGGCATCCAATGCAGCGCTGGTTGCAATATTTTTGGCAATAGCCACCACTTCTTCTAAATCAACCTCCAGATGGACGTCGATTGGTGCTTCAGCAGCAGCTGGAACAAGAGATGTAGCATAAGAACTATCCTCTATATGAGCAGGATCTTCTACAGATGTAGGAAAAGAAACGATGTGGGAAGAAATAAACTTACCCTGAGAACTGGTCTCAATAGCAGCTTCTTGAGCGCTTGGCTCAATGGTCTCAGGCTCTTCAGGAGTAGGGGCAGATGGACCCTTGCCTGTCTTGGAATGCTTGAAAATTTTCTTGATGTTGACTCCTTCAACAAGCTTAAGTGTTTGAGCTGGAGGAGCAGCAGTTAGTTCCCCAAAGTCAATTTGTTTGATAATACCCTCTAACTTCCTCCGCTTAATTAAAGGAATCTTGTCCTCCTCATCCTCATCAGTTTCCTCACTGTCCTTAGGAGGAGATGGAACAGCAGGAGTCTTGGGCTTACGAGGAGCCCTCTTCTTTTGTACAACCGGACGCTTCATGGCTTCAACCGGAGCAGGACGCTCAGCTTCTTTGTCGGACGCTTCGCGTACCTCTTGACGCTCATATAGTGGCCTCGCAGCACCACCAACTCGGGGAGGATGAAGAAGATTAGTCAGAATTCTCTTCCCCAACAACTTGGCCTTGGCAAAAGGAAGCCACGAAGAGTGAACACACTCTGCTCTTTACAGCAGATCACTCAGAATAATTCCATAGGGTTTGTTTGTGGAGCTCAAACAGTCCCTAAATCTTTCGAACACATACTCGCTCTAGTTGATTTTTATGTTGAGGAATATGGCTGTCATCATCTGAAATTGCATCGGGTTGACCTTATCGAAGGTACCCACCCTGCACTCAATTATCTTGCTGCAGAAATCAGCCATTAATCTGTACTTCGGCACTATTTCTTTCTTCTCGAAGTGTGGTTTATATGGTACACCATCATATGAACTCATAGTAGTCCATGCTTCTTGGATTTGTTCTTGAGTAACACAATCCAATACCTCACCCTCATTCGGCAGATTGAAGTTTTCGGCAATGGAAGAAGTAGAAAGGACAAATTCTTTTGGGGACTTCTTCTTAGACTGAGAGAAAAGGCAAGAGATAGACTTTTTGTCCTCTGAGAGTTTAGCAGTATTCCGAAAGGTATCCACCTCAGTAGGAAACACATAAGAATACTTCGTCAAGAACGTCTGAAGCCCAAACTTGGCCACAGAGTCCATCATATCGGTCATGTTGATCTGATTCTGCTCATATAGAAATTTCCAGTCCACCACAAGGCCTTCAGTAACCTTGATGGTGTTTTCAGCAGTATTTGCGGATTTCTTGGGTGCCATTTGAGTGTTTTGAAAGAGATGAACTGAGATTTGCTTTAAAAGAGAGAGAGAGAGAGAGAGAGAGAGAGAGAGAGAGAGAGAGTAATTTTGCAGATAGCTTGAGTAAAAGTGAATAATTTTTCTATAGAAATTATGTTTTAAATAACACAGTTAAAAGTTTTGAAACTTGTGTTTTCTCGTCTCAGTAGGATTTTGACACGTGTAAAGTTATTAAATCTCAGCCATGAATACTTTTAACTGCGGACGTGAGTTTTGGGCAAGAGAGAGAAGTTACATTTGGTAACTCCCATATATAAAGATTTGACGTCCGAGTGAAAGTTTTTAAAATGTTTGGCATTTTCATAGTGTAATGCATGTGCTTGATGGTACACTGACACGTACAGAAACACATACTAACTCTAAACTGTCATTTTGAAAAGTTTTTAATTTACCCGCCAGTTTGATGTGATAGAAGCATGTGAATAGAGTTCAAAATGGACTTTGGAGTCTATCCATCACGTCATTTAAGCGTGTAAAATTTATGCATGAATTTTATAAACAATTTTATGTTAAGTGTTGAAGGGAATAAGTTCAACGCTTAACATATACCACTCGTTATATGTTATGTTGTAAGTTTTATGTTTGACGCTTAAAATTTAAATTCTATTTGTGTTTGAGCGTTCAACGTATTATGCAAAGATAATACTGAGCGTTGATGATCTATGCATATGAAAGTAGTTTGATCATTGATGCTTATAGATATGTTCAAGTACAATTTTAAGGTTCCCCCCACATTTGATAACTCGTAACATTTTTCAAAGATCCTTTAGACATAAATAAAGTGGATTCCCCCTAAATTATATGTCTAATAAAAGTATGATGCATAATGATTAAGCGTTTAAATCAATCATACCCAATTCACTTCTTAAAGTAAGAAAGCGTTGTTCGTTGAGAGCTTTGGTGAAGATATCTGCCAATTGTTTGTCAGTACTAATAAAGTGCATGGAGATATCTTTCTTTTGAACATGGTCACGAAGAAAATGGTATCTAATGTCAATATGTTTGGTTCTGGATTGAAGAACAGGGTTTTGAGTCATGGCTAGGGCGCTTTGGTTATCATAATGAATGGGGGTTAGACCTAGGATTATTCCATAATCTCTAAGTTGTTGCCTCATCCAAAACACTTGTGCACAACAACTTCCTGCAGCTACATACTCGGCTTCTGCTGTAGAAGTAGCTATCGATTGTTGTTTCTTACTATGCCATGAACCTATCACTTAGAAATTGACATGTACCACTAGTACTCTTACGATCTATTTTGCAACCTACAAAATCTGCATCTGAGTAACCAATTAATTCAAAAGGAGAGTCCCTTGGATACCATAAGCCCACATTTTATGTGCCTTTTAGGTAGTTAAGGATTCTCTTGGTAGCAATTAAGTGTGACTCTTTAGGATCAGCTTGAAAGCATGTACACATGAATACCAAAAACATAATATTAGGTCTACTAGCAGTAAGATAAATAAGTGATCCAATGATACCTCTATAATTAGTGATATCAACCTTCTTCCCACTTTCATCATTATCTAACTTAAGCGTTTGGCTCATTGGAATTTTTGAAGATGATGCATTTTTCATACCAAATTTTTTAATCATATCACGTGTATATTTAGCTTGGTTAATAAATATGCCATCATGGAGTTGTTTAACTTGTAATCCTAAGAAGAAAGTTAATTCACCCATCATGCTCATTTCAAATTGTTCTTACATCATTCTCGAAAACTTCTCACATAGATGCTTATTAGTAGAACCAAATATAATATCATCAACAAAAATCTGGACTAAGAGAATATCTTCATCATTAGTAATTTTAAATAAAGTTGTATCAACGCTGCCTTTTGAAAAGCCTTTACCAATAAGGAAGATAGAGAGACTGTCATACCATGCTCGGGGAGCTTGCTTGAGCCCATAAAGTGCTTTATCTAGCTTGTAGACCATACCCTTACCATGACTGTTGATGAATCCTAGTGGTTGCTCCACACATACCTCTTCTTGGAGTTTACCATTCAGGAAAGCACTCTTCACGTCCATTTGATACATCGTAAACTTGTTGAACACTGCATACGCTAGAAACATGCGGATTGCTTCAAGACGGGCAACAGGAGCATATGTCTCATCAAAATCAATACCCTCTTCTTGGCAATATGCTTGAGCGGCAAGTCTGGCTTTGTTCCTTATTGCAATGTCATTCTCATCCATCTTGTTTCTATAAACTCATCTAGTCCCAATAACTTCTTGGTGAGTTGGCCTTGGTACTAGCGTCCAAACCTTACTACGCTCAAATTGATTAAGCTCTTCTTGCATGGCTTCGATCCAACTACGATCACATAATGCTTCATCCACTTTCTTAGGTTCCATCTGAGATAGAAAGCTTGCGAACATGGCCTAATTGAATGTAGCGGCCCTAGATCTAACAGGTGCTTCAATATCTCCCATAATCTGCTCAGGTGGATGATCACGTAGCCATAGTCTATCAGGCTGGAAAGGGTTAAGAGGTTGAACAGGCGCTTGATTCACTTGCTCAGATGCTTGACTCTCCTTTTGCGTAAGCGCTTCAAGTTCATAGATTCTACCATGCTCTTGATGATCACTCTCTTCATGGTCATCAACAAATCTTACATTGTTATCCAGAATAAACTCACGAGTAATCTTAGGAGGGGGCACTAAGATCTCATCATCGTCGTCACTATCATCATCAATGATAATCTTAGACGCTTGATGACACAGATCTTCAACTCCTACATCATTCATATTAACCTTACTCGGTTCTTGGTTAGCATCATCAAAAACAACAAGAATAGATTCCTCAACCTTCGATTTGATCTTATTTAAGAAGCGGAAATTCTTTCCATTTTTGGCATAGCCTAGAAAGATTCCCTCATCCGCTTTAGGATCAAATGTCTTTAGGCTTTGAGATCCATTATTATGAATAAAACATTTTGAACCAAAGACGTGAAAATATGAAACATTCAGCTTACGTTCCTTCCATAGTTCATATGGAGTTTTTCCATGCTGTTTGTTGATCATGCAACGATTTTGAGTGTAACATGCAGTGTTGATTGCCTCAGCCCAAAACCTAAGAGCAAGCTTGGACTCTGCTCACATCGTCCTAGCGGCTTCCTTGAGTGTTCTGTTTTGACCCTCAACAACACCATTCTGTTGGGGAGTTCTGGGAGCTGAATACTCATGATGTATTCCATTCTCTGCACAAAACTTCTCAACAACCTTGTTAGTAAACTCAGAACCGTGATCGCTCCTTATTCTTGCAACCTTAAGATTTTTCAAAGTTTGAAATTGCCGAATAAGCGTTGTTAACTTGTGACATGTCTCATCTTTGGATGAAAAAAATTCCACCCAAGTAAATCGAGAGAAATCATCTACTATCATCAAAGTATACTTTTTACCGCTCACACTGATTGTTTGAACAGGTCCAAATAGATCCATGTGAAGTAGTTCAAATATCCTAGAGATAGATAGATGAGGTTTTCTTTTGAAAGATGATTTAACTTGTTTTCCCATTTGACAAGCGTCACAAACGTGATCCTTATGAAATGATCCTTTAGGTAATTCCTGTACACGATCTAGCGTTATTAGATGAGAGATTGTCTTAAAGTTGAGGTGATTCATTTTTCTATGCCATAACCAACCCGTTTTAGATTCATTTTGACTCTTAGCAACAAAGCATATTGGGTTGTTATCAATTGTTGAACCCAAATCTACTAGATACACATTCTTTGTTCTTTTACCTTTTAATTTAGTACATTTAGTCTTAGCGTTGTTTATATAGCAACAGTCACTTGAAAAAGTAACTTCAAAGCCTTTATAGCAAAATTGACTTGTGCTTAATAAATTATGCTTAAAACTCTCAACATAATAAACATCACTTATTATGATGTTCCCTCTATGCACAGTACCTATACCTTTGGTTTTACCTTTGGAGTTGTCACCAAATACAACCTGAGGACCATTGCAGCTCAATAGTTGATCAGAAGATCCTTGGAGCCTGTCATGTGCCTTGACGACCCACTATCGATGTACCAAACAGATGTATCAGTTCTAGCTCTAGGTACCTACAATCAAATGAGAAGTTCTATTTCTGTTTAGGTACCCATTATTGCTTGGGTCCTTTAACATTAGTAGCATTGTTAGTTTGAACTAGAACTTTAGGAACCCATATTTGCTTAATCTTCATTGCGGGAGGATTAACCTTCTTGGGTTTCACATTGTGTTGTGTGTGCTTTTTGGGTGTATAATAATATCCTCGATTATAATAGTATCATAATCATAGTCATAATCATAATCATAATCATCATAGTTACGATAATATGATCTAGATCGTTGTGGATATTGATGCTGGTATTTCCTTGGCGCTGGCTTGGGGTTCACTTTTGGTGCTGGACGCATAGCGCTTGATTCACTGGTAGAAGGTTTCTCCTTAGCCTTTTGAGCGTTTGGATGAATCTTTCTTTGTGAATCATTTGCTTTCGCCTTTCCTTTGCCTGAGTCAGTTTTGGCTTTCTCATTTGCCCTCGTACCATTGTCGCTTGGTTCAATAGGTGTTTGACTTTTTGAACCTTTCTCAACAAAGAAAACACCCTTTCCTTTGTTGTTTGCCTTAACATTAGATTTATTTGGTTGTTTACCAAATTTATTGCATCCTAAACCGGTCTTCTCACCAAATAGTCTTGTTACCTCAGTCACATTGTCCAGCTTTCTTGATGCTTTAGACAATGATGAGACGAGCTGTTCTGATTTAGCAAGTCTAGCAATCAGCTCAGGTTCTCTCTTGACTATTATATCAAAATCACTCCTCAGATTGATTATATCACTCTCAAGTGATTTGTTTTTCTCAATACATTGTTGCTGAACTTGCAACTCTGTCTTGAGCGTCACATTATCATTTTTGAGTGATGAAATGATATCGAAGTGATTTTGATATAATTTGGCGACATCTTGACAATCATTGTAATATTCTTTGACTTTGTCAAGTAGTTCTTCATAAGAGAGAGGGTAAGATATCTCAGTCTATACCTCGGGGGATACTTCATCATATCTGGCCATGAGACAAATAAGCGCTGAGTCATCCACTGGCTCATCATCATTACTACTCTCCTCTGAAGGCTCCAAATCTTCAGGTGCGGACGCTGGTTCTGATTCCGCTAGCAAACCTTGTTGACGAAGGTTGCTCTTGAATTGGTTTCTATCAA
Organism: Buddleja alternifolia; assembly: GCA_019426215.1. Taxonomy (NCBI): domain Eukaryota; kingdom Viridiplantae; phylum Streptophyta; class Magnoliopsida; order Lamiales; family Scrophulariaceae; genus Buddleja; species Buddleja alternifolia. The sequence continues at coordinate 31,549,358 of CM033396.1, forward strand.
CGTAATCCTGCCTTGATGGCTTAGATACAGTTGGATAAGCGCAATTTACCTGGTAGTGCCCTGGTTTCCTGTAATTATAACAAAGATTAGTTTTCATCTTTTGTTCATTTGTTAACCTTGCAGTGTGTGGTTTTGAAACCACGGGTGTTGAGAGATTCTATTGAGTAGATGCTTGGAACTGAATCGGCGCTGAAGGAGAAGGTGCAGAATATTGAGGCGCTTGATACTGTTGTTGTACTAGAGCAAGAGCTTGATATGAACTCTGTCGTTGATGCTTAGGACTATTTCCTTTCTTTTCATATCTTAAGAACTTTCTGTATCTATTCAGAAGCGCTAGTTCCTCATCCTCATTGATATCCAAAACCTTTCCCTTATTACCTGATTTACCCTTGATTGATGCCATAAGCGCTTCAGACTCAATTACCGGACTGCTCACAACATCACTGGCTGAATTCAACTCAAACGCAAATGCTCTGAGCTTTGAAAAGGCGTCTTCTGGACTTAAACGATCCAACATGTTAGATTCTCTCATTGCTGTTGTCTTCATAAAAAATCTACTGGGTAGACTTCTGAAAATGTTAATCGCCATTACTCTGTTATGTAAATCCATACCCAAAGATGTTAACTCTATAACAAGAGCTATAAATCTTATGTCGAATTGCTCTAAAGTCTCATTGGGCAACATCTTAAAACTATTAAACCTTTCCTTGGCAATGGAAAGCTTGTCCTCTTTAATCTGTGCTGAACCACCACATATCGTAGCCAACTTATCCCATATTTCCTTAGTAATATTACACGACTTGATCTTGTTGAATAAGTTGTCATTATTACCAATAGCCGTATATAGAGCGTTGTGGCCAACATTGTCCAAATTCGCTATTCTACACTCATCTGGAGACCATTCTTGTGTTGGCTTTTCCACATAGCCATCCAGAGTTTCTTCTATGGCTCTAGGCGCTCTAGTCATAACCTTGTATATATGAATAGGTCCATCTGAAATAATATCGCACATGTCATCATCACATGAACAGAGATATGTAAATGCTTTGAGTTTCCATATGTCATAGTTTGACTCAGTCAGTTTAGAAACTTTAGCAAAAGCCATTAAATTTTTTTTGAAGCAACTAGATTTTGAAAAAGGATCTACACAAGGTGTTATGCTTGGAAATTTTAAAATTTCAACTTTAACCACTATGATACCACTTGTTGGTCCCAAGTGGCATATGAAAGGGTCTAGAGGGAGGGGGGGGGTTGAATAGACCCTGAAGTCTTTTTCGACTTCAAAAAGATTCGTATTAAAATTGGTTTGGACACATGAAAATATAGGCTCTTGACTGAGCGTCTACTCGAAAACGGATTTATAAAGTTAACTTAGACTTCAAGATTTGAATACTATAACCAGTTAAGTTTAAGCGTTCAGTTCTTTGATCAGTGTTAGCACAGCGGAACTTAGATTTCAAGATTTGAATACTATAACCAGTTAAGTTTAAGCGTTCAGTTCTTTGATTAGTGTTAGCACAACAGAATGATTTTAAAGTCTTCTCTTTGAAAGATTTAGCATCACAAGATGTATCTTAGTTGCTTAGCAATTGATTGTGTTAATTTAACAGATTTACGCAATGATATGATAGTGATGAAATTGATTGTAAAGTAAATAACACAATATTTGTAAGGTTCATTGGATGGTGTAATCCCAACTATCTCCTTCTTCTCCTCGAACACTCGGAGGCAATCCACTAAAATGATTCTCAAAGAATCACACAGAATCTTCTACAAATCAGGGAGAGATGGATGTTGATGACTTGAGCTCTTTGCTCACACAGATTTCAGCTTCAAGACACTTCTATCCCCTTGCTTCTTTCACCCAGAAATATTGCAAGTTTCCAACTTCAACTTCACACAGATCGCGAGGCTTGGATGGGGTTTTTCTAACGGTTTGTTTGATTTTGATAAAGTTCAAACAACTTAGAATATCTCAATAGTAATGTCGGTTTCTTCGAAAAGAATGTTTGAGATATTGGTTGACTGTTTCAGGATTTGAAGAAAGGCAAAGAGAATGTTTGCTTGAATATTCTGACTTTTATGAAAGTTTTAGTACTTGAGACTTCAATACAACAACAATTTGGCTTGTAATAATGATGGATATTTTGTCTTTTTGTTGAAGTCCTATTTATAGGCATTTTTGAAAAAAGTGTCTGTTTGACACATGCACATGCGCGTGTCTCTCACTTCCGCAAGTGAACTACTATTGTTCTTTTTCCTGAAAATCTGCTGTACAAAAGTTGGTGCTGCAGTCTCTGAATAGTTGACTGTCCAATAGGGTGGCTTCTCTGTACGTCCTGAAAGTGCTTATCATATTTAATTCTCTTGTCGGCATTTAATGCATTTGAATTAAATGCCCGTTGGCAATTAATGAACTGAGAATATTTGCATTAAACTCCTTCTGAACTTAGAAATAAATTCAGGTGAAATCTGTCATTGATAGACGCTCATTCATCCTTGAATAACTTCTGTCCTATAATCAATCGCTTGGCGCTTGGAATATTCATTTTCATTCAGACTTCAGACGCTTGAGTCTTCAAACTTAACTACTAATAAGCTCACTCAAAAATTGTCAGACGCTTAGCCTAAGACTACTTAGCCAAACAGACTAAAAAGAAAATAAATAAAGCCTATTACAAATCTAACGCTCAAAGCTTATACATAATTTCTAATAAAATCAAAGTTACATATTTTGGGGTCTAACATAGAATCCTAATTGTCATCATCAAAACATCTAACAAAAAATTTCCTAACAACTTGAAGAGATGTTCTCTTCCATGAGGCACAATTTCCTTTCCAGAATGTTAGTCAAGATAAGCCCAATCTTCAATGTGTCTTGTCTCTTCCAATCCTCGATCATACAGAGTCAAATGGTCACATTGAATCTACTAATGAATCTTCCGCTGTAATAGATATTATACCATTAGTAACTCGTCGTTCAGATCGCTCTCGGAAGCAACCCACACACTTAAATGATTATGTACGCTCTTCAGCTGATACTAATTCTGTCACACTCTCACTACCTCCAAAGGTTTCTTCAGGTAAGCCATATTCTATTTCCAGCTATTTATCTTTACATAAATTTTTGCCTGCATATTTTTCTTTTCTTTCGGCCATCTCCTCTTTAGATGAGCCTAAAACATTCTCACAAGCAGTCAAAGATCCGAAATGGCGAGATGCAATGGAATCAGAAATCAAAGCTTTGGAGCAAAACAATATATGGACCTTAGAAACTCTTCCTCTTGGAACGTCCCATTGGTTGCAAATGGGTATACAAAGTGAAGTACAAGGTCGATGGGACCATTGAGTGATATAAAGCTCATTTGGTTGCTAAAGGGTATACACAAACTGAAGGTTTGGATTATCATGAAACTTTCGCACCAGTAGCAAGACTTGCTACTTTTCGTTGCTTGTTAGCCGTAGCTTCGGTGGAGAATTGGTCCTTGCATCAGTTAGATGTAAATAATGCATTCCTCGATGAAGAAGTTTATATGCACTTGCCACCAGGATTTGAAGGACAGGGAGAGAAACGTGTATGTTGGCTTCGTAAGTCCCTTTACGGTCTCAAGCAGGCTTCTCACAATTGGTTTGCAAAATTTTCCAAGGCTTTAAAGGATGCTGGTTTTAAGCAATCAATAGCAGATTATTCTTTGTTTACATTAGGCTGTGGAAATAGTTTTGTCGTTGTCCTTGTTTATGTAGACGATATTATTATCACTGGTAATAATCTGACCTTATATTGAATTAACCCTTTCTAACATGTCGGATCAATTTCAGTCAAAATAAGCAATATATAATATAAAGTACAAGTATTATGTACAACCATTAATATATGAAAATTATATTTTTTAATATGTTCTTTGTTAAATTTTACCAATAATGTACTATTTTTTTTGGAATTAAGATTCATTTAAGATGATACAGTACTTATGATACTTACATCCCAACATTTGTTTATTCAAAACAAGAATGGAAAGGAAGTGCTAAATATAGGCCTTCTTTTTAGTTACAAAAATACACACAAAAGATACCAAAATAAAAATACCATATGTTATCCTTCATTCACTTACAAAATATGCACAAATAGCTAGTAAATATATCAAACATTTAATTACATATCAAACATCCTAACAAAACAATTGTCCGGCTTCTTCACATGTTCACAAATAATATATGAAGCATGTTTTTGATATTTAATTATAAAATATCTAATAATCGGACGTATGCTTCATTCCCCAAAAACACAAGAGAAAAATAGATTAGCATAATACACTACTAATCTATATCACGAAAGTCTCCACGACAACATCCACATACGTAATGCATAAATAGCACAAAAACAGAACCCCAGCCCGTGACTGCGAAAATCATAGAGCAATCAACCCTACAAAGAATGGCTCAAACATCAACTTAAGCATAAACAATAATTTTCAAAGGTAATTTCATTAATAGAATAAATGAATTACAAATTCATACAAAAATGGTAATTTACCTTCCTTGCCGCCATTCATACAAAAATGGTAATTTACCTTCCTTGCCGCCATTCATACAAAAATGAATTTCAAAATTATTTTCATAGAAAAGGTCTTCCATTTCTACCTTCCTGCCGTCACCACCGCCACCACCACCACCCACACCTCCAAGCACCACCGCTGCCACCACCACACCTCATCCACCGCCGCCACCGCACCACCAAGAAACTCCCACAAATCACCACAAATCCGACACCCGCTGCTCTTCCCCACCATCACTAAACTAAACTAAACATTAGTAAACTAAACATACTACTCATCCACCGAAAACCCCACCCCCACCACCCCCATCAAAGAACTCCCACCACAGAACTACAGGCGATGGCAGAATCAATGGAGGTGATGGCAGGCGAGAACAAAAGAACAACAAAAGAATAAAAAAGAAAAAGAAACTTACATTTTTTTCCCAAGAGACCGAATAACAGAGAAGGCCGGTGATGGTCCAAAATAAGCCCGAAACTTGTAAAAAATGTGAGCTTGAGTTTGAGCCGAGCCAAAGAAAAAAAAGTATGAGCCGAGTTTGAGCCTATAATATTCAAGCGCGAATTCATCCTATAAGAAACATCAGCTTTGTATTTTATAAGAAACATGGGGCAAATCAAAAGCCAACACTTCCAGTGAGAAAGATTCATGGTTATAAGAAACATGAGGCTCATCAAAAGCCAACACTTCCAGTGAGAAAGATTCGTCGCAAGGTTGGGGTCGGGCTCGTGGACAGGGTTTGGGTTGGGGTGGACAGTTCAAAGGAAGAAAAAACAAATTCGAAGCCTTCAAATACTTGGAGAATGTCATATTAAGTAATTTAATTATGTGATCCATAGCTATATCTATCTACACGTTTGCCAATTTATAATGTATTAAAAATATATATTAATAAAAGTTTTCTTTTTTCTGTGAATATGTGTAGCATATATTTTTTTTTAAATCATTGTCTCCATAAATGTGCTATTTTGCTCAACAGTGCAACCAATCCTTATGTGACATATGTATTCTTTTTTCTGTGAATCTGTGTAGCATATTTTTTTTTTTAGAAATCCTTGTATCTATAGCTGTGTAATTGCTCAGCTAAAAGATTTTCTCCTTTCTTGCTTCCATATTAAAGACCTTGGTACTTTGGAATATTTTCTTGGAATTGAGATGGCTCGATCATCAAAAGGAATTTTTTTATCTCAAAGAAAATATACACTTGATATACCATCAGACATCGGTATGCTTGGTGCAAAACAATCTAACTTCCCAATGGAGCAACATCTCAAACTATCATCTGATAATGGTGAAATCCTAGCTGATCCGTCTTTGTATCCTCGACTTATCAGACGACTAATATATCTTACAGTGACTCGGTTCGATATAGTGTATCTTGTGAACATTCTTAGTCAATTTATGCACTCTCCACATAAGCCACATTATGAAGCTATTTTTCGTGTTCTTTGATATTTAAAGTCATCTTCTGGTAAAGGTATCTTACAGCCTTCCACTAGTGAACTTACCTTATGTGCTTACTTGGATTTAGATTGGGCAAGCTACCCAATGACTAGACGGTCGACCACGGGTTATTTAACTCCCTTGGGATCACCTCCTATATCTTGGAAGACTAAGAAGCAACCAACAATTTCTCGTTCTTCAGCTGAAGCTCAATACCGGTCCATGGCTGCAGCAACTTGTGAGTTAACTTGGCAAAAGTATTTGTTGCATGATCTTGGCATTTCTCAATTCAAAACATTTCAACAATATTGCGACAATCAAGCTGCTCTACACATCGCTGCAAATCCAATCTTCCATGAACGGACAAAACATATTGAATTAGATTGTCATTTGGTTTGTGAGAAGATTCAAGCAGGCATAATCTCCACATCATATGTTTTCACCACTAATCAGTTGACTAATATCTTCACAAAACCCCTTGGAGCAGAAAAATTTAAGCCTTTGATTCGCAATTGTTGGGTGTTACGGATCTTCACGACCCAACTTGAGAGGGAGTGTTAGACTTCATTAGTACTCTATCCTAATTCTATCATGTATATTTGTTTGTATCTTTTTTGTATCTTATCTTTTAGTTAGTTTGGCTCTTAGTTCCATATGTCTTTAGGACTTATTATTCCATTGTATAAGTAGGCTGTAAACGATGGTGTAGAAATAAGAAATACACAAGTTCTTTCCCATCCTATCTTATTCTTTTATCATTTTTTGTGTTTTCTTATTATCAATTCGTACGTCGAGGTTATATTATTTTGGTAATTTTTTTTATATAGCATAATATTAATGCTACTATTTATCGATATCATGGGGAAAACAATTGGGACAGAATTAAAAAGATTTTTGAAGATGATGACGCAAACTCATCAAATGCAGCAATACTCATTAATCCCCATGATTTAGCATACCTATCACCTCCACCGCCCCATGATATAATAGACATTGGTGACTCAGATGTAGAAGTCCAATCTGATATGGACAAGTAGTTGGTAGTTTTTACATTTTGGTCAGGACGATACAATTTCTTATGATGATTGATTTTCATGTTATTTTCAACTAGTTTCTTGAAACCATTAAGTATTAAGTTATAATTATGCTTAATGTAATGTTTTTAGGATGTTTTGCAATTTGGACAATTTAATTTGATATGTTAAGTGTTTTTCAAAATATATTTTATGTGTTATTATGCATTTGTACATTGTTTAGTTTTGCTTGCATTTTTTGTATGATGATGTTCTTATTTTATAACTAGAATTATGATTAACAAACTGCAAATTTATTCACTCATTTGAATCTCTTAACAAGCAAAATTTACAACCTACCTAGCAGATATACTACTTCGCACACGTTTTTCCTTAAGAAAGATTACTACTTAGACACTCTACTTAGTAATTATCTAGTGATTGTACGCATTTATGGACTTACTGGGCTTCAATCGTCGTCGTCATTCGAATTTGATTCTTAATAAGAACCAAGCATATAACCAGGGGGCGAGCCGGGGGATAGCCAGGTGGAGGGAAGTTGAATGGCTCTTCATGGGGTAGGCGGAATCTTATTTTATATATTGGTTGATCATATTTTATCTCGTTGATGCTTTCAACATCACTCGTACCCCCACTTTCATCACCCATAGTGTTCACATTTAAAGTAACATTTTCAAAGTCATTCGCCATACCTGGTGGACCAAATACTAACGACAAAGAATCCCAAGTTGGTTCCTCACTATTCTTATATGCATTTGATAGTGATTCAATCTGCATGTAATAAGACATTAGGCATTAAAACACTCATTTTATCAAAACATCTTTATATAGATACTTGATTTAGCCAAAACACACTTAAATACCTTGTACCATGCATCCCACTAGGAGTTTGGTGCAATAACAACATTTCTTTACTTGTCCCAGTGTATGTTTGGACAAGAAAGTATTATCTTGAATACATGATAGCATCGCATTATTTTTGGAAAACGCCTATTGCAGTACTTAAATGAAAAATTAGCTCTAAAAGTTGAGTTAATATTGTCACGACCCTTTAGTATTTAGGCGCATGGCCTATGCGATATACAAAGTTCCAATTTTTTGTTTCTTCTTACAAGCTTTTTATGAATAGTTGATCTATGGCTAGTGTTCATTCTTCGTTGTAAACATATGAAGCTTGCACAATGTTAGCCATGCGAAATAGAAAAACAAAAGTAGGATATATATAGAAACATGAGTTAGAATTTATTTATCACCACAAGAAGTTGAGTATTTATATAAATCGTAGTTAAACCAAAACTTCAATTCATAATTTTTTTAAATACATTACCTCAATATGAAAGGACTAAAATAATTAATTGCTACTACATAACTTTAAACCAGATTAGAGTTATGTCATGTCAAATATTAGAAAATATTTTTTTCCAGCAAGACAATCAATTATCTGAAGGAAGCATTCAAATGCAAAAAGACGAAAATAAATGCATTTTACTGCATAACTTTATCCCAAATCAGAGTCATGTCAGATCAAATAGTAGAAAATATTTTCTTTTTTCATCATGACCATCAATTATCTAAGAAAAATATTCAAATGCAAGAAGACGAAAATAATTCATTACTACTGCATAACTTTATTCCAAATCAGAGTCATGTAATGTCAAATAGTATAAATTTTATTTTTTATTAAGACCATCAATTATCTAAGATAAGTATTCCAATTGAGAGCGGGAGTGCCGCTCTAAGACGACTTAAAATTATTAATCTGCGCTCTAGGTATTTATAATTCACATTTTTAGATTGATTAAGTCGCAACTTAACATATAGTAATGCGCCGTCTACAATTCATAAAGTCGTGGCTTAACATTTATTAAGTCTCACTTTTAGACATTTAATTACTAATTCATGGCCCAAAAAAAAATAAAAAATTCTTTTAACTAAAAATACTAAAAATTGAAAAGTCAAAACATAAAGCTATAAAAAAAAAAAAAAAGGAAACCCTTTAACTTTCTCTTACCCCTCCGTCCACTTTATTCAAACTCTAGAGGAAGAGAAGTCTGTTGTTGAAAGTCTAAGCACATCATGTCAAATTTAGCGATTTAAATTTATGAGGTAAAAAATTCAGATTTTAACCCCCTTGTATTTATGTGTAAAGTGTGGTTTTTAATTTAATATTAGTGAAAAATGTAAGTAATATGCATTATTACCACTGATTGTACTTGAGAGAAAAATATTAAAATTTCCTGGATGTGTAATTTTGTTCTTCACATGTAAACTGCAATTTTCAATTTCTAAGTGCTTATAAAATATTTATGTCAATTTTTTTTAGTCAACAAACCCCTTTTATTTGTAATTGTGTGAGTATATGTGTTTTTGTATGTGGGGTTGAGGTAGATAACTAAATAGTGATTAATGACTGAAAAAAAGTACAACAAATGAACAATTAGTGTGAATGCGTGATCATGTAGCTTGAAGGTGATTGAAGAGAAACAATAAGAACTTAGGCAACTATTGAGCACACTTTTGGTTTCTAACCATATTTTTTATATATATTTTCAGATTTTGGTATAAGAAAATGAGTGATGAAGAGAGCAGTAATGCTGTGAATAAGACATTAGTTCTACTCCATTGAGGAAGTATATTATTGTGGTTGGAGATAAGAAACACAACAAGTGGATTTGCAATTTTGGTTGTAGAAGTGATCCACACACCAGAACTTATTCTCGAATTAGAGCATATTCCATAGGGTTAAGGAAAGGAGAGAAGAGTTGGGGAATTGCTTTGTGTTCTAAGCTAGCTAATAAATGAAGACAGGGAAAAGCTAAGGAGTGTTACCCCTACTATGCTACTGCTAATGAAGAACGTTGGTTCTAAAATAGTCAGTGATATGTCCAGGATATCATCGAGGGAGGATGCAAATATAAGTTATTTTACAGCTGTGTTATTTCTTTCAATGTAGCAAGGTCACCTTTTTGAAGGGATACAGTGAAGGCTATAAATGAAGTTTTAAAAGGACATAAAGGACCAAGTTCAAAGAAAATAAGGACGACATTTCTTGATAAGGAAAAAAGTAGTGTTGATAACAAATTGGTGGCAATAAAGCAAGATTGGGCTCAATATGGGGTTTCAATTGTATCTAATGGATGGTCTAATGCACGAAATCAGCCATTGATCAATGTCTTGGCAATTTCCAGAGGTATGCCTATTTTCTTAATAGTTGTTGACTCATCCGGGGAAGAGAAAAATGCTAGATATATTTATGAAATATTATTGAAAGCTATTGGGACAGTAGGTACGTACAATGTTGTGCAAATATTAACAGATAATGCAACTAATTGCAAGGCTGCTGGAGATATTATTATGGAGCGACTTCCTCATATTTTTTGGTCTGGTTGTATGGCGCATTCTCTAAGTCTTCCCATGAAGGATATTTCAAAGTCAATCCACCCATCATTGGAGTTTGTTGTAGTGTGTTACCACAAGGTTAAAGAAGTAGTCAATTATACAAAAAATCACAGCTTTGTGATACACATATTAAAAAAAAAATCTTCTTTGGAGGTGATACAAGTGAAGAAAATGAGGTTTCGTCATCCTTATATTGTATTAGATCGACTTTTTAAAGTTTAGAATTCTCAAATTAGTATGGTTTTGACCAATGAATGGGAGTCACTTAGAAAAGGAACATCAAAGTCAAAGCTAGCACATGATGAGGTGAAAAAGGTTAATACTAGATGAACAATTCTAGAAGGATGTAAAATTTATATTGGCTTTCACCAAGCCAATTTGGACGATGATTCGCTTTTGCGATTCTGACAAAGCTGATAGGTGAAGTGTATCAAAAAATTGAGATATATTAGGTTGTGTGCTTGAGAAGTTGTCTGGCCATTTTGACATGTCTCAAGCAATTGAATCTTTGATTATGAGATCATCAGAAAGGATGAATATTCCTTTGCATATACTTGCTTATGTGCTCAATCCATATTATTATTCAGAGTCACGGTTGCAGAGTTTGGGTCCTGGGAGGAAGAAGTGTGTCAAATCTCATGCTGACTCATTTGTGCAGGGTATTTATCTTGATGCTATTCGTAAGCTTGCGAGTACATAGGATGCTCCTTTAATTCAAAAATAATTTAGCGACTTTACTTCTGGTGGAGGAGTTTTTGCCAAACCTGAAGCAATTGAGGATAGGAAAACTATGAGCTCGGTGGAATGGTGGAATTTATATGGTGTAATTGCCCCTCATCTTTATTTTTTGGCAATTAAAGTGTTATCTAAAAGTGTTAATAGTTTTTGTGTAGAGAGAGCATGGAGTTCTTATGCATTTATACATAATGTCCGGAAAAAAAGTTAAATGTTGATCGAGCAGAAACATTAGTATATGTGCATTACGACAATTGAATCTTGACAAGGTTTGATAATGACTATAAGACGTCATACAAGAATTGGGATAAAAATACATACGAAGACTTCCTCGAGGATGATATGGAGGCTGTCGAAGACGCGGAGCTCACTAATTTTAATTGGACGAGTAATGGTAATTGTTCGAGGTAATTATTGTAATAAGCATGGAACAGTGAGTTGCTACTTTATTTTTTTTGCTTTTTTCATTATCAATATGTTGAAGAAAAACTAACAAGTGATATGTTTTTCTTCCTTGTTTGCTTGGTTCCTTATTTTTCAAATTTATTGTGCAAAAATTTCATTTTCTTTGGTTTTATTCACTTATGTTATTTTCCTTCTTCTATTTTGATTTCTGGGTATTGGAGTTGTGATTTGTGAATCATGGAAGTAGAGAATTCAAGAATTGGTTTGAAGAATGGAAAATAAACTATTGAAGAGACAATGTTTTGCTTGAATTGATGTTAGTAATTGGAATCAAATAGACAAAAGTGTCCAAAGTTTGCAATTGCTATTATGGAAATCTTATTGCTTAATGAAAATAGTTTTTGGATATTTTTCTCTTTAATTACATTTTATAGTATTTATTTATTTATTTATTTTAATAGGCGCTTCCGCTCTCAATTTTTTTTTTTTGCTGCTCTCGCACTCCTACTCCCGCATTCGCTCCTGCTTTATGTGACTTAGTGTCATGTCAAATAGTAGAAGATATTTTTCTTTTTTTCATCATCAAGAAACATTCAAATACAAGAAGACGAAAATAATTCATTACTACTGAAAAGTTTCGTACCAACACTATCAATTACTTTGACAAGTCGTGTTTTGTCAATGTGCTGGAATTGAATTATTTTTATCATTAATATGTATTCACTAAATAAAGCTTTAAATGCTCAAACTCTAGTATTTAAAGCGACGTACTCATCCAGTTTTTTTTTACATTCAATCTTGAGAGATAATATTAATCCATTGTTATCATGAAATATTTTTCAATCTATAACCAAGAACAATATATGTAGAATGTAGAATGGACTAGGGCAATTGACAGTGTGTTAATTGTAGCTTTAGTTACACAAGCAAATTTTGAAAACCCACAACATCCAGATATCAATCTTATAACAATTCGAGAGTCAAAAGAATTGGTGAACGCATTGTTTAACATTGAATTCACGTTTCAATTTTGCCATCTTCGGATTAAAAAGTTAAGACATCGATATCATGTGTTCAAGGATATCATTTCATACACAGGTATCATTTGGAGTAGACCTTCAAACACCGTGCATGCACCAATTGCGCTTTGAGAGCACTTCATTGAGGTAAAACTTCGTTCTTAGTAAGATGATGTATACTACTATATATAAATGATTTCTATTAGACAATCACATGTATAAATTATCATACATACTTAACATGAAATATTTTTGGTACTATTATTGTGTTTATCATTATAGAAACACCACTTATCGAGAGCATATTTTTAAAGAATGGAACCAGCTTGGGATTCACTTGTGACCATATTTGGACCCCAGCATAATGAAGCTATCGATAGTGAAGATGAGAACTAAGAGGACGTCTAATCCTATCCTCAATAAATTCTTCCATCCAGTTCAAATAATATATGTTTCATCATTTAACTTTAAAGAGTATTTACTTTGTGCTTGAGGTTTACTTTTTATTTTGTCTTCTGTTTTGTGCGTGTAAACTCGTTTAAGATGGAGGTGTTATTCCTTTGGGATTTGAAATTGGTGTAATATCGTTATGTTTTAATGTAATTGTGACTAAGTCAAGTATATATATATATATATATATATTACTTGCATAATATGTTGTGATTCATGTCGTTAGAGCTTTTGAATAAAATATAAGAAAATGTATCATTAATAATTAAATACTAAGTTTTATCATTTATAATTATTGTATGAGGAATATAATCAATTAATCTAAAAATAGGTTTATCTAAATGTGTTTTCATCACTGCAAAACAATTTCATCCAAATGCATTCTCCACGAACATATATTTTTCAGAATAGTAGGGCAAACATGTTTTCAACCATTTTTGTACTTCAAAAACTGTTCTATAGAACTTAAAAAACAAAAACATGCCAAACAGACCCTAACTCTCTATAGATAAAAAAAGGGCGGATTTTTCAAAGTTTTGGTTTTCTTTTTTGGCGCTACAGCTCATGCACAATTTAGCTCAAATTAGATAAAATAAAATAATATAAACAAAAATTAATAATTATTTAAACACATAGAAACACTCAACTAGAAGTACTGAACTGAAGTTGTGATCGTCAAAAGATATATATATTGTATTCTATAACCTACCATTATAATAACTGGTGTCATATATATATTTAATATAGAGCTATTACAATGAAAAATTGAGAAGGAAAAATATTTTATATATAATAGTGTAGTGATCCGGAAATTACTCTTTGCCTAGAGGATAATAAACCTGGAAAAAAAAATTTAGAACATAAAGTGTTCAAAAACTAAGGGATATTTTGTTAGTTCTAATAACTAGTGTCATACATCAGGAAAATGGTAATCTTTTCTATATTTCTTATTTATCAGGGAAAATTACTAAGAAGTAAAAACCTTTTAAAATACATATTTATAAATAAAATACTCATGGTAATATTTTTCAATCCAAAATATCAATTCCACATCTTTTCATTTAATAAAAACTCTAAAATGAATTGATTAATTTTAACCTATCAATTCAAGAATAATTTAATCCAAAAATAATAATAATAATAATAATCAATTTTTATTTTATTTTTTCAAGTGAAAAATTGTTAGATATTTTGATTCAAATATTTTTATGAGTTTATTGGGTATCAGATATTATTTTGGAATATTTTTGGTAATTTTTCCATTTATAATATATATATAAAACGTAGGTTTTGTCATTTATGTATAAACTAATTAATTAGCCTCATCTAAAAAGATTTTCAATTCGTTATATTATCTCACTCTATTTCAATTTTTTCTTCTATCTGTCTCTTCAATTTTTTTCTAAACCCTAATACCTAAGATCTAAACCCTAAAACTTATATAATCACGTTGTCGTGTTAATAACTTACATATAGCACAATCATGCAAATTTTTTTTCTATTAAATATTTAAGCATATGAATCGTGTGTGCCACATTACCAAGTCAATATTATGATCTCATATTCAATGTGTAGATAATTTTATTAAGTAAAAAAATTCAATCGCTAATTTTGTTGCTAATCTATAGAAACATTCACAATAATGTACTTTATGGAATTATACATGTAATTGAGCCACCTTGGGCGAATTTGAACAATTTTTTCGTAATTCGTTGTCTAAAAAATGCAAATGCTACAAAAACTTTTGTAGCGGACACTATAATATCCATGTACATTATATTTTGTTGCCAATAGACAACGAAATATTTTATAACCATTAAGTTAGCATTTGGGTACAATAAAAATTTATTGTCAATAGATCCCCATGAGCCCTCATCATCTGATAAATCTACCTCAATGAAAACTCCAATAAAATTTCCTAAAAACTCTGCCATATCCTTGTTTAGCTGATGAGGGGCAAATCAAGGATTTGAACGTGAAAATCTGCCCCATCCAGGCTAACCAGCGAAGGGTTGTCTATCTCATACAAATGGCGGAGCACCACCACTTGATTGTCCAAGTTCCACGGTGTATTCTCAATAACTCGTGGGGTCCGTTATGTGATAAAAAATCACCATAAAGTATTTCATTATCCAATTTCCTAAACTCAACCTTCTTCACTGAGTTAAACTCACCTGTTAAAGTAGATGTTAAAGCTCTAAAATTCACCCTTCGTTTCAATGCCAATCTTCCCATAAGGATGTGACCCTTCCCATAAGGATGTGACCATGAAGTTTCTGCTCCTTCTTCCAGATTTGTTGTGGGATTATAATTTCCTTTTCCTCTTTTTCTGAAAAAGACAATAAACCCTCCAATCGAGAAATATTTTCATCCATGACGGGACGTGGGGATGCCTACAGACTGGTGTCATACGTCGATATGTGAAAAAATAAACCAACAAAAGTTGGAAGCCCTACTTGTGTGCACGAAGTCACGCTGTAAAAAGCCAAAAACGACCAACAAAGCTGAAAATAGATACGGAAAAGAAAAAAATAGAAATGAGTAAAAAAACGCAAGAAAAAGCAACAAAAAAATTAAGCAAAAAGCAGTAAAAATCCAAGGACAAAGAACAGATGTTGACGGGACGTAGAGCTAGCATGGGGTACGGAGGTGGAACCCTTTCCTGTTGAGCACGAAATGAGGTGAATCCTTAACACTCCACTTGCACGAGCAAGACCCACTACGCGTGTGTGAAACCTCAGATGAGAGGTACGTCTCACTAGACGTGCATGTAACGCTCGTGTATACTCTCCACAAGGCCCCCCATGTGCAGACAAGCTCTTCAGAGATTGTACCCTAGTTAGCAAGACGGTGAAGAAACAAACCCTAAAGACGGAAAGAGACAAAAAAATTCCTAACGAACTCTCACGAGGAGAGAAAGAGAATGCACTCATGAAGAGAGAATTTTTTTTTTTAAAAGGCTGGATCTCTATTCTTGAGAAATGTATGTTCATTGTTTTCATGGTTTTCATTGTTTCAAGTTTTGTCTCATATATCTTTTGCCTTCACAAATCCCCAACTCTATTTTGGAAGGTACCACAATCATTGATAATATAAAGTTAAGTACATAAAAAATAATGTACATGAGCATATGCCATTTACAATATTTCTCTTATTTGATGTTGCCACGAACCAAAACTAAATTAAAATGCCATTCACTTTTAAGCTAAATAATCTATGGGGAATGAAAAATTATCAAAATATCTTTAAGTGACATTGTAATTAAAAAAAAATAACAAATAACAAAAGCATGCAAAATAGTATTCGACATTTATACATATAAGTCTAAAACCCTAATACTTCAATCAATAGTCGAAATACATGCTCCTAATTTTATTATGATTTTTTTTTAGCCAAAACCATGTTGTTTCAGTATTTTGATTTGATATACTTTAAAAATTACTTTATGATACATAAAAATTTTAGTTTCTATAGACCTTTATCTAATGATTCTTTTTTTTCACTACAACAAAATGCAAGAACCACCAAAAACATCATTTTCGTTGCAGTTAGTCATGATTTGGCAACAAAAATTGCATTTCGTAGCTTAATAAGTGTTTACCCCCAATTATTTTAGAACGAAAAGCTTTTTTTTGTTGCAAAAGGAGTGCTTTCCTTCCGGTCTCGATATTCAAAGTTTATTTGGCGACAGTCTTTAGAAAACACAACAACACGTTTTGTTGCAAACGAGTATCTTTTTCGGCAACAACTTATATTAGTTGCAAAAACTTCAATTTTGGGCAATAAATTATTTTTTCGTCTATAACAGATAATATGCGATGAAATTCATTGTTGTCAATCTTTCCTTATATTGGCAACGAACCTCATCATGCCCAAACACTACCGTTTCTGCTACAAAATATTTCGTTGCATATAAGTATTAATAGGAAATGAAAATATCATTGTAAATGCATCAATTGTCCTGTATCCCCTCCTTCAACCTCCACGTGTTTTCGATTTAAGTTCAAAGAGTTTTCAAAACATGGCGGGACAGTACGGGTAGAAAAGACACTTAGATTAGTTTGCTTAGGATTACTGTTGCTCTCCATTTGGCTTAAACCACCACGCACCCCCTACTCTTCTCCCATAATGGATTACCATTCCCACCGGAGTAGGAGTCACCGCATTGGAAGATGGGTTTCCGTCGGGCTACGACCCTTCAGCTTGAGCCAAATGGGAGTTTCTTGGGTGCAACGAACAAATTGTTTTTTACACAACTCACAGAAGCCTTCGGTATGACCAATGATCCCACAAAGATAGCAAAAATTTGGAAGACGTTCGTAAGTAATGTTAACATAGAAGGATTCACTCGACGGACTTTTAAGAGTTATAAAATGTTGTAATGGTTTTGTGATATCAATGCTTACCCTAAAACGTAAAATAGATCCCTTGCTTCTTTTACGTTTGAAGCTCAACGAATGAGGGGAGAAAGCTCGAGAGTTAACGAGTTTAGCTCTCAAATCCCCTTGATGCCAAATGTCCAAACCACAACCCTTAAGCGTCTCACAGCCTCTTTTCTTTCATCTCGCACCATACCGTTTCACTCTCCAAATGCCACCATCAATACATCCCTGTTTCATACCCCAATCCACCATAATACCAACAATCACACCCCTAACATGATCAACCCTATCTTAATTAATACCCCCTACAAATATCAGCACCCATTTCCCAGCCATGGTTACCACTGGTCAAACTCCGTAGTACCCGCCTTGTTAAAAAAAATAAGCGCCTTAGCATCCAAGAGAAATCTTTCCGAGATCTCGGATACACTGGATGAAGAGGAGGTTCACCAACACAAAAAACAATTCTCCATTTTGGCGAGGACTGCCCCCTAATCCCAATAAATCTCTTAGTATGGAACTACCATGGGTTGAGGGACCCACGGGTGGTTCAACAAAAAGCGAATTTTATCGATTTTCATAAACCCTCGATAGTCTTCTTATCGAGGATGAAATTCAAAAAAGAAAATTTTGAGCATCTTACATTGTTTTCTAATATGTTTGGTCTTTGTATCAAGTCTATTGATATTCATGGAGGGCTTGGTTTTTTACTATGGGATAAAAGTGTTGATACTGAGCTTCAATTGTTTTCACAAAACCATATTGATGTTTGTGTGCACTCTAGTTCGGATACTGGAGTTTGGCACTTTACTGGTTTTATGGGAAGCTGGATGTGACTAGGAGACGACTTACATGACATTTTCTTAAATGGTTATGTGGGCAAATTAAGCATCCTTGGATGGTAGTAGGTGATTATAATGAAATACTTTATCAATTAGAGATAGAAGGAAGCCCCTCGAAAGCAAATTGAAAATTGCGCCTTTTCCAGGACACTCTACAACTTTGTGATTTACATGATTTGGGGTTCACGGGTTATAAGTATATATGGAGCAACTATCGAGATTTTCCCCACACCATTAAGGAAAGGATCGGAAGTGCGTGTGGGAACTCCAAGTGGTGTCAATCATTTCCGGATGCCAAGGTATCTCATCTCATTTTAGCGTATTCGGATCATGCTCCCATTCTAATAGAGTTGACGCATACTCCACGGTCTTTTCCATGACAAAGAAGGAAAATGTTTCATTTTGAAGCACTGTGGCTTCGGTCCAAAAATTGTGAGCAGATTGTGAGGGATTCGTTGAAGGATGGGGCGGGAACTGACTCGATTGAGCATGTGTGGGAAAACATCAAACACTGTCGAGTTAGGTTTCTAAATTGGGATAATGAGGCAAGTGGTCAAAGGAAAATGAAAATAGCAAATCTTGAAATTTTTATCACTAATGCTCAGACTCAAGAATGGAATGCACACACAAAGGCTCAAGTAGTGATAGCGAGATCAGAGTTAGAGAAGATAATGGCCCAGGACAAAGCGACTTGGCATCAAAGGAGCTGTGTGTTATAGATGAAGGATGGGGACCAAAACACGTAATTTTTTCATGCTCGAGCATCAAAAAGGAGAAAGTGCAATGAAATCACTAAATTGCGAGACTCCAAGGGTATGTAGCGGGAAAGTGAAACTGACATTCAAGGGATTGTCATTAATTACTTTCGAGAAATATTTTCATCTACTCGACCGACTAACTTGACTTGACTTTGAATGTTTTACCTCCTCGAGTAAATGATGAAATAAATAAATAATTGTGGCGTCCTTATGTGTCTAATGAGGTCTCGGTTGCACTTAACCAGATGCATCCTTACAAATCTCTGGGTCCGGATGGTATGCCACCCATTTTTTACCAAAAGTTTTGGCATATCATTGGTAATGATGTTTCTCATTGTGTGCTTCATATGCTTAATAATTACGATTTTATGCCTAAAATGAACTTTGTGTTAGGATTATGCCCTTGATGCCAATGAGAAAATAGATTGTGTAGGGCTTTTCCTTTTTGTTGTACAAACTATCATTATGAAATAAAAGGCAATATAAATATGTTCATATGAATCTTAATGGCATTAATAAGTATTGAGCATATAAGTCCTAAGTAATCGAGAGAGAGCTTCTACTCCTTAAGGATTAAGGAGATGGACACTAGAAACATCAATGACACTAGAAGCTTCTACTCCTTGATTACTTAAATAGGGTTCGCAAGTTGAAGAGTCTTAATTGGGCATTATGACTAGACTTGTATGACACAGGCTCTGACAAGGAGTGTCAGTCGGTCACTAGATTATAGTGGGAGCTTGTGTCATAGATATGTCAATGAAATTGACATATTCAAACGCGGCTTGCCGTAATTCAATCATATGGGTATTTACTCAATGACTGTCAATGATTAGATTACTGGTCACGATAGTGTGCTTGATCCTTAGACCCAAGGAGTCACGAAAATTGTGCTTGTAACACTAGACTTGTTATTAGAGTAGTTAGATCCAATTCACCCCTCCGTTTGATCGACCTCGAAGTACAGTCTAAGTGGGCAAGTAGCAATCGTTCGGTGATTGTCAATATGTGAATCACTGTCTTGAGTAGAAAATGAGTTAACGTCCTGTGCGATCATAGGTAAATGAAATTATAAATCTTTGGTCAAAGCAGAAAAACTAACTTGTGTGGAACACGATGGGTAGTTTGGTAATTTTATCTTACTATGATTTATTAAGCACAACATCGAATCCTTTGAGTTTGACACATTCCATGACTCTCACTCGATCGGGATGTTACAGTGAAAGGCTTAAACTCACAGGGTATTTTTGACCTAGAGGTTCGTATTAAATCATTTTAATCTCAATTGGGTTTCGATGTGAGTTCAAGAGACTGGTTAGGTGACACTCACATCCTTGGCTTCCTCCCATTGCCAATTGAGAAAAACTTAGAGAGTCGCGCTTTTAAGAATTAAGTAAAGGAAATCTCTAGTTATCAAAAAAGGTTATTCAGGTAATTTTTCATTTGATGAACAAATTAATTTAATTAAGTAATTAGATTAATTTAAATAAATTAACAATAAATAATTGGATTGATTTATTATATTTCTATTAACCTAAATTAATAATTAGATTAACTAATTTAGATAATTATTAATTTAAATCATATATTAATTAGAAATATATATATATATATATATATATATTAGACTTAATTAATAAGTGGACTAAGCTGAAAGTCAACTTAGCCCACTAGGAAGTGTTTTGGGCTTGTATAATGAGTATGGTGGGCTCAAGGAATTAATTAATTCCAAGCCCAATATCTCATTTAAATACACAATGCCTAAAAGGAAAAACCTAAGTGAATCATAACACTACTGCATAACAAGAGAAGAGAGAGAAATTCCATCTCCCCTCCACTATAGCCGTTGGCCTCCACAGGTTTAGAGGATGTGGATTTTTCCTTCAAACTTTTTTCGGCATGATATCTAGAGGTAGGAATCCGTGATTGCTGCTACACTTGAAGATCAATAATATAATTTCTTCTACAAGGTTAGTAATTTGATGAAATTTGATTTCATCCTTTTTACGTAAAAAATTATTAAACCCCAAAAGTGATCCAGCATGTGAATTCGGATATGTTTTTCTTTCCGTTGCGCATGAACCAGGATTCACAATACTTCACTCATGTGGTTTTAATTCCTAAATGTGATCATCTTGAAATCTATGTCTCAATTGCGCCTTATTAGCCTCTGTAATGTCATATACAAACTTGTGTCCAAGTGCAAAGCTAACCGTCTCAAACCACTACTTTAATCTATTATTTATGAAACCCAGTCGGCTTTTATTCCGGGGCAACTCATTTTTGACAGTATTCTTATGGCATACGAGGTGAATCATTTCCTAAAGAACAAACATTGGGGGTAAGGATGGTCAGGTTGCTCTTAAACTTGACATCAGCAAAGCTTATGATAGTGTCGAGAGGAATGTTTTTGCTGGAGTACTGGATAGGTTGGGCTTTCACGGGGATTTTTCTGATTTAATTATAATGTGCATTTCTTCAGTATTGTACTCTTTTATGCTTAACGATTCTCAATTTGGCTACTTTCATCCACCACGGGACTTCGTTAGGGGACCCACTGTCACCATACTTGTTCTTACTTGTTGCAAAGGTTTTCAGTTGTCTTTTACATGAGGCGGAGAGTCGAGGAGAGATTGAGGAGGTGGTGGTTGCTCGAGAAGCTCCTCGAGTTTCCCACCTTCTATTCACCGACGATACACTAATCTGTATGCAAGCCATGAACTCGGCTTTCTCTACCATAAAGGCGGTGTTGAGGAGATATGAGTTGGTCTCATGACAGAAAATTAATTTTGAGAAGTCTCTGATGGTGTTTAGTAAGAATACTCCTATGGATGCTCAGACGCCCTTAGCACGTATTTTGGGGGTTCAAGTGGTGGACAAGCATGATAAATACTTGGGTTTCCCAGCAGTGGTGGGGAGATCCAAAAAAGAGGTGTTTGATTCAATACGAGAAAGGGTGGTTAAAAAATTTCAAGTGTGGAATGCAAGGTTTCTCTCACAAGCGGCAAGAAAATCCTTTTGAAAGCGATAGTTCAAGCAATTCCTATCTATGCAATGAGTTGTTTTCAATTACCGGATGGGCTCTTAAAGAAAATTGAAGCGAGAATGGCTATTTTTTGGTGGCACAATTGGGACACATGGAAAATTCATTGGATCGCTTGGGAAAAGCTGTGTAAAAGTAAAGATCAAGGGGGATTGCATATTAGGGAGTTGAAATCTTTTAATCAAGATATGTTGGCAAAACAAGGGTGGCGTATCTAACAAAATCCGACTTATTTACGTAGTAGAATTTTTAAGGCATGGTATTTTCATGACTCATCATTTTTGAGGCAAATGTGGGATCAAATCCATCTCTTACGTGGACGGGTATTTGTGAGGCTACTGGCTAGGGTGTTGCTCAAAGAGGGTTGTAGATGGCGAATTGGGTCGGGGTAGAGGGTGAGGATTTGGGGCGACCCGTGGTTATCGAGGCAACACAGTTTTAATATCAGCACGTTACCTCATGTGTTGGATCACGAAGCTAGGGTTAGTGATCTAAGGATAGGCGAAGATGGGTGGTGGAATACAAATCTCATTAAGGACCTGTTTAGTGAATCTGAAGCAAAGGCCATCTCATCTTACCTTTAGGCAACATATCGAACCAAAACCAGATGAATTGGAATTTAACAAAATTGGGTTTCTTTTCAGTCTAGAACGCGTATCACCTTGCCAGGGATATGAAAGAACGTACTAGACCTTCTTCATCCACTGGTTATGATCATATGGAAAGACAGAATCTGAAATAGGATTTTATTTTGGCAGCCCGGATACCTCCGGAAGTTAGACTTTTCACTTGAAAAGCTTGCCATAAGGCGCTCCCGACGAGCGAGGATATACTTAGAAAAAGGCTTGATTTTGTGGGATCGTGTCCATTGTGCAATGCGGAGAATGAGAATTTTCACCATACCATGTTCACATGCCCTTATGCAAGAGTCGTGAGGTGTGTATCTAATATCCCTTGGCGTGTATTGTCATTTTGGCCTGCCAACATTAAAGCTTGGATCCATGGCTTTTCAACCAACCTGGAGCTATCTGATTTCAACCTCTTCCTCATGCTTTGATGGTACTTATGGTTCAATAGGAACAAAACTTTGTTAGAAAGGCACTCTTTACAAACCTAAGTCCTTGTGCATCTAGTTAGAGAGTTTTTTCGAGTTTTTAGCACCGCAAATGATGCTGACAAGCCTGCTAATCCGGCTCCGTGGCCGGAGCGATGGCAACCCCCCGATGAAGATATTGTTAAGATCAATTTTAATAGAGCCCTTTTTTCCCAAGAGAGGGCCATGGGTGTGGCAAGGGACAATATGGGGGCCTGTTTAGGGTGGTGTACGAAGCGGTTTTCGTTTCTTACCAATCTGGAGCATGCGGAGGTCCTAGCTGCCCGCACGCTGGTTTTTACTTCAAGGAAAGTGGCTTAAGAGTTGATGGAGATTGCTTGGCTTTGATTCATCTCTTTCAGTCGTCTTATCAGTTGTTTTGTCCCATTGGCCCGTTGGTGGATGACGTCCGTTTACTTGCTTCCTCTTTCCATTTTTTTGTTTTCTCTTTTGTTAAGCGTAAGGGTAACTTTGTGGTGCACTTTCTTGCATGTTCAGCTTTGGAAGACCAAGAGGGTGTTCTTGGCCTCCCGATTCTTGTATCTAATGCATTAGCTAACGATTTGTTTGAGTAATATATATAACACACTGTTTCCTCTCCAAAAAAAAATAAAAATGGATTCAGCTTTTGGCAATCTCTTTGGTTATAGGGTTATAAAATTATAAGAAGCAAAAGAAAAGGAGATGACTAGAGGTGTTCTTGGCTTCCCGATTCTTGTAGCTAATGCGTTAGCTGACGATTTGTTTGAGTAATATATATAATACATTGTTTCCTCCCCAAAAAAAAATAAAAATGGATTAAGCCTTTTGCAACCTGTTTGGTTATTGGGTTATAAAACTTTAAGAAGCAAACGAAAAGGAGATGACCAGAAAAAGCATTTCTAGTGTTTGGTTGTATTCTAAGAGAAGTGGAAAAAAAATTATGTGTGACTGGGGAACCAACTTTTCTTACAAAAGACGAAAAAAACTCAGGATCTAGTTGGATGAGCGCTTCATCTCTGACAAAAGAAATTGTAAAATAGAGATTTTTTATCCTAGAGAATAGAGAAATGACATTGGAAATGTGTTTGGGTGATTTATTATTTTTTTCTTTTTTAGAGAAATCAGGCCCCTAGCCTTTTGCTTATCTTACCTAGACAACTTCAAGATTTGCTAGAGCACTAATTTAATTGATTCTAGTTTGTAGATTTCGGTCCTTTGCATTTCAAGTTCAATTATAACATGATATTTTGAGGACAATAAAGTGAGGCACTTTACAACCTAATTAAATCCAGTAGTCATAAGTTTATTTCTTTCATGTACCAAAAATGAAAATATAAGTTTGTTAATTTCTCAAAGTATAAAGTAGATTGTGTTCATTCTATTTTGGCAAGGGTAAATTCCAAGGTATAAGTTTATTACTTTCTTGAAAATTATTTTAGTTAACTATCAATAGATATTAAAAGCAAGGGTAAATTCCACTTTACCATTATGTATTCCGATTCAATCACACTATGTTCTCTTGTAGTACTCTTAATTGCATCTCTTTATCCTCTCGTACTCCGACTCAATCAAGTTATACCTCTTGTACTCGTAATTGCATCATTTTACTTCATTGTACTCAAAATGCTTTAATTATTATTACATTCAAGACTTCCATCAAAATCGCATCACTAGACTCCGTTATACTTTTTTTACATTTATAAACTATCATTTAAATTAAAAGAGTAATGTGACACACTAATTCTTAAATATATTTCTTCCTATATTAATTATAAAGATATGAGAATTTTACTTTTCAACTTCTCTATTCTGCATGTCAATTTAAAATATTTTACATCCCTAATCTACTCGTAGGAACCATTAAAAAAAACAAAAAACAAAAAGAAAGGAGAATAATCCGTTTTTAAGCTTTTGTGATGAATGATTAACTGTTACAAACAGTTTCTGTACTAAATCTTGATAATAAAATGTATCAGTGGGGATCAAATGTCCAGAACTAAGCACTGACCTTCTTGCTTTAGTCATAATACGCACACCTAGGACGAATTCAAGACTAAAAAGTTCGTGATGTGTTCATAATCGAGAAAATCTATGCAACAGTATAACTTCAATTATAAAATTATTTTAATTTTGACATGCAAAAGAATATAAATAAATAAAAAGTAAATCAAATACGCTTTTGGTCCATAAGTTTATTTGAATTAAATTTTGGTCCAATTTGTTCAGGGAATCTCACATGCATGGTATCCAACAAACTTACAAAACGTCTCACATTTCACTCAATAAAATTTTACATCGGATATTTAACATCCCAAACACACGTGATATGTGCGTGGCCGTTAATTTGAGCTCATTGAAAGTTGGTTTGAGTGGAAAAATTGGATGAAATGGAGAAAAATCCTTTAATAATTAATAATATATAAATATATACATATATATATATACATATACATATATATATATTTATATATACACTATTAATAATCGAGATGAGCGAATTGAGAAAGGGTTCGGTTTGTCAATTCATTTTGCTATCATACCTCATCATTTAGAAAAATTAGGGTAGAATTCATTTTACTCCCTTGTACTATAGGGATCTTATAATGCCCCATGTACAACTAAAACCTTCATTCACCCCCTCATTTGTAAAAAAACCCTTCAAACACCCCCCTAATATAGTAATAGACAAATATGTCATATCTAAAATGATAAACTCAATTTCCATCCATATGCTATAATCTATATAGTTCATCTTATCCTAATTTACAAAGGTTAGGTATTCGGACATAAAAAGTAATAGATCATGTACCAAAGTGCTACGATTGACATAGGTTAGGGTCGA
The DNA here is from genome assembly GCA_019426215.1 of Buddleja alternifolia. Taxonomy (NCBI): domain Eukaryota; kingdom Viridiplantae; phylum Streptophyta; class Magnoliopsida; order Lamiales; family Scrophulariaceae; genus Buddleja; species Buddleja alternifolia. The sequence goes on from CM033396.1 coordinate 31,575,341, forward strand.
AAATACTTTTAACCCTAATAAAAAATAATTTACTAATAGTGATCATAAAAATTAAGTGAGATAACTTTAAGTTTATTATGTCTTTTTTATATACTAAAATCATACTTTACTTATTCAATTGAAAGTTAACTTATTTAATCAAATTAGCATTGAAATAATTTTGGGGTCAAATTTATTTTGCAGAGGGGACAAGTACGTACTATACTATTGATCTGACCCTAATCGAATGACTAGGACTCACAGTCTGGAATGATTAGAATCGCCCCTCGAGTATGAGAATAAAGTATTACGACTGCACTCAATAGTTATTAAGTTACCTACGTACCTAATAAGGATCAAGCATACGTAGTTCTATCTTAGGATTAATGTTCGGAATCGTACTCCTGAACGAATCTAGACTCCAATTTATATGTTTATAGGATCGTACTCCTCGGTCTATAGACTCTTTGAGCATATACGAGGCTAATTCTTGAGCAAATACCTTTCTTTCGACCCCCCCCCCAAATGTTATGAGGGGGGTATTTATAGAGAACATCTTGTACCAACGGTTGTTGGGTGTTCATAGGATGTTGACAGGTGGCTACAATAGACGGTGGATGACTCGTTCTAGTGGGGTCGGGTCATGAAACGACCCGACCCGATACTGTTACTTAGCGCGGACCTAGTCTAGTGATTTCGGTGTTTGGGCCTCCAGTGGGCCTAACTCTTCTTTCAACTGGACTTGGGCCTTGTGACATAGTGTGTCATTTACTATATCATTAAGTCCCCCACTTCATCAGTATGAAGAGTTGAATGTGAAACCTCTCGAATTCGTACTGGTGAAGTAGTACTCCATTTACTCGACTTATCCAATCAAGTCGTTCTCGTATTCTCTTTCTATAATTTATTATTGATTTCAACAAGGGTGTTACTCAAACATTGAATGCTCTTTAATCATCTTCCTATCTCAAGAGACATGTCTCTTTATCCTTTATAGACGTTATTTTGACATTAAATATTCTGTAATTATCTCCCCATCTCAAGAGACGTGTCTTTTCGGATAGGAAAACGTGTCTCATCGTTTGGAGGAACGTGCCACTACAGTAGCCGTCACAAGCCGCAACTCATGATAACCTTGGTAACCGATCACCTTTAACACACACACCCCTGCATCCCAACCGTCGGATATAAATGATCTGGACCGGACACGTCTTTTCATCTTCTCCTACTATAAATAGTTCCCCAACCTTTTTACTTTTTACTTTTACTTTCACTTTCACTTTTACTTGCTTAGAGAGAGAATTCTTACAGAGGGTTGTGTTTAGAGAGAAGTGAAAGAGAAAATTTTCACTCGAGACCGAGTTGAATCCGAATCCTGTCACCATCGTACGTCTTCTTGTCCTTCTCTTTTTAACTATGGTTCGTACTAGGTCTTCGGTTTCTGTTAATAATAATGAGCGTTCGAGTTCCGCTTCTAAGGGGTCCGATTCGGAGAGCATTGATCGGTTGGTCGAGGGATTTGTTTCACCGGGAGATGTCCCCGAGTCGTCCCGTAGAAACGAGGGTGAGAATCTTGGAGATCTGGAGGGTCCTGCCAATGTGAATACACATATCACTTGGCTAAATCAAAGTTCAACAGTGAGACCATCCAGAGAAAACGACTTGAGGGTTCGATTTTTTATTCCTGCTAATTACGAAATTCGGTTCCCCGGATCTTTAGATCGTATGCACAAACCGCCAATAGGGTTTCGTACTTTTCATCTCGCCCACTTGACTTCTGGTATTAGATTTCCTCTCCATGCCAGCATTAATGATATTTTATTAAATTACGGGCTTTGTCCCACCCAACTTTTGCCCAATTCTTATAAGCATATCATACTTTTTATAATTTTAATGACTGCCCATGGCAAGGAGGCAAATATAGCCAATTTTCATAGAATGTTTTATCTCAATCGTTGTAAAATAATGCCTCAACTCGGTTTCTTTTATTTTTCTCCTCGTCAAGATGCTATTTTTCAAGCCCATACTCGTGACTCCTTCGGTCGGTGGAAAGATAAATATATTTTTATCTCCCCGCCAAAAAATGAAAGTTGGCTCGTTCCTAGACAATGGTGTGTTCGTGAAAAAGAGTTAGAGGTGGGAAATCCGACGTGGGGACGAGGATTTTTAGAAGAGTTAGTGTCTATTCCTTTTGTGCCGGAGAAATTAATGGACGAGTCTATACTCGTCGCTTGCGGTCTGAGTTCGGCACCTATAGCGGGAGTCCCCGACTTAGGTAAGAGTCGTTCCTTTATCGTTTGTATGTATCCCGTATATTGAATGTAAGATACATCTTCTTTTGCAGAAATGGCCACCCGCGCTGCTCGTCTCGCCGCCCTTCGTGAAGAGGAAGAGACACCCGTGGCCGAGGGGTCTACAGGTCAGCAGAGAATGTCCACCCCACCCCCGCAGCCTCTCGAAGAGACTTCGCGTGGCCGAGATCGTCCCATGATCATTACCCCAGGTTTCCGTGAAATTTCTCAGACTCGTCCCGAAACACGAGTCATTGTCTCCGCCGGGGATCCCAACGACCCAGAGCTTATGGTTCATGCTGAGCGCCCCCCTCTTGCTGAATTCAGCGGGCGAAGCGACGAAGAGATGCACCGGCCTCCGATGATCAACCGCTCGCGGGTACTCGACCCTCTTCCGTAGAACTCATTCAGAAGTTGGAAGCCCTAACCTTGAAAGATTTTAAGGAATATAACGTGTCAGATCGGTGTCCAGAGGATCCGGAAAATGCTCCCCTTGTTCCAGATTGGAGGATTTATCCTCAGAGTTCCATATTAGCTGGTCCGCAAGGGACAAATGTGGCCCTGGAGATGTATCGCAACATGCATCTTCCTCGTGACAAGGCTATTCTAATCGAACAGTCGTACACTGCCGTAGAAAGAATGGGAGCCGCACATTTAATGAAGGTAAGACTCGTGTATATGTCGGTCTCGTTATGTTTCAGTTGTCATTTGGATTTATGATTTTATCGTATTGTGATTGCATTGGATAATAATACTTATCAAGAACTCGTGCAGGCTTCCGCGTGTTTACACGATTTAGCTCTGAGTTGTGCCGGGCTAAAAGATGAGGTGAGGGTAGAAAAGGCCAGATTTGCCAAGTACGTGGCCGATACAGCTGCGGAAAGGAACTCGTTCACCACAGTGAAAAATGAGTTACTGGAGTCAAGTCGTCTCTTGACAGCAGAGAGAGTCAAACATCAAGAGAGAGTGAAGGAGTTAGAAATTGAAATAGCTCGTCTGGAGGCCCACATTGTTGAAGGTGAGACTCGTTATGATCAGCTGGTGGCAGAAAAGACCGATGCATACGAGTTGGGTCGGATCGAAGGGAAGCACGAGTATCTTGCATCCCAAGAATATGCAGATGAGCTCGCTGAGAGTCGTTTGGGAGGTGCCCGTGATTTCATGAAGTCGACCATATTCGACCGTCTTCTCCTGTCGAAAGCCCTGAAGGATGAGAAGGACGGCTTCTTCAAATGCATAGACTATGGAAATCTCCTTAATGCCTTCAAGCCAGAATTTGACATTCACTGCCTCGAAGACTGCTCCAAGCGTAAGCTCCTCCGAGAGTCGTTTTCAACCGAAGATGAGGACTTTGTACCTGTCGAATTTCCGGAGTTTGCCCCTCTGGCTCCTTGGTATAAACCCCCGGTCAACCCAGCACAATCATCTAACCAGAGTAAAGAGAACCCAGCACAAATCTGAAGTCGTTTTTAGTGTATTAGTTTCTGTTTAATTTAAGCGTTGTTTTTATTTTTAGCGTTGTTCGCGTAGTATTAGCATTCTCTGAACGGTTGTTGCCTATGATATTGTTGTAGTTGATTTTAAGCGTTGTTTTTTTTTTTTTTTTTTTGTGCATTCCCGTCGATTTTCCTCAGGTTAACAATAGATTCGTTTGTGCAAGGAATGAACTTAAATGGGTAAAACTTATATTTTTCTCGTGCGAACGGATGTCTATGGACTCGTTTAGGAACGACGAACTGATATTAAACATACAACACATCGACTTGAGTTGAACTCGTTCAGTGTACGAGCATTGCAAAACATGTAGTTTTAGTAGGTTTAGCAAGGAAAAAATTTCGAATTCTTTCTCATACATAAAATCTTCGCAAATTATCAACATGCCATGGACGAGGCAGCTCTTTCCCTTGAAGGTTTTGCAACCTATACGTCATCCCCTTTGTTATCTTCGTAACCTGATATGGCCCATCCCAATTGGCCTCCAACTTTTTTACACGCCTTGAGACTTCTACTCGTTTTAAGACTAAATCTCCCACCTGAAAGGACCGCATTCTGACCGCCTATTGTATGCCTTCGCCATGGTACTCTTCTGTCTTAATATGTTTGCATACGCTCGGTCTCTCACTTCATCAATAACCTCCAACTCAAATTCACGATTACAGCGGTTCGTTACCGGGTCGTAGTTCAATACTCGATGTGTCATCATCCCAATTTCCGCTGTGATAACAGCCTCTGATCCATATACAAGACAAAATGGTGATGCCCCGGTGGAGGACCTGGGAGTCGTGCGATACGCCCATAAGACCCCCGAAAGTTCGTCTGCCCACGCCGATCGCATGCCATCGAGTCTGGTCTTCAAGTGCTGAAGTAGTATCCGATTTGCCACCTCGGTTAGGCCATTAGCCTGTGGGTGTCCGACTGAGGTAAAGTTTTGCTGAATCTTCATTTCTTTGCACCAAGTTACAACAGATTTTCCATTGAATTGAGTTCCATTATCAGAAATCAAAATTTTAGGAACACCAAACCTGCATATGATGTTTTTCCAAATAAAATCGACAATTGTGGTTTCCGTAATACGAGCCACCGCTTCAGCTTCAATCCATTTCGTGAAATGTTCCACCGCTACTATAATGAACTTCTTTTGATTCTTAACTGGTGGAAATGGACCAAGTATATCAATGCCCCCATTGATCAAATGGATATGCAATTTTTATCACTTCCATGGGTCTTCCTGGCTGATGTATTTCATTAGAGTGCAATTGGCATGGCTTGCATCGCTTTACAAATGCTTGTGCGTCCTCCACGAGCGTTGGCCAAAAGTACCCCTGTCGTGTGATTTTCTGAGCTAACGATCTTCCAGCCGAGTGATTCCCACAACTCCCTTCATGAATTTCTCTTAACACATATTCTGCTTCAGCCGGAGTTAGACAACGAAGCAAAGGTCCCGCATGAGACCTTTTGTACAACTCGCCGTCCAACATTGTGAAACGCGCAGCTCTACCACATACTCTACGAGCTTCGACTTTGTCTTCCGGGAGGATTCCTTCTAATAAGTATCTTATTATTGGACTCTTCCAACTCGTCTCTTCTTCCAGAGCACTGACCGGGACTGGAGACGCCAATTCAGAATGTTCGGAAACCAGTAACGAGACAGAACGAGTCGCTGATCCAACGATCTGATTTGCGAATTTGGACAACGCATCCGCTCTTTGATTCTCGTCTCTCGGTATTTGACAAAGTTCAATCTTCTCGAATTCCATCATTAGCTGTTTCGCTTTTTGTAGGTACTTTATCATGGTTTTCTCTTTTGCTTCGTAGGTCCCCAAGATCTGTCGTGCTACGAGTTGCGAGTCGGTGAATACTGTCACATTTCTGATATCCAAAGTCTTTGCCATTTTCAATCCCGCAATCAACGCTTCATACTCAGCTTCATTATTTGTAACATCAAAGTTCAGTTTTATTGCAAATTCCAAGTCGTTTCCTTCCGGAGAGCGAAACCATACACCAGCTCCTCCTCGTCTCGTCATAGACGAGCCGTCAACATGCAACGACCAAGGGATCGTTTCTGAGATCGAGGCCACTACAGTTGGATTTACCGTCATTTCCACAAGAAAATCTGCCATCACTTGAGCTTTGATGGACGAACGAGTCCTATATTCAATACTGAATTCTCCCAATTCAATGGCCCATTTAATCAGTCTGCCCGACACATCTGGTTTTGCCAGCACTTGTTTTAGTGGTTGATCTGTTAACACAATTATGTGATGAGATTGAAAGTACGGTCTGAGTTTCCTGGCCGCAGTCATTAACGCGAGAGCCCATTTTTCAATTTCTAAATAATTTAACTCAGCCCCTTGCATCAATTTGCTAACGTAATACACTGGACGGTGGTCACCATCCACATCCCGTACAAGTACCGCACTCAAGGCCACCAGTGAAATTGCCAAGTATAGGATCAGTGGATCTCCCAACAAGGGTTTCGTTAGCAGAGGTGGGGACGACAAGTAAGATTTTAAATCTTTGAAAGCATCCTCACACTTGTTCGTCCATACGAAGCGTTTTATATTTCTTAGGATTTTGAAGAAGTGCAGACCCTTATCGGCAGATCGCGAAATGAAACGATTTAAACTGGCCATTCTCCCTGTTAACTTCTGTACATCTTTGACATTCATTGGAGATTGCATGTTCAAGATAGCATCAATTTTTTCAGGATTAGCCTCGATCCCTCGTTGGGTAACCATATACCCTAAGAATTTCCCTCCTCGTACCCCGAACGTGCATTTATTTGGGTTTAATTTCATGCCATACTTTCTCATAATCGTGAATGATTTCTCGAGATGAGTTAAGTGGTCATCCTCGTTCACACTTTTTACAAGCATATCATCCACGTAGACTTCCATGGTCTTTCCAATTTCATCCTCGAACATCAGATTAACGAGTCGTTGGTAAGTCGCACCTGAATTTCTTAAGCCAAATGGCATGACATTGTAACAATAGACTCCTCTTGCAGTAACGAATGCAGTCTTCTCGCGATCCTCTTCTGCCATCATTATTTGATTAAAACCTTGATAAGCATCCATCATGCTTAAAAGAGCACAACCTGCAGTAGAATCTACGAGTAAGTCTATACGAGGCAGGGGATAAGGATCACGAGGACATACTTTATTCAAATCAGTGAAATCAGTACACATTCTCCATTTCCCTCCCGATTTGGGTTCAAGGACTACATTAGCGAGCCAATCAGTAAATTGGATCTCGTTTACATATCCTACGTCTAGGAGTTTCTTGACTTCTGCTTCAATGATCGAGTCTCTATCTGGACCAAAATTCCTCCTCTTCTGCCTCACGGGTCGTGCATCTGGGTCAACATTGAGTCTATGCACGATCACAGAAGGGTCGATGCCCTTGAAATCTGCAGCTTTCCATGCGAACATATCGGCATTGTTCCTCAAAAAACTTATCATCTTGATCTCCACTTCAGGGTCCATCTCTCCTCCAATCTGGGTTGTTTTGTCCGGGTCGCCTAGTACGAGTTCAATTGATTTGTGAACTAGAGGTTCAACTCGTGCATCACTTCGCTTCTGTTTCTTATCCAAACTTTCAATCAAAGTCTTTGCTTCTTCATCTAAGACTTCTATTCTGCTGGTCTCGCACTTTCTCTTTTTTGACTGATGCACTTTTAACGAAATTGAATAGCACTGCCGAGCCTCCAGTTGGTTGCCACGCACTTCACCAACACCATTGCTCGTTTTGAACTTCATCTTCAAATGCGGAGTCGAAACGATTGCTCCAAACATATTTAGCATTGGCCGTCCCACAATCATATTGTATGCAAATGGTACATCTACAACCAAAAAAGTCACACGATTCGTTTTTGATTTCAACCCCGCTCCCAACGACACATCTAACTCAATCGATCCCTTGGGCATAATCGAGGATCCCGTAAATCCAACTAAGGGAGTGCTGACACAACGCAACCGAGTTCCATCTAGTTCCATTTTTTTCAAGACGTCCCAAAAGATAATATCTGCCGAACTCCCTGTATCAACCAAAACCTTATGGACCACAAAATTCGCAACATCCATTGAAATCACCATAGGATCGTTGTGAGGACCGTGCATGCCTTCGTAATCACTATCATCAAAACTGATAACCTCGTTCCTTGAACTCGATCCACCAGTAAGCGAAAATATTCATCCCGGTTCCCCACGGGGGTAGCTTGTACGACCCTCCCTCACATATCGTTTCCTCGCATTCGAAGAATCTCCATCAGTCGGTCCCCCAGCTATCATATGTATTTCTCGGCGAACACCATGTTTGTGTGCGTTTCCCGCTTCCACTCTTCTCTCCGTAGGCTCGTGATTATGAGTACCGTCATTACGGTGATAATCTCTATTTACCTCGTGATTACGAGGACCGTCATTACGGTGGTATTTATTTCTCTCGTAATTACGAGGACCGTCGTTACGGTGATGCGGAGCTTGCTCGTTATAACGAGGGTTGCCGCGTGGGCGCTCATTGTTAAAGCGATGATTATCGCTTCCGTGGTCTTCCATCCTAGACTGGTCGTAGTGACGAGTCTGATTACCCCTTTCAACAGATCTCTCTCGCGGTCGTTCGTGAGAACGACTGTGGGGTCGGTAAAGTTCCGTAACACGAGTGACTTCAGGAGCTCTTGTTTCTGCCAATGTTCGATCAATAAAATCGTTCAACACCCCTGATTTAATGAGTCGTTCAATTTCATCTTTCAGTTGAAAACATTCTTCCGTGTTGTGACCATGATCTCTATGGAATTCACAATATCTATTCATGTTCTTTTTCACACCATGTTTCATTGGTATGGGTCGTTGAACTTGATTCGTACGCAACGCAGCAACTAGAATTCGTGTACGAGTCGAGTTCAACGGTGTATAATGGTCAAACTTTGGTCTACGGGGTCGATCAAGGTCTCTGCTTGACCCCGTTCCCTCATATCGTTCAGATGCATATTTTTCTTTACGACCTCGAGAGTCGTTTAGAACTTGCAAGTTATCTGAGTCCTTTAACTCATTCATTTCTTCTTCGTTGATATACTCTCCCGCCAATACCATCAATTCCTCATGGGATCGAGGAGGGCGGCGAGAGAGTGCATCATTAAAGTTTCCCTTTTTTAAGCCTCTCATAAGGAAGCTTAGCATTAATTCATTATTAAGTTCCGGAAGATCCATGGCTTCTTGATTAAAGCGATGTATAAATTGACGCAGGGACTCGGTTGAGCCCTGCTTCAGTCCCATAATCACAGATATAGACTTTTTAGTCTTTTTGTTACTAGCAAAGTGACTTTCAAATTTATGTTTCAATCGGGCATACGACTCTACTGAAGCGGGAGCGAGACTCATGAACCAGTCTTGAGCCCGACCCACCAGAGTCGTAGTGAAAATTCTTGCATTAATGGCATCCGATTGTCCTTGTAAAGACATCAACAGCTCGTAAGACGTAATATGGGGTCTCGGATCCCCCGTTCCATCAAACTTTAGGAAATCTGGCATTCGAAATAGTCCATTCGGAACTTCCTTCATGATTTCAGTGACAAAAGGACTATTGTGGGCCATCAACATAGGGGCTGGCCTCGTCTGTACAGGGCCCGCAACTTTTTCCATCCTCACGCATCTGTCCTCTTCGTAATGTACCATTCGTCGTCGTATACCCGGCGACTCCATCGCCTTAGCTCTTCCTCTTCGTTCTCCCTCCTCTTGTCGAATTCCTCTTCGTTCTCCCTCCTCTTGTCGAACACTAATAACATCGTCATCGCTCAGTGACTCTCCCTCCCTGTCACAATTCTCCTCTTCACGAAACAAACTTCTTTTTGCAGACAGATCCGTACAAGGCTCTCCCACATTAGGAGTTGTCGGAGTGCGGGTAAGATACTTCTGCATTTCTTCTTGAGCATACTCTTTCATCCTCCTGTTCAGCTCTTCTCTTGTCATTGTAATGACTGCACTCGTTCCTCCATCAGCAGGCACATCAGCGAGCAACTCTTCCTCCTCCCTAACTTGTTTATTCTTCATCTTAACCTCGATTTTTATACTCACGAATCTCAGCAACCTCAAAGTAAGTTCCCACAGACGGCGCCAACTGATCTGACCCTAATCGAATGACTAGGACTCACAGTCTGGAATGATTAGAATCGCCCCTCGAGTATGAGAATAAAGTATTACGGCTGCACTCAATAGTTATTAAGTTACCTACGTACCTAATAAGGATCAAGCCTACGTAGTTCTATCTTAGGATTAATGTTCGGAATCGTACTCCTGAACGAATCTAGACTCCAATTTATATGTTTATAGGATCGTACTCCTCGGTCTATAGACTCTTTGAGCATATACGAGGCTAATTCTTGAGCAAATACCTTTCTTTCGCCCCCCCCCCCCCCAAATGTTATGAGGGGGGTATTTATAGAGAACACCTTGTACCAACGGTTGTTGGGTGTTCATAGGATGTTGACAGGTGGCTACAATAGACGGTGGATGACTCGTTCTAGTGGGGTCGGGTCATGAAACGACCCGACCCGATACTGTTACTTAGCGCGGACCTAGTCTAGTGATTTCGGTGTTTGGGTCTCCAGTGGGCCTAACTCTTCTTTCAACTGGACTTGGGCCTTGTGACATAGTGTGTCATTTACTATATCAACTATAAATTGCAGTAGTGGTGTAAAGTGAATTATCATTCACATAAATGTTTATTATATCTTGTTTAATACCAAAATGTACTTAACTATCAATTTAATTAAAAACTAATTTATTTAATGAAGCTAGCATTGGATCAATTTTGGGGTCACATTGAACTGAATTTGAATTTGTAGAGGGGAACAAGCACTATAAATTGCAATAGTGGTGTAAAGTGAATTATCATTTTACGTAGATCATGGACATTTTTCTCCATTAATATATTCAGAGAGTGTTTGAAGATTTTTTTTATTTTACTTTTTTTTTTTGGGCAAATGAGGGAGGTATTTCAAAGGTTTGTATATTCTAGAGGGAGGAGGATGTTTGATGGCTTCCCTATGGTATAGAGGGCGAAATGAATTTTTACCCTAAAACTTATGATTTCCTTCATTTAGAGAGTGCTTGGGCTAAAATTCTTACATTTTATAAGATGTTTTTAAAAGTTGTAAACTGTTGAATCTTATTCTAAAAATAAGTTTAAAATTTGGATAAAATAGGATTGGCACATATAAGATGTTAGTACGGTAACTTCGTGATTAAGATGATTAATAAGGAGCATATAAGTCAAACTTAAGGGGTTTATTGAAATCTTGAGTCCTTAAAAAAAGGTTGGGATCTCCCTACTAATTTTAAAAAGTTTATAAGCTTCTATAAATCAAATTCATTAATAAATCAAATACTAAAAAATAAAAATGATTGATAAACTATCATTAGTTAATAGTAGAAGTAGATATAAAAAACTTAATTTCTTATTTGAAAAATTATTGATAACTATTTATCTTGAATTTTAAATTCAACTATCTATATATAGTATTTATTAAGGCTCAAGACTTTAGAGTAATTATTTAACTTTGGTTTATCAAATATGTGTGAACTTAAATACCCATGAATATATGTAAGACTTGAAGATAAAAGGGACTTAAGGGTGTAAATTAAATAGTTAAACTAAAATCTACGGTTGTGCAAAAGAATGGTGATTGATATTTTTAGGATGCTGATAATGCCAGAGCAAATTTTCTCTAATCCCCATTTTGCAATTTCTCTCTTACAATTGTTTAACTGATTTTTTTATAGTAAATTGGTTATATATACACAACATGAGTATCATATATTATAATTTACATTCAACTTATGATTATTACGATCGATTAACATTTATTAAGAAAATAGGAAAAAACTCACTTGTTGAGAGCAGTAGAATCCAAAAAGATAGTATGTTTTACCACTAATTTAACTATACATTTTAGTTTTTTTCATGTAGAAAGAAATTGCCCACTTGCGTAAAAATAAATATTGCATAATTAATCACAATATACATGATTTGTATATATAAAACAAATTCTTTTAGCGACATTGAAGAAAACAGGGACGGAGCCGGGGCGGGGGGGGGGGGTGCGGTCGCCCCCCTCAATTTTGAAAAATTATTTTTTTACTTTACAAAATTTTTGATATTTGGATTTCGCCGCCCTTAAAATCGAAAAATATCATGTTTTTTCCCTTTATTTTGAGTTCGCCCCCCCCTAAACCCAAAATTCTGGCTATAACGAAAGAGATATAAAAGTATAAAGTATATCAAAAATTGTAATTGAACCTAGTTTCTTATTATATTTTCCTCCACAAATATAGCTTACCGTACCGCGAGGGCCAAGCCCCCCGCACCCCCCTTTCACTCCTTCAATTATTTGCCAAAAAAAATGTATATCTATATCACAACAATTTCGCTTCCCCTCATTCAAATTCCTATTTCCGTCCCTGGAAGGAAAGAAGTTCTTTGTCCATCCGATACTATATGAATAATATTTCTTAACTTTCATTATGGATACATAACGTATTTGAAATAACTTGTTCAAAAAAAAAAAGTATTTATAATAACTACGTCAATTACATGATTGCAGCTAAAAAGAAATAATTTGTAAACATATTAGGAAGATTAGAACTCATTGTAACATTTTTCAATACGCGTTACGGCGTGTCCAGGCGGGGTGGACCACTGACTAGCCAACAAAGTCTAATACTTTTCGCCTACCTCTTTTTTTGTATTTTCTATAAGTTGGACCTACCGACCTCTTTACGACAAAATATATAGTAATAGTTGGGAAAAATTATTTTTTAATCCGTGAATTTGACTTTTTTAGTGTTTTAGTTCTTTAAGTTAATGTATTACAAAATTGATTCCTTTTTTTTAGATTTTTTATAATTTTAGTCCTTTTATATTTATAAAATTGATAAATTTAATTCGTGAAATAGTCTCCACAATTAAATCAGGTCCAACATGCTTCCGAAATAAAATTTGACTTTCATAACTTCATATCTTTGCTTGACTATTGTATCACCGGATATTCCAAGTCCTCGTTTTTATAGATTAGATCATCTTCCGAATAACATTTTGAGGGGGACTGTGCATTTTGAGGAGGACTATACCATGGATTAAATTTAGCAATTTTGTAAATACAAAAGGACTAAAATTACAAAAAGTTCGAAAGATAACGGACCAATTTTGCAATACGTCAACTTAAAGGACTTAAACGCAAGGGAACCTAAATTAACGGACTAAAAAAATAATTTTCCCGTAATAGTAGTAATATATATATTTAAACCGAAAAATCAGAGGCAAAACATTCATCATCGTTTACTAGGTCCTTTTTTTGTTTGAGGGAGTTTACTTTCTCCTTTTGTCAATCATCATTACATTAAAAGATTTGATGGAAAGAAGACCAACAGAAAAATCAAAACCAAAGAGTAACTTCGTCAAGCTTGATTTCTTTAATAATAATAATAATAGTAAATTAACGTTGGGCTAATTACTTATCTCTTTTAGGAGCTTCTCATATTTGAAATTTCAGGATATATAATCACAAGAAATCTAAATAATAAGACCAAGCGAATCTGTCCAAATGCTCTTTTACTAATCTCTTTTTCAAAGTTTGATCAAATCCCTAAGAACTTTTCATATACTAGTATATTTATTGGTAGGAAAAGTCTAAGCCAAATCAAATTTTGGTGAATCTGTTTTACCACGTGATAATGTTGATCGACCTAATTTTAAGAAGTAACCAGAGACCCTATACACTTAAGTTCATTGTATATTGCATGATCCAAGTGTTTTTATTAGACTTATACACCACCCTATCTGATTTGTGACCTCAAAATGATAGACATAGGTCACGGGACATGGTCCTCAAAGATAACAAAACATTTTCAAAGATAACAAAACATTAATTTTAGAGATTTGTACGTCATGTAAATTGTATAACTGTAACGAAGCAAGGACAAACTATCTATAACCCCAACAAATACTCATCCATGTAATTGTGTTTTTGGAACTAATGAACTTGCATGGATATCTTTACGATTGTAGCAACTTTTGATGTGTAAACCATTAGAGGATTATTAGTAGGGTAATCCTCAGTCACTTTGACCTTTTTTTTTTTTTTTTATTTCATTTCGAGTAGTTTCATTTTTTGAAGACAACTGTTCATTACTGAATCAAATTTCAAAACAAATCGTGATCGACCTTATAATTCAGACCCAAATCCAGTGATAATTATTGAATTTAATCAAATATAATTTTGGCTAAAAATATTCCCTTATTTGGTATAGTTTAGTTGGTGGTTCGAGATAGGTCAACATTATGCCTTGAAACATTTTACTTCAATTGGTCAAGACACAATGGACCGGACCGAAATCTAAATCTTGACAAGTTAGTGTTATATATATATATATATATATATATATATATATAGAATTCAACCTGGAAACGCAGTCGAATTCACCTACCACTCCTCTTAAATTCGACCTAACTTTTATTGGAGTATTCAAATTGTTCAAGAATTTCAACATGAAATTAAATGAACTACTTTGGCTATGATATATAAGTAATTAACTACAAACTTATACATTAAGTAAAATAGGTAATTAACAACAAACGCAAAATATTAAGTAAAATAAATTAAAATTAAGAACTCCATACAACAAAAATAAAGAATGCAAGTACTGATATAATAAATTATAAGATTATAAAACTGAAAGGAAAGAATAGCACAAGGAGGGTATATTTTATTTTACAATGGATGAAAATTGTGTTCTAAAATCATAATGACATTTTGTTCCATTATTCAACCAAAAGAGAGAGAGAGAGATTGTAGTGCCATTATCTGATTTAATTGTGCAAACATCAATACCCATAACAATATATTATTGAGAAAGATGTTACCTTGAAATGGGGAGTTTCGAGACCCTAAAACTAACGATATTGCATTTGAATTCCAAAATGAGCACTTATATATTTTATTAATAATTTCTTATTCCACTTATTAAGTAATTAATGATATATTTGAGCCTTGGGTATGGAAAGAATTCACAATGGGAGAGCTAACCCCACGCTTTTTGTGGATATTCCCGGCTTGAGCAGCATAAGGCTGACCGATAAGGTCAGGAGTCAGAACAACCGTGGAAACCAAAAAAAGGAAAATGTAACTTTTTTATAAAAAAGAAACAACGAAAATATATTACTGAAATATATGTAATTAATCGAGCAGAGTAATTAATCATGGACATATATTAATGTTTAAAAGTTGATTTTAAGTTTCTCTATACAGATTGTGTGTCTAAATCTTGTTTGATTATTAAGAGTTGAACACGAATGAATTTAACAATAGAGAGCAACGTTTAATAGCTTAAAGTGTGAAATAATTAAAGCATTCAATTAGTTTTTAATATTAACGAACCAAACTTCTTTCAAAAAAAAAATAAAATAAAACGAACCAATTAAACTGAAAAAATTAGTTAACATAGATGTTAAGATTAGGGGGTTTTATGTAATTAGTCAGGTCAATTATCTCTTTGACCAGATAGCCGTTGCCTTTTATGTATTTTTCTTTTTCTTCTATTTCCTTTATTAGGCGGTTAATTAGTTGATATAAATAGTTGTTAAGTTTGTTTTCCCATTCATTCATGTAAATCACTTTCAGATGAAATAATCTTCTATTTCCTTTTATATGAAATTTCAGTTTCTCTACATGGCACCAGAGCTATGGTCTTGAATTCTTGATGATTTACGGATCCTAGGGTTCCATAGTTGCAATCTTTTGTTCTCTCTAATCAATTTGGGGACTTGTATCATCCACGCGCAATTTTACTCGATTCAATTAATCTGATTTCATTCCTGATTGATTTGTGTTTTTTTAATCCGTAATTTCTGTGTTTGTTTCTGGCTATGGCGAAAATTGATGATCCTGCAGTAACAAAGGATTCTGGAGCTTCATCAATGGCACTGAAGATAGATTTTCAAGATCCTCTTTTCCTTCATCGATCAGATACGCGAAACCTTGATTTGGTTGCGAAAATCTTCAAAGGATATGAAAATTATAAGGTGTGGAGTTGTGAGATGCAGGTTGCATTAGAAGCTAAGAATAAAATTGGATTTATTACTGGAGATTGTAAACAACCAGATGCAGACTCTCTTCTCCTGCCGCATTGGAAGAGATGCAATGCCTTGGTGAAATCTTGGATCCACAGGTCAATTTCACGTAATTTAATACATGGTGTGGTTTGTAATGATTCTGCATATATGATTTGGAAGGATCTAAAAGAGAGATTTAATAGAATTAATGGTGCAAGATTGTTTGCTTTATATAGACAAATTAATACAACATCTCAAGGAACTAATAGTGTTACAGAATATTATTCAAAACTTATGTACCTTTGGGATGAGTATGAGTCTTTGATTTCATCACCTTCTAAGGAATTGAATAAGGAATATATTGAATGCTGCAGTCAGTTGAAAATGATACAGTTTCTCATGGGATTGAATGAGTGTTATAATAGTCTTAGGTCTCAAATTTTGATGATGTCACCACTACCTTCTCATAATCAAGTTTATTATATGATTAGGAGGGTGTTTGGCTAAGCTTATCCAAAACATCTTATAAGCTCTTACATCTTATAAGATGTTTAAAAAAATGTGGGGTTGGTTTTCTTTTTCAAAACAACTTATAAGACCCAAACATCTTATTTTTTGGTCTTATAAGCTGTTTTTAAAAACAAATTACTAAACAAATTTATAGAGGTTATAAGCTCTAAAACATCTTATAAGATGTTTAAAAGAGCTTATAAGCATAGACAAACACCCTCTAGTAATGATGAGGCTCAGAGAGGGATTAGTATACAGAACATTAAGAATGACACATCAGTGGCCTTTTTGAATAGTTCACAGATTGTAGCCAATAATGAGAAATATACTATTGTGTGTGAACACTGCAATTTTACTAGACATACTAAGGAGAATTGTTTCAAGCTGCATAGATATCCACCAAATTGAAATAGAGGAAGGAGAGGTGGTAAAAGGGGTGGCAGAGGCAACAGTGGAAGAGGATTTTCTAACAGTCAAACTAATCATGTTTTTGTTTCTAAAGACAATGTATCTACAGGGAACATTACTGCAGATGCCTCTGGAAATTTGAACTACAATCCACCACCAACACTTACTCCTCAGCAATATAATCAATTGATGCAGCTAATAGGACACAATCCAACTGGTGCAGAACAATCCACTACTAGTACTTCTGCAATAGTGAATATGGCAGGTATGTCTATATCCCTTAACAATAAGATTTCTTATATTGCTAAGAATCAGAATGCCTAGATCATAGACACAGAAGGCAATCAACACATGATCAACAATGTATCTAATCTTGATCATGATTTTAGTCCATGTGCTCAATTAACCATTGTTAAATTACCAAATGGAAATATCAGTAAAGTTACACATATTGGCAAAGCTAAGTTGGGGACAGACTTATATCTTAAAAATATACTTTATGTCCCTTACTTCAATCATAATCTAATATCTGTTTCTAAGCTTGCAAAGGATAACAATGTCTTAGTAAGTTTTTATCCTACTTTTTACTTGATTCAGAGCACATGGAATGACATGATCAAGGGGATTGGTAAATTGAAGGATGGATTGTATTACTTACAGCCAGTCCCCAGTGATTTTGATAAAAATACTTTTGCTACTGTTTCTTATTCTTGTAATAAATCTGTTGATTCTGTGTCTTGTAATAACATAGCCAGTAACAATACAGCCAATGTTTGGCATAGAAGTTTTTGCCATGTATCATTTAGTATATTCAAGTACTTACCTTATCTTGATGTAAACATTCATAAGAATGGTGTATTTTGTGATGTTTGCTCTTTGGCTAAACATTCTAGAGCTGTGTTTCCTAAGAAAAATGATTACGTCTCTCTTGTTTTTGATCTTTTACGTATAGATGTTTGGGGTCCTTATAAAGAAGAAACTTACAATCAGGAAAGATATTTCCTAACTATTGTTGATGATTTTTCTAGATCAACTTGGGCTTTTTTGATGAAGTATAGGACAAAGGTTATTGATATTCTTAGAAAATTTCTCAAATATGTGGAGACACCGTTTTGCTACTAAAGATAAACAAATTAGAACTGGCAATGCTTGGGACTTTTTTAGTAAAGAATGCAATGACTTGTTTTCTTCTCTTGGCATTGTTCATCAAAGCACATGTGTATACACCTCAACAAAATGGGATGGTGGAAAGAAAACATAGACATATTCTTAAGGTAGCTAGATCTCTTAAATTCCACTCTTATGTGCCTATGAAATATTTGGGTGAATGTATTCTTACTGCTATTTACATTATAAATAGAACCCCTAGTGGTAAAACACCATTTGATGTGTTATATGGTAAACAACCTGTTTATAATCATTTAAAGGTGTTTGGTTGCTTGTGTTTTGCCAAAATTTTACCTCAATTAGATAAATTTCAGCATAGATCAAAACCTTATGTCTTTATGGGTTATGCTGTGGCACAGAAGGGTGATAAGCTTTTGGATTTGAGTACTAATACCTTCATGGTTTCTAGGGATGTGATATTCAATGAAAACATTTTTGGTTTTGTTGTTTCTAATAAGTTAAAAAACAGCAGTTCTCTAACCATGATCATAAGCTATATTATGAAGAATTCGTTATACTATTTTCTTCTACATAAAGATTGTCTTCTTCTGATTCTTTGTCTAATAATGATATTGTAGTTCATGATGTTGATCATCATGATCATACACATGATAATTCTTTTCATTCTAATAGTTCTGAAGAATTGCAGACTGCTTTGAGAATATCAGAGAGGACTCATAAAGCTCCATACAGGTCTCATGATTATGTTTCTCCTTTTATTAATACTTCTAATCATGTTACTATTCATCCTTTATCCGATTGCATCCAGTATAATGACATAAGTTCTAAGTACTATGCTTTTTTATCTGCAATATCCTAGTGAAACTATACCTCAAAATTACTATGAAACCAAGCAAAGTAAACATTGGCAACATGCTATGGATGTTGAGATAAGTGCTTTAGAAACTAATAAGACCTGGACCTTAGTTGATTTACCCCTTAATAAACAGCCTATAGGTTGCAGATGGGTGTATGCCATTAAGTATAAATCAGATGGCACTATTGACAGGTACAAGGCTAGATTAGTAGCTAAAGGGTATACACAGAGGGAAGGAATAGATTACACAGATACTTTTTCACTTGTTGCTAAGTAGGTTATTGTGAGATTAATTATTTCTATTGCAGCTATGTTTGAATGGCCAATTTGGTAGATGGATGTCACGAATGCTTTTTTGCAAGGTGACTTAAATGAAGAAGTTTACATGGCAGTTCCACAAGGGTTCAGTTATCTAGGTAAAGACTCCAAGGTTAAGGTATAATGTAAACTACTCAAAAGTTTGTATAGCTTGAAACAAGCCTCTAGGTCATGGAATTGTAAATTTTCTGCAGCTATGGTGGATCATGGATTTAGGCAATCAAAGAATGATTATTCTTTGTTTGTCAAATCCAGGGGAGTATCTTTCAAAAAACAAAAATCCAGGTGGAGTAGTATGGTTGTGTTATTGGTTTATGTGGATGACATTCTTATTTGTGACAATGATACATCAATACTTTTCATACCTACAAAATGTAAATCTTACCTACAAAATACTTTTCATATGAAAGATTTAGGTGAGCTAATTTTTTTTATTTTTTGGGATTGAGATTGCTAGATCTAGAAAGGGAATAAGTATGTGTCAAAGAAAATATGTTTTGGAATTATTAACTGAAACTGGTATGATTGGTGCTAAACCTTTAGGCATCCCTCTAGAACAAAATGTTTCTTTGACAGATACAAATAATATACAAGATGATCTTCCTATTGAAAATATTCCTTTTTATCAAAAGATATTGAGAAAACTGATCTATTTGTGCTTGACTAGGCCAGATATATGTTATTCTGTTCAGGTCCTAAGTCAGTTTATGCACATTCCAAGGAAGTCTTATTTTGAAGCCATGAATAGAGTCAGTCTTTTCATGCCATCTAGAACTAACTTGGAGTTAAATACTTTTTGTGATTCAGATTGGGTTTCATGCCCTATGTCAAGAAAGTCTCTCACAGGTTATGCAATAAAGTTTGGTGGCTCATTGGTTTCATGGAAATGCAAAAAACAAAGCACAGTATCAAGGAGCTCAGCAGAAACAGAATATAGGGCAATGGGAACTGCTACATGTGAAGTTTTTTGGATTTTAGCAGTTCTTAAAGATCTAAATATTCAAGTATATCTTCCAGTCAATATGTATTCAGATAATAAATCTGCTATTCCGTTAGCAACAAATTCGGTGTTTCATGAAAGATCAAAGCATATTGAAGTTGATTGTCACTTCATAAGAGAGAAAATACAACAAGGATTAATTGTTACAAAGTTTATTCCTTCAATAGAGCAACCAGTAGGCAGCAGATGTCTTAACCAAAGCTTTAGGAAAGGCACAGTTTTAGTTTTTGATTGGCAAGTTTGGTGTCTTAAATTTATTTAAGACAAACTTGAGGGGAGTGTTAAGATTAGGGGTTTTTATGTAATTAGTCAAGTCAATTATCTCTTTGACCAGATAGCCGTTGCCTTTTATGTATTTTTCTTTTTCTTTTATTTCCTTTATTAGGCAGTTAATTTTTTTTTTTTGAAGCATTATTAGGCAGTTAATTAGTTGATATAAATAGCTGTTAAGTTTGTTTTCTCATTCATTCATGTAAATCACTTTCAGATGAAATAAACTTCTCTTTCCTTTTATATGAAATTTCATCTTCTTTACAATAGATACATGAAGACCATGTTTGGAATACGAAGTTTAGCTTTAATCGTGGTTTATATAATATAACAATATTGAGGACAACTATTATAGATATATAAATATATATATATATATATATATGTGTATATATATATATATTAAGGCTATATATGTTCTGGAATATCATTTTAGGGATCGAGGAAAACAGTGAGAAAAATATTTTTCTAGCTTCAAATTGTGTACTTAGATATTTTCATTTTCCTATCCATTCGTCTCACTGAAATTGTTGGTTTAAACATAACACAATAGAATTCTACACGCATACACACCGTGCCTGCACACACGCATATCTACAGAATGGTTGGAAACTCGAATTTTTTAAAAGATTGAATTCTTATACTGAAAGAAAGTTGTTTTTGCCCACTGTATTATTGAGCATGCATGATATACTTAGTTAGTGGAAAACAAATGGACATGTTTGAACATTTTAAGGATTCAAATATATAGGATCAAAAATTAGCTTTAGCTAAACAACACAAAAGAAGTTTCCTCGAGCTCCCACTTTAAATATATATATATATGGATAATTACGGCCAGAACCCCTATAGTTTGGCATACAAATTTTTCCCTCATCTTTCGTAAATTGCATCCACACTCCTTGTAATTTACAAAACCTTACATCCGTCAACTTCCGTTATGGTTACACTAGGGTTCAATTAGAAAGATATGTGGTCCGACTAGAATGCCCTTGGAATCAACATTATTGAATTTTTTAAATCAAAAATTTTGAAAAAAGAAAAGAATAGAAATACAAAAAATATTAAAGAATTATTTAAAATATTAGAAATTATCATATAATTCTTAGAAAATATATAAAAATATAAAAAATATAACAAATATTTAGTAAATATTTGAAATTACTATGTAAGTATTAGAAAATATTAGTAAATATTAGAAATTATTATTAAAATAGCTTAAAAGTATAAAAAATATTAAGTAAATATCTGCAAAATGTTTATTCTAAACATATTAAAAAATATCTAAAAAAATGCGAAGAATATCAAATTTAATTTTCCTAACATAAATTTTTGGAATTTTCAAAATTGAAATAAAGAAAAAGAAAAATGAACCGGACAATGAATCCAAGCATCTCCACCGCTGCCAGCCATCTCCCCGCCACCACCCCGACCACTCCACCACATCTCCACATTGCCGCCTCAAAGCCTAAGATCGAATTGATTCGATTAAAATCGATCGAAATCGATTCTGTTAAAATCAGTGAAGAAGACTACCGTGAAGAAAACGTTCAAATTGTGTGGTGAGAAGCGATGGCGGTGGGAAATGGCACTGAGCTGTTGAAAAAGACGAAGAAGACAATGTAATATGTTTTTCATTTTTTTTTCTATTTCTCTTTTTTCCATTTTCCATTTTTTTTCTTCTTCTTTCTATTCTTAAAGGTTTAATCAATGGCATTTTTTACTTTTCGGCGATTTCGTTAGGGCAAATTCCATCGTGTAAGGTTTCGCAAGCTACAAAGGGTGTGGATGTAATTTACGAAAGATGGGGGGTATATTTGTAACTATGCGTAACTACAGAGGGTCTGGACGTAATTACCCTATATATATGTATGTATATATATATTTATATGTTCTAATTGTTTTCAAGAACCAAATGAATTATATACGCCTTGTTTGATAATGTTTTTGAATCCCATTTTCTATATACATATATATTTTTTTATAAGCAATCCCATTTTCTATATACTGAATCTGAATCAAAAAATCCTTAAAAATCACACTAAAAATTATTTTGATTCAAGTTCACATTTTCTTAATTTCACTTTCCCTTTCCCTATATAACCAACTATCAATCACTACATCCATCAATTCGCATAATCATCAATTATAATAATCATTTACTCCAACAAACATTTTTCTCTTTCTCTTTCATATTTTACAATTTTTAATTTTTATTTAACCTATCATACATCAACCAATCAATTTTGATTCGACACATTTTACAAATTTCAATATTTTTAAAAACATAAACAAACACAATACACATATATCATTTTAACACGAATATCCATAGTACGTATTTGGAAAAAATTCTTTTAAAGATTCTAACTCAAAAACATAAACAACCAGACTATATAGTTTCGTATTTTTTGAAAGTATACATACATGTTTATCCACCATGCATGTCTTCTTCCATTTTTTTCTTCCTTAATAAAAAACAATATATCTGAACGCGTGCATCCAAAGTTAGGTAGCTAGAAGAAAGTAAATGGACTCCATTTTAACAAGTTGCTTTCCACTGTTTTGTCCAAAGAGAAATGTTATACGTCATTGTTTAATCTTCAGATTCATTAATTTCCGTTAATTAAGTAAGCAATTATACAACGTACTAATCATTAGTAAGGATTTAGTTAATCAAGAAATTAACTATACACTATACATAAAAGGGCTATACTAAAATAATGATATTAGTGAGAAGATATCTAGTGAATATATATATATATATATGTGTGTGTTTGTGATAATTAATTTTATTTTTCGTAGTACTGATTTCACAATTTTAATAGTCATGACAAAAATTATTTATAAATTACGTTGTTACTGTTGCTAATTAGTGTCACAAAAATTGTCACTGGACGACATTTATCATATGATTGATAACTTATTTTATAAAATATATTTGAGTGTAGTTGCGCCAGGAACAGAGTAGAATTTGTCATCGTTGGGTATCTTAACGGTAATATCTCCTAGAAAACAATACTCTCGGATTCTGGCGCATAATTGATCACAATTGAGGACGCATTATTTATTTTTTTGAAACACAATGACGCATTATTTGACCAGTGCAGGTTTCTCTCTTATGCAAATAATACCTTATTAAAACCTTGAAAATCAAGAATTTTACATGTTACCATGATTGCCTAACGCCTCCACTGTAATGATAGTTCTATACAATTAATAAATAAAAAAAGAAGTATTTCATGAGCATGTCAAAAAGGGACGACCGTGTATAATTTGAAATAAGAAAAATTCGAGATTGGGAAAAAAATAAAATTCCAAATAAAATAAGTTAAGAAAAAATTCCCCATAATAAATTTTATAAGAGCAGTTGTCTACTAAATTCGTTCATTTGGATAATATTTTTATTCATTCTTAGTGGGAAATTTTATGATATATACACCAAGAGTATTATTCAAGATATACTTTGTGTCTATCTCTCACCTAAGTCGGTATTTGGTTCATACACAATATATCTTAGTGTGTGAAACACAAAAAATAATACTCCCAATATATCACAATATTAATTATATTATATATCATTTATCCCATTGTTAGTTGAGTTATAGAAAATGCATGCAACACAAATAATGATAACAAGATCTAGTATCTCCTAGCTAGTCGGAAAATATAGTGAAAGAAGGTAACGTCATATCATGCTTATTAACTTTTGGGATGATGATATTTTTTTAGTCTTTAAAATAGACTATTTGTGACAAGGTAGTTATTACTCAAATGAAAAAAAAAAAATGTTACTATGTTTTTAATGTTTAAATTTTATTTCATTTAATTTTTTTTGGACATTTTTACCCTTATGTATGAATATACATTCTGAAGTAATTTAAAAGTAAGTATGTTAAAAAAAAAAAAAAGGGATTAAGTAAACAAAATTGTGTTGAAATTTATTGACCAATCATACGTATAAAAAGATGATGAAATTTCAAGCTTTTATGAGTAATAATATTGAGAGCCGTCAAACTTAATGATGATGTCAAGAGTGGGAGGTTGGGGACTCGGGTGTCTAAGATAGAAAAATTTGCACAAAAAAACAGCCTTTTTGAATAATATGTAAGTCCTAATTTGAATTCAAAAAGGATTTTTGAGTGCTAAGATCAGTGACAATGTAATAAAATAACCAATTATGTTTCCTTAAAAAATCTTTACAAGATTCTGAAAGAAGGACTTACGAACATTTCATGATTAATAATCAACGGGATTTGCAAAAAGATTGCTTGAGAGAGAAATTTAATCATTATATATAGGTTAAGTTTAATAAATAAAATACTGATTTATAAGTCTAACAGCTTAGACTTTGAAAATATGTGACACCCTAATTTGTATTTTCTTGAATTTCATACTTTCTATAGTTTTTTTTTTGTTTTGTTTTTATTGAAGTCCGTCACCTTTTCAAACAAATTATTCCAACCATTCAAATACCTAATAATCACTACTCATTACGTTATAAATTTATTGTTTATTCATTTTTGTACTATATATTCAAGAAAAACAAAAGAGTTTTTCATCTATATTATTAATAGTACAAAGACTAAATTGACGTACGCTACCCAAAGGGATAAACGCCAAAGTTATTTTTGTATAATATATGTATTCTCTCGATCGAGGATGTTTGCTTGTTCCTGTCATATTATTTTCATCCCTTCTCTCTGATGCTTTTGTTCTGTTGCTCTTCATTTTTCTTCAACCGATTAGACATATAATTTAATTAAATAAATACATTAAAATATTTAAAAATGTTAATATTTTAATAAAAATTTAAACACTTTCTGGCACATCGCCACTAAGTATAAAAATGATAGCAACTCCAACCCACTAGTTCCGAACCGACTATTATCCATTAGGGTTCATATAGAATGATTTCATTTTTTCCAACCCTTATCTAAAATTTAGCAACAAGTCTAAAAAATAGAGATTGAGGGCGTAATTTATTTATTTATTGAAGCGGAAAAGCTTTAATCAAAGAATTAATAGTGCACCCACTGAGTTTTGCCTCCCACTCCTCGAGCATTTCCTGCAACATCGTCATTTATAGTCCACCACTCTAAAACCTTAGAATAATCAAATTAATTGGTGAGAAAACGTGTGACAAAAAAAGTATATTACTATTTAGAGTTGGAAATATTGAAAATTTTATGTCAAATAATGTTGTTATAGATTTTGGTCCACTTTTTTGGGTGACAGTCGAACGATTGAATTTCACCACTAAACTATCATATTAATAATAATAATAAATATTGAAATAAGTTTTCTTTCATAATATTCATTTCGGACTTTTATCAAATTACATTAATTTGTGGCTTTAGTCTTGATTAGAAATATCCCACATCGGATGAAGACGAGAGATTTAGATGCATATAAGTTCCAAGCCCCATCAAGACACTTTTTAAAGACAAAATTGTGTGGCTACGGCCAAAGCAGACAATATATCGCGCAGAGTGTCTGGTCTGCAAGAAGGCAAATGTATGTCACATCATTTTGACGACGTATGTGGTAACATGGCCATGTACCTTACCCATACCCCTCGTCTGAGGGAGCTAATAATTAGTATGCAACTACTATCTCATATCAGATGGAGACGAAGGTCTTGAGATGCATATAAGCTCCAAGCTTTCATCTCCCTAGCGAGACGCTTTTTAATTACAACCTGCGAGACTCGGCCAAAGTGAACAATATCTCGCGTAAGGGTGTACGATGTGTGAGAAAGCAAATACATGCCACATCAGTTCTGTTGCTATTTTATTATCGTCATAAATATATAATACGATTGTTGCATACATTTAATACTATTTTATGACCCTTCTAATATTAATTTTATTGCATCATATAGTATTTTATTCTCAATATATTTATATGATTTAATTGGGTGTTGTTCTTCCAAATACTATAATTAGTAGGCCATGACGAGTGATTTTTTTAAAGATATATACCTTGCCGATTTATTTAATTCAATAAATTCATAAGCTTATTAGATAAATTAGATAAAACAAGAATAAGCTAAGGTTGAGCAGTGAAAGAAGACCTAACTTTATAGCTATGAATTTTCGAAACACACGTTTGGTTTTTGAAATCAATTCTTTATATTAATAGTTAATATTTAAGCACGACCAAAATTTAAGTTGATGCACATGGCATGCATGTGCTAGATATCCGCATCTCATGGGTATGGTCAAATTTCTGTCTACTATTTACCGAAAAAATTTCGTTCGCTCTCACTTCGGCCCATAAAAGAGTAGTTCACAAAATGAGTAATTAAATATATGATAAATGTAATTCATTTATCTTGTGAAATATATTTGGGTGTGATCGCGTTGAAAGTAGACTAAGTTTTCCTTATTTATCATAGATTCATAATATATAAGATATGTGATTGGAAATAAGTGGAGATGACAAAGAAAAATACAGAAATTATTACTACCACGGCAAATTGACTTGGTAAACAATTAATCCACATTAAACTAATTAAGACCTCTAAGTAAGGAGGTGGTTAGAAGCTTCCAAATCTTCTCCCCAGAACTATTAACAATTTCACCAACAATTTCTACTGAATAAACAATATTGTCAAGAACACTAATAAATGGATATTTAATCAACACTTAGACCTGTTAACTACAACCCATGGTTATAATTTTGGATTAAATACACTGACCACCTCTCTTATTTTATTTAGTGTAATTACAGTCATGTCTACTTATTTGTGGCTCATAATAAACACCTCCCTCTTATAATAAACAGTATATTTATCCCCTCTTATAATAAAACTTTACATTTACCTCCTCTTACTAACGACCGTTAGTCAAAAGTTACATTTTTGGCAACGTACTATTTAGACTCGTCTGCATTGAATCGTGATATTGGTCCTAAAACAAATTGAAATTGGGTATATGTTTTCATTTTCTTAAAAGATAACCGAATTGGCATAAATCAAATTTGCACTTCATTATCGAGATGTTAATAAGTCTTTACAAAATTATTTATTGAAAATCTAAATCAAAATTACAATTACATTCTTTTTAAAGAAAAATAACCCCTCAAGGGCCATATAGAAATTTAGAAAATATTTTTTTGTGATGTTAGCAAATTTCATTATTGTTTTTATGGAATAGGGCAATTGTAATGTTTTATTATAAGAGTAGGCTATATGTTATGTGTTCAAAATAAGCGCATTGAACTACAATTACAATAATTTAAATAAGAGGGATAATTAGTGTATTATCCCTATAATTTTTAGAAGTTTTATGGATCTTTAGAGTTTAATTCCTGGACAATTAGAATTATTCAAGTTGAAGAGTTGGTATGAGATCCATTACGCACCAAAGATAGTGCTTAACTGCTTATAATGAAACTATAGCCTAAGACTCTCTAAAAATCAATGTATATGTACAAAAAGAATTTGGCCAAAACTAAAACATCTGGTACCTCAAACTATAATTAATCATTCTTTCTAAAATGTGAACTAACTACATGATAAATATTAACTATAAGAAGTGGTCCCTGTATAGTGTCATTCATAAACATGCTCTGATACCATGACAGAATTTTAAACACGTAATAGTTTAGAATTCTTGAGAAGAAAAGTAATGTATGTTTGTCAATGACTTACAAAGTTACAGTACAGTGTATATATAGAGATAAATGTAACTCTAACAAAGCCCTAACTATACAAATATGAGTTGAGCTTTCTGTACACTAACAATATCAAATATCAACAATCAATCACTAATAACTATGATCTGGAATAAAAACTCTAATAACTACCAATAATTTAATAGAGAAACGCTACTTATTTGTTATTGTTTATTCTTCACTTTTTTTCATCTTCATTTCATTTTGAAAAGCGTTGATTTATTAAATACATCCAAGTGAATTAATTAAAATTGTTTCGCATCAAAATCAAGGGAAGTGAAAAAAACAATAAAGATAGAAGAATGACAACGACTGTAAAATTTGAACTCTTATGTCTCATAGTCATGGCACTTTGCTCCGCTACTTAAAATCATCATGAGATTGATTGAGTTCTAACAGAATTTTGACTTCTCATTTTAACCAATTGGTCAATATAGCCACACTAAAAATTATAAAAAAAATAAAAAACAAGGGAAAAAATATGTATCATGCAAAATATTCAGTATATACACGATTGCTGCAGCACGTATGAAACAATCAAACAGACTGGTCAAAACCGGCCATTCCCATTCATACACCATATTCTATATATAAAGCTCAGTGCCTCAATTTTCTCTTACACAAAAATGTTCAAAAGTGTTGAAGACTTGGTAACACCGAAGAATCACTAAATAAAGAAATAAGAGAATTCTCTCTCTCTCTCTCTCTCTCTCTCTCTCTATATATATATATATATATATATATATACACACCTATACATATACTTTTATTTCTCCTTATATAATTATTTTTTGATTAGTTATTAATTAGTTGAAGAATATCTACTAGCTGCAAAAGAAGCTAATAATTATTTTATCAGAAAGCCATTCATCTTTTTGGTATTTATAAATTTGATCAAAGCGTATACTATAGTTTGTTATCCAAACTACCAAAATGCAGACCCCGGAAAATAATTTCCACCACCACCACTACCACTCCGACACGGAGGTAATGGGCAGCAGCGGCGGCGGCGACAGAACGTCGTACAGCGGGCCGTTAAGCGGCCCGTTAAACAAACGCGCCGGCCGAAAAAGCGCTCGTTTCAACGTCCCGGAAACTTCCAACACCGCCGCGCCCTCCGCCCCGCCCGAAGAGTATGTCGAAATCACCCTCGACGTCCGAGAGGACTCGGTGGCGGTGCACAGCGTCAAGACCGCCGGCGGCGGCGAGGTGGAGGACCCTGAGCTGGCGTTGCTGGCCAGAGGCCTGGAGAAGAAGTCTTCATTCGGATCATCCATGGTGAGAAATGCGTCGTCGAGAATCCGCCAGGTGTCGCACGAGATTAAGCGTTTGGCTTCCCTCAAGCGCCGCTCGAATCCGGCGGGGAGATTCGACAGGACGAAATCCGCGGCGGCGCATGCGCTGAAGGGGCTGAAGTTTATTAGCAAGACGGACGGTGGCGCCGCCTGGGCTGGGGTGGAGAAGCGCTTCAATGAACTCACCGCCTCCACCAATGGGTTGCTGCCACGTTCACTTTTTGGTGAATGCATTGGTAAGTAAATGTATATGGGGAGATCCGGAAATTCTAGTTCGCTCTTTGCTTGACTGAACACAAGTGTAATTGACAAAATTGAGTGAATTACGCTTGTTACATAATTCGATCAGTGTCTTGTGAATTACACTAGTTGGAGCTGAGCGGGAGCTAGGCTGGAATTTTCGAAATATTTCTTGCAAAATCTCAACCACCATTAACTAATCCAGCTTCCTGTTTACACTTTCATTCAAATTATTGATTAAAATCTTGTTTAAATATATAAATTATGTGTGTTTATATGTGTGTAGGTATGAATAAGGAGTCTAAGGATTTCGCCGGCGAGCTATTCGACGCGTTGACGCGGCGGAGGAACATTTCCGGCGACTCCATTACTAAATCACAGCTAAGGGAGTTTTGGGATCAAATTGCTGATCAAAGTTTTGATTCTCGGCTACAAACTTTCTTCGACATGTAAGGATTAATTGAATAAATAATCTTAAATGTTTTTAATTAATTAATTAATTATCTTAATTATCAGTAATAATTAATCTTGCTTCAATTCTCTAATTATATTTGTATAACCTAAAATCTCATCAGGGTCGATAAAGATGCAGATGGCAGAATCACTGAAGAGGAAGTCAGAGAGGTACGGAGAGCTTAATTTATTTTATTTTTCTTTGAAATATTATAAATCAAAATACTCAATTTGATTTATTAGAAATCAAAATATTCTCATTATGTTATTAAAAATCAATATATTCTCTTTGGATTATTAAAATTAAAGATTTTCTCTTTGATTTGTGGTCATTAATTGTATGACATAATTCCATTGACTTTCAATAGTTTAGAAAATCAAATGTGAACTCGGTCCATTAATTGAACTAGCTAGCATATATATACTCGTTATTGGAAACATTTAATTAATTTTACCTTAAAAATGTCAGCGTGATTAGGGCTAATTTCATACTCATTTTATATTTTTTTGCAGATTATTACCTTAAGTGCTTCTGCCAACAAGTTATCAAATATTCAGAAGCAAGCCGACGAATATGCAAGACTAATCATGGAAGAATTAGACCCCAACGATCTCGGATACATTATGGTATATTCAAATTTAATTATATTTATACAATAACCATTTTTTTTTTTTTTTGCTAAGTATACAATAACCATAACATCTCTTAAATCTACAAAAGGAAAAAGTCAAATTTAGACTTATAGGAGGGGAGACCCTGGAATTTTAGTCTCAAACGTTTACAAACTTACAGAATTAGTCCTGTGTGATGTAATGTTTTGCATTTAGTCTCAATCGTTAAAAAACAAATATAAACCATTAGTTTGACGTGATCAGTAATAAATTTAACGGTCTGTGCAAATTTTAAAGCAATAAAACAAAATTTGCAACCGACCCAATCTTATGAGATTGATATTGCGATTCTCCCCTCTACAAATTTTTGACAATCTTTTTTTTGTTTCTTCAAACAGATTGAGAATTTGGAAATGCTATTACTGCAAGGTCCAAGCCAATCTGTTCGTGGCGGCGGCGAAAGCCGAAACTTGAGTAAATTGCTAAGTGAGAAGCTTAAGCCAACTCAAGACCACATTATAAAGAGAAAGTACAGAGATTTTCACTACTTTGTATTGGACAACTGGCAGAGAGTTTGGGTGATGGCTTTGTGGATTGGAATAATGGCTGGTCTTTTTGCATACAAGTACATTCAATATAAAAATAGAGAAGCTTTTGAAGTTATGGGCCATTGTGTGTGCATGGCTAAGGGCGCCGCCGAGACATTGAAGCTTAACATGGCGCTGATCTTGCTTCCGGTGTGCCGGAACACCATCACGTGGCTGAGGAACAAGACAAAGCTAGGCGTGGCGGTCCCGTTTGACGACAACCTTAATTTCCACAAAGTAAGTTGAATCTTTCTAGTAGTGGAACTCACATGGATCTCGCTACATGAATGATTGTAATTGTCCTGAACTTAACCATATAAAAGTAATCCAATGCCCGGATCGGTCCTCATGGTTTTCCATGCAACATTTCGTTATTTTAGGAATGGATTAAGCAAATTTAAAAAATGATCTAGTGGACAAGTCCTGATTTATTTTAGGAACGAATTAAGCAAATTGAAAGAATGATCAAGTGGACAAGTCTGATTTATGTGGTTCGTCAAATAATATCTACGTGCAGAACGTAACTATAAATTCTTATTATTCTCAATAGTCGCATTCTAACACAATCCTCGAACAATGCTGCATATTTTTGCCTAACTACACTTGTTTGAACTGCAGGTGATTGCCATAGCAATTGCACTAGGGGTCGGAATACATGGGATTAGCCATTTAACGTGTGATTTCCCTCGCCTCCTAAACGCGAGCCCCGAAGCATATGAGGATATGGAGCCTTTCTTTGGGGATCAGCCAACAAGCTATTGGTTTTTTGTGAAAGGATGGGAAGGGGTGACAGGGATTATAATGGTGGTAGTAATGGCCATAGCGTTCACACTTGCATCCCCATGGTTTAGAAGGAACAAAATAAATCTACCAAAACCGTTGGACAAACTCACAGGATTTAATGCCTTTTGGTATTCACACCACTCATTCATTGTTGTGTATGCTCTCCTCATTATTCATGGTGTCAAGCTTTATTTAACCCATGAATGGTACAAGAAAACGGTTAGTTGCCTTTTTCCTAACTTGCTTTTTTTCTTAAATCATGATTTTGGTCTCATTAGATCCTACCTTCTAGGGTTTTTTTTTCATACGTATGTCGGATCGGTCATGTGTCCGATGGAGGTGTTCAAACAATTAGATGTGTATATGATTATATCATGTAGTGAAATGATGATATTGATATATATCATTCACGATGGAGGTGTTCAAACAATTAGATGTGTATATGATTATATCATGTAGTGAAATGATGATATTGATATATATCATTCGCGATTCACATCTTAGTCGGGCACATGACCAACCTGGTTGAGTCAACCAGGCCCGCATTAAGATACTACCAAAGTGGAGTTGTGACAATTGGATCACACATCACATAGTCTTGTTCAAATGGTTTACGACCCCACTTAAGTAATATCAGATTTATATAGTGGAATTTCTCATGATTCCGAAATCAATACTAACCAAGATTTCATATAATATTTATACTTGCAGACATGGATGTATTTGTCAGTTCCTGTCATACTCTATGGTGGTGAAAGATTGATTAGAGCATTCAGATCCTCAATCAAGCCAGTTAAGATCTTGAAGGTACGCGTAATCTTATATCATTCTCATTTTAAAATCTATATAATCTATATAATGTCACAACATTTGTATTTACACATCTAAATCATAATATCTACATTTCGATATATGATATCATGATTGACAGCCGAAAAACCAATTAATTAGATGATAGAGATGTGCAATATCATGAATTTCCCCAGCAATTACCCAAAAAAGTCATTATCTTTAAACCGTGTTATTTTGACCGCAATTTTTGGCAAAAATTATAGGTGGCCGTATATCCAGGAAATGTGTTAGCGTTGCACATGTCAAAGCCTCAAGGATTCAAATACAAAAGTGGACAATACATTTTTGTCAATTGTGCAGCTGTTTCTCCATTTGAGTGGTAGGTCACACTTAAAATAATAATAGTAATAATAATAATTTATCCATTATGCTCAGTTATGTAATCATTTTATTTACATTATCATAATAAACATCATAATCATAGGTTTGAAAAATTCTTGCATCACAACTTGCAATTGTATGTAAAATAGATTATTATGACTAAGTAGTGTTAGTGGTGCAGGCATCCATTTTCGATTACTTCAGCACCTAGGGATGATTATGTGAGTGTCCACATTAGGACTCTTGGTGATTGGACTAGACAACTTAAAGCTGTTTTCTCTGAGGTACATTTCTCATTCCCAATCAAAACTCTACTACTTTCTATACATACATATATATATATATATATATATATATATATCCCACATGATTTTTATTTGTAATATTTTTTGATAAGGTTTTTCTTTGTAATATGTGTTACAATTTATGTGGAATGTGATCGATGTACATAAAACAAGTGGGATTTATTCAATGATTGGGAAAATCTTGTTTTTTTAATTGAATTGAGTTCAACCAAATCTGAATTTAAACAAGTAAATCACACATATTTGTGCGTGAAGAATGCAAACTTCAAGAATGTGAACAAAATTAGGCGTGAGCTATAATTTCCCTAAACTGCCTCTTAATTTTTAAATTCATCCTTTTATTAAATGTTGATGAGTCCCACTAAACTTTGACAATGCTCATGTTATCATAGAATAGTTATTGGATAGATAAGAAGCAACATTTCTAGCACATTCAAAACTATTTGAGTGAGAGGTAGTTGTTTCTCAAAACCATCAACCCTAATTTAAATCAATAGTTTATAGCATGGGAAGTGCTACTCCTTGTGCATATATAATCACTTTAATTGTAGATCTTACAAAAGTAGAGTAATATGGTTATGGATTTTCAGACGAGAATATAATAATGTTATAAAGCGAATAATAATTTCAGCATGTGCAATTTAACGATGTATATTCTCACGTTAACATTATACAAGTATGCATGATGTCACTAGCTCGGAAAATTGAGTATTGACAATGAAAATATATGTCATGACTTAAAATCGTGGTCTATAGTGGTAGATGTTTTATATAGCCACACTAAAATTAGTTGTGATGAAAAAGAATGCTAGCTATTTTGAGCTCTAACTAGATGTGGTGGAAGAAATGTTAACCTAACATTTTTTTACAATAACTAAAAGTCAAGGTATTTAAAATGAACAAAACATTGACCACGACTATAAGTCATGGTAAATATTTTGGTCATACTTGCAAATACCACGGTCAAAACCATAGCAAAACTGTGGTCAAATGATTTTAACTATGACAAAGAGATTTTTCCCCATCCTATATTTATATGTGTAATAATTATTTTTTTTAAGTGCCGTTAGACGTGAAACTTTTGAGATCAATTTGAGACACTAATTTTTACGGTCATTATTATTTATTATAATTATTTCTTTTATAGCTATATGTTCCAACCTTATCAAATTCAGCTCCGTGATTTATATTCCAAACAAATGGAACATGATATTAAATAGTGAATCTTTGTCTTATTTATTTGTACTATCCGAGGAACCCAGCATTTTTTTTTCTGAGGCACCTTTTCAATTAATGGGCAATAATTGTGAAGAATACACAATATATATTTTGAATATGGATGTAGACAGGTTGTTTGTCATCTTCAATACATGGTTTAATGTTTTGCATAATTAAACTTTGGTCTTCATTTGTTAGGTTTGTCAGCCACCACCTACTGGCAAAAGTGGGCTCCTTCGGGCTGACTATTTACAAGGAGAGAATAATCCCAAGTAAGTAATTTTCAATGCATTACATAATTACATAAATTTAATTTACTATATTTTGTAAAACGCGTTGGTGTTGTTACATCATTAAGCTGAGATGATATTTTTAAGAAAAGAACCCCCATTTTAGGGAGAAAAAAAATACATTGTCTTGAAAAGTTGGAAAATTTTAGTCCAGACCCGATTTGGCTGCACTCAAGTGTATTTTATAAGGAGAGTGTATTACACTTGTCATATAATTGGTAAGATTTTTAATAAAATACACATAGGTTTGGCCGAGCCAGGAGCAGGCTAAAATTTTCCTGAACGTCGTCGAAAAAGAATGAGAGCAACCAATTTCAGTAGAATCTAATAGTATTTTTCTTCCAAAAATGAAACTGCTTATCTGCATAATTGGAACATCAATAAATATTATATAGAATTTATGAGGAAAAAATAAGAAGATAAAAAATGTCGTTTACTTGTGACTAATGATGTTAAAATGCCTATGATAACATAACTAATGATATTGTTTATACATGTAATTATGTCACAGCTTCCCTAGAGTGTTGATTGATGGTCCATATGGAGCACCAACACAAGACTACAAGGACTATGATGTTGTTCTACTAGTGGGACTCGGCATAGGCGCGACCCCGATGATCAGCGTTGTCAAAGACATAGTCAACAACATCAAAGCCATGGATGAAGAAGATAGCGCTCTAGAGGAGGGAACCGCTTTACCCCAAAACGCTAGCCCGTTAACGATGAAACGAAGAACGGGAACAGGGAGTGGCCGTCACGACTTTAGGACCAGAAGGGCATACTTCTATTGGGTCACTAGAGAACAAGGTTCTTTTGAATGGTTTAAAGGTGTAATGAACGAGGTGGCTGAAATGGATCACAAGGGAGTCATAGAAATGCATAATTATTGCACAAGTGTGTACGAGGAAGGAGATGCTCGTTCTGCTTTGATTACTATGCTTCAATCACTCAACCATGCCAAGAATGGAGTGGACGTCGTGTCGGGAACACGGGTTAAGTCGCATTTTGCTAAGCCTAATTGGCGTACCGTTTACAAAAGGATCGCTCTTAATCATCCTAATGCAAGAGTTGGTAAGTTGCAAATATAATCTTTTCAATTTTGCACCAAGTTCTTTCACATATCATAATATATACCACATGAAATTAAGCGATTTATGTTACTTCTATATAGAAAAGTGTCAAGCACGTGTGTTTTAACGCCATGTTACGCCCGATTCAATATAGAAGTATTTCATAGACCTCTCGTGTTTTGAGTTTTTATTATGACATGATATATATTATATAATTTTAGGCTTTTAGCTTAGCTATGGAAAAGTAAAATTTATGCGAATTTACACTATTATCCTTTAAGAGTAACGATTTGGAGTTAGATGTGTTCATATCATTACTTAAAGTAGTATGTGTCTTCAAAAGTCTTGATTAAATTGTGTTTGGCCACATTAAATCTTGCATTGTGATCGGTCATTTTCTTTGAACTGTCATGGACATTAATTAAATAAAAAAAGTGTAATTTGTAATTAATTTAAATTTAACCATATTTAATCCAAACTATAACTTTTTGATAGTATCATACTTCATATAAAACAATAAATTTTGCATTAGAAAGTTGAGGAGAAGCGTATATATTATTGGTAGTGCTTTTGTCTTATGATGATACCTAGGAAGAAGTAGCATAATTTACTTTTGAATTTATTTATTTTAGGTATAAGAAAAGTTAATTATTGTGACAATATTGAAGCTTAATGTTAATCATAATTTGCAGGAGTATTTTATTGTGGGGCACCACCACCAGTGAAAGAATTAAGACAACTAGCCTCTGATTTTTCTCACAAGACCTCCACCAAATTTGAATTCCACAAAGAGAACTTTTGAAGATCTTTTCGATGACCCAATGGAAAAGTTGTACATACACTCTTTCAAGTTGATGATGGACCACCACTACTACAGAAGAAATTTTTAGATACATTTAATTCCAAGTTTTATTTTTTATTTTTTTTTATTTTCCATTTTTTTTTTGGTAAGATGATATAGATAGTTAAATTTGATTTTCCAAGAGTGACCTCACAATTAGTCATGCTTACATCAGCAAAGATAATTGTGGGGGTAATAATAATATAATTAGATTTTTTGATTCATAGAAGATATGGAATGATAATGGTGGAACTAATGGGAGGTCGAAATAATAATTCCCTAATCCACCATCCTTAATACTATATAGTTTCACCCCTGTTAAATGTATATGTATTTAGTATTTGCTTCTCTGTTTGTTTCTAATAATAATATATGAGGCTTTTTTATATTTGTATTGCTCAAATTAGGTGGTACTTAGAAATACTCTTCCAAGTTTAAATGTTTTACCCACTATTAACAATTTATATGCTTAGAAGTAAAAAAATTGCGTTGGACTGTAAATAAGATTTGGATAAGTATTTTCACCTTTATTTATATATGATTATGATTGAGCTTTCCGTGTCTATAATTTGTGTTGAGAGAATATAAACCATATTATGATAAAGTTAAAGATTCAAACTATTATCATTACTAGTAAAAGCCACGTGAATCATATGATCTCGTTAAAACAATTTATGTATGTAAATGTTGTTCAATTTGAAATGTTATATATTCAAAACTTTAATAGGAAATTAGCTAAGTACTTTATTAAATAAATTTTAAGTTGTTTGAAAGACTAAATTTTTATTGACATTAAATTTTGAATCAATGCTTAGAAGATCTAAGTTTAATGAAAATTGAAAATTGAAAATAGATAATAATGTCACTAAATATTTTTTTATGTAAATTCGTGTCTTTATTTGTTTCTTCTCTTGTTTACTTGATGGGTTAAACACTCTCTTTTTCTCTTATCTATTTAAATTCTTTGTGTACTTGCAATCGCGTCTTCATTATGTTACAAAAATTGGATATATTTGTAGTCTTTTTATTCACTTTCTCTATTTTCTAAAGAAAGCATAACATCGTTTTACTCAAGATCATTCGATGTGTCTACATTTGAACATTAATTAAATTTTTCACGAAATTACAATATGCTGGCATAGATAAGGCTTTCCTTTTTGTTTAATTCAGTACTATTGAGTGCATCTTCTCCATTTATAAAAAAAGTAGGAGAAGTAAATATACGTATGTTGCACGTAAAAGCTAATGTGTATTTAAAAAAACAACAATGACATAGTGATTTTTTTATTTACTATTCTCATAAGGTGATCGTTGTATTTTGGATTCCATTCCTAACATTGTTTTCTAAACAAAGGTCTAATCATATTTCAAATAAATATTCTTCTACTAACATTGATGATTCAGTTTTAAAAATAAATTTGGTCAAATATATAGTCTTTGTGAAATCACTGTAAAACTATAATTGATTGAGTGAATATTTAAAATATTAGAAGGCAAACAGAATGAGAAGATATCAATCATTGGAGATTTTTGAATAAACTATTTAAATAAATCTCAAAAAACCTAAATTATTATTTAAAATTAAGTAAATTCTTGCTAAATAAACTATATATTATAAACATGCATGACCTGACTACTTGTGATGCAGTTTTATTTGTTTCATAAGATTTTTTTTTCTTCTTGACTATTCAATTATCTATTCACCTCATTGAATATATTGAATGCAATTTTTTTATTAATAATTAAGAAAATAGGAAAAAAAAATATGTGTATCACGTAGAAGATAATGTACAATAATGAATTTTTTTTCTTCTTCTCTTAATGTGATTGTTCTATTTTGAATTTCATTCCTGGCATTTTTTCTTAAATAAATGTCTAACAACATTCCGAATAAATATTCTTCTACTAACACTAATCATTTGATTTAATAAATAAATTTGATCAAATATACAGTCATTCTAAAATCATCACAAAACTATAATTGATTGAATGAATATTTAAAATAGTAGAAGGCAAAAAAATGAGAAAATATCAACCAATTATGGAAAGTTTTGAATAAAACATTTAACAAATTAAATTATTGAACATTCCAAAAACCTAAATCATTATTTAACTAAGTAAATTCTTACTAAATAAAATATAATAATTTTAAGTTTGTATGACTTGACTGCTCGTTCTGTTTTTCAAATTTATATCATAAGATTTAAAAAAATTATTTTTCTTCTTGAATATTCAATTATCTATTTACATCATTTGATCAATATATGATTGTTGATGTTGTTTTTCTTTTATTATTAATTGATAAAAGATTGAAATGAAATTATAAAAGCATATCAATATCT
Source organism: Buddleja alternifolia (assembly GCA_019426215.1). Classification (NCBI taxonomy): domain Eukaryota; kingdom Viridiplantae; phylum Streptophyta; class Magnoliopsida; order Lamiales; family Scrophulariaceae; genus Buddleja; species Buddleja alternifolia. The sequence continues at coordinate 31,614,592 of CM033396.1, forward strand.
TCTAAAATTCTATTTAACTATTGATTAGGTTATATGTTATTTTCATAAATTATATATAGCTTATTATTAAGATTCATGAAACTAGAAGGTGAAATAAGAAAGAAACTCACTTTTTCAACGAACTCAATATATATTCGGCATATGAATTTGATTGGTCAATATGAATTATATTATCAAAAATTGTTCAAAATAATTATGGAAGAATACATGTGCTTCATAAGTATGTATCACAGAAATAAAGATTTTAAATTTTAATTTATATGCTCAATAATTTAATTCAACGTAAAGAAAAAACATCATAGAAAACAACATTTTCTTAACTATATACGAATGTTATTTTACTTTTTTGAGTCTGTGGAATGCTCATAAATCATCTAATGTGGAATGCTTTTAGTCCTAGTCTTTTGATCATCGAATTTAAAATCATTGTATTTAATTTAAAGACTAACTGAAGGCCATCTTTTTTAGAAATAAAGATAGAAAACATTCGATTAGATTAATAAATACTCATGCGACTGTATTCAATTATCACTTGAAAATTATTATATCATTAGATCAAATTGAAAAAGTAAAAAAAGATGAAAAAGAAGAAGTAAAAGTTAACTATTCTTTGATGTATACAACTGCGATCAAGTGAACTGATAAATAAATGAATAAATAAGTAAGATTTAATCTTATTTGAAGGTGTTATTAGTTCTTTTCTTGTTTGATCTTGATCGACTTTGCAACTTTCTTTTTATTTAACATCACGAATTTATTTTAACATTACTTTATGAAATTGCTCAATATTTCTTCATCACCACTTGAAATTTTGTTGTTGATGTCCCCGTCTTTAATGTTCGTTGTCAGTTGTTTTATTTTGTTTGCACCAATTTCTTCATAATAATGTTGTGTGTTTATTTTGAAGTTCGTTGATGTAGAAACTCTTAAATAAAAAATAACTTGCCTTCTTTTCCCAACCATTCTTGGTTTTCTTTCATATTTCTTTATTATATCTAATATTAGATTATATTATTTTAGGTGATTCAATTGTAGATCATTAATATAACTATACATATTATAATTGTAGACATCTGCAATAAATTTTTATTATCTAGTTTTCGACTCTTTTGCCTTTAAAAAAATTGAATTACGTAAGGTATATCTTATGTATGTCAAAAATTTTATGAAGCAACTCAGTAATTTTATAATAGAATAGATAGATATATGTTTACACCATAATTTTATAATTAAACAGCAATTAGCATTCTCAAAAATCAAAAAACAAAGTCCAAAAACTAACACACTGTCTTAATCAGAGTTTAGAACATGAACAACTCCAAGCAAATCTTCTAGAGAACCTTCCCTTTTCTTCCCTCTTCTTTCCCCCCGGTCCTCAACCTAATTTTCTCCATTTTGCTCAGTTAATTTGCATTAAAAATGTCAAATGCTCATTGTCATCCTCCACTCACTGGAAAGAAGCAGCTTCACAAAGTTCACGTTTTACAAAAGTGTGAACACAATGGAGGACCAAGAAACTACAATCAAAATTAAGTTTTTATCTATAAACCGATATTTAACCTCATTTAATTTACACGCATATATAAATGAAAACAGAACATCATAAATTGAAATCCCTAGGTAAGAGAAGCGAGAAACATTTAACACAAAATGACATTATTATAAGAATTAGTTAATACAAACTCAGGACTAAATCAAGTACCATACATTTTTGTATAGCTAAACAAAAGTATGATGATCAAATAATAGTTGTACTTAAGACTTTAGTTGAGAGACTGGAGACATAAGATAAGCCACTAATTATTTCAAAGGTGCAAACAGACACAAATCCAAAAAAAATTGAAAAGATGGCCAACTAATTACAATGGATACTTAGCCATTCGCAAGTGATTTTGATGGAGTAGCTCTTTATTTATATTCAATAAAATGCAAGCCTACCATGATATATATATATATATATATATATATATTATAATTGTTATAAGGATCATGGGAACATAGGTCGGGAAACCAGAATAGAAAAGATCATAATTATAAATTAAATCAAAATCTTAGAAAAAAGCCATACCCAAAGCTTATGGGAATCAAATTGATACATCGAACTTACTTGTGAATTATTCAATTTAAGTCCCAATGTCCCATGCAACTTCATTTAATAATTGTTTTCCATTATTAAAGGGTAATACTACTTTATATTACTATGGGATTATTTTAATCTTAACAAAAATATTAAGAAATATAAATTAGTAAATCATCTCAAATCATTCATGCTTTTAGAAAATATATATAGGGTGTGGATCAAATACATCCCTATATTTTAGGTAAGATATAAGACTCAATTTAGACCATTTGAACCATTTGATCCCAAGGTCCATAATTAAAGTCATTATTTCGGTTTTAATCTTTAATTTAATGATGATAGGGGCATTTTAGTTAATAGGTTTAACAAACCTATGCAAATAATAAGCAGGATCAAAATCAAATCCCTTATTATATGCAATAACAGATTTCTCTTCCCTTTTTAATTATACCTTCCAATTCTGCGTATGAAAACCAACATCACTACAAATATGCAAATCAAACTGCTTTTTAATTCCATGGTGGAGTAATTTCACTGCATTGAATGAACACTGGAGAGAGAAATTGTTGAGTCTTGGTTTTTTAGGGGGAACCAAATAAATGAAGGGGTTTGCTTTTTATTTATTATTTTTATAATTTTAACGAGTGTTTTGCTAAAATATGGTGATTAAAAGAAGAAGATGAAAAGCAGTACCGGTATTTACCATTATACAGTATCATATAAACAACTATACAATATATTATAACACATTATACAGTATCTTATAACTCATTATACAGCGTGTGTTTATAATTAAACAATATACATCATCTATTACCAAATAGGCATACCAAATCAACAAAAACACATTATTGGAACACAATCAACATCGGAAGAGGTCCTGTACACATTGTAAACCATCATACAGTAGCTTATAAACCATTATACAGTAACTTATAAACCATTATACAGTAAATATAATGGTGATATACAATGTGTGATTAGTGACCTACAATTAGTGATTTCAAACCATTATACAGTATCTTATAAACAACTATACAATATGTTATAACATATTATACAGTATCTTATAATCCATTATACAGTGTGTGTTTATACATCATACAGTTACAATCTTATAAATCATTATACAGTATTTTATAACCCAGTATACAGTATCATATAAACTAATATACAATATCATATAACCCATTATACAGTGAATACAATAGCCAATAAACATTATACAATAGCTAATCTATACTCTTTTATAATTGAAGAGGGGTCTTTTGGTGTAACCTATTTTTGGTCTGTCAATTTAGTATTCTTTTTAAAAAAATTAATTAAATTTGAATCATTCACGTAACTTCCCCACTAATTCTTCCAACTTCGCCATTACTCCAGTAAGTCTTTTTCATGAACTATGGTGGTATGATGTCAGCAGTTTCTTTCTCATACGCATGCTGTTTCGATTTTCTTTTTTATTTTTTCGTGAAAAAGATGTTATCTTTAATCTTTAATCAAGCAAAAAATTTTGTATTAAATTTTCGTTGCACGCACATCGAGTGTGCACCAGTGGCTAGTTAATACATTATACAATAACTAATAAACAAATATACAGTAAATACAATAATGATATACAGTGTGTGATTAGTGACATACAATTAGTGATTTCAAACCATTATACAATATCTTAAAACCACTTTACAGTATATTATAACACATTATACAGTATCTTATAACTAATTATACAGTGTGTGTGTGTGTATACATCATACAGTTACAATCTTATAAAGCATTATACAGTATCTTATAACTCATTATACAGCGTCATATAACCCATTATACAGTGTGTGTTTATACATCATACAGTTACAATACACCAACTAATTTAACAATAATATACATCATCTATTACACAAATATGCATACCAAATTAAGAAAAACACTTTTTGTTGATTAATATAATTTGATTTTGTGATCAGAGCATCATATTCAACCCTTCACGACTTTGGGTACATTAATATATTTATTGTGCTGTCTTCTGCTGAAACTACTATTAATTCCAATGAATACATATATGTATGTCTATGAATATATATATTCCAAGAAGAAACATCATTTTGTACTACATTTGGGCACTTCTTCTTCATTCTGTTACGTAAAGAGATATCAGTGTTTTATTCTTTTGAACAACTAATAGAAACCCATTCTTTTTTATTAATTGATACAGTGTGTGATTATATTAATATAAAATTGTATACACAGAACGTAAGAATTTGATTAAGTTAATTTTGGCAACAAATTGAAAGATTGTAGGGGAGATTTTGTGCGTTTCAATTTGAGAGATTTTAGGGAGATTATGCGCCCTTTTTTTTTGTATGTAGGTGTTGTATAATGATGTCATTTGACTATTATACCCTTAATCCAATTGGAATCAATTTTCCCACCTGTTTTTGCTTCCTTTTTGGACGGTTGGATTTAATGAATCTAATGGTGTAGATTGAGTCTTATATCCTATCTAATATAGGGTGTGTATTAGATCTTGACCATGTATATATATATATATATATATAATTAGTTGTTTATTAATTGAACCAAACTCTTCTCTTTTGAAGTCTTTGGTAAAACTGCAATATCATGGATATTATGATCAACATTTTCAGCTTTCAACTAATTGACGCGGGCGGAAAAGTAACACAAGTTTGAAACTGAACACTCTTTTTAGAAGATAAAGGTATATGCGTGTTACAGCTACACACCGACGACTTACCAAACAAAATTATGGGTGAGAATGAGGACAAATTACATGTGAAAAAAAGATGTAATGGTTGCACATACCGACTGCGATTCTCAGTCCCATCTATTAATGTTTGATGATTATAGGGGTGGGGTTGTGAGATTTTTTCTTTTTTTTTTTAATAAAAGTTTGGGTAGTATCGGTTTCGATCATCTGTTATGGGATAATATATGTCTTCATGATAAAAGTATCTTACAGATTACACACCAAAACTGCCCTTACTGCAGAGATAATCGAATCCACGATCTTCTGACAGAAAGTGGTCAATTTCTTATCAACGGAGTCAACGGGTGTTGGTAGGTTGTGAGAATTGCACCCCAACCCCTACAAGTTTTTTCTTTTTTTTGGGTAAATAAATATGTGAAAATTACACTCACACCCTTTCAATAATGGGGTAATTACACAAATCTCCCTTCCCTAATTGATAATTACAAATACACCCCCTCAGGGGATCTATTTGTAAGGTTTACAGGGGGTGCAATTATAAGAATTATTACACACACAGGAGGTGCAATTGTAAGAAATCTTTAACATGAGGGATGTTTGTGTAATTACCCCATTATGGAGAGGGGGTGAGTGTAATTTTTCCAATAAATATTCATACAAAAACAGAGAATTACAAATCACGAGAGGTCGACAAAACAAATTGAATACAATCCAAAGGGTCATTCTATGCTAGTGGTCTCGGTCTAGTTTACAACATTGGATCCCCCCAACAGGGGGACCATTTACTTAAATGCCCCTTGATCCAATGGTGTACACTAAACCGAGACTTGACATAGAATTTACCCAATCCAAAGAAATAACATCATTTCAATTTGCATGAAAAATCCATTTGACAAGTGTATGGGCTGTTGCAATAGCTTCTCTTTTGTCAAAATTAATCTTCCAATAATTTTGATGACAAAGAAGGAGCTTGCCCAACCGCTATAGTCATTCCGTCAAAATAATGGGTTGTATTACATTTATCCACTGTACAAGTACAGAAAAAATCCATCTAGAGATCAACGCAACATGATAATTGACAATTGTAATTAATCATTGTTATTTGGAAAATATACATTGTCCCAGTGAACCATACTCTGGTATCAAAGAGCTCCTGAACTATACAATAATACATTTTTTTTATAAGTATACAATCATACAATAATGCACTTACCTACCTGAATATCATAAAATTATTTTAATTACGTTAATCATTAAAAAACTGTTTCTTTTTCTCATTAAATTTCTTTTGTTTTAATTTGAAAATCTTCTCCATAATTTTTGTCTTTTGCACTCTCAACTCTGCAATATCTAGTATAAATATTAAATGGATATAAGACCATATCCAAACACATAACTGTTGTCTTAATGGGTCTTGGAAAGTGGGGGAAGTTTTTGGGCTTAGACCTGGGTAATAGCCTAGTCCTAAAAGTTGCTCCTTGACCTTATAAATGTCCTCATTCATTTCTTTGAGAGGAAAAAAATACTTTTCTAAGTTATTCTACTTTTTTTGAAATTTGTATGTATGGTTGACAACGTTGTAAAAGATGTCGGAAATGAAAGTATCACAAAGTGATAAACTTAATTTTTTACTACGAAATTCAAACAATATAAGTATTCAAAATATGAGATAATATTAATCTACGTAACGAGTAGATATATTTCTCAAATTGGATACCAAACGAATTAAGTGTTAAGTTGGTTGTTTGAACTTGTGGGTGATCTAACTCGAATCAGGGAAACACGAACTCAACCAGTCTAGAAGGACCCGAATCGTATAACAAGTAGAATAATTGAGATTATAGACTGCACTCGGTATTAATTGAACTACCTACGTACCTATTAAGGATCAAGTCAACGTAGTTCTTTAGGTAGATATGAAACCAGGGTCGTTACTCGGTTCTACAATTCTACCTCCCAAATTTATATGTATAAGAGAATGTACTTCTAAGCCTATAGAATATTCTTAAGATTCCAACCCTCAATAAATGAAGTGAGGGAGTATTTATAACACATACACCTTGTACGAGTGGTTGGTGGACAATTGGATTCATGGAATAATGACATGTGGCAATCATCCGACGGCAGGAGGTACGGGTCATTGGGTCAGGTCATACAAACAACCCAACCCGCTACTGTTACTTAGTGCGAATCTTCAATCCTTTGCTGGGTTTTGGGCTGATATTGGGCCATGAGTCTTTGTATTATTATTATGGGCCTAAATACTACATTTTGGTATATCATTAAGTCCCCCACTTCACCAGCTTGAAGAATTGGATGTGTAACGACTTGAATTCATACTAAAGAAGTAATACTTAGTTAACGATTTCAGACTTGTATTTGTATCATATTTATAATGAGTATCAATTTAACTGTTTTCACATTAATTAGCCGTTTTGGCAACAAATAGATGCTTTGTCAGTAAAGAGTCACATCCTTTGAGGTAATTATTTTACAGCCGTCACGTCCCTTAATGTCAAAAGACGTGTGAATTATCATAATGACATGCCGGTTACTTTTGAACAATAATCGTCTGCTCTTTTGTGCCATCGAATGCGTAGCATCAGCTAATCTCAACTGTCACATCTCCAAAAATTACCCCCTTATAAATAGGCCCTCCTCAATTCACTTTTTACTTTCATTTGCACTTTTTAGAGAGAGAATTTCTGTTTTTCCTCATTAGAGAGTTACCTGATATCGGAGAGTTGAACGAGTTGAAGTCAGTCCGTCCATCACCAATTCACTCTTTGTTATACTCGTGCGTATTTTTATTTTTACTTTCCCACCCTATATTATTATGGTTCATACTAGGTCCTCAGCCTCAGTTAATAACAATGAAATCGAGAGTTCCTCCAAGGAAAGTGCCGAATCGAATGCTCTCGATCGTTTGGTTGAGGGATTCGTATTGCCAAGTGATGTAGCCGAGTTGTCCCATAAAAACGTTGATAGGGATCAACTCATATATTGGAGTGACCCGTTGATGTTAATGCCAACATTTCATGGCTTAATACAATTTCATTTGTTAGGTCGTCTAGGGAGAGCGAGTTCAGGTGTAAATATTTTATTCCTCTAAATTATGAAATTTGATTCCTTACTGCTTCAGATCGTATGCATAAACTGCCTGTAGGGATTCGTACTTTCCACCTTGCTCACTTGATATCCGGAGTTAGGTTTCCTCTTCATGTGAGTATTAACAACATACTTCTTAGTTACAGATTATGTCCAACCCAACTCATACAAACCGATGATTCTTTTTATAATTTTAATAACGGCTTATAGGAAGGAGGCTAGTTTAGCTAATTTCAATACGATGTTTTTTTATAAAGCATTGTAAGAGGCCAACCCAGCGTGGTTTCTTTTTCTTCTCTCCTCTTCAGGATGTTAAATTCCAGGAACGTCCTCGTGACTCGTTCGGCCAGTGGAAAGATAAATATATATTTATCTCACCACCAAAGGACGAGAATAGGTTAGTTCCGAGGCCATGGACCATGAAGCCTCTTGAATTAGATATAGGAAACCCTACTTGGGGGCGAGGATTTTTTAGTAGAAATCCCTTACAATACTGACAAGTTCATGTATGAGTCTATACTCTTCTCTTGTAGATTGAGCTCCGCCCCTATTCCCGATGTCCTGAACCTGGGTAAGGATCGTTTTGAATACTTTAATTTTTATCATATTTATTTAATGTAAAATCCATTTTCTTTTGCAGAAATGGAAACTCGTCAAGCTCACCTCGATGCCCTTCGTGCTGAGGAGGGGTCAGTTGCTACCGAGGCTTTACGAGGTCAACAACGAGTAATCACTCCACCAGTCCATTTGACCTAAACATTTCTCATGGTTCTGGACGAGAATGAACCACTCTAAGGATCGTCACTCCTAGCGAGAAGTCCTCCAGACAAGTATCTGACCCCTGCTTGGAAAGGACAACTCCCACCTTGTGTGTGGAAATCAACTTGGATGATAGTATTGATGAAAGGGACCCTGAGGGTCACGGGGTCGAACTTACTGCTGAAACCATTAGCCAAAGACCACCTCTAGCCGAGTCAAGCAGGCCGAAGTGTCGAAGGGAGACGACTCCTTTTGGGGAGGATCGTGTGCTTCCTGGTACTCATCTAGCATTCGCCCAGTTGGTCGAGAAATTGGAAGCTCTTACCTTGAACGACTATAAGGGTTACAACATAGTCGATCGATGTGAGGAGGACCTAAACGTTGAGCCAATAGTGCCCGATTCGAGGATTTATCCACAGAGATACATAATAGCTGGTCTTTAGGGTACGAATGTGGCCTTAGAGATGTATTGCAACATGCTTCTGCCTCGAGACAAGGCCATGTTAATCGAACAGTTATACGCGGCAGTGGAGATTGGAGAGGATGGGGGCCACATATTTAATTAAGGTAAAGTTCATTATGTATTTTGTATCCGACTTGTTTTGTTTGTTGTTGTATTTTTTATTTTTTTACACTTAATATTTTACGAACTACTTGTGTAGGCTTCTGCTTGCATGTACGACTTAGTCCTTAGCTGTAGTCTTGAAAGAGGATCTTCGAGTCAAGAGATCGAACTAGCAAGGTATATAGCTGACACGACATCCGAGAGAGGACCATTTTCAACCGTGAAGGCGGAGTTGCTCGAGTCAAATCGGTTGCTAACAGCGGGGAGAGAGAGCCACCAGAAGCCATGAAAACTCTGGAGGAAGAGAATGCTCGGTTGAAGGCTGACTCTAAGGATAGTTTGGCTTGTATAGAGCAACTAAAAAAGGAGAAGGCTGACACGTATGAGGTGGGTAAGTCCTCTGGGAAAAACGGGTTTCTCTTTTCTAAAAAATATGCTGACGAGTTGGCCAACAGTCATTTTGGTGGAGCTCTTGACTTTATATCTTTCCCCATATTCGATCGTCTCTTTCTTTCTAAGGCACTGAAAGATGAGAAGGATGGGTTTTATAAATGTATTGATTATGGCATTCGTCTGGAGGCATTCAGGCCAGGGTTCGACATCCGCTTGCTGGAGTACTGTGATAAACATAAGCTGATTCGATACTCGTTTTCTTCCGAGGATTCGGAAGTGAACCCAATCGAATTTTTAGAGTTCGCTCCATTGGCTCCTTGGTATGTTCCTCTCGTAAATGCAGCATTATCATCAAATCAGGAGGTCGAGGACGATGCTACAGCTGAGCTTTAATATATTATCAATGCAAGTTTTCCATCTTTTGAGCTTTGTGTGGCTTTTAAATGATTAGTTTTAGTCTTTTGCTGTTATGGAACAATTTTCATGTATTTTTATCGTTTTAGATTCACGAGTTTAGACTCGTTTCTTTTTATTGTTTTGGATTCAGTTTAGGCTTGTTTGTTTATTTGAGTCAATGTTCTATTGATCGAGTATGATTTTGTTTCTTCGAGTAAACCTTACATCTGAACAAATTCAGAGTAGACATAACGCTGACCTCGTTTTTACTAGTAGAGTTTTATATACAAACAAAGTCAAAGTAGATTTGCAAACTCAAAATGGGCGCAACACTGGCCTCGTTATTATAAGTAATATAATTACACATAAAATTTTCTTAAATTGTCAATATGCCATGGACGAGGTAGATCTTTTCCTTACAGATCTCGTAATCTGTACGTCATTCCCTTTGTTATCTTCGTGAAGGACCATCCCAATTAGCCTCTAATTTCTTCACATGTTTTGAAACTTCAACTCTTTTTAGCACTAATCCTCCCACTTGAAAGCATCTTGATTTCACTCATTTGTTGTATGCTCTTGCCATGGTACTTTTTTGTCTCAATATATTTGCACAGACTCGTTCTCTCGTTTCTTCCACCACGTCGAGTTCAAACTCACAATACTGTTGATTGTCTTGTGAGTTGCAGTTTGAAACACTGTGCGTCATCATTCCTATTTCTGCTGTAATTATTGCCTCGGATCTGTATACGAGACAAAATGGAGTTTCCCCTATGGACACCTTGACGTCGTTCCATAGGCCCAGAGAACTCCAGGTAATTCGTCTGCCCATGCTGACCTTATACCATCAAGTCGAGTTTTTAGGTGTTGCAATAGTATGCGATTTGCAACCTCCGTCAATCCGTTTGCTTGGAGGTGTCCTACAGATGTGAAATTCTGCTGAATTTTCAATTCACTGCACTAAGATGTGATAGACTTCCCATTGAATTGAGTCCCATTATTAGAAATTAGAATTTTGGGGATACCAAATCTGTAAATAATACTCTTCCGAATGAGTATTATAATTATTAATGTGATATGTATGTATTTAGTCTTTTTAGGTTTATTAACCTGCAAATAATGCTCTTCCAAATGAAGTCAATGACAATTTTTTTCGTGATACGAGCCACAATTTCAGCCTCTATCCACTTCATAAAATGTTCCACAGCTACAATAATGAACTTCTTTTGACCTTGGGCTGGAGGGACGAGTACAATGTCAATAAGCATCTTGCCTCGTTTGTTGTAATGAGTTTACTAATGAGTTTTGAAGACGTATTAACCTAGTATATCTATGCCCCATTGATCAAATGGGTATGCAATTTGTATTACTTCCATGGGTCTTCCCGGTCGGTGGATTTCATTAGAGTGCAATTGGCATTGTTTGCATCGCTTCACAAATTCATGAGAATCCTTAACAAGGGTTGGCCAGAAATACCCCTGTCTTGTAATTTTTTGTGCCAACGATCGCCCTGCAAAGTGATTTCCACAACTTCCTTTGTGTATTTCTTGCAAGACGTACTCAACTTCTACTGGGTCCAGGAAACTAAGTAAAGGTCCAACGTTTGATCTGTTGTATAACTCATCATTCAAAATGGTGAAACGAGCCACTCTTCCAATTAATCTCTGAGCTTCGTGTTTATCGTCCGACAGAGTTCCATTCAAGAGATATTCTATAATCGGTCGCTTCCAACTCGTTTCTTCGTTAATAGGCATAACCATAGTCGGCTGTTCCAATTCAGAGTGCTCCGATATGAGTAGTGACACCGTACGACTTGTTGATCCTACAATTTGATTAGCAAATTTTGATAGCAAATCCGCTCTTTGATTTTCATCTCTTGGCATTTGGAATAGCTCTTTATTTTCAAAATCTATCATTAGTTGCTTCGTTATATGTAGGTATTTCACCATGGTTTTTTCTTTTGCTTCGTATGCTCCCGAAACTTGTCGTGCTACCAATTGCAAGTTGGTAAATACCTTAACTTTTTTTATTTTTAGGGTTTTTGCCATCCTCAACCCTGAAATTAATGCTTCATATTCTGCCTCATTGTTCGTAACATCAAGTTCAATTTCACTACGAATTCCAAGCAATTTCCCTCCGGAGAGTGCAGCTAAATACCAATACCACCTCTTCTCGTCATAGAGGATCCATCCACATGAAGTAACCATGGCATCATTTCTAAAGATGATACCGACGCCACAACATCCAGGTTGGTCGTCATTTCCAACTTAATCGTCCAGTTCACTAGTCAACCCAACACATCTGACTTTGCTTATACTTGTTTCAATGGTTGATACTTTAGTACGATCATATGGTGGGACTAAAAGTGCGATCGGAGTTTTCTAGCTGCAGTCATCAATGAAAAGGCCTATTTCTCAATTTTCAAGTAATTCAACTCGGCTTCTTGCATTAACTTATAGTAAACCGGACGATGGTCCCCATTAACTTCGCGAACGAGTACAACACTAAGTGCTAATAAGGAAACTGCCAAGTATGAGATTAGTGGTTCTCCCAATATCAGCTTGGTTAATAATGGTGGAGACGATAGATAGTCTTTCAGTTCTTGAAAAGCTTTCTCACATTCTCCTGTCCATTCAAAGTGTTTTACATTCCTCAAAATTTTGAAGAAGTGCAGACCTTTATCTGCGGATTGTGAGATAAAATGATTCAAACTTACAATTCTCCCAATAATTTTTGTACATCTTTTACTCTCGTTGGGGATTGATTTCATACCTAGGGTTGCCTTGATTTTTTCAGGATGGGCCTCAATTCCTCATTCAGTCACCACGTACCCTAAGAATTTTCCTCCTCGTACACCGAATGTACATTTGTAAGAATTCAGCTTCATCCCATATTGTTTCATAATTGCGAATGACTTTCTCAAGTGAACTAGATGATCTTCTTCATTTTGATTTTTTACTAACATATCATCCATGTAGACCTCCATGGTCTTTCCAATCTCCTCCTCGAACATCATGTTGACAAGTCTTTGGTATGTTGCTCCTGAATTTCTCAAACCAAAAGGCACCACATTGTAACAGTAGACTCCTTGCACAGTAACGAAAGCAATCTTGTCTCGATCTTCTTCCGCCATCATTATCTAATTAAAGCCTTGATAGGTATCCATCGTGCTTAACAGTGCACAACTTGCAGTAGAGTCTACGAGTAAATCTATATGAGGCAAGGGATAAGGGTCACAGGGACAAACTTTATTCAAATCAGTGAAATCATTACACATTCTCCATTCCCCCCCTCCCCGTTTTGGGTACAAAGACTATATTAGCTAGCTAATCCGTGAATTGGATCTCGTCTACATATCATATATCTAGAAGTTTTTTACTTCTTCTTCAATGATCATATCCCTGTCCAGGCCGAAGTTCCTTCGTTTTTGTCTGACAGGCTTAACCTATGGAAGGACTATATTAGCTAGCCAATACGTGAATTGGATCTCGTCTACATATCATATATCTAGAAGTTTTTATTTCTTCTTCAATGATCATATCCCTATCCAGGCCGAAGTTCCTTCATTTTTGTCTGACAGGCTTAGCTTATGGATCAACATTCAGATGGTGGACGATGACAGAAGGGTCGATTCCTTGGAAGTCAACAGCTTTCCATGCAAACATTTTCGAGTTCTCCCTAAAAAAATTCACGCACTTCGTCTCCATCTTTAAGTCCATCTCTCCTCCTATTTGAGTCATTTTTTAGAATTGTCTGGGAAAAACTCGATTGTTTTGTGGACCATGGGCTCGACTCGTGCGTTCATCCATTTTTATTTTTTTGTCTATGTTTTCTATCAGGGTTTTTGCTTCATAACACCTCAACTCTGCTAGCATAATGCTTTCTCTTCTTACATGAATTGACTTTAAGTGAGGTCGCGTAACACTAATGAGCCTCCAGTTGATTTCCACGCACTTCACCAATCCCATTATGTGTTATGAACTTCATCTTCATGTGCGTAGTAGGGACTATGGCTCTAAATAGATTCAACATTGGACATCCCACGATCATGTTATATGCAAACGGAACATCCACAACTAAGAAAGTAACTCGACTCGTCTTCATTTTCGAACCAGCTCCCAAGGATACATCTAGATCAATTGATCTCTTAGGCATAATTTGTGACCCTGTAAAACCAACCAGTGCAATGCTTACAGATCGAAGTCGTGTGCTGTTAAGTTCCATCTTCTTCAAAATTTCCCAGAATATAATGTCCGCCGAGCTTCCCGTATCTACCAAAACCTTGTGCATCACAAAATTGGCCACATCCATTGAGATTACCATGGGGTCGTTATGTGGGCCAGTCATACCATCATAGTCACTATTATCAAAACTGATAATCTCATTCTTTGAGGTCGTTCCTCGTGTAAGTGAAAGCACATGTGCCGGTTCACCACGGTAATAACTTGAATGACCCTCCCTTGCATATATCTTCCTAGCATTTGAAGAGTCCCCATTAGTAAATCCCTTGCTATCATGTGGATTTCTCTGCGATTGCCAACCCTCGGTGCCTCGTGCACCTTTTCTCGTCGCTCGTTATTATGAGGGTCATCATTACGGAGATAATCATTTCTGTTTTGTTCATTGTTTCTAGGGCGATCGTAGTTACGATGATAATTATCAATTTTATGATATTCATTTCTGGGCCACTCGTTATTATGAGTTTGATGATCCTTTCTTCTAGTCATTCGTGGGATCATTCGCAAGATTGACTGTATGACCTTCTTATCTCTGTTTTGCGTTTGGCCTCAAGGACTCTTATTTCGGCCAAAGTGTGATCAATAAAGTCGTTCAAGATTCCAGACTTGATTAGTCGTTCGATTTTATCTTTCAATTGAAAGCATTCCTTCGTTTCATGTCTATGATCTTTATGGAACTCGCAATATTTATGCATATTTTTCTTAGGACCGCTTTTTAGTGGTCTGGGTCTTTGGACCTGATTCGTCCTTAGAGCCGCTACCAGGATTCTGGTACGAGTCGAGTTCAGGGGTGTGTAGTTCTCATATTTGTCCTGCGAGGCTGGTCACGATCCCTGCAAAACCACAACCTTTCATATCGTTGATTGGTGAATTTTTCTTTTCGATCCCTTGGATCATTCACAAAACTTAGTTTTCCGAGTCTTTCAACTCATTCGTTTCTTCTTCATTAATATACTTTCCTTCCAACTCCATCAATTCCTCATGGGATCATGGAGGATGACGAGAGAGAGTATCATTAAAGTTGCCTTTCTTTAAGCCTCTCATTAGGAAGCTTAACATCAATTCATTGTTAAATTCAAGAAGGTCCGTGGCTTCTTGATTGAAGCGGTGTATAAATTCACGCAATGACTCTGTCGAGCCCTACTTCAGTCCCATTATCACAGAGATATATTTTTTAGTCTTTTTATTACTCACAAAATGATTCTCAAATTTCTATTTTAACTGAGTGTACAACCCTACAGCGCCAGGCACAAGACTCATAAACCAGTCCTGTGCCTGACCCACAAGAGTGATGATGAAGATTTTGGCATTGATCGCATCGGTTTGTCCCTGCAAAGACATCAACAACTCTTAAGATGTAATATGGGGTCTCGGGTCACCCGTTCCATCAAACTTGATAAAATTCGACATTCTGAAAAGGCTGCTAGGGACTCTCTCATTATCTCCATCACAAAAGACTAGTTATAGGCCATCAACATGGTTGTTTGCCTCAGCTGCGTCGGACCAACCACCAACTATGGATTTGTGAAGCGTTCCATCCTTAAATATCCACTTTCTTCATAGTTTCCAGCAGGTCGTGTCTCTGGTAGCGATTTAAACATTCACGCCTTTCCTCTGTCCTCTCCCAGCTCAGCCCGATTAAAACTTACAACGTCATCATCTTCCTCTGGTTCTCCTTGTTGCTCTCCACCATGGCCTCCCTTTCCATGAAAGAGTCTCCGTATGGAAGGGGGGGGGGTCAGGACGTGCTTCCTTGACATTGGGAGTTATCGGTGTAAAAGTCAGGTACTTCATCATCTCCTCATTCGCATACTCCTTTATCCTCCTATCAAACTCTTCTCTCATCATGGTCAACACCACCCTTGATCCTCCTTCTTCTACACACTGAACTCCAACATTTAAATTCATATTTGATTCTTCAATCTGCACCAGGCAAGTCTTTGGGTTTTCAGCCTCCATTCCTAATAACAATTCTCAGCAACTTAAAGTAAATTTCCCAAGACGGCGCCAACTGATCTAACTCGAATCAGGGAGACACGAACTTGACCAGTTTAGAAGGACCTGAATCGTATAACAAGTAGAATAATTAGGATTATAGACTGCACTCGGTATTAACAGAGCTACCTACGTACCTATTAAGGATCAAGTCAACGTAGTTCTTAAGATAGACATGAAGCCAGGGTCATTACTCGGTTATACAATTCTAACTCCCAATTTTTTATGTATAAGGGAACGTACTTCTAAGTCTATAGGCTCGTTACTCTGGATGGACGACGCTAAAGTTAGAGAGAATATTCTTAAGATTCTAACCCTCAATAATAAAGTGAGGGAGTATTTATAGCACATACACCTTGTACGGGTGGTTGGTGGACAATTGGATCTATGGGATAATGACATGTGGCAATTATCAGACGGCAGGAGGTATAGGTCATACAAACGACCCGACCCGCTACTGTTACTTAGCGCGGATCTTCAGTCCTTTGCTGGGTTTTGGGCCGATATTGGGCCTTGGATCTTTGTATTATTATTATGGGCCTAAATACTACATTTTAGTATATCAGTGGGATATTGCTTATCCCACATAGAAAGTTCAAAATAAATGATGGTTTAGATACAGTTTTTGGGGGACTTAAGGGTTACCCCCTTTGGGGTGAAGAAATTTTTGGGATGGGGGAGGACCTAGCTTCAAACGTCTTTCAAATGGGCTGCCCTCTCACACTAGCCAATCTGGGAGCCCAAGCTTGGGCTCGGGCTGGGGTCGTGGGTCTTTGGCCTGAGTTTGGGCTTTGGTTCTGATAGGTGTGAGATTTACATATTTTAGAGAGAGTTACATATTTTAGAGCCTCATATTTATGTTATTTAGATTGGTTTATGCATGATTTATGCCAGATATGCGTTTAATTTGTGTGCTTATTAAGTAAAGGTGGAACATCATTGCAATTGAGGAAAACTGGACGGAAATGCAGAATTTCAGAGTCCTTAGAGACGAAATTTGACACATATTTTTTCTACAAAGTTGTAGATCGCTGTCATAACTTCACGTGTCAACTTGAATCACCCAAATTGGAAATCTGTGGAGAAAGTTATGAAGGAAACAAAATTACTGCACAGAAGGCAAAATGTTTCTATTTCTAACGTTCAAAAGTTAGCTTGTGGACGTTCGAACGTTGCGTCTGACGGGAAAAATAACATATTTTTGAAAATTTCCAATTCTAATTCAAGATGGAGTCTTCCCCTTCCACCCTTATATATATTAGATCAGTTCTCTAGGGTTAGGGAGACGAAATACACGTAGAATAGAGCCCTAATGGGGTTTAGACTTAGTTTTTACATATTCATGAAGATTTTCAAAAACCTTTGAAGGTGAAGAAATCAAGAAGTATGGAAGAGATGAAGATCGAAGTTCAACCATCAAAAATACGAGGGAGTTTCTTAGATTTAGATTTGTTTTTGTCTATGAATATAAATCTTAATTTAAGTTTCTATCTTTTATCTTTTATGGTGAATTAGATTGTTTGAACTAAGGCCATGTTGAGACTAAATTATGATATTTGAGTTATAAATTGTATTTTTCATATTAATTCTATTGTTGCTTTGTGTCTTGATCTTGTTTGAATGTTTCATATGCTTAGCTACCATATGCATGATTTATTGCTTAAATTATTCGTTTGAGAGAAGGTAATTTAAGGTGCAAAAAGAATCATCACATAATCCGAAAAAAATAGTGGAATTGCCCTTAGAGATAGGTAGAGATTCCCGGGTGCAGTTAGCCGGATTAATCCGGGGAAACTCTAGAACTTGAATGCATGATTGTTGGTTAGATTCTCGGATAGACATATTTAGAGAACTGTCAAATAGTCATAGGATTATTACAGCCGAGACATCGGGTAGTAATTAATTAAGGAATTTTCACCAAAGCAACATTAGTCTAATAATATGAAAACGTGATTTTAACAAGAATTAATTAATTTATGCCAACATATGTGTCTTAGTTGCTCTCTTCCATAGCTATCTTGATTTTGACATCTTGTTTCTTGTATCTTGCTTCCACAATATTTTAGTTAATTCTTGTTTTAGTTTATTTTATTGCTTTTTAAATCTTTAAATCTTTAGTTTTAGTTTAATTATTGCTTACTTTAAATTCAAGAAGTCTAAAATACAAGTCTCTGTAGGATCGACAATCCTGACTTATTGTCCACTTTATTACTACACACGACCAGTCCACTTGCTGTGCAAACACGTGAGGATTTCTCGTGCCAGGTTCTAACATTTACTTTTTGGATAAATTTTAATTAATTAAATATTTATTTAAGCAAATTAAATCCTTGAAAATCCCTAAACCATCAGATTCTTTTGAATCTAATGGCGGAAATTTAGTAGATGAAAAATTGTTTGGTAATCTGATTTTTTTTGGAAGCAAGTTCTAGAAGCAGGTGTTTTTAAAGGGCTCAAAGTCTGACCAACTAAAATAATATCAGATTAATGTCAAAGTTAACCCTGATTAATGTCAGAGTT
Organism: Buddleja alternifolia; assembly: GCA_019426215.1. Lineage (NCBI taxonomy): Eukaryota > Viridiplantae > Streptophyta > Magnoliopsida > Lamiales > Scrophulariaceae > Buddleja > Buddleja alternifolia. Next base: position 31,633,368 of record CM033396.1, read on the forward strand.
GAATTTTGATTTTTCAAAATCCGAATTTCTGTGCCTATAGATAGGCCTCTGCAAAATGGAATTACACACACCGAAATACATCTCTTTGCATAATCTTCTTTCTTCATTTGAGAGTTTTAAGAAGTATAAGTTCGTAGGTTCTGAAAGTTGAACTGGTTCTATCTCAGAACAAATTCGTTGGATCTTCGGACACGGTTGCACTATCCATACCACCGATAGCAGGGCAATTTTGTGTTAAGATAGAGAGTCATCTCTTACCTTGAATTATACTTTCCAGTCAGTTTCCATTCTGATTTTTGTAGAAGCAGGTTGAGGTTTGGTTAACAAACTTAACACGAAATCTTTGTTTATTATCTTCTTCATTTTGTTTCTGAAATAACGAATGTCAACGATGATGCGAATGTTGAAATTGTGTTTAAAAGGAGAAAACAAGTTGCTGCTGTTGTCGTTGCTATACCACCACCTGTTATATTCCTGATGCTCCAGTTATTTTGGCCCAAGCAGACAAACCAGTAAAGTTCAGTTGGGCTGACTTCAAGAGATGACATCAAAAGTGTTGTTCTATCTTACTACTTTGAACATGGTGAGGTTCTTGAGGGAAGATGCTCCATTCGTCCCTGAAGACTCGAATGATAACAAACTGAGCGAGCCGTATGATGCCTATGATTTACTTTATAACATTTATTTGTCAGTGAAAACTGCAAAAGCCCTTTGGGAGGAATTGGACTGAAGATGTTTGACTTAAAAAGTTCGTTGTCACAAAATTCTTAGACTCCAAAATGGTGGATACTAAGTCTGTACTGAGCCATGTCTAAGAACTACAAATCATCCTACATGAGGTTCATGATGAGGATATGGCTCTAAGTAGATCCTTCTAAGTAGCTTCTATCATTGAGAAGTTACCGCCATCATGGAAGGACTTCAAGAACTATCTCAAACACAAGCGAAAGTAGATGAGTCTTGAAGACCTTATTGTAAGACTCAGAATTGAGGAAGACAACCGTGTTTATGATAAGAAGTGAATAAAGCCTCCTGTACCAGTGATGGCAAGCATAGCTGAGGTTCCGGCTGGTGGAGAAAGTTCTAACCGGAAAAGGAAAATCCAGGGAAAGTTCCTAGGCAATGCCCCCAAAAAAGCAGGTAGCGAAGAGAAAGTCCAAACAGGGTAATAGATGTTTCAACTGTAGGAAGACTAACCATTGGGCTAGAGACTACAAATAGACTAAAAGATACTAGGGGAAGCAATCTGATCAAAATCAGAACAAGCGCAAAAACCAAGTTCCAAACTAAGTTTCGAACCAAGTGCATCTAGCTTTAGGTGACCTCTAGGGCATTACCGAGATGATAGCTCACTGCTTTCGTGTTCGAAGCCATTTTGGTGGACAAACCGAGAGAGTGGTTCATAGACACTGAAGCTACCTGCCACATTTGTTCAGACAAGAAGGCATTCTCATCCTACACTTCGATTGATGGACGGAGGATGTTCATGGAAAACTCGGATACTTCTCCCGTGATTCGAATTGGTTAACTAGTGCTGAGGATGACTTCAGGCAAAAGAGCTGACATTGACTGAAGTGCTGCATGATCAGGAGATTCGCAAGAATCTGGTTTCAGGGTCTGCCTTGGTTTAGAATGACTTTAAGTTGGTCTTCGAAGCAGATAGGTTTTCTTTCACTAACAATGAGATTAATATAGGAAAAGGTTACCTCGGGCCGGGCATGTTTAAAATGAATGTGAAGAATGTAATGTGCTCTGTAATTGAAAGTGGTGAAAATAAAATTGAGCCTTCTATTTATTTGCTCGAGTATTCTAATTTATAGCATATTAGACTAGGACGTATAAATTATAATACAATTCGAAGATTTGTAAGTTTAAACTTATTACCGACATTTAAAGTAAATAATCAATACAAATGCGAAATATGTGTCGACACAAAACTAGTCAAACAATTGTTTCATTCAATTGGAAGAAATTACACACCTCTAGAACTTATTCACAGCATATCTGTGCTTTGAATTTTGTGCAAACAAGATGTGTGGGAAAAAGTACTTTATTGCATTCATTGATGATTCCACAAAGTATTGTTATGTGTATTTACTAAGAAGTAAAGACGAGGCAATTGAAGCGTTTACGCACTATAAAACTAAAATTGAAAATAAACTAGGAAAAAGGATAAAAGTTATCAGAAGCAACAGGGATGGAGAATATGGAGTACCGTTTGATGAATTTTGTGCTACATCTGGCATTATAAATCAAACTGCATCACCATATTCACCACAGTCAAACGGGATAGCCAAACGCATGAATCGTACTCTTAAGGAGATAATGAATGCGCTGTTGATTAATTTTGGGTTGCCCCAGAATTTTTAGGGTGAGACAATCCTCTCGGCTAACTATATCCATAACATAATTGCCCACAAAAGTAGGAGAGAGACTCCGTACGAATTATAGACAGGTCACATACCTTCATATAAATACTTAAAAGTGTGGGGTGTTTGGCTAAGGTAGATGTACCAAAAACCTAAACAAGTGAAGATAAGGCCAAAGACTGTTGATTGCATATACATTGGATACGCACTTAATAGTAGTGTATATCGATTTCTGGTTCACAAATTAGAAATCTCGAATATTCATGAAGGTACTATCATGAAATAAAGAAATGCTTCATTTAGGACATCTTTCCAAACAAGGAATGAACAATTATGCTCCTCTTAAAAGAATGCATGCATCTACAAGTGGTTATAGTCCCAGGGATGAAGAACCACGGCGTAGCAAGAGAACAAAAAGTTTTTAAATCTTTCGGTCCTGAATTTATATCATATATGATAAAGATGAACCTAGGATGATTAAGGAATCATTGTCCAATCTAGATGCTCAACTATGGAAATAGGTCATCAATAGTGTAATTCAGTCTATTGTGCACAATCACAACTAGGAGTTGATTGATCTTCCAAAAGGAAGCAAATCTCTAGATTGCATTTGGATATTGAAAACAAAATATAGAACTGATGGATTTATTGCTAAGTACAAAGCCCAGTAGTAGTCAAAGGATACAGACAAACAGAAGGTCTTAATTTCTTTGATACTTATTCTTTAATAACAAGAATAAACTCCATAAGATTACTCATCGATGTTACTGCATTGCATAACCTTGAGATACATCAAACGGCGAAGAAAAAATTTATATAAAACAACCCTAGGGGCATGCCGCTCATGGACAGGAGAATAAAGTTTGCAAACTTGTGAAGTCCTTGTACGGACTCCAGTAAGCACCAAATCAATGACATGAAAAGTTTGGTAACACTGTGTTGTCAAATGGTTTCAAATTCAACGAATATGACAAGTATGTTTATGGTAGACAAACACAAAACATATATGTCCTAGTATGTCTATATATAGACGATGTATTAATTATGGAAAGTAGTCATGACATTATCATGAATACTAAAGGAATGTTGAAGAAGAACTTTGACATGAAGGATATGGCTTGGTAAAAAAAATTCTCTAAGACATCTAAAGGACTTTTACTATCGCAATCTCATTACATTCAGATAGTTCTGGAAAATTTCTGTGCTAATGACATTGCTACTGTTAAAATGTCAATTGACTTGAGTACCCATCTATGCAAGAACCATGGAAACTCGTATCACAAATAGAGTATGCTTGGGTCATTCGCAGTTTAATATATATTATGAACTGCATACAACCAGACATTGCTTACTCTATGAGCAAGTTGAGTAGGTTTACAATTAATACTAGTTTAGACCATTAGGAAGCCTTAACTAGAGTTCTTAAGTACTTGAAGTATGAGAAGAACTTTGGATTGCACTCTCAAGGTATCCAGCTGTAATAGAAGGTTACAATGATACTAACTGGGTATCAGACACAAATGACTCCAAATCCACGAGTGGGTCATTGTGACTGTCAGTCAGCAATCGGAGGGTGCAAAGTAGTATGTATAATGGAAAGTCTAGGCACATCCATCATAGACACAATATCATCAAATGATTGATCCCAAACATGATTATTTTCATTGATTATGTCAAATCAAAGGAGAATATTGCAGAACCTTTGATGCAAGGATTGCCTTGAGATCAAATATATTACCTATCAAAAGGAATATAGCTAAAGGCTACAAGTTAAGAATAGACACAACGGCGACCCAACCTAGTTGACTGGAGATCCCAAGATTTTGGTTCAATGGGCTGGGACAACTGAGTTGTGAAAATTCTATGATACACTTAAGAGTCTAATAAACTCCAAACCCATTGCTTAGGATAAAGACATGTTTCCTGCAAGTTGTAGCAAAAGAATAAGTCTATCTTTTAATGATTCCTATACTGTCAAATGAAGTGGAGTACGGTAGAATACTCTTAAATAGGAGATCACTTTTGTAAGTGTGAGGTGTAGGCCGCCTCAAACTAAGTAAACACTTATGAATCCAAGATGGGCTGCCACGACCAAAAATAGACCCAACAGTGAACCCAAACTGCTGAAAATTTATCAAGTGAATATCATTGTTTGGCTTTACATGAATGGCTAACAAATGTAAGACATCACATCCGTTGGATGGCCTAATAAATCCGATGATGTATCAATAAGAAATGTTCAAAGTCAAAAACCACCTCCTCTGATGTGATTTTCGAACGAACTCTCAAGATCATACTTATGCATTAATATCATTGGTGTGAGAATTGTTGGAAATGAAAGTATCAAAAATGTGATAAATACAACTTTTGACTACGAGATATGAACACGACAAGTATCCAGGATATGAGATATTATGAGATATTATTAATCTACGTAATGGGCAGATAATTTTAACATTTTGAATTTCTCAAATCGGATGTCAAACGAATGAGAAATTAAGTGTTAAAGTTGGTTGTTTGAACTTGTGGGATATTGCTTATACCACATAGAAGAAAATTAAAATTGAATGATGATTTATATATAATTTGTTGGGGACTTGAGGGTTGCTCCTTTGGGGTGAAGAAATTTTTGGGATAGGGGAGGATTTAGCTTCATGGGTCTTCCCCACGGGCCGCCCGCTCACACAGTTATATCCTGGGGACCCAGACCCGGACATGGGCTTGGGCTCGGGCCAAGGTCATGGGCCTTGGGTTTGGGTCTGGGCTTGGTCTTGGGTTGGGTTTTGGTTTCAATATTAATTTTTTGGATCACTTTTAATTAATTATTTATTTAAGTAAATTAAATCCTGGAAATCCCTAAATCATTAGATTCTTTTGAATCTAATGACAGAAATTTGGTAGATGAAAAATCGTGTGGTAATCTGATATGTTCTAGAAGCACGTTCTAGAAGCAGATGTTTTTAAAATGCTCAAAGACTAATCAGCTGAAGTAATATCAGATTAATGTCAAAATCAACTCTGATTAATAACAGAGTTTAATTCTGATTTTTCAAAATCTGAATTCCTATGCCTATAAAAAGGCCTTTGCAGAATGTAATTACACACACCGAAATACATCATCTCTTTGCATAATCTTCTTTCTTCCTTTGAGAGGTTTAAGCACTATAAGTTCATATGTTTTGAGATTAGAAGTGGTTTTATCTCAGAACGAATTCATTGTATATTGGGATACGGTTGCGCTACTCGTACCACCGATAATGGGGTAATTTCGTGTTAAAGATAGAGAGCCGTCTCTCGCCTCAAATTATACTTTCCATTCAATTTCCAGTTCTGATTTTTGTAGAAGCAGATTGAAATTTGGTCAATAAAAGACTTTATTCATTTTTTTTAAATGAATGTTATGATTTTACCCTTCAAACTAGGACACATGGTGTTTTGATCTTTCAATAAGAAGCTTATCAAAATCCTCAACAAAAAATCTGAATATTGTGTGCACTACAAATCATTTTTATTCTTTATGCACTTTTTCCCCCTGATATACACTGGCATAAATGGAAAAAATGGGAAAATTGCAAGTGATATTACAAGTAATTTCTTCTGAAAATTGATTGAAGATATAATGATTATTTTTGATCCAGAAAAGAGTGCCAACTTTGTACTTAAATCAATACCAAGAAAATCAATTTAGAACTCTTGTTGGTTATAACATGATGCTAGGTATACAGAACATGAATGTTACTACAGAAGCCTTATCTCCAGTCCCCATCCTTTCAATTTCTTGAACATGACAAGGAAATATTTAACTTTACACACAATAAACCCAAGCATATAACTATGGTAGAGTAGAATTGGCCAGTGCAACAAGTTATTATGGTTTTACATATTCTAAAAATACTCGATTGCATATTAATCAAGTATATTATGCAACAGCAACAGACTCAGTAGGCTTAGATTCTGGTTCGGCAGTTGGAGCCTCGGCTGCCTCCCAAAAGGAAGTCGCCTTCCCGGTCTTTGAAACAGTCTGCAAAACTGCTTCCGGCTGCACATTACCTTTCACCGTCACCTTTTGCTTCTCTATATCAATGTCGAATGACTCCACACCTGTCCAACAAGATACCACAAATTCATAACTCAATATGAGATAGATCATATGCTAAGTAATGACTGATAATTACTGAGTAATTAATACTATTGGGTCCGAGACGGGTCCGAGTCTCAGTCTCATATGGGCGGGCCAGGACCTGGGTAACACCCACCCAATGACAGGCCTACTTCAAATCATATGCTAATTAATGATTGATAATTATTAAGTGATTCTTGGACAGTACGGAACCACGAGTCATGGAAATTCTAGCCGCTCATTTGTGAGGTTCACATGTTGACCCTACATGCTGAACAGTTGTGATCGCCCGATACTAATAAGAGAGAGCGAGCAATAGGGCTTCAACCCTGGTCTCCCCGTTAGCTATATCTCAAGTCTTATATGTTCATTATGGATGTGTTGGGATGGAACGATTAGAATTTGAGGAGTGGATTTGGAAAAATAATTTCAAATGACTCTAAAATGGAGTCATCTGAAATCCACCATATTAATACTGATTGTGAAAATAACTCAAAATGAGCACCAAGGGATTTGAAATCCTATACAACTTGAAGCCCATCTAAACAAACTCAATGGAACTGTTGATGACTGAGATTCATAGCTTTCAAATCCCTCCATCCGAACACAACCTAAGTGGAAATCAAAGTTCCGTGCCCCTAAAAATTTCTATATGTTAGTTAAATGGAATTCAAAGTTCTTTTGCTTCTGTGTAACAATGTTAAATCACTCAACACCCGCAAGAAAAGATACCACAAAATTCATAACTCAGATCATATACTAATTAATGATGGATAATCGCAGAGTGGTTCTAGGCCAGTCCTGCGATTGGCCAATTCTAGAAATCCTAGCCACTCATATATGAGCTTCACATGTTGATCCCACGTGATTAATGGCTGGGTATCACCTGATATTAATAAGAGGCAGACCGAGTAGGGGGTTTCACCAAATCCCTCCCCTCGCTGTCTATAATCTCAGTTTTATATGTTAGTTAAAAGGAATTCAAAGTTTCGTGTGCCCCTACAAATTTCTAAATTACCATCCCCTGTGAGCCAAAAAATCTATTTTACCCGAAAAATGAAAATTTCTAGCTCTATCATTGATGCTAATTACATGGAGCAAAAAGGTTAGATGATATTTGCAATCACATAGTTTCCTAATATGTTAACCGTTTATACTTTTTGAGTGAACCAGAAACTAGCAACTCTGCAGCACCAGGAAAATCTTTTGCAAGAGTTATGTTCACAGCACTTCGCTAAACATTATTTTATCACTTCTAAAAGCCATTCCTTCTAATATTATAATATCTTCCAGTGAATGTAGATAACCGTCGGACAAAAAGGTACGACGACAGAAAGTCCACTTGTGATACCTAAACTTAAAACTTTATGGTTCACTTGAACTTTTCGAATTTTCATAGAAAGGAACCCGTGCCAGCAAACGAAACGAGCTTCATAAAAGTATTAAGATTTGAAGCGTAAAAAATCGCAGAAGCAATATAAAACCAGCACCAGTTACAGCAAAGAATCTCCCACTCACAGAAAGAAAACTCAATTCTATTGTTTCTATAATCAAGAATCCAACTAAAATTAGAGATGCATATCTTGGAATACGGACACAAGATAAATTAATGAAGAGCTATATAAATATAAAATTTTAGATCAAATTCGAAACAAAAACTTCGATTACTTCACATAAAAGACTGACCTTCCATTTTTCCAAGGACCCTCTTCACAGCTCCAACACAGCCTTGGCATGACATGCCAACCTTAAGCTCAACAGTCTGCAATTGAATACAAAGCTTGAAGATCAATCGAATTGAATTAGAACAACCGATCAGAAAACAGTACACTGACCTCATTGGTTATATTTGTTAAGAGCAAACATGAACATAATAGCATAAAGATTAAACGACACAGCAATTTACGCGGTTCGAGGAGGAGATAATTTCACTATTAACGAAAGAGATACAGAATACAATGAATGTCAAAAGTCCAGATTAAAACCTAGCCCCGGATTTCCCTCATAATTACATCTTACAGTATAGGCCTTTTAATCACGAGTCTTCTGCTTATTTTGGGTTTAGGACTTTAATGCATATCACAACAAATATAAAAAATATAAACGTAATCAACTTATAAAGAAAGCCTTGAAGTTGCTATTACATCAATTCAGTTCAATATTTCCCTCCTTATGTTCAAGAACAAGAAAAATAGAGAAAGAAAGAAAAATCATCAGAATAAGACCAAAACCAAGAAATTGCATAGACATGATTATACTACAAACAATCAAAGACGGAGCCAGGGGCTGGTGGGGACATCCCTCAACTTTGAGAATTTTTTTTTACCCCTAAAAACTTTTGATATTTAAAATTTTGCCCCCAATAAAATCTAAAAATATTAAGTATTTTTCCTTTTTTTTGTATTCTATTCCTTTCTTTTGTATTCGCACCCGAACCCCGAAATCGTGACTCCGTCCCCGCAAACAATTACTATAATAAGATGTTTCTGTTGCTTTACTGGCAAATAGAAGTAGAATTCAATCAAAGAAACCACCCAAAACTTAAGCAGATTGTAACACACATTTCTTCATCTTTTGGCCAAGAAAATTGAACCCAACTTCAATATTTATATAAAATCAATAAGTTTCACTTTTGTTTTAAGCCAAACCACCAAAAATCACTAATAAAGTTCAAGAACACGAACGAAAACATGGATTGTCATAAAATCACAGGCAATTGATTATTATAGCATGATCATTCCAATAATTTCAGAAAAAATTAAAAAGGAATAATAAAAGGAAACAAACCTGAGACATTATGATTGAAATTCACCGAATCGATTATGGGGTTATAGAAAGTCAGAGATTATGATAATGGGATGAGACTTGGGTGCCGTGTTGAGTTGAGAGCAATATTTATAGCGATAGGAAGATTCGGAGGCGAAGAAAATTAATTACTTGCACTTTGTGTCCAATCTCTATGAAAGTTTTTGGAATAATTTGCACATTGCACTCTTTACATTATATTTTTGACACATGGCGCCTTAAAATTACCTTTATCTTGACACTTTACACCCTCGATGCATTAGACTCGACTTTAGAGGGATAAAACGGTCTGAAAATTATTCGTTTCTAAGAATTATGAGTTGATCTATTCAATTGAAAATGCTAATAAACTAATTACATGAAAGTGTCATGTGCATCAATTCAAAATCAATTCGATATAACCGTCATTTCACTCATAATTACATTTTTCAACTTGTTCATACTTTTTGTTACTTATTATTAAGCTCACGAAGCCTCGATTTAGATGAAACTATTTCCAAAATCATAAACAATTTCTAAACTCTTGTTTCGTGTTTTTCAAACAAACTACCCTAGGGAAAATTTCGAATGTTCAATCCAAGCCCCTTGATAATTCACAACTTAGAATTATCTAATAACCCTTGCTTATATGTGCTGATGGTGGTTTAAGTCTTGCAAATAATTTTCGTGATGCAATGCTAGTAATAAATTAAGAGATAAACTAAAAACTCGAGTAATTAATCAACACTTAAAAACTCAAGTAAAATGTACCTCCATGAATTCTCTGATGAATTCTTCTGGATACAAGAGTAAAGTGCTCGATTACAATGCTACTAGCGAACTAATTTATGCTACTGACTAGTTACTCTAGAATTATACTAAACCTAATTACGTCTACGATTACTACAAACTATTGACAGAAAGAAAGAAATTTTTTGCAGAGTCTGTCTGATTGTCCTTTTTTTTTTGTTCCCTTCTTTCTCCGCATATATCCCGATCTGATAAGCCCACGTCTCGTAACTCCTGAAACCGCTTGCAACCGTTTTTTCAAAATCTCTTGTCTTGGCGCATATTCTCCAGGGGCGGATTTCTTCGTTCTTTTGAGCTTTTACTTCAGTTGATTTCTCTGTCCCAACAATAAATATATCCTCCAATGGGCTATTTCTAGAAATGATTTTTCGTTCTTGTTGCTACTGGGCCTTTTAGGCTTCGAAGCCCATTTTTATATTTTCCTTTTAGTGTAAACAAATGCCCCCCTAATACATATGAATGCTTCGAATTCATATGTATTAAAAGACACGTTCTTTCGTAAGAGACTTTTCCTATTCTGACGGGTACGGAAGATTGTGCCCTTCGTTAAAGTCACCTGAACTTTTCGCCTCCCTCATGGATTGACAGTTATGTCTTTTCATGATTGTACACTTAAACTCTCTATAGACACACCCTTTTCAAGAGGCTCTTCGCCTTTTTGGCGGGTTAAAATGTACGAGACTCTTCCTCTTCCCTCTAAGTAGTAGGCGCGTCTTTTTACGTTCGGGTACGTAAATCCTATAAATATCCCATTACCTTTTCGGACTGACTCACAATGCTATCCAATTTCTCCCCTTCACTTTTCGAGTAAGCCGTATCACAAGCTATTCGGAAACTTTTCCTCTTCACAGTTCGAGTTCGATTAAGCCATATCAGCTTCTCGAAAACTTCGTCTTCTTCACTCCTCCTCGAGTTCGCCTCTTTCCCTCGAAACTCTTCTAATGGCGAACTCTCACGACCTCTCTCGTTTGGTTGCTCGAGCAAGCGCCTTGGATTGTGAAGATGCAGAAGATCTGTTTCAAATCATCAAGGATTTCGAAACTCACTATCATGATGAAAAAATATCTCTGCTCGGTCCTACCCATATAGTCCCGCCATGGGTTCTCGATCGTCGTGGCTAATCGCTTAATTATGTAGGTCTCGGGCCGCGATTTCAACCCGAAGCATTCGAGCCTTCTTCTGAGGGTAATCCCGATTTACTCGGGACTTGGCCCGCTTTGGAGATTGACGCTCCTCTTTTTCAATGTATAGTGAGTGACAAGTTCGGTTGGACAAATAGAACCAAACCGACCAACGGATGGATTGGAGTTATCGATACCTTTCCCTGGTTCGAGAGGTTGAGGCAATTCCATAGTAAGTGGGAAGGCAATCGATTGATGGGGCTTATTCGAATAGCTTGCTACCCGATTCTCCCTTTCGAACAAGTGGTTACGGATACCTTGGCTTACTCATGGCATCCCTCTTACAACTGTTTCATATTGCCTCGGGGTTTTCCGACCATCACTTTGGAGGACGTGGCCTTGATCACGGGCCTTTCTCCAACGGGGGCCACTCTTCCTACCGGCGAACCATTACCCAGCGCCCGGGCTCTCCTGGTATCTACCGAAACTTGGCTTAGACATCATGGTAAAAATAGAGGTGCTAATATCGCTTATACAACTCTGGTTAGGCACTTTATCGATTCTGACGATATGGTTACCTCCTTCGAAGAGGTATTATTTTTTAATTTTGTTTTTTCCTAGTTGTTTATGAACGCCGGTTGTGTGGTAAACAAAACTTTTCTTAATTTGTCTTCTAATATTGCTGTCACCATAGGACCAATTCTATCGCATGGTGTTCAATCTTCATAGCGACCCTTCGAATGCCAATAAATTAGCTGGCCCCCTCTGGTTACTAACATGCTGGATATTCCTTTATTACCCTGAGTTATTGCACATTAGGTCTATTCAAATCCTCGAAGACTCGATTCGAAATGAAGTACATAGGCCTTTGAAGAAGACCTCTGGTCCTCGATTTAAGCCCATTTCGAATTGGGCGTGCTACGGGGAAGTTTGTGTGAACTTGTTGATTCCCCATGAGAAAACGTCATATCTCATGGTCTTGGCTGCCATTTATAATCCCATCTACGTCTTTACTTGGTGTCCCTTTTTCGAGACGAGGTACGACCAAATAAGCACTCATTGGTCTTACGTCGCGCTGCCCGACTGGATGAAGACAATTGACTCGCTTAATCCTTCTACTGATGAGCATCCATACTGGAGATCTGTCCTGTCCTCTCGAGACCTCCTTTTTGCTGACCATACCCCCGGAGTTGAAGTTTACAATCCACAGGTAAAAAAAATTTATATTTCGAATGCATTAATTTTATTCGCTCATTTTCTTGTTTCTCGTTTTGTAGCTTTGCTCAAGACAATTTGGTATAACCCAGTGTTTTGCATTACCGTTCCTGGGTACCATGAATCACCCCTGATCCGATAGGCAATTTCATATATCAAACAGCCAACGGGCTAAGGCTGAAGCCCTGATTCGAAATCAAGCCTCCTGCCAAATTCCCCTTTGTTTTGTGCCAATTTTTTGCAGAGTCCTTCAAGCAGAGGCGTGCTTCGTGGACTTCTGGAATGCTGTTTTGAAGCATAGTTACTCGAGGAAAATTATTCGAAAACAAATCATTGATATTACCAGGCTTTGCGCTGGCACAGTGAACATGGCTCAACTCTCAAGCCTTTTATGGAATGAGGTAACTACATGCCTTCTTAAGTCTATCTCATTTCGAATACCTTTTGTTTTTAATTCTCACCTTTCTCTCGTAGGATAAATATTATATAATCCCGTATGTTTTGACTTCGGACTGGAGATTCCAACGGGATGATCCCCAAATTCAGGAAGCTGTTGCCCTATCTTAGGCCCTCCGAGCTTCATCCACTGCACCTGATCTCCCTGATATTCCCACTTATGTTTCTCGAAAAAGAAGTGCTATTACCATTCGGGAGCCCTCAGCTTCTATTCTTCAAGAAGAGGCCCCTCGAACATTTGGTGACCGTGAAGATGAAGAAGATGACATAGATCTATACGCTCTCCAACCAAGAAGCAGAAAACGTTCTCGGTTGCAAGGGACTCTCGAAGCTTCAAGTAAATCCCTATTTTAGGAAGACTTTTTTGTCTCATGGATTTACTTCTCATTCAAAAAGCCGTTCATACTTGCATACTTTCTTTACATAGGTTCTTCGAGTGGAGCTGCCGTTCTCGAAACTGACACGTCAATCACTGAGGCTGACATTACGGACACCCCTGAGACCAATCTTGAAGAGGCTTCACTTGAAACTTTGCCTGGAACTCAGCATGTGTCATCCGAGGGCGATCTCGACATGAGCAACCCAGAAGGTATACATTTCGTTTTTATATTTCTTAGCCAAATTATTCCAAGGTTTCTTTTCGTAACAACAACGTTGGCGTCTTTTGTGTTGCAACCCCTTCTTCTGACACCCCGTCTTTCTCTCCCACTCCTGAAGTTTGACTTAGAGTGGATGCTGATCCAGAGGCTATCATCGGTACTACCTGTTAGAATAATGCCCTGCGAGCCAATCCTAGATAGGCTCTATCTATCTATTCTTGTAATAAACAATTTCGTTTTACATTATATTAATAAAAGGCATTTCTTCATCTTACGTTTATGTTGTTATAACTGTATGATGAAGTTCCTAGAATTCACACATAGCTATGGGGCTTGATATCTCAATGGATGGATATCATAAAACAAGTCTCTAAGGCTGTGATTTCTAAATACTGTCCAAGTCATAGAATTATCAAGATGGGACATTGATAATTCGGATAGACTTGCGCCTATGATGCACACTCTTAATTAGAGAATGTCTCGTTTTATATACATTAGTGTAGTTGACACAAATGCAGATACGCAGGTGCTTGTTGAGAACAAGTTCACTGATTACCCTGACTGAAACTTCCTAAATTGAAATTATTTCTATATATGTCGAATTAGGAGTTTCTTAATCACGATAGTGCAAGATTAATTCTTTGACTTGAGTCATCACAGTAATCTTGTATATTGACTCACTGCACTTTGACTCATGTGCCAGTTCTTTTACAAGGACACATATGGACTGGTGATTGGGTGTAATGACTCGTATATGGAGGTTGGTGTTGACAACAAAGGATCCATCACTTGTCTAGATGAACAAGTGAATTTCCTATACTATTCTAAGTGATTTGATTGAGTTAGTCCTTGGCCAAGGCAAGTAAGTAATTAATTAAGAAATGAGTTTCTTAGATTAATTAATCTCTAGTCAAACACACTTGAATTTTTAAGATTGAATTTACAAGGATCTCGACCAATAAGATTCCTCGATCCTTAATTCAATTGGGAAATTAGTTGATGGAAGAATCTCACTTGCATGGAATGTGCGATTGGAAAGGTTCACTTTAAATCGCCTACATCTAGGTTTTCAAGATAAGTAGCTAGAAACTTTTCTTTGATTTATGGTATCTTATATTTAATGGAGATTAAATAATAAGATGGTTAATTAAAAGTGTTTAATTAATCGAGACAATTTAATTGTCCAAATTAAATCATAAAGGTTATGAAACCCATTACTAGTATGTTGGTGAACCTAAAGGGTCACACACAATACTCGGACAAATCCATTTCTTAGCTAAGGAAATTTAATTCAAAGTAGTTGAGTTAATATATTAATTAATTTGATTAATTAATTAAGACTTTTATTTATTCAAGCGTTGGATAAATGAATTAATTAAGTTGATAAGATCAATTTAATTAAGCTTAAGTCAAGAAAGCATTTAATTAATTGGAATTGACTTTTAATTAATCTAGTATGGTGGATTAATGATAAGAGGTGTTTTTACGTGTTTTTAAGACCGTAATTCTTATGATTTGGATTCACTTATTGCTTAAATCATGTCACATTTGCATTTAATAGGTGTGTTAAGTGAATACAGGTAATAAATGAGAATACATGAAGAAAAGGGAAGAAAAACGATGTACAAAACAAGTTCAAGCATGTTTTTCAACACCTAGGCGGTTTATGCATCTCCTACCACATTCGAGCGATAATTCCGTACATTTCGAGACCGACTTAGACAAAGTTTCCTTCTACAAAGTTTTAGATGAATGTCTTAGCTTCAAATGGGAACTTGAAACATCCAAATCGGAGGTCTATAGAGATAATTGTGAAGGAAATACGATTGCTGCGCCGAACAGAGAAGTACATGTGTCAGGATACGCCCCAACGCCCTCCTAGTCATGCCTAGGCATGGATAGTCCGAATGTTACTCCTTTTTCAGCCTAAATTCCAGCATTATATGATGAGTAAGAATCACTTTTGGACATAATTCATCACATGTGTTGAGGGGTTGTCATAAGTGTGTTTCTTGGTAGATTTACTTTATGGGCGCCAAATCAGAAACAACCTCCATGTTGAAACGTAATTTAGGTATACTTAGAGACCTAATTGGACAAAATGTCCTTCTGCAAAGTTGTAGATCTACGTTTTATCTGAACATGGGGACTTGAATCATCCAATTTGGAGATCTGTGGAGAAGTTTATGAGGCAAATACTAAGACTGCGCTGGAAAGCAAGAAAATGGCAGCATGCATGTGTTTTGTTGAAGTTTTCACATGGTTAGGCTTGGTGGAATTCTTAATGGCCGAAAGTTCAACATTTTTTAGCTGGTTGGAATCTTAAAAGCCAAACTTTAAGCATCACCTTAGGTGGAATTCTCATTGGGGAACTTTAATGGGAATTCTTAATGCATACTTTAGTGGAATTTTTGGCTATAAAAGGAGGGGGAACCCATACTCTTCATCATTCACTATCAATTTCAGATTCTTGGATGAGAGGAGGAGGAGGAATCAGTCCTCAAGCTTCATTCATCACCATTCTTCATCATTCTAAGAGGAGAAAGCTAGGAATTGAAGCTCCAATCAAGGGGCCATCATCTATCACATTAGAGGGAGTTTTTATAACCTTTTCATTTCATTCATGTCTATGAACATGTGTATTTATTCATTATTATTTTTCATAATATCTATCATGAACTAAATTCATAAGACTAAGGCCATGTAAGGTTAAATTGTGATATATGCTTATAATAGATGATTGTTGAGGTTATACTTATATTGTTATGTGATGTGAATTGTGTTTTTGTCTATCTTGCATATACTTGATCACTATATGTTAGAATCTTATGCCTAGGTTAATATTTCGGGAGAAAATTGACTTAGGGTGCAAGAAATTCACATCATGACCCGTAACTAATGAGGAATTGCCCTAGACATAGGTAAAGATTCCCGGGTGAAGTTGTTCGATTCAAATCGAGTGAACTCTAGTACGTTAATGCATGTTTAGTGGTTAGATTTCCGGATAGGAATATTTGGGAAATCACGATCTAAGCATAGGAGTTTATACGCGAGACATCGGTTATTCTCTACCCTCGGAGCTCTCACCATAACAATATAAGCGTAATCCTTCAACGAGAATCTTTATAAGTATAATTGATCAATTTGAACCTAGCATGTGCCTTAGTCTCCCTTTCTATTTTGTTTTAAATCATTTGTTCAACCTTGTTCTTATCTTACGCATTTCACACTCATTTTACCTTTATTGTTTTGATCTTTGTTGTTATAAAATCTTAAACTAGAATTCAAGTCCTTGTGGTTCGACAATCCGGACTTCTCGTCCACTTTTATTACTACACACGACTAGTGCACTTGCTATTATAGCACGTTAGTTTTTAGCGTGTCAATTAATTATTAAAAGCCTATTTTATTAAGCCTTGGTCGAAAATTTGGTGGAAGAAAATAACTAAAGGAGTTTAATTAATTTTCTTTTAGAAGGAAATAAGATTTCTTGGAGAGAAAAGAAACTAATTAAAATAGAAGAGTTCTTTTTAGAAATTAATTAGTCTTCTATTCCTACATGGAAAAGGATTAATGTATAAGAATTCTGCATGGAAAAGAATTGCAAGAACCTAGTCCTATATATAGAACATGTAGAGAACGAAAATTGGATGATGACTTTTGAAGCCAAAATTTTTGTTCCTCTTGCATAGAAAATCGTTTCTCTCTCTCCTTCATATAGTGTTCTTGAGTTCTTGATTATTTATCAAGATCTTGAATTCAAGAATTCTTCCAAAATACTTAGAGAAGTAATTTTTGCTTTCACCTTAATCCCATACACTATTCTTTAGAGTTAGAATAAACGTTTATAGATCAACCTAGCTAAAGATTATAAACGAGTGGGTATCCGGGGTGTGGATCAACTTTAGAGAAGAAACACTTGGGTCTCTGAAGTGAATCAAGAATCCGATCAAAGGCATTTTTGGTGGAGGAAATCAAAATCTTCATCAAAGGGAAAAACGAAGGAGTTGATTCAAAGAACGAGGAACAAGCCAGGGAGCTTACGTTAAGGAAGAAGATGTTGAAGTGTGGCTCATTTTTGAAAGAGGAAAATATCCCACATAGATAGAATTTGTAAAGGGTGGGCTCATTTGTTGTATAAAAGGAGACCACCTCTTCACTTTGAAAAACATCCCAAATTGCCTAAGTCTTTTAGCAATTTCTTCTTTCTTCCTCTATAGTTTGTAATAGTTTCACTTTAGTCCTTTAGTGAAATATTTTGGTGGGGTCCGAGGACGTAGGCTAAATTAGCCGAACCTCGTTAAATTTGGTGTTCTTTATTTTGTGCTATTCTTCAAGTAGCCATTGTTAGTTATAGTTGTAGTGTTATATTGTGTTATTAAATTCGTCTAGTTAATTCTGTCGAGGAGGTTGGGTTTTAAGCGCGACCGTTGTGACGCCTTCAATCTTTCCTGGGAATTAAATCTAGTGTGGTTTTCTAGTACAATATTTCTCTCGCTATTTCTATATTTGGTGGAATATGACTCTGAGTTCCACAACAAGTGGTATCAGAGCTCGGGTATTCTGAGTATGCTCTGTGGTCGCAGTTTAATCTGATCTTCCACATCAGAAAAGTTTTCTCGGGCTATTTGGCTTTCGCATTTGGAGGGCTCTTGAAGAATAATTTGTAACCAAAAATGGAAGACACCTCAAAAGCATCGTCGTCGTCCATTTGGGCGAGAACCACTGTGGCGAATACGCGATTGGCAGTGGAGTCTTTTGATGGCACAGGCCATTTTGGTATGTGGCAAAGCGAAGTTGTAGACGCACTCTTTCAACAAGGTCTATACTTAGCTATTGAAGAGAAGAAACCAAATGATATAGAGGAAAAAGATTGGAGTATGATGAATCGGTTGGCATGTGGAACAATTCGTTCGTGTCTATCCAGAGAGCAGAGATATGCGTTTTCGAAAGAAAACTCGGCATATAAATTGTGGATGGCACTGGAGGAGAAGTTTCTGAAGAAAAGTTGTCAGAATAAGCTCCATTTGAAGAAGCGGCTCTTTCGCTTCACATTTGTTTCGGGTTCCACTATGAATAGTCACATTACCAGTTTTAATCAACTGGTTACCGATTTGATCAATTTGGATGAGACTTTTAAAGACGAGGATTTGGCTCTGATGTTGTTGGGATCCCTTCCTGAGGAGTTTGAGTTTCTTGAAACAACTCTACTTCACGGGAAAGCTGCTGTATCTCTTAGCGAAGTTTGTGCTGCCCTGTACAGTTATGAGCGGAGATGCAGAGGTTTTGTTCGTCAGAGGTCATTCACAAAACAAAAACAAAGGAAAGAAAAGGAGATCCAAGTCCAGACATAAACTAAGCAAAGACGAGTGTGCCTACTGTCGAGAAACAGGACACTGGAAGAGAGATTGCCCAAAGCTGACAACTAAGGGCAATTCTAAGGCCGTTGCGGAATCAAATGTAACCGCGTGTGATGATGCCGAATCGGACTTCTCATTGGCGACATCATCCAGCGGTGCTTCTGAAGTATGGATGCTGGATTCAGCATGTAGTCATCATATGACACCACATTTGGATTGGTTCTTTAATTTCAAAGAACAAAATGACGTTGTCTTCACAGCAAATGAAGCTCCTCTTACTACACTTGGGATTGGTTCAGTTCGCTTAAAGAATCACGATGGATCAATCATAACCCTAAAGGGTGTTCGGTATGCACCAGAAGTGAGGAAAAACCTTATTTTCGTTGGAACTTTAGAATCGAAAGGTTTTGAAATAAGAGCTAAGGATGGGGTGATGAAGATCATCTCTGGTGCACTCGTGGTAATGAAGGGAATTCGGAAGAACAACAATACGTATCACTACATGGGTGGTACAGTTGTGGGTGCAGTAGCAGCAGTTACTGTTGATGATCGGAATTCAGAAGCAGTTAGGCTATGGCATATGCGCTTGGGACATGCAGGTGGAAAATCCTTGAATCTCCTCATAAATCAAGGATTGTTGAAAGGAGTGAAATACTCCAAATTGGAGTTTTGTGAACATTGTGTTCGTGGGAAACAAACAAGGGTTAAATTTGGAACAGCAATCCATAATACTGAAGGTATTTTGGATTATGTTCATTCGGATGTATGGGGTCCCTCAAAAACGAGTTCTTTGGGAGGGAAACACTATTTTGTAACCTTTGTTGATGATTTTTCCCGGAGAGTTTGGGTGTATACGATGAAGACAAAGGATGAAGTGTTTGAGGTATTCCTCAATTGGAAAAAGATGGTGGAAACTCAGACTGATAAAAAGGTCAAACGTCTCCGTACAGACAATGGTGGGGAATTTAGGAGTGGTCCATTTCATAAATTTTGTGAGGATGAAGGCATTGTCAGACACTTCACTGTCAGACATACACCATAATAGAACGGAGTGGCAGAACGCATGAATCGGACTTTGCTGGAGAAAGTTCGGTGTTTGTTATCCAATGCTGGGTTGGGTAAAGAATTTTGGGCTGAGGCTGTGACATATGCGTGTCATCTCGTTAATCGTCTACCATCTACTGCTATTGATGGAAAAACACCATTTGAAAAATGGTTTGGAAAGCCTGGTGCTGATTATGATTCCTTACATGTGTTTGGTTCCGCTGCATATTATCATGTTAAGGAATCAAAGTTGGATCCTAGAGCAAAGAAAGCTGTGTTCATGGGGATCACCTCTGGTATAAAAGGCTATCGCCTTTGGTGTCCAGAAACAAAGAAAATAATCTTTAGCAGGGATGTCACCTTTGATGAATCTACCGTGTTGAAAAAGGTGAATGCAGAACAGCAGGATGGTACTCCCAAACAGGTGGAGTTTGAAAAGTTTGTTGTCCCAGCAGATCAAGAAACTCTTGATCATTCTCCTACGGTAGAAGGAGATTTTGAAGAAGAGGAAGTTCAACCCCAAGAACTTCCACAGCAACTTGAATCAATTGCAACTAGCAAGCCAAAGAGGACAATCAGAAAGCCTGCTCGCTTTGATGATATGGTGGCTTGTGCATCTGCAATTGCCGCTGATGATGTTCCTACCACTTATATTGAAGCAGTCAAAGGACCAGAGAAAGATAAGTGGAGGATTGCCATGAGTGAAGAAATGCAGTCCCTTCATAAGAATCAAACATGGGAACTGGCCAGTCTCCCGAAGGGAAAGAAGGCAATTGGATGCAAATGGGTATTTGCAAAGAAAGATGGATTTCCTAGCCAAGGTGATGTTCGCTACAAAGCCAGATTGGTGGCCAAAGGTTACGCTCAGAAGGAGGGCATTGATTATAATGAGGTGTTTTCTCCAGTTGTAAAACACTCCTCCATTAGAATTTTGTTGGCTTTGGTAGCACAGTTGGATTTTGAACTAGTTCAGTTGGATGTAAAAACTGCATTTTTACATGGAGACTTGGAAGAGGAAATCTATATGACTCAGCCAGAGGGATTCAAAGTTGCTGAAAATGAAAATTTGGTTTGTAAACTTCAAAAATCGTTGTACGGATTGAAGCAATCTCCGAGGCAGTGGTACAAGCGATTTGACAAGTTTATGATGGGAATTGGATACACAAGAAGCAAATACGATCATTGTGTGTATTTGCACAAGCTACAAGATGGATCCTTCATATATCTTCTTCTGTATGTTGATGATATGTTGATTGCCTCCCCAAGTCTATTAGAAATTGAGAAGTTGAAGACTCATTTGAAAAGGGAGTTCGAGATGAAGGATCTAGGTGAGGCGAAGAAGATTCTTGGCATGGAGATTTTCAGAGATAGAAAATTGAGAAGGCTTTGTTTGACTCAGAAACAATATCTGAGTAGGATGTTGAGGCGTTTTGGCATTGAAGAAAAGTCAAAACCAGTTAGTACTCCGCTTGCTCCTCATTTTAAGCTTAGCGCCGCTTTGTCACTGAAATCTGATGCAGAACGGGAATACATGTCAAAAGTACCGTATGCAAATGTTGTTGGTAGCTTGATGTATGCTATGGTGTGTACGAGGCCTGATATTTCCCAAGCAGTGGGGGTTGTGAGCAGGTATATGCATGATCCTGGAAAGGAACATTGGCAAGCTGTGAAATGGATTTTGCGATACATCCATGACACAGCTGATGTTGGTTTGATATTTGAGCGGGAACATAGTCAGTATGTAGTCGAATATTGCGATTCAGACTATGCTGGTGATTTAGATAAGCGTAGATCAACTACAGGCTACGTATTTACTCTTGCTAAAGCACCAGTCAGTTGGAAGTCTACCTTACAGTCAACAGTTGCTCTGTCTACTACGGAAGCAGAGTATATGGCAATTTCAGAGGCTGTAAAGGAAGCAATTTGGCTTCAAGGGTTGCTTGGTGAACTGGGAATTGGACAAAAGTATGTGAAAATACATTGTGATAGTCAAAGTGCTATTCATTTAGCAAAGAACCAAGTTTATCATGCAAGGACGAAGCATATTGATGTTCGATATCATTTCATAAGAGAGATACTCGAAGAAGGTGGAGTCAGGATCGAGAAGGTCCATACTACTGAGAATCCTGCTGATATGTTGACAAAAGTTGTGACTGCAATCAAGTTCAAATTTTGTTTGGACTTGATCAACATTGTCAAAGTTTGAAGAGTGGTTTTGGTGACCCCGTTTGATGAGGAGATTGAAGATTTTGAAATTCGCCAAGGTGGAGATTTGTTGAAGTGTGGCTCATTTTTGAAAGAGGAAAATATCCCACATAGATAGAATTTGTAAAGGGTGGGCTCATTTGTTGTATAAAAGGAGACCACCTCTTCACTTTGAAAAACATCCCAAATTGCCTAAGTCTTTTAGCAATTTCTTCTTTCTTCCTCTATAGTTTGTAATAGTTTCACTTTAGTCCTTTAGTGAAATATTTTGGTGGGGTCCGAGGACGTAGGCTAAATTAGCCGAACCTCGTTAAATTTGGTGTTCTTTATTTTGTGCTATTCTTCAAGTAGCCATTGTTAGTTATAGTTGTAGTGTTATATTGTGCTATTAAATTCGTCTAGTTAATTCTGTCGAGGAGGTTGGGTTTTAAGCGCGACCGTTGTGACGCCTCCAATCTTTCCTGAGAATTAAATCTAGTGTGGTTTTCTAGTACAATATTTCTCTCGCTATTTCTATATTTGGTGGAATATGACTCTGAGTTCCACAACAGAAGAAACTCTTCGATTTTTGCGAAAAATCGAATAAGGTAAAATCTTCTTTATTTAAGTTTTAAATAACTAGTGTAGAGATGCGCATGTCTATGATACGTGATAATCCCATAGGATTAATAAACTCGCATGTTTAAATCCTAGAAACTAAAATTTTGATTTTTCGTTGTGCTTAGTCGGGCTATATGTATATTTCCCAACAGTGGTATCAGAGCCTAAGGCTCGCGCATTGTTATTCATGGTCCGTTATATTTTAATTTATACATGTGATGCACGTTTAAAATTATTAAATTCATAAATTTTATTGATTTGGGAATTTTCATAAAAATTATTATTTTAAATTTTTGTAAAGTTGTTTAAATCTGAAAATAATTTATGTAATAAGATTTGCATGAAAATCGATTGAATGTCATGCAATTTAGAATTGTATGTAAATCCATCAAGTGCACGTGTGCTGGTATGTATGTGCGTGCGTGTGTGAGATGTTGCATTAGTGAAAAGGGCAGATGCAATTCAATAATTAATTACATGAAACCCATCATTAGCATGTAAGAGAAATAATAATTGGATTATATTTGCTTCCTTTGCACGCAGCAGAATGGTTTTGCAAACCATGTATTTTTGGTCAAAGCATTAATTCAAGGGGTTGATTAGAAAGTGACAATTTGAGTTTTGCTACCAATGTGCAGTCGTGTTTTACGCGATAGGAGAATAGATTTGGAATCTATACGTGATCGCGTTAGGCATGGGTCGCCAACTCATTTTGGGAATTTTTTTTTTTTTAAATTCTATTTTATTTAAAAGGATTTTTAAATTGTTTACTTTTCGAAAAATTAAATTTTATTGAGAAACCCCGAGTTGATTTAATTTATGAGAATATTTTGTAAATTAAGAATTTACATATACTTTCATGAGTTGATATGTATGATGGAATTTTGAGGCCATTATGATTGTAAAAACATGTTTATTTTTCGTTATTTATTTATTCGCCTTGCCGGCATTCGATCCTTGTTGGCTCTAGAGAGGATCGATTTAGATATGGGCTTATGTATGAGATGCATGATTTTATGTATGTGATGCATGATTTATGTATGAGATGCATGATTCTATGTATAAGATGTGTATTTGTATAAGATACATGTTTTTAAGATTATGCTTATCTTTTATATTCTTTTCATGTGTTGTTGGGCATGTTTAGGATAGAGACTTAGATAAGATAATCGAAGCGTTGATGAGACCTTTCATAATATACTAAAATTCCATTGCTTATTAGATAAGTTTATAAAATCTCAATGATTTCAATTTTAAGTTAATATGGGATAAAATTAAACGGGGTTTAATATTCCATGCCTACCGTCAAAAGTAATAGCATGTCAGTGCTACTTATGTCGATTAGTTGACCATTGCAAGTGGAGCTTTCTATAATGAGAAAGCCGTGATTATTACTAAGCATAGAGATGCACATGGGTAATTTATCCTCTATGTTGACCATTGCAAGTGGAACTTCTTGGGTGGGTTATTTACATGTAGGTTTGATGGGTCTAACTTAACATAGGAGTAATATGGGGACGCATAAAATTGAGGTCCATGTGAAACATGAGGTAAAATAATTGAGGGTTACATAGAGATGTAATTGGCAAGTGTTGTCTACCTATTTAATTATTATGTATGTGTTCATAAAATTGAGGTATGTAATAATTAAATTGGACTTCAAACTCACTAAGGAAAAATTGTTTTTTCTCGATTTCTTTAATGAGAGTTATTGAATTTGAATTAAATAGTGGGAGGTAATTTATGATTAAAAGACCTTAAAATCATATCTACACATAATGTATTGAACATCCTCTTAATCTCCGTTTTGCTTTAATTTGTAGATAACTAGATATCTAAGATGGCTAAGAACCCCCTTTCCACAATTCTCGACACAAACAAACTCACTGGACCCAACTATTCTAATTGGCTTAGAAACCTTAAGATAGTGCTCAACTCTGAGAATAGAACCTATGTCTTGACTGATTCACCCCTCTCGACTCTACCCGAGGATGCTGAGGAGGAGGAAATCGAAACCCATAAGAGATTGTTAAACGATGACCTCCAAGCAAGGTGCACGATGCTTGCATCAATGTCGAATGAGTTGCAAAAGCAACATGAAAATATGGCAAGTGCTTCTGATATTTTCGAACACTTACAAGAGTTGTATAGTGAAAAGTCTAGGAGGAAAAGGTACATAGTGTCTAAAGAGCTTTTCAGAGCTCGTATGACTGAGGAGTCAAATGTCCAAGAACATGTGCTAAAGATGATTGGGCTCATTGAGAAGCTCGCGAGTCTCGACATTTTTCTAGACAATGAACTCTCAATAGACTTAGTACTTCAATCCTTGCCTAGCTCATTTGACCAATTTGTGGTCAACTTTAACATGAACAGTCTGGAGGCAACGTTGCCTGACTTGTTAAGCATGTTAAGCACTGCAGAAGCCACTGATAAGAGGTGTTTTTACGTGTTTTTAAGACCGTAATTCTTATGATTTGGATTCACTTATTGCTTAAATCATGTCACATTTGCATTTAATAGGTGTGTTAAGTGAATACAGGTAATAAATGAGAATACATGAAGAAAAGGGAAGAAAAACGATGTACAAAACAAGTTCAAGCATGTTTTTCAACACCTAGGCGGTTTATGCATCTCCTACCACATTCGAGCGATAATTCCGTACATTTCGAGACCGACTTAGACAAAGTTTCCTTCTACAAAGTTTTAGATGTATGTCTTAGCTTCAAATGGGAACTTGAAACATCCAAATCGGAGGTTTATAGAGATAATTGTGAAGGAAATACGATTGTTGCGCCGAACAGAGAAGTACATGTGCCAGGATACGCCCCAGCGCCCTCCTGGTCATGCCTAGGCATGGATAGTCCGAATGTTACTCCTTTTCAGCCTAAATTCCAGCATTATATGATGGGTAAGAATCACTTTTGGCCATAATTCAGCACATGTGTTGAGGGGTTGTCATAAGTGTGTTTCTTGGTAGATTTACTTTATGGGCGCCAAATCAGAAACAACCTCCATGTTGAAACGTAATTTAGGTATACGTAGCGACCGAATTGGACAAAATATCCTTCTGGAAGGTTGTAGATCTATGTTGTATCTGAACATGGGGACTTGAATCATCCAATTTGGAGATCTGTGGAGAAGTTTATGAGGAAAATACTAAGACTGCGCTAGAAAGCAAGAAAATGACAGCATGCATGTGTTTTGTTGAAGTTTTCACATGGTTATGCTTGGTGGAATTCTTAAGGGCCGAAAGTTCAGCATTTTTTAGCTGGTTGGAATCTTAAAAGCCAAACTTTAAGCATCACCTTAGGTGGAATTCTCATTGGGGAACTTTAATGGGAATTCTTAATGCATACTTTAGTGGAATTTTGGCTATAAAAGGAGGGGGAACCCATACTCTTCATCATTCACTATCAATTTCATATTCTTTGAGGAGAGGGGGGGCAGCCCCTAATCTGATTTCTCCACCATTCATCACCATTCTTCATCACTCTTGGAGGGGAAAACTAGAGGAAGGAAAAGAGCTTGGGGATTGAAGGCTCAACTTCAAGATCCATCATCATTCACCATTTAGGGAGTTTTTAAGAGCTTTTCATTTCATTTATGTCTATGAATATTCCTCTTATGTCTTTTATGCTTTCAATTATGAACTAAATTCGTAAGACTAGGGCCATGTAAGGCCAAATTGTGATATATGCTTACAATAGATGATTGTTGAGGTTGTTCTTATATTGTTATGTGATGTGAATTGTGTTTTTGTCTATCTTGCATATACTTGATCACTATATGTTAGAATCTTATGCCTAGGTTAATATTTCGGGAGAAAATTGACTTAGGGTGCAAGAAATTCACATCATGACCCGCAACTAATGAGGAATTGCCCTAGACATAGGTAAAGATTCCCGGGTGAAGTCATTCGATTCAAATCGAGTGAACTCTAGTACATTAATGCATGTTTAGTGGTTAGATTTTCGGATAGGGATATTTGGGAAATCACGATCTAAGTATAAGAGGTTATACACGAGACATCGGTTATTTTCTATCTTAGGAGTTTTCACCATAACAATATAAGAGTAATTCTACAACAAGAGCCTTTATAAGTATATTTGATCAATTTGGACCTAGCATGTGCCTTAGTCTCCCTTTATAATTGGTTTTAATTCATTTGCATAACCTTGTTCTTATTTTACGCGTTTCACACTCATTTTACTTTTATTGTAGTTATTTTTTGTATAAAATCATAAACTAGAATTCAAGTCTTCGTGGTTCGACAACCCGGACTTTTCGTCCACACTTATTACTACACACGACTAGTGCACTTGCTATCATAGCACGTTAGCTTTTAGCGTGTCAGCCACCATCAAGAAGGACAAGCCAGTCCTACTTGTGAGTTCTGCCCATTCTAAGGTTAAGACGCCAAAGAAAGAGAAAGGGAAGAGTTCCCAAAAGAACAAGAAGTTAAAAGCTAAAGGTGGGGTCAAGAAGATTAAAGCCAATAAAGATAAAGATGAGTGTTTCCACTACGGTAAACCAGGGCATTGGAAGAGGAACTAAATTAAAGGTGTTTAATTTGTTATTCTTAAATAAGAAAACAAGATAACTTAAATAGTACACTAATGTAGCATGCTAGACTAGGACATATTTTCAAAGAAAGAATGCACAAATTGGCAAAGGAAGGTGTACTCGACCTTAAAGAAGTGGAAACCATGCCTACTTGTGAATCTTGTCGTAAAGGATAAATGACCAAGTCACCATTTGTAGGACAAGGGGAACGTGCCAGTCATCCTTTGGATTTGATCCACTCGGATGTTTGTGGTCTTTTTAGTATAAGTACTAAAGGAAGGTGTACTTACTTCATTATTTTTCCCGATGATTATTCACGGTACGGATATGTGTACCTTATGAAACACAAATCTGAAGCTTTTGAAAAGTTCAAAGAGTTTAGGAATGAAGTAGAAAAACAACTAAGTCATAGTATTAAGACTTTTCGATCTGATCATGGAGGAGAATACTTAAGTGACGAATTCCTTAGTTATCTTAAAGAGAATGGGATTCTCTCTCAGTGGACTCTGCCTGGAACACCATAAATGAATGGGGTGTCTGAGCGAAGGAATAGGACTTTATTGGATATGGTTAGTTCCATGATGAGTTTCCCTAAAGTTCCTCCATCTTTCTGGGGTTATGCCTTAGAAACTGTGGCTTATCTATTAAATAGATTGCCTTCCAAAGCAGTGCCCAAAATGCCTTATGAGTTATGGGGTGGTAAACCGACCTCATACAAATATCTTCGAGTATGGGGTTGTTCAGCCTATGTGAAAAGGCTAGTGGGAGATAAGTTAGAGTCTAAGTCTAGCTTATGTAAATTTGTGGGGTACCTTAAAGAAACTGCGAGGTACTACTTCTATGATCCATCGGAACAAAAGGTGTTTGTTTCAAGGAATGCCATCTTCTTAGAGAAGGAGTTTCTACTAGATAGAAAGGGCGAGATCATAGAACTTGAAGAAGTTCAAGCACCACAAATTATCTCACAAACTTTGGAAACACAAACACAAGATAACACTGAAATATCTAACACACAACCTCCGAGAAGATCCGAAAGGATCCGAGGGCCACCTGAGAGGTATGGTCTATTACTAAAAAGTAATAAGGAGGAGCTTCAAGTGGATGAAGATCCAAGGAGCTACAATGAAGCAATACGTGATATTGATTCGGGGAAGTGGCAAAGTGCCATGGAATCTGAAATGGACTCCATGTACTCCAACAAGGTATGGACCTTGGTAGATCCACCGGAGGGTATAGTACCCATTGGTTGTAAGTGGATCTATAAGCAAAAGCTTGGAGCAAATGGAGAGATAGTGACCTATAAAGCTAGGCTAGTGGCAAAAGGTTACACTCAAAGAGAGGGTATCGACTATGAAGAAACCTTTTCGCCAGTAGCAATGCTTAAATCTATTAGAATTTTGCTTGCAATATCTGCTCATTATGATTATGAAATATGGCTGATGGATGTGAAAACCGCCTTTCTCAATGGAAACATAGAGGAAAAGATTTACATGAAACAACCAGAAGGCTTCACATCTAGTGGGAGTGAGCAAAAGGTTTGCAAACTCCAAAAGTCCATTTATGGACTAAAGCAAGCATCCCGTAGTTGGAACATCTGTTTTGATGAAACTATAAGGATGTATGGTTTTACTGAAAACGAAGATGAACTATGTGTGTACAAGAAAGTCAGTGGGAGTGCAGTGACATTTTTGGTACTTTATGTTGATGATATTCAACTCATTGGGAATGATGTAGGAATGATGCAATCAACTAAAGTATCGTTATCCACCAAATTCTCCATGAAATACTTAGGAGGTGCATCCTACATCTTAGGAATCAAAATCTATAGAGATAGATCAATAAAGATGATAGGATTGTCTCAGTCAATGTACATAGACAAAATGCTAAAGATGTTTAGCATGGAGGAATCAAAGAAAGGATTTTTGCCTATGAGTCATGGGATCCGGTATTCTCGTTCCATGTGTCCTTCGACACCCAAGAACGAGATAAGATGGCTCGTGTACCATATGCTTCTGCCATAGAAAGTATTTTGTATGCAATGTTATGTACAAGGCCTGATATGGCTCATGCATTAAGTGTAGTGAGTCGTTTTCAGTCCGACCTAGGTGAGTTGCACTGGGTAGCCGTGAAAAAAATCCTCAAGTACTTGAGAAGGACTAAGGATTTGTTTTTGATATACGGCGGTGGAGAATTGAAACTAGAAGGGTTCACTGACTCTAGTTTCCAATCTGAGGTGGATGATTTGAAATCAATGTCGGGGTTTGTATTCACCCTCAATGGTGGAGCAGTAAGTTGGAAGAGTTCTAAATAGAAAACTACTGCGGATTCCACAACTGAGGCGGAATACATAGCTGCATGTGACGCAACAAATGAAGTTGTTTGGATTAGGAACTTCATCCAAGGGTTGGGTGCAGTCCCTAGCATTGTCGATCAAGTACCTCAATACTGTGACAATAATGGCGCCATTGCTCAAGCAAAGGAGCCAAGGTCTCATCAAAGATCCAAACACATAGACAAATGATACCATGTGATCTAGGAGATCATTGGTAAAGTCGACTGCTAGTGGAAAAAGTCGACTCAACGGAGAACATAGTGGATCCACTAACTAAGCCTTAATCTCATATTAGAAAGACATCTTGAGAAGATGGGTCTTAGATACCAAGGAGATTGGCTCTAGTGCAAGTGGGAGATTGTTAGAATAATGTCTTGCGAGCCAATCCTAGATAGGCTCTATTTATCTATTCTTGTAATAAACAATTTCATTTTACATTATATTAATAAAAGACATTTCTTCATTTTATGTTTATATTGTTATAACTGTATGATGAAGTCCCTAGAATTCACACATAGCTATGGGGCTTGATATCTCATTGGATGGATATCATAAAACAAGTCTTTAAGGCTGTGATTTCTAAATACTGTCCAAGTCATAGAATTATCAAGATGGGACATTGATAATTCGAATAGACTTGCGCCTATGATGCACACTCTTAATTAGAAAATGTCTCATTTTATAGACATTAGTGTAGTTGACACAAATGCACATATGCGGGTGCTTGTTGAGAACAAGTTCAGTGATTACCCTGACTGAAACTTCCTAAATTGGAATTATTTCTATATATGTCGAATTAGGAGTTTCTTAATCACGATAGTGCAAGATTAATTCTTTGACTTGAGTCATCACAGTAATCTTGTATATTGACTTACTGCACTTTGACTCCTGTGCCAGTTCTTTTACAAGGACACATATGGACTGGTGATTGAGTGTAATGACTCGTATATGGAGGTTGGTGTTGACAATAAAGGATCCATCACTTGTCAAGATGAACAAGTGAATTTCCTATACTATTCTAAGTGATTTGACTGAGTTAGTCATTGGCCAAGACAAGTAAGTAATTAATTAAGAAATGAGTTTCTTGGATTAATTAATCACTAGTCAAACACACTTGAATTTTTAAGATTGAATTTACAAGGATCTCGACCAATAAGATTCCTCGATCCTTAATTCAATTGGGAAATTAGTTGATGAAAGAATCTCACTTGCATGGAATGCACGATTGAAAAGGTTCACTTTGAATCGCCTACATCTAAGTCTTCAAGATAAGTAGCTAGAAACTTTTCTTTGATTTATGGTATGTTATATTTAATGGAGATTAAATAATAAGATGGTTAATTAAAAGTGTTTAATTAGTCGAGACAATTTAATTGTCCAAATTAAATCATAAAGATTATGAAACCCATTTGTTGGTCCCACAATGGCATACGAAAGGGTCTAAAAGGGGGGAAGGGTTTAATAGACCCTGAAGTCCTTTTTGACTTCAAAAAGTTTCGTATTAAAAATTTCTTTTGAACGCTTAAGGATAGTAATCGCTTGACTAGTCGCTTACAAGTGTAGGCGCTTGACTAGTCGCTTACTCGAAGACTGTTTTGATAAAGTTAACTTAGACTTAGTGATTTCAACTATTACCAAAGTAGGGTAACACTTAGATCACTTAATCAGGGTTAGCACAGCGGAAGTATTTTAAAGTCTTCTCTTTGAAAATGTTTTAGCGTTACAAAAGTTTTTCTTTAGTTGCTTTCCTTTTAAATAGATTTTGAACGCTCAGAGGGCTTTAGCGCTTAAGTCTGTTTTGAAAGCTTAGCGTTCACTTTTTGCAAATAGTCGCTTAACTGTTTTAAAGCCTTTAAGAGATGTAATATGCAAATGCAATGTAAATCATTAAAACAGTAAAGTGACACAAGAAATTGTAAGGTTCACTGGGTGGTGTAATCTCAGCTACGTCCTTCTTCTCCTTTGCACTCGAAGGCAATCCTCTAAACTGATCCTCAAAGAATCACACAGAATCTTCTACAAATTAGGGACAAAAGAAGCAATGGATGTGGATGACTTGAGATCCTTGGTCACACAGATTTTTTCTACAAGACATTTCCATCCTCTACTTCTGGAAAGACGATCTCGAGCTCTTTGATCACACAGACTTCAGCTCCAATGAAGATCTTCTCCAAGATGGCTTTGAGCTCCTTGATCACACAGACTTCAGCTCCAATAAAGACTTTTCTTCAACAAGCTTCTTTTACTAAAAAATACTGCTTGTGGAAGTCAACAATCTTTCTCACTCAGATGAAAGGTGTTGAGGGTTTATTGTAACAGGTTTGTTTGATGTTGGGAAGTTCAAACAACTTGGGATATCTCAATAATAGTTTAGGGTTCTTCTTGGAAGATGTTTAAGATATCGGGTGACTGTCTGGTTTGTATTTGAGCAGCTTTAAGGATATTGGAGCTTCAAAAAAGATCTTCTTCAACAAGCTTCTCTTACACAAAAATACTGCTTGTTGAAAGAATTAACTTTCTTGAATTCCAATTGGCTATGGAGTTTGGAAGCTTTTTCTCTCAAATTATTTCTCGGCTCTCTTTCACGTCTCTGTCTTTTTCTCTCACACATAGAGATAGCTGAAGGGTACTATTTATAGGGAGGCTCGGGATTTGTCCGTTGGACACAAATCAGGCGCGTGTTCCTCACGCAGAGCTTCAAATAGTCCCTTTTCTGACATTCCTTGATTTCTGCTGATTCCGATTGGACATGAGCATACTTTAGCACTGAAAGGCTGACAGTCTAGTCAAAAGGTGGCTTGTCCACAAGTCCTATTGTCTTGTCACATTTAATGCACTTATTAGGCATTTAATGCATTTGAATTTATTTCCCGTTGAAAATAAATGTCCGTTGATTGATTGGATGACTTGAGGATGTATTTCAGGTGAATCGCTTGAGTGAATGAGCGCTTGGATCAACACTCCTTGAACAGTCTTTTAGTGTTAGCTAGGCGCTAAGAACATTCTCTCGAACGCTTGATTCATAACTCCTGAAATAGACTCTTAAGCGTTTGACAGACGCTTAAGACAAATCTTCATCTTCACTTGACTTCAGACGCTAATCTTCAACTTCATCCTTGATAGACTCACTCAGAATTCTATCAGTGACTTGGTATTAAATACTTAGTCTAAAATCTACAAAGATAAAGATCACAAGCCTAACAAACTAATACACTTTCAAACGCTTATACAGATATTCTATGAAAGTATAAACTTACATTCTTTTGGGGTCTAACATGAAATCCTATCTTGTCATCATCTAAACATCTAACAATGAAATTCCTAACAGTTTCCCCCTTTTTGATGATGTCAAGACCTTAACTCTTATAACTCTTTTATAGATTAAGAGTTCAAAAAAAAGCCCAAAATAATATAAGTTAGCGTTTAGAAAGTTAGATCAGTTAGCTAAATTTAGATTAGCTTCAACAAGGTGTTTCAGCGATAAATCATTCATTCATATATATGGAATTGAAAGCGTAATGATTTATACTGAAAACTCATACCTTGGTTTCTTTTTCTTTCCCCTTACTTTCCCCTTAAACTGTTTTTCTTACCTTTTCCCCCTTCTTGGCATCATCAACTTTGTATCATCAGAGGAAAGGCTGCAGAATCTGCTTGAAGCGTTTGAATGGTGGGAAAGTACTGCTGGCAAGCGACTCAAGGAGATTGACTTTGGAGCGCTTGGGAAGGAAGATAAATTGGTGTGGGGATAATCTCTCGGCCACTTCTATCGACCGCTCAGCGTCCACAATCTCATCCACGTCTAGACTGACAGTGAGAAAAAGAAATTTTCCTAGCGATTATCACGGTCGCTTCCACGTCTGGAAGGTCAGTGAAAAATCTCTAGTGATTTTCACCACAGTTGATACCACTAGTAGATATCATTTGTTGATACCACTCGTTGGTAAATCAACATCCAACTATATCTGTCTAAAAAAAAATTATGCATGATTTTATAAACATATTATATTAAGTGTTGAAAGGAAATTTTCAACGCTTAACATATACCTCTTGTTGGAAGGTTTATGTTGACGCTTGAAATTAAAATCTTTTTATGTTTTAGCGTTCAACATATCATGCACAAATAGCAATAAGCGTTGATGATCTATGCATATGAAAATAGTTTTTGATCATTGACACTTACACATATGTTCAAGTACAATTTTAAGGTTCCCCCTAAATTTGATAACTTGTAACATTTTTTTTTAAAAACGCTTTTAGACAATATAATAAAGTGAATTCCCTCTAGATTATATGACTAATAAAAATATGATGCATAATGATTAAGCGTTTAAATAAATTGTACCTTCAGAAATGAGAAGCACGATTTATTTTTTTCTCATGTCTTAGAAATTTCTCAAATTTCTTGACCAATAAATCCATTTCCTGATCCTCATCTGATTCTATCGCTTCCACCTCACTGACTGATTTCCCTTTGCTATTGGTTGTAGCGATTAAGGCTCCGGACTCAGTCGCTGAAGACGAGATGTAGCTGACTTCTCCTAATTCGAATTCAAAAGCCTTTAGCTCCGAGAACACATGTTCTAGCGTAATAATGTCCAACATTTGTGATTCTCTCATTGCTATAGTCTTTATCAAATATTTGCTCGGGAGACTTCTAAAAATCTTTTTGACCATTTCCTTATTGGTCAACTCTTTATGCAAAGACGCTAACTCTGTAATAAGCGACGTAAATCTCGCATCCAATTGATTTAGTGTCTCGTTTGGCATCATCTTAAACTGCCCAAATCTTTGCATGGCTATGGAGAGCTTGTTTTCTTTCATCTTTGTTGAACCTTCACATATCGTGGCTAACTTATCCCAAATTTCCTTAGTCGTCTTGCACGATTTGACCTTATTGAATAAGTTATCATTGTCACCAATGGTTGTATAGAGAGCGTTCCATCCAACATTATCCAAATTTGCTCTTCGACGCTCATCAGCTGACCACTCATGCTTTGGTTTCTCAACATAACCATCTGGAGTCGCTTCAATCGCTCCAGGTGCTCTAGTGATGACTTCGAGTATTCGAATCGGTCCATCTGAAATGATATCACACATTTCATCATCACAAGCACAAAGATAAGCAAAAGCTTTGACCTTCCATGAGTCATAATTTGACTCGGTCAACTTTGGAACTCTTGAAAATGCCATTTTTTTTAAAAAAATAAAATAAAGCAACTAAGTTTTAAAAGGGATCTGAACAAGCAGTTACGCTCGGAAATTTGAAAATTTCAAATTCAACCGCTCTGATACCAAGTGTTGGTCCCACAATGGCATACGAAAGGGTCTAAAAGGGGGGAATGGTTGAATAGACCCTGAAGTCCTTTTTGACTTCAAAAAGTTTCGTATTAAAAATTTCTTTTGAACGCTTAAGGATAGTAATCGCTTGACTAGTCGCTTACTCGAAGACTGTTTTGATAAAATTAACTTAGACTTAGTGATTTCAACTATTACCAAAGTAGGGTAACGCTTAGATCACTTAATCAGGGTTAGCACAGCGGAAGTATTTTAAAGTCTTCTCTTTGAAAATGTTTTAGCGTTACAAAAGTTTTTCTTTAGTTGCTTTCCTTTTAAATAGGTTTTGAACGCTCAGAGGGCTTTAGCGCTTGGCGAAGCGCTTAAGTCTGTTTTGAAAGCTTAGCGTTCACTTTTTGCAAATAGTCGCTTAACTGTTTTAAAGCCTTTAAGAGATGTAATATGCAAATGCAATGTAAATCATTAAAACAGTAAAGTGACACAAGAAATTGTAAGGTTCACTGGGTGGTGTAATCCCAGCTACGTCCTTCTTTTCCTTTGCACTCGGAGGCAATCCACTAAACTGATCCTTAAAGAATCACACAGAATCTTCTACAAATTAGGGACAAAGGAAGCAATGGATGTGGATGACGTGAGATCCTTGGTCACACAGATTTCTTCTACAAGACATTTCCATCCTCTACTTCTAGAAAGACGATCTCGAGCTCCTTGATCACACAGACTTCAGCTCCAATGAAGATCTTCTCCAAGATGGCCTTGAGCTCCTTGATCACACAGACTTCAGCTCCAATAAAGACCTTTCTTCAACAAGCTTCTCTTACTCAAAAATACTGCTTGTGGAAGTCAACAATCTTTCTCACTCAGATGAAAGGTGTTGAGGGTTTATTGTAACAGGTTTGTTTGATGTTGGGAAGTTCAAACAACTTGGGATATCTCAATAATAGTTTAGGGTTCTTCTTGGAAGATGTTTGAGATATCGGGTGACTGTCTGGAATGTATTTGAGCAGCTTTAAGGATATTGGAGCTTCAAAAAAGATCTTATTCAACAAGCTTCTCTTACACAAAAATACTGCTTGTTGAAAGAATTAACTTTCTTGAATTCCAATTGGCTATGGAGTTTGGAAGCTTTTTCTCTCAAATTATTTCTCAGCTCTCTTTCACGTCTCCGTCTTTTTATCTCACACATAGAGATAGCTGAAGGGTACTATTTATAGGGAGGCTCGGGATTTGTCCGTTGGACACAAGTATTCCTCACGCAGAGCTTCAAATAGTCCCTTTTCTGACATTCCTTGATTTCTACTGATTCCGATTGAACATGAGCACACTTTAGCACTGAAAGGCTGACAGTCTAGTCAAAAGGTGGCTTGTCCACAAGTCATATTGTCTTGTCACATTTAATGCACTTATCAGGCATTTAATGCATTTGAATTTATTTCCCGTTGGAAATAAATGTCCGTTGAATGATTGGATGACTTGAGGATGTATTTCAGGTGAATCGCTTGAGTGAATGAGCGCTTGGATCAACACTCCTTGAACAGTCTTTTAGTGTTAGCTAGGCGCTAAGAACATTCTCTCGAACGCTTGATTCATAACTCCTGAAATAGACTCTTAAGCGTTTGACAGACGCTTAAGACAAATCTCCATCTTCACTTGACTTCAGACGCTGATCTTCAACTTCATCCTTGATAGACTCACTCAAAATTCTATCAGTGACTTGGTTTTAAATACTTAGTCTAAAATCTACAAAGATAAAGATTACAAGCCTAACAAACTAATACACTTTCAAACGCTTGTACAGATATTCTATGAAAGTTTAAACTTACATTCGTTTGGGGTCTAACATGAAATCCTATCTTGTCATCATCTAAACATCTAACAATGAAATTCCTGACACCATTACTAGTATGTTGGTGAACCTAAAGGGTCACACGCAATACTCGGACAAATCCATTTCTTAGCTAAGGAAATTTAATTCAAACTAGTTGAGTTAATATATTAATTAATTAGATTAATTAATTAAGACTTTTATTTATTCAAGCGTTGGATAAATGAATTAATTAAGTTGATAAGATCAATTTAATTAAGCTAAGTCAAGAAAATATTTAATTAATTGGAATTGACTTTTAATTAATCTAGTATGGTGGATTAATTATTAAAAGGCTATTTTATTAAGCCTTGGTCAAAAATTTTGTGGAAGAAAATAACTTAAGATTTCTTGGAGAGAAAGGAAACTAATTAAAATAGAAGAGTTCTTTTTAGAAATTAATTAGTCTTCTATTTCTACATGGAAAAGGATTAATGTATAAGAGTTCTACATGGAAAGGAATTGCAAGAACCTAGTCCTATATATAGGACATGTAGAGAACGAAAATTGGATGATGACTTTTGAAGCCAAAATTTTTGTTCCTCTTGCATAGAAAATCGTTTCTCTCTCTCCTTCATATAGTGTTCTTGAGTTCTTGATTATTCATCAAGATCTTGAATTCAAGAATTCTTCCAAAATACTTAGAGAAGTAATTTTTGCTTTCACCTTAATCCCATACACTACTCCTTAGAGTTAGAATAAACGTTTATAGATCAACCTAGCTAAAGATTATAAACGAGTGGGTATCTGGGGTGTGGATCAGCTTTAGAGGAGAAACACTTGGGTCTCTGAAGTGAATCAAGAATCCGATCAAAGGCGTTTTTGGTGGAGGAAATCAAAATCTTCATCAAAGGTAAAAACGAAGGAGTTGATTCAAAGAACGAGGAACAAGCCAGGGAGCTTACGTTAAGGAAGAAGAAACTCTTCGATTTTTGCGAAAAATCGAATAATGTAAGATCTTCTTTATTTAAGTTTTAAATAACTAGTGTAGAGATGCGCAAGTCTATGATACGTGATAAGCCCGTAGGATTAACAAACTCGCATGTTTAAATCCTAGAAACTAAAATTTTAATTTTCCGCTGTGTTTAGTCGGGCTATATGTATATTTCCCAACACTACCCCTGGTCCTTCGAGGGCTTCTATGTCAGGTACATGCGCTCGTGAGTTTTCCTTTTTCGAGAAAAGTTTAATATCTATAAATGTATATTTATGAACAATTCTTTCCAGGGTATTTCCTCCTTGAAAACTTAGGCACAGGGCATTTTTTCTTCGATAACGTAGGCATTCCTAGCTTGCCATCTTCAGTGAGGTTCTCTCTTGGCACTGTGATAGGAATGTATACTATTATTGTGGATTCATCCATCTTCCACGGCATTGGCTCTAATCTTGCCCCTGGACCTCATCTTACCCTTGGCTCTTTGTCTGCTACATCTTTAGTTCGGATAGAAGAGCTCGAGGATGCTTCTCTCCATACTAGTCTTCCTGGATCGACTCTGGACCCTGGTCCTTCGAGCTCTATGGCTTTTGCTCCCCCATCTGAAGGTTCGAGTCTATATATGATATTTCGTTATCTTCTTAAGTTCCTTATTTAATTTTGCGGTTTCATCTTCAGGGATTGCGGCTCCGTTGACATTTTCTCAAGTTTCTCTACACGAAGCTCTTCATGACATCAGGCATAGATTGACTAATCCTCGGTTGTTAGAAGAACTTCATTTCCTTCTTGATGAGGCGGATTCGAAGATGGTTGATCAGTGGTTACTTATGTTTCGAACTGCACGCGAAGTGTTCGAAAACAACCTTGTCAAACTTTTTGCCTTCATCGATCAAGGCATGAATCCCTTCGATGGAGAGGTACCCCTGGCCATGCCTAGCAAATGGATCAACTTCATAGTCAGGTTGTTGTCCTAGAGAATTCTCGAGTGGATCTCTTGGCTAGGATTGCAGTACTAGATGCTCAGATCACTAATCTTCAACTCGAAAGGGATCATTTGACCAACTCAGTTGACCAAGTCAACCAAGACCTATCAACCTTGAACGATCGTATAACCGGGTTGACCTACGAGGTCGAATAAGTAGTCAAACCCGCCTTGCTCGAGAGAGACACTTATGATTCTACCTTAGATGTATTGGCCAGTTCTTTGTATTTCATTAGGTCTTAGATAAACTCAAATGATGTACCTTAATATTTCTTATTTTAATTGTAAGAAATTTTTACCCGTTTCGGGTAGTCTTTTGAATATAATTACTTCATTTTCTTTCCACATACTCGGTGTGTATTTCTTTAAATATTTCGCATTTAAAGCTCTCCCATATTCATTCCCATTCAAATATTGAAGCTTAAAGGAATTCCCTGATAACTTATTTAAAATTAAAAATGGTCCCTCCCACTTAGGTGACCATTTTCCATAAAAATGATCTTTCGTCCCTTCGGGTAGAATTGTTTTCCACACTAAGTCCCCATTTTCAAAGGATCTTGTCTTTACTTTTTGATTGTTACTTTTCTCGATCTTCTTCTTTTGGAGCTCGATTTGTTTTAAAGCCATAGTTTGCAAGATTTCACGATCTAACTGTTCAATGTTCATATTTTCAATATATTGTTCTGCTGTAAGATGCATTTGTTCGCAAACTCTTTTCGACTTGATACTGACTTCTATGGGAATTACAGCCCCATGGCCATAAACTAGTTGAAATGGAGATATCCCCAAACTGTCTTTCTTGATTGTTCTTAAAGCCCACAACGCATCGATTAACAGTTCGTGCCAATTTCTGGGATTATTCCCTGTCATTTTTGAAAAGCAACCTTTAATCAATTTATTTGATGATTCAGCTTGCTCGTTTGCCTGGGCATAGTACGGTGTCGAATTTAATAACTTGATCCCAAATTGATTTAAGAATGTAAGCATCTCAGTGCTGTGAAAGACTTTGGCTTGATCAAACATTACAGATTCAGGGATCCCAAATCTAGTAATTATATTTTCTTTAATGAACTCCATAACTTTCTTCGAATTGATGTCTTTGAAAGCCTTAGCCTCGATTCATTTCGTGAAATAATCGGTAGCCACCAAGATATATCTATGTTTTTTAGAAGAGGCAGGTTTGATTTCGCCAATGATATCCATAGCCCATCCTTGAGATGGCCATGGTTTAATTATCGAATTCAATTCGGCTGCAGGATGTCTTAATATTTTACCGAACCTTTGACATTGCCTACATTCCTTGGCATAATTTATACAATCCCTTAACATTGTTAGCCAATAGTACCCATATCCGTGTATTAACCATCTCATTTTTTGCCCCGCTTGATGGGCCCCACATATTCCTTCGTACGTTTCGGTCATGATGATCATAGCATCCTCCAGATCAAGACATTTTAATAGAACTCCCTGGGAGTCTTTTCTGTATAGTTCCTGTTCATCATAGAAATAATGATGTGCGACAAAGTTTTAGTTTATTCGAGAACTCTCCTTTTGCTGGGGTTTTATGATATTCCACAATTTCACAACGCCAATCGTCTTTTATTTCATAATGTCTATTTTATTAATCGATATGTGTCTATGTTTGAAAGGTAAGACCGTTCTTGGTTCGAGCCGAATTGCTAATTCGAGCAAAATAAGGTCTAATTGGTATTCCGAGGCTATCTGAGCCAAATCGTTCGCCATCTGATTACTTTCCCTTGGTACATGGGTGACTTTGACGGTATTAATATTCTTTAACAGTTCGTGTACTCGAGCGAATGAAGCTATCGCCAATGGGCTTACACATTTAAAGATTCCCTTCACTTGATTTATGATTAATTGGGAATCGCCCCTTATCTCAATATTCCTAACATTCATTTCGAGTAAAACCTCCAAGCCTATTATGAGAGCTTCGTATTCTGCTCTATTGTTTGTACATTCACCCTCGATATTTGCGCCTATTTTGATGATTGATTTGTTTGGAGATACTATGTATAGTCCAATACCTGCAGTTTTTCGGGTACTTGATCCATCGAAATGGAGTGTCCATGGTACCAAGTCCATAAATTTGATTTCGAGATTATTCAGTGTATTGGCTTTCGAAGGATGATCAGCTAGGAAGTCGGCCAATGCCTATCCTTTGATAGCCTTTTGAGGCACATAAACCAAATCGAACTGGAGTAAACTTAGACTCCACTTACTTAGCCTTCCTTTTACTAAAGGTTGATTCATCATGAATTTGATCACGTCCGTTGGGGACACTATTTCTATAATATATGCGAAGAAATAGTACCTCAATTTAACAGAAGCGAAATACAGATTAAGGCACCACTGTTCAATATATGAATACCTTTTTTCTGCTTCCTTCAATAGTCTACTTAAGTAAAAAATGGACTGTTCGAATCCTCTATCGTTTTCTTGTACTAAGAGACATCCAATCGAATGATCTGCTGCTGATATGTAAAATCTTAGCTTCTTCCCACTTCGAGGAGGAATTAATACTGGTGGTCGAATGAGGTATCGCTTTAGTGCTTCGAAAGCTTCTTGTTGCTCTCTTTTCCAGATAAAATTCTCCCCTTCTCTTAATCGCAAGAGTGGGGAAAATGCTTCCGTCTTTCCTGCTAAGTTCGATATAAATCTTCGTAGAAAGTTCACCTGTCCTAAAAAGCGTTGTAACTCTTTCTTGTTCGTAGAGGGTTTTGCTTCTAGGATTGCATTGGCCTTATTCCGATCTACCTCAATTCTTCGATTATGAATCAAGAATCCCAATAAATTCCCGGCCTTCACTCCAAAAGCACATTTTAAAGGATTCATTTTTAGGTTAAAATGCCTCATTCGTTCGAAAGCCTCGATCAACGACTTAACATGCTCCTGATGTGTTTGTGCTTTAATCACTATGTCATCGATGTAAATCTCCATTGATTTTCATATGAGATCATGAAACATATAGTTCATAGTCCTTTGATAAGTAGCCCCAGCGTTCTTTAGGGCGAAGGGCATTACTGTCCATTCGAAGGTACCTATGGCACCTGGACATCGAAATATGGTCTTGTTCCTATCACTCTCGGCTATTTTTAACTGCTAATAGCCTGAGTATCCATCCATAAACGACATATATCAAAATCGAGCTGCTGCATTAATTAAAATATCGGCCATAGGCATCAGATATTCATCTTTCGGGGTGGCCTTGTTCAAGTCCTTAAAATCAATGCACACCCGAACTTTGCCATTTTTTTTATAACTGGCACCACATTTGGCAACCACTCTACGTACCTGGTTGGTCTAATGAATTTGGCTTCAACCAACTTTTCGATTTCATCTTTGATTGAACCTATTAAGTCAGGCAAGAATCTTCTCGGAGCCTGAATTATTATTTTAAATCCAGATTTTGTAGGCAATTCATGTTTAGCTACGGACATATCTATCCCTGGCATCTCGTGATGAGCCCAGGCGAAACAGTCCTTATAATTATGTAGAATTTTAATCAATTCTTCTTTTTCATTATGCTCTATTTTTGAACTAATGTAAGTCATTCTTGGGTTTTTAAGCGTGCCAAGATTAACTTCTTCTAAAGGATCTTGCATATCTTGCCTGATATCCTCATCAGGTTCCAAGATCCCTTCTTCGATTACGTTTTCTATTTTGTGATCTATCGGTCTGACAAGATCATATGTAATAGAATTCGAGTCAATATTTTCAGATAAACAATACAAATAAGAGAGTAATTTTGAATCAAGTCTCCCTATGGCTAATTGCTTAAAAACTTCTTCGATAACATTCTGTTCAGACAAATCCATAAAAACACGAGAAAAACAATTTAACTATTACACTTCGAAAATTCTACTTAAGATTGCCCAACTTCGATTTGGGCCCTCTTTTCCTTTTCTTCTTCGAGCTGGTTTTCAACTTCTTTTCCTTCTGCATCCTCTCCTATGGTCTTTTCGAATACCGGGTCAAACGTCCCCTCCTGGTCTTTCACTTCAAGTTTTTCTGTGTTGTACCTGGCATTCACAATTTGAGCGTCCACAAGATAAGAATTATTTTCGGCCTTAACTACTTCGAATTCCTCCC
Organism: Buddleja alternifolia; assembly: GCA_019426215.1. NCBI lineage: Eukaryota > Viridiplantae > Streptophyta > Magnoliopsida > Lamiales > Scrophulariaceae > Buddleja > Buddleja alternifolia. The sequence continues at coordinate 31,676,134 of CM033396.1, forward strand.
CATTCCAGCATATTAAAAGCTGAGGTAATGTTGAAGGCAAACAATAGTTTTGATGGATCCAAACCCTTCCGAGCAGGGCGTTAAAGGATGAACTTGTTTTTACCACAAAAAATGCGGAGTAAGAAACCATAGATCCTACTTTGACCCTACATGGTAACACCCCTAATACTTTCGTGGCCTGTCCCGAAAACCCATATACTGCTACATCAGCAGCTACTAAGTCTTTTATGGATTTATTTATCATAGTTAAAGTTTTTTTGGGTAAAGCATTAACATTTGCGCTATTATCTACTAAAACCCTATTAATCCTACGCCCTTCGATTTTGGCCTGTACATACAGTGGTTTCATGTGATTGTTATTTATGGTTTCTTTAGAGAATAACAACTCGAGGAAATATTCATGTTCATTCTCTTTTTTCTTATTTGCATAATTAATGAACTCAAAATAAGGTGGATTACCCTCTTTTGGGGTTGTCAAAACCTCCAAAGCATTCTCTTCCTCATCTGTCTCCCCCATTTTCGAGGCAAGATCTGCCGGGAGGACCGTTGCTATGTTCCAGTCTTTTTCTCCTTCGAGATTTAAAGCCCTTCGAACAAAGGCTTGTTTCTCGCTTATCTCGATTTCGCCTGCCATACTATCTTCTGGTATACCGTCCAAAAAAATGTCCAGATCGTCTCCGGATTCGAAATCTGCTAAGTCATCTTCTCCAACTGTGGCTGCCTTATCTTGAAGGTTCGTGTTCTTCATCTGGTCACTTAAGCTGTCTATCTCCTTCTCGAGGTCCTCATAGCTCGACCCCTTGACTACCTTTGATTTCAAGATTCCTTTGGCCAAAGCCTCTTTCTCAATTATTAGGTTGGCAATCACTGCCTCCTGTTGCATCTCCATCGCAATGGCTGCCCTCGAGTATGCCACTTGTTGGGCTATTGATTTAGCCCTATTATTTTTGTTAGTTTCGAAATTCTCCCAGTTCTCACCTCCTCGAGTGTGATTGTAAGGCAATCATTGGCCCCCTCTTCCTCGAAAATGCCTTTGCGAAGGCATTGGCCCTGGTAATCTGTTGTCGAACTCTTGCATCGGCCTCTTGTTCCAGTTCTCGATTCCTTAATAGGCGGGGACCCAATTGGGGTCATTTTCGATCACCTGTAACCTCACCAACTAGTAGTGGAGGGTATCGGCGCAGTGATGGCACAGGGCCTTCTGTAGTTTGGTCAAATTGTTCACCACTCGAGCGGGTGTCTCATACTTAGTTTCACATATGGGCATTTCAAGCGCCTGTTTATAAGTTTTTTCTTCGCTTTTCGACTTCTCCCTAGGAGGTTCAATTTTCTCCTGTTTATCCTTAAATTTGCCCTCTGGGGTCAAGTCCATGATTCTCATCTCTGTTAGGGACAAAGTGATCAAACCCCTCTCGAGCTGTTTAGCGACGAAACGTCTGAAAATATGACACTGATCCGTAGTGTGGAGGGTGTTCATGTGCCACCTGCACATTCCCTCGAGGCCTTCATCTTTGACCTTAGGGAAGGTCAGTATTACTTGGCCAATCAATCTGTTGAACGTTTTTATAGCCACCTTGGTTTCTATAGTGACCTGCAAATCAAAACATTCAAGAGTATTAATTTTGAGGTTCAGAATGAGAAATGGATCTCGTCTATGTTAGTTTTCTGAGTGTCAGGAAAAATGAGGTCTTTCGAATCTATCTTTTCCTGGATTAAATTTCGAAATAAAATACAGTCATTAGTGTCATGAGAGAACGCATTATGCCATTTACAATATGATTTGCCTTTTATTTTGGTTTTCGAAGGCATCCTATGTTTTCCTTTAAATTTTAACTTCTTGTTGGCTAGTAGCCAATCGAATATTTGTTCAGTTTTCGTTACATCGAAAGTGTAATTTCTCTCTTTTTTCGTTTGTAATGACCCAGTCACCATGCAGTCTTTATGTTCGAGGGCTCCACATTGATAAGGAGGCCCCTTTATGAACTCTGCCAGGTCGTCTTCATAGGCTTCTTCGAACACCCATGGGGTTTCTATTTCGAAGGCATTAAAGCCTTGATGTTTCCTATTATTTTCCTCCTTAAGCATGTTCTCATATCTTATAGCACTTTCGGCTAGACTTCCAAAATTAGCAAAAGGCATGCCATCAAATCTTAACCTATATTCGAAGGTCATGTTTTGTTGGGCTAACTGTACAAACTCAGTTTCGGGCAAATTAAGGTGACATTTAACTTTTGCTTTCTTAAAACGTGTTAGGAATTCTTCGACTGACTCTTCTACATTCTGTCTTATTTTAGTGAGTTCACTCATCGATATCCCCGGATCTGTTCGAGCGAAATGGTTTTGAAATTGGAATTGCATTTCGTCCCAATTACTTATGGAATTCGGGGTTAGGCTTATATACCAATTAAAGGCCGATCTTGTTAGGGAACTAGGGAAAAGCCTTAGCTTGAGAAAATTCTGATCCGAGGCCTCTCGACATTGGCATGTGAATCGGGATAAATGTTTCGAGAGCGGAGACATGGTCGTCTCCAGAAAATAGGATGAAATCGGGAATTTTATAATTTCGAGGAAAAGGGAAGTTTCTGTCTATCCAATCAGGGTAGGGCTTCCCTGGCATCAGTCTGTGGTTTTTCAAAAACCCGGTCCATACATCCTCTCAATTATCATTTCGATCTGAGTTTGAACGGGATCAGGAAATTGTCCCCCAATATTTCCTCCCATATGGGCATCGGGCACAGCTTGCCCCTCTGCATATGGTACTTGAATATTATTTGGGAATGTGTTAATTCCTTGACCCATGGATGGATTCGAAAATCCAGGGTTTCCCATAGGGAAAGGAGTATTAGAAACTCCTTGGTAAGCCGACACTTGACCCTGTCCCCCAGGGAATTGCCCTTGTGTAATTGTTGTGGGTATTTCGAAGCTACTAAAGTGGTTATTAGTGTGGTAACCGCCGGGTACTTGCCCATAACCGACCGATGGGATTGTGAAATTTGGTCTCGAAGACTGTGGTTAAAACTGATTCGAATTCATGTTTTGAGGAATACTAGGAGGAAGACGCATGTTCTGAACAAAAGGTTGTTGTCTCACTCCTGCTTGCCCCCCAGGCATGAATGGGTTTACAAAATTATGTTCATTTACTGGGGATGTATTCGATGTCTGGCCGACTTCGAATCGACTACTCCTGTTTCTGGTTTCTCGAGGATAACCAGGTGGGGGTTCTCCTAAATTCACGTGTCTTGTTCGAACTGTTGGTTCTACTGCTATCAGTTAGTGACACTTTTTCTATTAGGATGTTGTGTCTTTCGATTAGTGGTTCCAAGGCATTAACTACCTGGGTGTTCACCATTCTCGAGAAGACATTGCAGGTTTGGTTAAATATTTCTCCTAATTCGGTTACAACTCGAGTAACTTCTCGAGCCAAGCCTTCTTGGGCATTTACAGCAATATCTTGCACTATTGCAGTAAATATTCGAGCAGATTCTTGAGCTAGTGCTCGGTACTGATCATTGAATTCCCTTCGTTGATCGTCTCGAGCACCTGTTAAAGTCTGTTTCATGACTTTCACAAATTGCTCATACATCTTATCCGCTCTAATCCTGTGCCGAGACACAGGTTGTGTTTCAAGATCATCATTCGGTTCTTCTCTGGAAGAATCTTTTGACATCTTATAACAGACTTACGGAAGTTAATCAACACTTAAAAACTCAAGTAAAATGTACCTCCATGAATTCTCTGATGAATTCTTCTGGATACAAGAGTAAAGTGCTCAATTACAATGCTACTAGCGAACTAATTTATGCTACTGACTAGTTACTCTAGAATTATAATAAACCTAATTACGTCTACGATTACTACAAACTAATGACAGAAAGAAATAAATTTTTTGCAGAGTCTGTCTGATTGTCCTTTTTTTTTTTGTGCCTTTCTTTTTCCGCATATATCCCAATCCGATAAGCCCACGTCTCGTAACTCTTGAAACCGCTTGCAGCCATTCTTTCAAAATCTCTTGTCTTGGCGCGTATTCTCCAGGGGCGAATTTCTTCGTTCTTTTGGGCTTTTACTTCAGTTGATTTCTTTGGCCCAACAATACATATATCCTCTAATGGGCTATTTCTAGAAATGATTTTTCGTTCTTGTTGCTACCGGGCCTTTTGGGCTTTGAAGCCCATTTTTATATTTTCCTTTTAGCGTAAACAACTCTTACCAAAAAAAAAAAAAAAAATTTCTAAACACTTCTAGGAGATATAACAGACTGAAGCGACTAATAAAATGAACTTTAGGTTATCTTCAGTTACAAACATCCTTAAATCCCAAAATTAAAATTCTTATAGTTATACCCATTGTCTTAAATTTCCTTTAAAATCCCAAAATTTTGGATTCTTGGTGGTCTCGAAACGAAATCTTACTTTCAATCTGATTTTGCATAATATCTACCAAAATTTTAACTGAAGCCCAACATTTCCCGAATTTTTTTTGAAGCCCGAAATTTTCCAAAATTTAAAATAATATCAAATTACTTATGTTAAATATCCAACGAAATGTTTCCGAAATCCAATTTTTTTTCAAAATTAAAAATAATATTAATTGATTTTATTTTAAAAATAAGTTTCAAAATGAGTCCACATTTACTAGCATTATTTTGCCTAGTTCTTGCAAATAAGTTAAAAATAAGTTTTAACGAAAATGTTCAAAACGAGATCACTTATATATGCAGTACTACACATTCAGCCATGGGCTGAATACTGTCAACATTTAGTGATTTTGATCCTCCTAAAAACTTCATGTGATTCTAAATAATGATTTGTATTAAAATTGTGGTACTTTGTTTTAATGAAGTACCTATGAAATTTAGTTATTATTTTACTTTTCAATCATATTTATTTTATACTTTTTCGCAATAGATTTTAGTCATACTATTTAACAAAACTCACAATACATATATTATATATACAATATTAATAATGTAACAGATGCATAAATTATGGTAATTAAACTTATCCAAAATTCTATTGAAAATATTCAACTACTTTTTATAAATTTTCATAATTTCTCTAAAATCGAAATCAAAGTGGGGCTATCCCGAAATTTTAAGTAAATTTTTATAAACTTACTACTTTGAAATCTACACCGATACCAAAATTTAATACATTGGTTATACTTATAAGTTATACCAGCAAAAAATTTTAGATAGGTCACACAGAATAAAAATTAAAATACACGATACTCTACACATAGTAATTTCGCTCCAAACACTAATAACTAAACAATATTTTAGAGAGAACCAAATGAAAATTATTCAAAGATAATAAAAATTTAAAGACATAAGTAATTAAAGAAATATGAAGATATCGAGAAAAAAAAATGCTTAGAGAAGAATTCTAAAAGTTTCTAGCCTATGGGTGGGTATTGGTTTGTAATTATGATCCGCATAAAATGAGATATTTTCAAGCATTTTTTCAATTAAAATGCAAATCGTGTGAAAAATAGAATTCAAGCGTACATTGTACCAAAAGTTACTATTTAAGGGTGCAAGTGCCAATTACCCAAATATTTGGTTCTTCTATTCCCGTTTCACTTTTAGAGGATCCAAATTACCTCCGTTTTGCAATTAAAAGGTACAAACCCAATATTGTTAAGATACTGTTTTTTTTTCTTTTTTTTAAGAAACGTGGTATTTTTGTATTAGTATCAAATATTTCATAATCTGGTTGTTTAAATGTAATTTCACATGTTGATGTCACTACCTGTTCAAACATGTTGCATTTTTAAGTGGGGTAATATTTCCATTGTTTACTCAAAATAGTGTAAAACATTGAAATAAAATAATGTGTAAAAGCTTTAATTTTTTTTATCTTATATGATATATAAATACTGAAAAATGGTAAAGATATCCATAATACACCGTAAGTATATTAAACATCATAATGCTTGTTGTTACATTATTATTACATTGGGGTAATGACATTTTCCCATCCAAACTATTCTGGTTTTTGCACTTTGTAAACAAACTTTTTTCTTTTGCATTTTTTTTATCCGAACTTTATAAGGCTAAAAATTTAAGTAAAATTTGACTAAAAAATGCTAAAAATATAAAATTTTGCAAAAATTCGTGTAGTTCATATAAGAAAGTGTAAAAAATAAACAAGTTTAGATAAAATAATACAAAACTCGTTTAGTTCAGATAAAAAAGTGCAAAAAAAAAAGTTTATTTACAAAAGTGCAAAACCCCGAATAGTTTGGATGGGAAAATGTCATTACCCCAATTATATTTTATGATATAAGTTATAAAATTTGTAATTAAAGAATCTGTGCATAAATCAATATATTTTATTTTATTTTATTTTATATATGTTAGAATCTGATATATTATTAAATAGAAGTGCTACTTATATTTATTTAATAGTTATTGCTTTAAATCATTACAAACAATAAAAAAAAATTGAGTGATTTGATAAAAACATTCACTCAAAATTCATTGCTATATGCATAAGGGCATATTTTGGATTTTAATGATTTTGCCTCATTTATGAAAACACAAAGGGGATAATCAGCCTATTTTTATAACACATGAGTCAATATGCCCCTTCTCCATAACAAAGGAGGCCATATACCTTTTACCCTTTTTAAATGGGCAACTATTAAATACTAATCATTATAAAAGTATTAATTATTCAAACTAGATCAGAAAGATGGGTTGACCAAAGTGGTTGTTCTCCATTATGGAGAACGGTGCCATACTAGACAATAAAATTCTATGGAGAAGAAAGAGAGAGTGTTTTCGTATTTGTAATCAGTCTCCTAGTAAGAGACTGATAAATTTGTGGAGACTGATTGATACTAAGAATTGGGAGAAGTCAATGGAGCCAAGAGAGAAGCCAAAAAAGGGCCTTAGGACGGTCCAAAAGCAATTTTAGCACAGTCAAAGGGGTTTTGACTGTGGTCAACATGGGTTGACCGAGTCAATAGAGGTTCGACCATTGGTCAATACGGGTTTGACCATAGGATTGGCAGCTTGCAGGCATAGGATTGTGCTTCCTATGCGCTTTTAGCTTGATTTTGGTAATTAACTTATAGGGTAAAATGCATTATCGACCACAACCTATGTCGGTCAGAGTATTTTGGTACCTAATCTATTAACATTTACACTTGAGTACCCAACCTTTGTAAATTGTGACATTTAAGTTCACTTGAGGAATAATTTGACTTAGATTGTGCACTCGGCTACCTATACATTGCATAATATGTGCACTTTGCACCCTATCTATGACATTTTGTACACCCGAATACCTACACATTGCATGATATGTGCACTTTCGTAAACACTTTAAGTCGTGCCTTACTCGACTACCTATGCATTGCATAATATGTGCACTTTGCACCCTATCTATGATATTTTGTTCACCCGACTACCTATACATTGCATGATATGTGCACTTTAGTATACAATTTAAGTCATGCCTAAGGCACGTGACAGACGTTTCGGAGGAAATCTTCTAAATTATTTCTCCAGTGGACTTAAGTGTCACAATTTACAAATGTTGAGTACTCGAGCATAAAACTTAATAGATTAGGTACCAATGTGCTCTGATCAACATAAGTTGGGGTCGAAAATGCATTTTACTCTAACTTATATTATGATTGTTTTTCCTAATTGTGTAAGAATAAGATTATCCTTCCTATTTGGATTAGATTATCAAATCTATTCCTCTGTAAATATGGGATTGTACATTGTAATTGATGATTGACTCTGAGAAATAAAGATGTAAGATCTAGTGTTGGTTCCTGCATATAGGTAGTTACCAATCCATGGTAAAATCCTTGTGTCATCTTTCATGTTTATTTGATTCTTGTGTAATTTTCGAAAGTTTGCAATTCATGTTGGGCGATACGCTATTCCTAACAACTATATCAGATCCATAGGTTTGTAGATTTAATAGACATCTTAGATGTAAATCTATAGGGAGCACTTTGCGTTAGCGTGGGTTTTGTCGTGAGAGCGATAGTTTTATTGTATGTAGCACAAATAGAGGTCAGGGTGAAGTCGGAGAAGATGAAAAAGGGGAATTGGGATCAGTTAGATCACCTGGCTAGGCGGAGTAATCGCGTTTGGCGTTAACAAAAAGACGCAAAGCCAATTTGGGTAGATTCGTAGAGCCGATGTTTTGTTGGCAGATGGATCAAACATAGCTTTTGTAGTCGGAGCGTTAAACAAATATGTGAGAGATCTGAGATTGACAAAAAATCCTAGGTATAAATAGGTGAGAAAGATAGGTGACCAAGGCGGTTATTCTTCAGTATGGAGAGGGTGCCGCACTAGAAAATAGAATGCCATGGACGGACACGAGAGTATGTTTTCGGATTTGTAATCAGTCTCCAAGTGGCAGATTGATGAGTTTGTGGTATGGAGATTGATTAATACAAGGGATTGGGATAAGTCAATGGAGTTAAAAGAGAAGCCAAAAAAGGGTCCTGAGATGGTCAAAGGCAGTTTGACCACAGGATTGGCAGCTTGCAAGTGTAGGATTGTGTTTTTTATGTGGCTTTGGCTTGATTTTGGTAATTGATTGTTAGATATTATTATTGCTCTCCTAATTAGATTAGTATTATTATTGCTTTCCTAGTTAGACTAGTATTCTTATTACCTTATTTATCTTTTACCTTCTTTATAGTTTAGGGTTTTCTTGTATTCTCTCTCTCTTGTAACTCTATAAATATGTTACTCAGTAATACAAGTTCCCTACGGGTTTTTCTCTAATCTAACATGGTATCAGAGCCATGGCTTCGAGCCATGGTATTTCAATCTCTCGCTTCTGCCATCCTCATGTCGCCGACCCCGTTCGGCGCACCTTATCTAGTTTAGTTTAGGATAGTTTTTTTTTCTTTATCTTTGTTTATGTTGTCGCCGCTCACCCTTGGAAAAATAAGGACTTGGAGTCGCCGCCTTATTTAATGGTTTTCAGACGAAACTGCTCCTCATTGAGAAGCGTCTTCGTTGAACAGCCGCCTTATTTAATGATTTCCAAACGAAACTGCTCCACCTTGAGAAACGTATTCGTCAAAATCTCTCTACTAAGCATTCTTTATGCCGGGACTGTCGTAACATCTTTTCTCGGTTTTTAGTTCAGTCTCAATGTTCAAGACTTTCACGTGTCGATTGCGGGGGAGTGTTAGATATTATTATTGCTCTCCTAATTAGATTAGTATTATTATTGCTTTCCTAGTTAGACTAGTATTCTTATTACCTTATTTATCTTTTACCTTCTTTATAGTTTAGGGTTTTCTTGTATTCTCTCTCTCCTGTGACTCTATAAATATGTTACTCAGTAATACAAGTTCCATACGGGGTTTTCTCTAATCTAACAGATTTGTATTAGGATTGGTTTTTCTAATTGCCTATTAATAGGATTGTGTTTCTTATTTGGATTAACTTTTTGTTTTCTTGAGTATCAAGTCTCTTTCTCTATAAATTTGGGCTTGTACATTGTAATTGATGATTGATTCCTAGAAATAAAAATGTGAGATCTAGTGTTTGCCCGTGGATGTAGACAGTTTGCCGAAAGTCATCGCGAGAGCTGTGTGGAGAGTCAATGTCAGGTCTTGAGTGTGATGGTCCAACATTAGTCAATGATCCTTTGGTTGTTCAAAAGGCATGAATTCAAGGCGAGGGAGAAGTCGTTCGCTCCTTTTTAGGGAATTCACTTTCTTTTGATGAGTTGATATTTTTGTCCCAAAGAATTGGTTTGCATTCAACTTGCGGCTTCCTGCTTCTTTCAGTGCGCTAAAGAGTGAGCCATATTTCCCTCCAGATATTTCATGGCTTATGCTGCCTATTTCTCGTGGGGATTCAACATTCCTCACAATCCTCTACAGTGGACATCGTTTGCCATGCCAGTTTCAACATTAACCAATAAACCAAGTCTCGCATTTCTCGCTCATGTACTTCAAGGGGTTTTTGAAGAGCTTCAAAAAATTGAATCTTTCAGCAACCCTTTATATGTTCTACATCTGTTCAGCATAAGAAAATTGTACAAGCATCGTATCGTATTTCTACTTTATTCTTCGAGAGGGTACTTCTTTATGGAGTCTTAGAAGTTCTTCTATGTACATGATGATGGTTGGGAGTTAACTTTCCTCTGGCTATGATGGTCTTCCAAACATTTATCCTCCTATGGATTCTCACTTGGACTTTCATGACCTCTTTCATTGCTTCACTTGATCTTATCTTGTCTTTACCTTCATTAGGTAATAGGAGGGCTTCATGTTGTTCTCGTCCATAGGCAGGATCTCAATGTTAGAGTTAGGTGTTCGGCGAGATAATCAAATGGGCTGCCAAATCTTTCTACACTCGCAGAACAATCTTGTTTTGATATTATCAATAAAAGATTTCTTTTATATTATATTGTTATATGTTCGATAAAGCCCCTTGGTTCACACAAAGCTATAAGAATATGTTGGCGCATCGGGTATGACAATCCTGGAATATATCTTGACGATTATGATCCTAAAGAACTAATCAAAAGTCATAGAATCATCGAAAAAAGGATATTTGATTATTGTCAAGACTTGCTTGTAGTATGACACTTCAATTTTAAGAGAACCTCGATCCATGGATTTGTTGAGTATCGACGCATGTATAAGGGTCCACATCGGGGATGACTGTACTAAACTGTCGCATTAAGATTTCATATTGGTCTCAGCGTCGAATGTGAAATCCGAAAGTCGTAAGCATAAAATTCCCATGACTTGAGGGAACACGATCGTGCGAGTGCATGAGCCACTGCAGTTTATCTTACTACATGTTTCCAGGTAAATCGTTAAATGGAGTATTTTGATACTTTCTAAGCTAATAGTTATAGCTTTTGGCCTCAAGTGTTCAATCCTAACATATAATAGATTAGGACATAGATGCTACAAAAGTAAGATGCATAAGAATAAGAATCCATAACCTGCCTGAAGCTGGTATATTGATCAAAATTCTCTGCAACATGCAAGTTGTGGTAGCACTTGAGTACTATCTAAGTAGTTGATGATTGGTACTCTCACTTAAATACTATCTAAGTGTGTAGCACTTAGGTCAAAAATCAGAAAAGCATTAAGCTAGTACTCACAACGTCAGCATGGCTTCCAGCAGATATAAACGTATCAAAGACAACGAACGAAAGACAGTTAAAAAAAGTTTTGATGATGAAAAAGAATGATCAAAGATGCAAAGACCAGAAACCCTCAAGTTTATGGGCTTCAGGACAATTAATTTATTCCCAAAATTTAAAGATTCAATAGAAGAGTAACAGCATCATGAAGTTTGATACCTCGATGCATAGTCAATCACACAAGAAAGCTTCTAAAATCTCACTAATCAACAAACGATGAAATTCCTGATAAAAGATAGTGCGAATTGCTAAGTGATTAATAGGCCTTTTGATCAACTATTCAAGTCGAACCATTTTCATAATAAATGTGATTCCTCTGAACATGATCATCCAACAAACCATCAGTAGCACAGTCTTCTGGAGTAGTAAGGATCTCAGATATGAACTTTATCAAAGAGCAAAGCCCACCCAAAAAGTTATGGTCAATAATACCTTTGCCCTCAACAACGTGCGCGAAATCAATGAGCCTGATCTCTGGACGCGGGCCCTTTCCATTTGAAATAAGATCCTTTTCAAACATCATAAGAATTGAGCAAGAATAGAAATGATAAGTAGTTTGATCCTCAAACCATGCCTTCAACTCAAGTAACTGCGATAAAATACCGGTGGACCCACCATACACAATCGAAGCAAAAGCACAATCAGGCTTTCGATCCAACGGTCCAGATGCATTGTTAGAAACAAACTTTTTCAGAAGCAACTTAACTTCATCGGATGAAAGAGATTGAACCCATGATTTTTTCTCAGGTTTCCAAAACCCTAATTCTCTGCTTCCGAATATTTGCAACCCTGATAGCCTAAACCCTAATGGAAGGCTCGAAGATTTTCTATCTTTCTTCAAACACTTTTGGACGTATTCCTCTGGGGCTTCTGGGGGCCACGTTCTAGAACCAATTTTAATGTCCATTACTGATGGATTAACTCGACCGAAATTAAGATCTTGTAGAACTAGATGAGGTTGCCTTCCGGATCCATCAGAAGCCTCAATGAGCTGAGTACCGTAAAACTTGGGGAAAAATCTGCTGATATGTTCAGGAATTTTGGAGTTGGAAGAGAATGATGAATAGAAAGACACTTCATGGGACCCGCGTTCATCGCCCTGAAGAGGCTTGTAGAAACGCCCCGAACCATCAACAACAGGACCGAGTTTACCACCAATGGCTTTGTGGCCTGCAACCTGATGATCTGGGACTTTAAGCATGATTTTTCCACTTAAAGATCAATATCTCTTCAATTAATCGACTGATTAAATATAACCTGCAAGTATAAAGAGGTGTCATTTCATTTTGTATATATAGTCGCGAAATCCTGAAAATGCTATGGGAATATAAAATATGCAACAAGGACTCAAAGATGGCTGGTCCAAAGATTTGTTCTAATGTTCTATTTTTATTGCCAAAATAGAGAATAAAAAGGCTTCTATGAAAGTTGGATGCTTCACAACTACTGCCCGTGTGAACCAAATGAAACAGGATATAAGGCCGTCAAATATGCAGGCTACTATTCAAGAATATCATGCCTACCAGAAAGAAGCTACGAATTTGTTAAGTTTGCAGTTTCAGGTTACTTTAAAATCCTATAGCAGCCAATTAGGTGACCGAAAAGCAAAGAATGCTAATTCGTCCACTATTTTTCCCAATTGCCATTTTTTTTTGTGGTAGCCAAGTTGCAATTGAGTTATCAACTACCGAAAACCACCCAATATTCCCTCTCCACCACTTGCAGCCCATATTTTTCACAAGTAACACTGTCCATACAAGCATCATGAGGATAGACAACTTCAAACTCATTTGATTTTCTCCCTGATTGGTTGATTACCTTCTTCACTTTTCTTGATTAGTTTAGATCCTATCGGTCCGTGTGTTTCATTTCTTATTCCATTTTCCATGTGCGCGTAAATATACAAGTGATCTGAATTTTATAAACGAGTCAAGTGTATACGAAACCGTATAGAATCATCATTCCGGAATTGGAATAGAAGATCAGATTTAACCATAAAAGTTGTTCTTCATTAATCAACCCTCAATTCTAAAACACAAAAGGATTAAACAGATCAGATTGCATGTGCTTAATAAGTAAAAAAAATAAAATAAAAGTCGGATGGAACCTCTGTTTTCGGTTTCATTTTGCTAGTAAAAGGAATCAGACATACATAAATCAATGAAAAAGGCTTTAGCAATTATGCTAAACGGAAGCATATGTAGACTGACCGAATTTATCCAAGAATCTACTTTTCAAGTGCATATACCAAAGATAGAAAGCGATGATAAGATCAAAAACATACCTTTTTCAGTAAAATTAAAGGGCAATTGCTGGGTAACTTTAATTTAATAACCCAGAAAGAGAAATGCTCTGATTAATTTATGATGGAAAAGAGGATAAAAAGCGTTTCGCCTTTTCTGGGTTCCTGACAAATCCCAATTTGCAATTTTAATTTACACAGTGTGTTCTTGTTTAAGGTTTAATAAAAAGTGAATCTGCGAATTTAGCTTTTTCTTCTTGTTTTTTTTCTTGAAGGTGACATTGGATAGGTGGTGGTGTTATTGTCATCACGTGAGACGCACGTTTGGGAGCATAATTCTTTTGTTCAAATTGGAGATAATCACATCTATAGTCCCCCATCTTTTCTGTTTGTATCACTTAAGTCCCTCAGGTAATATTTGTTTCATTTACGTCCCTTATGTTCTAAATTCTATGTCATTTAAGTCCTCCAGTTGTTTTATAGAATAATTTTTATTTCAAATAAGTCCTTATAGTTTCATTACCTCTCAAACCTAGCCTGTTAGAAGATATAATAAGCACTTTACCCGAGTTTAAGCAAAAGAAGGATCCTGCGAAAAAATGGTATCAGAGCCTCAGGTTATTCATGAAATACTTAAATAAATTTACATAAGATTAAGTCTAAGCCTTATGGAGGAGAATTAAAACAAGAATGGAACCGAACAACAGTTCGATCTATGACGAGAACAAGGAGTATTTCCAGATACTGGAAAGACAACGAGACGAAGGGATTGATAAATTAATCCAAAAGCACGAGAGACTCTCTAAAGAGATTAGAGAAACTATTACAAGAGTACAGAAGAAGACTCCTGTAAAGGATCTACCGGCTTCAATCCGGTATTATGAGAGAAAGTTTGCCATGGATAGAAAATTTCAAGGCAATGTTGCGAGAGATCTACAACTCGCAGAAATCCAAGGCAAATGGCCAGGAAAAGCTAACAAAGGTAACTCTTTCAATTAAACAGTTTATATGAATTGGAAAGAGATTGAAACGGATACATCTAAGATCTCTAAGGATCTTAGAGAGATCCAAAAGACAGTTCAAGATTACGGACATAGGCTAGAACATCTACCTATGAAAATCGAAAACTTGAACCAAAACCTTGAGGAAATCCTCAAGCTTATTCCAGATCTACAACGATCTATGTCAGATCTAAAGACAGAGGTCAGAGAACTGAAAACCAGGCAAGGTATAACCAGTACATCCAAACCAAAAAAGGATAGAATCGGTGATGCACTTGGACGAGTAGACCTTCTACATCAGAAGGGAAAGGCTAAGGAAGTTCCTAAGCCTAAAACTCATGATGAATTACTCATTGATATCCTTCGAAGTATTAAATAATATGGATATAACAAGAGTAGATCCATCCGATCTCCAGGAATTAGCTGAGTCTTTTTCACAATTACATGTTGTGGAGCTAGCTAATGTAAAAACACATGAACTCGCACTAGGCTTTCCAGCTCCTGGAGAGAGTTCAGCCTCTAATATTCCTCCACCGGATGAACCGATGAGAGAAGGTGAAGATTTTCATACAAACGCAGAACCCGCTCTTAGAGGGGTAACGTTTAAAGCAAATCACACAAGAAACCCAATTAGGGTACCGGAAAATACACCATGGGCAAGGACTATGTCACATACCTTGAATCCATACGGTACTATCCTAAATCTGGATGTCATTGATTTCAGAAACATCGAAAAAATAATCGATGAATGGGTAGCCTCTATGAAAATAGCCGCTACTACACTGGAACTTGATAAAGAAAACTTCATAAGGATAATGGAGTTAAGCTTAGAAGGTTCTGTAAAGACAGGTTGGGAACGCACCCCGACAGAATCTAAGCAAGAAGTGTTAGCCGGAGAATCTAAAAGCACTATTGCTGATAGATTTGGAAGGATAACCAAATTAAATTTCATCGGGGACGGATACTTTGGTGAAAATAATTCTGAAAGAACTAGAGAGTACACACAAGCACTCTATGGTCTTGAGCTAAGAAATATTTGTGCCATTGATGAGTATATCTATTGGTTCCGAAAATATTTCTTTCATGCGGATGTAAGTGCAGAGATTGCTGCACCTATGTTCTTTGCTAAGATTTGTAGTCCTTGGAGAGAAATGTTAATACATGCTTACAAGGTTCCAGAAGGACAAGTTGATACAGTCGCAAGACGAATGTCTTTCTCAAAAGACAAACTAAAAGACTGGTGTCAACAAGCAGCTGTTCAAAAGAATATGAAAAAGCTGAAAGGAAAAATGAAGAGAGCCCCTCTTTGTTGTGATAATAATGATTTTCCAACAATAATTGGAGAATCAATCGAGCAGCGAAAAAGGAGAAAGCATTTAGATTGCTCTGATAACAAGAGCAACAAAAGGCGATCTGCTTTCAGGTGAAAGTCTTGGTGGTCTAAATCAAAAGCCCGATCTTATAAATCCGGCCAAATATCAGGACCAATCAGGGTTTCTTCCCAGAGGTCAAGGAACTCGGACGGAAAGAAACCTATAAGACGAACTTTCAGAAAAGCTCATACTAGAGCAAATGAAAGTTTCAAAGATTGTAACTGTTGGGCATGTGGAGCTCGAGGCCACATTTCTCCAGATTGTCCGCAAAAGGGTGGCGAAATAAAACAATTTGAAGCCACTGCAGATATACTGGATGCAGTTTTTTACGGCAATTTGGTACCCATATACCAATTCGAGAATATTCCCTCAGACGAAAGCGTCTATGAGGAAGAAATAGAAAGTAATTCCGATGAAGCATCAACCGAATCGGAATAATGCCAGGAATTCCTATTTGTACAGTTCAACAACTTAGAACTGTAATCTCTGATATTAGAGAAAAGATAGAAAAAAGTAGAACCATAATCCTGCATTATAAATCTACTATTCAATTATTAGGCGAAACACCTCTCCACCTAAGGAAAATAATTGAGCATGAGACCAAAATTCAGGTTTGGTCACAGAATATTCATACTCTCGAAAATTGGATAGAAAGTATGAATAAAAGTAATCGTTCTATATTCCAAGAAAGAAATAATTCTTTCTAATGGAATACTCCACCGAAGGAGATAGGCTTCAGACAACTGATAGCCTAGCTGGTTTCTTTTCCAAGGCATCTATATCAGATAAAACCATGGAAAAAATCATGAGGCAAAATTCAAGTATTGATAAATACGATGGATTTAGAGTCAACAGTGTTAGCCGAATCCTAAATCAAATAGGATTAACTCAAAACCGGCATAACATCAGATACAAAGTGAGTTCTGGGGAATTTGCAATCCCTATGGAATTAACAGGTAATGTGATGGATATGCAACTCATTCCGAAAGAAGAAATTCTGGAAGAATTAAGTAAGCTAAGAGAAGAAGAAGCTCTTACAATGAAATGGATCCATATAGGCACCATTGAAGTTGTAATCAAAGCAACCTTCAAAGAAGGTGTTAATTCTCCGTTACATTTATCCATAATGGATAAAAGAATTAACAACTTAAGAGACGGATGTCTTGGTACAATGGTAGGGAATTTATATGCAGGCAAACTAATGTTTGACATTCATCCAAGAATTGCATATAACCTAGCCGACCAAGATTTTAGCCGAGTCTTAACCCTTCATCAAGATTTTAAAAGAACAGATCTCATGAAAGAGGGAAATAGACCATATTCTATTACATATAGAATTGCTTATGCACTTTCCAATACACATCATTCTGATTTGTTTATCCGGAAAGAGTATATTGAAATTCCAAGAATTTTCAAGGAATTTGCTAAGGTAATGGCACCCGATCCAATTCAAATCCCAAGAATTGGAGGTGTAGATATCTTAATCCGAGACCATCCAGTTCTAGACCGTTCAATGAGTTCTAGAATATATTGTAGTAGCAGGATGTCCTTTTCAGAAGAAAGGATAAGGAGTTTAAAAGGAAAAAAGTTACTCAACGATTCAACTCCTCAAGCTATTCGGGTAGATAATGTAAAAATTAAAAGCCCAGAAGGATGGAAAGATGTGCAAGTAATGTTTGATATTACAGAGAAAGATAATTCCTTTCCCTGTGAGGAGCTATATCACTTGCAACAATCTACTGTTAACAAATATGAAGGAATGCTAGATATAGCAGGCTATGAAGTATTTGTTACAGGGAGTGCAGGACGAGACCCAGGAATTGTTATTCTGGGATTAAGTTTCCTTGAGGAACATAAACCTTGGGGAAGAAAAGGAAAAAGCATGGAATTTAGCTTGGATGGACATATTATTCAAGTTGAATAAATGACTAGCCCCTTTTCTATATACATATCTTTTGGTATGTTATACGATCAATATAAATCTGAATATTTTGCAGCTTATATTGACTCTGGATCAGGGATTTGTACATCAAAACCTGGAGTGTTTCCTAGTAATACTATGGAAGCCTTACCCGTTATTGCAGGAAGAGATTTTTCTAAGAAAATCCTCATTCTCAATAAAGGAATTCGAGAAGCACATATCATGATTGGAGGAGCATTGGGCACATTATGGTTCAAGGTAAAACTGCCACCTATCTATTTTCATGATACAGGCGCAGATATTTTGCTAGGTAACAATTTTATCCAGACCTTTGCAAAATATGTACAAAACAACACCACTAATGTGTTGAGTTTTACCACTCTTTGTGGTAATCACATCCAAGTTTTGCGGCGCGCAAACGCTTTTAATCGGCTCATGCCGATTCTGTTTCGCAGCAAACGTGGTGATTTCATTAATCCCGATTCTAAATTAACCCATCCTAAAATGAAGGATAAACGGAGATTTGGAAAAGCTCTTTTATCATTTAGACTACATGGTCTAATTGACAGCCAGGACGAACACTGTTATGAGAATTCACAAGAAGAGTTACAACTTCTTAAAAAGGAATTACAGTATTGGTCCATAGATAACATTAACGAAGAAAGTTTACTTTCTCTCGAAAATGTGAAGAGACTAATTCAAAGGAACTTTAACGAGAATCCTTTGGCTTGGTGGGATAAAAACAAAATCGAAGCTACTCTGAAAGTAAAAGAACAATGCATGTATGAGTATGTTCGATACAAGCCAATCCAGATGAACATGGAGGATAAGAAAGATATACAACTTATCATAAAAGAACATATCAATCTTAATCTCATAGAAGCTGGAGTCTCTGCTTACAGTAGCCCTGGTTTCCTGGTAAGGAACCATAGCGAGGTAAAAAGAGGAAAACCTAGACTAGTCATCAATTACCAAGGTATCAATAAGATACTAGAATTTGATGGTTATTACATCCCAAGCAGAGAACACTTAATTGAATGCATTAAAAATGCTAAGGTGTTTTCAAACTTTGATTGTAAATCTGGGTTCTATCAAATAAAGATGGAAAAGGAGTCTAGAAAGTATACGGCTTTCTCTACCCCTCAAAGTCAATATATCTGGAATGTACTCCCAATGGGATTAGCAAACGCACCACAGATATATCAAAGAAAAATGGATAATCTATTTAAAGATTATTTCGAGTATATGTTTGTCTACATTGATGATGTATTAATTGCATCTAGAAATATGGAAGAACATATTAAACATCTTAAAATATTTTCTCATGTATGTTTTAAAGAAGGATTGGTGCTTTCAGAAAAGAAAGCAATAATTGGAGTTAATAAGATCGAATTTATGGGTATTCTTATTGACGAAACTGGTATTGAACTTCAAGAACATATTGTGGAAAAAATACGCAATTTTCCTGATGTTTTAAAAGATAAGAAACAGCTTCAAAATTTTTTGGGAATTGTCAACTTTGCTGGAATTTTCATAAAAGATCTAGCAAAATACAGGAAAGATTTCCGGCCTCTTTTAAAGGAAACAGAAAACACAAAATGGAAGTGGGAAGAAATTCACACTCAAAGGATTCGAGAGTTGAAACAAGTTTGCAATAATCTGCCTAAACTTGCAATTCCTCAAGATAAGGATGAACTGGTAGTCTATACAGACGCCAATGATTATAGATGGGCAGCAGTGCTCATGAAAAAGGCAACTACTGGAGAAGAACCTTGTCGATATGCAGGAGGATTGTTCACTGAACAACAAGCCAGTCTTTGGCATATTAACGAGAAAGAATTCTATGCTGTTTGGAAGGCCTTTAAAAAATGGCCATTATTTTTACTAGCAAAAGAATTCATTTTAAAGGTTGATAATACGAATGTCAAAGCTTTTTTAAAAAATAAACTTGAATCAAAGATTGAAAAAGCGCATATTCTCAGATGGCAAGCAGAATGTCAGTATTATTGTTTTGACATTATTATTGTGAAATCTCATGAAAATATTCTTGCAGATTTCCTAACAAGAGATGGAAGTGTCTGAGGCCAACTCCATCATCACAAGATACAGACATCTCAGGGAAAACCTTGAGGAGCTTGACAAAAGAATTGGACAGCTATCAGTTAACGCTGAAGTAGCTGGACATGTACAACGAGCTGATCTGGGCATAGTCCAGGAAACCCTTAAGGGAGCAACGTATGCCATGACTATGTTATGGAATACACTACAAGAACCTATTCGAAAGGCATCATCCTCGGTGATGACTCGCGAGTTAAGAGAGCAGGACTCCATACCCGCGTTTAGAGAACGGGGCTCTATACCCGGAGCAGTGGATTCAAATACCACTTGCACAAGTCCATTCTCAGATTCTGAGGAAAAGGAACCAATTGAACAGAAGGAAGCGCAAGCTCCTACTAGTTCAAGTCAACCCATCACCTTTGGGGTTAAAGAGGGAGAGATTAATCTTAGGCCACGGACAGGCACTTCTAAGATTAATATTAACCCAATTAATTTACATTGGCAGGGTTATCAGCGCTCTTGGGAAAAACTACTCTCAAGAAAAGGAATAAATCCTAGTAGGTCTTTGGTAGAAATATCAGGGAAATATCCTAGGATTTGGATGAAGGAAGGATCTAATCCAGATGACGTCCGAGAATGGTATGATTTTGGGGCAATTGCTTCAATACATACAATGTCACCTAGTTTTCCGGAGATATCCAAACTACCGGACTGGATCACAGGAGCCGTGTACGATTCATGGCAAAACAAACCTCACCTCAAGAGAGGTGATATCTTGGAGTTAAAAATCATTTCAGCAGCTCCAGAAATTACAGGAAAAGGGTCTCATCCAGCATTTCATTTTATCAAATTACAGAGACCAGACATGACGGCCTATACCAAAATACAGGTCGCAACAGGCGAAGCTCCTTTGGTTAGCAATATCAATGAAGACGATATATCCACCAGAAGAGCATGGGGTATGTGGGTCTGTCTTACAGAGATGGACAAGGTCAAGTATCCATTCAAGATCTTCACACATTCAGTGAATGGGTCATTCCTGTTAAATTCAATGACAGGAAAAAGTACAGATTTCGCAGAAAAGGTCTTCGAGCAAAAAAGGACCGTAATCTGGGAAAACAAGTTACCAGCAACTGATGCAACCAGGAAGAAGGCCTGCAACATGATGCATGTTGATCTTTGGCACAACCGGGAATGTTCAAGTTGTGAGTTTCAAGAAAAACCCTTATTTGGTACAAAAATACGGGTTACCAAAGCAAAACCCGAATCCGAAAAGGATAAGGGAAAAAGGAAAACATTTTACCCAAAGGGTTTTCACAACCCCGGTAAAACCATGTAAACGACAAAGGCGGCCTATAAAGTAGGCGCACCAACCATCAGTCATGTGAGTGAGTGATGAAAGACCACAGCTGGAAAAGCAACCAGCTGTAAAAAGTCAGGCGTGGCAGACAAAGTGGCCATCACAAGGACCCACGCGCACTCATCAAGAATGACGTATGCAATGACGCCAAAAGCTTAGATAGAGTTTGGAATCCGCATTTGGAATCCGAAGTTCACAACTATAAGAAGGGAGTCAGAAGCAGATGGGGATCATCGAAAATTTTCTCCAACTCTTTTAAATTACAAAACATCATAAAAGTATTTGTAATCTTTCTTCTGTTATAGTTGTAATATTCGAGTGTATGGGGGTTTCCCCAATAGTAAGTCCTCTCATGAGAGGCTAAAGGTTTTCTCCTCCAATATAGGGGTAGAATAAGATTATGTAATTTTAATTTGTATTTCATGAATAAAAGAAGGCTTTGTCCAACGTGTTGTCCAAAATCCAAATTATAATTCTATCTGTTTATACCTTTTACGCCCTCGGGCAGGAAACGAAGGGGGCTGTGCTGTGTATTGCCGAAGGAGCCAGGGACTGCGAACCATAAGCTGCGGTTGGTGGTTGGAATAAGTCCGTAAAATCAAGGACTTGGAATACCCGGCGATAAGGCGGTCAAACGAAGGTATAAACTTATGCAAAGTTAATTTTATTTCGGAAGCATGTTGGGCCTAATCAATTGGAATACCCTTTTGCTAAAACTTTTAAGTAGTTTATTCGTAAAATAAAGTTTATTGGCTGTTTTGAAAAGGGGTGAAAATATGGGGTTAGTTTGAAATAAAGAAAAGAAAAAAAAAGGGCCATAGTGACACAACTTATCACGAAGAGGGACCAATGTGCCACTTTTATTAGATGAAGGACCAAAGTGAGACAAACCCAAAAGCAGAGGGATCATAGGAGTCATTTTCTCTTCAAATTATTTTCTTATTAACCAATGCATGTATCATACAAGATTTGACTTATAAGTTTTTTTAAATGGTTTTAATAAATTTTCCACCTTTACGTGCTTAATTTTTAAATTTTTCTTTGATAAAAGTGTAAGAAATAAATGGCTCACATAATTATTTTATCAATATTAAAGTTTATTTGTTAAAATAAGTAAGGTTGTAATATTAAGTAATATTATCCCATTGACTAGTGAAAAGACATGACTTTACGTAATGTAAAGTCATGACTCTAAGTGAAAAAGTATTTTGATGGAAGGTAACTGTTAGAATTTGAATATAAAGAGAATTGGTTCTCTCTATAAATCTGTACACTCTACATGCAGAAAACATTCTGATAAAAGTATACGCTATATTCTCCATCACTGAAGAGGGGTCAAGGGAGAGAAATCATTCTTCCTCACGAGATTTTGTAATGAATCAACGATAAGAGACTACAAATAAAAGTCATGGATAAAGGTTAGTGTCTTATTCATTATAATTATCGAATTATGTGAAAATCATGAAGTTCACGATTATGGGAATCATGTATAATTGTACGAAATTTAACTTACATGTGGTATCAGAGCATGGTTATGAACTTATGATTTTTCGGTATGGATCATTAATCTGTTGTTTATTCTGAATCGTTGTGAGAATATGTTTATATTTTTCGTTGCAAAGATATATGATCAAAGTATGTGAATTATTCTCGATTCTACTTTGTATGGTTGAGTAAATAATTTTGAGAAAATAGCAGATACCCCCTCCCCCAAACTATGAGGTGATGTGCTCTTTGCCCCCCAAACTATTAAAAGTTGCAATCAACACCCTAAACTATCATATATGTGCACTTTGCCCCCTCGGTCAGCTTCGGGCAGCACACAGGGGGCAAAGTACTACAAACCGCATAGGTAAGGGGGCAAAGCGCACATCACTTTATAGGTTTGGGGTATCTGCTATTTTCTTTTCCTTTTTTTAAATTCAAATATTTTTAATATTAACTCAACCCTTCCTGAGTTAGCTTCGGGAAAATTTTTACCCATTCATCGTTCAATTTAAATCATGCATATTGGGATTTATTTGAATTTTTCTTGAAATATTATTTCTAGGTTTGAAATAAATAATTTTCAAATATGAAAATAAGAAAAATAAAAATAAAACATGAAAATAAATAAGAAAACAATGAAAAGAAGTATAAATTCAAATATTCATAATTTTCTAAAAACAAAAAAGACAATTCAAAAATCCGAAAACACGAAAATAAATAAAAAAATGAAAAAAAAATCAAAATAAATAAAAAAATATGGTGATGTGCGCTTTGCCCCCTCACCTATGCAGTTTGTAGCACTTTGCCCCCTGTGTGCTGCCCGAAGCTGACTGGGGGGGCAAAGTGCACATTTATAATAATTTAGGGTGTTGAGTGCAACTTTTAATAGTTTGGGGGGGTATCTGCTATTTTCTCAATAATTTTATTGTGATCGATTCACGAAACTGCCGAATGACATGAAATTGATTTCACTTGATCGAATGGGTGAGAACTCCACTAAAGTGTAATCCCATTAATTGCGTTTGTTATTATAATATAATAATAGGTTACAACAAACATATTTGGGAAATTACATAATGCATGTGTATATGTGTTTACACTAAAAGGAAAATATAAAAATGGAATTCGAACCCCAAAAGGCCCGGTAGCAACAAGAACGAAAAATCATTTCTAGAAGTAGCCCATTATATGATATATGTATTGTTGGGCTAGAGAAATCAACTGAAATAAAAGCCCAAAAGAACGAAGAAATCCGCCCGTGGAGAATGCGCGCTAAGACAAGAGATTTTGAAAGAACTGTTGCAAGCGGTTTCAGGAGTTATGAAACGTGGGCTTATTGGATCAGGATATATGCGGAGAAAGAAAGGCACAAGAAAGAGGACAATCAGACAAACTCTGCAAAAAAATTTCTTTCTTTCTGTCATTAGTTTGTAGTAATCGTAAACGTAATTAGGTTTAGTATAATTCTAGAGTAACTAGTCAGTAGCATAAATTAGTTCGCTAGCAGCAATGTAATCGAGCGTTTTACTCTTCCATCCAGAAGAGTTCATCAGAGAATTCATGGAGGTACATTTTACTTGAGTTTTTAAGTGTTGATTAATTACTCGAGTTTTTAGTTTATCTCTTAATTTATTACTAGCATTGCATCACGAAAATTATTTGCAAGACGTAAACCACCATTAGCACATATAAGCAGGGGTTACGAGATAATTCTCAGTGGTGAATTATCAAGGGGCTTGGATCGAACATTCGAAATCCTTCCCTAGGCTAGTTTGTTTGAAAAACACGAAACAAATTTTTGGCGACCGCAGTGGGAGTTTCGAATTTGACTTTCGTAAGTCTGTTATAAGATGTCAGAAGATTCTTCTAGAGAAGAACCGAATGATGATCTTGAAACACAACCTGTGTCTCGGCACAGGGTTAGAGCGGATAAGATGTATGAGCAATTTGTGAAAGTCATGAAACAGACTTTAACAGGTGCTCGAGGCGATCAATGAAGGGAATTCAATAATCAGTACCGAGCACTAGCTCAAGAATCCGCTCGAATATTTACTGCAATAGTGCAAGATATTGCTATAAATGCCCAAGAGGGCTTGGCTCGAGAAGTTAGTCGAGTTGTAACCGAATTAGGAAAAATATTTAACCAAACCTGCTATGTCTTCTCGAGAATGGTGAACACTCAGGTAGTGAATGACTTGGAACCACTAATCGAAAGACACAACATCCTAATAGAAAAAGTGTCACAATTGATAGCAGTAGAACTAACAGTTCGAACAAGACGCGGGAATTTAGGAGAACCCCTACCTGGTTATCCTCGAGAAACCAGAAACAGGAGTAGTCGATTCGAAGTCGTCCAGACATCGAATACATCCCCAGTAAATGAACATAATTTTGTAAACCCATTCATGCCTGGGGGCAAGCAGGAGTGGGATAACAACCTTTTGTTTAGAACATGCGTCCACCTCCTGGTATTTCTCAAAACATGAATTCGAATCAGTTTCAACCACAGTCTTCGAGACAAAATTTCACAATCCCATTGGTTGGCTATGGGCGAGTACTCGGCGGTTACCACACTAATAACCTCTTTAGTAGCTTCGAAATACCCACAACAATTACACAAGGGCAATTCCCTGGGGGACAGGGTCAAGTGCCAGCTTACCCAGGAGTTTCGAATACTTCTTTCCCTATGGGAAACCCTGGATTCTTGAATCCATCCATGGGTCAAGGAATTAACGCGTTCCCAAATAATATTCAAGTACCATATGCAGGGGGCAAGTTGTGCCGATGCGGCGATGCCCATATGAGAGGAAATATTGGGGGATAATTTTCTGATCCCGTTCAAACTTAGATCGAAATGATCATTGAGAGGATGTATGGACCGGGTTTTCGATGAAACCACAGACTGATGCCAGGGAAGCCCTACCCTAATTGGATAGACAGAAACTTCCCTTTTCCTCGAAATTATAAAATTCCCGATTTCACCCTATTCTCTGGAGACGACCATGTATCCGCTCTCAAACATTTATCCAGGTTCACATGCCAATGTCGAGAGGCCTTGGATCAGGATTTTCTCAAGCTAAGGCTTTTCCCTAGTTCCCTAATAGGATCGGCCTTTAATTGGTATATAAGCCTAAACACGAATTCCATAAGTAATTGGGACAAAATGCAATTCTAATTTCAAAACCATTTCGCTCGAACAGATCCGGGGATATCGATGAGTGACCTCGCTAAAATAAGAAAGAATGTAGGAGAGTCAGTCGAAGAATTCCTAACACGTTTTAAGAAAGCAAGAGTTAAATGTCACCTTAACTTGCCCGAAACTGATTTTGTACAGTTAGCCCAACAAAACATGACCTTCGAATATAGGTTAAGATTTGATAGCATGCCTTTTGCTGATTTTAGAAGTCTAGCCGAAAGTGCCATAAGATATGAGAACATACTTAAGGAGGAAAATAATAGGAAACATCAAGGCTTTAATGCCTTCGAAATAGGAACCCCATGGGTGTTCGAAAAAGCCTATGAAGTCGATCTGGCAGAGTTCATAAAGGGGCCTCCCTATCATTGTGGGCCCTCAAACAGAAAGACTGCATGGTGACTGGGTCATTACAAACGAAAAAAGAGAGAAATTACACTTTCGATGTAACGAAAATTGAACAAATATTCGATTGGCTAATAGCCAACAAGAAGTTAAAATTTAAAGGAAAACATAGGATGCCTTCGAAAACCGAAATAAAAGGCAAATCATATTGTAAATGGCATAATGCGTTCTCTCATGACACCAATGACTGTTTTTTATTTCAAAACTTAATCCAAGATAAGATATATTCGAAAGACCTCATTTTTCCTGACACTCAGAAAACTAACATAGACGAAGATCTATTTCCCATTATGAATCTCGAAATTAATACTCTTAAATGTTCTGATTTGCAGGTCACTATAGAAACCAAGGTGGCTATAAGAACGTTTAACAGATTGATTGACGAAGGAATACTGACCTTCCCTAAGGTCAAAGATGAAGGCCTCGAGGGAATGTGCAGGTGGCACATGAACACCCTCCACACTACGGATCAGTGCCAGATTTTCAGACGTTTCGTAGCTAAACAACTCAAGAGGGGTCTGATCACTTTGTCCTCAACATAGAAGAGAATCTGGGGCTTGAGCCAAATTGAAGGAAAAACAGAAGGAAATCGAACCTCCTAGGGAGAAGTCGAAAAGCGAAGAAGAAACTTATAAACAGGCGCTCGAAATGCCCATATGTGAAACTAAGTATGAGACACCCGGTCGAGTGGTGAACAATTTGACTAAACTACAGAAGGCCCTGTGCCATCACTGCGCCGATACCCTCCACTACGAGTTACAACGCTTTTTAGGACACGTGAACTTTCTACGAAGATTTATATCGAACTTAGCAGGAAAGACGGAAGCATTTTCCCCACTCTTGCGATTAAGAGAATGAGAGAATTTTATCTGGAAAAGAGAGCAACAAGAAGCTTTCAAAGCAATAAAGCGATACCTCACTCAACCACAAGTATTAATTCCTCCTCGAAATGGGAAGAAGCTAAGATTGTACATATCAGCAGCAGATCATTCCATTGGATGTCTCTTCGTACAAGAAAACGATAGAGGATTTGAACAGGCCATTTTTTACTTAAGTAGACTATTGAAGGAAGTAGAAGAAAGGTATTCATCTATTGAAAAGTGGTGCCTTAGTCTGTATTTCGCTTATGTTAAATTGAGGCACTATTTCTCCGCATATATTATAGAAATAGTATCCCCAACGGACGTGATCAAATTCATGATGAATCAACCTTTAGTAAAAGGAAGGCTAAGTAAGCGGAGTCTAAGTTTACTCCAGTTTGATTTGGTTTATGTGCCTCAGAAGGCTATCAATAGACAGGCATTGGCCGAATTCCTTGCTGATCATCTTTAGAAAACCAATACACTAAACAATCTCGAAATCAAATTTATGGACTTGGTACCGTGGACACTCCATTTCGATGGATCAAGTACCCGAAAAACTGCGGGTATTGGATTATACATAGTATCTCCAAATAAGGCAATCACCAAAATATACACGAAAATTGAGGGTGAATGTACAAACCATATAGCAGAATACGAAGCTCTCATATTACACTTGGAGGTTTTACTCGAAATGAATGTTAGGAATATTGAGATAAGGGACGATTCCCAATTAATCATAAATCAAGTGAAGAGAATCTTTAAATGTGTAAGCCCATTGGCGATAGCCTCATTCGCTAGAGTACACGAACTATTAAAGAATTTTAATATTGTCAAAGTCACCCATGTACCAAGGGAAAGTAATCAGATGGCGAACGATTTGGCTCAGATAGCTTCAGAATACGAATTAGACCCTATTTTGCTCGAATCAGCAATCCGGTTCGAACCAAGAATGGTCTTACCTTTTGAACAAAGACACATATCAATTAATAAAATAGACATTATGAAAGAAAAAGATGATTTACGTAGTGAAATTGTGGAATATCTTAAAAACCCAGCAAAATGAGGGTTCTCGAATAAACTAAAATTGATTGCGCATCATTATTTCTTTGCCAAACAGGAACTATACAGAAAAGACTCCCAGGGAGTTTTATCAAAATGTCTTGATCTGGAGGATAATCATGGCCGAAACGCACGAAGGAATATGTGGGGCCCATCAAGCGGGGCTGAAAATGAGATGGTTAATACACAGATATGGGTACTATTGACCAACAATGTTAAGGGATTGTATAAATTATGCCAAGGGGTGCAGGCAATGTCAAAGGTTCGGTAAAATATTAAGACAGCCTGCAGCCGAATTGAATTCAATAATCAAACCATGGCCATTTCGAGGATGGGCTATGGACATCATTGGCGAAATCAAACATGCCTCTTCTAAAAAACATAGATATATCTTAGTGGCTAAAGATTATTTCATGAAATGGATCGAGGCTAAGGCTTTCAAAGACATCAATTCGAAGAAATTTATGGAGTTCATTAAAGAAAATATAATTACTAGATTTGGGATCCCTGAATCTGTAACGTTTGATCAAGCCAGAGTCTTTAACAGCACCCAGATGCTTACATTCTTAAATCAATTTGGGATCAAGTTATTAAATTCGACACCGTATTATGCCCAGGCAAATGGGCAAGCTGAATCATCAAATAAATTGATTAAAGGTTGCATTTCAAAAAGATAGGGAATATTCCCAGAAATTGGCACGAACTGCTAATCGATGCGTTGTGGGCTTTGAGAACAATCAAGAAGAACAGTTTGGGGATATCTCCATTTCAACTGGTTTATGGCCATGAGGCTGTAATTCCCATAGAAGTCAGTATCAAGTCGAAAAGAGTTTGCGAACAAATGCATCTTACAGCAGAACAATATATTGAAAATATGAACATTGAACAGTTAGATCATGAAATATTGCAAACTATGGCTTTAAAACGAATCGAGCTCCAAAAGAAGAAGATTGAGAAAAGTTACAATAAAAAAATAAAGACAAGATCCTTTGAAATTGGGGACTTTGTGTGGAAAACAATTCTACCCGAAGGTACGAAAGATCATTTTTATGGAAAATGGTCACCTAAGTGGGAGGGACCATTTTTAATTTCGAATAAGTTACCAGGGAATTCCTTTAAGCTTCAATATTTGAATGGGAATGAATATGGGAGAGCTTTAAATGCGAAATATTTAAAGAAATACACACCAAGTATGTGGAAAAAAACAAAGCAATTATATTCAAAAGACTACCCGAAACAGGTAAAAATTTCTTACAATTAAATAAGAAATATTAAGGTACATCATTCGAGTTTATCTAAGACCTAATGAAATACAAAGAACTGGTCAATACATCTAAGGCAGAATCAAAAGTGTCTCTCTCGAGCAAGGTGGGTTTGACTACTTCTTCGAGCTCGTAGGTCAACCCGGTTATACGATCGTTCAAGGTTGATAGGTCTTGGTTGACTTGGTCAACTGAGTTGGTCAAATGATCCCTTTTGATTTGAAAATTAGCGATCTGAGCATCTAGTACTGCAATCCTAGCCAAGAGATCCACTTGAGAATTCTCTTGGACAACAGCCTGACTATGAAGTTGATCCATTTGTTGGGCATGGCTAGTGGGTACCTCTCATTCGAAGGGATTCATGCCTTGATCAATGAAGGCAAGAATTTTAACAAGGTTATTTTCGAACACTTTGCGTGCAGTTCGAAACATAGGTAACCACTGATCAGCCATCCTCAAATCCGCCTCGTTAAAAAGGAAGCAAATTTCTTCTAACAACCGAGGATTAGTCAATCTATGCCTGATGTTATGAAGAGCTTCGTGTAGAGCAACTTGAGAAAATGTCAACGGGGCCGCAATCCTTGAAGATGAAACCGTGAAATTAAAAAAGGAACTTAAGAATATAGCGAAATATCATATATAGACGCGAACCTTCAGATGGGGAAGCAAGAGCCATAGAGCTCGAAGGACCAGGGTCCAGAGTCGGTCCAGAAAGACTGGTATGAGGAGAAGAATCCTCGAGCTCTTCTAACCGAACTGAAGATGTAGCAGACAAAGAGCCAAGGTTAAGATGAGGTCCAAGGGCAAGATTGGACCCAATGCCGTGGAAGATGGATGAATCCACAATAGTAGTAGACATTCCTATCGCAGTGCCAAGAGAGAACCTCACTGAAGATGGCAAGCTAGGAATGCCTACGTTATCGAAGGAAAAAGGCCATATGCCTAAGTTTTCAAGGAGGGAATACCCTGGAAAGAATTGTTCATAAATATACATATAAAGATATTAAACTTTTCTCGAAAAAGGTAAGCGCACGAGCGCATGTACCTGACATAGAAGCCCTCGAAAGACCAGGGATAGTACTGATGATAACCTCTAGATCAGCATCCACTCTAAGTAAAACTTCAGGAGTGGGAGAGAAAGACGGGGTGCCAGAAGAAGGGGCTGCAACACAAAAGATGCCAACGTCATTGTTACAAAAAGAAGCCTTGGAATAATGTGGCGAAGAATAAAACAAAATGTATACCCTTTGGGTTGCGCGTGTCGAGATCGCCCTCGGATGACACATGCTGAGTTCTAGGCAAAGTTTCAAGTGAAGCCTCTTCAAGATTGGTCTTAGGGGTGTCCATAATGTCAGCCTTAGTGATTGATGTGCCAGTTTCGAGAACGGCAGCACCACTCGAGGAACCTATGTAAAGAAAGTATGCAAGTATGAACGACTTTTCGAACGAGAAATAAATCCATGAGCCAAAAATTCATCCTAAAAAAGGGATTTACCTGAAGCTTCGAGAGTCCCTTGCAACCGAGAACGTTTTCTGCTTCTTGGTTGGAGAGCGTATAGATCTATGTCATCTTCTTCATCTTCAAGGTCACCAAATGTTCGAGGGGCCTCTTCTCGAAGAATAGAAGCCGAGGGCTCCTGAATGGTAATGGCACTCCTTTTTCGAGAAACAGGAGTGGGAATATCAGGGAGCTTAGGTGCAGTGGATGAAGCTCGGAGGGCCTGAGATAGGGTAACAACTTCCTGAATTTGGGGGTCATCCCGTTCGAATCTCCAACCCGAAGTCAAAACATAAGGGATTGTATAATCGTTATCCTACAAGACAAAAATGATAATTAAAAACAAAAGGCATTCGAAATAAGATAGATTTAAGAAGGCATGTAGTTAACTCGTTCGATAAAAGGCTCGAGAGTTGAGCCATGTTCACTGTGCCAGCGCAAAGCCTGGTAATATCAGTGATTTGTTTTCGAATAATTTGCCTCGAGTAACTACGCCTCAAGACAGCATTCCAGAAGTCCAGGAAGCACGCCTCTGCTCGAAGGACTTTACAGAAAATTGGTACAAAACAAGGAGGAATTTGGCAGGAGGCTTGATTTCAAATAAGGGCTTCAGCCTTAGCCCGTTGGCTGTTTGATATATGAAATTGCCTATCAGACTAGGGGCGATTCAGGGTACCCAGGAACGGTAATGCGAAACACTGGATTATACCAAATTGTCTCGAGCAAAGCTACAAAACGAGAAACAAGGAAATGAGTGAATAAAATTAATGCATTCGAAATATAAAAAAAAATTACCTGTGGATTGTAAACTTCAACTCCGGGGTCACGGTCAGCAAAAAGGAGGTCTCGAGAGGATAGGACAGATCTCCAGTATGGATGCTCATCAGTAGAAGGACTAAGCGAGTCAATTGTCTTCATCCAGTTGGGCAGCGCGGCGTAAGACCAATGAGTGCTTATTTGGTCGTACCACGTCTCGAAAAAGGGACACCAAGTAAAGACGTAGATGGGATTATAAATGGCAGCCAAGACCATGAGATATGACGTTTTCTCATGGGGAATCAACAAGTTCACACAAACTTCCCCGTAGCACGCCCAATTCGAAATGGGCTTAAATCGAGGACCAGAGGTCTTCTTCAAAGGCCTATGTACTTCATTTTGAATCGAGTCTTCGAGGATTTGAATAGACCTAATGTGCAATAACTCAGGGTAATAAAGGAATATCCAGCATGTTAGTAACCAGAGGGGGCCAGCTAATTTATTGGCATTCGAAAGGTCGCTATGAAGATTGAACACCATGCGATAGAATTGGTCCTATGGTGACAGCAATATTAGAAGGCAAATTAAGAAAAGTTTTGTTTACCACACAACCGGCGTTCATAAACAACTAGGAGAAAACAAAATTAAAAAATAATACCTCTTCGAAGGAGGTAACCATATCGTCAGAATCGATAAAGTGCCTAACCAGAGTTGTATAAGCGATATTAGCACCTCTATTTTTACCATGATGTCTAAGCCAAGTTTCGGTAGATACCAGGAGAGCCCGGGCGCTGGGTAATGGTTCGCCGGTAGGAAGAGTGGCCCCCGTTGGAGAAAGGCCCGTGATCAAGGCCACGTCCTCCAAAGTGATGGTCGGAAAACCCCGAGGCAATACGAAACAGTTGTAAGAGGGATGCCATGAGTAAGCCAAGGCATCCGTAACCACTTGTTCGAAAGGGAGAATCGGGTAGCAAGCTATTCGAATAAGCCCCATCAATCGGTTGCCTTCCCACTTACTATGGAATTGCCTCAACCTCTCGAACCAGGGAAAGGCATCGATAACCCCAATCCATCCGTTGGTCGGTTTGGTCCTATTCATTCAACCGAACTTTCACTCACTATACATTGAAAAAGAGGAGCGTCATTCTCCAAAGTGGGCCAAGTCCCGAGTAAATTGGGATTACCCTCAGAAGAAGGCTCGAATGCTTCAGGTTGAAATCGCAGCCCGAGACCCACATAATTAAGTGATTGGCCGCGGCGATCGAGAACCCATGGCGGGACTATATGGGTAGGACTGAGCAGAGATATTTTTCATCACGATAGTGAGTCTCGAAATCCTTGATGATTTGAAACAAATCTTCTGCATCTTCACAATCCAAGGCTCTTGCTTGAGCAACCAAACGAGAGAGGTCGTGAGAGTTCGCCATTAGAAGAGTTTCGAGGGAAAGAGACAAACTCGAGGAGGAGTGAAGAAGACGAAGTTTTCGAGAAGCTGATATGGCTTACTCGAACTCGAATTGTGAAGAGGAAAAGTTTTCGAATAGCTTGTGATACGGCTTA
The DNA here is from genome assembly GCA_019426215.1 of Buddleja alternifolia. NCBI lineage: Eukaryota > Viridiplantae > Streptophyta > Magnoliopsida > Lamiales > Scrophulariaceae > Buddleja > Buddleja alternifolia. The sequence continues at coordinate 31,709,326 of CM033396.1, forward strand.
CTCGAAAAGTGAAGGGGAGAAATTGGTAGCATAGTGAGTCAGTCTGAAAAAGGTAATGGGATATTTATATGGTTTACATACCCGAACGCGAAAAGACGCGCCTAGTACTTAGAGGGAAGTGGAAGAATCACGTACGTTTTTACCCGCCAAAAAGGCGAAGAGCCTCTTGAAAAGGGTGTGTCTATAGAGAGTTAAGTGTCCAATCATGAAAAGACATAATTGTCAATCCATGAGGGAGGCGAAAAGTTCAGGTGACTTTAACGAAGGGCACAATCTTCCGTACCTGTCAGAATAGGAAAAGTCTCTTACGAAAAAACGTGTCTTTTAATACATATGAAATCGAAGCATTCATTTGTATTGGGGGGGGGGGGGGGCGTTTGTTTACACTAAAAGGAAAATATAAAAATGGGCTTCGAAGCCCAAAAGGCCCGGTAGCAACATGAACGAAAAATCATTTCTAGAAGTAGCCCATTAGAGGATATATTTATTGTTGGGCTAGAAAAATCAACTGAAGTAAAAGCCCAAAAGAACGAAGAAATCCGCCTCTGGAGAATGCGCGCCAAGACAAGAGATTTTGAAAGAACGGTTGCAAGCGGTTTCAGGAGTTAAGAGACGTGGGCTTATCGGATCAGGATATATGCGGAGAAAAAAAGGCACAAGAAAGAGGACAATCAAACAAACTCTGCAAAAAAATTTCTTTCTTTCTATCATTAGTTTGTAATAATCGTAGACGTAATTAGGTTTAGTATAATTCTAGAGTAACTAGTCAGTAGCATAAATTAGTTCGCTAGCAGCAGTGTAATTGAGCGTTTTACTCCTGTATCCAGAAGAGTTCATCAGAGAATTCATGGAGGTACATTTTACTTGAGTTTGTAAGTGTTGATTAATTACTCGAGTTTTTAGTTTATCTCTTAATTTATTACTAGCATTGCATCACGAAAATTATTTGCAAAACTTAAACCACCATTAGCACATATAAGCAGGGGTTACTAAATAATTCTAAGTTGTGAATTATCAAGGGGCTTGGATTGAACATTTGAAATCCTTCCCTAGACTAGTTTGTTTGAAAAACACGAAACAATATGGCTACATGCGTTCAGTATGAATTAATGTCAATGCTATCAAGAATTGTATGGATAAAGTATGATGATCATACATGTATTTTCCAATGTAAGCATGTGATGGACTGTATATATGAAAGTTCTCTGTGTGTCTATATATATATATATATATACACATCAATCACAAAATTTATGAATTGGCCGTATCCCACCTAAAATCTGAATGAATGGTTTTCCTGGAGCATTATAAAACTTATGGGATAGACATGTAATCAGCCACGTAGTTATTTTGCTATGAAAAGAATTGGTGCTTAAATCATTGTTAACAGTTAACACTTCTTTTCTTGCTATTCAGTGGGCTTAAAAGCACAAGATATGTAATTAATATATGTATGCCTACTTAATGAAGCCTGATGATAGTTCCTAAATTTTATACATATAAGCGATTGCTTTGCGTTGCTTCTGATAGGATGTGGTAACTGGATGTTCATTGTAATGTACAAGTGTGCATACTTCTGTATGAATATTCCAGTTTACATGAATTGTAATTTTATGGATCTGATTGTATTATATTCATGTATTAAAGTCTCCATATATATGAAATTTATTTGAAAGGTGATTTGTTAGTCACCAAAGTCGTCTGATCATTGAAGTTTTTAAATTTCAATGCAGATTAAAATTTGCACATAAAATCTATTTGATAATGATTTGTTAGTCACCAAAGTGGCCGGATATATAGAGTTGTAGATATCATATGCATATTAAAGTATTTCAATTACCCATAAATTTTATAATCTCGTAAATACCATAGAGATATACGGGTATATTGAAGTTTATTATTATAAGACATTCGGAAATCACCCAAAGGTTGATTCATTGTTCTTATAATATATAAACATAATCATTAAGTTTAGCATGTTATATTAGATTTATTTTGTATATCCAAAGATAACAAATAAATCTAATAAGTACATATAATTATAATAGCTTATGGTTTATATATCTTAGTATATCCCAAAGGAGAACTTTGATATATAGTTATAGTATTTCGATGAAAGGTGGCTTTGATTGAAAAGATCGATATCTAAGAAGACTTTATTATGGTTTTGGTAGCTCATTATGACTTAAGGGTTACACAAAATGAATGTTAAATTGTCTTTCTTAGATGAGGTGGTTTATCGATTAGCCTAAAGTGTGTAAGCTTAAAAGGTCAATATACAAACTAAAATATGCTTCCCGTGTATATACATGAAGGTCAGTGGGAGCATGTTTATTTTCTTAGTCTTGTATATTGATGAATTGATGTCTTACTAATTGCTACTAATGATCTTGGTTTATTACATGAAACCAAGATATCTTTCTAACAACTATAAAAGATACGAGAGAGACAATATGTGATAAGAATTGAAATATTCCATAATGAATCACAATGATTGTTTGGATTGTCTCATAAAATATATATGGATAGAGTTTTAGAAAGATGTAAGATGGAAATATTTTGTAAAGATACTTTCAATTCAGAAGGGAGATGAGTTTGGAATTATGCAACGTCCAAAGAATGAATTGGAACAAGAACAAATAAAAGAATTCATTATGTATGTGATGATGAGAGGTTGATAAATCTTCAAACTTGTATTGGATCACAATCTTCTTTTGAAAGAACGGCAAAGGGTGCTATGCATATAAAAACTATGTATCTTGTCGTTAAAGAAGAATTCAGAAATAAAGAGTATCAATCAAAACATACTAGCACCATTTGCCCAAAATATTAATGAGCATGTCGAAAGAAAGGCATTATAGATTACCGCCTAAGATATTAATGAGCATGTCGAAAGAAAGGCATTATAGATTACCACCTAAGATATTAACGAGCATATCGAAATAATGAACATTATAGGACGTCATAATTGAATTATGTTATATGCATATTAAGTTATCATGTTTGATACTCTTGAGCTCAATCAAATATTTCTGAAATCTCCTGTTGTTCTATATTGTATACATTATGGAATAGAAGTATGATAACGGAAGTCGTCTTTGATAAAGACATTAAAGTTGGACTTTTATGTTATCTTCATTAAGGATCATGATTAATTAGAAATTAGTGTCGTAGTACATGGAAGGGACTATGGTGAGCTAAATGATGTACAACCGCCATGACTCACATTATTTTTGACTTAATCATGATATAAAGGTTAGCCAATTTAATGAAGGATTTAGAATGATTTCATTGTGCGCACTATGTTTATTCTAAATCATAAAAGTAAATATATGAGCCAAGTGGGAGAATGTAAGAAAAATATGGCTCACATAATTATTTTATCAATATTAAAGTTTAGTTGATAAAATAATTAATGTTGTAATATTAAGCAATATTATCCTATTGGCTAGTGAAAAGATATGATTTTACGTAATGTAAAGTCATGACTCTACGTGAAAAAGTGCATTGATGGAAGGAAACTCTTAGAGTTTGAATATAAAGAGGATTGGTCCCCCCTCTACCCTATATATCTCTACACTCTACATTACGTAAAAGGCAGAAAACATTCTGATAAAAGTATACGGTATATTCTCCATCACTGAAGAGGGGTTAAGGGAGAGAAACATTCTTCCTCACGAGATTTTGTAATGAATCAACGATAAGAGACTACCAATAAAAGCCATGGATAAAGGTTAGTGTCTTATTCATTATAATTATCGAATTATGTGAAAAATCATGAAGTTCACGATTATGGGAATCATGTATAGTTGTATGAAATTTAACTTACAAAAAGTGCTTAATTGTTAACTTTGCTTGAGGCCAGATGGACTTTGCTCAGATCGTTTACAGTCGATTTCTAAAGTGTAATCACAAATTAGGTATGATGCGGGATTAAAATAGTTTCAAGGTGATAATTAGAAATCTCGAAAAATGTGTATCGCGTGATGTTTGAAATTGGTATCCAATCTGTCTCATGACATGCAAGAGAGAGTTTTTAATATAGTATTAGTAGTTTTTAGAGTAGTGATTAGATAATAATCAAGGGAGTTGATATTGGCACTCCAAAAATACTACTCGAGTTCCACTTTTCAGTATTTTTAGAAAGAAATTTGTATTGAATAGTGGAGTGCTAATATCATTTACTTATAATTAATATATGGCTGATTAAAGGTATTGATAATGCCTTTGATGGACCATGGCCTGAGCCTTTTCAGCTAACCCACTTAAATATCAATTATTATTATTATTCTAAATTCTTTTTGTTATTCATTAAAATAACTTTAATTGTTATTAATATACATAAGTACAGTAGTCCATATTTTAATATATTATGTTCATAATCAAGCCCAAGTTTTCCGTTCGGCCCATGGTCATATTTATCCAATGACGTAAATTTCATTGGCCCAGTTAACAATTCAAGAATAGTGAAATTACGAAATTAACCTAAGCATTTAGAGGATACATAGAATACATCATTGTGAATTATATTTATCATTTAATTGATCATAAAATGAGTTAATTATATATGAGATTGGTCGAACCCAATTTGGACTAAAATATATCATATTTATTAGTGTGTTAGTGTGGTGAATTTAGCAGAAGGAATGTTCTACGCAGATAGTACCGAAAAATCGCATCAAGAAATCTCTCAAATATTCTGATTATTTATAAGGTACTCCAAAGAGAAAACTATGAAGCTTTGCTTGCTAAAAATCTAAAGATATACTTAGAGATTGCGTCCTAATATGAACAATCTTTCTTTCTTAAGCAAGTCTAATGACCTTATTCAACCTAATTTAATATCATTTACTTTTTGAGCTTATACCCTAACAAATATTAAAATAAATTAATTCATACATTTTTTTAAAACTAGCATAGTGCAACGTTGCACATGAACAACCATTTCTTACATATATTTAAACAAGAAATTTTATATAAAATATTATATAATTATTTGCTATAATAAAGATGATGGTAAAATTATTAATATATCATAATGCAGATAAGTACGTTTTCATAAAAAGTTTAGTGGCGCATTGTCAAAATATAATGTGTATGCTATAGCACTTATTGGAGAAAAATATTCAACAGAAATTATTAGTTCTTAATAGTAGAATTTACAAAATAATATATATAGATATAGAAACAAAATAATATATATAGATATATATATTTGTTAGAATTTGTAGAATTTATCCCTAATAATTAAACTATAAGATCCATAACTGTTAGAAAAGTTATCAAAATATTAATACAATCAATTTGATTGACCAACTACCTTTGCGTATGAAAAAACTTGTCAGGCAAGTTGAAGAGTTGTAATTATCATTAAATTTGTCATTAATTAATGGAATAATTGCTAGTATTTTATGTGTTAAATTCATTGGGAAACATTGATGTCATGATATCATTAATCAAAATGTAACTATTATTTTTTATGTTTTAATAAGGGTAAATTAGTCAAATCACAATTGGAAGAAACATCTTCCAAAACTCATACTTTTATAGTAATATAGATATAGATATAAAATAGATATAGATTAAACCTTATGCATTAATAAAATAAGAGAGTTCAAAATACAAATCAAGAAGTTCCACTTCATGATTTTTCATACAAGTGATATACAAAAAATAAGACTCAATAGTAGAAGCACAAAACTCGGTGCAACAACACAAACTTTGAATTCTAAATGTAAATCTAAATCTTTTACGAATCAATAAAAGATCAAATCTAGGCAGGGCTCTCAATCCCCAATAAAGGAGGTTCCAATGTGAATAAGACCTTTGTCCTCGGAAGAAGCAAGACAATCAGTTGAGTCATGTTTTCATCATCCACCACCGCCACCACCACCACCTACAAATCTGATCAACATCTGCAACCAGAACTGTTGCTTTTTCTGCACTTACAATGAACAATTTTGGAAAATGCGAAGAACAAATGAAATAACAATCGAGGCAAGAGTTGGACTCTCTATCCTTAAAACTATATTACCCCGCCTACAGTGGTACAGGTTCGTGCAACTAACTTCCCAAGATGCAACACCCCACGAACAAATTAGCTCAAGAACTCTCAGAGAATGTGATGTATGCAGAAATGCAGAAGCTTTCAGTTTTTGGTGTCTTTTTCATTCTGCAAGGGAAGCTTTTTATAGGCGAAATTTTCAGACAGAAAAATTAATCACCATTAAGTTTGATTTAATTTCGAATTGTAACAACAAATGTTTCAGCCTAGTAAATCCCACGTTTGTCTGTTTAAATTCAAATTGACTCAAATTTAAAGAAGGAAAAAAAAACGTAAAAAACGAGGCCTTTCGTTTTTCCAGTTTTTAGATTTTCTGTTCAAATTTCTGCTGAAAAAAATTATTAACTGGAAGTTGGGCCTAAATTCATTTGTTAAATTAAATTAACTCTGGCCCAAAAGAAATAATTAACTGGGCCCAAATTAATTAATATAAATTAATTCAAATTTGGCCCAAAAAGAATATCTTTAGAGTCCAAAACCCAACAACTACCAAGCCCAAGCCATGGCCCATGACCCGCGCCCGAGCTCGAGCCCAGCCGGTCGGATGGACGGTGGCGGCGGCGCGCGCGCGCGCGTGTGTGTGTGCGCGCGAGGCAAAACGGACTATGGCTAAATCCTTATCTCTCCAAGCCCACACAAAATTGTCATGACCCAAGGGCCCAAACTATCATTATCCCACCATTGTATATAAACACACTTAACTTGTATTTTATTTCCAATGTGGGATAATGCATAATCAAACATCCAACTTTAGCAATTAATTTCTCATTCGTTTCAACTCCGAATCGAGAAATTCGAAATGCTAATCTTATCTACTCCCGGAGTAGAATAATATTATCCAATAATATTTAGTATCCCCAATACTTATGGTGTTCGAATTTCGTGTGCAAAAGTGGCTAAACACACTTTTCAAATTTCATTTTTTCCAACAATCCCCCACACGAATGAAATTAATACAATTTTATGCAATGCATGGAACTGAGAGTTCAAATGAATATTTATCACATCAGAAGAGGTAGTTTTGGCTTTGAACCTTTCTTAGTGAGATATCATCGGATTTACTAGGCTACCCAATAAACATGATGTCTTGAATTGGTCAGCCGTTCATGTAAAACCAGACAATGATATTCACATGATAAATTTTCTAAGCAAATTTTTAATTCTCACTGTTGGGCCCATTTTGGTCGTGGCACCCCTTCTTGGTTTCATAAGTGTTTACATTTTACTGTTAAGGCGGCCTACACCTCACACTTACATAGTTGATCTCCTATTTAAGAGTATCCTACCATACTCCACTTCATTTTCATGACAGTATAGGAATCATTAAAAGTTCCAAACTTAACCTTTGCTACATTTGTAGGATGCACTTCTTTATCCTAGGCAATGGGTTTAGAGTTTATTTAAACTCTTAAGTGCCCTCCTGAATTTTCACAACTTAGTTGTCCCATTGAACCATGATCTTGGGATCTCGAGTCAACATGGTTAGGTTACCGCTGTGTCAATTCTTAATTTGTAGACTTTAATCCCATTGTTCTTGATAGGCAGTATATTTGATCTCTAGGCAATCCTTTCGTCAAAGGATCTGCAATATTCTCCTTTGATTTCACATAATCAATGGAAATAATTCCGTTAGAGATCAACTGCTTAATGGTATTATGCCTACGACGAATATGTCTAGACTTACCATTATACAGACTACTCTGAGCCCTCCCAATTGCCGACATACAGTCGCAATGAATCAAAATCGGAGGCACAAGTTTTTCCTAACAGGGAACATCTTCTAAGAAATTTCTTAGCCACTCAGCTTCTTCACCAGCTTTATCTAAAGTTATGAATTCTGATTCCATCGTGGAACGGACTATGCAAGTTTGCTTAGAAGATTTCCACGATACCGCTCCTTCACCAATGGTAAATACATACCCACTTGTGGACTTAGAGTCGTTCGTGTCTGATATCCAGTTAGCATCGCTGTATCCCTCTATTACAGCTGGATATCTTGAGTAGTGTAATCCATATTCTTTCGTAAACTTTAAATACTTAAGAATTCTAGTTAAAGCATTCCAATGCTCTACACTAGGATTACTTGTGAACCTACTCAACTTGCTCATAGAATAAGCTAGATCAGGGAGAGTACAGTTCATGATATACATTAAACTTCCAATGACCCTAGCATATTCTATTTGTGATACGGGTTCGCCATGATTTTTGTGTAGATGAACACTTAAATCCACTGGCGACTTAACTGGTGCACTATTGCTAGGAAGGAATTTTCCTAAAACCGTCTCTACGTAATGAGATTGAGATAAGACTAGTCCTTCAGAAGTCCTCAGGATTTTAATCCCTAGGATTACGTCTTCAAGTCCTATATCCTTCATGTCAAAGTTCTTCTTTAACATGCCTTTGGTATTCATGATGATTTCATGATTACTACCCATTATCAACATGTCGTCTACATATAGACATACGATGACGTATGCGTTATGTGTTTGTCTAACATACACGCATTTATCACACTCGTTGATCTTGAAACCATTTGATAACATCGTGCTATCAAATTTTTCATGCCATTGCTTTGGCGCTTGTTTAAGTCCGTACAAGGACTTTACAAGTTTACAAACTTTCTTCTCCTGTCCAGGAGCAACATACCCCTCGGGTTGTTCCATATATATTTCTTCGTCTAATTCTCCGTTCAGAAACGCAGTTTTTAACATCCATTTGATGTATCTCAAGGTTATGCAATGCGGCAATAGCGATGAGTAATCTAATGGAAGTTATTCTCGTTACTGAAGAATAAGTATCGAAGAAATCAAGACCTTCCGTTTGTCGGTATCCTTTGACTACCAAACGAGCCTTGTACTTATCAATAGTTCCATCAGTTTTATAATTCCTTTTCAGAATCCATTTATAGCCTAAAGGCTTACTTCCCTCTGGAAGGTCAACCAACTCCCTGGTATGCTTGTGCAAGATAGACTCGATTTCACTATTGATAGTCTCTTTCCAGAGTTGAGCATCTGGACCGGACATAGCTTCCTTAATCGTTCTTGGCTCTCCTTCTAATGTATATGATACAAAATCAGGACCAAATGATTTTGGAACTCTTGCCCTTTTGCTACGACGTGGTTCTTTGTCCCTGGGATTAGAACTACTCGTAGACTCATCAAATGTTCTTTTAAGAGGAACTTGCTCATTTCTTTCCTTACTTGGAAAGACATCCTCAAAAAATGAAGCATTTCTAGATTCCATGATAGTACCTTCATGAATCTCAGATATTTCTGATTTATGTACCAGAAATCGATAGGCGCTACTATTAAGTGCATAACCTATGAATATGCAATTGATAGTTTTAGGCCCTATCTTAACTTGTTTGGGTTTGGGTATTTCTACCTTAGCCAAACACCCCCACACTTTGAGGTATTTGTAGGAAGGCTTTTGACCTTTCCAAAGTTCGTACGGAGTCTCACTCCTTCTTTTGTGGGGAATATTGTTGAGGATGTAATTGGCAGAGAGGATCGCCTCCTCCCACAAATTCTACGGTAATCCAGAATTTAACAACATCGCATTCATCATTTCTTTGAGAGTGCGATTCTTGTGTTTAACAACGCCATTTGATTGAGATGAGTATGGTGCCATCGTTTGATGAATAATTCCAGAGTTGTTACAAAATTCATCAAAAGGCGCTCCGTATTCTCCACCTCTATCACTTCGGATAACTTTTATCCTTTTTCCAAGTTGATTTTCAACTTCCGTTTTGTAATGTGTAAATGCTCCAAGCGCTTCGTCTTTGCTTCTTGGTAAATACACATAACAATACTTTGTGCAATCATCGATGAATGTTATGAAATATTTTTTCCCACCTCTAGTCTGCACAAACTTTAAATCACAGATGTCTCTGTGAATAAGTTCTAGAGGTGCAGTGTTTCTTTCTATTGAAAGAAACGGTTGTTTGACTAGTTTTGCCTCAACACAAATTTCACATTTATGTTCATTTTCAACTTTAAAAGTTGGTAATAAATTCAAGTAAACTAATCTTCGAATAGTATTATAATTTACATGCCCTAGTCTAACATGCCATAAATTAGAATACTCAAGCAAATAAATAGAATTCTGAATAATTTTATTGCTATTGTTCTCGGTTACAAAGGAGCGGATTACATTCATAACATTCATCTTAAAAAGGCTCTGCTCAAGGTACCCTTTTCCTACATAAATCCCTCTTTTAGTAAACGAAAACCTATCAGCTTCGAAGACTAACTTGAATCCTTTCTTGACTAAAGACGAACCAGAAACCAGATTCTTACGAATCTCTGGAACATGCAGCACTTCAGTCAATGTCAGCTCCTTGCCTGAAGTCATCTTCAGCACTACTTTCCCCATTCCTACCAACGGAGAAGTGGCCGAGTTTCCCATAAACAATCTTCGTCCATCAGTTGGGGAATAGGACGAGAACGCCTCCCTGTCAGAACAGTTATGGCGAGTAACGCCAGTATCGATAAACCACTCCCTTGAGTTGTCTACCACATTGGTTTCGAACACGACGGCAGTGAGATCGAGTTCAGATAGATCGATTGGGACCCGATTGTCAGACAGGTTATCGATCATCTCGTTGATGCCATTGACTGTCCAGTTGTGCCGGGCCGGGCCGGGCCGGGCTAATATAATCGGGCCGGGTCAGCCCGGCCCGGTAAGCAAGTCGGGCTCGGGCCGCCCCGGCCCGGTTCCAGCCCGGCACCGACCCGTTAAGGGTAAAATACATTTTCTGTGCATATATTAAATAAAAATACCCCACTAGCCTAGTGGTGGGCTAGTGGGCTGTATGTAGAGGGGGCAAGGGTTCGAATCCCCCTTGCCCCAGAATCAGCAAAAAAATTTTTTTTTTGGTCATTCCAGCCACTGCTGGATGTGTTATTTCATTTTGATCCTTTTTTTTTTATTAATTTATATTTTATGTAATATCTTTTAGTTTCTATAAATATGAGTCATATGTTGCACTTTTTTTTACAAATTCAACAAGAAATATTATAAATTCTCTTTTAGCTCGATATTTAAATTTTACAATTGTGGTTGGAGATCAAGTGAATGCACAAGAAAAATAAATTGTTGTGCCGTATATTTTCCCATCTCTCATGTAAGTTCATTAAAGTATATTATCTATTTTAGTTTTAATTATTTTTATTCAAAGTTTCAATATTGTCTCTTTAAATTAGATATCAATTTTATACTAAAGTTAGAATAAAACTAATTAAAAATTTCAAATTAACTTATAACTTATAAGAATTAAAAATTAGTTATTTTCATTCATAATGTAATTTTCTACATTATGTAATAATATGTAACATAACAACATAATGTAATTTTCTATAACATAACATAATATACATTGAAAAAAACCAATTTGGGACCAAAGGTTAAAAAAAACTTAGTTTTGCCATTTTTTTAACCAAAAAAAAAAAAAAATTCGTAGCGGCCCGGCCCGCGTCTGAACAGTGAAGTGGCCGGGTCCGGGCCAGGCCGGCCCGTTTGACATCTTTACCTGGACATCATCAACAGCTAGGTGTGCCTGATGTTGCACCTGATTTTGCACTTGGTTCGGAACCCTGTTCTGAACCTGATTCTTGCCTTTATTCTTGCCAGAACCTCGCTTTCGAGACTGATTATTATTTTTCTTGGGCTCTTTACAGTCTCTAGCCCAATGACCAGTACGACCGCAATTAAAGCAACCACTGTCATCGTCGTCACCCTGTTTCGGCTTTCCTTTCCCAGCTTGCTTTTTCTGGGCCTGGAAATTCCCCTGAAACTTCCTTTTCTGGTTAGAACTTTCCTGAACTTCAATGACGTTTGCCATTGCTTGAACAGGAGCCCTCTTGATAGAAGCCCGGTTGTCTTCCTCAATTCTGAGTCTAACAACCAACTCTTCTAAGCTCATCTCCTTTCGTTTATGCCTTAGGTAGTTCTTAAATTCATTCCATGGGGGCGGTAATTTTTCAATCACTGACCCCACTTGAAAATTCTCACTCAAAGCCATTCCCTCGGCATGAACTTCATGTATAATAATCTGAAGCTCTTGGACTTGGCTCGCCACGGACTTAGAGTCCACCATTTTGAAGTCTAAGAACTTCGCGACCATGAACTTCTTCAGTCCAGCGTCCTCGGTTCTGTACTTCTTATCTAATGCCTCCCAGAGGTCTTTTGAGGTTTTCATGGACAAATAAATGCTGTAAAGCGAGTCATCCAAACCGCTGAGCACGTAATTCCTGCAAAGGAAATCACAGTGTAGCCAGGCATCATATGCCCTTCTCAGCTAAACATCGTCAGAATCTTCAGGGACTGATCTTCCCATAAGAACCTTGCCAGGATCAAAGTAGTTAAGTAAAAAAGCATCTTTTGTTGCCATTGTTTGAAGTCAACCTCGCTGAACTTCGTTGACCTTTCAGCCTGCGCCGGGATAACCTGATTAACCGGTGGTACAATCGAAGTTGTCCTTTCAGCTCGTGTCTAAATTACAGGATTAACATGAGTTACAACCGGTGGATTCGGACCAGAGCCTGAACCGGACCCAAACCCCGAACCCTAGGTAAAACCAGAACCAAGACCAAGACCAAGACTAGCTCCAGGTCCAAGGCCAAAGTCGAGAGTAGCAGCAGCATTCTCATTAGCACCGAAATTAGCCATTTTTTAGAGTTTTCGAAAGTCACAGAAATCAACAACAATGATATAGCTTTAAGCTTGTTGCTTTTTCTGCACTTACAATGAACAATTCTGGAAAATGCGAAGAACAAATGAAATAACAATCGAGGCAAGAGTTGGACTCTCTATCCTTAAAGCTATATTGCTCCGCCTACGGTGGTACGAGTTCGTTCAACTAACTTCCCAAGATACAACGATTATGTGTTGTTATTGAACCACTTCAAGAACAACACCCCACGAACAAATTAGCTCAAGAACTCTCAGAGAATGTGATGTATGTAGAAATGCAGAAGCTTTCAGTTTTTGGTGTCTTTTTCATTCTGTAGGGGAAGCTTTTTATAGGCGAAATTTTCAGACAGAAAAATTAATCACCATTAAGTCTGATTTAATTTCGAATTGTAACAGCAAACGTTTCAGCCTAGTAAATCCCACGTTTGTCTGTTTAAATTCAAATTGAATCAGATTTAAAGAAGAAAAAAAAAACGTAAAAAACGAGGCCTTTCGTTTTTCCAGTTTTCAGATTTTCTGTTCAAATTTCTGCTGAAAAAAATTATTAATTGGAAGTTGGGCCTAAATTAATTTGTTAAATTAAATTAACTCTGGCCCAAAATAAATAATTAATTGGCCCCAAATTAATTAATATAAATTAATTCAAATTTGGCCAAAAAGAATATCTTTAGAGTCCAAAGCCCAACAACTACCAAGCCCAAGCCACGGCCCGCGCCCGAGCCGAGCCGATCTGTCGGATGGATTGCGGCAGCGCGCGAGACAAAACGGATTATGGCTATGTCCTTACCCTCAAAGACCACAAAAAATTGTCATTACTCAAGGGCCCAATATATCATTATCCCACCATTGTATATAAACACACTTAATTTGTATTTTATTTCCAATGTGGGATAATGCATAATCAAACATCCAACTTTAGCAATTAATTTCTCATTCGTTTCAACTCCGAATCGAGAAATTCGAAATGCTAATCTTATCTACTCCCGGAGTAGAATAATATTATCCAATAATATTTAGTATCCCCAAGTAATGATGTTCGAATTTCGTGTGCAAAAGTGGCTAAACACACTTTTCACATTTCATTTTTTCCAACAAGAACTTGACACAAGATATTAGAAAAATACAAAAAAGAAACTAAATAGTAATTGCAACAAAAAGCATAAATAGTATCACTCCATTTCTTGCTCGAAATTGCCGAGAAGATGGATAATACGGTCACGACAAAGTGAGATCCAGCGAGATCCAGTGAGTTCTTTTTCAATGAACTGCTTAGATCTAGTCGAGTCAACTCCAGACCCGTTAGTGGCGAGTAGAAAATTGTTAGAGATAAGGCGAAATCCGGTGGAGGAAAAATGGATGTCGGCTGGTTCAATTGAGTAGAAGAACGCGGAGTTTGAAGGTTGTACGACTGAGAAGTGAAAGAAAAGTGGTGACGACAGCTTCAGGGTGGAAGGGTGGTGGTTCGCCAGAGGTGTGTCTTCTTCGATGAGATATATATGAGGAAAGCTTACATTTTAGGTGTGGAGGAAAAATGGGAGAGGTATAATCTCCCTCCAAGGATAATGGTAAACAGACGAGTTCGTTATCGGCTTTGTGCCTAAATCCCATCTATAAGTCATTGTACTATGTCTAATGCTTCTATTTGGACCCTTCAAGAATATTAAAACTCTTAACGGAGAGTTAATGGCAATCCAAAAAGAGGAAAAGCAAATGTAAATATTTTGGCTGTTGTGTTGGATACTTTTATTCTCATATAGTCATGGTTCTCCGGAACGGTCGCGATAATCGTCGGGGAGGCGGTAGTTCCAGTTCCATTGCAATGTCGCGGAACGGTCGCGGCCGTTCCACATAATTTTTAATTTAAAAGTCAAAAAAAATTAAAATTATCTCTTATAAATACTTGAACATGTAAAACTTGTTACAGAAGTCTAAATTGCCTAAATCAATTTTTACATTACAATTACAAAATGATATTATTCAATTTTTGTGATAAATATTAGAGTATGACTTGTCAATATAAACAAATAAATCCTAAGAGAATGTCATGGCTATATATTTAGCCCAATTAAATTGTCCCACTTTATCAAAAAAGAAAAAAACATTATATATCAAAAAAAAAAGATTGTCCCACTTTTTCTTATTTCTCACACGCTTTTTTTCTTTTTCCGTTTTCTCCCCTGTTTTCCTTTCTCTTTCACCATTTTCACCGAACTCCATTGTCGGCTGTGATGACCTGCTAGAAGCAATTTCCAGTCTAATACTAAATTTAAAAAATTTCCTACACAGAATATTCTTTATTTCTGCCATTGATTTCCATTTTAATTTAAAGTTTTCCTTAATTTTTCTTTCTTCTTCACCACGTTCGCTTTACAAAGCCCAGAGCTACCTCAATCCGTCTCGGTCCGTTCCGCCAAGAAATCGGCGATCCAGCCGCTCCAATCCGATTTCTCAGCGGAACGGCCGGGAAATCGGCGATTCTTTCCGATCCACGCCCGCTTCCGTTATAGTCTGGAACTTTGGAACGCCGGGCTCTGTTCTCGTGCCGGAACGGGCGTTCCGGCCGATATCCCGGCTTTCCGGCGAACCATGCATATAGTTGATGAAGCCAAAAGTTGATAGAAGTGAGTATTATATCTATATCTATATATATATATATATATATATATTTGACCTTACCATACTTAATAAGTGTGGAAGCCAGTCAGTTCTGCTTCATCGTAATTAGTTTTTATTTTATTCTAAAGCTCCATTGCCAACAAAACGACGTCATTTTTAGAGTATTCTGGTAGAACGATGCCGTTGCTGAGAGCTGGGAACTCCACCACCGCCTTTTCCGGTTTCCTGCCCAGCTACGTGCTATCCGCGCCGACGACGGGTGTCAGTCTCATTTAAAGACTTCCCACTTCACCCTTGCATGGATCCTGTCCGACACGTGTCTCTTGGGAGAACACGTGTGTTTTCGCTGGTTATTGTCGCTCACCGGAGCTGCCGCACGGCAGCCTTGGGTGCTTCGGAGTTTCATATGTGGTCTATTAATAATTTTTGGGCATGGTCTGTGTGTCATTGCTTGTATTGCTCTTGTTTTTTTGCTGTCAGTGCTTTCTCGTTGGCCATTAAAGTTTTCCTCTGCACAAAAGGTCCAGTCCTGCAAAGGTTCTGTGGTTTCGTGACATCCTCCTTTGTTGCACGCTTATTATCATGGTTCGCCGGAACGGTCGCGATGATCGTCGCGGAGGCGGTAGTTCCAATTCCATTGCAATGTCGCGGAACGGTCGCGGCCGTTCCACATAATTTTAAATTTAAAAGTAAAAAAAAATTAAAATTATCTCTTATAAATACTTGAACATGTAAAACTTGTTACTAAAGTCTAAATTGCCTAAATCAATTTTTACATTACAATTACAAAATGATATTATTCAATTTTTGTGATAAATATTAGAGTATGACTTGTCAATATAAAGAAATAAATCCTAAGAGAATGTCATGGCTATATATTTAGCCCAATTATATTGTCCCACTTTATCAAAAAAGAAAAAAAATTATATATCAAAAAAAAAAGATTGTCCCACTTTTTCTTATTTCTCACACGCTTTTTTTCTTTTTCCCTTTTCCCCCCCTGTTTTCCCTTTCTCTTTCACCATTTTCACCAAACTCCATTGTCGGCTGTGATGACCTGCTAGAAGCAATTTCCAGTCTAATACTAAATTTAAAAAATTTCCTTCACAGAATATTCTTTATTTCTGCCTTTAATTTCCATTTTCATTTAAAGTTTTCCTTAATTTTTTTTTCTTCTTCACCACGTTCGCTTTACAAAGCCCAGAGCTACCTCAATCCGTCCCGGTCCGTTCCGCCGAGAAATCGGCGATCCAGCCACTCCAATCCGATTTGTCAGCGGAACGGCCGGGAAACCGGCGATTCTTTCCGATCCACGCCTGCTTCCATTATAGTCTGGAACTTTGGAACGCCGGGCTCTGTTCCCGTGCCGGAACGGGCGTTCCGGCCGATATCCCGGCTTTCCGGCGAACCATGCATATAGTTGATGAAGCCAAGAGTTGATAGAAGTGAGTATTATATCTATATCTATATATATATATATATATATATATATATATATTTGACCTTACCATACTTAATAAGTATGGAAGCCAGTCAGTTCTGCTTCATCCTAATTAGTTTTTATTTTATTCTAAAGCTCCATTGCCAACAAAACGACGTCATTTTCAGAGTATTCTGGTAGAACGACGCCGTTGCTGAGAGCTGGGAACACCACCACCGCCTTTTCCGGTTTCCTGCCCAGCTACGTGCTATCCCTGCCGACGACGGGTGTCAGTCTAATTTAAAGACTTCCCACTTCGCCCTTGCAAAGATCCTGTCCGACACGTGTCTCTTGGGAGAACACGTGTGCTTTCGCTGGTTATTGTCGCTCACCGGAGCTGCCGCACGGCAGCCTTGGGTGCTTCGGAGTTTCATATGTGGTCTATTAATAATTTTTGGGCATGGTTTGTGTGTCATTGCTTGTATTGCTCTTGTTTTTTCGCTGTCAGTGCTTTCTCGTTGGCCAATAAAGTTTTCCTCTGCACAAAAGATCCAGTCCTGCAAAGGTTCTGTGGTTTCGTGACATCCTCCTTTGTTGCACGCTTATTATCATGGTTCGTCGGAACGGTCGCGATGATCGTCGCGGAGGCGGTAGTTCCAGTTCCATTGCAAAGTCGCGGAACGGTCGCGGCCGTTCCACATAATTTTTAATTTAAAAGTAAAAAAAAATTAAAATTATCTCTTATAAATACTTGAACATGTAAAACTTGTTACTAAAGTCTAAATTGCCTAAATCAATTTTTACACTACAATTACAAAATGATATTATTCAATTTTTGTGATAAATATTAGAGTATGACTTGTCAATATAAAGAAATAAATCCCAAAAGAATGTCATGGCTATATATTTAGCCCAATTAAATTGCCCCACTTTATCAAAAAAGAAAAAAAAATTATATATCAAAAAAAAAGATTGTCCCACTTTTTCTTATTTCTCACACGCTTTTTTTCTTTTTCCGTTTCCCCCCCCTCCTGTTTTCCCTTTCTCTTTCACCATTTTCACCGAACTCCATTGTCGGCTGTGATGACCTGCTAGAAGCAATTTCCAGTCTAATACTAAATTTAAAAAATTTCTTTCACAGAATATTCTTTATTTCTGTCTTTAATTTCCATTTTGATTTAAAGTTTTCCTTAATTTTTCTTTCTTCTTCACCACGTTCGCTTTACAAAGCCCAGAGCTACCTCAATCCGTCCCGGTCCGTTCCGCCGAGAAATCGGCGATCCAGCCGCTCCAATCCGATTTCTCAGCGGAACGGCCGGGAAATCGGCGATTCTTTCCGATCCACGCCCGCTTCCGTTATAGTCTGAAACTTTGGAACGCCGGGCTCTGTTCCCGTGCCGGAACGGGGGTTCCGGCCGATATCCCAGCTTTCCGGCGAACCATGCATATAGTTGATGAAGCCAAGAGTTGATTGAAGTGAGTATTATATCTATATATATATATATATATTTGACCTTACCATACTTAATAAGTATGGAAGCCAGTCAGTTCTGGTTCATCCTAATTAGTTTTTATTTTATTCTAAAGCTCCTTTGCCAACAAAACGACGTCATTTTCAGACTATTCTGGTAGAAGGACGCCTTTGCTGAGAGCTGGGAACTCCACCACCGCCTTTTCCGGTTTCCTGCCCAGCTACGTGCTATCCCTGCCGACGACGGGTGTCAGTCTCATTTAAAGATTTCCCACTTCGCCCTTGCATGGATCCTGTCCGACACGTGTCTCTTGGGAGAACACGTGTGTTTTCGCTGGTTATTGTCGCTCACCGGAGCTGCCGCACGGCAGCCTTGGGTGCTTCGGAGTTTCATATGTGGTCTATTAATAATTTTTGGGCATGGTTTGTGTGTCATTGCTTGTATTGCTCTTGTTTTTTCGCTGTCAGTGCTTTTTCGTTGGCCATTAAAGTTTTCCTCTGCACAAAAGATCCAGTCCTGCAAAGGTTCTGTGGTTTCGTGACATCCTCCTTTGTTGCACGCTTATTATCATGGTTCGCCGGAACGGTCGCGATGATCGTCGCGGAGGCGGTAGTTCCAGTTCCATTGCAATGTCGCTGAGCGGTCGCGGCCGTTCCACATAATTTTTAGTTTAAAAGTAAAAAAAAATTAAAATTATCTCTTATTAATACTTGAACATGTAAAACTTGTTACTAAAGTCTAAATAGCGTAAATCAATTTTTACATTACAATTACAAAATGATATTATTCAATTTTTGTGATAAATATTAGAGTATGACTTGTCAATATAAAGAAATAAATTCTAAGAGAATGTCATGGCTATATATTTAGCCCAATTAAATTGTCCCACTTTATCAAAAAAGAAAAAAAAATTATATATCAAAAAAAAAAAGATTGTCCCACTTTTTCTTATTTCTCACACGCTTTTTTTTCTTTTTCCGTTTCCCCCCCTGTTTTGCCTTTCTCTTTCACCATTTTCACCGAACTCCATTGTCGGCTGTGATGACCTGCTAGAAGCAATTTCCTGTCTAATACTAAATTTAAAAAATTTCCTTCACAGAATATTCTTTATTTCTGCCTTTAATTTCCATTTTAATTTATAGTTTTCCTTAATTTTTCTTTCTTCTTCACCACGTTCGCTTTACAAAGCCCAGAGCTACCTCAATCCGTCCCGGTCCGTTCCTCCGAGAAATCGGCGATCCAGGCGCTCCAATCCGATTTCTCAGCGATACGGCCGGGAAACCGGCGATTCTTTCCGATCCACGCCCGCTTCCGTTATAGTCCGGAACTTTGGAAAGCCGGGCTCTGTTCCCGTGCCGGAACTGGCGTTCCGGTCGATATCCCAGCTTTCCGGAGAACCATGCATATAGTTGATGAAGCCAAGAGTTGATAGAAGTGAGTATTATATCTATGTATATATATATATATATATATATATATATTTGACCTTACCATACTTAATAAGTATGGAAGCCAGTCAGTTCTGCTTCATCGTAATTAGTTTTTATTTTATTCTAAAGCTCCATTGCCAACAAAACGACGTCATTTTCAGAGTATTCTGGTAGAACGACGCCGTTGCTGAGAGCTGGGAACTCCACCACCGCCTTTTCCGGTTTCCTGCCCAGCTACGTGCTATCCCTGCCGACGACGGGTGTCAGTCTCATTTAAAGACTTCCCACTTCACCTTTGCATGGATCCTGTCCGACACGTGTCTCTTGGGAGAACACGTGTGTTTTCGCTGGTTATTGTCGCTCACCGGAGGTGCCGCACGGCAGCCTTGGGTGCTTCGGAGTTTCATATATATGTGGTCTATTAATAATTTTTGGGCATGGTCTGTGTGTCATTGCTTGTATTGCTCTTGTTTTTTCTCTGTCAGTGCTTTCTCGTTGGCTATTAAAGTTTTCCTCTGCACAAAAGATCCAGTCCTGCAAAGGTTCTGTGGTTTCGTGACATCCTCCTTTGTTGCACGCTTATTATCATGGTTCGCCGGAACGGTCGCGATGATCGTCGCGGAGGCGGTAGTTCCAGTTCCATTGCAATGTCACGGAGCGGTCGCGGCCGTTCCACATAATTTTTAGTTTAAAAGTAAAAAAAAATTAAAATTATCTCTTATTAATACTTGAACATGTAAAACTTGTTACTAAAGTCTAAATTGCGTAAATCAATTTTTACATTACAATTACAAAATGATATTATTCAATTTTTGTGATAAATATTAGAGTATGACTTGCCAATATAAAGAAATAAATTCTAAGAGAATGTCATGGCTATATATTTTGCCCAATTAAATTGTCCCACTTTATCAAAAAAGAAAAAAAAATTATATATCAAAAAAAAAAGATTGTCCCACTTTTTCTTATTTCTCACACGCTTTTTTTTCTTTTTCCGTTCCCCCCCCCCCCTGTTTTGCCTTTCTCTTTCACCATTTTCACCGAACTCCATTGTCGGCTGTGATGACCTGCTAGAAGCAATTTCCAGTCTAATACTAAATTTAAAAAATTTCCTTCACAGAATATTCTTTATTTCTGCCTTTAATTTCCATTTTAATTTATAGTTTTCCTTAATTTTTCTTTCTTCTTCACCACGTTCGCTTTACAAAGCCCAGAGCTACCTCAATCCGTCCCGGTCCGTTCCTCCGAGAAATCGGCGATCCAGGCGCTCCAATCCGATTTCTCAGCGGAACGGCCGGGAAACCGGCGATTCTTTCCGATCCACACCCGCTTCCGTTATAGTCCGGAACTTTGGAAAGCCGGGCTCTGTTCCCGTGCCGGAACTGGTGTTCCGGCCGTTATCCCGGCTTTCCGGCGAAAAATGCATATAGTTGATGAAGCCAAGAGTTGATAGAAGTGAGTATTATATCTATATCTATATATATATATATATTTGACCTTACCATACTTAATAAGTATGGAAGCCAGTCAGTTCTGCTTCATCGTAATTAGTTTTTATTTTATTCTAAAGCTCCATTGCCAACAAAACGACGTCATTTTCAGAGTATTCTGGTAGAACGACGCCGTTGCTGAGAGCTGGGAACTCCACCACCGCCTTTTCCGGTTTCCTGCCCAGCTACGTGCTATCCCTGCCGACGACGGGTGTCAGTCTCATTTAAAGACTTCCCACTTCGCCCTTGCATGGATCCTGTCCGACACGTGTCTCTTGGGAGAACACGTGTGTTTTCGCTGGTTATTGTCGCTCACCGGAGTTGCCGCACGGCAGCCTTGGGTGCTTCGGAGTTTCATATGTGGTCTATTAATAATTTTTGGGCATGGTCTGTGTGTCATTGCTTGTATTGCTCTTGTTTTTTCGCTGTCAGTGCTTTCTCGTTGGCCATTAAAGTTTCCCTCTGCACAAAAGATCCAGTCCTGCAAAGGTTCTGTGGTTTCGTGACATCCTCCTTTGTTGCACACTTATTATCATGGTTCGCCGGAACGGTCGCGATGATCGTCGCGGAGGCGGTAGTTCCAGTTCCATTGCAATGTCGCGGAGCGGTCGCGGCCGTTCCACATAATTTTTAATTTAAAAGTAAAAAAAAATTAAAATTATCTCTTATAAATACTTGAACATGTAAAACTTGTTACTAAAGTCTAAATAGCCTAAATCAATTTTTACATTACAATTACAAAATGATATTATTCAATTTTTGTGATAAATATTAGAGTATGACTTGTCAATATAAAGAAATAAATCCTAAGAGAATGTCATGGCTATATATTTTTCCCAATGAAATTGTCCCACTTTATCAAAAAAGAAAAAAAAATTATATATCAAAAAAAAAAGATTGTCCCACTTTTTCTTATTTCTCACACGCTTTTTTTCTTTTTCCCTTTTCCCCCCCTGTTTTCCCTTTCTCTTTTACCATTTTCACCGAACTCCATTGTCGGCTGTGATGACCTGCTAGAAGCAATTTCCAGTCTAATACTAAATTTAAAAAATTTCCTTCACAGAATATTCTTTATTTCTGCCTTTAATTTCCATTTTAATTTAAAGTTTTCCTTAATTTTTCTTTCTTCTTCACCACGTTCGCTTTACAAAGCCCAGAGCTACCTTAATTCGTCCCGGTCCGTTCCGCCGAGAAATCGGCGATCCAGCCGCTCCAATCCGATTTCTCAGCGGAACGGCCGGGAAATCGGCGATTCTTTCCGATCCACGCCCGCTTCCGTTATAGTCTGGAACTTTGGAACGCCGGGCTCTGTTCCCTTGCCGGAACGGGCGTTCCGGCCGATATCCCGGCTTTCCGGCGAACCATGCATATAGTTGATGAAGCCAAGAGTTGATAGAAGTGAGTATTATATCTATATCTATATCTATATATATATATATTTGACCTTACCATACTTAATAAGTATGGAAGCCAGTCAGTTCTGCTTCATCGTAATTAGTTTTTATTTTATTCTGAAGCTCCATTGCCAACAAAACGACGTCATTTTCAGAGTATTCTGGTAGAACGACGCCGTTGCTGAGAGCTGGGAACTCCACCACCGCTTTTCCGGTTTTCTGCCCAGCTACGTGCTATCCCTGCCGACGACGGGTGTCAGTCTCATTTAAAGACTTCCCACTTCGCCCTTGCATGGATCCTGTCCGACACGTGTCTCTTGGGAGAACACGTGTGCTTTCGCTGGTTATTGTCGCTCACCGGAGCTGCCGCACGGCAGCCTTGGGTGCTTCGGAGTTTCATATGTGGTCTATTAATAATTTTTGGGCATGGTCTGTGTGTCATTGCTTGTATTGCTCTTGTTTTTTCGCTGTTAGTGCTTTCTCGTTGGCCATTAAAGTTTTCCTCTGCACAAAAGATCCAGTCCTGCAAAGGTTCTATGGTTTCGTGACATCCTCCTTTGTTGCACGCTTATTATCATGGTTCGCCGGAACGGTCGCGATGATCGTCGCGGAGGCGGTAGTTCCAGTTCCATTGCAATGTCGTGGAACGG
The DNA here is from genome assembly GCA_019426215.1 of Buddleja alternifolia. Classification (NCBI taxonomy): domain Eukaryota; kingdom Viridiplantae; phylum Streptophyta; class Magnoliopsida; order Lamiales; family Scrophulariaceae; genus Buddleja; species Buddleja alternifolia. The sequence goes on from CM033396.1 coordinate 31,732,555, forward strand.
TCGCGGCCGTTCCACATAATTTTTAATTTAAAAGTCAAAAAAAATTAAAATTATCTCTTATAAATACTTGAACATGTAAAACTTGCTACTAAAGTCTAAATTGCCTAAATCAATTTTTACATTACAATTACAAAATGATATTATTCAATTTTTGTGATAAATATTAGAGTATGACTTGTCAATATAAAGAAATAAATCCTAAGAGAATGTCATGGCTATATATTTAGCCCAATTAAATTGTCCCACTTTATCAAAAAAGAAAAAAAAATTATATATCAAAAAAAAAAGGTTGTCCCACTTTTTCTTATTTCTCACACGCTTTTTTTCTTTTTCCCTTTTCCCCCCCTGTTTTTCCTTTCTCTTTCACCATTTTCACCGAACTCCATTGTCGGCTGTGATGACCTGCTAGAAGCAATTTCCAGTCTAATACTAAATTTAAAAAATTTCCTTCACAGAATATTCTTTATTTCTGCCTTTGATTTCCATTTTAATTTAAAGTTTTCCTTAATTTTTCTTTCTTCTTCACCACGTTCGCTTTACAAAGCCCAGAGCTACCTCAATCCGTCCCGGTCCGTTCCGCCGAGAAATCGGCGATCCAGCCGCTCCAATCCGATTTCTCAGCGGAACTGCCGGGAAATCGGCGATTCTTTCCGATCCACGCCCGCTTCCGTTATAGTCTGGAACTTTGGAATGCCGGGCTCCGTTCCCGTGCCGGAACGGGCGTTCCGGCTGATATCACGGCGTTCCGGCGAACCATGCTTATTATACAGGTTGTTGTGGGGATTATGTTTGCTTTTCTGTGCCTGCAAAAATTATAGCGGCTCTGTTGTTGGCTTTTGTTGTTTTGTCATCAAATTCATGCTTTTTGTGGGTTAGAATTGGGGGTTAATTGAGCTTTCAATTTTGTCGGGTAGTTGCCAGAGTTTGGTTGCTTTTTTAATTCATAGCCCGATAAATTCGGGTTGATAGATATAATCTTGAGCCATAAAGATTCTATCTAGCTCCATAAACGAGGGAAGAGCCACAACTTGTGGCAGCGATTCGAACCCAGGACCTCTCACATAAAGTGAGAGGTGGCTACCATTAGACCAACAGGACTTAGGTGAGTTTGGTTGCTCTTTTTGTACGATTTTATATGACGTTATTCGGCTGATACATCTTTGGGAACATTTCTTTGGATATGTTCGCTCTGGTTAATTTATGTTTTCTGATTGGAATTTCATGTGTTTAGCCAATGAGATGTGTGTTGTATGCGTGAGTAATAATTTTAGCTAGCCAATTTTGGGTGCATTTTCTTCTTAGCGCTCTGAAATATAGTGCGATGCATGATATATATTTGATGTTTTAATCATTTGATTCAATTTATATTCGTGCTCAATGTTATTTTTCGTGTATGTGTTGAGTTTATATGATTATTGCCTAGGTGTGTATGACATGAGGAAATTGATGTATATTTTGTACGCTTGAACTGTGAATGTGGGTTTATAAGACATTGTAATAATTTCCCCCTTCTTTTGAAAGGTGGTTGTTAGCGTTTAAGGTGATGGGTTTTGTGGAGAAACAAACCAAAAGATTGATTGGTAGGTGAAACCAAAGGTTGTTTGGTAGGTGAAACCAAGAGGTTGTTTGGTAGGTAAAACCAAGGGTTGTTTGGTAGGTGAAACCAAAGGTTGTTTGGTAGGTAAAACCAAGGGTTGTTTGGTAGATGAAACCAAAGGTTGTTTGGTAGGTGGAACCAAGAGTTGTTTGGTAGGTGAAACCAAGAGTTTTGGTAGGTGAAAATTACTCCTATATATAGGAGTGAATTTCCTTCATTCTAAGCATCCCAAAATTGAGAGAAAACATAGAGAGCAAAGTGTGTGTAGTGTCGTGTATACTAAGGAAAATAATTTGTGGTAGATACAAATTGTGCTACACGGGAAACACTTGTGGGGTTTTTTCTTTCGAGGCAATACACTCTCAATCTCTTGTAATTGTTTTTCTTCTCTCATATAAATAAAATCTCTCTAGCATAGGTCCATGGACGTAGGCAATTTGCCGAACCACGTAAAATTGTTGTCTCGTTTTCTTGCTTTCTTTTACTTTTAAGTTCGTTCATGCGCGTTGATTCCTAACAACTGGTATCAGAGCACGGGTTATAGCGAAAGCTATCCGTGCGGAATCAATGGCATCTGAAGATAGAAAAGTGAATATAGACAAGTTCGATGGAAAAGATTTCGGATTCTGGCGAACACAGATGGAGGATTATCTGTACCAGAAGAAACTTCATCAACCGTTGTCGGGGAAGAGGCCTGAAAAGATGTCAGACGAGGATTGGGAATTATTGGATAGGCAAGCACTAGGTGTTATTCGATTAACGTTATCAAGAAACGTAATGTTTAACATCCTAGATCAAACTACGACGGCGGGTTTGATGAAGGCATTATCCAACATGTATGAGAAGCCATCCGCGTCGAATAAAGTCTACTTGATGAGACGTTTATTCAACTTGAAGATGACGGAGGGAGGATTGGTGACCAATCATATCAACGAGTTTAACGTGATCATCACTCAGTTGAGCTCGGTTGATATTAATTTTGAGGATGAGGTAAAGGCTTTAATTTTATTGTCTTCTTTGCCAGAAAGTTGGAGTGCGACGGTAACTGCTGTGAGTAGTTCGTCTGGCCAAACAAAGTTGAAGCTTGAGGAGATTCGGGATCTGATTCTAAGCGAGGATATTCTCCGGAGAGAATCAGGAGAACTCACTTCTGCTGCATTGAGTGCGGAAAGCAGAGGGAGAAGTGTTCAACGGGGTGGTCAGAAAGGCAAAGGTCGATCCAAGTCCAAGGGGCAAGGGAAGTCAAAACCGCGCAAGGGCGATGATTGCTGGGGCTGCGGTAAGAAAGGCCATTAAAAGAGAGATTGTCCAGAAAAGACGAGACAGAATCACAATCGAGAACATCAACAAGCAAACACAGCAACAGACGATGTCGGAGATGCTTTGGTTTGTTGTGTTGACAGTCCAGTTAACTAATGGGTACTGGACTCAGGTGCGTCGTTTCACGTTACTTCTTGTAAAAATTATCTTACAAATTATACTTCTGGAAAATTTGGAAAGGTATTTCTTGCAGATGACGAACCCTATGAAATTGTTGGTAAGGGTGATGTCATGATAACGACGGCACAGGGGATGAAGTTGAAACTGCAGAATGTCAGACATGTCCCGGGGCTGAGGAAGAATTTGATCTCAATGGGTCAAATTGACAGTGATGGTTACACCACAATGTTTGGTGGTGGTTCATGGAAAATCACCAAAGGAAATCTGGTGGTGGCTCGTGGTAAAAAGTCGGGGACTTTGTACACCACAGAAATCAATAAGGACTCGTTAGCTACAGTCAAGGCCACAGAAGACGTGCATCTATGGCATAGGCGACTTGGGCATATGAGTGAGAAGGGAATGAAAATCATGGCATCCAAGGGGAAGCTACCAATCTCGAAGACGGTTGAATTGGGTCTTTGCGAAGACTGTGTACTTGGGAAGCAGAAAAAGGTGAGCTTCTCCAAGACGGGAAGAGAACCGAAGGTAGAGAAATTGGAGCTTGTGCATACCGATGTATGGGGACCGGCACCCGTAAAGTCGCTTGGAGGGTCGAGATACTATGTCACCTTCATTGATGATTTCACAAGAAAGGTATGGGTTTATTTTTTGAAAAATAAGTCTGATATGTTTAATACCTTTAGGAAGTGGAAGGCAGAAGTCGAGAATGAATCAGGGTTGAAACTGAAGAGTTTGAGGTCGGATAATGGCGGGGAGTGATAAGAGGTGTTTTTACGTGTTTTTAAGACCGTAATTCTTATGATTTGGATTCACTTATTGCTTAAATCATGTCACATTTGCATTTAATAGGTGTGTTAAGTGAATACAGGTAATAAATGAGAATACATGAAGAAAAGGGAAGAAAAACGATGTACAAAACAAGTTCAAGCATGTTTTTCAACACCTAGGCGGTTTATGCATCTCCTACCACATTCGAGCGATAATTCCGTACATTTCGAGACCGACATAGACAAAGTTTCCTTCTACAAAGTTTTAGATGAATGTCTTAGCTTCAAATGGGAACTTGAAACATCCAAATCGGAGGTCTATAGAGATAATTGTGAAGGAAATACGATTGCTGCGCCGAACAGAGAAGTACATGTGCCAGGATACGCCCCAGCGCCCTCCTAGTCATGCCTAGCCATGGATAGTCCGAATGTTACTCCTTTTTCAGCCTAAATTCCAGCATTATATGATGGGTAAGAATCACTTTTGGCCATAATTCAGCACATGTGTTGAGGGGTTGTCATAAGTGTGTTTCTTGGTAGATTTACTTTATGGGCGCCAAATCAGAAACAACCTCCATGTTGAAACGTAACGTAGGTATACTTAGAGACCGAATTGGACAAAATGTCCTTCTGGAAAGTTGTAGATCTATGTTTTATCTGAACATGGGGACTTGAATCATCCAATTTGGAGATCTGTGGAGACGTTTATGAGGAAAATACTAAGACTGCGCTGGAAAGCAAGAAAATGGCAGCATGCATGTGTTTTGTTGAAGTTTTCACATGGTTATGCTTGGTGGAATTCTTAATGGCCGAAAGTTCAACATTTTTTAGCTGGTTGGAATCTTAAAAGCCAAACTTTAAGCATCACCTTAGGTGGAATTCTCATTGGGGAACTTTAATGGGAATTCTTAATGCATACTTTAGTGGAATTTTTGGCTATAAAAGGAGAGGGAACCCATACTCTTCATCATTCACTATCAATTTCAGATTCTTGGAGGAGAGGAGGAGGAGGAACAGGTCCTCAAGCTTCATTCATCACCATTCTTCATCATTCTAAGAGGAGAAAGCTAGGAATTGAAGCTCCAATCAAGGGGCCATCATCTATCACATTAGAGGGAGTTTTTATAGCCTTTTCATTTCATTCATGTCTATGAACATGTGTATTTATTCATTATTGTTTTTCATAATATCTATCATGAACTAAATTCATAAGACTAAGGCCATGTAAGGTCAAATTGTGATATATGCTTATAATATATGATTGTTGAGGTTATACTTATATTGTTATGTGATGTGAATTTGTGTTTTTACCTATCTTGCATATACTTGATCACTATATGTTAGAATCTTATGCCTAGGTTGATATTTCGGGAGAAAATTAACTTAGGGTGCAAGAAATTCACATCATGACCCGCAACTAATAAGGAATTGCCCTAGACATAGGTAAAGATTCCCGGGTAAAGTTGTTCGATTCTAATCGAGTGAACTCTAGTACGTTAATGCATGTTTAGTGGTTAGATTTCCGGATAGGAATATTTGGGAAATCACGATCTAAGCATAGGAGTTTATACGCGAGACATCGGTTATTCTCTACCCTCGGAGCTCTCACCATAACAATATAAGTGTAATCATTCAACAAGAACCTTTATAAGTATATTTGATCAATTTGAACCTAGCATGTGCCTTAGTCTCCCTTTATAATTGGTTTTAAATCACTTGCTCATCTTTGTTCTTGTTCTTTACAAATTTTATTTGAATTTATTTTTACTTTGTTTATTCACTTCATTACAAATCTTAAACTAGAATTCAAGTCCTTGTGGTTCGACAATCCGGACTTACCGTCCATTTATTACTACACACGACTAGTGCACTTGCTATCATAGCACGTTAGCTTTTAGCGTGTCAAGTTTTTGGCGCCGTTGCCGAGGACTTGTTCATTTTAGTTTTTGATTTTTCATTTAAATTTTCATAATTCTTAGTTTTTCATTTATTTGTAACCTTTCTTTTATTTTATTATTCTAATTTTGTTCTTGTGTTTAATTGTTAGGTATAATTTGTGGTGCATGACCCGCTCTTCTAACGAGCCTCTATACAATTTTGAGCCGGAGATAGAGCGTGTTCTTCGATCTAGTAGACAAGCTCGAGAAATGGCCGACAATCTAAATCCAAATGGAAATTTTCCCGACATAAATCTTCCGGAAAACAGGGAATGGCTGCAAAATCTTTTCCAAGCTATGCAACCGGCACCTCCTCAAAGACTTCCATCGGTCCGGGAAAGTCTACCTCCAAGGGTCCACACCATACCGGGGCCCGTAGTCTTTCCAAATTTTTTTGCACCAAATTATCACATTCCGTCACACATCTTTAGCATGGTGTAAAGCGAACCCTTCTATGGAGAGCCCCATGAATCACCTCATGAGCATTTGGAGACTTTAGACGATACTCTCATGACTACCCAATTTCATCCACGGGATCTCGATGCAATTCGTCTAAGAGTCTTCCACTTCTCATTAAAGGAAAGGGCGACCATGTGGTACAAATCTCTACCACCCCAATCCATCACAACATGGGGACAATTGGTCGATGCCTTTTTGAGCAAATTCTTTCCACCCTCCAAAATCAATGAGCTAAGGAGCAACATTAAGGAGTTTAAGCAGGGGAATCATGAGTCCTTAGCCGAGGCATGGGCTAGATATAAAAACATGCTCCGAAAATGTCTGGATCACAACCTAAGATTGAGCGAGCAAGTATTACGATTCCATGATGGAGTCAGTTCGCGCATCCGAAATAGGCTCAATGCCGGCGCCGGTGGTGATCTCCTTGGGCTCGATTGCCAAAGTGTGTGGGACAAGATTGAGCAATTAGCCCGGGAAGATGAACTCTATCCCGATGATGAAGAAATCACACCCACTAAAAAGATTGCTTGTGTTCAAGAGTTGGGCGAAGAAGTTGCTTTGGAAACACTGGTTGGCAATGTAAACTATGTTGGAAATGCCAATCGACCTCAATTGAACTTCCATGTGCCCGAAAATTTTCCAAGGAGGCCCAATCCGGCACAAATGCCCATCCCGGCGTCTATCAAGCACCAAGGCCCCCATTCAACAATAACCAAGCTCAAAGGCAAGGTAATCCTCATATACAAAGGCAAATAAGACCTCTTACAACCGAAGAGCGTCTCGATGAACAAATAAAGAAATTGGATTCAGCAATCAACGAACTCCGTACTATGATGAAGGATATAATGATGGACATGAAGGATTTAAAGACACAAATGGGTCAAATGGCAAAGGCGATCAGCGAGAGAGCCCCGGGAACTTTACCAAGTGACACAGAAAAAAACCCGAAGGAGCAATGCCACGCCATCACCTTAAGAAGTGGCAAACAGGTAGTCAATGATGTTGTTCGCATTTCCGCGCCCGAGCGCCCCGATGAGAACGCCCAGGCGCCGGAATCAACCCACAGTGAACGAATGCTTCGCAATTGCGCACCCGAGCGTCCCGATGATCACGCTCAGGCGCCCGAGACCCAGCGCCCTGGCGCCGATTGTCGCGCCCAGGCGCCACCTCCTGAACCCTCCACAGCGGGCTCTTCAACTCCAACGCATCCTCCCATCGAGGTCCGTCTGCCATTTCCTAATGCACATAGAAAGAAAAAAAAGGAGATGGATCCAAGTTTCCTTCGAATCTTAGCAATTCTTCGTGAGGTTAGAATTAATATTCCTTTTATAGACGCAATTTTACAAATGCCAAATTACGTGAAATTTTTCAAGGATATTTTATCCAACAAACAAAGTGGGAGGAAAACGAAACGGTGTGCCTAACCGAGGAATGCTCCGCCGTATTGCTTAATAAATTACCAATGAAACTTGAAGACCCTGGGAGTCTCACTATTCCTTGCACGATTGGGCCATTATCCTTCGAAAAAGTTTTGTGCGACTCGGGAGCTAGCATCAACCTCCTCCCGTACTCTCTTTTCAAAAAGTTGGGCCTTGGTAACCCAAAGCCGACTTCAATGAGCCTCCAACTTGTCGATAGATCAATCAAGAGACCACGGGGAATAATCGAAGATGTAATCGTTCAAGTCGACAAATTCTACTTCCCGGTTGACTTTGTGGTTCTTGATATGGAGGAAGATGTTGAGGTACCCCTGATCCTAGGAAGACCATTCCTAGCCACTGGTAAGGCGGTAATCGATATTGCCAATGGTAAGCTAACCTTAAATGTGGGAGATGAAAAGGTCACCTTTGATGTTTTTAAAGTGCTTAAACACCCATGTGATCCTGACTCATGTTTACGCATCGATGTATTTGATATGTTGATTGATGAGACTTTTCAGGCACAAATGGTAGACGACCCATTGGAGACATGTCTTTCCAAATCTATGGATGTCGATTCAGCGAGTGAAGAACAATTGGAAACCATGTTTAGCGTAGAGAAGCCACCTCTTTACCACGTCATTGGAGCTAAAAAATTAGAAAGATCACTCTTGGCTCCTCCTCGCCCTTCTATCGAAGAGGCCCCTATCCTTGAGCTTAAACCATTACCATTACATTTGAAATATGTATTTTTAAATGATAATGAGACTCTACCTTTAATTGTCTCATCTTCTTTGACAGGAGAACAGGAGGAGCGACTCATGAGAGTATTGAAGGCCAACAAAAAGGCCTTCGGGTGGAAAATTGCGGATATAAAAGGCATAAGTCCAGCGGTGTGCATGCACAAAATACTCATGGAGGAGTCCGCAAAACCTACACGCCAACCACAAAGACGGTCAAATCCAAAATACAAGAGGTGGTAAAGAAAGAGGTTATAAAACTACTCGATGCAGGTATAATCTATCCTATCTCTGATAGTGCATGGGTAAGCCCGACTCAAGTAGTACCCAAGAAGGGCGGAATAACTGTGATAGAAAATGCGAACAATGAATTAATCCCTACTCGAATGCTTACCGGGTGGCGTGTGTGTATAGATTATCGCAAGTTAAATGATGCCACTCGTAAGGACCATTTCCCCCTCCCATTCATTGACCAAATGCTTGAAAGGTTAGCCGGACATGATTTTTATTGTTTTTTAGATGGGTATTCCGGCTATAACCAAATTGCCATAGCCCCCGAGGACCAAGAGAAAACAACTTTCACTTGTCCCTATGGCACGTTTGCTTATAGGCGGATGCCGTTTGGATTATGCAATGCCCCGGCCACATTTCAACGATGTATGATGGCGATCTTTCATGACATGGTTGAAGAATTCCTTGAGATTTTTATGGATGATTTTTCTGTTTTTGGAACCTCATTTAACACATGTCTTGATCATTTGGACCGTGTTCTAAAACGCTGTGAGGAAACAAATCTTGTTTTGAATTGGGAAAAATGTCATTTTATGGTCCGGGAAGGGATTGTGCTAGGTCACAAAATCTCCCAAAAAGGGATTGAAGTGGACCAAGCCAAGATTGAGGTAATAGAAAAGCTTCCTCCACCTACATCGGTGAAAGCCGTGAGGAGCTTTCTTGGTCATGCCGGCTTCTATAGGCGATTTATCAAAAAAATTTCCAAAATTGCAAAGCCGTTATCTAACTTGCTTGTCAAAGATGCACCATTCAATTTTGATTCCCTTTGTTTACAGGCCTTCATGACTCTTAAGGAGCTATTGATATCCGCTCCCATCATGGCACCTCCCGATTGGAGTTTGCCCTTCGAATTGATGTGTGATGCTAGTGACACCGCGGTGGGTGCGGTCCTTGGCCAAAGGAAGGATAAGGTATTTCAAACCATCTACTATGCTAGTAAGACTTTAAATGATGCACAAATGAATTACGCAACCACGGAAAAAGAATTACTAGCCATAGTATTTGCATTTGACAAGTTCCATGCTTATCTCATTTTGAATAAAGTAATTGTGTACACTGATCACTCCGCATTAAAATACTTGTTTGCCAAAAAGGATGCCAAACCTAGACTCATTAGGTGGATTTTACTTCTTCAAGAATTTGACATAGAAATTAAGGATAAGAAAGGAGTAGAAAATGTTGTTGCCGACCACTTGTCTAGGATAGAGATTCCTAAGCCTGAGTGCGTGTTTGATAAACCTATTTGTGAGGAGTTTCCCGATGAGCAATTGTATGCTATACTTCATAATGATGCTCCTTGGTATGCCAATTATGCAAATTATCTTGTCACGGGAGTTCTTCCTCCGGATATCACTTATCATCAAAAGAAGAAATTCTTATTTGATGTGAAGCGATATTTGTGGGACGAACCATATCTATTTAAGATTTGTGCAGATGGCCTCATTCGACGATGTATCCCCGAGGAGGAAATAGCATCAATTCTCGCCCATTGTCATGATATGTCGGTAGGTGGTCACTTTGGACCCTCTAAAACAGTGGCTAAAGTGCTTCAATCAGGTTTCTTTTGGCCTACTCTTTCTAAAGATGCATTCTTGTATGTTCAATCTTGTGATAGGTGTCAACGAACAGGTAACATCTCTAAAAGACACGAAATGCCATTGAATAACATGCTTGAATGTGAACTATTTGATGTATGGGGTATTGATTTTATGGGACCCTTCCCTAGTTCTTGTTCCAATAAGTATATTCTTGTTGCGGTCGACTATGTCTCCAAATGGGTCGAAGCGGAGGCTTTACCAACTAATGATGCTCGGGTGGTTACTCAATTTTTTTAAAAAAGGATTTTCACTCGTTTTGGAACTCCTAGAGCAATCGTTAGTGACGGGGGCACCCATTTTTGTAACAAACAATTCGAGCACTTACTGAACAAGTACGGGGTACGGCATAAAGTCTCAACCCCATATCATCCTCAAACGAGTGGTCAAGTGGAGGTGTCGAATCGGGAGATTAAACGCATTCTTGAAAAAACGGTTAACGCATCTAGAAAAGATTGGTCCCTTAAACTAGATGACGCCTTGTGGGCATATAGAACTGCGTTTAAAACTCCGATTGGCATGTCCCCATATCGCCTTGTCTTTGGAAAAGCATGTCACTTACCGGTTGAGCTCGAACATCGCGCTTTTTGGGTTATTAAATTTCTAAATTTTGATTCTCAACTCGTAGGTACCAAGCGATTACTCCAATTACACCAACTTGAGGAATGGCGCCATCAAGCGTATGAGAACGCCAAGCTTTACAATGAGCGAACGAAAACATGGCATGATAAGCGTATTATTCCCTGAGAATTTCATGAAGGAGACAAGGTTTTACTATACAATTCTCGCCTTCGACTTTTTCCCTGGAAGCTCAAGTCAAAATGGTCGGGACCATTTGTTGTATCTCGTGTGTATGCTTCTAGTGCCATTGAACTTATAACGGATAATGGACGAACCTTCATGGCAAACGCCCAAAGGTTAAAGCATTACATTGGGATTGACGGGTCGAGGGATAAAGTGACCATTCCCCTCCAGGATCTTTAGCGATTCTTTATCTCAAGTCGAGCTACCGACTCTAAACTAGCGCTTCTTAGGAGGCAACCCAAGTTTGTAAGTTTTCTTTTCTTTTTGCTTTCGTTTTTGTTTTGTTTAGTTTGTTTCTTTTTATTGTGTTCAAGCATGCACTTTTGGCATGTATGTTTTTCTTATGCTTGATGGTTTAAAAAGTTGAAGTGTTAGATATGATGCACATTTGGACCCCACCTTTAGAGATTCTTATTTTACTCGATAAGAGAAGAAACTTTGTAAGGATGCATTGGAAGCTTAAGGATGTTCTTCAATATCCTTGGTTGTAAGTGTTCTTTTACCTTTGTGTATGCATGTTGTAACAACATTGGGGACAATGTTGGATTTAAGTTTGGGGGTAGAAGAGTATCTATTTTGAATATTGAAAATGCAATCCTAATTTGTTTGTTTGATATCATGTTTATATGCTTCTTTGTTGAGAAAATCAAGCATGAAAAATTTTTAGTCCTTCCAATTGATGCATTGAAATTGATTGACTTGGAAAAATGACATGAATTCTTGAAATAATCTGAATTTAATGGAATATATATATCTTTGAAATTGCTCGTGGAGACCTTAGACTAGAATTGATTCTTTAGATGATTCACAATGCACTTAAATCGAAGGTAGAGGAGTTGAGAGGATAACCATCTTAAGACACTTAAGGAATTATTTCCAGAAATATTAACTTAGATTTCTCATAAGGTTATAAGTTGAGTAGTAATTTTATATGCTAACAATGAATTGAAAAGGTTGAATTTTGGTATGACCAAAAGTGGTCAGGCTAATACGTACCGGAGGTGAAAAGTTTCATGCCTATATACTGTACTATTATGCTAATTTGAGCTATGCTCAAGCCAAAAGAAGTGAATTGTTTAAAAGATCTAGTTTTATTTCGTGGCCTTTGATACTCGAGTGATTAAATCCTTAGAAGTGTCTCTACACTTAATGCCCCAAAACTATCTAGTTTGGGAGTCATTGGTCTAAAACTTGTTACATGGGTGTCATAGAAAGCCTAATGGAATAAAACATTGCACATGATCTAGCCTTAATGAAGTTTAATGGAAATTCCATATGAATTGAATGTTGAATATTTGAGATAATGAAATTTAAATGGCTATGAGATTTTCTATAATTCTTGTGCCTTGTGTTTGATCAAAAGTTCATAGATATGGGATTAATGTCCAAAATTTGGTAAGGATGCCTCTCGACTATAATACCCTAGATTTATTTTTCACTATACCCTAGGGAGTCGTTTGAAGTATTGGTGTCACATGAGCAAAAGTAGTTGATATGTATATATATATTTGTGAACTTTAAAAGGTTGATTTTATGCCATTCATTCTTGTTGATCATATTGAGATGTGTTGATTCGGTTGGGATTGAAAATTTGCTAGATTTTGTGGGTATATCTTATGCAAACCCTCACGAGACTATAACTCGTCCTTTGAGGTAACTCAAAGGTTTAAAGGCTTGTTGCACCCGCTAAGTGCAATCGTTTACTCCACGAAAGTGAGTTAGTTAGTTGTTTTGTTTTCTCCCATTGAATGATGTTGGTCTTGCCTTATAGCTCGTATTGCTCGAGGTCGAACAATTGATAAGTTTGGGGGTGTTGATAAGAGGTGTTTTTACGTGTTTTTAAGACCGTAATTCTTATGATTTGGATTCACTTATTGCTTAAATCATGTCACATTTGCATTTAATAGGTGTGTTAAGTGAATACAGGTAATAAATGAGAATACATGAAGAAAAGGGAAGAAAAACGATGTACAAAACAAGTTCAAGCATGTTTTTCAACACCTAGGCGGTTTATGCATCTCCTACCACATTCGAGCGATAATTCCGTACATTTCGAGACCGACTTAGACAAAGTTTCCTTCTACAAAGTTTTAGATCAATGTCTTAGTTTCAAATGGGAACTTGAAACATCCAAATCGGAGGTCTATAGAGATAATTGTGAAGGAAATACGATTATTGCGCCGAACAGAGAAGTACATGTGTCAGGATACGCCCCAGCGCCCTCCTAGTCATGCCTAGGCATGGATAGTCCGAATGTTACTCCTTTTTCAGCCTAAATTCCAGCATTATATGATGGGTAAGAATCACTTTTGGCCATAATTCAGCACATGTGTTGAGGGGTTGTCATAAGTGTGTTTCTTGGTAGATTTACTTTATGGGCGCCAAATCAGAAACAACCTCCATGTTGAAACGTAATTTAGGTATACTTAGAGACCGAATTGGACAAAATGTCCTTCTGGAAAGTTGTAGATCTATGTTTTATCTGAACATGGGGACTTGAATCATCCAATTTGGAGATCTGTGGAGACTTTTATGAGGAAAATACTAAGACTGCGCTGGAAAGCAAGAAAATGGCAGCATGCATGTGTTTTTGTTGAAGTTTTCACATGGTTATGCTTGGTGGAATTCTTAATGGCCGAAAGTTCAACATTTTTTAGCTGGTTGGAATCTTAAAAGCCAAACTTTAAGCATCACCTTAGGTGGAATTCTCATTGGGGAACTTTAATGGGAATTCTTAATGCATACTTTAGTGGAATTTTTGGCTATAAAAGGAGAGGGAACCCATACTCTTCATCATTCACTATCAATTTCAGATTCTTGGAGGAGAGGAGGAGGAGGAACAGGTCCTCAAGCTTCATTCATCACCATTCTTCATCATTCTAAGAGGAGAAAGCTAGGAATTGAAGCTCCAATCAAGGGGCCATCATCTATCACATTAGAGGGAGTTTTTATAGCTTTTTCATTTCATTCATGTCTATGAACATGTGTATTTATTCATTATTGTTTTTCATAATATCTATCATGAACTAAATTCATAAGACTAAGGCCATGTAAGGTCAAATTGTGATATATGCTTATAATAGATGATTGTTGAGGTTATACTTATATTGTTATGTGATGTGAATTTGTGTTTTTACCTATCTTGCATATACTTGATCACTATATGTTAGAATCTTATGCCTAGGTTGATATTTCGGGAGAAAATTAACTTAGGGTGCAAGAAATTCACATCATGACCCGCAACTAATAAGGAATTGCCCTAGACATAGGTAAAGATTCCCGGGTAAAGTTGTTCGATTCTAATCGAGTGAACTCTAGTACGTTAATGCATGTTTAGTGGTTAGATTTCCGGATAGGAATATTTGGGAAATCACGATCTAAGCATAGGAGTTTATACGCGAGACATCGGTTATTCTCTACCCTCGGAGCTCTCACCATAACAATATAAGTGTAATCATTCAACAAGAACCTTTATAAGTATATTTGATCAATTTGAACCTAGCATGTGCCTTAGTCTCCCTTTATAATTGGTTTTAAATCACTTGCTCATCTTTGTTCTTGTTCTTTACAAATTTTATTTGAATTTATTTTTACTTTGTTTATTCACTTCATTACAAATCTTAAACTAGAATTCAAGTCCTTGTGGTTCGACAATCCGGACTTACCGTCCATTTATTACTACACACGACTAGTGCACTTGCTATCATAGCACGTTAGCTTTTAGCGTGTCAGGGAGTATGGCAGCCAAGAATTCAAAGATTATTGTGTAGAGAATGGGATCAAGATGATCAAGACCATTCCAGGGACTCCGCAGCAGAATGGGATTGCAGAACGGATGAATAGAACTTTGAATGAACGAGCTAGGAGCATGAGGCTCTACTCCGGGTTGCCAAAGACGTTTTGGGCTGATGCAGTAAGTACGGCAGCTTACCTTATCAACTGGGGACCTTCAGTACCGTTAGACTTCAAAATACCGGAAGAAGTTTGGTCTGGAAAGGAGGTAAATTTATCGCATTTGAAAATTTTCGGTTGTTTATCCTATGTCTTGCTAAGCTCTGATGATAGGGATAAGTTGGATCCAAAAGCACAGAAGTGCATTTTTATTGGTTATGGTGGAGATAGTTTTGGCTACCGGTTCTGGGATTACCAAAACAACAAAATCATAAGGTATAAAGATGTTACGTTCAACGAGAAGGTGCTTTACAAGGAAAGACTTGGGGCAGAGACTGATGATAATGAAAAATCAAAGGCAATATTGGAAAAGATCACTGAGGATGAGGTTGCAGGAAATGGAGTAGAAAATAGGATTGAGGAAGATCCGGAGACTCCACAACCTACCTTGAGGAGATCGAGTAGAACTCCTAAACCAAACACGAGGTATTCCCCTTCCCTACACTATTTACTTTTGACAGATTCGGGAGAGCCAGAATCGTACAAAGAGGCAATGAGTGTAGGAGATTCTCTCAAGTGGGAGCTAGCCATGAAAGATGAGATGAGCTCGCTTGAGACAAATAAGACTTGGAGGTTGACCAAGTTACCGGAAGGGAAAAGAGCTTTGCAAAACAAGTGGATATTCCGGGTAAAAGATGAGCCAGATGGTAGTAAAAGGTACAAGGCGAGACTGGTAGTCAAAGGGTTCCAACAGAAGGAAGGGATTGACTACAGTGAGATATTTTCGCCGGTTGTCAAGTTAACTACTATAAGGATGGTTCTAAGCATTGTTGCTGCAGAGGATTTACATCTTGAACAATTAGATGTAAAAACGGCATTCGTTCATGGGGATTTGGAGGAGGATATATACATGGCTCAACCGGAAGGTTTTTTGGTAAGTAGAAAAGAAAACCTTGTATGCAAGCTAGAGAAAAGCTTGTATGGTTTGAAACAAGCTCCGAGACAGTGGTACAAAAGGTTTGACACGTTCATGGATAGTAATGCATTTACTAGATGTCAAATGGATCATTGTTGTTATTTTAAAAGATTTAAAGATTGCTACATTATTTTATTGTTGTATGTCGATGACATGTTAGTTGCAGGGACTAATAGGGGGAAAATCAAAAGGCTGAAACAACAATTGGCGAGTGAGTTTGAAATGAAGGATTTGGGGGCTGCAAATACAATTCTCGGGATGAGAATTATTCGAGATAGGTCGAGTGGGAGCCTCAAGCTGACTCAGGAAAGGTACATACATAAGGTGTTTGATAGATTTGCTATCACTGATGCAAAGTCTAGAAGCACTCCTTTTGGGAGTCAATTCAAACTAAGCAAGGAGCAATCACCTAAATCTGACGAGGAGCGAGAAAAGATGGCAAAGGTTCCATATGCCTCTGCTATTGGAAGTTTGATGTACGCAATGGTGTGTACAAGGCCGGATATAGCTCATGCAGTGGGAGTCGTGAGTAGATATATGGCTAATCCGGGTTTACAGCATTGGGAAGCAGTGAAGTGGTTACTAAGGTACTTGAAAGGCACATCAGATATGTGTTTGAGTTTTAAGGCTAGTAGTATCACTTTAGAGGGCTTTGTGGATGCTGACTTAGGTGGTGATCAAGATGGTCGGAAGAGCACATCGGGCTATATTTACACTTTGGGTGGCACAGCAATTAGTTGGATGTCAAGACTACAAAAATGTGTAGCACTTTCTACAACCGAAGCCGAGTACATAGCTATTTCAGAAGCTGGAAAAGAGATGATTTGGTTGAAGAATTTTCTTAGGGAAATTGACAAGGAGCAACGGGATTGTGCACTTTATAGTGATAGTCAAAGTGCCATTTGTTTGGCAAAGAATCCGTTGTTTCACTCAAGGACGAAACATATTCAATTGAAGTATCATCATATCCGAGAGATGATAGATGATGAGACTTTGGAATTGAAAAAGATTTTGGGTGCAAAGAATCCGGCAGACATGTTGACAAAGGGGGTTACCACCGAAAAACTGAGGCTTTGCATGGCCTCAGTGGGCCTGGAGTTTCTGTGAAGAGGAGGCTGACTTTTGCTAGAGAAAGAACGCATTAAATTGGAGGGAGAAGAGGTTGTGTCTTCAACTTTGAGTTTGGTCTCCAAGTGGGAGATTGATGGGTTTTGTGGAGAAACAAAGCAAAAGATTGATTGGTAGGTGAAACCAAAGGTTGTTTGGTAGGTAAAACCAAGGGTTGTTTGGTAGGTGAAACCAAAGGTTGTTTGGTAGGTGGAACCAAGAGTTGTTTGGTAGGTGAAACCAAGAGTTTTGGTAAGTGAAAATTACTCCTATAAATAGGAGTGAATTTCCTTCATTTTAAGCATCCCAAAATTGAGAGAAAACATAGAGAGCAAAGTGTGTGTAGTGTGGTGTATACTAAGGAAAATAATTTGTGGTAGATACAAATTGTGCTACACGGGAAACACTTGTGGGGTTTTTTCTTTCGGGGCAATACACTCTCTTGTAATCGTTTTTCTTCTCTCATATAAATAAAATCTCTCTAGCATAAGTCCGTGGACGTAGGCAATTTGCCGAACCACGTAAAATTGTTGTCTCGTTTTCTTGCTTTCTTTTACTTTTAAGTTCGTTCATGCGCGTTGATTCCTAACATGAGGTGATCATGTGATTTAGTTGTTTCATTTGTGTGTGTGGTTGCTTTTGTCTTTGTGAATGGTGTGGTTGGATTCGTTGCGTTCATCGCTCGTACTTTAGTTTTTTCTTTTTTTAACATTTATATGAATGACAGTGTTTATTCGTTGGTGCCTACTGGTATTGTTTTTATTTATTTTTGGAGATCTTATGAATAGTCTTTCGGTCTTCTGCTATCAACCACTCTCCGATATAGTATTTAATGGAAGTACCGAGGTTTTTGAGAAGCTATCCTAATATTAGCCTCGGTCTCTTAATTATGTTAGCTTGGTTTGGTGTTTTTCCCACTGTTGTGTTCGCTGCTATTCTTTATTAGCTACATTATGGAAAAAAAAGATATCAAGCTTAAAAAGGAGCAAGGCCTACTCTGAACGGTCTACAGAATAGCATTAGTCCGATTTGTTGAGGCGCCGGCTGATCAATGCAGAAAAGAAGAGGACTCCTACTCAAATAGAGACTGACCTGCCTTCACCGGACGATCGTGCATCGCATTCTCACGCCTCATCTGCTCCACATGTGTTAGAGATTAGCAATGATGGGAGTTTCGATTCAATTAGTTGCTTTCCTGTGCCTTCCTTGAATTGTTCGCCTGGTACTTCTTCATTTGTATCTGGCGCATTGTTACCATTCCACAGCTGTTGTCAAAGGGTACACGTGTTTTAATACTGTCCTTTTTCCCTGTGTCTTAGGTGTATTATTTCTTCTTGATTCTTAGCCACTTTGTTTTCACAATCTTCAATTTTGTTGTTGTGCGCTTATTTAGGTGCATGTGCTAATCTGCCTGCCAAAAGGAACGTGAAGCGGTTGGTTGATAATCTGCCTTTATGTCCATGGGTTCTGTCCAGTGTGCACCATTGCATCTATTGTGGGGCGCACCATTTTTATCGTGAACCTCCTGGTTTCTGTTGCGGTGAGGGCAGGTTTTCTTAGCGCCGCGGGAGCTTATGCCAAAAATGTTTGCACTGCTAAGGAGGGGTCTACACAGTCAGTGGATTTTAGGAAGCATATAAGGTCATATAATAATAGGCTAGCATTTACTTTGATTGGGATGAAAGCTGATCAGTGTATATAGTTTGGTTGTTCAGGGCATGATGTTTCATTACATTAATGGTATTAAGGTGAATGAGTCGTTGAGGTCAAACTTGGATCTATATTTTCATGACTGATGGGCTAGTTGTTACTGGTACCCGACGTGGTGCGAAGATAGACCCTACATTGCTTCTTCGTCTTGTGCGGTTGCTTGAGCAGAATCCTTAGTCAAAGTTTTTCAAGAGTCTGCGATCTTATGATCATTTGGATCAGCACGTTATTTTTCTCCACACTAGCCCTGATCTTGATCAGAGAACGTATAACTTACCCATGGTTGGTCAGGTAGGTGCAATATGGAGTGAGACCGAGGCCAGCACTGAACCTCTTCACCGTCATATACGGGTATTTGTTAACGAAGAAACGAGCCATCAGATACAATATTACTATGGTTTCTACGATCCTCTCCACTATCCTCTCATGTTTCCAAGGGGGGAGCCTGGGTGACATGCACAGATATTCAAGAGCCCAAAATATAGTTATCACGGGCCAGGCGATATTGACTCGTTGGCACATGGTAAGGCAGCCAATCTAATTTCTCCTGCTTTGGCGACATCAGCAAATGTGCTTTTGGAGAATGAGGCTGCTGGTATTCTTTCACATCTAAAAAACAAATTACTTCTGTGTTGTTGTGTGCTCGTCTTTATTCTTTTACTCTGTGCTAATGATTTGAGGGCGCGGCTTGATTGAGAATGACAAAATGTTTATGCAGGCTAGATTAGGAATTAAAACAAACCGGTGGTCTGCCGTTTTCCTCCTGCGTGGAACAATTGTTAATCTTCATTCTGCCAAGTCTCTAGGAGCATCACTACGGTTACAAATAACTCAATGCTTTCGTATATGTGTGTTCTGTGTGTTTGTTTCTTGCATGGGTGAGTGTGGTTCAGGTGCAAAGTGATTATCAAACAACAAAGAAAAATTTATACTTTTGAGGTTAACTTAGGAGGTTACTGTATTATAACGTGGAGTGGTTACTACAGTGTCATTAAAAGGTAAATTTAAGAACCCAGGGGTGTGGTGGAGTGGCAGGGCTCCTCCTCCCTTAATCAAGTGTCGAGGGTTCGATCCCCGCCTTGGGCATGGAGCAGCCTTAAATCTCTGGGCCAGTTGTTCCACCCTTCAAGGTGCCTACAAATCAGAGAAGGAATTCGTCACTGCAATCGGCGGTGGAAACCCTGGTTATCAACCAAAAAAAAAAAAAAAGGTATTTTTAATTTTGCCATCGTAATCGTTCTTCGATTAATAACTAAAATGTTGCATTCCATCTTTTAATTATTAATTAGTACTAATGACAAAGACCAAGTATAATAGTTAAGGGGACTATTATTATTAGAGAACAATGGTAGCCATCATCACAGACGACTCCCTCATTTCATAAATGTTTGTAGGAGGTTACTGTGCTATAATGTGGAGTGGTTACTGCAGTGTCATTAAAAGGTAAATTTAAGTTTGCCATCGCAATCCTTCTTCGATTAATAACTAAAATGTTGCATTCCATCTTTTAATTATCAATTAATACTAATGACAAAGACCAAGTATAATAGTTGAGGGGACTATTATTATTAGAGAACAAGGGTAGCCATCATCACAGATACCTCCCTCATTTAATAAATGTTTGTAGGAGGGATGCTAAATATCGTTATGTCTTGAATAGTCATGGATTCCATTGTTATTTCATATCAATTACGCAGTAAGGGTAATTTAGTTATCATATAATTGTTAGGATTTATTGGTTGTTTATTGTAATCTTCAATAAAACTTTCGTTGCGCTTGTTATCTAGAAAGTGGTCAGGCGAAGGAATTATTTTCTTTTTTGTGTTACATTGCATCTCTAATAATTGTGCATCTGATTGATTTTCGTTTGTTTGCTGTTGTTTGCTGATATCTTCACAGGAATGTATTTATTTGCCTGTGTGTTATGGCAGTTTGTTGGGGTCTCATTATCCTTTTCCTTCAGTGCAATATTTGAGATGCATTGTTTTGAAATTTCGATTGTCCTATGTGCTCTCTTGTTTAATAATTAGATGTATTCTTTCTGGTGGCTAACTTAGTTTATTACAATGTTTTCTTTTGTTAGTATTGGATGATGATGTCCAGTGTGAGTGCGCAGTGTCGCTACGTCAATATTGTTGTTATTTATTATAGATGCGGCTAGCTGATAAATCATTCATACTACACTTTGGCCGCCTTACTTGGCAATCCAGTATTGCCATGTATATCAAGCTTGAGACTCAGAGGTTAGATTATTACAGATCGAAACACCAATTGGATCTACGAACAGATGCTTATCAGGGCCTCCTTGACAGTATGTTGATAGATGGACAGAATATTAATGCGTCTGCTGTTGGGCGCCACTTTGTGCTTCCATCTTCTTTTATTGGTGGTCCAAGGGATATGCGCCGGCGTTATGTAAATGCGATGTCGTTGGTTCAGGAATACGGTAAACCTGATATCGTTTTGACTATGACATGTAATCATGTGTGGCCAGAGATAAATGATTTGCTCTTGGATAATGAGCACGCAGAGGACAGCCCAGATCTGGTCACCTGAGTTTTTAAAGCTAAGATGGATGAACTGAAAAATGACGTTGTGCGATGGAAGTTATTTGGTCCTGTCGCTGCCTATGTTTACGTCGTCGAATTTCAAAAACGCGGTCTTCCGCATGTATACTGGCTTATCATATTGAAATCATCGCATAAGATAGTGTCACCAGATATGTACGACGCTGTTATATCCGCAGAGTTGTCGGCCGTGTCTGATCACCCGTTTTTGCGGTCGTACATGATTAAGCAAATGATGCATGAACCTTGTGGTTCCATGAATCCGTCTAACGTATGTATGAATGAAGGTGAGTGTAAGAACCAATACCATAAGAAATTCACCCATACTACTCATGTCGGTGCCAACGGTTACCCTATGTATAGGCGAAGGGATAATGGAGACACTGTTGTTGTTCGTAGGGCTAGGCTCAATAACAGGTGGGTTATACCGTACAATCCGTACTTATTGGCTAAATACAATAGCCATATTAATGTTGAGGTGTGTTCGGATATAAAGCTTGTTAAATATTTATACAAGTACATTTACAAAGGTTACGATAGAGTTGCCTATAACATTATTAGCGACTCTGCTGTACCGGATAATGATAAGATCCGCCAATTTCAGACTGGCCATTGGGTGGCTGCGCTTGAAGCTCATTGGAGGATATATAGGTTTCCTCTGAGTGACATGCATCCTCCTGTGAGAGTTGTACAAGTTCACCTCGAAAATCAGCACACTGTACGATTCGGTAGACAACAACACCTCACAGATTTAGTCTCTAATTCTATGTGAAGTGAACAATGTTAACAAAATTTTTCAGTTTAAATGCGGTCGATAGCTATGCAAAGTCGCTGAATTTGCTTTATCGGGAGTTCCCGCAGTTTTATGTGTGGAATCAGAGTTCAAGGTCTTGGTTGTCGCGCTCAAAGAAGGTGGTTGTTGGGAGGCTTGTGACAGTAAATCCATGTGTGGGTGAGCGTTTTTACAAGCACCTCTTATTCAATAACGTCTGTTCGGCCCCTTTCGCTGAATTCCTCCATACAGTTAATGGTACTAAATATTTAACATTCCGTGAGGCTGCATTGCACCTCGATTTATTGGAAAGTGACACTTACTTATTTGACTGTTTGGAAGAGGCTTACTTGCATCAGATGACGTACAACTTTTGCCGCCTCTTTGCCACAACTCTGGTCTATTGTGCTCCTGCTGATCCTATGCGCTTGTGGGATGCTTTCAAGTCACAACTTTCTCATGATTTTATTGCCCAGTCAAGATTTAGTGAAGTGAAAACTGAACAAAAGACTTTAGAGTCTATACACTTTATCTTGCAGACTATGGGCAAGAGTATCAATGACTACTGCTTTACTTCTGATACTATCCGCTTAAGCGAAGAATCCAGATTTGCAAATGAGTTGGCACGTGAGAAGTCTATTTTGATTTCGCCAGCTGACTTGCTAGCCCAGGGCATGCTTAACTCTTTCCAGCGGATAACCTTTGACGCTATCGTATCTGCATTTGAAAGTGACAATGGTGGCGTGTTTTTTGTTGATGGACCAGGGGGGTCAGGCAAGACTTTTTATATAGGGTTGTGCTTGCATATGTTTGCTCTCGGGGTCACATAGCCTTGTCTATTGCAACTTCGGGGGTGGCAGCATCTTTGCTTCCAGTTGAACGGACTGCCCATTCACGGTTCAAATTTCCTCTTGATATCGAAGAAGGTTCTGATTTAATGCTTAGCAAACAAAGCGGGTTATCTCGATTGATTATCTCGGATAAGGTGATCGTTTGGGATGAAGTGACTATGGCTAATAAATGTATTATTGAATCATTTGATAGGTTGCTTCAAGAGATTTTGTGAATCTAGCGTTAAATTTGGTGGTAAGGTGGTGTTATTTGGAGATGATTTTAGGCAGACGCTCCCAATTATTGTTGGTGGATCACGCGATGACATGGTTGAAGTAAGATTAGTGAGTTCTTCACTGTGGCCGTCAATCTATAAATTGGAGTTGCGTGTCAAAATACGCGCCCGTGCTGATCCTGCATTCATTGATTTCTTGCTTCGCATTGGAAATGGCACCCAACCCACAGTTGTAGATGACATAATTGAGCTTCCCTCGCATTTGTGTATACCTTATACGGAACCAGAGGAATCATTGAACCGTCTGATCAATTATGTTTTTCCGACTTTCACTCCTAATCATGGTTCGCTGGAATGCCGGGATATCGGCCGGAACGCCCGTTCCCGCACGGGAACGGAGCCCGGCGTTCCAAAGTTCTAGACTATAACGGAAGCGGGCGTGGATCGAAAAGAATCGCCGATTTCCCGGCCGTTCCGCTGAGAAATCGGATTGGAGCGGCTGGATCACCGATTTCTCGGCGGAACGGACCGGGATGGATTGAGGTAGCTCTGGGCTTTGTAAAGCGAACGTGGTGAAGAAGAAAGAAAAATTAAGGAAAACTTTAAATTAAAATGGAAATCAAAGGCAGAAATAAAGAATATTCTGTGAAGGAAATTTTTTAAATTTAGTATTAGACTGGAAATTGCTTCTAGCAGGTCATCACAGCCGACAATGGAGTTCGGTGAAAATGGTGAAAGAGAAAGGGAAAATAGGGGGAAAAGGGAAAAAGAAAAAAAAACGTGTGAGAAATAAGAAAAAGTGGGGCAATCTTTTTTTTTGATATATAATTTTTTTTTCTTTTTCGATAAAGTGGGACAATTTAATTGGGCTAAATATATAGCCATGACATTCTCTTAGGATTTATTTCTTTATATTGACAAGTCATACTCTAATATTTATCACAAAAATTGAATAATATCATTTTGTAATTGTAATGTAAAAATTGATTTAGGCAATTTAGACTTTAGTAACAAGTTTTACATGTTCAAGTATTTATAAGAGATAATTTTAATTTTTTTTGACTTTTAAATTAAAAATTATGTGGAACGGCCGCGACCGTTCCGCGACATTGCAATGGAACTGGAACTACCGCCTTCGCGACGATCATCGCGACCGTTCCGGCGAACCATGCTCCTAATGCAGCTGATCCATTCTCAGTTGTGTCAAGGGCTATATTAACCCCGAAGAATGATATGGTCGATGAAATAAATTCACAATTTATTCAGAAATTTCCAGGTGCTCCAGTTGAATACCTGAGTTTTGACAAAACCGACGACCCAGTCAGCAAAATGACTCTGCCGACTTCTTGAGTTCTGTGACTACCTCTAGTCTACCCCCACATAGGCTTGTCTTGAAAATCTATTCTCCTGTTATGTTGTTGAGAAATGTTGATCCAGCCGAGGGCCTCTACAATGGTACACGACTCATTGTTAAACACTTGGGCCAATGCCTGATCTCTGCTGAGATAGCCATTGGAGATTATAAAGGCCGTCATGTTTTTATTCCCAGAATACCTTTGCAGCCATCTGATCGTTATAAGTGTCCCATTGCCTTCAAAAGACACCAGTTTCCTCTGCGTTTGTGCTTTGCGATGACTATTAATAAGGCTCAAGGACAGACACTGGACTATGTGGCTGTGTATTTGCACGAACCAGTTTTCTCACATGGGCAGCTATATGTTGCGCTTTCAAGGGCACGAGCCTCCTCTGATGTAAAGGTCTTAATTCGTCCAGTGTTGAATGCAGAGACCGTGTGCCCCCTATTTAGTACTAGGAATGTTGTGTATCCTGAGATATTTACATTAGCGGGTTAATGGTGTTTTGTTCTGCTTATTATTTGTGCCTTTGTGGTTAGCGTGATGGATGTCACATTCATGTTTCGCACACTTGATGCCTCTGTTGTTTTTGGCATGGTATTGTATGGTTGTCGATTCCACTTGATGTGCTAGATCTTTCGTGTTTTCTACTTGAGCTTCTATCGTTGATAACTTGTAGTGTATTTTGGCTTCCTTATGAATGTTACTGAAGAAATTAAGAATAAAACATAATAACATGAAATTTAACATGGTTCGGTCAGAAAGACCTACGTCCACATTAATATTTCTTCACTCTTTTTTACTATACAAAGAATACACTTAAATAGAAAACAATTGCAGCTAAATAAGGAAGAGAATGCAATCTATACAAATCAACTCCCAATCAACAATAAAAGGAAATAAATCGGGAGCAAATCAGGGTAAATATTTTCTCCCTAATTCTGAAGATTCCAACACTCCCCCTCAAGTTCAATCGTAGATATTGATCGTGTCCAACTTGCCAACAAAATCCTCAAAGCTTTGCCTTAGTAGTCCCTTGGTAAAGATATCAATAATTTGGTCTTTCGTAGGAGCATATGTCATACAAATGATTCCATTTTTAATCTTCTCTTTAATGAAGTGTCTGTCCACTTCAACATGTTTGGTCCTATCGTGTTGGACTGGATTGAGTGAAATGTTGATGGCTGCTTTATTGTCACAGTAGAGTTTTATGGGTAAGTTAACAATGATGTGCAATTCTTCCAAAAGTTTCTTCAACCAAAGGGCCTCACACATTCCTTGAGCAACCACCCTAAATTCAGCTTCAACACTACTTCTGGCAACCACATTCTGTTTCTTGCTCCTCCATGTGACTAGGTTTCCCAAGACGAAGGTACAATACCAGGTAGTAGACTTTCTATCATTAATTGATCCTGCCCAATCTGCATCTGTAAAGATTTCAACTTTCCTATTTTCGAATTTTTTAAAGAATAGTCCCTTTCCCAGAGAGCCTTTAAGATATCTGAGAATCTTGTACACAGCTTCTAAGTGGACTTCTTTTGGTGATTGCATGTGTTGACTTACTACACTCATTGCAAAGGCAATGTAGGGCCTGGTGTGAGATAGATAGATTAGTTTTCCTACTAATCTCTGATACCTCTCCTTGTCCACATTTTTTCCATCATCAGTAGGACGTCTACCTGCTTCAATTGGGATGTCACTTGGTTTGCAGCCCAACATTCCTGTTTCGTGTAAGAGATCAATAACATGGTTCCGTTGCGAGACACTTATGCCCTTTGTAGATCTAGCAATTTCCATACCTAAGAAATACTTCATCTGGCCCAAGTCTTTTACCTCAAATTCAGCTGCTAAGATGCCTTTTAGTCTTTTCATTTCTGATGTATCATCTGCTGTTAAGACAATGTCATCGATGTACACAATTAAAATAGTCTTTTTTCCTTCCCCAGATGTCTTAAAGAACATTGTATGGTCAGATTACCCTTGTTTGTATCCTGGGCCCTTTATTACTCTAGCAAATCTGTCGAACTAAGCTTTCGGGGACTATTTGAGACCATAAAGTGATTTCTTGAGCTTGCAGACCTTGTTCTCTTTACTTGGCTCATTGAATCCTGGAGGTAGAGTCATGTAGACCTCTTCCTCTAATTCACCATTGAGAAAA
Organism: Buddleja alternifolia; assembly: GCA_019426215.1. Classification (NCBI taxonomy): domain Eukaryota; kingdom Viridiplantae; phylum Streptophyta; class Magnoliopsida; order Lamiales; family Scrophulariaceae; genus Buddleja; species Buddleja alternifolia. The sequence goes on from CM033396.1 coordinate 31,759,205, forward strand.
ACATTCTTGATATCGAGCTGCTGAGGGGGCCAGTCTAAGTTCACTGCTACTGACAGAAGAAAACGGATTGTGTTAAGTTTTGCCACAGGTGCAAACATCTCCATGTAGTCAATAACGTAGGTTTGAGTAAACCCTTTTGCTACAAGGTGATCTTTCTATCTTTCAATTATCCCATCAGCTTTATATTTAACAACGAATACCCATTTGCATCCAACAGTTTTCTTTCAATTGGGTAACTTAGTCACATCCCAAGTCTCATTATTTTCCAATGCCCTCATTTCCTCCATTACAGCATTTTTCCATTCAGGGATCCAACTCGTGTCAAGGTTAGAGGTAAAAGCACGATATCTGGTAGACACGTTATTATAAGAGACATATTTAGAAGTAGGATGGAGAGTGCAAGAACGAGTTTGTTTCCGGAGGACGATAGGTAAGTCGAGTTCATAGGGTTCAAAGTTATTGACCTCATTGGAAGGGGACTTAGGATTGTTCGGTTCTACTACTGGTTCTGATGCATTTAGTTCTTTGAGTGTGAGGTTCTCTGTGTCCTTGGGTCTCCTAGAATAAACCAACATCTCCTTACCCTTTGGGTTCCTCGTATCTCCCCCTAAATTCAAGTTTGGTGAGGGTGTCGACAATTCATCAGTGTGGGGTGTGTTCAGGAATAAGAAATTCAAACTCCAAAAAATGAGCGTCACTCAATCTCTCCCCCTGAGGCGAAGTTTGTTGGAAATAGGGTGTGTTCTCAAAAAAGGTAACATCATGACTAACAAACAACTTACCAGTGAGAGGATCATAGCACTTGTACCCCTTTTGAGTGGGAGAATAACCTAGGAACACGCAACTCTAGGGGGCCAATTTGGTGCCATGATGATGATGTATATGAACGAAGGCAGTACACCCAAAGATTTTGAGCGGAAGAGTGGAATATAGGCGAGAAGTAGGGAAACATTTTTGGAATTGTTGCAACAGAGTGGCAAAAGATAGGATCTGGCTAAGCATTTGATTTATAAGGTAAGTAGCTGTTAGGAGAGCATCTCCCAAATAAGTTTTAGGCATGTGGGTTGCAAAGAGCAAGGCACGATAACTTCAAGAATATGTCTGTTTTTGCGTTCGGCAACCCATTTTGTTGGGGAGTATCTACGCATGAGCTTTGATGAATAATGCTATGATCACAGAGAGTCAGAGATATCACTACTACAGAAATGACCTATTAAAGCGGTTATTTTTGCCCAATTACAGCAGTTTTTAACCGCTGTAATAGGTACCGCTGTAATTGGTTCAGGCCAATTACAGCGGTTAAAAACCACTGTAATAGATACCTATTACAGCGGTTATTTTTATAACCGCTATTAAAAAAAAAAAAATTTTTTTTTTAAGAAGCCTATTACAGCGGTTTAGGAAAAAACCGCTGTAATAGGCGCTTTAAAAAAAAAAAAAAATTTTTTTGACCGTGTTGGAATGATACGAAATTTGCACGGTCATAGAGAAATGGCATTTCGAACAAAACGTAAGACAAAGTCTTACGCTCTCGTGATTTTAGCCATCCGAGATCGTTTAAGGCCTCAAATACGTGTTTTATTACAAAAATACGTATTTTTGTAATAAAATGCGTATTTAAGGCCTTAAACGATCTCAGATAGCTAAAATCCCGAGAGCGCTTGCGTTTTGTTCGGAATGCCGTTTCGCTATGACCGTGCAAATTTCGTGTCATTCTGACACGGTCAAATTATAAACGAAAAATATTTTCGTAAATACACAAATTTATACATACACCCATCTACACATACACAAATATACATATACACCCACATATACACAAAATAAATGTACCCACACATACACAAATATACATACACCCATACATATAGGTGGTGTCGGCGGCGTTGATGGAAGTGGTAGTGTCGGCGGCGTTAGTGAGAGAGAGAGAGGACTGAGAAATAAAGAGGAAATGAAGAAGATGAAATTTCAAATTTCAAATGAAGAAGAGAAAGAGGAGTGAGATATATAAAGAAGATTTTTATTTTCGGTCAAAGCCTATTATAGCGGTTCTTTGAATAACCGCTGTAATAGGTCCGGAAAGTTTTGGGCGGGAAAAATGGGGGGGAATTTTTTTAAAATATTTTGACCTATTACAGCGGTTCGGTGGTAGCGAACCGCTGTAACAGGGAACCGGTTACAGCGGTTCGGTACCGAACCGCTGTAATCGGTTCAGTACCAAAAAAAAAAGTTTTTTTTTTTTACTCTGAAAAATTTTGGGCGGGAAAATTGGGGGGAATTTTTTTTAAAATTTTTTGACCTGTTACAGCGGTTCGGTAGCGAACCGCTGTAACCGGTTCGGTACCAAAAAAAATAATTTTTTTTTTGCTCCGAAAAATTTTGGGCGGGAAAATTGGGGGGGAATTTTTTTTAAAATTTTTTGACCTGTTACAGCGGTTCGGTAGCGAACCGCTGTAACAGGTTTAGCCCAGTTATAGCAGTTCGGTACCGAACCGCTATAAGAAGTTTTTTTTTTTTTTCCTTATTTTGATCGGCCTATTAGAGCGGTTTTCTAACGAACCGCTATAATAGGTTTGGAACTATTACAGCGGTTCGATAAAAAACCGCTGTAATAGATACCCGATTAATATCCATTATAACGGTTCACTTATAAACCGCTGTAATAAGTCTCTCCGTTCAGCGGTTTTCAAAAAATCGCTGTAAAATGTGCGCTGTAACAGGCCTTTTCTGTACTAGTTATATGTACTTAACATGTGATTGAAATACTCAGTACCATTATCAGTGCGAAGAATTTGGATTGTTGTATTAAATTGTGTTTGGACCATATGATGAAATTGAATGAACACATAACAAAGTTCAATTTTATCACGCAACAAATAAACCCAACTAATACGAGTGTGATCATCAATAAACATAACAAACCATTTTGTATGAGTTCGGTTGGGTGTTCGTGAAGGCCCCCATACATCACTATGAATTAAACTAAAAGGCATAGATGGTTTGTACGTGGATTTGGGGAAAGAGGTACGATGATGTTTTGCAATTTCACAGACATCACATTGAAAATCAAATTGCGTTTTATTAAAACAAATAGAAGGAAACAATTTTTTTAAGTACTCAAAGTTAGGATGACCCATTCTAAAATGTCATAATAAAAGTTCACTATACTTAGGAACAGAATGACAAATAGCAGTGTGACATTTGTTACTAACACTAACCCTCTCAAGGTAGTAGATCCCCTCACACTCCTTAGCACTGCTAATCGTCTTCCCCGATAATAGATCCTAAAAAATACAATGAGAAGGAAGAAATTTAGCAGAACAGTGTGAGGCTTTAGTCAACTGGCTAATGGATAACAAGTTACAGGATAATTTTGGAACATGTAATACAGAATCAAGAGTAATGGTGTCAAAAATCCGAATATTCCCTTTGCCAGCCACAGAGGAAAGCGAGCCATTTGCAATTTTAACTTTCAAATTACTAGCACAAGGTGAGTATGTAGTGAATAAATGATACTCACCAGTCATGTGATCTGATGCACCCGAATCAACAATCCACGGGGAAATGGTACGAGATTTAGTACTTAGAGCTTTCAAAAAATTACCTCTTTGGGCTAGAGATGCAGATGACGACTGACCTGATGCCTGAAAGGAAGAAAAATAATTCGTAAAGTTTTTCTAATTGCTCGGAATTAAATCCCCCATTTGAGTTTGGCCTTTCATCTCCTTGATTTTTCTCACTTTGGTTGATAGTTGCTTGATAGCCACGACTTTTGTTTTGTCTGGGTTTCCAATTAGCCGGTTTTCCATAAATTTCCCAACACACATCGATAGAATGGCCCGTTTTCTTGCATTTTTCACATGAAGGGCGGCCCTTTTGAGATTTTGGCCCAGACCCATTTGAGAAGTTTGACCAGTTGGGCCCAATAGCAGATTTAATTGGCCCATTTGACCCAATTGACCCACTTTTATTATTTGACCCGGTTGGAGCTCCATATTCTAATGCAGATTGCCTGGAACATGAAATTAGGGCAGAGATCTCCCCTTCCATGAAGCCAACACTGTGTCCATTCAACATCACAGGCCGCCGCACTTCCTCTCGCTGGACCTCGGCGAACACTTCCTGCAGCGTTGGCAAGGGCCAACGACCAAGAATCCAGCTAAGCACATCGTCGAGCTAACGATTGAGGCCGGGGAGAAATTCGAATATCATCTCGTTTTCAAGCCGTTTCTTAAACCGAGCACTATCACCTGGACATTCCCACTGTTCTTCCATGCTTAGATCGAGTTCTTGCCATAAACCCATCATTTCCATGTAGTAATCTGTCACAGCCCTCTCTCCCTGCTTCGTCTGCCATAGGCGAGTTTTAAGTTCAAAAATTTGGGAAGCATTTTCAGCATCCGAATATGTTTCTCGGACAGCATCCCCCACATCTTTCGCCATCGGGAGGAATAAATACGTTCCCTATGATAGGAATCATGGAATTGACAAGCCATGCCGTAACCATGGAATTCTCGGACCTCCATTTTTTCATTGAAGCTACATCGGTGAGGCTGGGCTTTTTTGTTTCTCCTGGAAGGTAACCAAATTTTCCTTTTCCATCAATAACAAGTTTGATGGATTGAGCCCACTCTCGGTAATTTTCACTGTTCAATTTTTCCACTATGAGTTGGAAGGATGAATTGTCGAACCCGGTTAAACCGGAGTTCGCAGTGTATTCTTTCTCAGCGATTTCTGAGGCAGCAGAGACAAAAGAGCTGTTGTCTGCCATTGTTGTTGTTTTTGTTTTTCTTCGTTTTAAAAAAAAATTAAACCTGCTTTGGTACCATGAAGAAATTAAGAATATAACATAATAACACGAAATTTAACATGGTTCGGTCAGAAAGACCTACGTCCACGGAAATATTTCTTCACTCTTTTTCTGTGTTTTTTACTGTACAAAGAATACACTTAAATAGAAAACAATTGCAGCTAAATAAGGAAGAGAAAATGCAATCTCTACAAATCAGCTCCAAATCAACAATAAAAGGAAATAAATCGGGAGGAAATCAGGGTAAATATTTTCTCCCTAATTCTGAAGATTCCAACAGTTGCGTCTTTTTTCCCTACATGTTTTAGCTGCCCACTTCCTGTGTTGTTTTTTACTTTCTATCATTTGGTCATTCATTCCAACTAATGTGCTATCTCTGCATCCCATGTTGATTGCATTTATATCGCTGTCACTTATTAATCATTTTCCGTTCCTTCTTTTCGCATCGCATTTGTTGTGTGCAGATGCAATCAAACTTGGTTTATATTGCTGATGTTACTCCAACGACCTTGGCATGGAGTGTTAGGGTCTGTGTTGAAGCCAAATGGAACCACGACAGAGCACAAAGGGGCCCACACGTTATCAGAAAATCATGTTATCGGATGAAAAGGTTACTTTGTTTAATATGCCTTCCCCTCGGTAGATGTTAATAGGTTGATGTAATTAATTGCTTGCGAAGCTAACGTGATCTGTTATAGGGTTCAAAAGTTGTTGCCACTTTGTATCAACGAGATATTGGTGCACTAGGAAGGAAATACATTGCTTGCTGGGGGAACATACATTATATCAAAAGCAAGGGTCGATCATGTCGCAGAACAATATAGAATTGTGGATAACCCGTACCAGTGGATTATAAATTCCAGTACTGCAATTCTAGGCGTAACCGACGAATTTGTTGTTCAGCCGAGTGCCCCATCGTCTCTCACAAAATTGTCATCTTTGCCAGGGCTTGTAGGCAGCAGAACTCTGATAGGTTACATTCTCTTAAGTTCAATTTTGTATAGCTTGTATATTATATAATATAATATTACACAAAATGTGTACAATAGTATATATTCAATAGTCGTACATGCATTTAAATTTCTTTTCCTTTTACGTATTCTTATACTGCATGTTATTTACCTAACTTATTTAATATACTGCAGATGTCCTTATTATTGTGATAGATAAATTGGCTCCCCGATCCATAGTTTCAAAGGGGCGTAACATTTTACTGCAAGATCTTGCTGTTACTGATATGGAGTATGTGTTTATTGTTTGAGCGCTCATTTGTTTTGTTTTTTTAAATTTTACAATTGCTAAAGTAACTGTGGATTTTCTCTTGCTTTTTTTTCCTTCCGGGGTAGGCTGAAACCTTATATGCCGACTTTGTAGGGTGACTTAGCATCAGATTTTGGTGCCGGGCTGAAAGTGAGTCCTCACAATATGCCAGTGGTTAAATTCACTAGATTCATATTGTCCACTTACTATGGTAAATAATTTGAGCGTCTGTTTATTTAGGCCACATGTCTCTAGTAAACACACCATGCCTCCATTTAAAATTAAATTGTGTTGCTGGTTCCATCACAGGTGTTTCGCTTGGTTCAACCTCAACTTCATCTGCCATTATCAATCCTCCTCTTCCGGATTCTGTTAATCTTACGGCATGGTAGTGACTGTAGTGTGTGCTAAATATTGTTTTCTTTTCATTTAATATAGTACCTGCTTGCTATGCTCAGTGTGATTCGAACTACGCATTCTTTCGTTCTTTATTGTTGTTAGGAAACAAAAAAATGTCGTTGTTCTGCGGGAGATTGCATCCTCTAAAGAGTATATGTCTGGCTCCAGCTCGGCTACTACTAGTGCACACATTGCTGTAACAGATGTCTCTGCGCTTGCAGATTCAACTGAGGTTTTTTTTAAGTTTTTGCTCTGCACATTTGTGCTCTGTTAGTATATTAGCTACATCACCGTTCAAACTAATATACTGAGTTGTGTGCATTATGTATTAATGTAGTATGGAAAGATGCGTGTAATTGGTAAAGCAAAGATTGTAGATTTCAGTCAACGCTGCTTCTACATGGGTTGCGATAGATTTCCGTCTTCTACAACGACTGGATTAGGTTTGGAGTTTGAATGCTCCCGTTGCCAGGAATTGCGTGCTTCAATTGCGAGGTTAGTGCTTTAAAGAATTTTTGTTGAATGAAGTATAGCAATAAAGAGTATTACTAATGAGTTTGCTATTTTTAGGGCAAATGTGCCTGTCATGCTTTATGATGCAGATGCTGAGGTTTATGAGCTCGCCTTTGGTGAGATAGCTGAAACAATTATGCGAAAACCTGCTGCAGAATGCGCTCGTGCTCACACTAAGGTCAGTTTATTGAGTCTATAAATTTTAACTCATTGTTCATGCATCATACTTTAGCAAATGACTTGCATCGTTTAGGGCTCCGATGCTTTCCTGCACAAAGCTAATGAATATCTTGATCAACAAGCGTTCGTCTTCGCTATCACAAAGAAAAGTGTTATACGAAAGCGGGTTAAAGAGGATCAGTACATAACTGAAATCGCTGATACGGAGGGTCCTGCAGCCACTGATAACTGCTCATTCGAAATAACACAAAATGACACGAGCAAGACTAAAGTTACTGACTTCTCAGTTCATTCTATTGGCACTAAGCGTGATAGCATGACTGCTTCACAGAATGGTATGGACAAATTGCTATGAGTTAAATTTGAATGCTTACTTTTGCTCAACTCTTTGTTCACCAATCATGGATGTACATATGTGCAGTTTTAACTTTGGCTCTGATCTCGCATCTAAGGAAATGTCACCACTGCGTTCTACTACCAAATCTATGCATAACTTGAGCCATCTTCCCACTGATATCACCCTCGACAAGAATAAGAACGGTGGTGAGTACCATACATTAGACGTAATTTGAGCTTAGTTTTATGCCGTGCCTTTATTGGGCAATTAATTTTATTGGAAATAAGGGCAGAGGAAAAGAATCCTTAATAAGAAATAGATTATAAGTATTAGATAATACTTTTTGGCCGTTTTGCAGGCGAGTCACTTGAAGAGCACGAACAACCTAATAAAACAGCTTTGCTTTGTACACCTGTAGAGTGCGATTCAGACAGCTTGGGCACTACTCAGATCAATAAAAGTCATCGTAAATTATGCATAGAGAGTATGAATGAAGCATTCTCTACTTTATTTATAATTCTATATTTAACTTCCTATTGTGCACATTCAAATACAATATATTTGCCACCTTCCCCATTCAATGATGCATTGACAGTGTCTTTCTTATCAAAATTTTGTTTTTGTAGGTGAATCTATTGTGAGCCAATCATTCTTTCGCAAATACTTTGAATTAATACGTAGCTCTTATTGTTTACGTTGTGTCGTTTTTTTGCCAGTCCTACGTCTCCTCCCTTGGTGGATATGTTGTTTTGTAATACTATTCATCGCATGATGAAACATTAGTATAATTTGTCTTGTGTACTGGCTTATACGCTCCTTTGTATTAACATGTTTGCATCATCTAAATGTTTCTTTTTGTAATTGTTGCATCTTATTATATATTTTAGTGGTGTCCTCCTCTTCAACTCTCTGCGCTCTAACTAAACACACGCGATGCTATCTATCTACGCTTAGTCATCACCCAGTGAAGCCAACCTTCCTCATAAATTCTTACAGAGGTTCAACTAACTCGGGTTTTGGTATGTGTGTAAAAAACCTTCTTGCAATTGAAGAGTGTTTGGCCGTGCCCCTACAACATTTGCTACTAAATTGAACCAAAAAATTGAACGAGCACTTGCTGCATTTGCTACTAAATTGAACCAAAAAATTGAACTCACCTGCAGTTGCCCTATTTATGTTTATCCAATGGTGTATTGATACCATACTTTAAGTCTATTTACTAATGAATTCATTCTTGCAAATCAGCGTTTTTAATCTAATCGCTCTCTTCATAGCTTGTTTCAGTTTCCTATGTATTATTGTAAAATCAAATCGATCCCACTTCTTTCAATCTAAATCTACAATATAAATTACTTGGTAACATTAATTATATGTAAAGAAAGAGACAAACAAATCATAAGAAATTAAAGAAAAAGAAACATATCATAAGAAACTAATACTTAAAATACCATATTGCTTAGCATTTATACTGCATTATAATTACAAAGAAAATTGCAGCAGTTACATATGCATCATTAGAGGATCTAGACTACTTAAACAAAGAAATATTTACATGATCAACAACCAAAACAAGTGACTACTTAAGCCACATTGGAAGCTATATATTCCCAATACCCACAGAGGACTATAGTCCAGATTTAGTGATATATCTGCTTTAGCCATAACCACAGCAAAAAAAATCGAGATCAACTATAAAAGTTGAGTTCTCCACGAGCAGCATTGACATATTAGGCTCCTTCCAAAACACATACATTCCTTTGTATCTTCCAGATGGATCTTGATGAGCTCGATACTCAAATTCAAGAGTCGCAAAGAAATGGTCATAGTAAGCTTCTGGAGCTCCAGGATCCAGAACAATCAGCACATCTGGATCGACTCTCCACAATGAACTGGCAGCTCAGAACAAATTCCACCAAGTTAGTGGTGCTGCATGTGCACACCACAACTCTTGTAGGTGGCTCCTGAGGATTTTCCTGACTCTGGACAACCTGTATTTTGAGCAAATGATCCTTGTAAGGTGCAGATTTTCGGGATGGCATGAATTTCAGTCTGCAAGCCTTCATTTTGTCACCAAAATTGATAACACTCCATTGGCTCTTTTTGGGAGTAAAAGCCACCTTAACATCCAGCTCAGACACATAAACCAATGTAGGCCCCTTAGAAAGAATAGCTGCAGATCAAACACATAAAGTAACAAATATTATGCATTTTCCAAAAATTCCAGCAATAAACCATTGTATTCTACATTATCTGATATCAAACATAAAAGGAAATTATTGCATGCAATTATAAATTAGACATCTATATTACATTTTTATACTTGCCTCTGTTAAGAAACATGATATACCAATGGAGTAGGCATACTAAACATGTAGAACACATGAATTTCAGGGCCATACTAAAAACTTAAGAAAAAATTAGACAAATAGCTGAGCAATCTATGAAACAAGAAATATAAAAATGATAGTTCATACTCCCACATTGTAGTGTATTACCATTGTTATCCACCATAGTTTCTGCTTTCTCAGATTAACTAATGATCATGTAATTGGATTTAAATTTATTATCCTGTGTTTATATAGACAATTGGCAATGATTACTTGGCCACTCACTCACGCAACATTCCATATACACAAATTAAATATTGAGCTATACCAAATTTCTGCTGTATTATTATTATAAATTTAGTGATGTTTCAGTAATGGATAACTTACAATTAACCAATCCTATGAAGATATAAAGAGATTTTGTATATTTTTTGGCCTTAAATTTAACTCAAAATGTACCCCTGCCCTAAAAATATAGACGTATAGTAGATGTATAGTGCAATAGTGGTCATAATTACCTATACTCTACACCTATCACCAATATACATACTATACCACATAGCTGCTATGTTGTGGCATCATGCATGCAATTGACCGCCCACTTAGGCCACTGATATTTCTACACACACCAAATTGGGCAAAGAATGTTGGACAAGTGTTATCAGAATAAAATACATGTATCCATTACTTCTTCTTACAAATACTTCAACATATTGAGTGCACATATGTTATCAAAAAAAAAAAAAAAGGATATTAAAGGGGCATGTGTTTAATTTATTTACAACATTTCCGACACAATAATAATCTATGGCTTTTATAGTATTGTCTGCAAGAATTAGAATTTCAAATTATTTCATGTGAGAATATATATCACCCCAAAAAATTAAATATCAAGGATCCTTCTTTTAATAACTATAACAACTTGACATTAATATGTAATGTATGAATCTATAGATAATTAAAAGTAAATTAACACGAAAACCTTTTACAATAATGGCAAAGTATGCTTTTAAATAAATTGCTTGCTAAGAATGAATAAAAATCAACAGACTAAATAAAATTTTAACTTGATGAATCGGTACTCTTTTTGACTAAAAATATAACACTAAATACTCAGACATTATATGTAAATATTGAACAGTTAATTGCTCAGAAAATTTCAGCTGGAAATAGAAAATAAAACAATTAAATCGTTCACTATGAATTAACAAATATCAAATGAGTACAAAGAGTTGCAGCCTAATTTAAATAAAACACGAAGACAATTCTAAGTCCACCAAACATGTAATATCGTTGAAAATTAAAAAAATTCAGTATAATAACAATTGCACCCAACCTGTGAAAGAATAAAGAGTGCCTCCTTTTTATTGACAACTCTCCTTACTAAGAGAGTTACTAGGGGTGTACGCGGTCGGGTTCGGGCGGTTTTAAAGAAAAAAATAACCCGACCCGATATATGCGGGTTGACAAAATCTCAAACCGAAACCGCATAATTATCCTTTCAAACCGTGTGGTTCGGGTCGGTCGGGTTTAATGTATTTAGCGGGCGGGTTGGCGTGTTATCAAATTATAATTATAGTTCTTACAACTTACTTTTAGTTTCAACTAGTAAGTAAGAATCTAAATAACATATTTGTTGTACATTTAACTAAAAAAAATTGAGTTGATGAGAAATACAAAAATAAGTGATGTAATATTTGTCGTTGTAAACTCTAAAAATTTAAAATTAAATTCTTATAAGTTTTTCATCAAAATATAATAATCTTCGTTCAAATAAAAAAAAATTGTTCAAATGAAATAATTTATTTACCAAATTAAAAATAAAGTGTTTTACGTTAATATGAATAAAACCGCCTTATTAAAGTTTATATATATGCTATATAGTTTTAAGAGTTTAGGGTTAATCTTTAACTCTCTGTCTTTATATATATATATACAAACACACTTATATATACTTATGACATATACAATTGCCTCGGGTTACTTTTTCCGACCCGAAATTGACAAATAGTTTCAAACCGGCGGTTTTCGGGCAGATCGGGTCGGTTTGAGCGGGTCGTGCGGGTTGAGCGAGTTTATGTACACCCCTAAGAGTTACCATCACCTGCATCTACTCACAAAATGTTGATTCACAACTAAAAAGTCAAAACGGAAAGAAAATTACAGTTAACAAACACGTTTCAAAATAACGTTCAAAATAAAGAGCACTACCAACGGGTTGGTTCGAGTGGTAAGCAACTCGGTTCCGTTTAAGCAAGGTCTCGGATTCGATTCCTTGTGTACGCACTTACCCCGTTGGGAGACTCACCCACCAGGTCAGGTGTGCGACCCGAGCGGACCAACAGATTAGTCCGACAATGCCCTGGTAGGCAACCAAAAAAATAAAAAATAAAGAGCACTACCCACTCAGTCACACATACAATAATAATCACACAGTTCTAACCAAATTAAACTTCACACGGTGAATAAGATAACTTAATATGTTCACAATACATAATTTTTAAGCGTAAGATCTGTAATTAGTGAAAATTTCTATGATCGTTTGATTTTGGATGATCCCAGCGTTGTGTATATGCAAAGTTCATAATTATTTTGTCAACAATTGAAAAATACGAAAGAAACTTGCGCCGCCGAAAGTATGATATCTTTTCCTTTTGATATTTAATTCTCTCTCTCTATATATATTTATACTTAGTAATTTTTAGTATATATATTAGAGATGGCTAACACTGATGTCAAAGAAAACGTTGTTTTGCAGTACTGGGGCACCTAATTTTAATCGAAATCCTAGTTTTGTTGGACGTCTTCAACCAGATAGTGCGGCTGTTCGGGAATTGTTATTAATGTTTTTACTAACTATTGTTTATATTGGTTTTTTTGTTTTGTATTGATTCCAAAATCTATCTTTTTTTGTTTGTGTTCATGGGTAAGGCACTCTTTTCATGAAATAAAGTATACGGATTTAACGCGCGACACGTGCTATTTCTTTGCTATGCGTGGGAGGATAACTGAGATTATGGAAGCTCTTTTGACGAACATGTCGACGTCATCTCGTACAATGATCCTTCTTCATATGAATCCATGTTTTGGATTTCTGACGCAAATTAAAGAGGAAATAGATGTTGTAAGATCTGCAGTAGAAGATCCAGGCCATGCAGGAGGAGGAGCAGATGAGGGTGGCTCTGTGGATGCTGAGAAATGATCACTCAAACGTTAATTTTCACCAAGTACAGATCTTACGCTTAAAAATTATGTATTGTGAACATATTAAGTTATCTTATTCACAGTGTGAAGTTTAATTTGGTTAGAACAGTTGAGACACTTCATGAACCATCCTGCCTCTCGCACAAGTAGGACTTGAACATCATCCATGTTGAAAGTTAATTTGCAATTTTCAAGATATGTCTAGAAGCATCATGAATTGCATTCAACAAATATCTAGCATCTAGAAATTACTATCTACTAGAAATATCTAGTATCTATGAAGCATCTAGTACCTAACACCAAGAAATATCTAGTATCTAGAATCACCTCATTGAAAATGATGTAAAGGTATCTAGATTTATCTATGGACTTGTATAAATAGATGTACCATGCATTGTTGTAAGTAAGCAAGCAAAAAGTAAAAAAAACAAAATTTCTACTAATAAACTTAGAGCAGCAGCTTAAGTAATCTTCTCCATTCCAGTCGTGCACTAACATAATTTCTACTATCAATCTTCTATCAATTTCTACAAACAAACATCAACCTTATTACTTAAAACTCACCACACTTCCGCATATCTCCAACAAATTTGGTATCAGAGCCGTGTAGACGGCTTTGATCAGTCATCATATAAATCATGGCGACAAGTTCATCCACTACAATGTTCAAGTACTCTCCAAGTGAAGTACCAATATTTGAAGGAGAGCATTATGATTATTGGAGCAGCGAGATGAGGGATTTTTTCATCTCTCAAGACTTATGGGAAGTTATAGAAGAGGAGTATCCAGAGCCACCCGCTGAAGGAGATCCGACCAAATGGACAGCTACACAAGAAAAGCAATTCAAAGAAAATCAAAAGAAAGATGCGACGACACTTCGATATATAAAACAGGGGGTAAGTAAATCTATCTATCCTCGAATTTTTAATAAAAGAAAAGCTAAAGAAGCATGGGAAGTTTTACAAAAAGAATTTCGGGGAAATGATAAAGTAATATCGATCAAGTTGCAATCTCTTTGGAGAGATTTCGACAACTTATCGATGAAAGAAAGTGAAAAAATTGGAGATTTTTTTTCTAGAGTCTCAACTATCGTAAATCAAATTCAATGTCTTGGAGATACTATTCAAGACAAGAAAGTGGTCGAGAAGATTTTGAGAAGCTTACCTCCAAAGTTTGACCATTGTGTTGCCGCGATCGAAGAATCAAAGGACCTATCAAAGTTGTCGACATTCGAACTCATGAGTTCACTACAAGCTCATGAACAAAGAATCAATAGGTCGACAAATCAGTCCGTCGAGCAAGCATTCCAATCCAAACTCAAGTTTTCGGAGAATGACTCAAGCAAACTTGACTTCAAAAAAGGAGCATTTCAAAAGAAGAATCATTACAACGGAGGAAATCAAGAGAGGCGCAAACTCAACAACAAAGGTGAAGGAAATCAATGTTGCATTATTTGCAAAAAGAATAATCATACTTCACAAGATTGCTACTTCAAGTGTAAGAGATGTCGAATCCCTAATCACTCACAAAGGGATTGTCGATATCAAAAGAATCAAGAAACAAAAAGGGCCAATTTTACAAAAGAGGAGGAGGAAGACCAAGTTTTCTATTCTTGCCTAAAAGTCGAAAAAGAGTCGCAAGATACATGGTATATTGACAGTGGATGCAGCAACCACATGACGAGCAACCGCGACATATTTGAGGAGCTTGACCAAAACTTCACATCGGAGGTAAAACTTGGAGACGGCAAAGTCCAGAAAGTTGAAGGAAAAGGTGTCATTGTCGTCCGCACTAGGCAAGGTAAAAAGAAATTTATTCATGATGTTCTTTACGTGCCGAATCTAGCTACAAATTTATTAAGTGTTGGTCAACTCTTAGAAAAAGGTTATTCGGTAAATTTTGATAATAATAAATGCCAAATAAAATTTTTCGTCTAACTTTGCCACTAAATGACCATTGTGCCTTGAAAATGGAAAAATCTAAAAATTCTTATTTATGGCACTTGAGATATGGTCATTTAAATAATAAAGGGTTGCACTTATTAAACTCAAAAAATATGGTTATTGGTCTTCCTAAAATTGAAAAAGAAAATAGAATTTGTGAAGGATGCATTTACGGGAAAATGCATAGATTTCCATTCCCGAAAACATCTTGGAGGGCAAAAACACCTTTGGAGTTGGTTCATGCCGACATATTTGGCCCTACAAGGACGCCTTCACTAAACAATAAGAGATACTTTATTCTCTTTGTCGATGATTTCACTCGGATGATGTGGATTTATTTTCTGAGTGAAAAGTCCGAAGCATTTTCTGTATTTCTTCGGTTCAAAGCCCTAGTCGAGCGGCAAAGTGGGCATCTAATCAAGACTCTACGAACCGATAGTGGAGGTGAATTTATCTACAACGCATTTATGAATCACTGCAAGGATGAAGGAATTCAAAGACAACTTATGGTGAAATATAGTCCGCAACAAAAAGGTGTGGCAGAGAGAAGGAATCGCACTATTGCTGAAATGGCTCGTAGCATGCTGGAAGAAAAAGGAATGCCAAAGAAATTATGGGCAGAAGCTGTTAATACAGCCG
The DNA here is from genome assembly GCA_019426215.1 of Buddleja alternifolia. NCBI lineage: Eukaryota > Viridiplantae > Streptophyta > Magnoliopsida > Lamiales > Scrophulariaceae > Buddleja > Buddleja alternifolia. The sequence continues at coordinate 31,774,817 of CM033396.1, forward strand.
TATATATACTCAACCGGTCACCAACAAAAGCTGTTCGGAATAAGACACCGTTTGAAGCCTGGAACAAGCGAAAGCCTCAAGTCGATCATATGAAAGTATTTGGGTGCATCGCTTACGCTCTAAATCAGTCACCAAATAAGGATAAATTCGAAAAGAAGGGTGAAAGACTTGTATTCATTGGCTATAGCGAGGAGTCGAAGGGCTATCGACTATTGAACCCAAGTAACGACAAACTCATCATATCAAGGGATGTGATATTCGATGAAATGGCAGCATGGAATTGGGAAGAAGACAGCAATCAAGCAACATCTCAAAACAACATTCTTCACCCGATGAGTACTCAAATGAATACCTCGGGACCAAGAGACCTCCCGCAGAGCCAAGACTTAAATTCGGCCCCAAGTACCAGCAACTCAAATGATGAAGATTCATCTTCGGATTCGGAGTTTCCAGTACGAAAGGTACGTCTTTTACGAGATATTTATGAATCTTCAAATGTTGCTTACTTTGCTTGCGAACCTCAATCTTTTGAAGATGCAAAAAATAAAGATGTGTGGATTGACACAATGAAAGAGGAAATATCCGTAATTGAGAAAAATAAAACTTGGGAGCTCGTTGATTTACCTAAAAATAAAGAAGTGATTGGACTTAAATGGGTTTATAAAATAAAATATGTCGAAGATGGTTCAATCAAAAAGCATAAAGCTCGGCTAGTTGCAAAGGGATACTTGCAACAACCTGGAGTCGACTTCAATGAGACATTCGCTCCAGTAGTTCGAATGGAAACCACAAGAACGGCTCTCGCCGTAGCAGCACAATTGGAGCTCAACGTATATCAACTCGATGTTAAATCAGCCTTTTTGAACGGCGAGCTACAAGAAGAAGTTTATGTCGAGCATCCACAAGGCTTTGCGGTGGAAGGAAAGGAGAACAAAGTTTATAGACTTAGAAAGGCGTTATATGGATTAAAGCAAGCGCCACAAGCATGGAACTGCAAGATTGACGGCTACTTTCTCAAAAATGGATTTGAAAGAAGCAAGAATGAACCTTCGCTATATGTGAAAAATGAAGGTCCGAATTTTTTAATAGTTTGTTTATATGTCGATGATTTAATTTATTTTGGAACTGACCTAAAAGCAGTGAAAGAGTTCAAGTTAAAAATGATGAAAGATTTTGAGATGACTGATCTTGGCTTAATGAGATACTTTCTCGGCATCCAAGTTAAACAAGCCAAGGGAGAAATTTTTCTTTCACAGGAGAAATATATTGAAGACATACTCAAGAAATTTCACATGGCCAACTGCAAGCCCGTAAACACGCCCATGATGCCAAGTGAAAAATTGCAATTGAATGACGGCTCGGAAAAGGCAGATGGGAAAGTTTTTTCTGGGAAAGTTTTTTCGAAGCTTGGTGGGTTCACTCATTTATCTCACTCACACTAGACCCGACATATGTTATGCAGTGAGTGTGGTTTCAAGATTTATGCAAGATCCTAGCAAAAATCATCTTGTCGCTGCAAAAAGAATTTTGCGATATCTTCAAGGAACTAAACAACTTGGACTCCAATATGTCAAAGAAAAAGATAACAAGCTGGTTGGATTCACTGATAGTGATTGGGCGGGATCCATAGATGATCGAAAGAGCACGTCCGGCTATATCTTTTGCCTTGGTTCAAGTGTGATCTCATGGAGCTCGCGAAAGCAAAAGACAGTGGCATTATCATCTTCAGAAGCCGAATATATTGCAGCAACGGAAGCTTCATGTGAAGCAATTTGGTTGAGACGAATTCTCAGTGACATGCAACAAACACAAAAGGAGCCGACAAAAATATATTGCGACAATATGTCAACTGTAGCTATGACTAAAAATCCGGTGTTTCATGCCCGCTCAAAGCATATTGAACTACGACACCACTTTATTCGAGAATTAGTGGGCAAGGAGGAGATTGCGATGAATTTTATCAACACAAATGATCAACCAGCTGATTTCCTTACCAAAGCAGTCACACTGGAGAAATTCGAGAAGTTCAAGCATCAACTGAAAATTACAAATTAAGGAGGAGTGTTGAAAGTTAATTTGCAATTTTCAAGATATGTCTAGAAGCATCATGAATTGCATCCAACAAATATCTAGCATCTAGAAATTACTATCTACTAGAAATATCTAGTATCTATGAAGCATCTAGTACCTAACACCAAGAAATATCTAGTATCTAGAATCACCTCATTGAAAATGATGTAAAGGTATCTAGATTTATCTATGGACTTGTATAAATAGATGTACCATGCATTGTTGTAAGTAAGCAAGCAAAAAGTAAAAAAAAACAAAATTTCTACTAATAAACTTAGAGCAGCAGCTTAAGTAATCTTCTCCATTCCAGCCGTGCACTAACATAATTTCTACTATCAATCTTCTATCAATTTCTACAAACAAACATCAACCTTATTACTTAAAACTCACCACACTTCCGCATATCTCCAACAATCCAAACACTGTGCATACCATCGAAGGGCCACTGCTTTTAATCAGACGAGGCATCTTGCAACTGGTTCCACCTATATATATGCGAATATTCACGTAAAAGGCAACCTATTTAGGAACATAAAAACTAAAGTAAGTAAATAATTTCAAACACAAAAGAATACAAGAAATTCAGCTACTTGAAAAATCGCAAAATTGATTCGATCCAGAATACAACATTGAATATGCAGAAGAATTCAGCGTAACCTTCAAATAATACAAGATCTATGCACACTCCAAAGCATGGAGGCCACTTTATAGACAATCATTTCAAAAAAACTAAGTACTAAATGGCCATTGGACCGCAGGCATATAAAAGACAAAAAAAAAAATCCCTCAATTTTCTTGTCATAACACGTATGCCCTACAATTTATTATGTCCTATTCATCTTTTGCCACATCAGTGTTCTGAAAACCGGACCGGACAGCGAACCGGAAAAGTGACCGGGTCACGGGTCACCGGTTCAACCGTCGGGTCAACCGCGGTCGAACCGGTGACATCATAATTATGCAATAAATAATAATTAATATATTAATAAATATACAAAATATAAAAAAATATATATATTTCCTATATTTTTCAACAATAACATAAAATAAACTGATCAACTATTACTGTTATTTCATATATCTTTCCTCAGACTCTCAATTGTCAAAAGCTAAAACAAAATCATTACCACATAAAACAATTATAAGGAAAGAAAGTGAAAAGAAAAAAGAAAAGCAAGAATAAGAAAAGAAGGCACACATTATATATAATATATAGAGAGAGAGACATACACCCATATACAGAGAAAGAGCAGATCAGCAGACACGCATCTAGACAGAGAAAGAAGAGAAGACACACGTATGTATGTATGTATGTATGTATGTATATATATATATATATATATATATATATATATATATATATCGAGAGATCGAGAGAGAGAGGTGTCAAGAAGCTTTGGCCTTTGAAATTTGAATGGTTTATGCGTTCTTCTCCCTGGCCTCCCTGGCTTTCTGGTTTCTGCATGCTGTGATGTGTGAATTGGGAGAAGATGGGTTAAATTTTCAGATCTAAATTTCACATTTTATACTAAGGTAAGACCCGCCCGGTTCAAGGTAAGACCCGCCGGGTTGAACGGTCGACCGGTCCAACCGGCGGGTCGGGCGGTTTTTGACCAAAAGTACCGGTTTTGAGCCTAAAACGGTTTTGAGGGTTAACCGGACCGCTTTTGTGACCGGTTCCGGTCCGGAGCGGTCGGACCGGGCGGTCCGGTCCGGATTTCAAAACCTTGTGCCACATAGATTGACATGCTGCTTATAGATTCCTTTTTCTATTTGTTTTGTTCTCCCTTAATCTTCTGTTTACTACAATTTTACCTATTCATTTATAAATATTTACGAACTCCCCCCTTAAATATTTAATCCGGGCACATGCCACCGCACGAATGCGTGGTGCTTACGCTCTAGTATATATATATGAACCTATCCCATCATGGATCAGTGTAATGCTCGCAAATGAACCAAATTGGAAATTATTAAAATTTAAGAGACCAAACCAATAAATATTGAGAAGGGGACCAAAATGAAACTTTAAACATTGAATTGACAATTTTATCCTTAAACTAGGTTGTGTATGCACTCTTGACGGAAAATGATTGGAGAAACATGTTGGTCCCAAGTGACATACGAAAGGGTCTAAAGCTGGGGGGGGGGGGGTTGATTAGACCCTGATGTTATTTCATATTTAAAATCTTCACAGGTGCTTGTCACTCAATGACAATGACACAAAGTTAGCACTTGTCTCTGGCTAATTTAAGACTTTGAAAAGATAATTTATATAATAGTTTTGAGCGCTTGATCAAAGTTGGATCAAAAGTTCAGCTCTTTTATCAGGGTTAGCACATCCTTAAAATAGGTTGTGTATGCACTCTTGACCGGAAAATGATTGGAGAGACATGTTGGTCCAAGTGGCATACGAAAGGGTCTAAAGTTGGGGCGGAGGGGGGGGGGTTTGATTAGACCCTGATGTTATTTCATATTTAAAATTTTCACAGGCTCTTGTCACTCAATGACAATGACACAAAGTCAGCACTTGTCTCTAGCTAATTTAAGACTTTGGAAAGATAATTTATATGACAGTTTTGAGTGCTTGATCAAAATAGGATCAAAAGTTCAGCGCTTTTATCAGGGTTAGCACAGCAAAAATGATTTCTGCAAGTCTTTAGCGTTTGATAAAGGTTGTAGCGCTTAGTGATACTTGTTTTTTTGGTTTTGATTTCTTTGAAGATTTATGCTTTATGACAAGATGTGAGTATGATGAATAATAAAGCAATAAAAGTAAATAATTGACACAAGAAATTGTAAGGTTCACTGGGGTTATGTAATCCCAGCGACGTCCTTCTACTCCTTTTCCACGTAGGAGAACTTCACTAATATGAATTACAAAGCTTCACATAGACAACTTTTACATAATAGCAAATGGTGAAGAATGTTCTTAAGTTTCCTGATCACACAGATTTCAACTCAGCTAAGATCCTCTTCTGACAAGTTTCTATCACCCAAAAATAATGTGTTGTCTTCAAAAGCTTCGTCACTCAAAATGAAGAGGTTGAATGGTTTGTTTATCATGGGTTTTGTTTGATTTGAGAGGTTCAAACACTTCTGAATATCTCAATGGTAGATTGGTTTTCTTCTATGGAAAGTATATGAAATATTAGGTGGCTGTATAGAGATGAGAAAGCTTAAGAATATTCATCTATGGAGGTTTAAGCTTTCAGAAAGGTGGATCAAGTTCAACAGCGTAAGTGTAGAGTGGTTTCTTGGTTTCAGGGTTCAGCTGTGAGCTTCTATTTATAGGCATCTTCTTGAAATTTTCCCTTTGGATACATTTAGGCGCGTGCCTATCACACAGCGAGTGAACCAACTCTTTTCTGACATCTCTGAAATTCTGCTGCATATGAGTTGGTGCAGCAGGCTACTTTGAGTTCACAGCCAATGGAAAAGGCTTTTCCGTATGTCAATAGTCTTTATCTCATTTGATGCTCTTATCATGCATTAAATGGATTTGAAATAAATATCCGTTGGTAATAAGTGCCCGTTGTAGATTGCATTTAAGTCCCTCTTGACTTGGGATTTATTTCAAATGAAATTTGTCATTTGGACGCTTATCATCCTGAATGACCCAAGCGCTTGCGTTAGCAGTCACTTAACTGATCTTCATCTTTAACTGTCTTCAGATGATGATCTTCAATTTTAACTTGATAGACTCACCTAGAAGTACTTTATCAACTCTCAAGCTTTCAGATACTTAGTTAAAAGCTATAAAGATAAAAAACCTTAGATAAAATTACAACTCAATAACTTTTAAACGCGACCTATCTTATTAACGTCAAAACATCTAACATGAAATTTTCTAACGAGACCACATTGAAATCCAATTTAAGTTAGCAGCTCTATCAATGCGATTTTAAGTTGATGGATTAAAATGATACTAACACAGAAATTAATAAAAGAACTAAAAATTACATCATCCTAAAATTTCACTCTTTCCTCATCGCCTTTTAAAGCAACTTAGCAAAACCAAAAAGAGGTTCGACCAGGTCCAAGAGTATGTCATAAATTGAGTAACCAATCACATAGTTGAATAATGCGAGAAAGACATGCAACAAACAAACATTAACAAAATACTACACCAATTGACCACGTCCGGCCTCCCCAAATTCCCAGCTCAAAAAACTCGATTTCCCCAAATTTCAAAACAACTAGGAAGAAAATCAAAGCCCAGAAACTGTTTTATCAGTTGTGAGTAACTGACAATAGAGAAACCGCCAATTGATGAGCTTCAAAGTGGCACCACAATGTTGGGTAAGTTTCCATAAATGATCAAGAACGAAAAAGAAAATAAAAAAAATGAATTGGGCTATGCGTATCACTTAAGATACTTTCTAAAGAACAACAATTTTCCTTCTATGCAGATGCTTCTCGGGAAATAGAATTGTTCCCAGGATACAAGCCCAAACACGAAATTCTATTCTATAGATAACACTATATGAATAGATAAACCAATCACCCTTTTGTGAATTATGAAATGAAGGAAATTATAGAAAGTTAAGGAAAAATAAGAGAAAATTTGTCGGCAGAATGTGAAATTAGGCAAAAAGGAAGAGTTTATAATGTTTCTGTCAATTGAAAGATTGAAGAGAGGAATTATGCTTTTTTAAAGTGTGGGTTATATATATATATATATATATATATATATATATAGGCACTCTCCAATTGTGATAAAGGAAAGAAAGTGGAAGAACCTGTTGGAAAGGGTTGTCACCCCAAGAGCCGTGTTCTTCCAAGAAATTTACCAACGGCTAAATGGAAAATTAAATTTACCAATGGCTAAATATTTGTAATTGATTAATTAAAATTAAATATTAAGTCTAAATGTATTTTGAAAGTTATTCAATTCTAACAATCCCCCGGCATTTTCAAAATATACGAAGAAGCTCAATTAACTTAAGAACTTAATCCACAATTAAGATATGATTTAATCAATAGGTGGATGACCCTTGAACTTATAGATTGAAACTAAATAAATCAGATTCTTTGGCTAAGAGGATTAAACCTTGATCTTGTCAAAGAGATGTATGAAGTATTTAAATCCACCATACTCGGGTGATGGTGACACGAAAGCCACACATTAAAGGTCATGTGCTTATGTTCATGAGTGTTTTAAGATTTCATTAGAAAAAAAATCTATTGGATGTGACCCAGCTTATCAAAAGTGTTTATCAAAAGTGTTTTAACTCACTCCAACTTATCAAAAGTGTTTTAACTCACTCCAACTTAATTAAGTCTGTAAGCATGTTAAGGACAAATTGTCCAACTCTCCAAATTATGTGAAAGATTAAAGTACATCACCTCATAGAAATAGGATTTCTCACATGATTAACATAATTGATGTACTCGGAAAGTATCCAAGTTTTCTTTCCAATAAATTCGCCTGAAGTTAAAGTTCCCTTCAACTTTAAAAAGATATTATACAATATCATAATTAAAGTAGGCTACAACTTTGGCTATCCCTACTTACACTAGTATTAATCCCATTTCCCTCAAGGTCTTAAAAATTCTTTCTCCAGAAAGCGCTTTAGTAAGTGGATCCGCTAGCATCTCATTAGTTGGCAAATATTCCGGCACGACTTTTCCTTTCTTTACTAGTCTTAGTATATAGTGATATTGTCTAGAAATGTGTTTAGACTTACTTGTGAATCTCTTATTTTTCGCCAAGTGGATAGTTGCTTTGTTATCACAATACATAGTAATGGGTTGAATAGGGCCTTCGATGAACGGTATATGCCTTAGGAATCTTCTCATCCAAACTATATCCTTACCTGCGAGTGACATAGTCACATACTCAGATTCCATCGAGGACATGGCTATACAGGTCTGTTTCTTTGATGGCCAAGCTACCGCATCGCCGTCGAGTGTAACAAACATTCCCTAGTTGACTTCGAGTCAACCTTTCCAAAAGCCCAATGTGCATCACTATAACATTCCAAAGAAGTAACAATTCCACAATGTTGAAAAGAATAATTAATTGTGCATTTCAAGTATCTTAAAAGCCTATCTATTTCTTGCCAATGCTCATAATTAGGATTGTGTGTGAACTTACCAAGTTTTCCAACTGCGAAGGCTATATCCGGCCTTGTGTAGTTCATCAAATACATTAAACTTCCTATAATTTTTTCATATTCCACTTGTGCAACATGTTCACCATCAGAATTGGAACAAGTTTATGATGAGGATCTAATGGTGTATTATTAGCATTGCAATCATATCTATTAAATTTTTTCAACGTAATGAGACTGTGACAAAATAATTTTACCATTGTCTCTAGTAACATTTATACCCAAAATCACGTCAACAGGCCCCATATCTTTAACATCAAAAACATGAGCAATATAATTCTTCGTTTCATTTATCAATTCTATACTTGATGAAAATATTAATAAATCATCAACATAAATAGTAATTGCTACACATGAATTTGCATCTTCTTTAGTAAAAACACAATCATCAACTTTATTATTTTTAAAGCCAAACTTCTTAATTTCGTCTCTAAATTTCTTATTCCATTGTCTTGGAGCTTGTTTAAGTCCATATACAGATTTATTAAGTTTACATGCTTTATCCTCGGACCTTGTTACTATATATCCTTCAAGTTGTTCAATACATATCTCTTCATCCAAGTCTCCATTTAAAAATGTTATTTTGACGCCCATTTGATGTATCTCTAAATTATAGATTGAGGCTATCGCAAACATTATTCTAATGGAAGTAAACTTTGTAACAGGAGAAAATGTCTCAAAATAATCTACTCCTTTTTGTTTAAAACCTTTAACAACTAATCTAGCCTTATACTTATCAACTGAACCATCAGTTCTTAGTTTCTTCTTCAATACCCATTTACTACCCAATGTCTTGGTATTAGGAGGCAAACTTGTTAGAGTCCAAGTATTTTTACCTATTATTGACTTAATTCTATCATCTATGGCTACTTTCCAATTATTAGCATCGAGTAGAGACATGGCTTCTTTAAAGTCTCTAGGGTCTTCTACATTATATGTAAACATTCCAGGTCCAAAATCTTTTTCTATCCTCTTTCTTTTACTTCTTCTTGAACTTGGTTCACTAGATTCAATATTATCAAGAGACGTATTCTTATAATGACTTTTTTCCTCTAAATCCTTAGTGAGAAAATCGTCATTATTTTTATTTTGTAAAAGTGAATCAGTCAACCCTTTATCTATCTCAAATGAGTTGGCATTTTTAATTGTTTTGTCTTCAAAAAATTCAGTCGAGACAGTCTCAAAAGCAATATTATTCTTTAAATATAAGAATCTATATGTTATACTATTACTAGCATAACCAATAAAAACAGATTTAATTCCTTTAGGGCCAGTTTTATTTCTACTAAAAGAAGTATCTAAAGTATAAGCAAGACATCCCCATGTTCTCAAATATTCTAAGTTAGGGGACCTATTTTTCCATAATTCATATGGAGTTTTATCAAACCTTTTATGTAATATTCTATTATTAATATAATTAGCAGATAATAAAGCTTCACACCAAAGATTAGTTGGCAAATGTGAACTTAACAACATAGAGTTAACCATATCTAATAAAGTTCTATTTTTACGTTCCGCCACACCGTTTTGTTGAGCGGTTCTAGGGGCACTAGTTTGATGTACAATTTCATTTTCTTCACAATATTTAACAAACTCATTTGAAGAATATTCACCTCCCCTATCACTTCTTAATATTTTTATTTTTTCACCTAATTGATTTTCTACTTGTGATTTGTAAATTTTAAATGCATCAAATACTTCATTTTTAGATCTGAGTATGTAAACATAGGTAACCTTAGAATAATCATCTATAAAAGTTGCAAAATATCTTTTACCCCCTCTAGTTTCAATTTCTTTATTATCACAAACATCGGTGTGTATTAATTCTAATATACTAGAATTTCTATTAACAATTTTAAAAGGTTTTCTAGTTAATTTTGTTTGAGCACAAAATTCACACTTTATGGAGTCACTAATATTGTGCCTCGAAATTAAATTATGTTGAGTCATTCGATTAATTACTTTATTACTAATATGTCCTAATCGATAATGGCAAATATTATTCAAGTCACAAACATAAGAAGAATGCATAATATTTTCATTAATAGTGCTCAAAAGATACATCTTGTCCTTAGCATAACCTTTAGCGATAAAAGTCCCATTTTTTGTTAAGATCATTTTATTTGTCTCAAATACAACTTTAATTCCATGATGGCTTAACAAGAAAACTGAAACAAGGCTCTTTCTAATGCGTGGTACATGAAGCACATTTCTCAATGTTAGAGTTTTTCCAGAAGACAATTCCAAATCGACGGTACCGCAACCTACTATTTTGCTTGTTGCAGAATTTTCCATGAAAATCTTATTATCATCCTCCACTTTTTTATAAGTTTTGGAGACATTTTTATGTGGTGTGACATGACATATAGCCCCTGAATCCACCCTCCATCCTTCATTAGAATTCACCATAAAAGTCTCGGAAATCATGGCGATAATTTTCTCCTTTTCAACATTGTGACTTTCATTGTTTACCTTTTGTCCTTTTCAAAAATAACATTGTGCAGCCTTATGGTTAGTTTTTCCACAAAAACAAGGAAGACTCTTCTTAAAACTTTGTTTAGAAAAATTTCCTTTCTTAAAATTATTACCAAATTTAAAATGAGCATTTTTCTTTTTCTTGAAAGCCATCTTAGAACCATCATAACCATTATTGCTAGGAGTAGATGTATCAACGACATGCACTTTATTAAAATTGGAACCGCTTACCCAATTTTGATGTTCCTCAATTTTGTCACGCCCTCGGGCTTGCTCCTCAATTTGTAAATGTCAAAGGAGTTCCTCCAAGGTTTGACTCTCTCGCTTGTGTTTTAACATTTTACGATAGTCTTTCCATGAAGACGACAACTTTCCAATGATAGTAGAAACTTGAAAATTTTCGGTCATTGGTTCTCCAATCGCCGCAATTGCTTGAGCAATTCGAACCATTTCTTGACCTTGCTCCATAATTGGTTTATCATCCACCATTTTAAATTCCACGTACTTGTTAATTAAATACGCTCTATGACCCGCATCTTCTGTCGTTTTTCTTGCAAGAAGTGGTGTCCATAATTGTAACGCTGTCAAGTGATGCCAAAACACATCAAAGAGACCATTGGACATTGCTCCAAGAATCAACCCTCTACATACATAATCGTCTTCACCATTTAATTTGCTCTTGAGAGTATGAACCATCCTCCATGCCGGTTTGTGGATATAGCATTTGAAGCACATACGTAACTTTTTGCATGGTGAGTAGAAACTGGATACGTTGTAATTAACGGTTAAAACTCGGGCCATCAAATCGCTCCAACCGTTCAACTTCTTGTGAAGGCATCTTGATCACCACCGGAGTGGTCATCTTGAGAATTGTTGTTCTTAAATTGTTGGGGAAATTCCCTCAAATGATCAAGAACGAAAAAGAAAATAAGAAAAACGAATTGGAATATGCATATCACTTAAGATACTTTCTTAAGAACAACAATTTCCCCATTATGCAGATGCTTCTCGGGAAATAGAATTGTTCCCAGGATACAAGCCCAAATAAGAAATTCTATTATATAGACTACAATCTATGAATAGATAAACCAATCACCCTTTTAATTTGTGGATTATGAAATGAAGAAAATTTAAGAAAGTTAAGGAAAAATAAGAGGAAGTTTGTCGGCAAAGAAATTAGGCAAAAATGAAGAGTTTGTAATGTTTTTGTCAATTGACAGATTGACGAGAGGAATTCTATTTTTTTAAAGTGTGGGTTATATATATATATATATATATATATATATATAGGAAAGAAAATGGAGAACCTATTGGAAAGGGTTGTCACCTCAAGAGCCGTGTTCTTCCAAGAAATTTACCAACCGCTAAATATTTGTAATTGATTAATTAAAATTAAATAAAATGTATTTTGAAACTTCTTCAATTCTAACACGCAATTTGCAAACAGGTGTCCCATGACATGGCCCCTCCGTTCGTCACGTGTCTTCTTCCTCGTACTAGCAATACTGCCTCCAACTCAACAATTATAGTCCCTCCAACTTGGTCCAAGATCCAAATTCCACCCATGTCACTTATCGTTTCACTTTTATACCTTTGTTTCACTATCGTTTCACTTTTACACTTTTATATGTATCGTTTCACTTTTATACCTTTGTTATATGTACATCAACATTGATTAATACTCACACTTGAGTACTATCTAAGTAATTGATGATTATTACTCTCACTTAAATACTATGTAAGTGTGTCGCACTTAGATAGGTCAAGAATTAGAAAAGCATTAAGCTAGTACTCACAACGTCAGCACGGCTTCCAGCAGATATAAACGTATCAAAGACGACGAACGAAAGACAGTTAAAAAGGGAGTTTCAATGATAAAAAAGAATGACCAAAGATGCAAAGACCAGAAACCCCCAAGTTTATGGGCTTCATGACAATTACTTTATTCCCAAAATTTAAAATTCAAAAGAAGAGTAACAGCATCATGAAGTTTGATGCCTCGATGCACAGTTAAATCACACAAAAAAGCTTCTAAAATCTCACTAATCAACAAACGATGAAATCCCTGATAAAAGATAGTGCGAATTGCCAAGTGATTAATAGGCCTTGTGATCAACGATTCAAGTCGAACCATTTTCATAATAAATGTGATTCCTCTGAACATGATCATCCAACAAACCATCAGTAGCACAGTCTTCTGGAGTAGTAAGGATCTCAGATATGAACTTTATCAAAGAGCAAAGCCCACCCAAAAAGTTATGGTCAATAACACCCTTGCCCTCAATCACGTGCGCGAAATCAATGAGCCTGATCTCTGGACGCGGTCCCTTTCCATTTGAAATAAGCTCCTTTTCAAACATCATAAGAATCGAGCCTGAATAGAAATGATAAGTAGTTTGATCCTCAAACCATGCCTTCAACTCAAGTAACTGCGATAAAATACCGGTGGAGCCACCATACACAATCGAAGCAAAAGCACAATCCGGCTTTTGATCCAACGGTCCAGATGCATTGTTAGAAACAAACTTTTTCAGAAGCAACTTCACTTCATCGGATGAAAGAGATTGAACCCACGATTTATTCTCGGGTTTCCAAAACCCCAAGTCTCTGCTTCCGAATATTTGCAAACCTGTTAGCCTAAACCCTAATGCAAGGCTCGAATATTCTCTATCTTTCTTCAAACACTTTTTGATGTATTCCTCTGAGGCTTCTGGGGGCCACGTTCTAGAACCGATTTTAATGTCCATCACTGATGGATTAACTCGACAGAAATTAAGATCTTGTAGAACTAGATGAGGTTGCCTTCCGGATCCATCAGACGCCTCAATGAGCTGAGTACCGTAAAACTTGGGGAAAAATCTGCTGATATGTTCGGGAATTTTGGAGTTGGAAGAGAGTGATGAATAGAAAGACACTTCATGAGACCCACGTTCATCACTCTGAAGAGGCTTGTAGAATTGCCCCGAATCATCAGCAAGAGGGCCGAGTTTACCACCAATGGCTTTGTGACCTGCAACCTGATCATCCGGGACTTTAAGCATGACTATTCCACTTAAAAATCAATCTCTCTTCAATTATTCGACTGATTAGTATAACCTGCAAGTATAAAGAGATGTCATTTCATTTTGTATATATAGTCGCGAAATCCTGAAAATGCTATGGGAATCTAAAATATGCAACAAGGACTCAAAGATGGCTGCTCTAAAGATTTGTTCTAATATTCTATTTTGATCTCCAACATGGAGAATAAAGAGACTTTTATTAAAGTAGGATGCTTCACAAATCCAACATGCAGGATGCTATCACGAATATCGTGCCGACAATCGGTGGGAAGTTATCAATTTGTTAAGGTTGCAGTTTCAGGGAACTTTAAAATCCTATAGCAGCCAATTAGGTGGTCGAAAAGCAAAGAATGCTAATTCTTCCCATTTGCCGTTCTTTTGATGCTAGACAAGTTGCAATTGAGTTTTCAACTACCGAAAACCACACAATATTCCTTATCCATGGCTTGCAGCCCATGTCTTTCACGAGTAACGAACACTAAGCTGTCCATACAAGCATCATGAAGATAAACCAAAAGGAAAGAAGGAAAACAGTAATTATAACATTTGCAGACCAAAATTCATATTATTTTAAAAACATTAATACATCATATGCATGATGGCAACCTCAAACTCATTTGATTTTGTTTAGTTGATATTAATTTCCACCATAGATGAAAAAAACCGGAAACAAGTTCTAAAGAAAAGAAGTATTCCACTAATTGATTTCCTTCTTCACTTTTCTTGATTGGTTCAGATCCTATATGTGTGTTTCATCTCTTATTTCATTTCTCATGTGCGCTTAAATATACAAGTGATCTGAATTTTATAAACGAGTCAAGTGTACATGAAATAGAATACGAATCAATATCTTGGAATTGGAACAGAGGACCTGACATGTTTCCCATATATTTTCATAAATTAGATTATTACTACAAAAGTTCTTCTTCATTATTCACCCTCAATTCTAAACACAACAGAATTCATTGAACAGATTAGATTGCACGTGTTTAATAAATTAAATTAAACAGAAAATCGGATTGAACCTCTGTTTTCGGTTTGCTATAGGGTTCAGTTCGTCCCTAAAGCAAAAAAAAAAAATCCATAGTGTTCATTTTAAAATGCTTAAGATTGATAAAAAATCCCGGTTCAGTACAATGCAATTTCTCAGTCTTGTAAAAGGAATCAGATATAAATCAATGAAAAAGCTAAATGGAAGCATCGATAGACTGATAGAATTGTTTCCAAGAATCTACTTTTCAAGTGTGTGCATATATATATATATATATATATAAAGATAAAAATCATTAGATAAGATATAAGACTCAATCTACACCATTGATACCGTTTGATCCCAACGTCCAAATTTAACTCTATTTTTCAGATTGTATAATTTTTTTTAATGATGGCAGGGGCATTTTAGTCAATAAAACATAACAAATTTATGCAAATATCATGAAGGATCAAAATCAAATTTCATTTATTACGCCATAACAGATTCTTATTTCCAATTCAATTTTTCTTTCCAATTACAATTCAATCCACCATCAAAATTGAAAAAAATCGTCAAAATTAACAGAATCCACCATCAAAGATCCATGTCGATAGTGATGATAAGATAAAAATCATATACCGTCATCAGGAAAATTAAAGGGCAATTGCTGCTTAATTACTTCAGTTCTCCATTTCTGGATTTAACTTAATTTAATAACCCAGAAAGAGAAAGGCTCTGATTAATCTATGATAGAAGAAGTGGAAAAGATGAGAAACTTTTCTGGGTTTCTGACAAATCCCAAGTCGATTTGCAATTTAATTTAGGGATAATTACACTCACACCCCCTCAGTCACCTCAGCGATGGAGTAATTACACAAACCCCTCACTAATTGATAATTACAAACACACCCTCACGGGTCTATTTGGAAGCTTTATAAGGGGTGCAATTGTAAAAATTATTACACACATAGGGGGTACAATTGTAAAAAAATCTTTAATATCAGGGGGTGTGTTTGTAATTATCAATTAATAAGGGGAGGTTTGTATAATTACCCCTTCATTAAGAGGATGTGAGTGTAATGATCCCTTTAATTTATAGTGTGTTCTTGTTTAAGCTTTAATAAAAAGTACTCGTTTTTTTTTTCCTTTTTGTTACGTAAAGTTTAGACTTGGGTCGGTTCAAGTCATTTACGAAGGTCAGGACATAACTTCATATCAGAAGTATACTTATAGATCACCCATCAATTCAATAAATTTAGAGGTAGGGTCGGTTTGAGTTATCTACCAATGTCAGGACATGTCTCCGAATCATAAGTATATTTACAGATCACCCAAGAATATAGGCCACCCACACGTCGATCGTCGGCAGAGCGAATTGAACTTTTCTTCTTATTATTGAAGATGACACTGGAGAGGTGGTGGGTGGGTTATTGTCATCACGTGAGACGCACCCATAATTCTTTGTTGAAATTATTTTCTTATCTATCTAAATGTATGTCGATGAGAATCTTCATGTGAACATTACTATTAATATATGTGTGTGAACGATAAATCTTTATGTAAACTTTTCTATAAATAATTTTTGTGCATAGCACGGGCACATAATAGTTAACCAATACATCATACAATGTTTGACTACTATGTTTTATTAAATGCTTTCAAGATACACTTTATCAAGGACGGAGTTAGAATTTTCAATCATAGAGGGCGAGATTGAATTGTACAAAATATAAATATTTTAATATTTATTTTTATGCATATTTTTTTGTTGCGTTCTTTTTCTAAAGATAATGGATCATTGAATCGCAGTTAAAATGCAAAAGTTATACCTAGGATTGATAAAACTATAATTTGTCATAATTACATAAATATTCTGACAAAAATACAAATATTTTAATATTTATTTTTACACACAATTTTTTTGGTATGATCTTTTTTAAAGATAATTAATCAATGAAGCACAATTGAAATGCAAAAAAAAAATGTACCTAGTATTGATAATATCATAATCTGTCATAATTACATAAATGTTCTAACAAAAATATAAATATTTCAATATTTATTTTCACACATTTTTTACGGTATAATCTTTTTTTTTCAAGATAATTAATAACCGAAGCACAACTGAAATGTAAAAAATGGACCTAGTATTGGCAAAACCTTTATCTATCATATTATTGGGCTTAACGCATAAAGTAATCATTGTTCTATGTCATTTGTTAACGCTCAATAAAATGCAATCGGGGTACTATTATATTTAGATATAGGGAAAATTACACTGAGTATCCTGAGGTATTGTCTAATTATGATTTACATTTCCTAATTTAAAAAATTATATTTCGTCCGTCCAACAATCGGCACCTTCCGTTAGGGTTTCAGTACGGCGCCATAATTTTTTTTGTAAACTTCCGAAAATACCCCTTATTTTGGCGGGAAAACTTTTTGAACCTGGAAACCCTAGTTTTTTTGGACAATTATACTTTTTTGATGTCATTTGTAATATTTTGTAAAAGTATAGATGTTATATGTAATGTTTCAATATTTGATTTATAATTTCTATTATTTGAAAATATTTCAATTATTTTTAATTGTATTATAATTTTAATATTATCTAAAAATATAAAAAATACATTAATCAATTACACAATACTTTTGTATAATTTTTAGATTTTTGAAAAATAAAATAAAATTAAAAGTTGTGTTTTGAGTCCAAGAAATAAATAAATATTATTTAGTTTTTTATTTGAATTTATTTTTGATAATTTCATAAATAAAACAATTTAATATTTTTTACTTTCTAAAAATCTTTAATATTATTTAGTCTTTTATTTACAATTATTTTTGTTAATTTTCAGAAATAAACAAAATAAGAATTTAAATTTTAAACAAAAAAAAAGAGGGAGGGGGGCGGGAAGAAGACAGCCATTGTTGTCTTCTTCCCAAGCTTTTCCAAACTTCCACCCACCACACAGGCAACCTCCACAACAGCCGTCGCCGATAGCCCTATCCCAACAACCCTCCGCCGCGTCCTCCCCATCTCAAATCGAACCAATTTCGCCAACCACCCACCACCCATTTCGCACAAAGCCACCTCGGCCACTGGCCCTCCGTCCATTCTCCTCTCGCCAACCACTTCCCCAGCTCAAATCCAATCTAAAAATTTGAACTTTGAAATCCATGGTTTGCGTGAAGATTTACTATATGTATGTGTATGTGTGTGTATATATATATATATATTTTACCATACTAAATAGGTGTGGAACAGTATTTTTGGTCGTAATTAATTGTTTTTTTTAATCCGCTTGCTGGAAAACGACGACGTTTTGCTCTCAAATGTTTTCTTCCACTTATGCCCTCAAATTGTTTCTCTAATCTCCTTCTTTCCAAACGCATGTCCTGCACTCCCACCGTGCTGTCCAATACCGTACCAGTCACTCTCGGGCAAACCACACACGCACGTCTTTCTCCGACGAGCTTTGCGGTGGCGTCTGCATGAATGACACCCGGTGTCTTAGCGATTGTACTTTCGCCAAATGTCCTCCGGTCCGGCGACGTCATTCCTTCGGCGGTGGTGCCCACTTATATAGCCTCAATTTTGCGATCGCCGGTTCAATTACATTTAAACACACCTTCTTGAGAAAATTGGGATCCAGCGCCAGCTCAGGAGAATTCGTGGTCGGTTTGCGTCTCTTTACTTTCTGTGTGTTTTTTTAATTGCAACAATTCTTAGTTTTTGTATGTGGTATATTTTCCAGCACACCGAATATGTGTTTGTGTGAATTAGTGAGTTCAATTTTTAACACCGATCTGGTAAAATCACTTTTCTTGATTCTCAATTTTTGTTCAATTTTTATAAAGTTTTTAAGTGGGGGTAGTAAGAACAAAAGTTCCGGCTCCCATCATCGGCGTCTCCGACATCTCCCCCTTCCTCCAATGCTTTCTATAGAAAGAGGCGAGGCGAGGCGAGTTAGTGCTTATAAACTCTTAAATTTTCTTCAAAGATTTATTAATTTTTTTTCCATTTCTCCATTAACACTGTATTTCGTGTTTCGTTGAAGCTCGGCGTAAATAATGGTGCTGAAGCTGAAGCCTACGAAAGTATCACTAAAGAAGATCAGTTCTTCAAATCCCGAAGAGATGGAATTGAAATCGATGAGGTGTTATTTGGTTTGAAAACTCAGTCACAGGTCCTTTCGTTTACTCCATTTTCAATTAAATTTTAGGTTATATCTTAGGATTTTTAAACAAAATTTTGCATCTCCTAAGAGAAATAGGCCGAGGCAAGTAACCCGGAGAGAGATAAAGAGAGGAAAAGAGGGCTGAAGATCAACTAAAGGGGGTTCTATAACGGCTTCAAGATCCGTTTTCAACAACTGAACAGAGGTATTAAAATATCTTAGTCTTTTTCATGGATTCGATGCTTTAATAATTTTTGGGGTAAAAACACAAACCTACCTGAACTTTTCGAGTTTTGGCACTTTTTTATACAAACTTTTCTTTTTTGCACTTTTTTATCTCAACTTTTCGGATTTTACACTTTTTTATCTATTGGCATATTCGGCGGAATATTCCAGCGGAATTTCAACATATTCGGCGGAATGAGATAAAAAAATGTAAAAAAAATAAAGTTTGGATAAAAAAGTGTAAAGAAAAATAAATTTCGGATAAAAAAGTGTAAAACAAAGTTTGTTTATTCATTTGGAATATGCCAATAGATAAAAAAGTGTAAAATCCGAAAAAAGTTTGTATAAAAAAGTGTCAAAACTCGTAAAGTTCAGGTAGGTTAATGTTTTTACCCCATAATTTTTTATGATCACATAGAGAGTTCTTGGGCTGTATTGATTTTGAATCATTTGGGATTTTGTTACTGTAATTTTTATTTTTTTGATTTTCGATGTATGGTTTCTTTCATGATTTTCATTTTCTCCATTTTTGGGTTGAATATGATCTGATTTTTAAGTATAGGGTTAAAGAAAAAACAAATCACAGTTATAACCCATAATAATTTCTTTAATGTTTACAACTGATTATTCTCGCTTCCCTAAAGATTTTAATTTACAAGTGTCATTCTGATTCTTATTCTTGATTTTTATTTAAAAATCTTCTTCTGATCCTTTTTCTTTATTTTTAATTCAAAGGTGTACAATCTTTTCCCTTTATCATCACCAGAAAATCTATTTTGTTTCAATTAGGTGCAAACTTTGTTGATAGTTTAAAACTCAAATATTATTTTATCATAGAATCTTAATTTTTCCTTTAATTTCATTGCTTGAATCTTGATAAATATTCCCCCAGCTAATTTGTGCTTTTGTTGTCTAATTTACAGGAGAGGTAGTCAGGTAGTTAGTCCCCAGGGCTATTAAGCAGAAGAACATGGCAGCAGAAAAAAAAAATGGTGCTAGACAATATAGGAAATGTTGTTACAGTTCGTTGGGTTGAAGGCACGCCGGCTTCCTCAGGTTTCTCGACCTGTTACTCGGTATGTAACAAAATATCTCAATTTAAGTATAAAGTTCTTAAAAAAAGTAAACTATGAATGTTTTTTTCTTAATATTGTTTGATTATGCAATTTTTGGTATTTTCCGGAATTTTTTTGCTCAGTTGCTTGCTAATGCACAATCCATAGCAATTGAAAAATGTAAGGTTAATGGAGGAGCCATTGTAGTCTGCGTGAGTCCGGGCAATGGGTTTTAAATTTGAGGCAACCATTCAGGTGTGAAGCTTTATATTAGGTTTTTTGAGGTAAGATTGGTTTATGGGGTTAAAAATAAGTGGGAGCATGAAATTGGCCTGGTGAATCATGGATATCATCCTTGTGCAGTGCATCTCATATTTTTAACTCTAAAAATTTTCAAGCTAACCTGATTAGGCATGCATAGTTGTTGGGTGCATTTCCTATTGTTATTTTTAAGATGCTTAGTTCTCATCATAGTTTTAAATTATGGTGGATATTGCATTTTAGTTTCAGATCTTGCTTAGCAAAGAAATTGGGTGATGCTGTTATACCTCCAAATTTGAGCTAAGAGAAGTAGTTTTTGGATCAGTGGCCACCATTGCATATTCACAAAGTTTTATAGCTTTGTGTACATCTTTTCAAGTCGAGTATTGAGTGATTTGATTCATCTTTCAACTCTATGTGTCGTCTAGGGGTGCCCGCGAGTTGAGCTCGAGCCAAGAATTTAGAGTCCGAACTTGAGCCTTGGTCGAGTCGAGCAGAGATCGACCTTGAGCCTGGGTCGAGTCGAACAGAACTTGAGCTCAGAAAAAGAATATTTTTTTTCCAGTTAATATATATTATTAATTTTGTATTCGAAATGAGGAACTCTTAATGTATTCACTCTTCATTTAACATAGATTTGATGGGTGCTTTACTTGGGAAGATCAGAGATGGTTTGCATTAGCGCCAGAAATCTTGTGAAATTTACTCTCTAGCATCTGGATATGGGATAACATTTGGAATCAAAATGAGCAGTGTGGCAATTACTCAGAAAAAATGATATTGCAGCAGCAGGTTTATCCAAGTGTGACAGCTACATATCCAGGTTGAGATGTAAAGCAGAAAAGGGGGACCCTTAACAGTATAAGTCAAAAACTGTACTACATTTCTGCCTAAAAAAAAATCAGGTTTTATCGTCAAGTATCAAGTCGACTTAGCTTAAATCAAGAATGACTTCGACTTTCTGCAGGAATTTTCAAATGTTGTTAAGCTCTTGGAAAGTCCATCAATAGAGAAGTTCTCTAATATAAAAAGATTTTCAAAATTACTCATGTACATATGTTTTGATATTTAAATGAATTATTCTCTTATATGAGTGCACATGAAATTGTATTCATATGTGGATGTGGATATTGACGAATTTTTGATGTTGTATATGTGACCGTTGCTGGACTAAGGATGGTCGGGTTTGGATATTGACGAATTTGCTATGGAGTCAATTCTCTATTGGTCGGTTTCAGTGATGTTTGGTGCAATATGGTATACTATTCACTTCTGAATCTCCTCTCTGTTAGCTCTTGCTAGAGTAGCTTTGCATCATTGTGCATTATGTTTGTTTATTTCCGGAGTTCCGTCTGTGTTTTCTGTGGGAGGTTTTTTTTTAGTGTTGTTTGGTGAGTTTGTGATCGGGTCATGATCTGGTTCTTCTTTGATAGCTTTCCTTGGAGAACTTTATTATATTGTTTGCTATAACTGTTGATTTTTAGTTCAACTTGATGCCTAATTAGGCCTCTTGCTTGGTGCAGGTTGATAAGGGACAGTTTCATTCTGATGATTGTGGGATCTGCAGGTTTGTGTTGAAACATGAACCGCGTATGTGGTGGGTTCTTGATTGCTTAATCTCAGTCTTTATGCAAAGGAAGATGAGGATCATCTACAGAAAGGTGAGGTTTTCCTGTCTGTCGTCATATTCTAGGAAATCATGGTGGCTTGGTAGCTATCTGAACCGATAATTTAATCATAACGTCGCTAATACTGGCCATCTGAACTCTGATAAAATGACATAAAAAATAGTAATAATAAATATTCCTTGTTTGGTTTGGCTTGGGGGTAGGAGGTGTTTTTGGTGTTGGGAGTTTAGTATATTGTGATCCCAAATACCTTTGGGAATAAAATTGTATTCTATAATCTACTGTCACAACTATTTACCTTTAACTGGGTTTTCTCCCGACGAATCACTTTCTACTTCTTTCTGGTCTGTAGGCCGGCCCTGACACTCAACCTAACCAAATGGGCAAGGAACAAAGGTAAGAGTTTACCTAAATATGTTATTGTCTCCTTTATTTTATGATTTGTGGCTCAGTATAGAAAGTCATTTCAGAAGTTTGTGTTACATAACTTATTTATATTAATATGAAATTCGTGCTTGCCAGATGCAGTTAAGAATAGGTTTGATGTGTTTTAGCAGAATCTTATTCTTTATAAGCTTTATTAATTTCTTTAGCACTTTTCTATATCTTGCATACGTGACTGTTATCTTCATTTTGGAATAACATGCATGGAAAATGGATGTCGTCAATATGTTATCATTAGTACTTTGTATTAATGTGATATTACAAGATTTCATTTACAAGCCAAAGGGCAAGAATGCTTTGATAATATATCCAATATAATCCTTATTGCTTATGGAGAACAATGTTGGAGAAGTATAAGGAATTTGAGGAAAGAATCCTTCCCCAGAGGCAACAGGCCATGAGGTAGTATTTTATTTATAACCACATTATTTTGATCCCTTCCGTACATGTGGGGTCACCTTAATGAGCCATGGGGCTGACCACGATGGGAGGCAGTCAATCTAGGGTTGGTGTGCTCGGCCCCTCATCGCGTGTTAGGGTCGAATTATTGTAATTGATCGAGCAGTTCGGGTCCTGTGAGGAGGGTATTTTGGTAAATGGTAAGTGTGGGGTATTTAGGCCCATATATCACAATGGAATTAAGTTTTCTGATTCTGACTTTATTAGATTTTGGACTTGTTGATTAGCTCTACATGATGAGATGATATTATATGGTGTTTATCCACCATTGAACTCGAAGTACTCGTACATTATCATAACTCAATTGCATAACAAGATAGGAAACCTTCGCTGATATTCTTGGTTATACTAAAGCAATTTTCTCAACCTTCTTGGTGTAAATGTTTGGTGAACTTAAAACTTCTCTGGCAATATCATTATCGTCGCGTCTTGAGTGTATTTTATTGTAGTGTGATCTTAGTTTAAGTATTTCCGATGCTCGCGGTTTATGCATTAGGAAATTTTCATCTACAGAACATGTAGGTGTGGATATAGATATACGAAACTGAGTTCTGTCCGTTTCTTGGTAATATTTGTAGATGAGTTTCAATGCACTATCTGTTAGAAGGTTGGAGGAGGAACAATGCTAACGAGGTGTTATACACATTAAGGGATTGCCTTGCAGAGGACAGAGAACTAAGAATAACTGCAGGACTTTGAAGGGTAAGAGGGTAGCCATGTCGAAGAAAGAAGAAGTAAAATGCAAGTTGTTTTTCTTTCTTTGTAATTATTGAATAAATTAGACATGAACTTTGGATGATATCATTTTGTAATCAAATTTAACTACTTTGGACATGGGATCTATTCAAATTTTCAACAGATTTATGCCTCTTTCCATATTCCTCGAATTGGTGATAAAAAGGGTTAGATATTTAATTAAGTGATAAAAAGAAAATTAATAAAAAGGGTTAGATAGTTAATTAAGTGACAAAAAGAAAATTAATATTCATAAATTCTTATAAAAAATTATATTTAAAAAATTCTATTAAACATTATTTTATTATAAACATGTTAAAGTCAAATCAACCTACAATATTTTTAGAAATACGATTAGAGATAATATAGGGAATATTATCGACATTTACATTTCACAAATAAAAAATAATTTCATCCTACAATATTCAGCTAGATTGATTGCAATATTATAAGAATTTATTTTTTACAAGTTTTTTTATATAAATGCACCAATATAAATAATACCAGCTCATTATCTAATGTTGGACGAGGACAATGATTTTATGCGACTCTAATTCAATAGAAAAATGTAAAGAAACTATTCCGGTACCTGGTCCGTGTTTTGGAAGGATATTTGAAACATTCTAAATAATAAAACCAGACTCATCTGGGCTCACGATTATAAATAAAGCAAAACTTACCTTTCTATAAAGCCTGCTCCAATACAACGAATCCAATCACCAGAACTTAGACGTTTAGTTTGGGCAATTTGCGCGCGGTGCGCTTTCGACTAGTATATATATAAATATCAAACTTTAAAAGTGGTATTAAATGTAAATTTAGAGATGGATAGGGGTGCATCATGGTAATTCAATTTTTTTTTTCATTTTTATAATGTTTTCTCTTTTTTAAAAAATATTCTGTTAGGGGTATTTAGGTCAATTTGCAACTTCCGTCTAACCTTACATCAAGATATGAAACTAGAGCCTAGAGGATGTTAATTGTAATTTTTTAAACTATGGGATGTAAACCGTAATTAGCCAATACCTCAAAAGTACTCAGTGTAACTTTCCCTTTAGATATATGTGTGTGTGTTTATAGGAAAATGAGTCTTTGAGGATAATTTGTCCATTTTGAAGTGCAAAAGGACATGTTTTAGAGAGTGTTTGAGTGAGCTTATAAGCTCTTTAAAACGTGTTATAAGCTCTGTAAAACAAGTTATATATGATTTTTCTTTAGACAATTAAACTCCCAAATTTTTATTTTCACTATTACATAATGTCGAATCATTTTGTACAAAAAAAATCCATATTACCCACCATCATACACCTTTCTTCATTTACCTTTCTTTATTAACACATATATAATATATTTCATTACCAAGTTCTTGTTGTATAAATGCTCCTAATCTATTTGTTGAAATTTCTAAAACCAAATAAAAATCTTGACTAGAATTTAGAGTAATACATATGAAATATGTAGCAAAAATATCAAAATCATATTTCAAATATTTGTATTTAAAAAAAATGCAATACCTTCTTGATCTTTGAAAGGAGAAATTACCCCAAAAAAAAATTAAAATTCTAGACGAAGGGGATACCTTGACTTGACAAATTCGGGTCGATAATTTTTTTAATCATGGGTCATACAGGCCCTATAAGACTCCAAATAAAAGAGAAAACGCATAATTTGTGACAGTTTGAAATTGAATCATGAACCTTCCACATGAAAGTGAAAGGTAATGCCACTAAACTAACAAGCCTTGGTGTAAATTACCCAATTTCAAGAAAAAAGTTTAAATGAAATAAACCCAATCCTGATATTGGGCTTTGGACAATCATGCGTTTATGCAAAAGTAATATTACAACATTATAACTTGAGAATTGAGCAGAAATAAGTAGCTCATGGGAGTTCAAAGTGGGCCACTTATTTAATGTATGAACTACTCTTGAGCTAGTATTTCGTAATTTTGTAGGGAAGGCAAAACAAATGATTTTAAAATGTTTAAGCAAAAATCGTGCAACACCATGAACTTTCAAATCTAGAATGTAAATTTAAATTTTGTACTAACCCACGAGAGACTATATCTAGGCGGGGTCCCAATCCCAAATAAAGAGGTTTCAATTTGAAGAAAAACCTTATTCTCGGAAGGAGTAAACACTACAAGAAAAGATAAAATTCGCAACGAATTTTTTAGCTACGACATGATTTTTGTTGCGGTTTGTGACGTTTTGGCAACAAAAAATGAGTTTTGTAGCCGATTGGCATTTATCTAGAATGATTTTAGGACGAAAAATATGTTTTGTTGCTAAAAGTATATTTTCCCACGAGTCCCTAGTCGACAAAATTTGTTTGGCAACAAATTTTAGCAATTGCAACAAAATACTTTGTTGTGCATGAGTAAATCTTTACGCAACAATTAGATTCGTTGCTAGATCCTATATTTTCCCAACAAAATAATTTGTCTCGTATAAGTGGTGAAAGACAACAAAATACTTTGTTGCGTACAAGTAAGTCCTTAGGTTACGATAACACTTTGTTGAAAAAACGTATAATATGGCAACAAAACAATTCATCCCCTATTAGTGGTGAAAGGCAACAAAATAATTTGTTGCGTTCGAGTAATTTTTTATGTGACGAAAACAACTTGTTGCAAAACCTTATAATATGACAACGAAACAATTCATCCTCTATAATCGGTGGAGACAAATTATTTTGTTGAGTACGAGGATTCTTTAGGCAACGACAATAACTTGTTGCAAAACCTTTTGATATGGACAGAAAGAATTCGTCGCCTATAAGTGATTAAAGGCAAC
Organism: Buddleja alternifolia; assembly: GCA_019426215.1. Lineage (NCBI taxonomy): Eukaryota > Viridiplantae > Streptophyta > Magnoliopsida > Lamiales > Scrophulariaceae > Buddleja > Buddleja alternifolia. Next base: position 31,801,293 of record CM033396.1, read on the forward strand.
CAAATTTGTTGTTGCAACTGCTTCAATTAATAGATAGAAAACGAAAACAAGTTGTTGCAAAATCTAATAATTGACCTATGAAAATAAAAAGAAGTTAAAAAAGGGTTAGTGGGATTCAAAGCCGCACCCACTGGAATCAATTGAGCAGCAACCAACTGGCCTAAGGCTTCTTGTGATCAAGATGTACTACTGATTTTTTTAAAATCTTGGAAGGGCCATAGCATAAACTTACGTGTACCCTCTAATAAAATTTGGAAATCCCCCCCCCCCCCCCCCCCCCCCCCCAAATCCGTCCCAATTTGAATTCATTGACAATGAGCATACTCACTATGAAGCCAAATGTGCAACAGTCATTAGGGATGGGTACAAAGTCGAGCCAGCCCGAGTCGAGCACGATTGTAGCTATAGTTTTTCAGAGCTCGGTCTCGGTTTCACTGGTTCGACCCTATTAAAATAATATTATATTTAATATTTTATTTTATAATATTATATAAACAATTATATATTTTACAATAATATATATAATATATTTCATTTTTTTATCATCATTATATTTAGGGCTCATGGTTTAGGTTTGATTATATAAACTAATTAAAAAAACTAATAAATACTTTTTTTGCTCGAGCTCGATCCTGGATCGAACTCAGACCCATCTAACTAATTCGAGTTGAGCAATTTGGTCAAGCTCGGTTCGAGTTGACTCATGTGCACTAAGCTCAGCTTGTCCAAATGAGCCTTCGAGTCAATACAACAAACCAATATATCAATTGAATTACTTTTACAACTCCTTTTGTATAAATTTTTTCTACGTTGTACATATATTTAAAAAAAAAAAAAATTTACACATATATGTATAAATTTTTATGTTTAATTTTGATATAAATAATTTACTTAGAAAAGTTAAAGATGCAAGTAATTAGTCATTGGGCACCAAGAGACTACTCAAAATCCCTTTTCTGTTCAAAAGAGAAAAACAAGTCCCTATCCCACTAATCCAAAACCCATTCAATCTCTGCCTCCCGAAACTTGTTGTGCATGGAAAAGACTCTCCATCATAGATTGTTCTCTTTCCTTTAGAAATTAGAATAGATCCCCTCTTTGATTTTTAAAAAAAATTCCATTGAACTTTTGCTATTCTTAAAGAAAAGTTTGCTGGAACTATTCATTCTCAGTTTAACAAATTGTGGGTCAATTCAAGGAATTGGTCTCATATGCTCCAATAAGCTCCTCATACTTGATTAAAGGCTTAATTTCACACACGGCAGTAACCAAAACTTGATTTCAGGTTCATATTCTTCTCCTTTTAGTTCACATACATAATCTGTTCGCCGAAATTTCTTAGAGAAGAAAAAAGGAAAACCTTAGTGCTTCAACAATGATCCAAAGTGCTATGTATATATTTGTTCTCTGCATGTCCTTTTCCGAGAATCCCTTTTGCTAATTCCTTTTATTTTTATCTCTCTCATCAGTGAGTTCAAGAGTTGTAAAGTTGTTCATCAGAATTGCTCAAACAAATTTCTGATATTGGAACAGTATTTTGGCGTATCACAGCAGCAAAAGTTTCAAAAATTTATAGTATTTCCATCTGACTTCTCAATTTACTCTTTGCCTCTTTACGAAACTGAATTACTTCCTCTTTCGTTTTGTATTTTTTTACTGATTTATTTTCGGCTTGACAGGTGGAATAGAGATTTGGAAGCTCATTCACCAACATCAGCTTTGTTCTTCGTCGAGCCCATCTGGACATTTAATTAACTTTGTGCTAGGTTGGTGTTTTATCTGATGATTAATATGTTCATGCACGTGAGTTAATTTCACATTCAATGTGAAAATTTTCATTTGTTATTGATCTGAGAACTTGTTGAGCATGTTTGTTGTCAGTGGATTAAAAGTAAAGATAATGAAAAGGCAGAAAATAATTAATTAACGAATTAGAGAAGAAGAAATTGAGAAAATAGATGATAGATACTAGTGGACTTGAACGAAATATTATCACTGGAGAATTCTTCAATTTTCTATTACATTAAACATCCTTCAATTTGTTTATTAGACTTGCTTTGGGAGAGGCTTTCTGGAACAATGGGATTTCGCAAATGGCTTATTTCTGTCTACATTTCTCCTCGTTGCTCTTGTGCACTTCCCAAGTCTATTGTACCTATGCTGGAAGTTCTAGCAGAAAACTTGATAGGATTTTCGTTTCTGGTCACTTTTGAACAAAAAGACCTTACTGGTATTTATTTTACCAGAAATCAAATTCTTTTTAAGCTCTTAGAGCTAAATTTACCCAAATACTCAAGAAATTATTTTTTAAGATAAGATTTATTAATAGTTTATAAGCTCCACAAACATCCTACAGGCTCCGGAAGGTTATACACTCTTAAAAGTAAGTTTAGCAGAAGACCCTCATAGAAGCTTATTTTTTGAAAGAAATTTTTGATCTATTAACTTGTGTCCTCTATCATAATAATATTATCATCTACTACTTATAGAAAATAAAAATTATATGCTTGATATATTTATTTATTCTACAATAGGATACAAGAAAATGGATAAAGGTTGGATGAAATCAAGAAAATTTTCTCCTGAGTATATAAGTGGAGTTTATTCATTTATGAATTTCGTAGCGGAACATCTCGGCAAAGAATGTGAAATTAAGTGCCCGTGTACAAATTGCTTGAACTCGTACATTCATAGTCAAAAGGTAGTGTTTGATCATCTACTTATTCAAGGAATAGATACCGAATACACTAGGTGGATTTATCATGGTGAAAATTCTAACTATCGAATTCCTGTCATTGATTATGAGAATGATGTTGTGGATGTAGATGACAACCACACAAATACTGGAGTGGATGACTTGTTAGCTGATCTTGGGAATTTCTATGAAAACATTGGTGGTAGTGAAGAAAGACATAACATCAATCAAAATGAAAATCAAGATAAACCTATGACTTTTGTTGAATTACTGAAAAAGGCTGAACAAGAATTATATCCTGGTTGCTCAGAGTTCTCTAATCTTTCGTTCATTGTCCATTTGCTCCATTTGAAGGTGTATAACAAGTGGAGCAATAAATCGTTTGACATGATGCTAAAGTTACTTAAGAAAGCATTACCTAACGGTGAAACTCTTCCGAAATCATACTATGATGCAAAAAAGGTTCTAAATGATTTGGGCTTGGGATATATAGCAATCCATGCATGTAAGTATGACTGCGCGTTATTTTGGGAAGAATATGAAAATTTCGAGGAGTGCCCTACATGTGGGACGTCTAGATGGAAAGTTAATAACAAGGGAAAGAAAATTCCTCACAAGATTCTGCGCTATTTTCCTTTAAAGCAAAGGTTACAAAGGTTGTTTATGTCATCAAAAACAGCAGAGGATATGAGGTGGCATCATGATAAGCGCATAAATGATGAGAAAGAATTAAAACACCCGGCTGATGCTAAAGTTTGGAAAGAATTTGATAAAGAACATCCATGGTTTGCGCAAGATGCCCGCAATGTAAGACTTGCCCTTGCAACTGATGGCTTTAACCCGTTTGGTAATATGAGTAATTCTTATAGCATGTGGCCTGTAGTTCTTATTACATATAATCTCCCTCCCTGGAAATGCATGAAGAAGTCATATTTTATGATGTCATTGCTTATTCCAGGACCACAACAACCAGGGAAAGACATTGATGTATACCTACAACCATTGATAGATGAATTAAGATAATTGTGGGTAGAAGGTGAGCAAACATATGATGCATCTTCTGGAAAGAATTTTGAGATGCATGTTGCCCTTTTATGGACCATTAATGATTTTCGTGCATATGGTAATTTGTCTGCTTGGAGTACAAAAGGTTATATGGCATGCCCCGTTTGTAACAAACACACATGGTCGAAGAGATTGAGAAATAAAATTTGCTACATGGGTCACCGTCGATTTTTGCCACGTGGCCATAGATGGTGAAGGAATAAGATCAACTTTGATGGAAAAGAAGAGAATGGAAATGCACCAAAAGCTTTATCAGGGAAAGATGTATTGCATCAAACAAATCATTTAAAAGGTATCAAACTAGGGAAGCATCCTTGCCTAAGAAAAAATAAGCGAGATAAACAAGATTTAAATTGGACTAGAAGGAGTATTTTTTTTGAATTGCCTTATTGGAAAACTTTACTCCTAAGACACAATCTTGATGTGATGCATATTGAGAAAAATATTTGCGATAATATTCTCGGGACATTATTGAGCATTGATAAAAAAACAAAAGATACGTATAAAGCAAGGAAAGATTTGGAGGATATGAATATAAGAAAGGAATTGCATTTAAAGAAAAGGGATGATGGCAGATATGAAGTACCACAAGCATCTTATGCAATGTCTAAGAAATAAAGACAAGAATTTTGTGATTTTCTTAAGTCACAAAAGTTTCCAGATGGATATGTTTCTAATGTATCTCGTTGCGTAAATGTTTCTGAAGGTAAGTTGGTTGGCTTGAAAAGCCACGATTGTCATATTCTCTTACAACGACTACTCCCATATGGCATTCGTGGATGTTTGAGTAAAGAAGTTTCTACTACATTGCTTCAGTTAGGAGATTTTTTTAAGATGTTATGTTGTAAAAAACTAAAGGTGGATGGCTTAGAGAAAATGGAAAAAGACATTGTTCAGATATTATGTAAGCTCGAAATGATTTTTCCACTTACCTTCTTTGATGTTATGGTGCACTTAGTTGTTCACCCACCACATGAAGCTATGTTAGCTGGACCAGTTCAGTATCGATGGATGTATCCGATTGAAAGGTAAGAAGAGAAATTTATTTTCTATTATTTTTAAAATATCATCTATATGCTTGATGCTTCCTTGAAACTAATTAATTTTTATTAATAAAAAATATATTTTGAAGGTTCTTGGGTACACTAAAAAGTTATGTGCGAAACAAAGCTCGTCCAAAAGGGTCAATTGCAGAAGCTTATATAGTCAATGAATGTTTAACATTTTGCTCAATGTATCTTGACGGAGTTGAGACCCATTTTAACAAAGAAGAGAGGAATTTTGATATTGAAGCTGATAATGAGTTGTCTATTTTCTCACAAAAGTTACGACTCTTTGGAGCTGCAAAATACATTGAGCTTTCGAAGAAGGAGCAAGATATGTCTCATTGGTATATCTTAACTAACTGTGAGGGACTAGAAGGATTTCAAGCGTAAGTAATATATCATTAAACAACTAATATAGTTTTTTCACTATATAAACTTAAAATAGTTATAAATGAGATTTTATGTATATGTAGAGAGCACATGGAGATACTCAAGCGGGAAAGTTCTTTAAACTTAGAAGAGAGACACAAAGATCAATTTCCACAGTGGTTTAAGGAGCATGTAAGTAAAATAACTAAATTACTCATTCATACAATGGTTCAAACAACACGTTTAGCATAAAAATTGCTTAAAATTTGCTAATAGTGTATTATTTTGTTGCAGATAACTCATTTGAAATATCATAATTCGGAAGATGTCACAGATGAAATATATGCATTAGCTTGCGGACCACATAGAATTGTAAAAAAGTATCCTGGATGTATTGTAAACGGAGTTAGATTCTATACTAAAGAGCGTGATAGTCATCGTACAACACAAAATAGTGGTGTTATGGTTGAAGGTTACCACGATAACCATGCCATTAAGTTCTATGGCATTGTTAATGAAATCATTGAGTTAGATTATGTTAAAGATAAACGTGTTGTTCTTTTTAAGGCTCAATGGTTTAACAGTGGCGGCAAGAAGTCTACCATACAAGTTGATGGAAGTATTACGGCCATAAATGTTAGTCGTACTTGGTATGAGGAAGACCCTTTTGTACTCGCAAGTCAGACAAAGCAAGTGTTTTATATAGATGATGTGAAATTGGGGAAGAATTGGCGAATAGTGCAAGAATTTCAACATCGTCACGTATTTGACACCATGGAGTCTGACCTTGTAATATTAGGATGATGATAAGTATATCAAGAAGATGAGCACTTAGGACCTGTCATGCCTATCGAAGTTGAAGTAGATAAATTAGCACCACTTGACAGAAATGATATAGCTCCAGAAGTTGTAGAAACTGACGTAATCCAAGACTCTGAAAATGAGCTTGAAAATTTTGATGATATGGAAGATAATGATGAGGAAGAAGATGATACATTGATTAATTATTGCGACATTGATGAAGAACTTGAAATCATTGAGGATGATAGTGACTTGGACTGAGTTCTATTAGTTTTTAGTTGTTATTTCAATTATTTAATTTATTCTTTATTATTAACAATAGCAAGATTAGTTTTTGCAATTACGAAGTTTTATTCTACATATATCGTGCTTGTTCATATATCAATCCATATCTAGTGGATTTAAACTATATCTACATTTTATGGTTTGACTGTGACTAAAAATTTGGTACTCTATGGTTTCACTCTCTCAATTTCTAGATTGCAGTTGGGTATTGTTTTTTGTTCTCTAATATTTTATTTGTGTTCAGATTTATTTACGATCCCATAGTGTCGTGTATAGCTTTGTTTACATTGTGTCATATTGGTGTTAGTTTAGGTTTTAGTTGCTGGAAAAATTTAGATAGTTCTTCATTGATTAAAGTTGGTTTCTATTGCTGGAAAGTTGAACATGAGTCATGGCCTTTTGTTTGTAAATTCTAATGGTATTTTACCAACGTTGTAGTTAGGCTATTGAGAATCAAATTATGCTTGATTCAAGATTCTCCTTCTGTCTGGAATTGAGGTGCTTATACATCATAGTGGAGATAAAAAGCTGGGTGTAGTTTTACCACAGTTGTAGTTAGGCTACATAACCTTCATGATCAGTCTAATGTAATCGAAATAGCATATGGATAATACATCTAATTTAGGTTTAAGGTTTTATATCTCCACTATGTTTATACATCATAGTGGAGATAAAAGTTTGGTGTATTTTACCACAGTTGTATTAGGCTACTTAACTTTCACCGATCAGTCTAATGTAATCGAAACATCTGGGCGACTGGGATAGGTTTAAGGTTTTATATCTTTTGCTTTTTTCCTATGAATGTATGCAACTTATTTGATGTTTAAATAAAGACATAGTGCTGAGATGGTAACTCATTCTTTCTATGCAGAACTTTGTTGATTTGGCAGGAAATGAATGAGCATTCTGGTGCTGAAAGTAGAATACGTGTTGAAAACAACGCCATTCTGTTTTTTTTTTCAATTCGAGCTGTGAAATAGCAGGATTGTTGGATTTTATTACTATTTTTGTATGGAAAAATTGATTATGTACAGTTTGTAGCTTGTTAAATCTAGTTTTTCTTTTTTTTTTTTGTACATAAAAGTTTAGCTAGGGTCGACTCCGGTCACCTACCAAGGTCAGGGCATGCCTACGGGACCATAGAAATTATTGAATCTAATAGAGATTGTTTACTACGAGAAAATTCACTCGGTCGTTTTCAAATATGAAAGCTGTCAATGTTTGAGTGAATAAGGTGTTAGGTATATTTCCACAATAATAATAAATAAATAAAAATGGTTAGTTGCATGGTAGGTGGCCGTTTTTGTTGAAGAAGAAAAATGGCTAGTTGCATGGTAGGTGGCCGTTTTTGTTGAAGAAGAAAAAATGGCTAGTTGCATGGTAGGTGGCCATTTTTGTTGAATGATGGATGGACAAGATTGAAGGAAATAAATAGATGGTTTGGATTCAATCTTGTGCCTTTAGAAATTGCCTATAAATAGGTTGCAATTTCATTCATTTGAAGTATCCCAAATTGAGAGAAAACATAAAGAGCAAAGTGTGTGTAGTGTAGTATATACTAGGAAAAATGTAGTGTATACTAGGGAAAGCAATTTGTGGTAGATACAAATTGTGCTACACGGGAAACACTTGTGGGGTTTTTCTCTCGGGGCAATACAAAGGGGGATGGGAGAGTAGTGTTCTATATAACTTTGAGAGTGGTTGTACAAGAGTGATTTTCTTGAGTTTGTCGATAAACTCAAGTGTGTATTTCTGTACCGGTAAATTTCTCTCATAGTGGAAGAACAGAAACTCTCGTGGACGTAGGCGGATTTTGCCGAACCACGTAAATCTTGTGTGCATTATAGTCATATTCTTCGGGTATTATTTTTTGTCATTAACTTGTTGGTGGGACTTGCCGAATCTTAATAAGTTAAATCTCGGGCCCAAAACTTCCGCTGCGCCCAACAAGTGGTATCAGAGCCATTTGGTTAAGGGTTGATAAATCGAGATTTATTTATTAAGATGGAGGGCACGTCGAGGTCAAATACATTTTCCGTGCAACAATTTGATGGCAAAGGGAATTTCACTCTTTGGCAAAGAAAGGTGAAAGACCTCCTAATTCAACATGGCTTGGCATTGGTGTTGGAGGGAGAGGAGGCGAAACCGAAGGATATGGAAAGTGCACGGTGGAAAGATTTGGAATTGCGCTGTGTTAGCACGATTCGACTTTGTATTGCGGTTAAAGTCGAGGAAGAAGATAAAGCCATTTTACTTCTTACCCCGCTCCCGGATTCATATGATAGTCTAGTGACGACGTTGCTATACGAGAAAGATACACTAAACTTGGAGTATGTGAGTGCGTCACTTTTGTCTCACGAAAAACAAAGGAAGGCAAACCAAGAGGTGGGACATGAGTCTGTGCTGGTTACTCGGGGAATGAATCGGTACGGGAGGTCATCTGGTGGTGAATCTGCGAGCAGCAGGTCAATTCAAAGGCCAGGGGGAAGGGCAGGAGGTGCTACCATTGCCAGGATGAAGGCCATTATAAAAGGAATTGTCCTAATAGAGGGAGGGACAATGTTAATAATGGTGGTGGTGGTGATGCTGTAGTGATATACGATGGAGATGTCTTCACAGTCTTTACTCGTATGGATACTTCGTCTCGGGATGGATGGATTTTAGATTCTGGATGTGTAATGCATGTATGCTCCAAAAAAGATTATTTTGATTTGCTCCAAGAAAAGAGGGCAGGTACTTTGTCCTTGGGTGATGGTTCTACTTGTAGAATCATGGGTACGGGAGTGGTAAAAATCAAAATGTTTGATGGAGTAGATCGTACTTTGGGTGGTGTGGCATATGTCCCAAAGATGCGAAGGAATCTAATTTCCATGAGCCAATTGGGCTCCGAGGGCTGTGAGTATTCAGCTGGAGGTGGAGTCCTGAAAGTCACACTTAGCGGGGAGGTCCTAATGAAAGTAGAGAAGTATGAAAGCTTGTATCGTCTGGTGACCTCAAAGGATGATTGGAAGTGGAGTGCGCCGGAAAACTTCCAAGGTACAGACGGGTGTGAAGGAAATCCTGCTGGGCGAGAGGATGGGTCGAGGTCGTCCCTCTCGGCAGTCGACTAGTGGTGTTGACTGGGCTGCATGTGTGCATTGGCCGGTTTTGAATCAGGTGGAGTTAGGACCTTACTGATTCGTCATGTGCAGCAGAATTGATTAATGGCCAATGAAATTCCGTAATTTGGTTTGCGAGGGATTATTATTGTGGAGGTGGAGATTGTTAGGTATATTTCCACAATAATAATAAATAAATAAAAATGGTTAGTTGCATGGTAGGTGGCCGTTTTTGTTGAAGAAGAAAAATGGCTAGTTGCATGGTAGGTGGCCATTTTTGTTGAAGAAGAAAAAATGGCTAGTTGCATGGTAGGTGGCCATTTTTGTTGAATGATGGATGGACAAGATTGAAGGAAATAAATAGATGGTTTGGATTCAATCTTGTGCCTTTAGAAATTGCCTATAAATAGGTTGCAATTTCATTCATTTGAAGTATCCCAAATTGAGAGAAAACATAGAGAGCAAAGTGTGTGTAGTGTAGTATATACTAGGAAAAATGTAGTGTATACTAGGGAAAGCAATTTATGGTAGATACAAATTGTGCTACACGGGAAACACTTGTGGGGTTTTTCTCTCGGGGCAATACAAAGGGGGATGGGAGAGTAGTGTTCTATATAACTTTGAGAGTGGTTGTACAAGAGTGATTTTCTTGAGTTTGTCAATAAACTCAAGTGTGTATTTCTGTACCGGTAAATTTCTCTCATAGTGGAAGAACAGAAACTCTCGTGGACGTAGGCGGATTTTGCCGAACCACGTAAATCTTGTGTGCATTATAGTCATATTCTTCGGGTATTATTTTTTGTCATTAACTTGTTGGTGGGACTTGCCGAATCTTAATAAGTTAAATCTCGGGCCCAAAACTTCCGCTGCGCCCAACATAAGGTTCATGTCTTTTTTCATTCTTTGGTCCACTTTGATTTGCTCGTGTTTATAATGCTACACTGTAAAATTTGATTTGTCTTAGCAGTTATATAACCATGGCATTGCTGTATATATGTACTCTGTTTTGATTTCCGTTGAATGAATAAACATTTGGAGCTCGACTCATGTTCGAGCTTCTCCATGAGCTGAACTCGAGCTTACTGATAGTTGTTCATTAGCTCATGAGCCGATTGGCGAGCTTTTTATCATTATTATTTTTAATTTTTATATATGATTGTAAATACTCAAATTCATGAAACTAATACATAAAGTTTTATTTACACACACATTCGAATAATGCTCAAGTAAGATTTTAATTTTTGGTAAGTCATGCAAAATATGTAACCATAATAAGTTATTTTAGTTTATATTTGGTGATATGTGTTTTTACAAATTAGTTCAACTATATCATGTCTCCGTGACATGTATATTTCTAGAACATAAGGAAAATAAAAATATTCCTAATTACCTCATAATTTTTAAATAATATTGAATAAAAGATGCATAAAATATTATCCATCATATTTGTTTTTAAAAAAAATAAAAAGTAATTAAATTAAATTCTAGTTCAAGCTCGAGTTCGAACTCGACTCATCTATAGGAAGCTTGAACTTAAGCCTTAAAAAATTAGGCTCGTCAAGTTTGATCTCGTGCTCGACCTCAAAAAGTATAAACAAGTTCGAGCTTGAGCCTAGAAATTTCACTAGGCTCGACTCGTTTACACTCCTTGCCTAGATGCAGTATTTAAATCATGTTTTTATATTTTTTTATAAAACCCTAAACCCTGAACTCAAACCCTAAACCCTAAACCCTGAACTCAAACCCTAAACCCTAAACCTTGTTTGCATGAATGATAGTTGAATGTTTTGACGTTTTAGATATTCTTGATCTTTTCAGTTTTAGATTTTGGATTTAATTTATTACATGTACTTTTCCTAGGAAAAACTAAATAAAATTGGCTCTCCTCAAGCTAGGATTGAAGCTTATATCAATTTTTGACCTCACCCAAACTTAGAGCCGAAGAAGCTCCAACCAAGTCAATGCATTGACGATAAACACACGAAGGATCAAGCTTATTTTGTTTGACTAGACTTGGCCCATTCGGCTTGATTGAGAGCCTACCGGTCAATACAACGAAAAACATGGATGTAGCTACTTGTAGATCTCTCACTATAGAGAGCCGAGCCGGCTCGTGAGCTCAGCGAGCTGGCTCGAAAATAGCTCGACTTGAGCTCAAGAAAATTTGAGCTCGAGTCGAGCCTAGTGAGCCGAGCTTGAGCCCAAAAAAGCCTGTTCGAAGACTCGCGAGCCAGTAAAAAAAATAATTTTTTTAATATATATAAAATTTAATATTAATTTATTTATTAATATACATATACATATATATATATAATATAATATCTTATAATATTATATAGGTATAAATAATGTTATAATTAAACTCCTAAAATAATGATATATGTAATGTTTATCAAGATTATATTTCATAATATATATACATACATATATATATATATATACATGTTAATACAAAATAATTCTTAGCTTGAGCTCGAGCTCAGCTCAACTCGACTCATGGCCGAGCTTGAAAATCTTGGCTGAAACCCATTGATCTCAAGCTCTTCGCACTCGGGTAGGAGTTTGAAAATATTGGCTCGAGTTCGAGATGAGAAATTTGGTCAGGCTCGACTTGTGGATACCCGTACATCAATGTATTATTATTTTTGTATCTTTAAAAAAAAAATTGGATTCAATAAAATATTTCCCTTTGACAACCCTAATTGCTTTGACTAATTTTCTGAGAAATCATTGCTAAATTTGACTTTACTTATAATTTATTAGATTTTGTCATTACTTTGTATGATTCGACTTCGTCATTTTTAAATACTTAGTTGATAACTGAATTATTATTACTTTTTTTTAGGACCTTTTCAATTACATACATATATAAATTTTATTTTATTTAATATGTTATTAGTGATTTACTTAGAAAATAAAAGACACGGTAATTAACCAAATATTAAGGAAAATTATACTATACACGTAGGGGTGATACTCCAAAATATATTTGTATCATTCTCTTTCACACAATTGTATTTGGGGCTCCCAAATACACCCTATTATGTGAAAGGATCTGATACAGGGAGCAATAGTCTCAATCTACACTAGTGTTATCCGAAAATTAATATGATTTTGGGCGCCAAGAGAATCGCCAATCCCGCACGATGCCCCCTCTCTCTATCCGAAAACTTCCCTGAACTCACGTCTCCCCCAAATCTTCCATGAAATTTCAGGGACCCTCAATAGTTGTTCTCAATCGTCTCCCCCAAATCTTCCCTGAACTCACGTCTCTCGCATGTCTCCCCCAAATCCAAAATCTATTACATCTCAACCTCCCACAAATCTTCCATGAAATTTCACTTTTGCTGATTCTTGTTAAAGAGGCGGTAATTTTTCTTTTCTTTTCAATATTTTATCACTTTGATTCTAGTATTAAAAAGGTTTGTTTTCTTAAAATTTCAGGGTTGAGAGTACAAGATTTTGTATTTTGAAGAACTAAACTGGTCCATAGCAACCTACAGGTATGACTATTTATTGCTTATTCTAATTGTCTTGTGGTGCATTATTTGTATTTATTTTCAGGAAACAATACTTAATAAATTATTGATTTTTTATTTGTTGGTGAAAAAAATGCTTATTCGAATTCTAGCTTGTTATTGACATAATATGCCTTTTTGATCTCGGTTTCGGTGCATAGATTATACGTTATTGAAATGTGTATTAATATGTGTTTGTTGGCTATTTGTACTTTTGTTGAGCTTGTTTGCTGCTAGTGGGTTAAAATTATTGAATTCTATAGTCTGATCTGGGGACAGACAGAGTACTTTATGTGAAAGATTGAAGAGCTAGTTTTTTTCAGTTGATTACATTTGTGCTTGTCCATGTTGTTTCCTGTGCACAAGCACCGAACTAATAAGATATTCTGTGCAACACATTCTAAAGGTATTAGAGCATAACATTTAACATCTGACATTCAAGACCAGGAAGGTCTATGCGTCATTACAAACATGGCTTAATCCTTGCTGGTTCATCTTTCACAAGCCCAAGCCTATTAGGTATAGGGAACAAGACAAATTCGAAGTCTTCAACTGGTTTTGTCCTATTGGTTCGTTTACCTTTCTCCTCAATGGTTTTCCGACCTAACATCATTCTTCATATATTTCAATTGATTTTTATCATTGACTTTAGGTCCTGCATATATAGCTGTTTTAAGTTTTTATCTTAATACCCTTTTAGTCAATAGGCAATTCCAAATGGTAACTATTAGTCAAGCTGCATTTTGTCTTTCTGCTTCTTGAGTAAGGTAATGGTCTGAAAAAGATCTCAAGATTATCTGCATTTAGCTGTATTTTAAAAGCAGTGAGTTGCATCTTTTTAACAATCAACGCCTACCAGAGCACTTGAAAATTCTTTTGTTGTAAATCATAGTTATTTTTTGCTGTTTTTGGTACTTGATCTATATAGGTCTCTGATAATGTTGGCTGCCATTTTGTGGCATGTGCACAAGTTAGTTTCAACTGTTGTCATGCTCCCCTCCGGTATCTTTCTGAGGATATGTTTATTTTGAAGTTAGAAACTGATTCAGCCACCCCTTTTATGCACAAGTATAATGTCAGGGCTGTAACTTTGTGCTGTATTTCTATCTCTCGAATTACGGGAATTCACTGAATTTTGTGTTCTACTTCAGTCCACTTGGTTTTAAAGTGAGTGTTCATTGTCAGTTTTCTTGACATTTATATAATTTTTTTGAGTTACTATTTTCAATTGACATGTGTATTTCTTGTTATGTATTTTCTTTGGTTCCAAGGATTGGAAAAATGGTTAATACGATTCGTTGTCGGTCTAATTCATCATCGAGCAGGACTCCACTTCCATCTCTTTCACAGGGTGGAGCATCAATTCCTCAAGGATCATTGTCTCCGTCTCAGCCTGATGTCACCACTCCACAACCTCCTAGCAGTGGTACAGGTGAATGTATTATAACTACTCTTACATTTAGCATAATCCCTTGTATACTTTATGTAACTTGTTTGTATGTTTTTTGAATCTTTGTCAATACAGATTCTAACACCCATAAAAGTGTTCGAGGAATAGCTCTGCGGAAGCTAAACAAGAAGAACAATAATAAGTTGACTATCCACATTGATCCTATACAAAGGAGGCCAACAGATAGCGTGGAGTCAGCTAAATTGTCAAGTGAGCTTGGACAATTATCTCGAGAATCATTGCCAGTTCCTATTAAGTGGAAGAATGTGAAGAAGACTGAGTTGATGAGGGCTTTTGACCAACTAGATGTTAGTATATAACTTTTTCGATATCATTACTTGTTTATTTTTATCAACTTAATGTTTTATTTAATTTCTTTCTAATATCATTTTGGGTTTTTTGTTTTTGTAGATGAATTTGGCAATTGATAATCCAACTGATGAAAATATGAAAAATGTGGAGGACATTTTAAAGAATTGATCCAGAGCTCAACGCCATAGACTGAACAAATATTTTCAGAAATTTCCATCAGTGGAAGAAGCTATCCAAAACAAGCCCTCTTATGGAGGCTTAACTCAAGAAAATTGGGAAATGGTATGCACAACACTTTTCAGTGATCCCAAGTATCAGGTTCAATTTTTATTAGATAAACCCGATCTTTGAGTATTTATATTTGTTTTTATAATTATTAAACAAAAATTTTCAGGAGAGATGCAACATTAACAAACAGAATCGCTTGAAGATGATGACAAATCATAACCAAGGCTCTAGATCCTTTGTCGCAGCTCATCGTATGCTTGTAAGTAATTTAGTGGTTTTTGATAATATAGTATATCTACGGTAGAAAATGAATCCTATCTAATTAAAATCCTATTTCACAGAGCCATGAACAAGAGTTTGATGGCGATGAGGTTGATAGAATTTCCTTTCACAAGCATACTCACTATACAGAAGGAAAAGGATGGATTACTCCACAATCAGAAAACAATCATGTAAGTATCTATGTTTTTTTGTATTTCTTTATTAATGAGATGGGGTGTTAATGTTTTAGATTCGATTATGTTTAATATGGTGATTGATTTGTATTTGCATTTTTTTTCCATAATGGTAGATGTTGGAATTTTTACTTGAAATGATAAACAATTTGGTATGGTTATGATGTAGTTCCAATATTGATAAACTTGATTTGGTGTGGAACTAAGATTGAGTTATAACTGAAATTGTCTCTTTACATACCAAAAATATCCACTTGTTTCGTTTTTAATAAGCTTGTCCACAGTTCAAGTAGTGTTTAAAAGATTTTCTTTTGGTTTTTTGTTGCAAGTTTGTTCAGATACATACCTGCCAAAAGATCACTAGTTTAGGCGCTGAAAACAACACTTCAATGTGCAAATTTCAGCCCCTAACATGTGCCATTTGGTACCTGTTCTGTTGCAATGTCAGCACCATAATAGCTGCAATTTCAGGACCTATTGCACGTGTTAAAGTGCTGAAACTACACCCTCAAGTGTAATTTCAGCACCTGAACAAGTGCTGAAATTGCACCTGTTTAGGTGCTGAAATTGCACAAAATAGGCCGCTGAAACAGCACCTGTACAAGTGCAATTTCAGCACCTGAACAGGGGCTGAAACTGCACCTGTTTAGGTGCTGAAATTGCGCAAGTTAAGGCGCTGAAAGGCACTTCAGTAGGGGCTGCAACTGCACCCATTATGGTGCTGAAATAACACCTGAATTTGTGCAATTTCATTTTATGGCGCCTGTTGTAGTGCAATTTAATTGATAAGCTTTTAATTTTTGCTTTATAAATTTCTGAAGTATGATGTTAGATAAGATAGAGTTTTTATATTTTTTTACTTGCAACATTATAGGTAGAAATGGAAAACCGTAAGATTGATGCTGAAACAAGAGGCGAGATAGTGGATGTTGATAAGATTGCCGATGATGTTCTTGGGAAAAGGTCATCGTATATCGTAGGACTTGGTTATGGCCCTAAATTAGGGATGGCAATTTGGGTCCAAAAATATATTTTAAACCCAACCCACCTAGGTTTTAGTTGGGTTAGGTCCTAAGTTTTTTCTTTATGGTTCCAACTGGGTTGGTTCTCACTTATTTATGGGTCCAATTGGGTCTTAAGTTGGGCCCAATATGGGTCCAAAGTGGGTCCAAATTGGGTCTAACTTAGTTTGAAATTTAATACACCCCCAACACACAATTTACACAAACACTTGAACACATTTACACATACACTACACACTTTTTACACACACTACACATATTTTACACACACTACACATATTTACACACACTATACATATTTTCACACACTACACATATTTTACACACACTACACATATTTTCACACACAGATGACATTTTCACACAAATTACACACATTTTCACACACCACATATTTTCACATATTTTACACACACTACACACATTTTCACACACTACACATATTTTTACACACACTACACACATTTTCATACACTACACATGTTTTCACATATTTTACACACACAGATGACATTTTCATACAAATTACACATATTTTACACACACTACACATATTTTCACATATTTTACACACACTACACATATTTTCACATACACTACACACATTTTCACACACTACATATATTTTCACACATTTTACATACACTATACACATTTTCACACACACTACACATATTTTCACATACATTACACACTACATATATTTCCACACATTACATATATTTTCACACATTTTACATACACTATACACATTTTCACACACACTACACACATTTTACACACACTACACACATTTTCATACATTATACGTATTTTCACACACATTACACACATTTTCACATACTACACATATTTTCACATATTTTACACACACTATACACATTTTCACACACACAACACACATTTTACACACACTACACATATTTTCACACCTACATCACACATTTTACATAAACTACACATACTTTACACACACTACACATATTACACATTTTACACACATTACACATATTTTCACACACAAATGACATATTTTATACACACTACACACATTTTCACACACAAATGGCATATTTTACACACACTACACACATTTTCATACACTGCACATATTTTCACATACACTACACACATTTTCACCCACTACACATATTTTACACACTACACATATTTTCACATACATTACACACATTTTCACACACTACATATATTTTCACACATTTTACACACACTATACACATTTTCACACACACTACACACATTTTACACACACTACATATATTTTCACACATTTTACACACACTATACACATTTTCACACACACTACACACATTTTACACACACTACACACATTTTCACACACTATACGTATTTTCACACACATTACACACATTTTCACACACTACACACACTATACACATTTTCACACACACTATACACATTTTCACAAACACTACACACATTTTGCACACACTACACATATTTTCACACCTACATCACACATTTTACATCAACTACACATTAC
This sequence comes from Buddleja alternifolia, assembly GCA_019426215.1. NCBI lineage: Eukaryota > Viridiplantae > Streptophyta > Magnoliopsida > Lamiales > Scrophulariaceae > Buddleja > Buddleja alternifolia. Next base: position 31,819,162 of record CM033396.1, read on the forward strand.
ACACACTACACATATTTTACACACACTACACATATTTTCACATACACTACACATATTTTCACACACTACATATATTTTCACACATTTTACACACACTACACATTTTTACACACACTACACACATTTTCACACACTATACGTATTTTCACACACATTACTCACATTTTCACACACTACACATATTTCACATATTTTACACACACTATACACATTTTCACACACACTACACACATTTTGCACACACTACACATATTTTCACACCTACATCACACATTTTACATAAACTACACATTACGCACACTACACATATTTTCACACGCATATTACATATTTTACACACATGACATATTTTACACACACTACACACACTTTCACACACAAATGACATATTTTAAACACAGTAGACACATTTTCACACACTACACATTTTCACATATTTTACACACACTACACACATTTTCACACACTACACATATTTTCACATATTTTACACACATTTTCACACACTACACATATTTCACATACATTACACACATTTTCACACACCACATATTTTCACATATTATACACACACTACACATATTTTACTCACACTACACATTTTCACATACACCACACATTTTCACACACTACATATATGTGTGTAGTGTGTGAAAATATGTGTAGTATGTGTAAAATATGTGATGTGTGTGAAAATGTGTGTAAAATGTGTAGTGTGTTAATATGTATGAAGTGTGTAAAATGTGTGAAAATATGTGTAGTGTGTGTAAATGTGTGTAGTATGTGAAAATGTGTAGTGTGTGAAAATGTGTGTAGTGTGTGAAATTATGTGTGAAGTGTGTGAAATTATGTGTGAAGTGTGTGAAAATGTGTAGTGTGTCAAAATGTGTGTAGTGTGCAAAAATGTGTAGTGTGTGAAAATGTGTGATGTGTGTGAAAATGTGTATAAAATATGTATAGCGTGTGAAAATGTATGTAAAATATGTGTCGTGTGTGAAAATATGTGTAAAATGTGTGATGTGTGTGTAGTGCGTGAAAATATGTCTAGTGTGTATAAAAAGTGTGTAGTGTATGTAAAGAGTGTGCATTGTGTGTAGTGTGTTTAAAATATGTCATTTGTGTGTGAAAATGTGTGTAGTGTGTGTAAAATATGTCATGTGTGTGTGAAAATATGTGTAGTGTGTGTAAAAAGAGTGTAGTGTGTGTAAAAAGTATGGATTGTGTGTGAAAATATGTGTAGTGTGTGTAAAAAGTGTGTAGTGTGTGTATAAAGTGTGCATTGTGTGTGAAAAAGTGTGTAGTGTGTGTAACAAGTGTGCATTGTGTGTGAAAATGTATGTAGTGTGTGTAAACAGTGTGCATTGTGTGTGAAAATATGTGTAGTTTGTGTAAAAAGAGTGTAATGTGTGTAAAAAGTATGGATTGTGTGTGAAAATATGTGTAGTGTGTGTAAAAAGTATGGATTGTGTGTAAAAAGTGTGTAGTGTGTGTATAAAGTGTGCATTGTGTGTGAAAAAGTGTGTAGTGTGTGTAAAAAGTGTGCATTGTGTGTGAAAATGTATGTAGTGTGTGTAAACAGTGTGCATTGTGTGTGAAAATATGTGTAGTTTGTGTAAAAAGAGTGTAATGTGTGTAAAAAGTATGGATTGTGTGTGAAAATATGTGTAGTGTGTGTAAAAAGAGTGTAGTGTGTGTAAAAAGTATGGATTGTGTGTAAAAAGTGTGTAGTGTGTGTATAAAGTGTGCATTGTGTGTGAAAAAGTGTGCAGTGTGTGTAAAAAGTGTGCATTGTGTGTGAAAATGTATGTAGTGTGTGTAAATAGTCTGCATTGTGTGTGAAAATGTATGTAGTGTGTGTAAACATTGTGCATTGTGTGTGAAAATATGTGTAGTTTGTGTAAAATGTGTGTAGTGTGTGTAAAATATGTGCATAGTGTGTGAAAATATGTGTAGTGTGTGTAAAAAGTGTGCATTGTGTGTGAAAATGTGTGTAGTGCGTGTTAAAAGCGTGTAGTGTGTGTAAAAAGAGTGAAGTGTGTGTAAAAAGTATGGATTGTGTGTGAAAATATTTGTAGTGTGTGTAAAAAGTGTGTGTAAAGTGTGCATTGTGTGTGAAAAAGTATGTATTGCGTGTAAAAAGTGTGCATTGTGTGTGAAAATGTATGTAGTGTGTGTAAAAAATGTGCATTGTGTGTGAAATATGTGTAGTGTATGTAAAAAATGTGTAGTGTGTGTAAAAAGTGTGTATTGTGTATGAAAATATGTGTAGTGTGTGTAAAAAATTTGCATTGTGTGACAATGTGTGTAGTGTGAGTAAAAAATGTGCATTGTGTGTGAAAATATGTGTAGTGTGTGTAAAAGTGTGCATTGTGTGTAAAAATGTGTGTAGTGTGTGTAAAAGTGTGTTGTGTGTGTAAATGTGTGTAAACAATATGCAGTGTGTGTAAAAATGTGTAAAAAATATGCAGTGTGTGTAAAAGTGTGTTGTGTGTGTGTAAAAGTGTGTTGTGTATATGTAAATGTGTGTAGTGTGTGTAAAAAGTGTATAGTGTGTGTAAAATATATGTTGTGTGTGTAAAAGTGTGTTGTATATGTGTAAATATGCCTAGTGTGTGTAAAAAGTGTGCAGTGTGTGTAAAAAGAGTGCTTGACTAAACTTGTTTAAAACATATTCTAATTCAATTTTAGGTCTATATTGGGTCCTTATTGGGTCCTAACTGGATCCTCATTCGGTCTACTTTGGGTCCTTGTGTGGGTCCATTATGAGTCTAACTTTCATACAATTTTTTTGCATAGGACCCAGTTGGACCCGACCCGAATTGGACCAAACTCAGTTGGACCCGACCCAAACCCGACCCGATCCACCCAATTTCCACCTCTACCCTAAACCAAACAAATCAAATTCTGGTATAAGGATACTCCAGGAAACTTTAAAAGAAAAAGATAGGGAATGTGCTACACTTATGGAAGACATGAATGATATGAAATCAACTCTAGCGGAGCACAGTCGTCTTTTTGAGAAATTGGTCCAGTCTCAAAACCTAAGTAGTCCATGGTAAAGTACCCAATATCTAATTTGGTTTTGATGTTTTTAAAGTATAAGTGGCTCTTATTGAAATCATATTACAACCGTTATGCGGATTCAAGGATGGTGACTCTAACGATGAAAGAAGAATCAATGATGCTACATATTCATTTAGGTTTTAGTAGTAGTTTATTTTGTTAGTACTAATATGCTTCAAGTGAATCTATGGTAGTTATATAGTGACATATTTCTTTTATTATTATTATTTAGAATTCTTGTTTATTTTGTTCTTAAGACATGGTACTTGTATGTTAGCTTTGATGTGTTGTTTTAAAGGACGATTGTCAATATTTGAATGATTTCTTGGATATTTCTGGAAATTTCCAATTTATTAAATGAATATATGAAAAAAAATTAAAATATCAAATATAAAAAATAATATTCCAGATATTACCTACAATTTAAACAATTGTTGCGGATACTAGTACAATTTGTAGATAAAAGAAACAATACGCCACAATTAATTTGTTGCCTAAACCTTGAGTTTTGGTAAGCTTGACGATTTTTAGGCACAAAATGATACACTTGGCGACAAAATATTTTGTGGCGGAAATCAGAGATTCCGCAACGAACTATTTCGTTCTTGAAGCTACATAATATGCAATGAATTATGTCATTGTAAAAATTGGAGATTTTGCAACGAAATTTTTTGTTGTGGAAATCAAGCATCTAGCAACAAAATGTCTTTGTTGCGAAATCTGACAATTTGGCAACAATATTTTTCATTGCCAATCATAATAAACATTGTGTAAAATAGGTGATTATGGGCAACGAAATGTCATTTTACGCAACGAAATGCATATACTTTTTTAGCACAATTGTCATTGTTGCGTATAGTATATGTTTCTGCAACGAACAAATCAGGTTGTCTATAATACACATATAGGCAACGAAAATTCATTTTTCGTTGCCATGAACTTTTAGCAACGTGGATAGCGCCACGAAGCTGGCAACGAAATAATTTCGTTGCCAAAAATTTTAGCAACGAAATTTTCACTTTTCTGCAACGAAAATTAGCGTTGTGGAAAGCAAAATTTCTTGTAGTGAAAGTAATCGAGAAAACTTCTATGTTGAGTCATCTCTTCAGCATCCGTTACCACCAACAAATCTCCTCAACATCGATGTGGAGAAGAGCAAATCTCTTCAACATCCACCACCGCCAACAAGCAAACTGCGGGAAGAACTTAAAACAAAATATTAGAAAAATACAATAAGAAACTAAATAGCAATAACAACAAAAATTATAAATAATATTAATCCATTTCTTGCTCGGGAATTCCGGGAAGATAAATAACACGGTCACACTTGAATCCGTCGATACAACAATAAGTTTTTTTTTTCCCCATAAAAGAGCAAACTGAAAAATGGAGAAAATAAAAGATAACAATCATCTGACAAAAATGGGGTAGCCATCAAGACTCCCTTTTTCTTTGACTTGATCGGTGGCTGTGGCGAAATTTTTTGGCGACAGAGTGAGATCTAGCAGACTGCATTTCGATGTAGTGCTCACGTGCAGTTAACCCAAATCTGGTGGGGTGAGTAGAAAATCGATGGTGACAAAGCAGAATCCGGTGGATGAGAGGTGGATGTCGGCTGCTTCAATAGGGCAGAAGAACACAGAGTTCGAAGGTTGTACGACTGAGGAGTGGAAGAAGGGTGGCGACGATAGCTTGATAATAGAAGAGTGGTAGTTCACCAGAAGTGCGTCTACTTCGATGAGAAATATAAGGAAAGCTTTCATTTTTTGTGTGGAGGAGGAAAAATGGGAAGAGAGGTGTAATCTCCCTCCAAGGATATAAGCCAAAAGAACGAGTCTACTGTCAGCTTTGTGCCTAAATCCCATCTATAACTCATTGTACTCTGTCTAATGCTTCTGCATGGACTCTCCAAGAGTATTATAACTCTTAACGGAGAGTTTGTGACATTCCAAAAAAAGGGAGAAGCAAATGTGAATGGTTTGGTTGTTGTCTTGGATGTTTTCGTATAGTTGATTAAGCAAAGGGTTGTTAGAAGTGAGAGTTTAATTTAGAGTATATATATATGAACCTTTGCATAAACTAATCCCATCATTGATCAATTTATAGTGCAATGCTCACAAATGGACCAAATTGGTAATTATTAAAAGGTTAACAGTACCAAACTAATAAATATTGAGAAGTTAGATGATCAAAATGAAACTTTAAACATTGAATTGACAATTTTACCCGAAAAATAGGCTGTGTATGCGCTCTTGACCGAAAAATGATTGCAGAGACTACATTGAAATCCCATTTAAGTTAAAGGGCTCTACCGATGAGATTTAAAGTTGAGAGATTAAAATAATTCTAACAAAGAAATTAAAGGACTAAAAATGACATCATTCTAATATTTTACTCTTTTGTCGTCACTTTTAAAACAAATTAGACGATAAATTCTATCCTTCCATAATCGATCGCGTTTAAGTATATTTCATGAAATGAGTAAATAATAGTGATTAAAAAGACATGCAACAAACAAACATTAAATAAATACTACAATTGACCACGTGCGGCCTCCCAAAAATCCCAGCTCAATAAAATCGAATTTCCCCAAATTTCCGAACAAACCAGGAACAAAATCAAAGCCCAGAAAACTGTTTTTATCAGTTGTAGAGTAACTGGCAGTGGAAACCGCCAATTGATGAGCTTCCAAGTGGCACCGCAATTCGAGAACAGGTGTCCCATGACATGGCCCCTCCGTTCGCCAAGTGTCTTCTTCCTCGTACTGCTTCTCTTCTTAAACGGCGCCGCTTCTGCTCCAACTCAACAATTACATTCCCAGAAGTGGATTCTTGCACCGGATTCAATTGCCGATATGGTATTCTCTCATATCTTTGCCAAACCATTTTAATTAAGTTCATATATTTATATGGGTTGAAGCATATATTGTGACACTATTTAAGTGGACATTGCGAGTGTTAATGTAGCAAAGATTGAATTTTGTCTTAATTTGTATGTGTTTGCCCGGGTTCGCTTTTCCTTTTCTGGATTGTGATGTTTAATTCAGCAGTATTCATATGATAATGTATCAAAATTTGGGTGTCTGGGGATAAGAAATTCAGGCTTTGGATTATTGGCTATTCTGTATAATGTAGTTTTTGTTAAGCCTCATGATCATGAGTTTAAATGAAAAATGGGATGCCTTTGGGAACTTATTAGTTGCATATATCTATTTCAGTTTTATATGTTGTAATTTTACTATATATGGAATAGAATTAAGTCTTTGGAAGGAACATTTATGCTTGTTGACACCTGCAAGCCAAGTAATTTGTTGCTCGGCTGACTGCGTATAATGTGTGAATCCTGTCGTGCAGGAAATACGTTAGTGATGTGGAAGGAGAGTTGTATGATAAACTTGAAAGTGTCCATTTTACAACTTTCAATGTGCTAAAACTTGATCTTTTTCATTGCAAGAAAATGAGAAAAAAAAAAAAAAAAACTCGTTACCCACGCTTCTTTTGGCACTATAGAGCGACATTTTACATACGTACTTCTTATAATTGTTTCCGGTAGAGTAAAAGAACTGAGTTTAGAAGTCTGAGGAGGAATATGAGGATGATAAATATGTTGTCTAAGTCCGTCCATTTTCGGTGCCTGGCTAACAAACTTTATTAGTAAGTATTCCCATCATTGTTATATTTATACTGGAATGTTCGAGATCCTTTTCTAAGTTAATGACATTACCGGTGGGAAAAGAGTGTGTGTTTTCGCATTTTGAATCAGGATTAGAGAAATTAATTACTCTTGAAGGAAAGAAGAAAATCCACCTTTGCTAATGGTTATTTTTACTACTGAAATCCACATATATATAGTCTAACAGTTGTAAAGCAGGTCATTACGTATAAAAATTTCGGGAAAATGATGTCTCAGAGAGTCTGGGGTTATTCCCAGACCCTCTTGTTCAGGTAATGCGTGTCTGGAGCATAAAGAAGAATTATTACTGATTTTTCCATTGTTTACTGCATATTCTCTTGACATATTTCATGTCTATGACCAGGACAGTGTGAAAGTGTGTAAAAATTACAGTAAATGCTCGAGAAAGATTGACCATGACTCGTTATGCACTGGGTTTGGGTTATTGGATGCAGACTTCTTCACTGATGCCAAGGTCTTAAACTCGTTATCAGATTCATCAACTTTTATTAAGCTTAAAATGAAATGTGTTAATACTTTATTGTAGATGGTGGAGATTGCAAAGGGTGCTAAGGAGTTAAATATTCCCATTATCAGATCAAATCGTAAACTAGTAGCCTCGGTTAATGGTGGATTAGAAAACCCGTCTTGTTTGGTTTTCACTTCTCTGTGGAATCACAATCATGCACAAAATGCCTCTAAAAGATTTAATTACCCTTCTGTTTCTGGCGTGCATAGGCCAAAGAGTGATGAGGATATTGCTTTTATGAGTGTAAGTTTCTTGATTATTGAGTAGTGTATCGAAAGACGTGTTTCATGATTATTTTTTTCTCTTTTGGCCTTTTCCTAATATGAGATTTGTTGTTGGATCAGATTCTCGAACTGGGGCAGCTAATTAAGTCTAAACAAATCACGTCTGAGGAGCTGGCTCGAATCTTCTTGACCAGATTGAAAAGGTATAATCAAGAAAATTGCATTAAATAATTATACAATTTAATACGGTTATTTGCTTCCAATAATATGCCTTGGTGCAGGTATGGTCCTGTTCTTGAATCTGTAGTAACAGTAACAGAAGAACTAGCTTATGAACAAGCGAAACAAGCAGATAAATTGCTTGCACAAGGCATATATTTAGGTAATAAACTTCCTTTTTCTTTCCAAATCATGATAAACATTAGACGACAAAACTGAGGCAGTAGATATATGTCATATATGTATATGAAATATTAAAATATACCCTTTATTTTAGGTCCACTCCATGGAATTCCATATGGACTGAAGGATATAGTTGCAGTACCCCATTACAAGACAACATGGGGTTCTAAAACTTTTAAAGATCAAGTGTTTGACTTCGAAGCTTGGGTTTACAAGAGGTATTTCTGAGTATATGCAAACGCTAGAGGCGGCATATAGGAATTATATGGATATATTATTTCCTACTGCATGTTGATTATAATTGCAGGCTAAAATCTGCCGGGGCGGTGCTGCTTGCAAAGCTTGTCACAGGCTCACTAGCATACGATGACATTTGGTTCGGAGGCAGAACAAGAAACCCTTGGAATATAGAGGAATATACAACTGGTTCATCAGCTGGACCTGCTGCCTGCACCTCAGCAGGTTCTTTTTTTGTTAGAAATCTTTCCTTCGTGTTGATTTAATAGAAGTTGTTTAGTTCTGGGAATTTGAGTTCAATTAATTAATGTATTATGTTTAAATGCAGGTCTTATTCCGATTGCCATTGGTTCAGAAACTGCTGGATCCATAACTTACCCTGCTGCTCGTTGTGGAGTAACCGCATTGCGTCCGACTTTTGGGACTGTCGGTCGAACTGGTGTTTTGAGCTTATCTGAGAGCTTGGTATCAACTCTTTATCTATGCTCTGCGTATTTTATTGGGATAATTACGTGCACATCCCTCACTTATGGAGTAATTACCATGAATTCCCTGAGGTTTTGCAAATTATGGAGACACTCTTTCTTGTCATATACTGACAACTCGAAAAACAGGTGTTGATGTTGTAATCTACTTTTATTGATAGGGGATGTAATGGTAATATGCTTTTGCAGACGAGGGAAATTATAATAATTTCTCAAACTTCAGGGTGTTTTGTGTTTTGTAATTAAGGTCTTATACAGGGTATCTATGTAATTTACCCTATTTTGTTTTGTTTTGTCGGTTGTAAATCGTGAATCCTATTTATTCGCAGGATAAACTTGGACCGATGTGTAGAAGTGCTGCAGATTGTGCCATTGTTCTGGATATTATACGTGGCGAGGATCCAGATGATCTTTCATCCAGAAACATCCCTTTTTCTGATCCCTTTGAGGTCGATATAACTAAGCTAAATGTAGGATACCTTGAGGATGCTGAGATGGATGTAAGTGAAATCAAGGAAATTGTGCTAGTGTATACTTTTCTCTGTGCATGTAACTGGAATTTATAACGATGATTAATGTAGGTTGTTGAAAAGCTTCGGTCGAAAGGTGTCAACATGGTACCTTTTAAGCTGAATTACACTGTTGATTCTGCTCAAGGTATCTTAAACTTCACGATGGATGTCGATATGTTGGCTCATTTTGATGAGTGGCAACGCTCTGGCCAGGATGATGAGTATGAAGCTCAAGATCAATGGCCTGTTGAACTCCGCCGAGCCCGTGTCGTGCCGGCTGTAGATTATGTTCAAGTATGTCATATGAGCCTTTAAAGTATTTCATGAGCACATAACATTTTCTACCCGTTTATTGTACATCCTTATTCTTTTCATGTCGAATGACTTTGCCTAAGAGATAATTACATGCACATTCCCTTATTTAGTGGGTAATTACCATGAGCACCTGGGTGAAATTGTAATCCACTTTATTAAAAGGGGTGGAATTGTAACTTCTACTGATAGAGAAAGTTCCGGAAATTCCTCAAACCTCAGCTTTTTTCCCGTAATTAGGGTCTCATGCTGGGAGTATTTGTGTATTAACGCTTTACCTAATGACTTTGGTATGTACATATCATCTTTACAGGCGCAAAGAGCGAGAGGGAAATTGATACGGGAAGTTAGAGACAGTTTCAAAGTCGATGCATTCGTTGGAAATGCAACGGACTGGGAGCGGGTTTGCGTGAGCAATCTTGTGGGCATGCCCGTGATTGTCGTGCCAACGGGATTCAAGAAAATACCCGATGCCCCTTCAGAGAATACGAGAAGGAAAACTACTATCACGACGGGTATTTATGCCCCGCCAGAGCAGGATCACATAGTAAGCTTTCTCTACTTTTAGAGATCACATTTTTTCTACGTGCACCAAAATTGTGACCATTTTCTGGAAATTCAGGCTTTAGCATTGGCTATGGCTTATCAGTCGGTGACGGACCATCACAAGCAGCGCCCGCCTATTGATGATCTAGGGCCTGATGATTCGATTCCTAATCCACCTAAAGGCGTTATTCCTCCAAGACTATTACGTGGTTAACGATTTTATTTTTGTCGACTTCTTTGGTGAATGAAGGGGGATTTTACATGCAATATATGTCTCTGACGTTGCCTTCGAAAGTCATTTTGATATGAATTGGGGCTAATCCCTGTTTCTCTTGTGGACTGTTTATACTTCCTGGGTTATAAATGTTTTCCCTATGCCCCTAAAGATAAGATCTCAGTGAAAGTTATTTTGAATTCGTAGCTCAAAATCGTCTACTTAATCTTTGTTGAAAACCAAACCTCCAGTCGGAACTAATCTACGACACAATAGCTTAATTCGCAGTAATGCCTGCGGATTAACTAAGATGTCGTCGAGAGAAGGAACCATATGCAGCCCAAGACAACTGATTATGTTTTCTAGTGCAATATGGCTTGTTCTAATAGTTGATTAGAACTGTGTCCACAACCACATTTTGTTAGGTCCAGGGAACGGGGGGGTTCTTTGTGATTTCGCCCCCCCCCCCCCTCAAAATTTTAACTTTCATTTTTACCTATAACATTAACATTTGTAATTTTGCCCCTCTCGAAAATGACAAAAATAACCTTTCTTTCAATTGATTTAACCAAACATCATATAAACAAGTAGCAGTGAAAATGAAGTTATTTTTCTATGATATTATAATACTATCATTGATCAGTGAAAAAGAACAAGTGGATCTTTCCAGGCAAGCTGTAGAAATGATAAATTACTAATCACACTCTTGCATAATCACGGACTTTCAATTTTTATTTTATCCAATTTGCACATGTAAAAAATTTGATTTCGCCCCCCTCAAAAATTGCAAACTTAATTTACATCCCTAATAAACTAAAGAATAACCTATATATATGGTAATTTGTAAAATAGCAAGTCCACTTTTAAACTCAAATGGACTACAACTATATACGGCCCATATATCTAACTATCAAGTTAAAATGTAGTTTCACTTTTGTATATATTCATCATTCACAACAGTCCAATAAATTTGAGTTACGAGTTATGACTTTAAATTTTTTCCTTTAACTTTCCCCTCCAAACATACTTCTTAGGCTTTTTATTGTTTTATTTAATATTAGGACCATTTTCTATTTTAGTTTTAAAACTATATTTTATTTAATTAGTTACGAAAAATGTATCAAATATTATTTCTATGTGGTTCGGCAATTGCCTACGTCCACGGGAGAGAATAAGAGAATTTCACTATTAACAAAAAGAGGTATAAAGTACAAAATATGTCAAAAGTGTTCTTACTAAACTTAATCCTCAATTTTTTCGCATATATATAATGTACAGGCTTCGTCCCTGGTTGGGTCACGCATCAGATTTTTGAGATTCGGCATTTACAAGGGTCATACTGTATGACATGTAAATGCGACACCAAATGGTACACAAAAGAGAACGAACACGAGTAGCGAGAGATTGTTAAAAGAAATAGACTCTGGATCATGGGTGGGAAATTTCCTGAATCTTAGTAATATTTTGGCAAAGGTTGCAATCATAGAGGGGCCATTTGTAACTTTTATAGTGAGAGGAGAGAAGTTGGTTATTTTATAGGGAAAATTAAACACAGACCCCTCACTTATTATATAATTACCAAAACACTCTTCATTTATTTGAAATTACCAAAACCCCTCATGTTAAGGATTTCTTACAACTACACCGCTATGTGTTTAGAAATTCTTATAATTTTATCCCTGTAAATCATACAAATAGACTCCTTGAGGGGTTGTATAGGTAATTTTTAATAAGTGAGAGAAGGTTTTGGTAATTACACAATAAGTAAGGAGGCTATGTGTAATTTTTCCTTATTTCTGTGGTAACAGCGACCACAATGTTGAGAGTCTCAGGGTTAATTTTCCTCTCAACACTATAAGAATTTTTTGTTAGACTTTTGTTGTTAAAAAGGCGACGGTGATTTTGAGGTTATTTCATGTGAGATCGAGTCTAATGGTACGAATGTAAATTTTGTGTCTATCTCTCTCATACAACAATATATGCGCGAATTGCACACAATACACTTTACTGTGTGAGAAAGATAAACACTAAGACCATTATACTCAGTCTAATTGACATAGAATTTTTCGTGATTTTGTATATCGCGTAAATTTTTCAAGTTTACTAATATATATTTCGGTAGCTAGGAATATAGTGTCTTCGGATAGTAACATAGGCCGCACTAAAAATAGAAGGTTAGCTAAACGATAATTTAGGCTTTACAGATATTTTACCTATAGCTTTCATTCATTTGTAACGCCCTTGTAAATCCTATGGTAAATAACTAATGAGGAAATGAAACCGCCAATTAATAAAAGCCCCTAACTTTTTAGTAGTAAAAAATTCTATCCACCCGAAGAAAATTATAAACAAAAACTTAAGTCTAGATAAATATTTAACCATATATATATATATATATATATTATCAGTATCACTAAAAACATAATAAACCATCAAAATAAATTATCAAGAAGTACAGCAATTATTTAATCCATCAACTTATTTTCCTCCCCTCAAAAAGGACTAACGAATTTCTGTTGGCTTTTTGTAGACGTCAAGTCATTACATATATATTCTATCATTCCATTAATCTAACTATATATAAATAGCCAACATCTATACGAAAATGGATTTATTTCCGCACTCTCTCTCGCGGTCCATGCACGGACGCTCTTGTCCAAATAAATAAATTACAGAAGAAGAAATTCAATATATCTGAGTTTTTTCTTCTCTTTTAAAATAATATATTAATTGATTCAGCTTCGTCCAATTTCATTCTATTCAACACCAATTTTGGTGATTAATTAAAGGTACGTATATATTCCAGTACTTCTCCGTTTCTGAAGCTATTTTCCAATTATGCATGTGTTTGAATTTAATTAATTGAGTTTTTTTTTTTTTGCTTTTTAATGGTGGAAAAATTTGCTTTGCATGTGTTTATATGTGTGACAATGTTGATTTGTGTATCTACTTGCATGTATTTTTGTGTAAAAAATGGTGGTTATATGAGCTCAATTGATTACCTTGTGCTAAGTATGATAAGCTTTGAGCAAGTTTTCGAATGTGGCGACTTTGCAGAACCTTTGCATTTTTTCGGCTGTGTCTGTGATGTCTTTTCTTTTATTTTCAACCGTCATTTTAGAAAATATTTAGGGAAATAAATTTATTAGTTTTCGTTTGAAAATGGTAAGCATGTTTGGTCGTGTTCTTGAAAATGGTTGAGGTTGGTGTAGATGTCAAATCAAATGAGAATTTGGTGATGGATAATATAAAATGTAATGATTATGTGATCGGCTGATCATGCTATAAATATAATAATTGATAAAATTTTACTATGTGTTAAATACATTTATAAGTGGACTGCAAATAGGTCTTCTAAAAATGTGCATTGTGGACGTTGACACTATGTGTTTTATTTCGCCATAGCACCACGATCGTCCCGGAACACGGTTTTTCCTAACGAAGAGGTGAGAGAAAGAGAGAGCTGGGCGTGATACGGTGGAATGATAAGTAGTTATATTGTATGTAAATTGTGAAAGTGAAAGTGAAAACGAAAATGAGTATTTTCATTTGAAAATAATATAGCATGTGTTTTTTATTTTCAAACTAAGTTAGAAAGTGAAATGCGTTTCTAAAACACGTTAGAACACAACCTTAGGTTCTATGTTTTTGTTTGGCAAATGAAGAGAGAATTTCCTCAATTTCATTCTTAATGCTGTTATTGTTCAGGTTAAAACATGATTTTCGCCAAAACATATGTATATAAATACTGGATAGTTTCATTACTATACTTTTAATCTTTTTAATTGCCACAATGTTGATGTTTGTACTAATGGCACAATTAATGGTTCTAAATGTCTACGGAGGTTAGATCATGTAATTCTTCGTAGCAGGCTATTCTGTCAATTACCGGGAATACGTCATTTATTTCTTTGATAAATTTTCATTGAGAAAACACTAATCGTACCATTAGTACGAACATTGCTGATTTATGTGATAATATCTAATAAAATGTATCAGAGGTGAAAATTGGCTTTTATAATATATGTTCTATGTTTGTGTGCGTATATATATGTTCAATATGAGCTAATCCATGGAGGAACAATTCGAATGTTTCACCTTGGTTAAATTTTGTGTTATACCACAGATTTTGTTATTGAAATGGCTTCAACAGCTGGATCCACAATATGGTTAAGGGGAATAGTTAAAGCTGTTCCATCTGGCGACAGCTTGGTGATACTGAGTATCACAAAGTCTGAAATCCCCCTAGAGAAGACTATCATTTTGTCGTCTCTCGAGGCTCCTAAGTTGGTAAGTTCAATTTACATGGTTAATTTTTTTATGAGATCTCTTCGAAGTGATGCTTGCGGTATATTACAGTGAGTCTTTATTTAATGCAACACTTACAATTATAGGCTCGTAGGAGCAGTGTCCCTGATGAACCGTTTGCATGGGATAGCAGAGAATACTTAAGGAACCTTTGTATTGGAAAGGTACGAATACTTTAAATTTATCTTTCATTTTTACTATAATTTTTCATGTTTCATGTTTTAGTCATCTTGAATAATTACTATTTACATTTATTTGGCATTTTTGTGGAATAGGAGGTCATTTTCAAGGTGGATTACTCTAAACCCTCCATTAAACGGGATTTTGGATCCGTTTTCCTTGAAAATAAGAACGTGGCTTTTCTTGTTGTCGCTGCAGGCTGGGCAAAGGTTTTTTAATTTTTCAAACTTTTTTAATTCATTTTTTGTTACTATTTTGTTGCCTTCATACCATGATTTTGATTTCTCAGGTTAGAAGACAAGGTCAACAGAAAGAAGATGCTAGTCCTTTCTTAACCGAATTGCTACGTCTTGAAGAACTAGCCAAGCAGCAAGGTCTAGGTCGTTGGACCAGGGTCTGTATTGATTTTTGCTTTCATGATCGCAAGTAAAACACACGAATTTAGCTATCTATAATATTTTAACGTTGGATTACGCAATATATTGATGCAAAATAGACAATGAATCAAGAAAAATCCAGCTTTCTAGCAAACCTGTTTAACCTGGTACGAGTTTGTAAGAGTTCTTTGTAATGAAAGATATGTCACTACATTTTTATGTTTATTCTTTGTTACATTTTTGTAACTTTCTACTTTATGGTACAAAAGATATAAGCAATAATCATGGTCCTTGTTATTCTGCTTTCAGGTAGCGGGTGCTTCTGAAGCCTCCATTAGGAAAATGCCTCCCTCAACCATTAACGATCCTAGTAGCTTCAATGCTATGGCTCTACTGGAAGCAAATAAAGGCCGTCCGCTGGAAGCTTTTGTTGATCAGATCATTAATGGAAGCACGATTTTTGTTTATTTGCTTCCAGAATTTCAGCATGTTAAAGTGCTTGTCACGGGAATTCAGGTATTAATCCAATTTATCGCCCCTTGATCGACAAAAATATTGCAATATTGGTGCCATAGGGTATTTGTTTTTGAAATTTTAGTCACATTATTTACAAACTTGCAAAATTAGTCCGGTAACATGCTTTCTTCTACATTTCAGTCCATCCGTTAAAAGTGGATGAACTTTCCTCGCGTGGAGTGCATACGCTATTAAAATGAATACTGATCACAAGACTTGACTAACGATTTTCGTCTATTTTTCAACTATTTGGGACTAAAAATACATCACATGGGACTGATTGCAAATGTCTAAACATTGAGACTAAACTTGCGACGGAATTTATCTCATGAGACAAATGCTGCAATTTTCCCTTTTCCTTTTTCAAGCTTATTTCCTAAATCCTAAGTTTTTTCATTTTAATGATATTGTACCAGGCACCATCTTCAGGTCG
This sequence comes from Buddleja alternifolia, assembly GCA_019426215.1. NCBI lineage: Eukaryota > Viridiplantae > Streptophyta > Magnoliopsida > Lamiales > Scrophulariaceae > Buddleja > Buddleja alternifolia. The sequence continues at coordinate 31,835,172 of CM033396.1, forward strand.
AAAAGGTGTGTCACAAGCTACTACTATAAGTGATAAGGCTTCTAATGGTAAAAATGGAGAGTCAACAGCTGAGGCTCGTGCTCAATTAACATCAGCAAAGAGAGTTGCTCCTGCTTCAGCATCTCGGGTAGAAGTGCCTGCTGATCCATTTGGGAAAGAAGCCAAACATTTCACCGAGATTAACGTGTTGCATAGATATGTGAGCAATAGTTATGGAATTTAGAGATGTTTATTGCTTAGTCATCTTAACAAAATTCTTAATGATATACTTATGCTATTGCCGGTTACAGGTCAGGATTGTTTTGGAGGGCGTCGACAAGTATAACAGCCTGATTTGCTCAGTATATTATCCTGATGGTGAATCAGCAAAGGACTTGGCATTGGAGCTTGTTGGAAACGTACGTCATTTAATTGCGATGAATAGATATTCTTTCGATGCTGGTTTCATTTATTTATGGGTAAATTACATATAATCTCTGGGTAAGACTCTAATACGAAAAACACTGAAAAGATTTGAAAAAATACCATATCTTCCACTATTAGTAAAAACAGATTATAATTTCACCCCCCGTCAGCAAAACAATATTACAATTTCATCCTCTGATTTTCAAGTTGTCAGGATTTGATAGAGTTGTTTTGGTAATTTGCAAAAGTGTAGGGAGCTCATGATAATTATCCAGGGAGTGTTTATGCAATTATCCCTCTTATGTATTATGGTGCTTCCCTTCATATCGTTATGTGGTACTGTTTGCATGGTTTGATGTGTTAATCTTTACGCACGCAATATAAATTCTCATCATCCTCCTCGTTATGATGTTATAGGGCTTCGCTAAATATGTGGAATGGAGTGGAAGTCTACTTGAAGCGGAAGCCAAAAGGAGGCTGAAGAATGCTGAGCTTGTCGCAAAGAAAGATCGGCTGAGAATCTGGACTAACTACATTCCCCCTGCAACAAACTCGAAGGCTATTCATAATCAAAGCTTTACTGGGAAAGTAAGTATTGTTCACATGTTTATAAACATTGGTCTTCGACTTCTCGTAATGTTTAACTTATATTTGAACTTCATTCAGGTCATTGAAGTTGTAAGTGCGGATTGTATTATTGTTGCCTATGATTCGGTGCCACTCGGAGATCCATCTGCAGAGCGACGAGTCAACCTCTCCAGTATAAGGGGCCCGAAAATGGGCAATCCTAGTAGAGACAAAAAATCCAATCCTTACGCTCGCGATGCTAAGGAATTTCTTAGAACACGCTTAATTGGCAAACAAGTATGTTTCTTCGTTTTGTGGTATGTTATTTCCTTTACTCTTAATTTGCTTTATAATTCTCTGCTTCTGTTCAGGTGCTTGTTTCGATGGAGTATTCTAGAAAGGTCAGCTTGCCAAGTGGAGCTTCTGCTCCATCTGGGGAAAAGGATAAGAAGGTGTGGGATTATGGAACTATATTCCTTGTTAATCCATCTAAAAACGGGGATTCGGATGCATCTGGGATAAATATAGCTGAACTTTTAGTTGCTCGTGGATATGCAACCGTTATTAAGCACAGGGACTTCGAGGAAAGATCGAACTATTATGATGCCCTCCTTTCTGCTGAATCACGGGCAATTTCCGGGAAGAAGGGCATGCATTCTGCCAAGGACCCTCCTGCAAGGCATATGAAAGACTTGCTAGAGGTTAGTATTGTACAATAATGAATGGACTATACACTCTTTTTATTAACGGTAAATTACAGAACCTCCCTGCATGAGACCCTATTTACAAAATATACACTGTCAGTATAAACATATTACAATTTTAATCCGCTATGAGTATAAAACGTATTACAGCATCACCCCCTGTTTTCTGAGTTTGTCAGGATCGGCTGTATCTAGGTAATTTCCAAAAGTTCACAGGACTCGTGGTAATTACGCAATAAGTGAAGGGGTGTGCATGTAATTATCCCTGATACATTTATGTTTTTGGTCTTGAATTTACCTTTCTTTTTTAGGCTTCTTCTGCGAAGAAAGCGAAAGATTTCTTACCATTTTTGCAACGCGAAAGGAGGTTGCCTGCTGTTGTACAATTTTTGTTCAGTGGGCATCGATTTAAAATAGATATTCAGAAAGAAACATGCAGTATTGCTTTCTCTTTAGCTGGAGTTAGGTGTCCAATTCGTGATGAACCTTATGCTAAGGAAGCCATGTTATTTATGAGGCGAAAAATAATGCAGAGGGATGTCGAGGTAGTGTTATATCCTTTTCGCGTCCTAACTTTTATATATTTGTTTTCCATATCTCACCGTTTTTTGTGACCCTTTTGCTCTTAGATTGAAGTAGAAAGTGTTGACAAAAATGGGACTTTCTTGGGAACCTTATGGGAGTCTAACACCAATGTGGCAATACCATTGTTGGAAACTGGCTTAGCGAAGCTTCAAAAATCATTTGCCATTGATAAGATCCCGAATGGGGGACTTCTGGTTCAAGCTGAGCAGTCAGCAAAACAGAATAAGTTGAAGGTAAGTAGGCAGAGGGTTCCCTGGTTTAGTTCGTGTCTCCCAAGTAGGTATGTGCTTAATGAGATGAGTTATGAGGCATTTGGTGCACACGAGGGGTGTTTGCAAATACAATTGCTTATAGATAAGTAATTATAAATGAGAAATGATCGTATTTGCAAACATAAGTGGAAAGTGGAAAACAAACTTCAGGGTATTACTTGCAAAATAAAGTGATTAATATGTATAAAATAACTTCAATTTGAAAAGTTCTAATTTGGATCAGGCTCGACTGATCCCAAGTACTGTAAAGCACAAAGTGAGGGTGCAATCACATTAGAATTGTCATTCACTAGTTTTGTGAATTACACTTGGGATTGGCAGAACCCGATCCAGGCTAGAATTTCTCCTTTAATTTAATTACAAAAACACTATAATCAATTTTAAGCACTCCTTAACATCTTAGAGATTACATATTATTATCTCTAAGTCTTAATTTTGAGAACTACAAGCATAAGTAGGATTTGCAAACATTCTCAAATAACTTATTTTTCGTTATAAGTTGATATATAAACACTTAAATTCGAGTTCACAAACACTCTTATTGTATGTCAATAAAGTGAAATGACGACGTTATTATAGACCATCAAACGACTCATGGGGCAAATGAAACATGCCCACTTGGCGGTATGAAGTTGATATCATTACCAAAAAAAAAACTTGTTTATTATGTGGTCTTACACTTTTATTTCCTTTTCCAGATATGGGAGAAGTATGTTGAGGGTGAGAAAGTATCTAATGGTTTAGTTGTTAAAAAAAGGCAGAAAGAAGAGTTTAAGGTATGTGGAATATTATGCACACGCTTCCACATTGGATGTTGCGTTTGAACATCCTATGATAGTCGAAGTCGTATTTTCTTTTGCAGGTAGTGATAACCGAAGTCTTAGGAGGTGGTAAGTTTTATGTTCAGACGGTTGCTGATCAGAAGTTGGCCTCTATAGAGAAGCAAATTTCTTCCTTAAGCCTTGAAGAACCTCCTGTAATTGATGCCTTCAAGCCTAAGAGGGGGGATATTGTTTTGGCTAAATTTGATGCTGATCATTCTTGGAATCGGGCAATGGTAAGATCTCGTAGATTAATTTGTGCTACATTAGAGTTGTTTTGGCTCTATTTTTGGATCATAATAATTGTGAGCAATATAGTCTAATAATCGAAACTTTTAGGGAAAATTACTAGAGAACCCATAAAAGTGAATTTTCTATCCACAAAATTCGTGATAATATTTTTCAATTCAAAATGTCGATTACACCAACTTTTCTTTCATAAAAATAATAATAAAAAAGTAATGGTTAATATTTTCTTGACCCAGTTATCGTTGATTTTTTAGATTAAGAATTAACCAATTGCTTTATTATATAACATTTTTACTTAATAAAATCTAAATTGATACTTATATTAATTACGATAACAATTTTGAACTTTTACAATATTTTTGTATCTTTTTAAAAAATAATAAAAGTATTTTTAGGTTAATTAACATGTTAAACTTGAAAAAGATACGAAAAATATTCTATTTGTAAACATTTAAAGGGTAAAATTCTTACTGCACAATTTTATCAAACCGAGAAATCAAAACCAAAAAAATTTATATGAAAAAGATGAATTGATTAATTCTTAACCTAAAAACCATGGGTAGTTTGGTTAAAAAATAATTATTCTTAATTATTGGGTTTTTTCGAATGAAGGTGGAATGGTATTTTGAATTGAAAAATAATTTAATGAATTCTTGGATATAAAAATTTATTGTAAGCTGTTCTTTTTCAATGTTCCTGATTCAAATTTCATTCAGATTGTGAACGCTCCTCGGAGTGCTTTGGAATCCGAAAACGACAAGTTTGAAGTGTTTTACATTGATCATGGAAATCAAGAAACTGTCCCATATAATCAACTACGTCCACTTGATTGTGCAATATCCTCCGTCCCCGGCCTTGCTTACCTTTGTGGTCTAGCATATCTCAAGGTTCCAAGCATGGGAGATGATTATGGTCAAGAAGCAGCTATGCATTTGTGTGAACACTTATTAAGTGATTCGAAAGAATTTAAGGCCGTAATAGAAGAAAGGGACATGTCAAATGGAAAAGTGAAAGGTCAAGGAACTGGTACCATGTTTATGGTAACTATGATTGATACAATTTCGGATATCAACATCAATGCAATGATGCTACAGGTTCAAATTGCTCTCCTTTCTTAATTTCTGGAATTTATTTTAATTACACATCTAGCAGGAGCTTAAGCTAGTCAAGAATTCATGACTTAACCAATGATTTGCGAAAAGTCTATGTATATATACTCCCTCTATCCTGAACTTTATTTTCTAAATTCTATAGTGAAAATGTTTTTCACAAAATGATTTTTCATTCAAAGATATTATAATGAAAGATATTTCTAGAGATAAATATAAAATGTTATGGTATCTTAGTAGCATTTCCAGATTAGGAATAAAACATCAAATTATCTTAGACATTATGTTGGAAGTATCTAGAGACGATAGATTGGACTTCGGAATAAATCTGCAACAGTAGGATCAAATAAATCACCATCCTTCATTAAAAGTGTATAGTATATATAAGGGGTTAATTTCTTTTTTTTTAGGTAACATAATTATTTCATTAAAAACCCAACAATCAAAATGATTCATACACAGGCACTCAAGGGAGACTACTTAGCCTTGCCTTGGTGTCAACATCTCAAGAAATACAATCAACTATTCACATTGTCCAAAATTTAAATAAATAATGCAGCATCTCTAAGTGTTTTGCTCTTCCTCCTCCAACCTTCAAGCTTCACACACAAGTCTCCCTTGAGTTGTATAAAAACAGCAGCACTTTCTGTCTCCTTGTGTTCAAATACCCTCTGATTTCTTTCTCTCCAAATACGATTAATAATCCCAGCCACCCCAGCAATGTTAATCTTTTGTCTCCAGGTCCAAGTTCTAAACACAAACTTTAACCAATGTTTCCATCTCTGAAATTGATAAGGCCATGAATCCAGATGTAGGCATAGTCTTCTTCATTAATTGTTGACTCCTTCGGCACTCAAAAAACAGGTGAGAAATGTTTTCCACTCCATCTCCACATAAAACACACTGGCAATCTACTCCTTGTACAAATTGACTCACCCTATCCTTAGTCATTAATTTCCCATTCAACACCATCCACACAGTAAATGCATGCCTAGGTATAGTAAATGGATTCCATACAATTCTAGCATAATTAAATAACACCTGATCCCCTCTAAGCCATTCATAACACAGATGAATAGAATATTTACCTGAAGCTTTTGTGAACCCCCTGTTATTTGCAAAGCCAGATTCAATCTTCCTTTTTACATGATTAATCTTCTTCCATGCCCAACTGCTATCCAGAGGAGGGTTATATGCCCAAAAATCTTGATCTTTTAAATAAATGCACCTAATCCAGTTGACCCACAATGAATCCTTTTAACTCGCAATTGCCCACACTTGTTTTCCAATGGTTGCAGTATTCCACACCCTACAACATTGCATGTTCAATCCCCCATATTTCTTTTTCCTACATATTTGGCCCTAGCTAATAGGAATAATTCTTATCTTCTGCTCAGTTCCACCCCAAAGAAACTTCCTACACTTCTGCTCTATTTGTTTCATTATGGATTGAGGGATAATAAATACTAAAGCCCAGTATAGATGCAAGGACAATAATACTGAGTTTATCAATTGCACTCTCCCTGCATACGAAAGGTTTCTTGACGCCCATCCTGTAAGTTTCCTTGTAATTCTTTCCACTAGTATATAACAGTCAATCTTATTCCATTTGGTTAGGGATAATGGTATACCAAGGTACTTCATTGGAAACTCCCCTTCTATAAACCCTGTAATCTGCAACATACTTTGTTTAACTTGCTGTGACACCCCTCTGATGAACATACTAGATTTGCTCTGATTAGCCCATAGCCCCGAAGTTTTAGAAAAAACTTGAAATGCAATCCAAAGAGCCATCACTGATGCAGTATTTGCTTTGGAAAAGATCATAAGGTCATCTGCAAAGCAAATATTTGTTAGCTGCATCATTTTACACCCAGGGTGATATCTGAAATGTTCCTTTTGAGTAGCTAGTTTAAGGGACCTGGTCAAGTACTCCATAATTAGCACAAAGAGCAACAGGGACATTGGATCTCCTTGCCTTAGTCCTCTCTGTCCCCTAAAAAACCCATGAGTCTCACCATTCAAAACAACTGAATAAGATGTGTTTGTGACACATTCCCAAATCCAATTGCTAAACCTTTTTGGGAATCTGAGCCCCTCCAACACCTCCTTGAGAAATTGTCATTCCACATTGTCATAGGCCTTTTTGATGTCAATTTTCATTAGACATCTTGGTGAGACATTCTTCCTGTTGTATAATCAAATAAGCTCTTGGCTAAACAAAATGTTATCCACAATCGATCTCCCTTTAGTAAAGGCTCCTTGATTTTCATTAACAAGAGTAGGTACCACCTCAGCCAATCTTTGTGTAAGCATTTTGCAGACACTATTGCAGCAAGCGATAGGTCTAAACTCATTAGCTTGTGTAGGGTTCTCAATTTTAGGAATAAGGCTCAATAGGGTGCAATTTACCTGTTTTAGCAGTCTACCATTATTAAAGAAATCCAACACTGTCTCTGTAATCTCATTACCAACAATACTCTAGGATGCTTGAAAAAATCCACTGCCAAACCCATCTGGACCTGGGCTCTTTGTACTATAAATACTAAACATTGCATTTTTCACGTCCACTGCAGTAAATGGCTTGATAAGATTCATCTGCATCTCTAGGCTCAACTGTGGACCCTGCTCAAACACATTCTGATTAGTTCCCCTCACGTCACTATGGGTTCCCAACAGCTTTTGATAGAATCTAACAAAGTGGTCTGTTACCTCCTCATAGTCTGTTATCTCCTTGTCACCTTCAATTATCTTACACACTCTATTTCTATATTGTGTCTGTTTAAGCATTCTATGAAAATATCTTGTATTCTGGTCTCCCATTCTCAACCAGTCAATTTTTGATTTCTGCAGCAAAAAAGTTTCTCTTGCTCTAGCAGCTTGACTGTAATCTTTCTGTATCTCCTGGACCTGAGCCTGTAATTCTAGATTCAGGGGGCTAGCATTTAGTCTTTCCTGCAAGGACAACAATTGGCAATGTATCACCTCAGCTCTCCTCTCAATATCAGAAAAATGCTCTTAATTCAGTCTTTTGAGTGCTGGTTTCAAATGTTTCAACTTCTGTACAACAATGAACATTTTATTCCCCTCCACCTTTTCCATCCAAACTTGATCCACAATTGGTAAAAACCTCGGTGAATCACACCACATATTAAAAAATTTAAAGGGTTTTCTTCTTATAACACTTTTTTGGTGTAATTTGATCACTATAGAACAATGATCAGACACACCTTCAGGCAAGACTTTGGCTTCAGCAATTGGGAATTTTAAGCACCAAGCATGATTAACAAAAGCTCTATCTACCCTGGAAAAAAATCCTCTGACCCACTACATGATTATTATTCCACGTGAAGTAACATCCAGACCATCTAATCTCCTCCAAATCACACTCATCTATGCACCCCTTAAGCTCCATAAGTTCTGTTATAGAAATAGGATTACCCCCAATTCTATCATGAGTAGTCAATACACAATTGAAATCTCCCATAATCAACCATGGACCATGTGTACTTTGAGATATCCTTCTTAGTTCTTCCCACAAAATAGCTCTTCTACATCCTTAAGATTCTCTATTTGTCATTCTTCTACATTTTTTAGTTTGGTTGTCAGTTTTGGAGTAATATATAGTAGGCACATGGAATGTGTAAACACCTAAGTATAAAGTTTGATAAAAGACTAATGTTTTTTTAATAAAACATAATAGGAAAAAACAATGGTCATTAATCGAAAACTTCTTGGAACTCAAGAAGTAACAAGTATCATAACAGTATGAGCAAGAGTTGGTCAACAATCACAACAATAAAGAAGACAAGATAAAATTCAATCTTCTCTGCTATAAAGATTGAAATTGACACTGAAACCCTGACGTTTGTTCGGACTTAACAAGGCTACTGAGGGGCGACCCTTGTTAACCCATTCTTTCAATGTACCCCATGCTTCTTTCATAGTGTGATTGGCCGCTAATGCGATCTTCCAAACCGCAGCGAGAAAAATACCTTCGCCCACAGCAATACCCGGGCCCAAGCTACTGGGTAAGAGAGAAAAATATCCACACATAAAAATTGGAAAAATTAGCATTAAGGGAGTTGAAATTTTTTAAATTTCAAATAGCAAAATAACTTTTACATAATTACAGAAAAAAGATTGGTGAAGAATAATATTTATGAAAACGACAACGTTAGAAAATGAGAGTTTTATTAGTACTACTTATATACTTGAAGTCAATTTTTAATATTTATTTCTTCATACAGAAATTCCATTATTATTATTTGCATTATAAGAAAAGAAAATGAATGGAACTCTATGGTCGAATTATCAGTGTAGTTTCAAAAAACATACCCCCCACATATGACTTACAGTGCATTAACTGATCCATTATAACTTGAAGCGTAGTTTTTCCCTTTTCACACCATGTGACACCAGCCCTAACTAGTCATTCTTACTATCTTTTCAGCCCTGATTGTACTGAGACATGTAACAACATCCTAATCCACGCAGATACCTTTCATTTGCAATTTTAGCCTAAAACCCAATCCCAAATAAATGTTAGAGACATAAATTTGGAAAATTGAAACCATAACAAGTTTTGATATATATAAAATCTCACATGCTTGCAAAGCTTTATTACATGAAATTGTAAAGTTTAATGATATTAATTATTGGTTTGATGACAACTACTTAATATAATTAATGGCATGTATGATGGATTCTATATATTTGTACTATAAATATCATGACTAAAGAAAAATTTACTTTAACAAATCAACCATTAGTTTATACTTTGATGTAAGTAATCCATCAATTAACTTGCGAAAATTGAACATTTTACTTTTTCCGAAGTTTTTTAATGAAGTTCTATCGAGTAATTTAGACAAATACATGGTTTAATTGATGGTACATGGACATATTGATAATATAATATTTAAAACTGGCACTTTAATAAACTTCATTACCTTGTAACTTCATTAAATAAGTAAATTTGAGATGTGTTTTTACAAAATAAATTGTTCATATAGCATTAAAAGCAAAGTTTTCTAGGCCTAGTGTGTTTATGGTTTTAAATTCCATTTTCTATTATCCTAAATCACAAAATTCTAAAAAACCACACTACAATTTTTTTTCACCAAATTCAAATTTTTTCAACTTCACTTTCTCTTTTCCCTATATAACTACTTATCAATCACTATATCCATCATTTCACACAATCATCAATCAATAATTGATACATTCATCATTTCACACAATCATCAATTAATAATCAATTACTCCAACTACTACTTTTCTCTTTCTCTTTCATACTTAACAATTTATTACTGATTTTTAACCTAACATACATCAACTACTCATTTTTTATTTAACACATTTTACAAATCCCAACCATTTTTTAAGAACATAACAAACACAACACACATCACATTATTTTTACACGAATCTCCGTAATACGCATTTTCGAAGAAATTTTCAAGATTCTAACTCAAAGACATAAACAAACAAAACCCTAGTGTTCTAGCATATTGTGAGTTCAATAAACTATAAATTCTAAAATCTCTTATATTTAATTATGTAAAAGTAATTGTATTTTTTGTATATAGTCACTTTCATGAATAATAAACTTTAGAGGTCCTTTATCATTAAAATAGTAGAAGGTATGGTATTCTTTCTTTACAGTTTATCATTTTAATAATTAGTGAATTTGTCCCTTCTCTCTAAATATATAAAAATTATTATGCTTTTTATAAATTTAAAGGCTCCTACCCCCTTACGTTTAAAATATACTAATTTAATAATTATAATGAACTCACATTTTATAAATAATATAAATTTTGCTCTAATAATGTGGTCTTGGAGTAATATATATTCCGTTGTAATAATGTCTGTACAAGTGAAAGGATTTCTTGTTACTGTCCTAACATGTTCAAATTTACACCTGTAAACATTATTCTGTTATGACCAAATTTATAATTTGTTTAGGAAGGACTTGCTAGGTTGGAGAAAAGGCGAAGACGTGAATCTAAGGATAAGCAACAAATATTGGATGAATTGGAAGAATTTCAGAAAGAAGCACGAGAGAAGAGATTGGGAATGTGGGAGTACGGGGACATCGCGTCGGATGATGAAGGTGTAGCGCCTCCCCTAAGATTGCATGCAAACGGTGAAAAGAAACGTTTTTCGCAATCTCAACCTGCACTATTAGAATGTCAAGTTAACTGGCCTAGCTTGTGTAATATTACTAGTAAAACAAGGAGCATACCGATAGTGAAGACTGATGCTCCAATAGTTGATGCTCCTATTATTACATCCAACTCAGAAACACCAAGCCAGTAAATTGATGGTTAGACTAATTTTGTGCATTTTACCCTTTTAGATCCATTTTTTCAAAAAAAAAAATTTAAGTTATAGACAAATAATGAGTGGTCTAGCCACCTCTTCTTGAATTCTTTTGTGTATTAATACAAAATTCTTTGTTGTATACCTTTCCTTCATATATTTATTTAGGAGTTAGACAAGTGTTCCTGTATAATATTTTACTTCACATTTTCCTTGTTTTGTTCTTGGGATGGAAGAGTCAAATACTCTTGTATAGTACGAGTGATCTCTAATTGTTATTCTTTATTTGAGAAGCCTACTCAATGAACTTACAGTTCTTGCTTATTAATGGTGCTATACCGCAATTTGTATGATAAACAAACAATATTATTTCATAAAACGAAACACTTTTTTTGCTTCTTAAGTTAGCGACCTATTCACTAGTAGTACATACACCAATGTTAAGTACTTAATTAAAATAATTATGTTTTATCATTCGCAGGCAAGTGTAATTTCTGCAACAAACAGCAAATATATCAACCTAGAGAATCTTGTGTAATTAATGTTTAACCCTTAAAAACTTTTGATATTTCTTCCATGTGACGAAAATATTTAAGTAGCTATACAAATAAATGAAGCAAAAAGGTTTAAGATCTAACATAGATAATTGTTACTTATGGTATAACTTGGGCTGGAATGTCATCTAGCATAATAAAAAGAGAACATCTATTCATTATATTGTTTCTAATAGAATATATGTGAAAGTCATGCTCTTTCCCTAACTTCACTTGAAGAATTTTTTCTTTTACTTTCTGCTTTTTTTAAATAATTAGGGGTGTTTTTAAATTGATTTTTGTTTTATTTTGAGATTAAGAGAGTGAAGGGGAAATAAATATATTTAAAATGTTACAATTGTTGTACTTCACCTGTTAAATTGCTAATAGGTACTTTAAATCATTGTCATGTTGCGACCCTTGAGCGATTTTATTGAAAGATCATAAAAGCAATCCATTGATAATACTGATTTACTATTGTCTCGTGATTGTTTTTTGATAGCATGTTTAGAAGCATATTTTAGTTTGAATTAGACACACCATTTAACACTATAAGATACTTTAGTTTGAATTGAGGGAATCGAACACTAAAAATATAATTTAGGGATAGTTACACTTACATCCAAGGACGGAGCAGGATTTAGAGCTCGGGGGGGTGAATGTAAAAATTTTGGGAAACTTTAATATTTTTAGATTTTGAGGTGGGCAAAATGTCAAAAATCAAAAAGGCAAAATGTTAAAAGTAAAAATTTTGTAGGGAAAATCCGCCATCCCTACAACCATGTGTATTCACTCTTACTTCCCCTCCTATACATGAAATTCGAAATTACAATTATCTTATCCTCTGAGATCAGCAAAATGTTGTCGTCATCACAAATTTTTCTCTGAACTTCCAAAAATACCCCTGAATAAAATTAAATATACTCCATCCATCACAAAAAGGATGTTCACTATTCCACTTTTTTCTGTCCCAAAATGTTTGTCTCTTACTATAAAAGTATATATTTATTGTCTAACCTGATTATATTATACCCTCCATTTTAATTAATGAATGTATAATTAATTCATTTTTATTATAAGTTTACAATCACAGTTAAGGAAATAGTTCAATATATGGATAAATGGACAACCAGAAATTAAATTAAAACCATGACATATCTTAAATGATAATGTTATTTATTGTTTTTTATTGTATGAAACGGGTATTTTTGGGAAACAATAAACTTTTGGTAATTCCAAAAAAAATTCAAAGGAATATCATTTTTGGGACGGGGGGAGAATTTATTGTGATTAAAATGCCTCGAGGGGGTTAAATGTAAATTTACAAATAATAAAAAATTGAAATATAATGTTAAGAACATATAAGGTGGTTTGCAATTTCAAGAACATACAAAGTGGGAGATTGTAATATTGATGTTGTGTTTTATAAGTATAAGAACTTATTAGAAGTTCTATGTAATTTATTACTTGATAAAGATTTTGCACATACTTACCCTCTTATATTTTTTTTTTAAAGAAAAATCGGTCTTATATATCATTCAATTGAAAGTTTACAACGCTTGGAACAATACAATTCATATCGACTCAAACGATGTAGTAAGAACATCTGAAACATTAACTATCAAGTTCTTGAAGATAACAAATCTTAAGAACTCACAACCGAACACAAGAAAATTCTTGTGCAACTCCTATTCAAGGAGAGATAAAACTCTCATTCGAGAGAGAAAACAAACTCTCATACGAGAGAGAAAGTAAAATACTAAGCAAAAAATCTAAAATGCTATATAAAAACTTATGCATCATTCGTCTTCATCTCGTCAGATCTGTTTCTGTCTCGTTAGATACATAGTCATCTCGTCAGATTTGAAAATGTGATGTACAAGTTGAAGAAGGGTGCTCCAACCCAACCCGCCGAAGATGGTGGTGGTAACAGTGGTGAAGAAGACGACTACTTTACCAAGCCATAGCCGGCGGAGGAATATAGAAGAAAAATAAGACTAGGGTTTAGAGAGAGATGGGGAGAGAGAGAGGAGTGAAAATTGATTTTACCCTCTTATATTGAAATTACATATAAATCATCACAAATACCACCATGACAAAAAATAAACATTACAATTACCATTCATTTAAACAAACTATAAAGAAAGGGAGGGAGGGGGTGGAAGTAGTTGATGGTTGGGAAGTTGTCCGAAAAAAAAGTCGTAGGAGAATGTCGACAATGAGAGAGTGATGGTGGTCTGTGAGGATGTACGTAGTACTATTGACGATGGCGATCGAGAAGAGTTCTCCATTGCAATCAAAGAAGTCAAGGGTGATTGGAATGAATACTGACATCGGTAGAGATGATGGAAATACTCCACACACTGAAGGAGGAAATGGGGTAAAAGTGACGGTCGAAGGTGGTGGGTGGCTGCCTCTGAGCATGGGGAAGGGAGGAGGCAATTATGGAAGTTAAGGTTGTAATATATAAAGTACACACTTAAAAAAATTGTCATGTATTGTGTTGGACACGTGTCAGACACGACATTCATCCGATACATGTCCGGCACGGAAAATTTGTGTTCTTAAATAAAATAAAGAATAAGATACCGACACCATGTCGGACACGCTCATGGGGCGTGTCTAATACACATGAGGACACAATGAGACTTTTGTGAAAGACTAAGACTGATGGGGCCAAATTGCAAAATAGAAAAATAGAAAAATTAAAATTCCTAATGTAATTCTTAGCAAAAAGAGAAGACGCTCATTCATTATTTTTATGAATCTTGATAGTTATTTCACTATTTATGATGGTTTCGAACAATGAAGTATTCGTTTTAGTTTATGTCATGTATTCGATTGAAAATATGTTTATTTTATATTATGTTTTTATTTTGCGTTTGTTATTGACTTATTGTCGATAAGAAATTTAATTTTTTCAGACATGTAAAACTTCACAAGTAAAATGCAAATTTTATAATGAACAATCATTCTCGCAGTTTATTTTACTAACAAATTATATTGAAATTGATATCTGATGCGGGATCAAATAGTTTGAGATGACACGTATAGATCTTGAGAAATAAATATTGAGTAATGAGTGAATTTGGGATCCAATTTGCATCACGACAGACTAGAGAATTGTTTCTGCGTATACTCTCTCTATGATTTTTTGTGTAAAGATTAGATGATGACCTAATTTGGCTCATCAAAAGTATTTATATTGCCCTTGATGGGCTAGGGTTAGAGCCTTCTTAGCTATCCCATTTATATATCAATTATTATTATTCTTTTATTTATTATAATATGTATAACCCCATTAGTCCATAATTGAATATAATAATTAAGTAACTTAGCCCAAGTCTTCCATTCAGTCCATGGTCATATTTATCCAATGAAGAATATTTAAATAAGCCCAATTTATTATAAATGATTAAATTACGAAATTAACCAGGTTATTTATTGGATATATCATAATGTCATCCACTCTCAGGTATCCCGAGGAGCCAGAGGAAATATTTGGGAATAAGCATATCAATTCATCTATTTACCCTCCCAGCTTGGATTCGTATTTTATCTGAGTATACCTTTTATAGTTAAGACACTCTCATCACCATGTCTTTAATATTGGGTAGGTGATTTAAAAACCTATCTCATTTAACACTTTGAAGCTGCTCTCACCGTCAACCCATTCACTTTCTAGCAATGATTCTCTCTCTAGGAAGCTTTTTCCCATTTTTTCATTCTAATGGAGATCCAAACTAAAGATCAAAGGTATTCTCTCCAAAAATTCACCTTTTAATATCCTTTGATCTTGATAACTCTTTTGATTTTTCGTTTTTAGTTTGGATGTGGAGCATGCTTATATTCGTTCATATTGTACATTCATATATATTCTATTGCAAAGTTTAGTAAGATGCGATATGTTATAGCTTTAAGCTCAGAAATCCCCCACACCCTTCTTTTTTTTTTTTTTTTTTAATTTGGTTTGGGGTTTACCCGTGGCACCTGACTGGGCTTCCACGATGATGTGGGATCAAATAGTTTGAGATGACACGTATGTATTTTGAGAAATAAATATCACGTAATGAGCGAATATGGGATCTGATCTGCCTCGCGACAGACTAAAGAGTTGTTTATGCGTATTCTCTTTTGTGATTTTTTGTATAGAGATTAAATGATGACCTAATTTGGCTCGTCAAAAGTATTTATATTGCCCCTTGATGGGCTAGGGTTAGAGCCTTTTTAGCTGGCTCATTTATATATCAATTTTTTATTATTCTTTTATTTATTATAATATGTATAATTAAGCCCCTTAATCCATAATTAAATATAATAATTAAGTAACTTAGCCCAGGTCTTCCATTCGGTCCATGGTCATATTTATCCAATGAAGAGTATTTAAATAAGCCCAATTTATTATAAAAGATTAAATTACGAAATTAACTCGGTGATTTATTGGGTATATTCACTATCAAAAGTCTAATCTACATATTCTAGTTTAATAAATACATAAACATATATATATATATATGTGTGTGTGTGATGAACAACAATGTCAGAGTTGTATCGTGTCCTAATTTTTTTGAGAATTAGCATATTCGTGTCTGTATTGTGTCGCATCTGTGCTACTGTATCCATGCCTATGCATCATAGGTTGTAATTATTCCTCAGTTAGCAAGGCGTGGATCTGAATAACAGTCTTGATCTAACTCAAATCCGGGGGACTCAAACTTAACTAGTCTGGAAGAACTCGAACCATATTATGAGTAGGGTGATCATGATGATTATAGACTGCACTCAGTATTTACGGAGCTACCTATGTATCTAATTAGGATCAAGTCAACGTAGTTTTATAGTGAAGTATGGAGTCAGGGTTGTACTCGGTAACATGATTCTAACTTCCAAATTTATATGTAAAGGAACGACCTCTTATGCGAGGCTAAAACTATAGAGAATATTTTTAAGATTCCAACCTTTTATAAATGAAGTGAGGGGGTATTTATAGCACATACACGCTGTACGGATGGTTGGCGGACATTTGTAAGATAACGACAAGTGTCAATCATTGAACAGTAGATGACTCGGGTGGTGGGGTAGGGTCAAGGAACGACCCGACCCGCTACTATGACTTAGCGCGGAACTTTAGTCCTATGGTGGGTTTTGGTCTAGTATTGGGCCTTGAGCCTTTGTAGAATTATTATGGGCCTAAATAACAATAAATGATATATCATTAAGTCCCCCACTTTATTGGTACGAGAGGTGGTGAGGAACAACTCAAATTTCATGCTAATGACGTAGTCGTAGTCGTAGTCGTAGTCGTAGTCATAGTCGTATTCATTAAACGAGCTATAACAATATCCGTCGTTTCAATCAATAAATATTTGTGCCGTTTCTAGCATTAATTATCTCATTTCTCATAATGAATGATCATATCGTTTCACTTATAATTAATCACGCCATTTCTGTCATAATGGGGCACGTTTTTCTATGACGTTGTTTCATAACTGACGCCCAATAATGAAGCCCGTGTCTGTTGGCAATGAGTGTGACGACGATTACTTTTTGATATATCAATTATCAGATGATCTAAATCATTGGGTTCACCTTTTACCATTTAATCTAAACCATTGCATCTCTTCAGCCTTTCCCCTTATAAATAGGCCCCCATAATTTACTTTTTACTTTCATCTTAAGTTTTAGAGAGAATTTTTATGTTTCAGAGAGAACTTTATCATTAGAGTCTTCATACAAGTTCATATCTACGCAGATCATCGACTCTATCCCTCAATCATCTCATAGGTATTTCTAGTTCTTGTGGTTTTCAATTTTATTTTCTTACTATGGCTCGTACTAGATCTCAAGCAAGTGTCAACAATAATGAAAAATCGGATTTATCAGATAGTTTCGATAATAGACCCATAGGGACAGACGACTTAGATCGTTTAATAGAACAACATAGCACCCGTACAGAGTCTCCAGAGTCGTCTCATAGGAACGAAGGGGTCGTACGATTTCAATACTCGTATCAGAGCACTCTGAATTGGATCCACCAACTGTGGTTATGCCTCTTGAAGAGGAGACGAGTTGGAAGTGACCCATTATAGAGTATCTTTTGAATGAAACTCTCCCGAATGATAGACTTGAAGCTCAGAGACTAACAGGAAGAGCTTCTCATTTTACTATTTTGAATGATGAGCTATACAAGAAATTAAATGTTGGACCTTTGCTTCGTTGCCTGGCCCCAATTGAAGCTATCTACGTCTTAGCATCAACTCGTTATTTAGTTTAGGAAGGTTCATGGCTTCTTGATTGAAGCGGTGTATAAATTCACGCAATGACTCGGTTGAGCCTTGCTTCAATCCCATTACCACGGAGATGGATTTTTTTGTTTTTTAATTACTAGCAAAGTGATTTTCAAATTTTTATTTCAACTGCATGTATGACCCTATGGTGACAGATGCAAGACTTATAAACTAGTCTTATGCCCGACCCATGAGGGTAGTAATGAAGATTCTAGCATTGATTGCATCCATCTGTCCCTACAAAGACATTAACAGCTCGTAAGATGTAATATGGGGTCTGGGGTCGCCTGTCCCTTCAAATTTGATAAAGTCAGGCATTCTTAAAAGGCTATTAGGGACTCCTCTCATAATTTCCGTCACAAAAGGAGAGTTATATGCCATTAGCGTGGAGGTTTGTCTCGGCTATGTTGGACGCATCACTGACTCCGGATCCGTAACATGATCTACTCTCGGGTATCCACCTTCTTCGTAGTGCACCGCAACACCTCAGGTGGCGAATCAAACATACGAGCCTGACCTCCCTCTTCCCCAAGCCCTCGATTGACACTTACTACCTCGTCCTCTTCCAATGAATCTCCTTGTTGTTCTCCACCTCGGTTTTCCTCTCCATGAAATAACCTCCGTCTTGCAGGGGGATTCGGACGTGCCTCTCCCAAATTGGGCATTGTAGGGGTACGAGCCAGATACCTCTTTATCTCCTCATTCTCATACTCCTTCATCCTCCTATCCAATTCTTCCTTCGTCATTGTTAAAACCTTACTTGTTCCTCTTGCCACCTGCGGATCACCGATACCTTGATTCACAACCGCCTCTTCAACTTGCACCAAATTAGTCTTCGAATTTCCAACCTCCATTCCTAATAACAAGTCTCAGTAACTTCAAAGTAGTTTCCCACGGACGGCTCCAATTGATCTAACTCAAATCCGAGGGACTCGAACCTAACCAGTCTAGAAGGACTCTAACTGTAGTACAAGTAGGGTGATGATGATTATAGACTGCACTTAGTATTTGCAGAGCTACCTACGTACCTAATTAGAATTAAGTCAACGTAATTCTATAATGAAGTATGAAGTCAGGGTTGTACTCAGTAACATGATTTTAACTTCCAAATTTATATGTAAAAGAACGTACTTCTAGTCTATAGGCTCGTTACTTCGGTTATACGAGGCTAAAGTTAGAAAAAATATTCTTAAGATTTCAACCCTGAATAAATGAAGTGAGGGGGTATTTATAGCACATACACCATGTACGGATGGTTGGTGGACATTTGTAAGATAACAATAGGTGTCAATCATTGAATGGTAGATGACTTGGGTGGTGGGGTTGGGTCAAGGAACAACCCAACCCACTACTGTTACTTAGCGTGGAGGTTTTGGGCCAGTATTGAGCCTTGAGCCTTTGTATAATTATTATGGGCCTAAATAACAATAAATGATATATCAAGTCTCCTCCAACCTATCTATCAAGTCTCCTTCAACCTATCACTTCCACAGCTACCACCACTTATCTCAATGTCATTATCCCAAGTCAGCCTCCAAAATCCAGCACCATCACCAATCATCCACCTCCATGACAAATCTAAACCACTATGATCGTACTTGGTTGGAAATCCTACATTCGGTTGCAAATCCCATGTCCTATCGCCGTCATTTAGTTTGGAAACCTCCAACGTGAGAACTACTAGCTTGTATTATAGGTTTGCTTCACTTGGTGAGATAATTGATCTTTGTAAAAATTGTCCACCAAGTGATGGCGGAGAATTTAGATGACATGGGATGATTGAATGACATATTCTTCTTTGAAAAAAATATTGATAATACCAACACTCGTTGGCTCGGTTGGTAAGGACGGGTCACTTCCCCTCAGAAGGTTGTGTGTTCGATTCCCTCTGCCGACATAAGGGCAGTGTTGGTGGGCTATCTGTAATTCCCAGCTAGACTGGCTAACCTTTGCCTTTGATTGGTCTAGTGTGGTATGCCCTGACCCGAGTAGGAGACCGGAGCCGATCCTACCCGAATTTTTATTACCAAAAAAAAAAAGAAAAAGATATTGATAAAAAACATTTTTAGGAATAAGATATATGGTATTAAAAGTGCGTTTGAATAAATTTATTTTAGAGAAACATGTAATGATTAGGGTTTGTATGATATTTTTCTTTTATGAAAAAATTATTTGGATAGGTGCTTAGATATCATTTTTCATAAACATATATTTGTGAAACACATTGATTTAGACATGAAAATATAGTCAAAATAGAACTTATTGTGAAAGTTGCATTATTTCGAATTAGAACATGTAATTAATTTGACGTCTAGTGTTGAGAAATAGTCGAATGAAACTTTTTAAATTGTTGAGAAAGCTGTCAAATCATTAATAGTAAAAAACTATTTTTTTCTCTTTTTTTTGAAAGCTGTTTTTTTAAAAAAATTAATTAGTTTTTCTAAATTTTACAAATATAAGTGGAAACTTTAGTTGATTTTTTTACGAAATTGTCTTAATAAGCATATCATCCAAATACATTTTTCAAAATATTATACCTAAAAAACAATTTTAGTGATCATCCAATTAAGGCCACCTCTTCCTTGAAAAGGTGTTAAGAGACAAAGCCCTGTTTGGATGTGTTTTCAATTTATTTTCAACCGTCAATTTCAAAAATGTACGAGAGATTGAGTTTTTTCATTTCTGTGTGAAAAAGTGAAAAAAAATAGATGTTTTTTATTGTGTTTTTAAAAATGGTTGAAATTGATATTTAGTGATGTGTGAAATGATTGAAAGATAATAATTAGATGAAGAGAGAAAGAAATCTGATAAATCGTGAGAGTTAAAGAAAAATAATAGAAGAGGAGAGAGATAAGTGATAAAAAGTAAGTGACGAAAAGTGACGTGAAATGTAATTTTGATAAAATGATTGAAATTTGTTGGGAATGTAAAAATGAAAATGAAAATGAGAATATTTTCAATTAAAAATGGTGTGAAGTTTGTATTTACATTATCTGAAGATAATGATAATGAAAAAAGCAAACTAAGAATAATTAAACATGGCCAAACATTTTGAATATTTTGTTTCTTCAAATGTTCTAGTCTTAACTTTTCTTTTAATATATGTCGAAGTTTTTAGCAAATGCAGGAACGGCTACCTTAAAAATATTATTGGTTCAGACCCAACACTTGTTGTTTAGTGGTATCCACATTCCACTTTATGCGAGAGGTCCTGCGTTCGAATCCAGGCTGGCACAAGTTATGGCTCTTTCTTTTTTTATGGAGTTAGATAAAGTCTTTATGGCTCAAGATTTTAACTATCAACCTGAATTTGTCGGGCTTGATATGTAGGGTATTCCCCTTCCTCTTGAATTAAAAAAAAATGTATATATTATTAGTTCTATGTTTCAATGGGAATATATCTTTTTTCATATCATATCTGGTATTGTCTTAAACTAGCCTTTTTTCGGTAAAGGGTGGGGTTATTTGCGTTTCCTGCCAGAGCGTATTACGCTTTGACATGAACCTACTTTTATGTAATTAAATTTCACATCCACCACTCTTATATATAAAAAAATATATATATATAAAACTACTTTTTTTTATCCTTAATTTATATTTTTTCCTACCGTTTTTTTTTTCTCTCTATTTCATTCCTTTCTTTTCTTATTTCATAAAAAAGAAAGAAATATAACTTAAGACCATAAAATGTTCTTAAAAAAAATAATTTTAATGAACAATTATTTTTTATTGGAAATAGTTATAACAAATATTATACTAAAAGAACAATTACGAACACCTCCACCCCCAACCCCCTCCCAATAGATTTTCATATCCAAAATATTCATTACAATAAGTCAATATGTTTTTTCCATCTCATATGCCCATTTTTTAATCTTTCCATTTGAAACACAATAAACAAAAATCTAAAAGCTTAAAGAGTAGTTCGATTTTAATCTCCTTGCTTAAGGACCCGAAGATTCACTTTGGTGTAGAACTGAAAAAATCTTACATATTATTTGATAATTTAGGCGTCTCATTGTTCAATTTCACTATCATATTTGATATTTCATATCATAATAATTTTTACTTGGCGAATGTGTATATTTTTTATATCTATTTTGCTTCTTATTCGTCTTCTCTATACTTAGAATAAAAAAAAAAGAATAAAATGAATTAGAAAGAAGAAGACGAGAATACGGAGTGGGAGTTTGAAGTTATAAACTACTCTATTACTCTTCAAATTTTTTTTATTGCAATAAGCAATAATGCAAATCTAAAAAATATAAAGCCCTACTAATTTATTAAAAAAATGCCTAGCTAATACATTAAAAATGTAACTCAAAAACTATACAAAATAAATTTTAAAAAAACATATTTAAGTTTATTTAAAATAAGTTTGTATATATGTTTGTTATACTATTTTAAATAAAAATAACTATTCGTGAGAATTATTTTCGATGAAAAACTCTCATGAGATATTTATTTATTTCTTTTTTTTTTCTATTTAATAAGAAAAAGAGAGGAATGAAATGAAATGAAAAATAAAATAGGATAAAAACATAAACAAGGGTAATAGAGGCAGTTTATATATATTTTTACATATCGGGGTGGAGGATGCAAATTTTAATATATAAGGAAAGGTCTTTGCCAAAACGCAAATGCAAATAACCCGTAAAAGGTGTAATTGGTGGGTAAGAAGTAGGGTATCACTCTTCGGTGGATTGTGTTGATTCGGCCGGTCCACCCAAGAATTATCCCAAAAGTTGAATGCCATCCCTAAGTAGCAAAAGTTCTCAACACAAACAAAGGGAAAGGGACAACAAACTACTCATCTCAACCTGCAACCACGCGTTCTGCGGATACTTGTTTTTTTCACAACTGATGGACAACCACGCGTTCTGCGGTGCATCTAGCAACGCAGCAGCAGAAAACACGGGAATGCCCAATTGTTTTCGTTAAGAAGCAATTTTGATTGAGAAGCAAAAGATAATTTCAACTACAGCTACTATCTGTGCAGACTCATTATCTGCATCATCACCTTGTTCCTCAGTTTTTGGCTGTAATGGAGCTTGGCTTGCTCCAGGACCAGGACCGGGACCAGGAGCCTGCTTCTTCTTAAATGCCTGCATGCGTGCGCTGCGCGTTCACAGTGTATGAATACCATTTCTAAACCCATTCAGGGATATCAGTGAATCGATAAATACAGAACAAATTCCATTATAAAAGAAGATAATATGAAAGTAAGGTTATTTACACTCACTATTCCTCTTGTCAACCTGTTTATTTTGGGCTCAAGACAAATCACCATCTTATGAATAAACCTTACAATTGCCCCATCTCGTTCGAAAACCAAAAGAATTTGCTTACATCATCAAAAAATATTATGTTAAGTTTCTATTTTAGCTTGGGCAACTATTTTTATTTACCCAAAATACCCCTAAGGGGGCAAATGTAATTATTCAAATTTAAAAAGGATGTAAATTATAAATTATAACTTTCAAACTTTAAGTACATGGTTTTGTAACATCGAACATATTAATAATGAAGTACAAAAATAGAGTTTATGCTAAGGGTTTCCCTCATTAAAATTGGGGAAAAAACCATTAAACCCTCCGGACTTTGCTCATTTTTACACTTTTTTATAGATACTTTTTTTTTTTTTTACTTTATCTCCTGACCTTTTTCAAAGTATCACTTTTTTATATAAAAGCATATTCCGGGGAATATTCCGCCGGAATTTGTGGCATGTGCCGGTCATGTGCCAATTTGGGCACATTAGTCACTTAAGGTGAGATTTTTAGTGTAATTACTATTTTGTCATTATTTGATTCTTCCAAACTTAATTTTTTCTTCATCCACGCTTGATTTTGCTTCTTCCATACTTGATTTTTTCTTCATCTACACGCTTGATTTTGCTTCTTCCACTTCATCTTCCCCAATTTCTTATCACTGTTCATCTCCTCCATGGATTTTCTTCCAAAAGCTTTCAAACACACACACATATATATTACACACAAAATCACACACACACACACATATATACACACACACACGCACAGTCAATAAAAAAGAGGAAGAACAACAATTTTTTGATTTTTTTAATATATAATTATTTAATTAAAAAAAATTAATTATTTAAATGATAAATTTACCCTTAAATAGAGCACATGTCAGGCACATGATGGAATCTCGGTGGAATATTCCACCAAAATATTCCTTTATATAAGAAATTGCAAAACCCGCATAGTTGAGGAGGCAAAGTGAGAAAAAAAAAAGTTATATGAAAAAGTGCCAAATACACCATAGTTTGGGAGGTTTTTTGTTTTTTTCCCCTTAAAATTGTACCAAAAATGGCATCCAAAAATGGCATGATAAATACTGTACCGAAATTTCTTATTAGTTAAGCTTTTTCACAAAATTTATATCTCGATCGGTAAACTACTTTTATCAAAAATAAATTAAAATAAGGAGTCAAAAGAACAAATACCAAACTTCTGTTCAATTTTAGGAGCAATGCAATAATTCGTTGTAGATGGATCTAAATAACTTAGCAAATTACAGGAAAAAAAGAAACAAACAAACAAATAAGCAAAGCAAATAGGTTTTGAGGAAAGAATACAGCAAATTAAATAAAAAAAATTGCAAAAACAAACGGAAATATGAGGGTATAAAGAGCAAGTAAATGAGGTTATCCTCTGTTATTTAAAAAAAAAGAAAAAAAAAAGAAAAGTCATCTATATAAAGAGGGAGAACACCTAAGTGCTATCTTGTGTGTTTTTAAGATGATGCTGTTGGTATCCATTAGCAGTCTCACAAGGAACTCACTTTACCACCTAACTCTTGATTACATTACATCCAAAACCAGGCAGAAGAGGGAAAGGAAAGGTAGACCATGAATACAATGTCCATCGCCATGTAACCGATAAAAGATGAGTTCCAATGCTCTCAAGACCACAATGCCCATCACCATGTAGCCGATAAAACATGAGTTAAAATGCCATAATGTCTTAAAACCGTACGAGTACCTCTCAGTTTGGCCCTGGTGGCAATACTTTCAAATTCCGCATCCACTCACAAAAGCTAGGATCATCAAAGTGAATAAAACTACTTTTCAGCTTTGTTCGCTGATCTGCAGTCAAAGTCTGAAGCTGAGGAAATCTTGCCTCCTGCAGTTGCATACAACATTAGATGTGGCAATTAACAAATGATGATGATGATTTTCTGCTTATGTGAGCAGCTAATTTCATATTCTCAAGTAAAATGAAGCTGATGGCAGATCAAACCGGTGTACAGAGCAAACGAGAAGTAAGAAATTCCAAAAGTATTAGCACATACCTGTTCATAAGGAGGATCTTTATGTGCTGGTATCAGTCGAGAGACAAAATACCGAGCCTGAGAGCTCCCCTCCTGTTGAAACCAAAAGCAGTCAGAATCATATTCGTACATTGAAAATGGAAAACTCCACGGCAAGAATTGACAGCATTTTCCAGTAAAGAAAAGAAAAGAAAAGAAACTGCTACCTTAAATGCAAGAATCCTAGGTGCTGGAAACCGCATCTCAGTGAGCTCTTCCGCCAATGTCCTACAAGCTGCCAAAGTTGCTGCACTCTTTCCATCCTGTGCAGCGAGTTCAGCACCCTGAATAACACACCAAAATGAAGATTAGCAGAAAAGATGCTAGAAGAAAAGTAACTATCTACCCACCAATAGTTAATAACTAAAGTCAAACTACTTGCCCAAGAGCCATACAAGCTCCATTTAGTTACTCCAAAACACAACCACATCTGATCTAATCTCAGCCTTAAACATAGCTTAGGTGGTACATCATCCACCAAAGGAGCTACTCCTGAAAATTCGTGCACTCTCCAAAAGTCGAAATGATTATTAGAATTCTTTACAATGGAGATTCTTCCACATGATTTAAAGAAAAATCAAGCTACAATATCATGCAGGATCATAAGAGAAGCTAATAGTTTTTGCTCCATTGCCACTCTCATTCACCTTTTTTCAGAAAATTGACAAAGCAATCATAGTTGCCCTCTAAAAGAAGCACCGAATACTGTCCTTTAGGAGGCCAATTTTTAATTTGCTCAAGCATGTATTAGGTTCTACACCACAGAAGACCTAACTACATATGCCAATGTAAGTCCTAACTGGTGTTACAAACTTTCAATATAACTTTATAACTAATATATACAAAAAACCATAGAAATGTCAAATGTCCATCTAATTAACTGTAATCATTAGAAATTCCAAGTCCAGAGTTTACATACAAAAAAGGCCATAGAAATGTCCAATGCCCATCTGATTAATTGCTATTAATATAAAAATTCCAATTCTAGGGTATACACAACGAGAATGTCGACAGAAGGCGCTTGGTTTGTATTCAGATATGGTTTAGATCATGTATTGTTGTTTCAATTGGCATAATGAAGGTACAAGTACTCCATCCCACAAAGATTGTCTAGGTAGTTTTTGCCACATCCCCCTTTACAAGTTAATCAACACAGAGTAAAATACGTCAAAAGATTCACTCATCATTGCAAATGTCCATCCTTGTGAATGTGAAAAGGTGATTCATAGATAAAAAGAAAAATAAAAGTTGAAGGACAACCAAATATGTGATGTTACGGTTTATAAAATGAGTTGTACCTTGTAACCTGGAATCTACTGAATCAAGCAAACAGGAAAGAGATTTTAACCCCTCAACACATCTGATTAAAATGTGGGGTAGGATGAGCGGTTAGATGAGTTTGTTGTTGACTTTTGATATGAGACATGTGTAGGACTTAAAATGGTCATTTCTTGATGGATGAAAAGCGTACATGATTTCAATATGCAGTTGAACTATAAATTTGAACCTATAACCAGGATTCTTTTCCCATATACTATCTGCAAGACACTGCTGCTATATTTTATAACAATCAAGCAACAGTTCAAAAATTAGAAAAAGTTATAGTTGTCACCATGCATTAAAACATGACTCACTCATAGAAGTTATACTATCCTAGTCCCAACTAAGGAAAACCTTGCTGGCAAAGATAATTTATTTGAGTCCCATCACCATGATAATACAAAAATGAAGCTGAGGTGTTCATCAGAGTAAAAGTATTAATCTATTCGCCAAAAATTCTATTTTAAACATCCATCAAAACATGAATAGTTATAACTGCACTTCAAATATCTTACTCAAATTTAACGAGTTTAGAAATGAATTCGACAAATATAAAGTTCATAAAAAGAGCATCAATACGAAGAGTATGGAGCGTAGCATACCAGCCAAATGAAGACGTCAGTGCCGTGATCAAGAACAACAGCAGCATCAGACTGCATCACAAGGTCATACGCTGGAAGTTCCTCAAATGTTCCACCTTCGCGATGCATTAGACAGCGAGGTGCCAGCATACGAAGGGACAGATCAAAGGACGCATTGAGGAATAAAGACCGCAAAACAGACCTCTCGTCTTCATGGCCAAGTATACTTCCAAGGAGTGGGCCTCTTCTAAGATGGAATAAGAGTTCAGGCAACAAGGAGAGCTCTTTAGGGTAATGATGAAGCTTCGACTTCGGAACCTGAGAACCAAACTTACTTGCAACATCTTTAATTCTCTCATCAACTGTTACTCGCATATCAAGAGCAGCGTTAAAGTTTTTCGCTTGCAATAGAGTTCTTTTACCAATAAGAACAGCAATCACTTCATCTTGAACACTCTCTAGATAAGCTGAAATACTATCTACAGTAGGCAGCCTAACGGTAATCACTCTTGAGATATCAGCTTGATAAAGAGTTGAATACTGAATTGCAAATTGGAAGTACACAAAATCACTCTTGATATCTCCACTGGCCTCCATCGACACTGCAAAACTTTGTGTTTCTTCAACGCTCAGCATCTGTATAGCGAGAGCACAACTGCTCTTGAAAGATTCATGGTTATCAGTATGAGCCTCCTCGCCAGGTCCCACCACTTGACTAACAAGGATATCATCTGAACACCGGATTTCCAATAAACCATGGGAACCTGCAGCCCTTGTGGATGCCCTCTGCAAATTCACACCAAATGCTTCTCCAAAGTCATCATGGAGAATCAGAACACCTCCAGAAGATTTTGCAAGAGGCTGCAGTACAGGAACTCGTACCGGACATGTTCCAGCACAAAGTATATCAAGCACTATATTGCGACGATGAGCCTCACGACCTAGATTTTCCATCCATTTTAATGATGTCTTCTCCATATGCGGATAGTTTGGATGTCCCAGAGAATGAGGAACTGAGCCAGGACCATATGTGCTTGGTCCACCAGCACACACAATTATCCTGCTTTTTCCACCAGGCCGTTTAACAACCCCTCTCGACATTTCACCTGATGGCCCCTGAATGATTGCCAGGGCAACTTCCACTGCAGTACCTAAGCAACGATCTCTAGAAACTTCAGGCATATTCAGTTTATATGCACTCAATGATGATAAGATTGCATGTGCAATGGGAAGAGAAGCATGGATTGGCGACAAATATATCCCAGTTCCATAGATCAATGATCTTAAGGTTTCTTCACTTGGTGATTCATCACCAGGAAGTACATCTGCAGATGCCGCTGATTCTTCAGAAAAATCGTACACGGAAACCGTGCGGCCATAAAGCACGATTCCAATTCTAGTTGTTGGGGGCAAGGAATCTACAAAGGCATGCAAGGAGCTCTGTAG
This sequence comes from Buddleja alternifolia, assembly GCA_019426215.1. Classification (NCBI taxonomy): domain Eukaryota; kingdom Viridiplantae; phylum Streptophyta; class Magnoliopsida; order Lamiales; family Scrophulariaceae; genus Buddleja; species Buddleja alternifolia. Next base: position 31,863,713 of record CM033396.1, read on the forward strand.
ATGCTGTAAGTGTTGTTCATCTAAACACTCATCTATTACCAGAACAATGGGGGCCGACATTCTAGATTCAGATACCGGAATAAAACCAGGTCTCTTGTTGCCAGTTTGGACATAATCGACCAGAGGAGATGATAGTTCAGGCAGATTTCTGAGCTCTTCTTTACTTGGAGCTACGTATTCCCCTTCACTTCCATTCAGATTCCTGCATATTACGCATTGCCACTGGCCCGAACCAAGTAAGATGTTGCAGTAAAGATTGGCATAAGCTCCACAATTGTGGCACCGATGGGGATCGCGATGAATAATTTGAGGACCTGGCGAAACCTCCCTGCCAGGGGAGACTAATGCTCCAAATCCTAAACTGGGTATATTAGCTAGCTTCTTTTGTTTCAGCACCTAAAGGATCATCAAAAGCAATAAGATACAAGTACAACTCATCCTTGGGAATATATAAGAGCAGCAAGCAAGCAACTAATATGGCATAACTCTAATCACTTTCTGATAGTGCTATTGAACAACTCCAGATGATCAAAGACATGATCCATACATACCTTGTGAGCTGAGAATAAAACATTCGGGAAGTCGGCATCCTGGGGCAGCTCCTGAGTTTGATGGTGGTGCAAGTCCAGTGATCCATTCGACAGCGGCGGAGAAGAAGATGTTGTGGGTAAGGATGCAGCTGCAGCAGCAGCAATGGGCTGAGTTGGGGTAGCAGGAGAAGTTCTAAACGGGCCAGCAGCTGGTTGGAGGGGTGATGAAAACACAGGAGGGCCTGGTGGTGTGCTCATAAGAGGACGAACAATTGGGATCCCATTTGCGGGCGACGGTGAATTAGGAGTCATAGTAGGTATCTGAATTGATTGCATTCTTAGTGGTGGAGGAGGAGGTAATCTTGGTCCTCCTGATGGCGAAGATGATGATGGGGTTGAAGGGGTAACAACAGTAAAGGCGTTACCCGAAGAAGATTGCCGTCTGTTGTTGGCCATTAAAATGATGAAAAGAAACTAAAAATAATAACCCCAAGAATTACTTGAACTCACCCTCAATTCATTCTCCGGATAATGAATAAGCACACGGCTGGCTGCTGAATACATCAATTGCCTTCTCTATTGAAACCCATCTCGCCCCCCGTTCTCTTTCCTTTCCCGTTTATTAGTCGGAGAGATGTGAGAGGATGATGATCCTGTAAGGCTTTGTTTGGAGGGTTGTTGAGGGAAAAGTACCTCATTTGCACACTTGTGAAGAAAAAAGGATTTTTATGTTTGTAAATCTTTTCCCTTTATTTTTGACGGCTAAATAGGTAACATTGTCCAAAATATCCTTTTTGAATAAGTGTCTTCCTAAAAATTTGCAAACCAAGTCCCTGCTTTTTAACAATAGCACCTTTAGTCCTTTAATTTTTAAATTTAATTTATTTAGTCCAGAATATATGAAAAACGTCATTAATTAAAAATAATTACATAAATTAAAAGTAATTAACAGAATAAATACAGAAATTAAACAGGGTTTCTTCGAGAATTCGATTGCTTCATTTTACCATGGTGCCAAAAAAAATTATTTTTCACATTTTTTTTATCACCCCCAAATTTTTTTTTTAAATACTGGGATACTTGACCCGGTATTACGGTATTTTGTACTTTGATACAGGGGTCCTGTATCGCAGTATCATATGACAGATACTGCGATACATGGGTCTCGTATTGCAGTATCGATGAAATTGGAAGAGAGGGCTTTCACAAATATCGAAATACCGCGATACCGGGTCAAGTATCGCGGTATCACCCGATATACCCCAACCCCCCAAGGGTTAGGGTTTTTTACGTAATACTACGACACAGGGATTTAGTATTCCAGTATTTCGATAGCGAATACTGCGATACAGGACCCCTGTATCGCAGCACAGTATCCCATCAGCCAATACTGCAATACTGGGTCCAGTATCACAGTCAGTGTTTTAAAAGGCGAAGGCGCGGGGCGGGGCATTTTATGTCCCATGGGGCGGGGCATAAGCCCCGAGGCACGAGGCGTATGCCCCGCAAATTTTGCTTTTTTAGTATTAAAAAAAATATATAATGTTAAGAATTAATTTAAATTAGCGAAAAATTATAAAATTGAAGGATAAATTAAGTAAAAAAATAAGATAGAGAAAGTTAAAAATATTAATATATTCAACCATGCAAACTAAAAGTCCAAGCTCAACTCTTACAAAAAACAATCAAGATAGACAAATAATTGTTTCAAATTCTAGCGTTACGCAAAATAAAGATTTAAAATAATATTTAACGAGCACTAATTTACTCAATCACTATCAAAAGTCTCATCATTAAGATCATTATCTTCATTTTCGGCTCTCAATACTCTAGCATTAAGCTGTGTTGCTCTTGCAGCTTTTTTTTTTTTTTTTTTAATGTTTGATTTAATTGAATAAGTGGGCCATGGGTTTTTACTAAAAGAATAAAACATGTAAAAAGTTTAAGTGGGTTTTAGATTGAAAATTGAAAAAAAAATTAATTTAGGCCTAAAATCATACCATATGGACATGAAATACATTGGGTGTGTGCCCAAGGACTGGGCGCATTTTCACCCGGAGCGTACGCCCCAATTGATTGGGCGTACTCCCATGAAGGGTTATGCCCCCCTCCTATTGCCCCGGCGTTTCAGCAACGCCCCGGGCGCGCCCAGAGACTGCCTTTTAAAACACTGATCACAGTATGAAAACTATGAAAAATATGAAAAATAAAAATTGTGAAAAATAAAAAAAATTGGCACCACGGTGCCGAGTTTTCGACACCATGATGGTGTCGTGTATCCTGCCTTATTTTTTTGCCTTTTATCTATCATCATCATCCCTCGCATTCTTCTCAAGTTCACGCGAACAACTTGGCCAACACTTGCAACACGAAGTCCTCCTCGTACACCGCTCCCGCTTTCTTCAACCAACAACTCCTTGAAAAGACACCGGCGATAGTAGCACCCCAATTGTGATAAAATACCCTAAAATCAAGAATCCCACCTCCAAGTATTCAATACTGAAGAAGTTACCATGTCACCCCTCCCGATTCATGGATCATGACGCTATGCTCGAGATTGGTATCGATTTAGTAGATTTTCTTGCAAAATTGGATGTCATGGGTCCTTTCACATGAGCACCACCCTCTTCACTCTCATAATAATGTTTATCTAGCTGAATTATTCAAGGGCATGTTCAAGTGCTAAAAAATTAAAGGCTTTCGATGGATATGTACGTATTTTGTTGAGTATATGACATGTTTTATATCATACAAAACAATATTGCCGTTTATTTGAATATATTGTCGTGATGGTGACATTACCTCCCAAATTAGAACTATAACAATTAACACACAATCAAACATTACACACAAAGTAAAACATTGCACAAAATTAAACATTTTACACAAACTATAAAATTGTCTCTACTGGTAATGAAAATTACACACAATTAACAATTTAAACAACATTTTCATTAAATGTGATCACACTCCACACCAAATATACAGACATTTTGTTGGTCATAAATTAATGTTCTACAAGACTCATCCCCCGTTCTTTGAGAACACCACAGCAGCTGGTAACTCTGTTACCTCAGACCTCAGTTTTGCCCTGTAAAAACACGATTGACAATCCCCGGTGTTTTCACAATTTCTCACGGCACATCAACCAACAACTTCACATACACTATTGAATTATTGAATAAGACAAGTCGATTAACTATTGAATTATATAACAAATTAAATAACTATATAGTAAGTCGATTAACTATTGAATTATACAACAAATTAAATAACTAAATAGTAATAAAAGAAATAGACGTCCCCAATTACTAACTAGTCCATCTGTTAATTATGAATTATGACTAACCGCATAATTCAATTAGCCTTGCACCTTTTTGCATCTATAATTGAGGCAATCACAGATAACACTACCAGGAAGGTTCTTCACAAACTGATTCATCCGGATTGTCGAGCAAAACAACTATAACGCTGAGAATTTGAGTAGTATACTTAACAACATAGACTGGTGGCATCTGCAAAGCATGCAGGTGAAGAAATGCTCTTACCACAAAAGGCAGAACCACAATATTAATTGCTATAAGTATAACTCTGCAATGATCTCTTTACATGTATCCAGTTCTTATTATGTGAAATCATTATTTAGGATACACAAAGTTTAAGTAGGGAAAGAGATCTTTCTTGAAAAGTGGCTCTAATAGCTTTTTCGTATATATCATAAGAGACCCTCCATCCAATTTAAAATGAAGGCAACTAATTAGATGAACTCATTGAACCTGATAAACAAAAACATGGCATGTTAGGAGTATAACCGAAGCAAATGAAATTCGCCACAAAGCCAAAGTGAGACAAAACCTGATATACCGAGAGATTTCACCAAGATAAAGTAGCATAATTAGAAATCCAAACAGCAAAAAAGATTAATAATCTTAAATGAATTGCCTCCCCTTTTACGGTATTCTCAAAATATTGACTTGCTAATGTGTCCACAGTTTGTGTGCCTTAAATAGACATAGAAATCAAGGAGGTAAAACAATTGAGAGTAGTGAGAGGAGAGGTTTGCGAAAGGGAATAATTTTGGTTTTGTGCCTTTCTTGTCAGCAGCAGCATGTACTTGTTTAAAGCCTTAATCTTAAAGCCTCATTAGTAAACAGTATGTTGCTGAGAATATTACTCCTTTCAAAAACTAATCCGAAAACATAATTAAAAAGCAAGCAAAAAAGTAAATTCTAACTGAGCATGGTAGCTAAAACCCTGAGATTTCACCCAAAAAAATAATTAAATTTAAATGACATACAGAAACAAATGCTAATAAAAATATCTGAAGCTCACCTTACTTTGAGGACGCAAAAGCCACTAATTCCGGCAGTAGGGGGCTGAGTTTTATGAAGAACGGAAGATTTTGTTATGACTGATGGTGATATTGGGAATGAGGTTACGAATGAGAGTGAAAACTGGTGTTTGAAATTAATGACGGTGAGGATTCATCGAGGTATGCGCATTCAGAGGGTGATTCCACCGGTCAAGCATTCTATCAAACATCTTAAACGCCTCATGAACCATCCTGCACTTAGCATACAAATTCATCACATTTAGCCATGGCAAACAAATTAGACTCAAACCCATTCAATATCAACTGAACATGAATCTCCTTACCCCTCCTAACATCCTTACAATCAGCACAAGCTTCCAATAAATACGAAAAATTATACATTACCTGCGAAACGCCTTCGTATTTCACCCGTACAAAGAACTTCAAGGCAGCGTCAAAATTGGATTGTTGCGCATAGCCTTTGAGGATAGTGTGATAAATAAAAGGGGTCAATCTTCGATTCGATGGGTTCGAACACTTTGACGACGTCGTTTAGGCTGCCGAATTTGCAGAACAAACTGGTGTTTGACGTCAGGAATTTGGAAGGAGGAAAACTAGAATTATTTGGGGGTTTTACTTGGAAGTGTTTTGATGGCTGAAATGTTTTGAAAATTGCTTTCTTTGGCTTCTTCAATTCATTTCCCGCTTCTACACTTGGCAAGAAAACTAATTCCCGCTTCTACACTTCTTTTAGTTTATTAGTTTAATTATTTTAATTGCTATTAGTTTATTAGTAATAACTTATTATTTTCTTTGAGTTTTTACTAATAGTTTATTAGTTTAATTGTTTGCTGATAGTTTAAGTAGGACTGACCAACGAGTCGAGTCGGCTCAAAAATAGCTCGACTCGAGCTCAAAAAACTCGAACTCCAGTCGAGCCGAGCTTGAGCCAAAAAATGCTTGTTCAAAGACTCACCAGCATGAATAAAAAAAATATTTTATTTATTTATTGATTAACATATATATATATATATATAATATATAATTTTATAATATTTATATGAAAAATATAAACTAATTTTTTGACCAATTAAAAAATTTAAATTATTCTTCTCATGGACATATTAAAAATTTAGACAATATCTTTAACTCCATTGACAACTATTATTTAAACATTGTTTGTGGTGCAGTGGTAGCATCTTAAGTTTGCATTCAAGAGGTCTTGAATTCGAGTCAAGAAGCTTACATTTTTCATTTTGTTTTGTTTTTATTATTTAATTTTATTCTCATCTTTAATATCATTTTTATTTCCGTCTCAAATATAAGATGAAAGTATAATTTAATTTCTGGATAAGATTAAAAAATTTAGCTTCTTCTTGGATATATTAACAAATTAAATTAGACAACTCCTTAAAAATATACATACATATAAGTAAATCTAACTCCTATATATGGGTTTCAGGGTTTAGGGTACGTTCAGGGTTTAGGGTACGTTCAGGGTTTAGAGCTATTTATTTACAAAACACAAAATTGCTTAACGAACCTCGAGCCGAAAAATCTTGTTCGTAGGCTAGCAAGACTCGATATAAATAATAATTTAATATTATTATTTTTAATATATACTATTTATACTATATTATAAGTTATAATATATATTAGATATATTATAATTATGTCTTGATGGGCCACTTAGAAAAGCTTTGGCCCATAATATTATTAGTGTTGTACAGTATTATTATTAGTTATAGTATATATACATATATACATGTGTATATATTTTTATTCTTTCACCTAGTACATTTTTATTACCAATTCTTACCATAGGTCCGTAATTGATGGTATACATATATATACATGTGTATATATTTTGCAAGAAATGGCCTTAATTGGTTTAGGGATTAGTCTTCAATCGTTTAGGGTTTACGATTAGGGTTTAGGGTTAATGGTTTAGAATAGAAAATGAATATATTATCATTATCCATCATAATGAACCATATGTGATGGTTTTATATTGGACATTACTTCAGTAGTTATAGTTCATCACAATCCATAAATTCAAAATACTAAAATCATTAATGTAGCAATATCTTTTAGATAAGTATGTTGTATATGTACACAATGACACATGAAAAAAATTACTCAAACCATCAACACCTCCAATAATTTCATCTCGGTATGAATGCTTATACAATACACTGAGCTACTAATGTCTCTAGAGAAAGAATCATCATACAAAAAATATAAAACACATAATACAAAATAATTGTTCAGAAGGTTGATGGATCTTTCACACGTTTTTGTGGTTTTTCCCTTTTTCCCCACCAGATTGATATCGTACTTTCCGAATCGCTCCAGGCTTTTGTGGCCTTGACAACCATCCACATTGTCGTGCTCCAAAATCTCTCACTTTCACATTCCACTCACCATCGTATAAATAGTATATCAAAAAATCAGATATTTTCCTACAAAAATAAAAAAACTCAGTTATTACAAAATACAATAGTAATGAATGACATCAAAATGATAGTAATTTATGTTATATCGTACATATAATACACCATTATTTTTTTCCCCTTTTTTCAAGTCAACCATTATCTCAAATTTAACGAAATCGTTATAAAAAATTGAAGTCATAAATCAAATATACTTAAAGAGGTAGATCAAATGGATCAAATACAAATTCAAACAAACACCCAAACTTTAAATTTCATGAGAGAATCTCTATCGAGCATTTCGTCGAATACATTGCCTTCATTCATTATGTAGGCATCTCCATTAATTTTTTCAACACACAAATCACAATCCAATTAATTTTACAATCACAAAACCACATGCTAAGAGCCTAAAAACCACCTTTTCAATACAAATTAATGAGATAATCTCTATCAATCATTTCGTCGAACACCTTGCCTACATAATTCATTATTAATGAGATAATCTCTATCAAGCATTTCGTCGAACAACTTGCCTACATAATTCATTATGTAGGCATCTCCAACAAAATCAAACACTCAAACTTTAATCAAACACTAAATTCTTAATAACATTAGATACTCATTTCTCTTACCTCTACGCTGTTGGGATACTACGGGCCCAAATTGGAGACGAAAGGGGGCCCGAACCCTGAACTGAAAACGTGTCGTTTGGCCCGACATTGGAGTATTTTGCAAGCTGACAAACGGGATACATGGTAGAGGGGTAGTTGAGGTAAAAGTACCTCATTTACGCACTTGTGAAGAAAAAAGGATTGTTATGTTTCCACAATAAACCATTTTTAAAGTTGGGGGACTAAAGATAACAAATTTTGAAAGTATAGGGACTATTACGCAAGACTTGGATAGTTTCAATATCCAGTATTTATGCAGTATAGGTGTATTGTGACAAGCCATATGCTTCTTATCATTAGTAAGGGTAGTTTGGACTTTTACAAGCTAAAGGGTCCCACATAAGCATATGTTTGAATAGTGGAATGAGATGGAGCTTATGCACCTTTTCTTTATGCATTATAATCCCTTTTGCCTCATTTTCCCTTGTTTGGACGCCGACGGGTTTATATTTCATTTTGCTCATTTTCTAAAAGGGGAAAAACCAATCTCCGCCCTAATTGTAATTAGGATCGGAAGACGTACCAATCTATCCGATACTCGATTTGAGCTCGATTGCTAATAGTTCATTTGAGCTCGATTCGCCAACGTACCAAATCAAACTTAAACAACTTTTTGTGTTTATATGTTTTGAAGCTCGACTCAATTAGTAAAAAAATTAATAAATACATATACAAAAAGTCAAATTACTCGAGCTCGATTCGTGCTCGGCTTGATTAAAGCTCGTTTGAGCTCACCTCGATTAGGGTAACTCTATGCTACACCGAGTCCAATGGTCCGAGTGTGAAATCTGTGTCTATCTCTCTCACACAAGTGTGTGGGGACCACACACAATACACTTTATTGTGTGAGAGATGTAGACACCAGGACCATTGGTCTTGGTCTAGCAAAGATTTATCCCCTCAATTAACAATCAAACAAGCTCAAACACAAATTTTAAAACTCGAAAGCTTGAACAACTCGCTGGCCTCGACTTGATTCGTTTACACCCCTAATTTCTTCAAAAGTCTCTTGGGAGATAAAAACTATCACCAAACCCAACCCCGTTCTAGTTCATAAAACGATGCACACGGCCTTCCCCAAGCATTTTTGTCCACAAAATTTTATGTAAAGATAAAAATATCATTAAGTTCTAAAACTATTTACACTATAATTTTTAATAAGACCGTCAATTGAGTTGGGCTTGCCCAAAGCCCAATGGCTTAACTCGTTTATATTTGAGCTGAGCTAAATTAAATATGAGTCGGACTGAGTTTGAACCTTTAGACTAAGCTCGATAAACTTATGAGTCGATCTATGCAAGAGAGATGATTTAGAAGTTAGAACTTTCCAAGTGAAGAGCTCTTTATCTTGCAGGAAGCAGCAATTGACAACTGTAAAACCACAATGCATATCCTCTAAATGGTTTACATTACTAGTCTCTGCTACACATACAATCGACATTAAAATTTCAACAAAACATATGAGAGGCCGCCAACCACCCCCCCCCCCCCCCCAAAAAAAAAAGAGCTCCAATGGAAAATCACTGACAGTCGACTCTAATGACCAGAGCCATCCCGCCTCCACGGAGGAGAATAATTTGGTGGTGTAAAGTACCAGATGACATTTTTATGGAAGAGGGTCAAATTGAAGAAGTTGGGATGAGGAGCTCTCGGAGGATGACTTCGACATGGCCTATTAAGGGGTTGCTGAGGAGCCCAAACAATCGACCTATCTTGAATCTCTGATGGGTGCAGGCCAAGTTGATAGCAAACTCCGGTTTGACAAATCCAAAATGCTCAATATCGGAAAAGTTAATGTTAGGAATTTTGATATATGTTATTTTTACACTAGTTTTCCCCCGTTTATCGACTTAGTTTTGATTGTTTCCTTGATAATTTGATCACATATGATGCTTTGACCCTTGTTTTCTCATATTTTATAGAATAACATAACATTTGGAGGAAAAGAACAAGGATTGAAGATAAATCATGCATAAAGATACAAACTGTCTGCGCAGTGATAGAGTTTATTGAATAGAGTTCTCTACCCATGTCCAAATTACACACTTGATTTACCAATGGAAATATAAGAGGCAAAGGTACATTTCTTATGTTGAAGACAAAGATCAGATATGTAGGGAAGGAGGTGAAAACGTCATCGGAAGAGACGTCTTACGATGGAGTTTTCTCATTCAGTGACTTGTGAGACAATTTTGTCATATTTAAAGTTTGATTTCGGCCCTAGTGTCTTCTGGAGAGTTGTAGATCTTTGTTTTAGGATTCTATAGCAACTTGAATCAGTGAATTCCGACATCGGTAGAGAAAGTTATGCGAAGTTTACCAAAATTGGCTGGAGCAGCAGCGGACGAACGCCGAGGCGTTCATCCACGAACGCCGCGGCGTTCACATGCAGTAGCCAACGCCGAGGCGTTCAACAAGCGAACGCCGCGGCGTTCGCGGCAGTGGGTTGGCCTATAAATACCCCTTTTAGCCATTTTTTACCCTAACTCACCATAGATAGCAGCAGCCACGCCAAAAGAGAGGGAGAGGGAGCTTGGGAGAGTGATTTTGAAGGTCAAAACGTCTACTTGAAGGCCCGGATTCGTGAGAAGACGGAGAATTCAACGAGGAACCACATCTCTACAAGAATTAGGGAGTTTTTACATATTTATTTCTTGAATTTGTTCAAACCTCTTATGACTTGTATGATTTATATTTGCACTTTTGACATGAATATGAGCTAAACTTGTTTGATTGAGGCCATGGATAGGCCATTTATGTTATTTTGATTGTTGATTTGTTGGTGTTTATTGGATTAATTTTGGTTTTAGCTATGTATTCAATAGTTGAGCTCAATGCTTCGCTTGTTTGATCACCAAGTGTTCGATAAAATGCCTAGGTTAGAGATCGAGTGATAATAACCTAGGGAAGATATAAACATTGAATACCCTATAGTTAAACCGACTAGAGATAGACTCGGTTTCTTTAGGTGGATTTCCATTCACGTGGGGAATTCCTAGACCTTAAATGCATCCTCGTTAATCGGGTTTTCATATAGAGATATATAGGAAATCGTTACCAAGGGTAGGGTTGCTATGCCAAGAGATTGGGTGGTACGTACGCTAGGGAATTTCGCCTTAGCTAAATCAATCTAATAATCCAATAGAACCTAAATCACAATCGAAATGCATAATTGGTTGAACCATGTGCCTTGATCGCTTCTCTCTATTGTTTCCTCCCCTTATTTGGTGTGACGTTGCCTTAGTTTATTTTCTAGTATTTATTAATTAGTTAATCAACCTTTCTATCAACCGATTTAACTTAGAATTGAGTAATATAGTAGTCTCGGTACTTAGATTATAGTTGTCCCTGCGGATACGATAACCCCGGACTTAACCATCCACTTTACTACTTACACGACCTAGTTCTCTTGCTAGGATTTTGTCGTGTCAAATTTCATGTTAGATGTTTTGATGATGACAAGATAGGATTTTATGTTAGACCCCAAAAATGTAGGTTCATGCTTTCATAGAAATATTGTATAAGCGTTTGAAAGTTTACTTACTTTGTTAGGCTTGTAATTTTTATCTTTATAGATTTTAGACTAAGTATTTAATACCAAGTCACTGATAGAATTCTGAGTGAGTCTATCAAGGATGAATTTGAAGATCAGCGTTTGAAGTCAAGAGAAGATAAAGATTTGCTTTGAGCGTCTGTCAAACGCTAAAAGACTATTTCAGGATTTTTGGCCCAAGCGTCCAGTCAAGCGTCCAAGTGACTCAAGCGTCCAGTCAAGCGTCTAGTCAAGCGTCCAATCAAGCGTCCAATCAAGCGTCCAGTCAAGCGTCCAAGTGACTCAAGCGTTGACTCAAGCGTCCGAGCGACTCAAGCATCCAGCTTTCAGATTCACCTGAAGGATAAAACCCAAGTTATCAAGGACTTAAATGCAATCACCAACGGACATTTATTTCCAACGGGAAATAAATTCAAAATGCATTAAATGCTTGATAAATGCATTAAATGTAAACAAGATAGTATGACTTGTGGACAAGCTACCTTTTGACTAGACTGTCAGCTTTTCAGAGTTCAAACCTGCTCCTGTCCAATTGGAACCAGCAGATTTTCAGAAATGTCAGAATGGGACTATTTGACGCGCTGCGAAAGAGACACGCGCCTGATTGTGTCCAACAGACAAATCCCAAGATCTCTATAAATAGTACCCTCAGCAAAACTTTAGAGTGTAAAAAAAAAAAAAGGGTCAAAACTTTGCTGAAATTATTTGAGAGAAAAGCTAAGAAACCCTATAGCCAAAATCCTTCAAACTTCTCATATACATTCCAAAGACAGTCACAGATATCTCAAACATCTTCAAAGAAGAACCCTAAACTCCTATTGAGATATCCCAAGTTGTTTGAACTTCCCAACGTCAAACAAATCCGTGACATACACCCCAACACCTTTTATCTGAGTGAGAAAGTGTGTTGATTCACAAGCAGTATTTTTATGTAAAAGAAGCTTGTTGAAGAAGGTCTTTATTGGAGCTGAAATCTGTGTGATCAAGGAGCTCGAGATCGTCTTCCAAGGATAGAAGTGTCTTGTAGCAGAAATCTGTGTGACCAAGGAACTCAAGCCATCGACATCCTTTTGTTCCCTATTTTGTAGAAGTCTCTGTGTGACTCTTCGATAATCAATCTAGTAGATTGCCTCCGAGTGCAAAGGAGAAGAAGGATGTAGTTGGGATTACACCACCCAACAAACCTTACAAATATTGTGTCATTTACTTTACAGTCAATTCTCTTATTTATCATATCATTGCATAAATTGATTAAGTAAAACACAATCAAACGCTAAGCAACTAAGAAACAACTTGTGACGCTAAAGATTTCCAAAAGAAAAGACTCTAAAATTATTCCGCTGTGCTAACACTGATTAAAGCAACTAAGAACTGAACGCTTAAACCTACTTGGTTAAAGTATTCAAATCTTGAAGTCTAAGTTAACTTTCTAAAAACAGTTCTTCATCAGACACTTAGCCTAAGCATCTATATTTCAAGTAAACGCTCAGTCAAGCGTCTACATTTCAAGCGTCCAAAACCATTTTAATACGAAACTTTTTGAAGTCGAAAAAGACTTCAGGGTCTATTCAACCCCCCCCCCCTTCTAGACCCTTTCGTATGCCACTTGGGACCAACAGTTAAGGTCTTGACCCTGAATGAAGAATGCTCTTTCTCACGACTGGTCCTGGAGGAATCATACACGGAGGAGATCCAAAAAGTGTGGGAACATACCCTCATTCTCAGAATGTTGGGAAAATCCATCAACTATAATTTGTTATATGCCAAGATTAATAACCTTTGGAGGTTGCAACAAGAATTTGAGTTAATGGACTTGGGCCACAGTAGCACTGAAGCTAAGGGATAAGGAAAAGGCTGAAACGATTTTGCTCGGTGATATATGTTAGAAAATTTCTTGTTAGATGTTTTGATAATGACAATTAGGATTTATGTTAGACCCCAAAATATGTAAGTTTGATTTTATTAGAAATCATGTATAAGTTTTGATCGTTAGATTTGTATAAGGCTTTATTTGTTTTTATTCTAAACTGTTGGGCTAAGTATTCTTAGACTGAGCGTCTGATATTATTCTGAGTGAGTTTATCAGTAGTTAGGTTTGAAGATTCAAGCGTCTGAAGTCTGAATGAAGATGAAGATTTCTAGTAAGCGTCGAGCTAATTCAAGAGTTGATGTAAAGATTTAACTAAGGATCATTCATTGTTGAATGAGCGTCTATCAAGACAAGGATTCACCTGAATTTATTCAAAGTCCAAAAGGAGTTAAATGCAATTTTACTCAGAGCATTAATGTCCAATGGGCATTAATTTTAAATGCATTAAATGTGATAAGCACTCCATGACGTACAGAGAAGCCTTCCTAGTGGACTGTCAACTTTACAAGTCTGCGGCACCAACTTTTTGCAACAAAATTTCAGGGAAAAAGGACAAAAGTTGTTCAAGCGCGAAAGTGAAAGACACGCGCTTGACCATGTGTCCAACGGACACTTTACCCGAGAAAGCCTATAAATAGAACTTCAGCAACAAGCTAAAATATCAACAAGCTTACAAGCCAAAACTCTGTTGCATTGAAGTCTCAATCCTTAAACTTTCAGAAAAGTTCGAAAATTCAAATCAAACATTTCTTCTGCTTTTCTTCAATCCCTGAGATAGTTAGCTAATATCTCAAACATTTTTTCAGAAGAACCCTACACTACTATTGAGATATTCCAAGTTGTTTGAACTTCTAAAAAAAATCAAACAAACCGTTAGACAAAACCCTTGTCCAGCCTCTCGATCTGAGTGAAGTCGAAGTTGGATACTTGCATTATTTTTAAGTGAAAGAAGCAAGAGGATAGAAGTGTCTTGAAGCAGAAATCTGTGTGACCAAGGAGTTCAAGTCATTTACATCCATCTCTCCCCTATTTTGTAGAAGTTTCTGTGTGATTCTTGGAGAAACACTTTAGTGGATTGCCTCTGAGTGATAAAGGAGAAGAATGACGTAGCTGGGATTACAATACCCAACGAACCTTACAAACATCGTGTTTTTTACTTACTGTTGATTTACTTATTACCATATCTTTGCATAATCGGTTAAGTAAACACTTTGATAAAATTGTTTAAAAGCTAAAAGCAACTAACTAACAAGTTGTGACACTAAAATATTTCAAAAGAAGACTTAAAAATCATTCTGCTGTGCTAACCTTGATTAAAGAACTGAACGCTTAACCTTACTTGGTTATAGTATTCAAATCTTAAGTCTAAGTTAACTTTATCAAAAAAGTCTTCAAGTAGACGCTCAGCCAAGCGCCTACAATCTTAAGCGTCCTCAATATTTTGAATACGAAAAGTTTTGAAGTCGAAAAAGACTTTAGGGTCTATTCAACCGCCCCCCCTCTAAACCCTTTCGTATGCCACTTGGGACTAACAAGTGGTATCAGAGCGGTTGAAGTTGAAATTTTTCAAATTTCTAAGCATAACTGCTTGTTTAGATCCTTGAAAATCTAGTTGCTTTAATTTTTCTTCCATGGCATTTGCAAAAGTACCTAAGTTGACCGATTCTAATTATGACTTATGGAAGGTCAAAGCATTCACTTATCTTTGTTCTTGTGAAGATGAAATGTGTGATATCATTTCAGATGGGTTGATTCAAATTTTAAAGGTCATCACTATAGCCCTGGAGCTACAGAAGAGACCCCTGACAGTTATGTTGAAAAGTCAAAGCATGAGTGGTCTACAGATGAGCGTCGGAGAACGAATTTGGATAATGTTGGTCAGAATGCTCTATATACAACCATCGGTGATAATGATAATTTGTTCAATAAGGTCAAGTCGTGCTCTACGACTAAGGAAATATGGGACAAATTGGCTATAATCTGTGGTGGGTCAGCTCAGATCAAAGAAAACAAGCTTTCGATTGCCAAGGAAATGTTTAACGGTTTTAAGACGTTGCCTAATGAGATGCTAGAACAATTGGATATAAGATTTACTGTTCTTGTTACAGAGTTGACGTCTCTAGGCATGTATTTGTAAAATGGGGAAATGGTGGTTAAGATCTTTAGAAGTCTCCCCAGTAGATTTTGGATGAAAACGATGGCTATGAGAGAATCGAACATATTGGATCTTCTAACTCCAGAAGATGCTTTTTCAGAACTCAAGGCTTTTGAGTTTGAGTTAAATTCAGCGAGTGATGCAGTTAGTTAGCGTTGCTAAATAGGTTCAGAAAGTTTCTGAAATATGAGAAGAAAGGAAAAGCTCCAAAGCATCAAGGACAAAATTCCTATCAAGCGTCTCCTCCCACTCAACAACAGCATCAAGCACCTCAATATTCTTCACCTCCTCCCTCAACGCCGATTTAGTACCAAGCGTCTTCTTCGTAGAATCTCTCAGCGCCAGTGGTCTCACAACCACAAACTGCAAGGTTAACAAATGAACAAAGGATGAAAACTAATCTTTGTTATAATTGCAGGAAGCCAGAACACTACCAGGTAAATTGCCCTTATCCAAACGTATGCAAGCCCACAAGACAGGATTACTTGGATAGAAACCAATTCAGGAGCAAACTTCGTCAACAAGGTTTGCTAGCGGAATCAGAACCAGCATCCGCGCCTGAAGATTTGGAGTCTTCAGAAGAAAGTAGTAATGATGATGAGCCAGTGGCTAATTCAGCGCTAATCTGTCTCATGGCCAGAGATGATGAAGCGTCTTCAGACTCATTATTTGAGATAAATACTGAATTAGCTTATCCTCTCTCTTATGAAGAATTGCTTGACAAAGTAAAAAAATATTATCAAGATGCTGCCAGACTATATCAAAATTACCCTGATGAGATATCAGCGCTCAGAGGTGAAAACATGATGCTCAAGGCAGAGTTGCAAGTTCAGCAGCAATGCATTGAGAAGAACCAATCACTTGAGAATGAAATCACTCAATTGAAAGGTGATCTTGATATGGTAGTTAAAAGAGAAGTTGAGTTGATGCTAGACTTGCTAAATCAAAGCATCTCGTCTCATCATTGTCTAAAACATCAAGAAAGCTAGACAATGTGATTGAGGTAACAAGATTATTTGGTGAAAAGACCGGTTTAGGATGCAATAAATTCGGTAAACAACCAAACAAATCCAATGTTACGGAAAACAACAAAGGAAAGGGTGTGTTCTTTGTTGAGAAAGGTTCAAAGAGTCAAACACCTATTGAATCGAAGGACAATGTACGAGGCCAAATGAGAAAGCCAAAGCTGACTCAGGCAAGGGAAAGACGAAAGTAAATATTTCACAAAGAAAGGTTTATCCAAATGTTAAAAAGGCTAAGGACAAGCCTTGCCACTGTGAATGAAATGCTAAGCGTCAAGCGCCCAAGGTGCACCCCAAGCCAGCGCCAAGGAAATACCAACGTCAATATCCACAACAATCAAGGTCATATTATCAATGCTATGATGACTATGAATACGATTATGATTACGATTACTATTATAATAGAGGATATTATTATGCACCCAAAAAACGCACACAACATAAGGTGAAACCCCAAAAGGCTAATCCTCCGGCAATGAAGACTAAGCAAATATGGGTCCCTAAAGTTCTAATTTAAACTAACGCTACAAATGTGAAAGGACCCTAATCACAATGGGTACCTAAAAAGAACTAGAACTGCCCTTTGAATATAGGTACCTAGAACCAGAGCCGATACATCTGTTTAGTACATCGATAGTGGGTTGTCAAGGCACATGACAGGCTCAAAGGATCTTTTGATCAACTACCAAGCATAAATACCTATTTAATGTATTAACTTCCGTATATCATTAACCAAAGCCCAGCACCCGGTTAAATTCTTATTATCCTCAGCAATCCTAATCATGTTAATTGTAACGAATTAGAAGCGACTAAGGATAAACAATAGTAAGCAAGCGCCAACTATTTAATTTACTCTAATGTTTCCCTTAGGTTATAAACGAAAATTGGGATCTAAAGAAAACCTAATTGCTACATACACAAATAAAACAATTACGGATTAAAGATTTGTATAGTAATAGATAATACTGTGCACCTTAGATTATTATAAACAAGGAACATTAAGAATAAGAACAAAAGATAATCAAACCATGATAAGCTCCGTGTCTCACAACATGTATCAAATTATGAACTCCCTTTGAGAAAAACTTAGCTACTCATAATTCTAAGCATAAGAAAATACTATTTTTCACTCTCTTCTCTTTGTTTTCTTCTTGTTTTTGTTGTTCTTCTTAACTCTTGCAAGACATATTTAGGCAATGAAAAAGCATAAGTCATGGAGAATAATTTTCAAAGTGAATATATTCTTCCTTTAACATAAATGGAGTTTTGAATTTGTCACCTCTAATTAAAATTTTCATTTGTAAGTGCTTTCATTTTCAACTATTGACACATAACTCTAGTTATGAATTTTTCACCAAAGCTGCGCATTAGTCCATCCAGAACAGAAATCTTCATTAAATTCTTCAACACTTTTGAGCTAACTTCCGACTGGGTCTGGATTTTCATAAGAAATAAACTTTGTCTTGCTTTCCAAAGATAAAATTCAATAGAAATGTCTGCATCTCCAGATATATTAATATTTCCGAAACATCGCCAAATCTGTCATTTTGATTGAAATTGATATTTTGCACTTCAACTCTTGCCCAAATCACAAAATGAGATAAAATCAGTTCCAATGGCCATATAATCACAATAAAATGCTAAAGATAGAGGTAATAAAATATATAAATATTGCACTTATCAGGTTTAACAATTAAAAACAACCCAACATGCTTTGTGGCTAAAAATGAATTTAAAACAGGTTGGTTATGGCATAGAAAAATGAATCACCTCAACTTTAAGACAGCTTATAACGCTAAATCTTGTAGAGGAATTACCTAAAGGACCTTTTCATAAGGATCGCCTTTGTGACACTTGTCAAATGGGCAAACAAGTTAAATCATCTTTCAAGAGAAAGCCTTGTCTATCTACCTCTAGGATACTTGAACTACTTCACATGGATCTGTTTGGACCTGTTCAAACGATTAGTGTGAGTGGCACAAAGTATACTTTGGTGATAGTAGATGATTTCTCTCGATTTACTTGGGTGGAATTTTTTTCATCCAAAGATGAAACATGTGACAAGCTCACAGTGCTTATTCGACAACTTCAAACTTTGAAAAATCTCAAGGTTGCAAGAATGAGGAGCGATCACGGTACTGAGTTTACTAACAAAGTTGTTGAGAAGTTTTGTGCAGAGAATGGAATACATCATGAGTATTTCGCTCCTAGAACTCCTCAACAGAATGGTGTTGCTGAACGTCGGAACGGAACACTAAAGGAAGCCGCTAGGACGATGTTAGTGGAGTCCAAGCTTGCTCCTAGGTTTTGGGCCGAAGCACTCAATACTGCGTGATATACTCAGAATCGTTATATGATCAACAAACAGCATGGTAAAACACCATATAAACTATGGAAGGGACGTAAGTCAAATGTTTCACATTTTCACGTCTTTTTTCAAAATGCTTTTAATTCATAATAATGGATCCCAAAACCTAAAGACATTTGATCCTAAAGCGGATGAGGGAATCTTTCTAGGCTATGCCAAAAATGGAAAGAATTTTCGAATCCTCAATAAGATCAAATCGAAGGTTGGAGGAATCTATTCATGTTGTTTTTTATGATGCTAACCAAGAGCCGAGTAAGGTTAACGCAAATGATGTAGGAGTTGAAGATTTGTGTCATCAAGCGTCAAAATTAATTATTGATGATGAAAGTGACGACGATGATGAGATCTTTGTGTCCCCTCCTAAGATTACTCGTGAGGTTATTAAGGATAATATTGTAAGATCTGCTGATGATCATGAAGAGAATGATCATCAAGAGCAAAATAGAACTTGTGAACTTGAAGCACCTGTGCAAGAGGTTAATGGGAATGCAATACAAGATCAAGCACTGAAACAACCTCTAAACCCATTTTAGCCAGATAGACTATGGCTATGTGATCATCCACCAGAGCAAATTATTGGAGATATTGGGGCTCCTGTGAGGACTAGAGCCACTACATTCAATGAGGCCATGTTCGCGAGTTTCTTATCTCAAATGGAACCTAGGAAAGTGGATGAAGCGCTAAGTGATCCTAGTTGGATTGAGGCCATGCAAGAAGAGCTTAATCAGTTTGAGCGTAGTAAGGTTTGGAGGCTAGTACCCAGGCCAACTCACCAAGGAGTTATTGGAACTAGATGGGTTTATAAAAACAAGATGGATGAGAATGGTATTGTTATAAGGAATAAAGCCAGACTTGTCGCTCAAGGATATTCCCAAGAAGAGGGTATTGATTTTGATGAGACCTATGCTCCTGTCGCCCGTCTTGAAGCAATTCATATGTTTCTAGCATATGCAGCGTTCAACAAGTTCACAGTGTATCAAATGGATGTGAAGAGTGCTTTCCTAAATGGTAAACTCCAAGAAGAAGTTTATGTGGAGCAGCCTCTAGGATTCATCAACAACCATGGCAAGAGTATGGTCTACAAGCTAGATAAGGCGCTCTATGGCCTTAAGCAAGCACCTCGAGCATGGTATGCCACTCTCTATTTTCCTTATTGGTAAAGACTTTTCAAAAGGCAGCGTTGATACAACGTTATTCAAAATTACCAATGACGAAGATATTCTCTTAGTCCAGATATATGTCGATGATATTATTTTCGGATCTACTATTAAACGTCTGTGTGAGAAATTTTCAAAAATGATGTAAGAACAATTTCAAATGAGCATGATGGGTGAATTAACTTTCTTTTTAGGATTACAAGTTAAACAACTCCCTAATGCCATATTTATTAACCACGCTAAATATACACGAGATATGATTAAGAAATTGGTATGAAAAATGCATCATCTTCGAAAATTCCAATGAGCCAAACGCTTAAGCTAGATAAAGATGAAAGTGGGACGAAGGTTGATATCACTAATTATAGAGGTATCATTGGATCACTTTTTTATCTTACTGTTAGTAGACTTGATATCATATTTTTGGTATGCATGTGTGCACGCTTTCAAGACAATCCTAAAGAGTCACACTTAATTGCTACCAAGAGAATTCTTAAATACCTAAAAGGCACACAACATGTAGGCTTATGGTATCCAAGGGACTCTCCTTTTGAACTAATTGGTTACTTAGATGCAGATTTTGCAGGATGCAAAATAGACCGAAAGAGTACTAGTGTACATGTCAATTTCTAGGTGATAAGTTAGTTTCATGGCATAATAAGAAATAATAATCGATAGTTACCTCTACAGCTGAAGCCGAATATGTAGCTGCATGATGTTGTTGTGCACAAATTTTATAGATGAGGCAACAACTTAGAGATTATGGTATAATCCTACGTCCAACTCCTATCCATTGTGATAACCAAAGAGCCTTAACCATGACTCAAAACCCTGTTCTTCATTCCAGAACCAAACATATTGACATTAGATATCATTTTCTTCGTGATCATGTTCAAAAGAAAGATATCTCCATGCATTTCATTGGAACTGACAAGCAACTAACAGATATCTTCACCAAAGCGCTCAATGAACAACGCTTTCTCACTTTAAGAAATGAACTAGGTATGATTGATTTAAATGTTTAATCATTCTGCATCATATTTTTCTTAGGCATACAATTTAGGGAGAATCCACTTTATTTATGTCTAAAAAGATTTTTGAAAAGTTTTTGCAAGTTATCAAATATAGAGGGAACCTTAAAATTGTACTTGTACAAGCCCAGTAAGTGTCAATGATCAAAAACGTTTTCTATTTGCATAGATCATCAACGCTCACTATTTGTGCATGATAAGTTGGACGCTCAAAATTAAAAGACTTTAACGTAAGCATCAACACAATGTTTATCGGATAAATTTATTAAGCGTTGAATCTATTTCCCTCAACACTAAGTAAAGGTATTTATAAAATCATGCATTATTTTAAAATATTTAGTGACGTGATGGATAGACTCAAAGATTTATTTTGATCTTTATTCACACGCTCCTATCACATCAAAATGGCGGGTAATTAATTTTTTTTCAAAATGACGGTTCAGAGTCAGTACGTCTTTGTGTACGTGTCAGTGTACTACGAGCGCGTGCGTTACACTCTGAAAATGCCAAACGTTTTTCAAAAATTACTCCGGACGTGAAAAATTTTATACATGGAAGTTGCCAAATGTAACTTTACTTAGTTTTCGGAATTTCACATCCGTAGTTAAAGCTTGAAATGGCTGAGATTCATCAATTTTACACATGGCAAAATCATATTGATGAGAGAAACTGCAATTTTCAATTGTTTCATTTAAAACAATTTTATTTAAAAATTACTTCCACTTTTTACAAACTCTCTGCGAAAAAACTCTCTGTCTCTCTCAAAGCAAAATTCTTCGAATCTCTACTCTTTCAAACAATCAAAAGGCACCCAAGAAATCCGTCAATATTAGTGAAGATACCATCAATTATATGAGTGTAACCCTGAAAAATCACATTAGATGTGACACGAAAACCACACACATCAAGGATGTGAAAGGTATTGCTTGTGTCAAGCATACAGTGGGAGGAATAGAGGATTGTAGATCCTCTTGTCTTGCGTTTACGAGTATCCTCGTGTTTGTTATACCTTGGAATGAAAAGGATCGTTTCATAATATCCCACCTTCAAGGTGAAGGAGTTCTTTTATGAAAGAATGGGGACAGTAATGGAAACTAGGAACTTGATAAACATAAACACCACTGGCAGTTAAAATGAATAGACTAGTAAACTTAAAAACCTATGAACACAAGTTCCATACCCTTCGAGACGAAATATTCTGACGGGGAGCATGACGAAAGTCAAGAAAACTTGACAAGTAGTGGAAGCCGGCCTAAAGCGTAACTGCTTCAAAGATCAATCTATTGATTGAATCTTTTTTGAACATAAGTTCTAAAGGTTAATAGGTGTACAACTGGTTTGTTAGTGTCATATGTTGGCAACGTTGCATGAATAACATACATCTGATCATCATCTCAATTTTCCAAAAGGGACTTAAAAGGGAATAGCACGCCAATTGCACAAAGATAGCAATATATATGCGGGCCATTAGCTTGCCATAATCCTTTTATGTCCAAACGCATTGGCAATATGTTGACTAAGCTCAATATGGAAGAATTAAAAGGTAATTCTTCCTGTAAAGCATAACCGAAAGGTAGATGCAATTCTATGAGTTAAAATTGGTGTTGACTAATACATCTCATGTATATAGTCGAACCCCTATTTGATCAAATGGATTGGATTGAAGTTGTTTATTGGAAAACAACATGGAAAATTGGAACTAGAAGCTCTAATCTTAAGACATGAACTTAAGTGATGATCGATGATTTGTTTTATGCCAAATGGAAAAGTAAAGGCTGAGGACGTCTCTTAAGAAGAGACAGAGGCCAACCCTACCATTTATGTCACACATAAGAATGCAGTGATAAAAGGTATTTAGATAGGTGAACCTGTGATGTTCTACCAATGGAATATCAAGTACACCAGTATTGTAATTATCGATAAGGGTGTAAGTTCTTAAAAAGGAGAAGAGGTCTCACCTACTATCTAGACATACCTAGTGGCAAAGTGAATAATCTGAGAGATTATTTGATCAGAGTTGACATTCGAGTGGAACAAGTCACCTCGAAGGAAACGTGGCAAATCCCTTTCACCAAAACCCCTTTGAGTAGTAGCTTTGATCAATAGGAGATCTGGACGATGGACCTGTGTGGGAACAGTAGGTTCTTGGGCAAGTGGGAGATTGAAAGTGTTATGTACCCAACAAGCCATCTGTTGGCTTGAACATTAACACTGTATCAGTCTTATCGTTTAGATTATAGCAAACCTATTACGGAATGGTTCTTTATTGTCAATTGCTCGGGGAGTATAGATAAAGATCCCATAGATTACACATGGTTAGGGGAGCGGTCGGGATACCTATGGAATGCTCTCAAAGACCGTAACCTAAATATACGTTCCAAGTCAAAGAGGCTGTGAGATGTGTTGGGAATGTACCCTCGATGCCAACGAGGAGTTAGAATATAAGGCATAAGTTTATATTGTGCAACCTCTAATTAATATAAAGGCAACAATATGTTGTTCGTATAATTCTTGATGACATCTATAAAGTTTTAAACGAACAACTAGTCCATATGTGTCAAGGCAAACCTTCGCATTCCTTAACGAGATGGGCACTGGATGGGTTTGGTACTTGATCACTTAAATAGTTCGCAAGTCAGAAAATCTCAATTGAGCATTGAAATTCGTATGGACTTATATGACACATACTCTGACAAAAGAGTGACAGTCGAATACTATGGGATAGTGGGAGTTTGTGTCTTAGATACATTGATGGGATTAGTGTATTCGAACATGACTCGTAGTAATCCGATCACACGAGTTTTTACTTAGTGACGGTCAATGATTGGATTACTGATTATGAAGGTATGCGTGAGCCTTAGACCTAAGGAGTTACGGTCATAGTGTGCTTGTGACGTTGGATTCTGTCACTAGAGTAGTTAGGCCCAAATCACCCGTTGAAAGGTGGGGTCGACCTCGAAATGCTTTCCAATGGGCAAGTAGCATGTGAGGTGATTACCAAGAGAGAATTCACTGTCTTGAAAGTAAATGAGAAATATCCTATGCGATCATAGGTAAAAGAGATTGAAAGTCTCTGGGCAGAGCTGATGAACTAACTCACGTTTAGCAATCTCATATTACTATGATTCTTAAGCATAGTATCGAGTCCTATGAATTTGACATATTCCATGACTCTCACTCGATCGGAATACGTCAGTGAAGGGCTTATGCTCATACGGTATTCATAATCTAGAGGTTAGTAATGACATAGTTATTTCGTACTTGATTGGGCTACGATGTGGGGCCACGGTGCTGGCTAGGTGTCACCCACATCCTTTGATATCCTCCTATTGCCAATTGAGACAAATCTAAAGAGTCGCACTATAAAGGAATAGACGGGAAAATCAAGTCTTGTATTTGGAGGGTGTTTCGGTAATTTGTTCTTTGGAAGGACGAATTAATTAATTGGACAAATTAATTTAATTGGTTGTTTAATTGGATTAAACAATGGTTAATTAAATTAATTAGTTTGAACATTTAATTGACTGGGTTAATTAAATATTTAAACTATAATATTAAATGATTATTTATTTAATTAATTAATATTCATTTAATCAATATATATTTAATTGGATTAAATATTAATTGATTAAATTCATTGGACTAAGTTGACTGGGTCAATATAACCCAATTAATTGTCCAATAAAGCCCATATGGGCGTGTGTGTGATCCGGTCGGTTTAAGTTGGAGGATTTATTTAATCCTCCAACACAAGCTAGAGAACACAAGAGAGAAATCATTACGTGAAATTCCTCCACCAGAAATACAAGACAGAGAAAATATTATTCTTCCACTCTCTCTCTCACCTAGCCGCCTATGGAGTTAGAGATGGAAATTTCCCAGAGTCAATTCCACCGCGTGATGATCTAGTGATGGTACAATTGAATCGTTGTAGAAGATTGAAGATTCGCGAGGAATGAAGTTGAATACGCGAAAAAATAAGTTTTTCGTATTCATCTTTTTTCATGATTAAAATCGACAAAAGCCACGAATTGATCTTAGTTTGGGAATTCGGATCTGTTTTTATTTTTCCCTGCGCATGCTAAGAGGATTCTCAACAGTGGTATCAGAGCCAAATTTGTTCACTTCGTTGATTTTGTTTGCGTGATTTGCTTGTTTAATTTGATTATTTTGATGATTTCGAATTATCAAAAGTGAACGAAAAATCTTTTTTTGTTTAGAACAAAATCCTGCAGTTATGTATGAATCTGAAATTGGCCGAAAAAATTCTGAATTTTGTACATCTTCGGATCGGTTATACCTGGGGCTGAAATCTGTATTTTGGACTTTTTTTTGGTTGGATTGAAAATCTAAAAATTGCATGTTTTTTGAAAACTGAAAATTACGATGCTGAATTTTGGGGCTGTTTTTGAATTCCGATTTTTATGAAAATCTGGAAAATTGAAATTGAAACTGGATTGAAATCTGAATTCGCGAAAAGAATTTGAATCGGGCTTGAAATTTCTGGAAATCTGAAGCTTTGAATACGCGAGAAGCAGCAAGAATTTCCGTAATTGACAGCAGCGTTAGATGGAGATGAAGGCGTCACCGGAATCGTCGTCAAACGCTGCTGGTAATGGGGAATCGCCGGCGTAATTTGGATTTCCGGATCTGGTTTCACCGGAGGTGACGCGAGATCCGACGAAACCGATCGAAAAAATCGGCTTGGAGCAGACATTTTCTGAACGGTGATGGTGGCTCTTGAGTCGCCTGTGCACGCCGAAGACGGCGAGAATTTTTCGATAGAGTCGCCGGATTTGCGGCTCGAATTCCCGGAGAAGATTGCCGCGACTTGAGCTGCTGAAATCGACCACCAAACTGCGCGATTTCCATCGCTTCGATGAGTGGTGGCCGGAGACACGACGATTGAGGGGGCGGCGTAGGACGCCGCTGCCATGACCGGCTAAATCTCCGGCGGCGGTGCTGTAGCAGTAATGAAGAAGAAGCAACAAGGGGACTGCAATTGTTGGGCTAGGGCTACTATTTGGCTGGGCTGGGCTCAACACATATTTAATATTGTGTTGGGCTTGGCCCAATCTAATTAATCCCATATATTCGAATTAGGGCTTGGCCTATTTTTAGATTAATTACACAGAAGGCCCAACCTGATTTTAATTAAGAAGTGTTGGGCTTGGCCTGACACGAATTAATTAATTATTGGCCCAAGACGAATTAATTCAATTAGGTATTGGGCTTGGACCCAATTGCAATTGAATTATTAATTGGGTAAAACCCAAACCCAATTTTAACTATTTGGGTCAATCTTCTTTAAGCCCTCTTTGCAAGTTGAATTAAATTTAATTATTGTTAAATTGGATTTAATATATATATTAAATTATATTTGATTCACATAAATTGATTAAATCCTATTTAATCAGGAGATGGAATTTAAAAGGACAGTTTTTTCTCTGTAGCAGTTATAGAGCGATTCTCTCTTCCTGCGTGCTTGAATGGAAGTTTCCTGTCAGAATGACAAATCCCCATCACATACTAGATCCCAATGAGAGATACACGAGTGTGGAGAGTAGGAAGCAATCTTCACTTTCGTTGTCTTGCTTTGTGGAGTTCTTGAGCAGCCATCTTTCACTTTTTATTTTGGTTTAATGTTTCTGTGTTTAATTCACCATGTGCAACAGCTTTATCCCCAACAACATATCCGAATCCGTTCTTACCCAACTAATTTGTGCCCTTTACGTCATTATCTTTCTCCTTTGTTGTCCTTTGTTGTTTTGTTTCTGTTTATAATTCCGTAACTGTTTTGGTTTTCTTACTTTAGTGTGTGTATGTGTTTGGTGTTTTACTTACTTATTTGTTTTGTTGTTTGTTTCACAGGGTGTTGTTTATTACTAATTGATCCGGTATTCGATTGTATCTCTACTTCTGTCCTTGTAATCACTGGAATCCGGTGACTATGGATGCGGAAATCTGTCAGTTGGAACGAATCACTCTCTCCACTAAAGAACAGGTAGAACTAGAGATTCCTGAGGGTGTTTGGAAACCAGGAGAAAACCCTTTTGGCCGTGTCGTTGTAGGTCGTCTTGTCTCGAGAAAAACTTTCAATTTTAAGGCTTTTAGGGACACTATGGTCAGATCGTTTAAACCTGTCCGTCGTCTAGATATTGAAAGGCTTGATAATGGTCGTCTCCTCTTCAATTTCGACCACCATCGTGATTTAGACAGAGTTCTTGAAGGGGGCCCTTGGTGCTATGATAATGATCTCCTAGTACTCAAACTCTTGAATGAAAATGATGACCCTCTTACCATTTCTTTTGACTGGACTGATTTTTATGTTTTAGTTAGAGGTTTACCTATTAGTAAAATGAATGAGGACATGGCTATGTTTATTGGGAACTCTATTGGAAAATTTAAGTCGGTTGACCTGGCTAGAAAGGGGGTGGCTTGGGGCTCTTCACTTAGAATTCGAGTTAGTATCAACGTCAACCAACCACTCCAAAGGATGTCCTTCTTTAAAACCCCGTCGGGCAATATTAAACTCACCTACTCATATGAGCGTCTTCCCAATTATTGCTATGTTTGTGGTATTATGGGACATACTATGTCTTATTGTGAGCTCCAATATGGCCATGAGTTTAGAGCTCCTGATAAGGAATTGCCATATGGCCCGAAACTTCGAGCATCGGGTAACCAAAGCTATTCGTATAGGGCTACTCATCGGGGTCTTGGTATATTCTCGCCAAACCCGGACCGTTTTGAGGTCTCTACCCAATCTTCTTCCCATGGTGTCAATCCTCCTGTGCGTAACCAAGTTAGATCATCTACATCGAGCTCTCTCTCTATCTCTTCCCCGGTTTCCAAAAATCTAACCCGGGCTGATTTTGTCCACATGAATTCAAATGAAAACAATACAGAAGCATTTGGTCATCTTGGTTTTGACCACATTCTCACGAACTGGAAAGTGGGAGGCCCATCGGCCTTATACATGACACATAATAACCTTCCCGTGTCCTATCCTTTTAGCGATAGTGTTGCGACTCACTCCAAATCTTTCCAAGAATTTCCTAGTGCTACCATGCCCAGGCCCGCAGTCACAAACCATACCCAGAACAAAGTTACTAATATGGTTACCCATTCACCAATACACAAATCTGAATCTGACCAACATCTAGGACCCTTGAAATTGCCACACAAAGCCTCTCGTCAACTACGGTTTCATGACCCAACTCCACAAAACATCAATACTCCACTATGTACCAATTTTAATTATCTACCCTCCCCTTCCCCTGTTCTAATTAACATCCCTCTTCAATTTAACAACCCTTTTCCCTAATTTAAATCTGGAAAAAGTCTGCATTCCCGGATTGTGAAAAAGTCATCTAACAAATTTACCCCACGTAGCCTTAAGCGTAAAATGCTTGGCACATCAGTTATCCCTGTTGAGGTTATTGAACCATTCCCAAAAAGAACTAATTTTCAGCTGATAGATGAGTCTCTTATGCTGGAACTGTCGGGGCTTGGGTGGAGCCTCGGTAGTTCAAGAGCTGACGGATTTTATCCGTCGTTTCCACCCGTCTGTGGTCTTCCTATCTGAAACTATGTGTCAAAAATCTTCTTTTGATTTCCTGAAAAATAGACTTAATATGTTTGGTGTGAATATTGATTCTCGGGGGTTATCTGGGGGTTTGGGTCTTTTATGGGATAAAAATGTTGATGTTCTTTTACAATCCTTCTCTCTGTCCCATATCGATGCTACTATTTATCCATCTAATGGGAACCCGAAATGGAGACTCACGGGATTCTATGGTCAGCCCGAAACATCTCGACGTAAGGAGAGTTGGCAACTCCTTCGTCGTCTTAGTGCTAGGAGTCAATTACCATGGTTTGTGGCGGATGAATTCAATGAAATACTTCATTCTGAGGAACAAAAAAGTCGAAACAATAGACCTCTTTGGCAAATCCGGGACTTCCGAGAAGCCTTGGCGGCCACCGATCTCCACGACTTAGGCTATTCGGGTCGTATTTTTACTTGGTCAAATAATCGTGAAGATGAGCATCTTGTCCAAGCCCGTCTGGATCGGGGGTGTGCAAATACCCAATGGTGTTCTCTATTTCCCAATGCTTCGGTTTCAAATATTCCAACAATCCATTCTGATCATAGTGTGCTCCTAGTCCAGTTTACCCCTGTCATATCCTATAGTGGGCGTAAGAAAAAGAAACATTTTCATTTTGAATCTGTTTGGCATCGTCGTAGTGATTGTGAAGATGTTATTAAAAATGCATGGGATCCGAGTCTTGGGGGGGAGTGGAGTGATCGAGTTATCAAGAACATTTAGAATTGTCGTATAGGTCTTCTTAAGTGGGATGCTAATTCGATAATCCATTCTACTAAACGTATTCAGGAACTAGAAAACTTTATCCTCCATACTAGTGACGGCCCCATTATGACCTCTTCCAAGGCATCCGAAAAAACTGCTAGAGAGGAGCTCGAGGAACTCCGCTCTTGCGAAGAAACTAGTTGGAAACAACGTAGTCGTGCCCTTTGGATGAGAGATGGCGACCGTAACACCGGTTTTTTCCATTCTTGTGCTAGTGATAGACTTAAACACAACTCTATTCATAAGATTAGGGCTGATTCAGGCGAGTGGTGTGAGACTGAGGGTGATATTCATCAGGTTATTACTCACTACTTTGCACAGATTTTCACATTTATTGACCCAAATATGGTTGCATTGGATGAAGTCTTGGAGACAATCCCAAACCGTGTCACTGATGTAATGAACAATGCCCTTCGCCGAGCATACACAGATGATGAGGTAAGTTTTGCTCTTTCACAAATGCACCCCCTAAAATCCCCTGGCCCAGACGGTTCGCCTCTTTTTTTTCCAAAAGTTTTGGCATATCGTTGGAACTGATATAACTGCTTGTGTACTCCAAGCTCTTAATAACTGTTCTTTCTCACCTAAAATCAACTTTACGCATATCATTTTGATACCGAAATGTGCAAACCCTGAATTTGTGTCCCATTTTCGTCGAATTAGTTTATGTAACGTTATTTATAAACTTACCATTTCATTAAAAAGAAAAAATCTGGAAAAGATGTTTTTGTTGCTCTTAAACTCGATATGAGCAAGGCATACGATAGAGTTGAATGGTCTTTCTTGGAGAGGGTGTTACTAAAATTAGGCTTTCATAGAGAGGTCGTGGATCTAATTCTCTTATGTGTTCGTTCCGTTTCTTATTCATTTATGCTAACAGGTTCTCAATTCGGTTACGTCAGTCCACAAAACGGAATCCGTCAAGGAGACCCTTTGTCGCCTTATTTATTTTTAATGTGTGCAGAAGTCCTTAGTTGCATGATTCAGAATGAGGAGGCTCGAGGAAATTTGAGGGGCATTCAGATTTGTAAGGAAGCACCGAGTATATCTCATCTATTGTTTGCAGATGATACCCTCATTTTTACTCGAGCACATGAAGCGGATTTGACAGTGGTTAAGGGAGTTCTTGAAAAGTTTGCCATTGTATCAGGACAGGAGATAAACTACCAGAAGTCATCTATGGCCTTAAGTAAAAATGTCCCATTGGCTGCCGGCCATTTGTTGGCGACTGTCCTTGGTGTTACACTTGTTGAAAAACATGAGAAATATCTCGGTTTACCAGCGGTGGTGGGTCGGACTCGTGGTGAAGTTTTTGCTTCAATTCGGGATAAAGTGTATGGCAAAATTGAAGGTTGGACAACACGTTTCCTATCTCAAGCAGGGAAAGAGGTATTACTTAAAGTCGTGATTCAATCGATTCCAACCTATGCTATGGGTTGTTTTCATCTTCCGGATTATCTCATGAAAGACATTGAAAGTCAGATGGCAAATTTTTGGTGGAACAACCGCGACTCTCGAAAAATACAATGGATTGCGTGGAATAAATTGTGTAAGAAAAAAGTGAGAGGGGTTTGGGCTTTCGAGAACTAAAATCGTTTAACCTTGCTATGCTCGCGAAACAGGGTTGGAGGTTATTACAATTTCCAGATAATTTACTTAGTCGCCTCTTTAAAGCACGATACTTTCTGCACTCTAATTTCCTTGATGCACAAGTGGGTCACAATTCATCTTTTACATGGCAAAGTATTGTTTCAGCTAAGGAACTTGTTGAGCGTGGGTGTAGATGGAGAGTGGGTTCGGGGTCGACTATACGAATTTGGTATGATGCTTGGATACCTCGGCGTATGAATTTTCGTCCAATCACACCATTCCGTAGGCTGCCTCTTCATGCACGAGTTGAGTACCTAATCGATCCGATTTCGGGCTGGTGGAATGTGGATCTTCTTGATGAGGTTTTCTGGCCTGAGGATGCTGCTGTTATAAAAACCATTCCATTGGGCACACAAGCAAATAATGATAAGCTTATTTGGCACTTCATGCGTTCAGGGACTTTCTCGGTTAGAAGTGCCTATCACTTGGCACGTGATATCACACTTTTTGATTCTATTTCGAGGCCAAGTGATCGAGTAGCACCACGATCATGGCATTTTATTTGGAAAGCTGCAGTTCCACCGAAAGTCCGTATATTTGCTTGGAAGGCATGGCATAATGCATTACCCACAACATGTAATTTAAGACAAAGGAGAGTAGATATTGCATTAGAGTGTGGCTTATGTCTTACAGCTGAGGAAAATCTCCATCACCTATTTATTCAATGCCCATTTTCTCGGCAGATTTGGGCCTTGAGTTGGTTGCCAAATTGTTTAATTATGGATTGGAAAGAAAGTGTTGAGGAGTGGTTACGTTTCCTTTGTCAGGCCATGGAGCATGATCAATTCTGTTTGATCTTAATTATATGTTGGTATATTTGGTTTAGTCGAAACCGAAAAGTGATGGACAAAGTGACTTTATTACCGGATACCTTGGTTATTGAATCTCAGGCTTTTCCTCTAGCCTTTCGGGAAGCTGAGCATCCTCAACCGGAGAGCATTCTTGCACTGTCTGTTTATCATTGGACTAGACCTCCTGAAAATGTCGTCAAAATTAACTTCGATGGAGCAAACTTTACTAGATCATCTGGAACGGGTATGGCTGCTATTGGTCGCGATTCTGATGGTAAATGTTTAGCTTGGTGCAGTAAAGTGTTTCCTTTCGATACCTTGGCTGAGCATGGAGAAGCGCTTGCATGTAAAGAGGCGCTATTGATGGGTATTCGACAAGGATGGGGATCTATTATCCTTGAAGGCGAATGCCTTACTTTGATTCAAAAACTTCGTTCTCAAGAGGCCGACTCATCTTCTATCGGCCCTTTAGTTTATGATATTCTATCTATGTTTGATGCTTTCGTGTCAGTTTCTGTTTCATTTACTCGCTGTGTTGGCAATAGAGTAGCTCATTTGCTTGCACGTGACGCTTTTAGTTTCCATGAAGGGACCCTTTCGGACCTCCCTTCCCATGTCGTTGACATTGTAAATGATGATTTATCGTAATAATATTATCGTTTCTTATCAAAAAAAAATATTCACATAAATTAAGTTAAGATTTAATTTATTAAACGAGATTAAATTGGATTTAGTTTTGTTGATATTTTGAATTTATTTAATTTGCCCATCAAAATTAAATAAGATTTAATTTTGTGATTGATTAAGTGGAACTTAAACAATGATTCATGAGCCCATAGAAATTAAGTAGGACTTAATTTCACATTGATTGAAATTAATTTAATCTTTCAATGAAATTTAGTAGGACTTAATTTCACTAAAATTAAAGTGGATTTAATCATTCCCATTGAAAATAAGTGTGACTTGATATCACACTGATTGAAATTAATTTAATCTTTCCATAGAAATTGAGTGAGACTTAATTTCACTAAGATCAAAATTGATTTAATCATTTTTCATGGAAATTACGTGAGACTCATTTTCACAATGATTGAAATCGGTTTAATCTTTTTCATGGAAATTAAGTAGGACTTAATTCCACTTATATTAAAGTTGATTTAATCCTCCCATTGAAATTAAGTAAGTATTAATTTCAAATAGATTTAATATCGCTTTGATTAAATTAGTATTAATCTTCTCATGGAAATTGAATTGGATTTAATTCCATGAAGAATAAATTGAATTTAATCATAATATCAAAATTAAATTAAATATAGGTTTTGTTATGAACAAAATTAGATTTAATTGATTATGATATAGATTTTTCGACCACATAAAATTAAATTGGATTTAATTTCACTTCGATTAAATAGGATTTAGACTTAGTGACAAAATTAAATGGGATTTAATTTTGTAATAATCAAATTGGATTTGATTATCAAAATAAGTTGAATTTATGTTATGCTCTTATCGCATGTGTGCTTTTATGTTTAAATGTTTGTTATATGTGATAAGATACACATCTCATGGACTTGAATTTATGTTTTATTATGCATGCTTAAAAAATATATAGTGATTAGCCCATTGGCTCGGGCTGATCTAAATAGTCCGTAAAATGTGTAATAGTAGAATTTTCTACTCTTTATATGCATGTTAGCATGTTAGGAGTTAATATGCATTGTGAGACCTTAAATTAAAATATTTAAAATTCTCTCAAATCAAATAATACCAAGTTAGTAAAGGATGTGGGACATCCTCTCCTCCACTAAGCTTAATGAAATTAAAATTACAACCAATGTGTAATGCTTCCCAGTTATGAGGGTTATGCATTCGAAAATAATTTAAAGTTTTGTTAAGTGCATGACATGCCTTATTTGAAGCATATTTCACCCCAGAAACCGGTTAGGTTGCAAGGTGAAATTCAAATGTTAGATTAAGGAGTTAGTGGGATGAACTCGGGTAATTCACGGGCTTAGAAATCGGTTAGGTTGCGGCTTTGTGAATTATGGGGAAAGGTATTGAATCATTTATTGGATAAATTGGTGTATGACACCACTTTGAATAATCAGTGGGCCAAAAATTGGTTAGGGTGCAACCCATTGAATTATTGAAGAACTCAATACTCACTACGAAATCTATCCAACGAGATTTTTGAAAATTACAGTGGGAGTACAATGTTTCGAAAAATGTAGTGGGAGCCAAGTAAAATTAAAGTCCTGATTTTACTTGTGTACAATATAAACATCCTAATTGAATCTTGTTTATTTTTTGCATTTATTATATCTCTCTCTTGAAAATTAACTTGTTTAAAATTATGCTCGAAAATTTTGTCTGAACTAGCCTAACCAAATCAACAGATTTAGAAACATGAGGAAGGTCCTCAGTTCAGAGTCATTGATTTGTATGCTTGAAGCCAGCATTACTCAAGTCTAAGAATAAGACGATGAGTAAGGCTTAAATATAAGGGCACTGGACATGGAACTATATGTTTTGAAAACAACTGTTCTATGACCGATTTTCTCAACTTTTTGTATTCTACATTCTAGAGCTAGTGCTCATGATTGAAAACTGAAAAAATAAGAGGTGATCAATATTGGAACCAGACATGGTGTCAGGTGTATTCAAATATAATCCACCTCTGTTCTTTTATAATTCTGAACACGTTTCGATGATTGATTAGTTTCACTAAATGGTACTAAGAACGTTATCATTTTTTGACATGGTCAAGAAATGGTACTTCTTTAAGTTTGGTAATAACTTTCATGACATTTATTTTGGAAATAAGTATAGGAACAATACATCCTTACTAAAATTGTTAACACGATTTGAAAGTTCGGAATTAGTATACTGTGAATACATAAGCTAGAGAAGAGAGCGTACTGTGCTAGAAACAAACTGGAAGAATTGTTTGGCACCTAAGATTAGGTCATGCCTTACGAGCATAAAATTCACTAGTTAGGAGAAACATGGGGGTGCATGCCCATTGGGATTGGATCCCTATCCAAACTTAAGAATCTTATCTTATAGGCAAGATGACCAAATCTCCCTTCACATGGAACATATTAAAGGGCCACTCAAGTTCTAAAGTTTGTGCATACTGACGTCTATGGTTGAATATATGGTATCTTACTAAAACACTACAATTGGATTGTAATGTCAAGTGTATGATTTCCTAATTTGACCTATTCCTAAAAGAACGTAACATAGCTTCACAGTTGACACTTCCAGCGACTTTACAAATGAATAGGGTAGTAGTATGCAAGAACGAGACATCGTTGGACATGACTCATTCTATGCTAAGCTACATAGAATTACCCAATTCATAGTGAATCTTGCGCTACTCATAGGTTCATCTTGAATAGATGTTCCTCCAAATTCATTCCTAAGACACCATATCAAATGTTGCGCCAGTGGAAGCCTGATCTTAAACACGTGACGGTATGGGAATTCCCAACCTACGTAGATAAGACAAAGGTAAAGAATCTGGAGGCTTAGTCCTTAAAAGGACGTTTTGTTAGTTATCCCAATGATTCAGTGAGAGAACTCTTTTTACCTACATGATGATCAGGGGATCATTTTGGCCTTACAGGTCTGTTGTCTCGAAGATAAGATCATTCGAGAAATTGGAGAAGGTGGAAAGATTATTCTAAAAGAATAGAACAAAACATCTCAGGACACTACTATTCAAGGAACCAAACTAAGCCCATTAAAAAACAACCACCAACAATTGATATGGTAGAGTATCTCAGCCGCCTGAGAGAAGTGGTTATCTGCTACAAAGAAAGCATAAGATGTATGATGTAGCAGAGGAGAACCAAGGATACAATCCCTCTACCATGACAAATCGATGGTGGATATGGACTCTACAAGAAGGTGTCAAGGTTATGAAAGTGAAGATGGATTAGATGACTTCGAATCAATTCTAGATTCTAGTAGATCACCCCAAGATTTTTGAACTCATCAGAGGCGAGTACATCTACAAGAGAAAGATTGATTCGAATGGCACGGCCAAGCTGATGGCAAAAGGGTGTAGTCAAAAGAAGGGCATTGACTATGAGGAAGCCCCTTTGCCACAGCTAAAATCAAATCCATTAGAATCTTACTTTCGACAACAACACACCAATATTATGAAAATCTAGCACGTGGATGTGAAGACTCGTTCATAAATAGATTCCTCTAGAAGGACATCCATTTCGAACAGCCCAAGGGTTTCACATTTGAGGTCGATTATCATAAGGTCTACAAGCTATACGAATCCATTTATGGATTTAAGCGGACCTCTCGTAGTTAGAATCTTTACTTTGATGACATAATTTGGAATTATGATATCATATAAATGAAAAGAGACAATCTGTGTGCAATAAGGTCAGTGGGAGCGAGATATCATTTTATGAGAAATGATGTGGGCTCATTGACTATGTTAAGACATAAACATCGAGCATGTTCTCCATGAAAGACTTGGGAGAAGCCATCTTTGTCCTTATAATTTGCATCTATGAAAATAGGGCGAATATGATAATGGGCCCTTCCTAAGCCCTTTACTTAGAATAAATCCTAAAGCAATGTAGGAAGAAGATCTGAGAAAGGGCTCTTGTCTAGAGAGGAAGAGCAATGGGTAGACAAAAATATATCATAAAGTAATTGAGAAGAACTTAGGATATATTCTTTGTCTATGCCCATGGAGAACTGATAGTGGAAGTTTTATACTTACTCGGACCTTGAGTCTGACAAAGGAGATTAAAATTCCACTTTGGGTTAGTATTCACCCTCAATTGTGGAGTAGTAACTTGGAAAGGTTCCAAGTAAAACACTCTACTACTGAGAATGAATATGAAATGCTTTGGAGTCTTGGAGGCTGTCGAAGGAAATTGTTTGGATTTGAAGTTCATGTAGAACTTCTATTAGTCCCTAGCCTTGCATTGTCACTTTACTGTGATGAAATGAAGTTCACGAGCATGAAAGAAACCTAGGTCTCACAAATCCAGACAAATGGTGAGAGATACAACATCTCTTGAGAGATCGTTGGAAAGGGCGATGTGGCCTTGTAGAAAATAAGCTTAGCCGATTAAACGGCTAACCCACTCACTGGGTATTGTTACAGGCGGTGCTAGAGAGACAGATGGGTATTTAATACCATAGCGATTGGCATTGAGTGCAAGTGGAAGATTGTTAGGAATGTGCCCTCGATGCCAATGAGGAGTTAGAATGTAAGGCACAAGTTTATATTGTGCAACCTCTGATTAATATAAAGGCAACAATAAGTTGTTCGTATAATTCTTGATGGCATCTATAAAGTTTTAAATGAACAACTAATCCATGTGTGTCAAGGCAAACCTTCGCATTCCTTAAGGAGATGGGCACTGGAAGGGCTTGGTACTTGATCACTTAAATAGTTCGCAAGTCAGAAAATCTCAATTGGGCATTGAGATTCGGATAGACTTGTATGACTCATACTCTGACAAAGGAGTGTCAGTCGAACACTATGGGATAGTGGGAGTTTGTGTCTTAGATATATTAATGGGATTAGTGTATTCGAACACGGCTCGTAGTAATCCGATCACATGGGTTTTTACTCAGTGACTGTCAATGATTGGGTTACTGATTATGAAGGTATGCGTGAGCCTTAGACCTGAGGAGTTACGGTCACAATGTGTTTGTGATGTTGGATTCTGTCACTAGAGTAGTTAGGCCCAAATCACCCACTGAAAGGTGGGGTCGACCTTGAAATGCGTTCTAATGGGTAAGTAGCATGTGAGGTGATTTCCAAGAGGAAATTCACTGTCTCAAAAGTAAACGAGAAGTATCATATGCGATCATAGGTAAATGAGATTGAAAGTCTCTGGCCAGAGCTGATGAACTAACTCTTGTTTAGCAATCACATATTACTATGATTCTTAAGCATAGTATCGAGTCATGTGAGTTTGACATATTCCATGACTCTCACTCAACCGGGATACGTCAGTGAAGGGCTTATACTCATACGGTATTCATAATCTAGAGGTTCGTAATGATATAGTCATTTCGTACTTAATTGGGCTACGATGTGGGGCCACGATGCTGGCTAGGTGTCACCCACATCCTTTGGTAACCTCTCATTGCCAATTGAGACGAACCTAGAGAGTCGCGCTATAAAGAAATAGACGGCGAAATCAAGTCTTGTATTTGGAGGGTGTTTTGGTAATTTGTCCTTTGGAAGGACGAATTAATTAATTGGTTGTTTAGTTGGATTAAACAATAGTTAGTTAAATTAATTAGTTTGAACTTTTAATTAACTAGGTTAATTAAATATTTAAACTAGAATATTAAATGATTATTTATTTAATTAATTAATATTCATTTAATCAATATATATTTAATTGGATTAAATGTTAATTGAATAAATTAATTGGACTAAGTTGACTGGGTCAACATAGCCCAATTAATTGTCCAATAAAGCCCATATAGGCGTGTGTGTGATCCAGTGGGCTTAAGTTGGAGGATTTATTTAATTCTCCAACACAATCCAGAGAACACAAGAGAGAAATCATTACGTGAAATTCCTCCGCCAGAAATACAAGACAGAGAAAATTATTATTCTCCCACTCTCGCTCACCTAGCCGCCTATGAAGTCAGAAATAGAGATTTCCCGGAGTCAATTCCACCGCGTGATGATCTAGAGACGGTACAATTGAACCGTTGGAGAAGACTCGCGAGGACTAAAGTTGAATACGCGAAAAGGTAAGTTTTTCGTATTCATCTTTTTCATGATTAAAATGGACGAAAGCCAAGAATTGATCTTAGTTTGGGAATCCAGATCTGTTTTTATTTTTTCGCTGTGCATGCCTAACATGATTCCCAACAAGATGTGGGATATCGCTGGTCTCGCCAAGACTTGTTCATGCATGTAACTCTCCCAAGAGGTCGACGAGTTCAATTGTTGATGGCATGTATGGCAATACATGTATGAAGATTCATACCTTGATTATGGAATTGACCGGTCCCACAAGGATTCCTCGTTGGTGCTGTCGAACTTGGAGTCCTTCGGTTTCGTAGTGTGAGATAATCCTTAGACCTAAGATGTCATTGGAAAGGGTACTACCCACTATGCTTTGATATGCACGTGCACTCCAGGAAAGTCATACGGCGTGCAACCCTCGACGGCACGCGTGTATATGTGTGTATATGAATTTATATATTTTTGTGGACTCTCACCCAATATATATGTATTGGTATTTTATTCACAAGTTAATGCAATTCATCCTACACAATTTTAATTGTGAAAATTTCTCTCCATCTTTTTCTCTTCCACCTCTTTCATATCTAATTCTTTCAACTCATGTGTTGAGTACGAAGAACACTACATATATTCCTACCCCTTTTCTCATAAGCTAAAATTCAATATTCTCCTTGCGAGCACTGGTGGAGATAATCGAGGGTACGAGCTAAGATGTGGATAAACTTAGAGGTGGAACACTTCGGGCATTAGGGCAACTCCATTCGGAGAGGTGTAGCAGGGAGTGCTTAAAAAGACGCTGCTGCTTTAAGGTCTTCAAGAGGTAAACACGAGAAAACTTCCTCTAGGATAGTTTTTGAACTCGATGGTACCATGTCTACCTAGGCCTAATTTCGGGAATGCCCCTTTATTTTTTTAAATTTATACCTTCCACTACGCCGACGTCCTTGGGGGTTTGTACCGAGATCCGAACAGTGGTATCAAAGCCAAGGTTTTGACATGGCTCAGATTATTTGTACGTGTTTATGCTTATGTGCTTTAATTTTGTTTTATCACATGTAAATTGGTTTGGATTTTCTGATTTTATTTTTGGACTGATTGAAATCCTATAAATCTGAAAGTTGTTTTGGATCTGAAAAATGGATTTTTCTAAATCTAGGAATTTGCGTACAACCCTCGCGTGCCGTCGAGGATCCGCCTGGAACCGCCGCTGTCAACGGACAGCGGCAGCGCCCATGAACGGCGAACAGCCAAGCTGTCGCCGACGGTGCTGTTGGATATAGTGTCGTCATGTGCGACGGCGTGTCTACAAAGGCAGCGGCGCTGCTGCCCCCGGTGAATCGAAATGGTCCACCGTTGGGTTGGAACCCTAAGGTTTTTCTGGATTTTGATAAATTGCAATTTGGCCCCGTGGGGCTATTTTGTAATTTTATATTTTTGGGTTTAAAATGCAATTGAATGTATATTTCTGGTCTTGAACGTAAAATTGAACTTTTCAAAAGACATGGGTTTTTATTTAATTTTTGAAAGGACGAAATAAATTGGTATTTTATTGACATTCGAAAATAAAATAAAATTAAGTTTTTGAAAATGAGCTTCTTCGTGGATTTTCGAAAATGTGGTTCTTTTATTTAAATTTTGAAAGGACGAAATCAAATTGATATTTTATTGACTTTCAAAATTAGAATAAAATTGAATTTTTAAATTGGTCTCTCTTTGAAGAAATGGATTTCTTCATGTTTTTTCAAAATATGGATTTTTATTTAAATTTTGAGAGTACGAAATAAAATTTGTATTTTATTGACTTTCGATTTTAAAATGAAATTGAGTTTTTTACAAAAATTGAGGCCTTTATGATTAAATGAAGAAATGGACTTCTTCATGGACTTTCAAAGAATATGAGTTTTCTTTGAATTCCAAGTATGAGATAAAATTGGTATTTTATGGACTTTGGAAACTGAATAAAATAAGTGATTTTTGAAATTGAAATTTTTCGGATTAAATGGAAAAGTGAACTTTTTCATTGGTTTTTCAAACGTGTACGTATTATTTAGTTCTTGGAAAATTAATATGTTATTAATTGATTCCTAGAATAAAATAATATTAGAGTTTCGGAAATTGAATTAATTTTTGGATAAATGGAGAATTATGATTTTCCATGGGATTTTCTGAAATTTGTTTTTAGAAAATAATTAATTGGTCCACTAATTGAATTAGATTATCTTTAATTAAAGACGGTGTATTTATGTTTCTGAAAACATGATGGAGAATATGTATTATGTGATTAGGTGGTGATATGGGTCGAGTCATAGACTAGTCGTTTTAATTTGAGGCTTGTGTGCCATGTTTTCTTTTTTATGTACATGAGAGGGTGAGGTTTCCTTTTTCCTTGTATTGTTGTAATTTGAAGAAGAGATGAAGACATCTTGAAGACGATAATGGAGACGTTCAAGCTCGAGGAGCTGTGAAAACCTTAGTATAGGGTTCGGGTCCTTAGATTAGATTGGTCGACACCTTGATGACTCGGGGTGTTGTTAGGATTGGCTTGACTAGGATCACATTTACCACTTTGTGTATAGCATGCTTGTTGTTATTTATTGTTAATATATTATATATGATATGTTGTGTTGCATGATCACCTAAGAAAGATAAATAACTGAAAATGGTGAGACCTTGTATGTGAAAAACCCCATATTCATATTAAGTCCCTAAATGGATAAATCGGGGCCCCAGAAGTCCCTTGATTAGGTCAAGTGCTTTCCATCATTAGGTATGAGAGGGAATAGCGCGGCTTGTCATCATTGTCTCACGATTCGTGGAATGGTGGCAAGTTAAGTGTACTAATCTCACAACTAGGCCTTCTATATGACAGACGGTCATACTAGAAGTGCACACTGGTCTCAGTTTCGCTAAGGAGTCATCCATGCGTCGTGGGACCACCTGGCTACTATTATGTTGTGAGAATTTGATGGGTCGGACTTAAACGCAGACTTGTGTACGATTGCATCGTGTTCTCGTGACATACATGAAATGTGAGGCAAACATCTCGAGAACCACCTGGATGTGAATGGGGCCGTCGCGCCTGATCAAATGTTACCACCCATTGTCTCACGAGTTGTGGAATGCGGTTGGGACATTTGACGCTTGAGCCCACTGAAAATTGTTACATTTCCCATCTTTCTGTCAGTGGGGCGATGGAAATCGAAAAGCAGTGGGAGCACACGTGAAGTTAAAATTTCCATAATTTCATGTGGATATGATCTATTATTGAATGTTAATGTTTTTCATTTTCTCAAAGTAACAGTCAAATGGCTAAAACTCCACTCTTGGTAATCCTTGAAACTAATAAGCTAAATGGCCCGAACTTCCCTGACTGGTATCGCAACCTTAAGATTGTTTTACAATCTGAAAGTCTTGACTATGTCTTAACTCAACCTATTGAGCATGCACCTGAGGCAAATGCTTCAAGGGCTGCTCGTGATGCGCATGAGAAATGGCCCAAAGACGATATCTATGTGCGTTGTCTCATTCTGGCCTCCATGACTAATGAGTTGCGGAGGCAGTCTGAGAGAACACGCATCAGAGATTGTTGTTGTGCTGGAAGAGCTGTACGGCGTTAAGACATGCCGTGAGAGGTTTTCTATCTCTCTCGAGGTATCCAGAGCTCGCATGACTGAAGGAACATCGGTCACCAACCATGTGTTGAGAATGATTGCCTTGGTGAACAAACTCAATGACATGGAAGTGCCGATAAATCCTGACTTAGCTATTGATTTAGTCCTTCAGTCACTCTCTCCTACCTACGATCAGTTCGTAGTGAATTTCAACATGAACCAGTTGGTTGCCTCTCATCCTGAGTTGTTGGACATGTTGTGCACTGCTGAGGAAATGGTCAAGAAGGTTAAACCTGTGCTACTTGCTGACACCTCTTCATCTCCCACTCTTGGTAAGAAGAATAACAAGGGAATAAAGAAGAAGAAGAAGGGCAACGAACTGCAAGCAAAGGATAGTATCAAGAAAGTCAAAGGGAAAAGTGGGAAATGTTTTAATTGCAAGAAAAAGGGACACTGGAAAGATCAATGCCCTGAGCCTCCTCATGAGCGCACTAAAGGTACATTTGTTGTAAAGTTAACTTGTTAGTTAACTATGCTTCTTAAGTGTTATAACACTGTTAGGATACTCACTTACACAATGGATTGCAGATGGTGAGAAGAAGCAAGGAACAAAGAAATGAGGTCATAGTCCTGAAGATGCCAAGGAGACATTTTTTGTGACTGAGGCTGATGGACAAGAAATCATTTATTTGTCATTTTTTTATGAGATAATGTTTTGGGGATGTTTTTATCATGTTTTTGAATTAATGTCATGAACCATGTTTTA
Organism: Buddleja alternifolia; assembly: GCA_019426215.1. Classification (NCBI taxonomy): domain Eukaryota; kingdom Viridiplantae; phylum Streptophyta; class Magnoliopsida; order Lamiales; family Scrophulariaceae; genus Buddleja; species Buddleja alternifolia. Next base: position 31,906,761 of record CM033396.1, read on the forward strand.
CTCCACCTTGGTTTGTGGGTAGAGATTCAATGTTTTATTAAAGTGCATTTTATTTATGGTTTTATAATTAATTCTTATGACATGCCATCTTCGCAACATTTGACTCATATAACACAACGAATGTATGCACTGATTTAGTTGCCAAGGTCATAACCTAGGCAAGCATATTAATTTATTAGACATAGAATAATGAGTGTAACCCTAAAATAATCACATTAGATGTGACACAGAAACCACACACATCAAGGATGTGAAAGGTATTGCCTGTGTCAAGCATACAGTGGGAGGAATAGAGGATTGTAGATCCTCTTGTCTTGCATTTACTAAGGATCGTTTCATAATATCCCACCTTCAAGGTGAAGGAGTTCTTTTATGAAAGAATGGGGATAGTAATGGAAACTAGGAGCTTGATAAACATAAACACCATTGGCAGTTAAAATGAATAGACTAGTAAACTTGTAAACCTATACCCTTCGAGATGAAATATTCTGACGAGGAGTATGACGAAAGTCAATAAAACTTGATAAGTAGTGGAAGCCGGCCTAAAGCATAACTGCTTCAAAGATCAATCTATTGTTGAATCTTTTTTGAACATAAGTTCTAAAGGTTAATAGGTATACAACTGGCCTGTTAGTGTTATATGTTGGTAACGTTGCATGAGTAACGTACATGTGATCATCATCTCAATTTTCCAAAATGGACTTAAAAGGGAATAGCACGCCAATTTCACAAACATAGCAATATATATGCGGGCCATTGGGTTGCCATAATCCTTTTCTGTCCAAACGCATAGATAATATGTTGACTAAGCTCAACATGGAAGAATTAAAAGGTAATTCTTCCTGTAAAGCATAACCAAAAGGTAGATGGAATTCTATGAGTTAAAATTGGTGTTGACTAATACATCTCATGAATATAGTCGAACCCATATTTGATCCAATGGATAGGATTGAAGTTGTTCATTGGAAAAAACCATGAAAAATTGGAACTAGAAGCTCTAGTCTTAAGACAGGAACTTAAGTGATGATCGAGGATTTGTTTTATGCCAAATGGGAAAATAAAAGCCGAGGACGTCTCTTAAGAATAGACAGAAGCTAACTCTACCCTTTAAGTCATTCATAAGAATACAGTGATAAAAGGTATTTAGATAGGTGAACCTATGAGGTTCTACCAATCAAATATCAAGTATATCAGTATTGTGATTATCGATAATGGTGTAAGTTCTTAAAAAGGAGCAGAGGTCTCACCTACTATCTAGACATAACTAGTGGCAAAGCGAATAATCTGAGAGATTATTTAATCAGAGTCGATGTTCGAGTGGAACAAGTCAACTCGAAGGAAATGTGGCAAACCCCTTTCACCAAAACCCTTTAGTAGCTGTGATCAATTGGACATCTGGATGATGGACCTGTATGGGAACAGTAGGATCTTGGGCAAGTTGGAGATTGAAAGTGTTATGTGCCTAGCAAGCCATCTGTTGGCTTGAACATCAACACTGTGTCAGTCTTATCATTTAGATTATATCAAACTTATTACGGAATGCTTCTTTATTGTCAACGACTCGAGGAGTATAGATAAAGATCCCATGGATTACATATAGTTAGGGGAGCAGTCGGGATACCTATGGAATGCTCTCAAAGACCGTAATGCTAAATATACGCTCCAAGTCATAGAGGCTGTGGGATGTGGGATATCACTGGTCTCACCAACACTTGTTAATGCATGTAACTCTCCCAAGATGTTGACGTGTTCCATTATCGATGGCTTGTATGGAAATACATGTATGAAGATTCATACCTTGATTATGGAATTGAACGGCCCCGCAAGGATTCCTCGGTGCTATCGAACTTGGAGTCCTTCGATTTCATAGTGTGAGATAATCCTTAGACCTAAGATGTCATTGGAAAGGGTACTACCCACTATGCTTTGATATGCAATGCACTCCAGGAGAGTCATAGGGCGTGTATGTTGGGTATAGTCTGGTAGTACAGCAAAATAAGTGAGAGTCTGAAGGGATTCATCCAAGGTCACGAGTACCCAATATTACCTATGCTATTGAGTGAAGCTGAATGATTGAAAAGTCTCTGGCTAGAGCATTGTCTTATAAGAGGGATTGATGATCCCTGCTTAGAAGACCAGATTATTAGTGGAACCAACATAGTCATAGTTTTCGAGGCTATTAGGATTTCGATCGTCGTCAAACCCTAGGTCTTAGACGGGAAAAAGATGGACGGATTCTACTCACACAAAGATCGAAATGTGGATAGGTTTGCATTTTCATTGTTAACATCTAGGAAGTCGTGACGACGTTGCTAGACGTTGAACCACGACCGATAAGTGCCTTGGGTTAATTGGTGATATTAATCCAAGGCCTAGTTAATTATTATGAATAATTAATCTAGCCTATAGAAAGACTTATTGATAGCTTGTTAATGAGCCTAAGGGGTCACAATACTTAGTGTAGTACCTATTGACTAGTTAATTCTTTGAGAATTAATGAAGAGATTAATTAATTGGAATTAATTAATCGGGAAAAAAGAATAATTTAATTAAGTGGTCTTAATTAAAAACAATAGTCTTATAATTTAATACTGGAATATTAAATTGGGAAAGACAAATTAACTAATGGTCTAATTAATTAATTTGTGAAAGAGAAAATAAATAAATATATATATATGTATATATACACGTGGCGTGTATGTGTGTATAGATTTGGTGGGAGATTTTTTATCTTGTTCACCAAGTCTATGTATATATATGTGTGTATATAATATATATATATATATATCTTATATATTTGGTAGGATCTATTCTAATTAATTAGGTAACTAATTGATATGGAAATATCTTATAAATATATTAGGATATATATTGTGGATACGGTAAGATCTATTTAATTAGTTAGTTGACTAATTATATGGAAAGATCTTATTTGATTAGATCTTATATATTTGGGAAGAATCTCAAATATATGGAAAGATCTTGTTTGTTAATTAGTGGATCTAATTTAACTAAGGAAGAGAAATAAGATGGAAGGAAACTTAGAAATATATATATATATATATAGAATATATATACACGCCTATTTAGGCGTGTATATTTGTGTATGTGAGTTTGCATATTTTTGTGGACTCTCACGCTATATATATGTATTAGTATTTTATTCATAAGTTAATGCAATTCATTCTACACAATTTTAATTGTGAAAATTTCTCTCCAACTTTTTCTCTTCCACCTCTTTCATATCTAATTCTTCCAACTCGTGTGTTGAGTACGAAGAACACTAAATATATTCCTACCCCTTTTCTCCTAAACCATAATTCGATATTCTCCTTGCTATCACTGGTGGAGATAATCGAGGGTACGAGCTAAGGTGTGGATAAACTTAGAGTCGCAACACTTGGGGCGCTAGGGCAACTCCATCCGGAGAGGTGTAGCAAGTTGCTTAAAAAGACGTTGCTGCTTTAAGGTCTTCAAGAGGTAAACACGAAAAAACTTCCACTAGGATAGTTTTTGAATCTAATGGTACCATGTCAACCTAGACCTAATTTCGAGGATGCTGCTTTATTTGTTAAAATTTTTAGGTATTTGTAAGTGGGTGGTTTACCAAACCACATTTTATGGCACTTTGGAGACACTCTTTGACGGTACTCTATTTAATGGATGCGTCACAGAATCTAGGGCATAGCCCCAGAAGAAAACAGGAAGTCCAGTGAAACTCATCATGGATCGAACCATGTCCATCAATGTCCGATTCCTTCGCTCCCTTACCCCATTAAGTTGGGGAGTACCGGGCGGAGTCCACTAAGAGACAATCCCATTGTTTTTTAGATAATCAAAGAACTCATGGGACAAGTATTCCCCCCTCGATCCGATCGAAGAGCTTAGATACTTCGTCATGTTTGCTTCTCTACTTCATGTCTAAACTCCTTGAACCTCTCAAAGGCTTCAGACTTGTATCTCATAAGATACACGTAACCATACCTCGAAAAGTCGTCGGTGAAGTTTATGAAGTAAGAATGGCTCCCTTTAGTGCTTATATTAAGCAAACCACATACATCCGTATGGACCAAGTTCAAAAGGTTAGTAGCTCGCTCCATTTTCCAGACAAATGGTGAGTTGGTTATCTTACCCTTTAGACAAGATTCACAAGTTGGCATATCTAGCATTTCACGAGGGTCAAGCTTATCCGCCATCTTATGAATCCTATCCTTAGAGATATGGCCTAGTCTAGCATGCCACAAGTATGTATCATTTTGATTATCCAACTTTCTCTTACTAGTATGTTCCTCATGTTGAGATAATAAGATTGGAGTATCCGGGAGAACCGTGTATAAGCCATGAGACAACTTTGATTCCAATATTAAAGAAGAACCATAAAACATGGAAGCTCCATGTTTTTATAACAAAACTATAGCCTTCCTTGTCCAACAAGGGTACAGAAATGATGTTCTTAATTAATTGCGGAATGTAAAATACATTGTTCAAAATAACACGATTTTTGTTGGGAAAAGATAAGTAGATAGTTCCTACGGCCGTGGTAGCAACCCGTGCTCCATTCCCAAACTGCATGGTCATCTCCCCTAGATCGATATGCCCCCACAAGTCTAAATATGCAGCTATGGCTATAACTATTGAGGAAAGCAGTCTTCACATCCATATGCCAAATCTCATAGTTTAAATATGCATCTATGGCTAGAAGTATTCGGATGGTTTTGACCATCGCCACTAGTGAATAGGTTTCATCATAGTCAATTCCTTGCCTCTGAGTATAACCTTTCGCCACGAGACGTGACTTGTAGGTGACTACCTCTCCATCTGCTCCAAGCTTTCGCTTATAGATCCACTTGCAACCTACGAGTTTAGACCCGTTTGGTGGATCCACCAAGGTCCAAACCTTGTTAGAGTGCATGGAGTCCATCTCGGATTGTATGGCTTCTAACCATTTTCCCGAATCGACGTCCAAGGTCACTTTCCCATATGTCCTTGGATCAGGGAAATTACCATCCTCGTTGCTATCAAGCAAGAAACCATACCTCTCAGGTTGTTTTGGGATCCTTTCGGATCTTCGAGGACGTTGTGCACTTGCTACTACTTCTGGTTGTGCATCTGTGGTATCAGGTGAACCCTTTTGTGGTTCTTGAGTTTCCTCAAGTTCTGCAACCTCGCCATTTCTATCCAATAGAAATTCATTCTCTAAGAAGGTAGCGTTCCTTGAAACAAACACTTTATGTTCCAAAGAGTTGTAGGAATAATATCCATAAGATTCCTTTGGATATTCCACAAACTTACATAAGGAGGATCTTGCATCCAACTAGTTGCTTGACATAAGCCGAGCAACCCCATACCCTTAGGTATTTCATATGGCACTTTGGAGACACTCTTTGACAGTACTCTATTTAATAGATGCGTCGCAGGTTCTAGGGCATAGCGCCAGAAGGAAATAGGAAGTCCAGTGGAACTCATCATGGATCGAACCATGTCCATCAAAGTCCGATTCCTTCGCTCCCTTACCCCATTAAGTTGGGGAGTACCGGGCGGAGTCCACTGAGAGACAATCCCATTGTCTTTTAGATAATCAAGGAATTCACGGGACAAGTATTCTCCCCCTCGATCCGATCGAAGAGCTTTGATACTTCGTCCTGTTGGCTTCTCTACTTCATGTCTAAACTCCTTGAACCTCTCAAAGGCTTCAGACTTGTATCTCATAAGATACACGTAACCATGCCTCGAAGAGTCGTCGGTGAAGGTTATGAAGTAAGAATGGCTCCCTTTAGTGCTTACATTAAGTGGATCACATACATCCGTATGGACCAAGTCCAAGAGGTTAGTAGCTCGCTTTAGACAAGATTCACAAGTTGGCATATCTAGCATTTCCCGAAGGTCAAGCTTATCCGCCATCTTATGAATCCTATCCTTAGAGATATGGCCCAGTCTAGCATGCCACGAGTATGTATCATTTTGATTATCCAACTTTCTCTTACTAGTATGTTCCTCATGTTGAGATAATAAAATTGGAGTATTGATACGTGTCGAATACACCAAAATATAATTAATGTTCTCACAAGAATCTGTAGTACTCGTAAGTCCAGTTCGAACCTTAGAGATTGGTTGATCAAAATAATATTCAATGGGGAGGTTTGTTTGGATGAATGATAAAGGGCAGGAATTAAATAGGAAGTTCAATAAATGTAAAACATCGATTTAAGGATAATTCGTTCTTCAATTCAAGTTGATTATAGACACCTAAAATACTATATATTCTTTGATTACTTAGCCAAGAACATAAATAACCAGCTATTTATATCCTATTAACTTCCTTATATCATTAACCAAAGCCCAGCACCCGATTAAATTCTTATTATCAACTGACTCGATATTAAGCAATCCTAATCATGTCAATAATAGCATAACGAATTAGAAGGGACTAAGGATAAACAATTGTTTAAGCAAGCGCCAACTATTTAATTTACACTAATGTTTCCCTCGAGTAATCAATGAAAATTGGGATCGCAATCTTGACAACTCAATTGCTACGAGCACAAATCAAGCATAACAATTACGAATTATGAAGATTGTTAGCAATAGATTGTAATAGATAATCAACTAATCTGCACCTTAGATTATTATCTAAACAAGCATGAACATTAAGAATAAGAAACAAAAGATAATCAAACCGTAGATAGATAGATGAAGCTCCGTGTCTCACAACGTGTGAACCAAAATGAACTCCCTTGAATCGAAAGAAAAACTTAGCTACTCATAATTGTAAGCATAAAACTTGAAAATACTATTTTTCTTACTCTCTCCCCTCCTCCCTTGTACTTCAAGTCTTGCAAGACATATATAGGTAATGAAAAGATGCCACAATCATGGAGAGAATATATTCTCTCTTCCATTATCAAGACATGGAGAATATATTCTTCTCTTTAATATCGAAGCATGGAGAATATATTCTTCCCTCTACACTTTGATTTGTATCCACTTATAAACCATCGAATCTGACTTTGACTCCTTCTAGAAATTTGTAGATTTATGTGTTATCTTTCATTTCCAACTGGCCTTGACTGAATCCAAGACACGTAACTCTATTTATGAAATTTTCACCAAAGCTGCACAGTCTAGTCCAAAACAGAAATCTTCTGTAAATTTTTGAACACTTTCGAGCCCTTTAACTTCCGAACTGGGTCTGGACTTCTTCATAAGAAATATAGGCCTTTGTCTTAGATTTCCAACTAGATAAAATTCAATAGAAACTAATGTCTGTATCTCCAAATATATCATTATTTCCGAAACATCGCCAAATCTCCCATTTTGATTGAAATTGATATTTTGCACTCCAAATCTTGCCTAAATCACAAAATGAGATAAAATCAGCTCCAATGGCCATATAATCACAATAAAATGCTAAAGATAGAAAAATAAAATATATAAATATTGCACTTATCAAATTCCCCCACACTTAGCTCTTGCACGTCCTCGGGCAAAGACAGAGAAACTAGAAAACTAAAACTAAGACTAAAGCTAACCACTTTCGTAGATAACACGGTTGCATTTAGCATATACAACAAGCCTTTAAACCCCTAGGTTATCCCTAGTGAACGAGTTTAGTCTCGTAATGGTTTGCAGAAGATATACCCACAAAATCAATCTCTCAATGTACAAACAAGCAAGTTCATGAAATTTTCTTTCCCAACATCAATTCGTAACCAAAAATTAACAAATTTCGCTAGAAAGGTCAATCATGTCTCCACCATTACTCTTGCATTTACACAAACTTCTCAAGAATTCACTTAATTTCGTAACCACAATACTATTAATGCAACATCTAACTCAACATCATCCCTTTATATTTCCTCTATCATGAATAATAAATTAAAACGAGCAGATATATTATTATTATTATTAAGCGCACACTTATCTTTTGACGCGACTACAAACATTACTCATGAATGCACCTGGTTACTCAATAAGCAGATCATTTCATTCTCGACATACTTTGAATAGCCCTATTAGATTTCCAACACAGTAGCAAGTTTGGGCCGATAGTTCCCAGACTAAATAGTCTTAGGTTACCAAGCTTGAAAACTCCTTGGGCTTAATCCCTTCAGTGTAGATAATCCCAGGCGCTATATTATATCTTCAACATTACACAATTTACGCCTCAAGCTTTACACCGAGGAATTTCATTCGTTATTACTTTAAATCACTATCAACCAGATTCACCTTGAGGAATTTGAAGGAATTTCAGCAAGTCAAAAGTCACATACAAAGTTATGCTAAATTACGAATTCACACGAATTTCTCTAAAAGCATGTACTTCAACAATCATAACAATTTAAACACTACTTAACTTCTCTATTGAATCTAGTTTATTTTTCAATCAACCACTGATGAAGGGAAATAATTTTTCACTACCTTACGTGGCTGCACAATAAAGATTTTTTTTTTTCAAAAGATAAACAACTAACCCTTTCCTCCACACTTAAAATCTGCAATGTCCTCAATGCAACACAGACTGAACATAATACATGATTAAACGAAATTAAAAGAGATATGGAAAAAGAGCAAATCTGATGGTGGTCGTTCAGCCACTCTTGGGTTGCCTCCCAATCAACGACTTTTTTTAAAGTCGTTGGCTCGACTTTGCAGCCTTTTAATCCAAGTAAGTTGGATTGATCAATGAAACTTCTTCAATTGTCTGCTCTTGAAAACCTTCATAGAAAGGTTTGAGTCTATGTCCATTTACCTTGAACAATTTGTTAGTTTCTAAGCTTTGAATCTCTACTGCACCATAAGAAAATACGTTAATCACAACAAAAGGTCCAACCCAATGAGAACGTAACTTACTAGGCATTAATTTGAGTTTTGAGTTGTAAAGCAACACTTTTTGTCCAATCACAAATTCCTTCCTAGAGATCATCTTGTCATGAAACCCCTTGGTCTTCTCCTTGTAAATTCAGAAATTCTCATAAGCATCAAGGCAAATCTCCTCTAACTCTTGTAGTTGCAACTTCCTTTGTATACCAGCTTGATCTCTATCTAAATTGCAACTCTTTACAGCCTAAAACGTTTTGTGTTCCAATTCTACAGGAAGATGACACGATTTACAGAAGACGTTCTATATGGAGACATCCCAATAGGTGTTTTATAGGCTGTCTGGTACGCCCATAATGCATCTTTAAGTCGAAGACTCCAATCTTTTTTATTAGGATTTACAGTTTTTTCCAAGATGGACTTGACTTCTCGATTGGACACCTCGGCTTGCCCATTTGTCTGAGGGTGATAAGGTGTGCATGTCTTATGAAACACCCCATATTTTTTTAGCAAAGTGTCCACAACTCGATTACAAAAATGAGACCCCTGATCACTTATCAACGCTTTTGGTATGCCAAACCTACTAAAAATGTTAGACTTGAGAAAACCTACAACAGTTTTAGAATCGTCAGTTTGGGTGGCTTTAGCTTCCACCCACTTCGAAACATAATCAACCGCAAGTAAGATATAAACAAAACCAAAGGAGGAAGGAAAGGGTCCCATAAAATCAATACCCCATATATCAAAAATCTCACAAACAAGGATGGGCGTTTGAACCTTTTCATTCCTATGACTTAAATTCCCCGTCCTTTAACATTGTTCACAATATTTACACATGACATAAGCATCACGGAATAAAGTAGGCCAATAAAAACCACCATCTAACACTTTTCTAGCAGTTCTCTTAGGTCCAAAGTGACCACCACACGCATAAGCATGACGAAATTTCAAGACAGAGCTTAATTCAAAATCAGGTACACATCTCCTAATAATTTGATCGGAACAAAACTTCCACAAGTATGGATCATCCCACACATATATTTCGCCTCACTCTTAATTTTTTCTTTCTTAGCTCTACTCAAATCAGCAAGTAAAGTTCTAGAAACTAAATAATTCACTAAATCAGCATACCAAGGAACCATACCTTGCAGAGCAAACAATTGCTCATCCGGAAAGAATTCTTGTAGTGGCACCAGATTTTCTTTTCACACCAATCTACTCAAATGATCCGCCACCAAATTTTCAGCCCCCTTTTTATCTTTAATCTCTAGATCAAATTCTTGAAGAAGAAGAATCCATCTCATTAACCTCGGTTTTGATTCTTTCTTCGCCAAAAGATGTCTTAAAGCTGCATAATCAGAAAATACAATCACTTTAAATCCAAGTAGATAAGAACGAAATTTATCTAAAGCAAAAACAATAGACAAAAGTTCTTTTTCAGTAGTTGAATAATTGCATTGAGCCGCGTTAAGAGTCCGGGAAGCATAATGGATCACATGAGGTTGCTTGCCAACTCGTTGTCCTAAAACTGCTCCCATTGCATAATTACTCGCATCACACATTATTTCGAATGGCAGAGACCAATCCGGTGGTTGCATCAAAGGCGTAGTGGTTAGCGCTGATTTCAGCTTGTCAAAAGCGTTCTTGCAGTCTTAGGTAAATTCGAAAATCACATCTTGTTGTAGCAACTTGGACAGAGGCAATGCAATCTTTGAAAAATCCTTGATAAATCTACGATAAAAACCTGCATGACCAAGGAAAGATCGCACATCCCTCACACATGTGGGGTAGGGTAAGTTCACAATTAAATCTACCTTAGCTTTATCTACCTCAATACCTTTACATGAAATAACATGTCCTAATACAATCCCTTGTTCTATACCATAAAATGACATTTTTCAAAATTCAAAACAAGATTCGTGTCAATGCAACGATCAAGCACACAAGATAAATTTTCAAGACAAGAATCAAATGAATCCCCATGCAAAGTAAAATCATGCATAAAAACTTCAATGTACTTTTCGATGAAATCAGAGAAAATACTTATCATGCAGCGCTGAAAAGTGGTTTGTGCATTGCAAAGTCCAAACGGCATCCTCCAGTAAGCGAATGTTCCAAACGAACACGTGAATGTGGTTTTCTCTTGGTCTTCAGGAGCAATCACAATCTGGTTATAACCTGAATAACCATCAAGAAAACAATAATGAGATTTACCGGCTAATTGCTCAAGCATTAGATCAATAAAAGGTAAAGGAAAATGGTATTTTCTCGTTGCTGCATTCAGCTTGCGGTAATCAATGCAAACACGCCACCCACTTTGAATCCCGGAGGAACTAGCTCATTATTCTGGTTCTGCACTACAGTCACTCCAGATTTTTTTGGTACAACCTGAACAGGACTCACCCACTTGCTGTCTGAAATTGGGTAAATAACTCCTGATTTTTTTGGTACAACCTGAACAGGACTCACCCACTTGCTGTCTGAAATTGGGTAAATAACTCCTGCATCCAACAACTTCAGGATTTCTTTCTTTACTACATCCATCATCAATGGATTTAGCCTTCTTTGAGCCTCTCTGCTTGGTTTCGAGTCATCCTCTAACAAAATTCGGTGCACGCACATAGAAGGACTAATTCCCTTAATGTCGGCTATAGTCCACCCAATTGCTGTCTTATGATCTTGAAGCATCCTAACGAGTCATTCCTCTTGCACCATAGTCAGATTCTATGCAATTATTACTGGCAAGGTCTCAGTCTCCCCTAAGTACGCATACTTCAGATGGTCGGGTAAGGGCTTAAGTTCTAAACTCGGTGCCTGCAACACAGATGGCAGCAATTTTGTGTGATTAAATGATAACTTAATTTTTGACACATTATACGTGCTAGGGGCTGGTGGTAAGGACTGCAAAGCTATAATCATCTCTTCAACTTCATCACTAAAATTCAGATGCTCCCCGAATTGCCATAAACCACGACTGAGTACTACTTCCAATGCATCCACTTGACTTTTTTCAAAAGCCTCCTCCTATGCTAACACATCAATAATATCAATAGAATAAACTGAATTCACATCAGGGGAATACCTCGTGGATTAGAATATGCTAAATTTGATAATCTGCCCATCGAACTCCATTGATAAAGTGCCATCATAAGCATCAATCTTTGTTCTTGCTGTTTTGAGGAAGGGGCGTCCTAGGAGGATCGGGGCTGGATTTGGGGATCCATTATCTTCCATATTCAGAACGTAAAAATCAGCTGGAAAGATTAACTCGTTCAACTGTACTAACACATCATCAAGCACCCCCTCGAGGTATGCATTAGATCAATCCGCCAATTGTATAATAACACAAGTTTGTTTCAAGGGACCCAAATTAAGAAATGCATAAATTGAATGAGGCATGACGTTAATTGATGCACCTAAATCTACACGTTCAAATCTATTAGTAGTACCAATCACATAAGGGATAGTAAATGTACCTGGATCCTTACACTTAGGCGACAGTTTTCCCTGGATTACTGCAGACACATTTTCATCCACCTTAATCTTCTCGTCTCCTCGTAGCTTCATCTTCGTGGTGCACAGTTCCTTAAGGAATTTCGCATATCTCAAAATCTGACTAATAGCATCAAGCAGTGGAATGTTTACTGCTACATTCCTAAATGTCTCCAATATCTCCTTCTCTTCATCTTGTTTCTTGGATTTACTTAACATGCTCGGAAAGGGGATGGAAACAGGAACATTGTCAGTGGAATTATGCATGTTTGGAGAAAAACTTACCTTGGGAGTTTCGAGATCAATTTCAGCCTCTTTTTTCTCTGCTGATTTTTCTTCTTCCGGCACACTTTGAATTGGGCTCTGAATTTCTTTTCCGCTTGGCAAAGTTACTACACTGGCATTCTCTCTAGGATTTATGATTGTTTAGGAGGGTAATTTGCCCGAACCTTGAGCTTCCATCTTGCTCATCGAAGTTGCTAACTGACTTATCTGTTTCTCCAAATTTTAGATGTTGTTCCTTGTTTCTTGTTAAAATTGTTGGGTATTGTTAGCGAGAGCTTTGACAATTTCATCTAAAGGCATACCTGAATTCGAAGATTGATTCGTTTGATGTTGCTGTGGCTGGAAAGAATTATGATAACGATTTTGTCCAACTTGATTTCCATAACTGGATCTCGCCAGCCTGAATTGTATGAATTGGAATAAAGATCGTACTTACTTTGTTGCTGACCTGGGAATCCTCTAATGGCATTGGCTTCCTGGTTAGTATTTTCTTGCAATGTAGGACACGCATCAGTGGGGTGCCCTGTAACCAAACAAATACCACATACCTTCGCTACTTGCAAATTTCCTACGGCCATCTGATGAACTAATGAAGTTAACTCAGAAATTTTATGCTCAAGGTTAGATGTACTTACCTCGTTGACTTTTTTAGGTGTATGATCTAACCTCATGCCAAATTGCTGTGAATTTGCTGCCATGTTGGAAATTAAAGTTCTAGCAGCTGTGGGGGTTTTATCCACTAGAGCTCCTCCACTCGCTGCATCAATCATGGTCCTCTCCATGGGAAGTAAGCCTTCATAAAAATATTGAATTAATAGTTGCTCACTTATCTGATGGTGTGGACAGCTTGCACACAACTTCTTAAATCGCTCCCAATATTCATATAACGGTTCTCTGTTGTCCTTATACCACAAATCTCTTTTCTTATGTTGGCAGCCCTTGATGCTGGAAAGTACTTTTCCAAAAATAGTCTTTTGACTTCATTCCATGTTGTTATCGTCCCTGACTGAAGGTAAGTAATAAAGCCAATCTTTTGCATCATCTGCTAAGGAAAATGGCAATGCTCTTAATTTAATTTGTTCCTCGGATACTCCCGTCGGTCTCATGCTCGAGCATACAACATGAAATTCCTTTAGGTGCTTGTTTGGGTCCTCACCTGCAAGACCACGAAATTTAGGCAATAAGTGAATCAATCCAGATTTTAATTCAAAATCGACATCGAAATCAGCATATTCAATGCATAAAGGTTGTAAATTAAAATCCGGAGTAGCCAACTTCTTCAAAGTCCTATTATTTCCAGCTAGGACTTCCTCTTCGTCTGATTCACTCAAAAATAAGTGAAGAGATATGGTGCTTCCAGGTGGAGATAAGATAGATACTTCTGATTGCACGTTTTCCGCGTCGCTCGTCCTCTTAGCGTCTTTCCTCAATCTACGCAAAGTTCTTTCAATCTCTGGATCAATTTCTTGGGTCTTAGATTGAGAAAAACGAGTCATAACATACAAAGACTCAAAAGGGGGAGTAAGAAAATATCATAGGAATTCACAAATGACGAAGATTTTACAGCTAAAATTAGAAAAATTCCAAAAACCCTTATGATTTTTTTTTCAATGCACAAATTAGTCAATAAAACTTGAAACTAAGAAATATAAAAATCTAACAGGATATATATATTACAATAATAATTAGAATAAAATAAGATTTTGACTGAAAATCAATCCCCGGCAACGGCGCCAAAATTTGATACATGTCAAATGCACCAAAATATAATTACTGTTCTCACAAGAATCTGTAGTACTCGTAAGTCCAGGTCGAACCTTAGAGATTGGTTGATCAAAATAATATTCAATGGGGAGGTTTGTTTGGATGAATGATAAAGGGCAGGAATTAAATGGGAAGTTCAATTCAAGTTGATCATAGACACCTAAAATACTATCTATTCTTTGATTACTTAGCCAAGAACATAAATAATCAGCTATTTATATCCCTATTAACTTCCTTATATCATTACCCAAAGCCCAACTTTGGTTAATAATGATATATCTGGAAATACAGACATTAGTTTCTATTGAATTTTATCAAGTTGGAAAGCTAAGACAAAAAGCCTATATTTCTTATGAAGAAGTCCAGACCCAGTTCGGAAGTTAAAGGGCTCGAAAGTGTTCAAGAATTTACAGAAGATTTCTGTTTTGGACTGGACTGCGCAGCTTTGGTGAAAATTCATAAATAGAGTTACGTGTCTTGGATTCAGTCAAGGCCAGTTGGAAATGAAAGATAACACATAAATCTAAAAATTTCTGGAAGGAGTCAAAGTCAGATTCGATGGTTTATAAGTGGATACAAATCAAAGTGTAAAGGGAAGAATAGATTCTCCATGCTTTGATGTTAAAGGGGAGAACAAAACTATTGCATTCCTTGTCCAACAAGGGTACAAAAATGATGTTCTTAATTAATTGCGGAATGTAAAATACATTGTTCAAAATAACACGGTTTTTGTTGGAAACAAATGACCTGCAAATCATTGCAAAGGTGAACTCCACATCTGGTGTCCAACACCCAAGAAGCATCATTAACTGATAAGTTAACTTCAACATAAAACATATCATTCACTGATTCAGTTACGCTTCCAATGTCCCTTTTTACCACAATTAAAACACGCACCCTGATTGGTACTCTTAGCCTTTTTCACACCACATTTGCCTTTCAACTGCTTTTTCTTGTTGTTGTTGTTCTTCCCCTTATCCTTATGGCCCTTAGAACGGGATGAGGAACCAACAAGCAGTACCGGTTTATCTTTCTTGATGGTGGCATCTGCACTCATCAACATGTTCAACAATTCGGGTAATGAAGCCTCAAGTTGATTCGTGTTGTAGTTGATGACAAACTGGTCAAACTACTCTGGAAGGGACTGAAGCCCGAGGTCAACAGAAAGCTCAGTCTCAAGTTTTACACCAAGATCGAAGAGCTTATTAATAAGACCAATCATACGTAAAACGTGATCATCGACCGACGATCCCCCGTGCAAGCGAGCGCGGAATAGCTCTTTAGAGATTGCGAATCTCTCCCTCCTAGTTCGAATGTCATAGAGCTCCTCGAGACTCTTGATAATATCCTTAGAGATGGTCACGAGCCTTGCGCTCACTTGGAAGCAGAATCTTAAGGTTTCGGTACCAATCAGCGTAGTTGGACCGTATTGGATGTGTCTTTGCCTCGCGTCACTCGCACAAATTGATGATGAACGTGCCACTTTTGATAAGTGGACCGATGATAATATCTAAGTGAGATGTATCATGATAGCTTCACTGACTAATGAGCTTCAAAAGCAATTTGAGCACATGACCATCTCTAAGGATATTATCAAGAGTCTCGAGGAGCTCTATGGCATTCGAACTAGGAGGGAGAGATTCGCAATCTCTAAAGAGCTATTCCGCGCTCACTTGCACGAGGGATCGATGATCACGTTTTACGTATGATTGGTCTTATTAATAAGCTCTCCGATCTTGGTGTAAAACTTGAGACCGAGCTTTCTGCTGACCTCGTGCTTCAGTCCCTTCCAAAGTCGTTTGACCAGTTGGTCATCAACTACAACATGAATTAACTTGAGGCTTGATTACCCGAGTTGTTGAACATGTTGATGAATACAGATGACACCATCAAGAAAGATAAACCGGTACTGCTTGTTGGTTCCTCATCCCGTTCTAAGGGCCATAAGGACAAGGGGAAAAAGAACAACAACAAGAAAAAGCAGTTGAAGGGCAAAGGTGGTGTGAAAAAGGCTAGTACCGATCAGGGTGCGTGCTTTAATTGTGGTAAAAAGGGACATTGGAAGCGCAACTGCACTGAATCAGTGAATGGTATGTTTTATGTTGAAATTAACTTATCAGTTAATGATGCTTCTTGGGTGTTGTTGGACACAGGATGTAGAGTTCACCTTTGCAATGATTTGCAGGTTATTTTTTCCCAACAAAAATCGTGTTATTTTGAACAATATATTTTACATTCCGCAATTAATTAAGAACATCATTTCTGTACCCTTGTTGGACAAGGAAGGCTATAGTTTGTTATAAAAAATGGAGCTTGCTCCATGTTTTATGGTTCTTCTTTAATATTGGAATCAAAGTTGTCTCATGCATACACGGTTCTCCCCGATACTCCAATCTTATTATCTCAACATGAGGAACATACTAGTAAGAGAAAGTTGGATAATCAAAATGATACATACTTGTGGCATGCTAGACTAGGCCATATCTCTAAGGATAGGATTCATAAGATGATGACTTGGTCATCTTACCCTTTAGACAAGTATGTATCATTTTGAGTTGTTCAAATTTTCGTGCTAAGTTTGTTGTTCAAATTTGAACAAACAAACTGAAAATGTAATAAAGGATGAGGAATTTTTCGAGGCGAGAATTAATTTTATCCTTAACACGAAATTGCCCCGGCTATAGGTGGTACCGGCTTTGACAAAATGTGTCCCAAGATACAACAAAAACTTTTCTAAAGATTGAACCACTTCAATTTCAGAAAACAACTAACTTTACTTTTCTGCTGAAATCTCAAAAAAAAGATGAAGATGATTTGAAGAACTCAAGAACACTAGAGAGAATTGTGTTGTGTTTTGAGTTGGTGTGTTTTACAATGGAGGGAATGATTGCTATTTATAGGCAAAAACCATTGCCACAAGAATCAATCCACACCATCCATATTTAAGATCTAATATTAGCCATCCAAGTTGCTCAACTTGTAAAGTTGCCAACTTGATTAGCTCATATGTCATGCATGACATAATTTCCAATTAAAATGTGGTGTATATCCAATGTGGGATACACAGGTTTAAACCGCTCACTGTAGCACTTAATTTCTCATTCGTTACAAGTCCGATTTGAAAAATTCGAAATGCTAAACTCATCTACTTGGAACGTAGATTAAGATTATCCAATAATCTTTAGTATCCCGGATACTAACGGTGTTCGAATTTCGTACACAAAAATGGTGGGAACCACACGTTGTAAAACCATTTTATCCAACAATCTCCCACACGAATGAAATTAATGCAATACATGATCTTGAGATTTCAATTGAAAGTTTATCACATCAGAAGAGGTAGCTTTTGGCTTTGAACCTTTCCTAGTGAAGTATCATCGGATTTACTAGGCTACCCAATGAACGTGATGTCTTCAATTAGTCAGCCGTTCGTGTGAACCCAGACAACAATATTCATATAATAAACTTTCAACAATTTTTCAATTCTCACGGTTGGGTCCATTTTGGTCGTGGCACCCCCTCTTGGTTTCAGAAGTGTTTACATTTTACTCAATGATGAGGCGGTCAACACCTCACACTTACATAGGTGACTTCCTAATTAAGAGTATCCTACCATACTCCACTTCATTTAGACAGTGTAGGAATCATTAAAAGCCCAACTTAACCTTTGCTACAACTTGCAGGTTGCACTTCTTTATCATAGCTAATGGGTTTAAAGTTTATTAATTAACTCTTAAGTGTCTCACTGAATGTTCACAACTTAGTTGTCTCATTGAACCAAGATCTTGGGATCTTCAGTAAACATAGTTGGGTTACCGCTGTGTCCATTTTTAATCTGTAAACTTTAAACCTCTTGATAGGTATTCTACTTGATCTCTAGGCAATCCTTTCGTTAAAGGATCTACAATATTATGCTTTGATTTCACATAATCAATGGACTAATCCGTTAGAGATCAACTGTTTAATGGTATTGTGTCTACGACGAATATGTCTAGACTTACTTACCATTATACATATTATTTTGCGCCTTACCAATTGCAGACTGACAGTCTTAATGAATTAAGATTGAGGGTACTGGTTTTTCCCAACAGAGAACATCTTCTAAGAGATTTCGTAGTCACTCAGCTTCTTCACTAGCTTTGTCTAAAGCTATGAATTCTGATTCCATTGTGGATCGAGCTATGCAAGTTTGCTTAGATGATTTCCACGACACTGCTCCACCACCAATGGTAAAAATGTACCCATTCGTGGACTTAGAGTCATTTATGTCTGATATCCAATTAGCATCTATGTATCCTTCTATTACACCTGAATATCAGGTCGGTTATTCGAATCAACGTGCAAAGAATCCAGAATAATAAACAATCTCTTTAATTGGATCAATCACAAGCAACACCCAATGTCCCCTAAATTGAAAAGCATTCAAAAGGTAAGTTCAAAATTAGTTTTGGGTACGTAACAAATTTTACAAAATAAAGTTGGGTGTTTAGTAACTCACCTGGTGTTGTAAGGTGCAATAAACAACTTCCCGTCTGCGCAATCTTTCATGGCATTTGTTATATATTTCGCTTGTAAGATACGTTGAGAGGGAGTAATACCTGCTCCCGTAGCTATAATATGTGGGTGAAGAAACCCAAAATTATTTGTTTTCTCTTCGGGGACCACGTACTTAGCCCACAAACACCTAAATTGAGAGCATAAAATAAATTTGAACAAGAAAATAAACATAGTTCAAATTAATGCAGTAAAATAATTTAAAAACTAACTTTTTTTAATTGATATTTAAAAACATACTTGATGTAAGCTGAAATGATAGAGACTCCTATTTGTTCTTTGCACAAAAAATGATAGATCTCCTCCCGCCCAAGATACTCTTGATAGGGTTCGTTATTATAGATTGCCTCGGGAATGTCTATAGCGATCAATTGTTCAATAGGCATTATTTGCAAATACCTTTCAAGAGTTACAAGTGGCTGAGGGAGTTGATCAGCTGTTACATCTGCTGCTCTGTCATCTTCACGTGAAGGGTTGGCCACAGGAGGTGTTCGTTTGACAGTTGAGTGCTTCGTCATCTCTGATTTATGTTTTCAAACTGATGATTTGGATTTTCCAAGAGATTATTTAAGCAAAGAAAACCAACGTGAATGTTACAAACCAAAGTATATTTAGTAACCTTAAACAATTGTTATAATTTATTAATGGCTAGGTATTAATAATTACGTACCGATGCATCACTGACAGTGACAAGACTCTTAGGCCAAGCAACAATGTATCCCACAGCCTCAGAAACTGTGAACACTTCTTCATCAGCGAGAGCGACTGGTAGGGGTGCAATATCTTCAATTACAATGTCAATCATCACTTTCACAAGGTGGGTGGCTAATGGAAGTGTATGCAGCGTTCTATCATCTGGTCGATTGTACATTTGTCCTTTAGCCACCAAACGATAAGACGGTGTTGAAAGTGACAATTGACATGGCGCCACAACCTACATATATAAAATATATATATATACCATTATATTAGAAAATTTTGTGTATTTTAATGAATTGTAAGTTATATGATCACTTAATAATTTCATATCATTACCTGAGGAAGGTTCTTAACTGGATCTGGGTAGCTATCTTTCAAAAAAACCGCCTCATCTTCATGTGGCTGCTGCGACCCAGACGTCTTATGCTCGTCAAACTCGCGTCGCAATGAGGATAGTGATGCAGTGAGTATGTGCACCATGTTTTTCAAGTTATCAATCTCCTCATCTTTAGAAGGCTTTTTTTGTGATACCCCAAAGCCTACACCCCTAACGCGACCCGAATGCTCCTTCTTGTTAAGAGTTTTAGCCAATATATCATTCCGGGTCCTCTCGCTTCCACTATGGCTACCCTCCTGTGATAAGCACTCCTGTAATAATACATTTAAAAATTAGTGAACTTTGCTCCTTTAAAAAAATTTCAAAACAACATACAACACATGATATAGCTAAAATTGCAAATAACTCACAATTTCATCTGATACTCTTTTAACATTGACATTATCAATGTTATGCTGGTTGTCAGAATGTGCAATCCTCCATACGATTTAACATTGACATTATCAATGTTATGCTGGTTGTCAGAATGTGCAATCCTCCATACGAGTGCTCGTGTCACGATTGCACAGACGTGACACGAGCACTCGTATGGAGGATTGCACATTCTGACAACCAGCATAACATAGATAATGTCAATGTTAAAAGAGTATCAGATGAAATTGTGAGTTATTTGCACATTCTGACAACCAGCATAACATGTGTTGTATGTTGTTTTTGAAATTTTTTTAAAAGAGCAAAGTTCACTAATTTTTAAATGTATTATTACAGGAGTGCTTATCCCAGGAGGGTAGCCATAGTGGAAACGAGAGGACCCGGAATGATATATTGGCTAAAGCTCTTAACAAGAAGGAGCATTCGGGTTGCGTTAGGGGTGTAGGCTTTGGGGGTATCACAAAAACACTATTTTATTGACAAAAAGCCTTCTAAAGATGAGGAGATTGATAACTTGAAAAACATGGTGCACATGCTCACTACATCACTATCCTCATTGCGACGCGAGTTTGACGAGCATAAGGCGTCTGGGTCGCAGTAGCCACATGAAGATGAGGCGGTTTCTTTGAAAGATAGCTGGTCAGATCCAGTTAAGAACCTTCCTCAGGCAATGATATGAAATTATTAAGTGATCATATAACTTGCAATTCATTAAAATACACAAATTTTTCTAATATAATGGTATATATATATATATTTTATATATGTAGGTTGTGGCGCCATGTCAATTGTCACTTTCAACACCGTCTTATCGTTTGGTGGCTAAAGGACAAATGTACAATCGACCAGATGATAGAACGCTGCATACACTTCCATTACCCACCCACCTTGTGAAAGTGATGATTGACATTGCAATTGAAGATATTGCACCCCTACCAGTCCCTCTCGCCGATGAAGAAGTGTTCACAGTTTCTGAGGCTGTGGGATACATTATTGCATGGCCTAAGAGTCTTGTCACTGTCAGTGATGCATCGGTACGTAATTATTAATACTTAGCCATTAATAAATTATAACAATTGTTTAAGGTTACTAAATATACTTTGGTTTGTAACATTCACGTTGGTTTTCTTTGCTTAAATAGTCTCTTGGAAAATCCAAATCATCAGTTGGAAAACATAAATCAGAGATGACGAAGCACTCAGCTGTCAAACGAACACCTCTTGTGGCCAACCCTTCACGTGAAGATGATAGAGCAGCAGACGTAACAGCTGATCAACTCCCTCAGCCACTTGTAACTCTTGAAAGGTACCTGCAAATAATGCCTATTGAACAATTGATCGCTATAGACATTCCCGAGGCAATCTATAATAACGAACCCTATCAAGAGTATCTTGGGTGGAAGGATATCTGTCATTTTTTGCGCAAAGAACAAATAGGAGTCTCTATCATTTCAGTTTACATCAAGTAAGTTTTTAAATATCAATTAAAAAAAAGTTAGTTTTTAAATTATTTTACTGCATTAATTTGGACTATGTTTATTTTCTTGTTCAAATTTATTTTATGCTCAATTTAGGTGATTGTGGGCTAAGTACGTGGTCCTCGAAGAGAAAACAAATAATTTCGGGTTCCTTAGCCCACATACTATAGCTGCGGGAGCAGGTATTACTCCCTCTCAGCGTATCTTACAAGCGCAATATATAACAAATGCCATGAAAGATTGCGCAGACGGGAAGTTGTTTATTGCACCTTACAACACCGGGTGAGTTACTAAACACCCAACTTTATTTTGTAAAATTTTTTACGTACGCAAAACTAATTTTGAACTTATCTTTTGAATGCTTTTTAATTTAGGGGACATTGGGTGTTGCTTGTGATTGATCCAATTAAAGAGATCGTTTATTATCTGGATTCTTTGCACGTTGATTCGAATAACCGACCTGCTATGAAAGAATCAATCAGTAAATTTTTCATTCAATCAATGTATTCATTATATTTAATATTAATTTTAAAGTGTATATATCTTCCTAGATTTCACATGTATATTTGCTTGATATTGACATCTTTCCTTGTTTTTTGATGTTTTTAACAGTGCTGTGTTGATGTCTCGTGCAAATCGTAACACCTAAAAGGCCAAATCCAAAAAAATGGCCTGTAAATGGACTTCTATAAAGGTTAGTGTAATTTTATATTTTTGAGAGATTATTCGTATAAACGTTATTGTTCTAATACAATTTTTTATTTCAATTTTGTAGTGCCCCATGCAGTTAAACGACAAAGATTGTGGCTTCTTTGTTATGAAATTCATGAAGGATATTATTAGTCACGGAGAATCTACACTCCCCCCAGCGGTATGCATAATCCTAATTAATACTCATCATCAAATTCTAATTTCCCTTTATAAGTTATTAAACCTTTGTTGTGTTTTCAATCTCTATCGTGCAGTACTTTCCTGATTGTCAATACGTCACTTACTCTATAGAGCAACTTGATGAAGTACGTGGCGAATTGGCACAATACATTTTCCAATGCGCTTTTGGTATGGTGTAAGTTGTAAATTGTTGTAAATTTTTATTTGATTTGTTGTATTTAATTGATTGTAAACTCGTTATCAGTTGTTGGAGATTATACGTAAAATTTGATTTGTTGGAGATTATGCAAATTGGAACAATACATTTGTTGGTTTTTGTTGTTAGAGATGATCATTTAATTTGGTGAAGTTAATTTTGGGTTGCACGTTTGTTGTTTCTGTTGAATTGATTTTATGGTTTGTTGTGTTAGTGTGTTGAATTTTGAGCTTGTGGGAAGCTAGTTACAATAAATTTTGTACAGTACAGCAAGAAATTTTTTTTAAGAAAAATAAAAAATACACCTATTATAGCGGTTTTTCACAAAACCGCCAAAATAGGTAAAACCTATTATACCGCTATAATAAGTATAGAAAAAAAACTGGAGAAAAATTTACAGCGGTTTTTTTCGGAACCGCTATAATTGGTCCCTATTACAGCGGTTCAAAAACTACTGTTATTGGTCTAACCAATTACAGCGGTACCTATTACAGCGGTTAAAACCGCTGTTTAACCGCTGTAATAGGTCATTTCTGTAGTAGTGACAAGAGGTCTCATGTGCAGGCAATGACTAACATCGCATAAGTTCCGGAAAGCTCAAACCGGAGAAGAAAGTTTAAGGGGAAGTCCAAAGGGAACTCCCAGAAAAAGAAAGGCAAGTTGAAACAGGGAGATGGATGTTACAACTGTGGCCAACCTAGACACTGGGCTAGAGACCGCAAAGAACCCAGGAAAAATAAGTCTCAAGGGCAACGTTATGGTAAAAATCAGAACAAAGGCAAAAATCAAGTGTAGACCCAGGTGCACTTGGCTGAAGATGATGTCCAGTGCATCAATGAAATGACTGACGATCTGTCTGACCACCAGGTGCCGATTAATCTGACTGATCTTGATCTCACTGTCGTCGTGTTCGAAGCCAATTTGGCGGACAACCCGAGGGAGTGGTTCATAGATGCTGGGGCTACTCGCCACATTTGTTCTGATAGAGATGCTTTCTCGTCCTATTCCCCAACTGATGGACGGAGATTGTTTATGGGAAACTCGGCCACGTCTCCAGTGGTTGGAATGGGGAAAGTTGTGCTGAAGATGACTTCAGGCAAAGAGTCAGACATTGACTGAAGTTCTGCATGTTCCGAAAATTTGCAAGAATTTGGTATCCGGTTCAGCTTTGGTCAAGAATAGGTTCATTATAGTCTTCGAGGCTGATAGATTTTCTTTAACAAAGAAAGGATTTTACGTTGGAAAATGTTACCTTGATGATCAAGGCCTTTTCAAGAGAAATGTAATAAATGAAATCTGCTCTGTTGTAATTGAAAATGAAAGCAATAAAGCAATAAAAATATTAAAAATTCTGTGTATTTGCTTGAGTATTCTAATTTGTGGCATGTTAGACTAGGACATGTAAATTATAATAGCATTCGAAGATTGGTCAACTTGAACTTATTACCAACTTTTAAAGTTGAAAATGAACATAAATGTGAAATTTGTGTTGAAGCAAAACTAGTCAAACAACCGTTTCCTTCAATGGAAAGAAACAACGCACCTCTAGAACTTATTCACAGTGACTTCTGTGATTTGAAGTTTGTACAAACTAGAGGTGGGAAAAAGTATTTCATTACATTCATAGATGATTGCACAAAGTATTGTTAAGTTTGTTGTTCAAATTTTAACCAACAAACTGAGAATGCAACAAAGGATTAGGAATTTTTCGAAGCGAGAATTAACTCTATCCATAACACGAAATTGCCCCGACTTTGACAAAACGTGTCCCGAGATACAACGAAAAATTTTCTGAAAATTAAACCATTTCAATTTCAGAAAAACAACGAAATTTACTTTTCAACTGAAATCTCAAGAAAAAAATGAAGATGATTTGAAGAACTCAAGAACACTAGAGAGAATTGTATTGTGTTTTGAGTTGGTGTGTTTTACAATGAGGGAATGGTTGCTATTTATAAGCAAAAATCATTGCCACAACAATCAATCCACACCATCCATATTTAAGATCCAATATTAGTCATCCAAGTTGCTCAACTTGTAAAGTTGCCAACTTGATTAGCTCATATCTCATGCATGACATATTTTCCAATTAAAATGTGGTGTATATCCAATGTGGGATACACAAGTTCAAACCCCTCACTTTAGCACTTAATTTCTCATTCGTTACAAGTCCGATTTTAGAAATTCGAAATGCTAAACCCATCTACTCGGAACGTAGACTAAAATTATCCAATCATCTTTAGTATCCCGGATACTAACGGTGTTTGAATTTCGTACACAAAAGTGGTGGGAATCACACTTTGTAAAAGCATTTTATCCAACAATCCCCCACACGAATGAAATTAATGCAATACATGCTCTTGAGATTTCGAAATGAACATAAATGTGAAATTTGTGTTGAGGCAAAGCTAGTCAAACAACCGTTTCCTTCAGTGGAAAGAAACACCGCACCTCTAGAACTTATTCACAGTAACTTCTGTGATTTGAAGTTTGTACAAACTAGAGGTGGGAAAAAGTATTTCATTACATTCATAGATGATTGTACAAAGTATTATTATGTGTATTTACTAAGAAGTAAAGACGAAGCGCTTGGAGTATTTACACATTACAAAACGGAAGTTGAAAATTAACTTGGAAAAAGGATAAAAAAAAACTATCCTAAGTGATAGAGGTGGAGAATACGAAGCGCCTTTTGATGAATTTTGTACCAACTCTAGAATTATTCATCAAATGATGGCACCATATTCACCTCAATCAAATGGTGTTGCTGAACGCAAAAATAGCACTCTAAAAAAAATGATGAATGCGATGTTGATAAATTCTGGATTACCTCAGAATTTGTGGGGGGAGGCGATCATCTCCGCAAATTATATACTTAATAAAATTCCCCACAAAAGTAGGAGTGAGACTCCTTAAGAACTCTGGAAAGGCCACAAACCTTCATACAAGTACCTCAAAGTGTGGCAGTGTTTAAGATAGGACCTAAAACTATTGATTGCATATTCATTGGTTATGCACTTAATAATAGCGCCTATCGATTTTTGGTACATAAATCAGAAATATTTGTATTTCATGAAGGTACTATCATGGAATCTAGAAATGCTTCGTTTTTTGAGGATGTCTTTCCAAGTAAGGAAAGAAATGAGCAATTTCCTCTTAAAAGAACATTTGATGAGTCTATGAGTAGTTCTAATCCCGATGACAAAGAACCACGTCGTAGCAAAAGGGCAATAGTTCCAAAAAAATTTTGGTCCCGATTATGTATCTTATACATAGGGGAGCCAAGAACGATTAAGGAAGCTATGTCCAGTCCAAATGCTCAACTTTGGAAAGAGGCTATCAATAGTGAAATCGAGTTTATTTTGCACAACCATACCTGGGAGTTGGTTGATCTTCCAAAGGGAAGTAAGCCTAAAAGGTTGTAAATGGATTCTGAAAAGAAAGTATAAGGCTGATGGAACTGTTGATAAAGGCCCGTTTGGTAGTCAAAGAATACCGACAAACGGAAGGTCTTGATTTCTTCGATACTTATTCTCCGGTAATGAGAATAACATCCATAAGATTATACACTGCTATTGTCTGCATAACCTTGAGATACATCAAATGGATGTTAAGACTACGTTTCTGAATGGAGAATTAGATGAAGAAATATATATTGAACAACCCGAGGGATATGTTGCTCTTGGAAAGGAGAAGAAAGTGTGTAAACTTGTAAAGTAGTTGTACGGACTTAAACAATCGCCAAAGTAGTGGTATAAAAAATTTGATAGCACGATGTTATCAAATAGTTTCAAGATCAACGTGTGTGATAAATGTGTGTATGTTAGACAAACACATAACGCATATGTCATGGTGTGCCTATATGTAGATGACATGTTGATAAAGGGTAGTAATCATGAAATTATCATGACTACTAAAGGAATGTTAAAGAAGAACTTTGACATGAAGGATATGGGACTTGCAAACGTCATCTTAAGGATTAAGATCCTGAGGACTTCTGAAGGATTAGTCTTATCGCAATCTCATTACGTTGAAACGGTTCCTTCCGAGCAATAGTGTACTACGCAAGAACCATGGCGAACCCGTATCGCAGTTAGAGTATGCTAGGGTCATTGGAAGTTTGATGTATATCATGAACTGTACCCGCCCTGATCTAGCTTACTCTATGAGCAAGTTGAGTAGGTTCACGAATAATCCTAGTTTAGACCATTGGAAGGCCTTAACTAGAGTACTTAAGTACTTAAAGCACACAAAAAGCTTTAGATTATACTACTCAAGATATCCCAACCATGTTGACTAGAGATCCCAAGATCTTGGTTCAATGGGACAACTAAGTTGTGAACATTCAGTGAGGCACTTAAAAGTTAATTAATAAACTCTAAACCCATTGCCTATGATAAAGAAGTGCAACCTGCAAATTGTAGCAAAGGTTAAGCTGGACTTTTAATGATTCCTACACTGTCTAAATGAAGCGGAGTATGACAGGATACTCTTAATTAGGAAGTCACCTATGTAAGTGTGAGGTGTAGGCCACCTCAGCATTGAGTAATAAAATGTAAACACTTCTGAAACCAAGACAGGGTGCCATGGCCAAAATGGACCCAACCATGAGAACTGAAAAACTGCTGAAAGTTTATTATATGAATATCGTTGTCTGGATTTACACGAACGGCTGACCAATTCAAGACATCACGTTCATTGGGTGGCCTAGTAAATCCCATGATACTTCACTAGGAAAGGTCAAAGCCAAAAGCTACCTCTTTTGATGTGATAAACTTTCAATCGAAATCTCAAGAGCATGCATGTATTCCATTAATTTCATTCGTGTGGGGGATTGTTAGATAAAATGGTTTTACAAAGTGTGGTTCCCACTACTTTTGTGTACAAGATTCGCACACCGTTAGTATCCGGGATACTAAAGATTATTGGATAATCATAATCTACGTTCCGAGCAGATGAGTTTAGCATTTCGAATTTCTCAAATCGGATTTGTAACGAATGAGAAATTAAGTGTTAAAGTGAGGGGTTTGAACTTGTGTATCCCACATTGAATATATACCACATTTTAATTGGAAAATATGTCATGCATGACATATAAGCTAATCAAGTTGACAACTTTACAAGTTGAGCAACTTGGATGACTAATATTGGATCTTAAATATGGATGGTGTGGATTGATTCTTGTGGCAATAGTTTTTGCCTATAAATAGCAATCATTCCCTCCATTGTAAAACACACCAACTCAAAACACAACACAATTCTCTCTAGTGTTCTTGAGTTCTTCAAATCATCTTCATCTTTTTCTTGAGATTTCAGCAGAAAAGTAAAGTTCATTGTTCATCTTCATCTTTTTCTTGAGAATTCAATAGAAAAGTAAAGTTCGTTGTTCATTTTCATCTTTTTCTTGAGATTTCAATAGAAAAATAAAGTTCATTGTTTTCTGAAATTGAAGTGGTTCAATCTTCAGAAAAGTTTTCGTTGTATCTTGGGACAAGTTTTGTCAAAGTCGGTACCACCTATAGCCGGGGCAATTTCATGTTAAGGATAGAGTTAATTCTCGCCTCAAAAAATTCCACATCCTTCGTTGCATTTTCAGTTTGTTCGTTAAAATTTGAACAACAACTGTGTCTCATGAATTCTAAGGATGTTGATTCTGCGAGTGATGAAGAATTAGAAGCTGGACGTAGCTTAGAGATAAAGCTACCTTACCCGAAGAGGAAATTTGAGAAGTTGGATAGGCCTTTGTCGAGCCAAGCCAAACCATCCATCGAAGAGCCACCCATTCTTGACCTTAAAACTTTACCTTCTCATCTTAAATATGTGTATTTGAACGATAATGAAATCTTGCCACTAATCATTTCTTCTTCTCTTAGAGAGCTACAAGAAGCAAAGTTAAAGGAGGTATTAAAGGCACACAAGAAAGCTTTTGGATGGAAGATTGCTGACATCAAGGGGATTAGTCCGGTGATTTGTATGTACAAGATCCTACAATGCCTTAGACTCAAAGTAAGTATTCTGAAGATCCTTAAAGTTTGACAACTACCCTATATCACAGCAGTAGATAGCGCTATGTCACGGGATCGCAGTCCGTGCCCCACCCCTGTGGCGCGGCAGGGTTGTCATGTACATTATTTGTGGCCTATATACCTGATTGTTGGCATTACTTACAGGTATGCTCGTGTTCCTTCCCAAAGTATTGTAATACACATGCTAAGCTTGCTGGTCCGGGTGTGGGGTAAGGCTGGCCTTTGGGGTGCGCGCGAGCCTCTTGCGTGCATCTTGGGGCGCCGGACGGCCGGGTCGTCACATGTGGTATCAGAGCCGACTTTGTTGCGAGCATCACATTGCCGGAGGCGGGAGACCCTTGTGTGGTGTTCCATCAAAGGTACGGTCTTTGGGGAGAATGTGTGGCCATTGTGCATGAAAGTCTCTGGATTAGTGAGCAAGCACAATCGGGGGAGAATCTTTGGGATCTGAGGCGGAAGCGAGGTAGGCTTATTTTCGAGTGTTGAGGCCTTGCCATCTCGTCGAGCGCTGTGGGAATCGGGAGCGATCAGGGGGAATCGACATGCGAAAATGCAGCGGCGGGGAGGCCGTTCAACCGAGGAACTAATGCTGAGAGGGCATAGGGTGAAGGTTGGTGTTGAGGCGGTGTGTGCGTGGTGCACTGCGGGCTGTGTGCGATGTGCACAAAGAGGGAGCATGTCCATCCGGGGGATGGTACCGCGGTTCAAAGCTCCGAGTTGAAGTGCGCGATCGAGTTCCTTCCTCCGCTACGAGGGCGTTAGCGGATTTGGGTGGGGGAGTGTCACGGGATCGCAGTCCGTGCCCCACCCCTGTGGCGCGGCAGGGTTGTCATGTACATTATTTGTGGCCTATATACCTGATTGTTGGCGTTACTTACAGGTATGCTCGTGTTCCTTCCCAAAGTATTGTAATGCACATGCTAAGCTTGCTAGTCCGGGTGTGGGGTAAGGCTGGCCTTTGGGGTGCGCGCGAGCCTCTTGCGTGCATCTTGGGGCGCCGGACGGCCTGGTCGTCACAGCTAGGAGTTAATTACAGAAGATTGAAGACCACTAAAGAGAAAGTGCATGCTAAACCTCATAAAAACTGAGGGATGGTGGGGTCAATTGAAGTGCACTATAGATAAGATAAGGAGTTCTCCGTGCAGCAGGTACTATGTCATTACAGTTTCTCCAAGTCAAGATTGCATATTTGAGAAATATGCACAGTGCTATTATACAACAGAGTCAACTCTAGTTTGTGCTTTTAGTTTCAGCAAGTTCTAAGCCACCTCAAAGACATTTCCATTAATATAAAAGAAGTTTGTTTTGTCAAAACAATCCAAAAAACCAAATGAGTATCTAACAAGACAATTTGTATATCACTGGAGGAGAGTAGCTTTAAATTCAAGTTCTGTTGTACGTCTAGTTTCTGTCATATAGCATAGTTGTATCTCATCTAATGTGGGCTTCAGCAAGATCATGTGGAATTTTTAGCTGTTGATTTAGACGACACAAATTCTCATCAGTCTTAAAGAAAAAAGGCTTGTATATAGAAAAGTTATGGGTGAGGGATAGGTATCTGAAGTATTTCACACGCCTTCATGATATCATGAAAACAATAACACGAATACAAATATATCTATTTTCATAAACCAGCAGAACTAAAGTTGAAAGGAAGTAGGAAGATAAAAGAGATGAAGATTTGTCACCTGGAAGTCGCTTATAGCAAAGAAAGAATACCAATGTCACTCCTTCAGAAAGTATAGGCCGCCTCAAAAATGATCCAATTAGTGCTGATAATTTTTTTTCTGTTAACAATATGAAATCATTGTGAGTACTTCCTAGTATTGTATCAAAGCGAATCAAAACAATCTGATCGAGAAAAAATGAAAGAAGCAATGAAAGTGCTAAGAAACATGTTTGGCTTTGATATTCCGGATATTCCAGATGTGACCGACACACTAGTTACCTTTGATACTCCGGATGCAGAAATTATTGACATAAATCATCAACTTGTAGATGATATAAAGGTTTCTATTTCTTTATAAACTGTAAAAATTAAGCTTCTAAATTTAATTATAGTTATATGAATATTCTGTATGTTCTTGATACTAGCTTAGAAGACTTTCTATTATATATAGCACATTATTGTAGTGTACTTTTGTATCCAATGATTAAAACCCGTGATATAACGACGGATGTTATGTCCTCAATGTGAATCCCGAAGGCTATGTTTGTAATTTTAAACTCGTATTTTCATTTTCATTTTCATTCTCATTTGAAAATGGAGGTACAAATTTTACACCATTCTCAACTGAAAATACACTTATTTTCATTTTTACTTTCACATTCTCCAATTATTACCTTTTACTTTACCAAATCACACTCGTATTTTTCTTTTTTTCACATCTCGTTCTAAAAATCTACATTTCCGACAACAAATATAGTGCTATAGTGGAATAAAATATATGATTTTAACATTTATAGGCTCGAGCACATTTTAACACCATTTTGAATATTTTTTAATACATATTTTGGGGTCGATTTTTCTCATTATTTTTAACTAACTCAATCATTTCATATATATTAAATCATCAATTCCATCAATTTTCATAAACACAACCAAACATACCTACATTTTCATACAAAAATCAAAAAACTAATTTTTCCATATGTTAAAAACTCATTTTCCCACGTATTTTAGGAAATAACGATTAAAAATGATCCGAAGAGCCAACTGTTCAAATGATGAAATCTCTCAGCACAAGAATATACAAAATAAATTCTACGGTTGTGTCAATGATTGGGCATATATGTAATCATGGAAATTTTTAAAAACGTGAAATTTGAATCAAAATCAAATATTCAAAATGGAAACTACAAAACTAAAATTGATGATTTCACCTGTTATGAGCAAAACCGAGGAAGTAAATAATCAAATGGCAGGAAAAAAGATAAAACAGAAACAAAACAAAATTAAAGAAAAGGAGAATATTCGACTTCGTAAATGATTAACGGAATAAATCAAGAAAAAAGTTGATGTTTCAATAAATAAATCTTCAGGAGAAATTTAAAAAACTATAATGAAATCTGAAATAATACAAAAAGTAAGAATCAATTAAGAGAATCGGAGAGTGACTTACAGGCTGGAAGAACAAGAAACACTGAAAAATTGATGTTTCAATACATAAATCTTTAGGAGAAATTTAAAAACCTAAAATGAAATCTGAAAAATACGAAAAAGTTAGAAATCAATTGAAGAAAGATTAAAAATGAAATGAAGAGAATCGGAGAGTGACTTACAGGCTGGTCGAACAAGAAACACTGAAAAATTGATGTTCCGTTGAATAAGGAAACAATTTCTACTTTTCTCGTATATTTTGAATTCAGGATTTTAAGAAATGAAAATAGAATTGAAGAAGAAAGTTTGATAACGAAAAAAGATAAATTTGAAAATGGTGTGGTATACATATAGAGGGAATATTATGGCCGTTGGAGAGAGCGTGTGTTCCTGTCTGATCGAATTTAGATTAAATCCTTTTTCTCTGAACTTAAAATTCAATAAATATATTTGTCCGTGTCTTGTGAAAATATCTACTTTTATATGTATATGTGTGTATATATCTCTCTCAGGATCTATTGTCTATTGACCTCTCAATCCATTTTATCAGTTATAACAAATCTCAAGTCTCAATTCATATTGTGTTCAGATAATTGTTTTGAAGCAAATGATTTTTCAAATTTAATATTCTGATGATATTTCAAAAACATGGTATAAACAATTAATATTAGTTCCTAATAATTTTAAATTTCTTTAATTTACAACGGTCATACTCATATCCTGAAAATGTTGTTCCTTGCTCTTATTAAATAAATCATATCTAATATCAATTTTCAATAAAAATGTATAACTAATTAATTCTTAATCTAAAAAGCTAAGAGCAATTAGATTTATAAATTTATTTACCAACATTAATAAATCATAACTAATATCAATTATCAATAAAAAAAAGTATAATTAATTAATTCTTAATCTAGAAAGCTCAATGCAATTAAGTTCATAAATTTATTTACCCTAAATGTTGGTGGTGTGGATTTTCATAGTTGAAAAATATTACCATAAATTTTTTGGATATAAAAGTTTAATTCTAAAGGATTTTTAGTAAATTTTACAATTTTGTTCCTAACATTCATAAACTAGTTGAATTGCAACTCAGAAATAAATGATTTAAGTGTTTCACTTATCAACACAGATAAATTAAGATGTGAGTAAAAACAATGAATTAAAATAACAAATAAAAGCCCTATTATACCTGTATTGTTTATAATTTTTGGTAATACAGAACAAATTAATTAACTTGAGCTAGAGTTCTACATGAATTGAATTCGAATAATCCCAGTTTCAGTGATGTTACATTATATACAGATGAATGATAATTATAACTACAGCGCTTCATATTGGAATAGCTCCAAACAATGCAATACAAAATATATTTCATCAGTGTGAACATGCAAACAATCCCCTGAAACAAACTCATGTTTAATTCCATCCAATTCAATCAAACTACACCCAGCACTCTTCTTGATCCCCCATCTGCAATCTCTCAATCTCCTCACCTTAACTAGATCATCCCACCGATGCGAATTAGCATACATATGAGCCAAAACGGAATACACGCCGCCATCTTCCGGTTTCACCTCCATCACGCGTTTAGCTGCCACCTCAGCAACCTCGAGATTTCCATGTATTTTACACCCACCAAGCAATCCTCCCCAAACGAACACATCCCCT
Organism: Buddleja alternifolia; assembly: GCA_019426215.1. Taxonomy (NCBI): domain Eukaryota; kingdom Viridiplantae; phylum Streptophyta; class Magnoliopsida; order Lamiales; family Scrophulariaceae; genus Buddleja; species Buddleja alternifolia. The sequence goes on from CM033396.1 coordinate 31,940,502, forward strand.
ACCATTGGCATTTCCCTTATCATCTCCACGGCTTCCTTTATCAAACCCGCACGCCCGAGCAAATCAGCCATGCATCCGTAGTGTTTTAGCTCTCGTGGGACCCGATAAACGCTTTCCATTTCACTAAAAATCGTCCTAGCCTCGTTGATTAGGCCTGAATGACTGCAGCCGACTAGAAGAGCTAAAATTGTCACCCCATCAGGTTTGATACCATTTTCCACCATTCTTGAGAAGTATTGAAGCAATGGTATGCCATGACCATGCATAGCCAATCCAGCAAGCATTGCGTTCCATAAAGACACGTTTTTGAGGCGACACGAATTGAAAACTTCCTTAGCCATCTCAATGCACCCACATTTTGCATACAAGTCTACCAATGCAGTACCCAAATACGAATCTAATTTAATCCCATCTCTTCTGATGTGATCATGTATCATCTTCCCTTTTTCCAGCTCCCCGAGGTGTGCACAAGCCGAAAGATACGAAACCAGAGCCACATTATCAAACTTCACCTCCAAATCAACCATATGATTAAACAACTCAATGGCCTCAACGCACCGATTCAGTTTCGCATACCCCGCCAAAAGGGTACCCCACGAAACAGCATCTCTTTCAGGCATTTCATCGAACACCTCCCGTGCTTTATCAATCTCACCAGCCTTAACAAACCCATCAATCATAACGTTATAACTCACCACATCTCTAAACAAGCTCCCCTCAAACACCTTCTCCACGCTAACAACATCGCCGCCTCTACTATACGTACAAGCAAGCGTGTTACACACAAAAACATCAACCAACAACCCAAGCTTCACCAAATCCGAATGGATGGTTTCAGCAAGTAAAAGCGTGTTTTCCAACAGCCCACACGCTTTAAGAACAAAAGGGTACGTGTGGAAATCGGGGGAGACTGATTTTCTTCGCATTCGAGTGAAGAAATTCAATGCAGTGTGAGGGGAGCAGAGGAGGGTATGTGCACGGATGATGGAGTTGTAGTTGAAAGATGAAGGGTTTTGAATGAGATTGAAAATGTTGGTTGTGTAGGTGATTAGATAGTTGTTGGATACAATGTTTGTGGTGTGAGTGAAGGAGTGGAGGATTTGAGTGAGGAGGGGAGTGGGGTGGAGTGAAAAGAGGCCTCTAGTGATGGTTTGTGCATGGATTTGATGAATTTGTGCAGTGGTTTTGCAGTTGTGTTTGAGGGTTGTCATGAGGTGGGATGTTTGTATGTACCTTATTTGCATTTGGTGTTTTGGTTGTTGAAATGGGGTTGTTCATTTTGTGGTGAGAGTTTTGTTTAGTTATATTAATGTGTTGTACCAACATAATGTTAGTGGAACCATCCCGTAAGGAGGAGAATATAAGTTTGAATTCCAGGAAGTGCACTTGTTGGGACTAATCTTTAATGCTTCTATCCCCAGGGTTCTCTCGATGCTATATCTGGTGTGTATGCATCAGTTGCTGCAAAGGTGACATGTGTTACCTCTTTATTTCTTTTTTTTTTTGTTTTTTTTTTTTTTTGAGTTTTTGTTTTTTCTCTTTCTTCATTTTGTGTATTTTCTTTCAATTTTATGTTTTAAAAGTTTAAAAAATTGTGTCTTGTTCATTTATATTTATAATAGTTGGTGTGTTTATGCGATTGGACTCGGATAGTTTAATATTATAAATTCAACCGAACCGACATATACAAGTAGTAGTCTAAATTAATCCGACACCAAATAATTATATCTTCAAATCAAACGGTTCGTGTATGTCGAATTAAATTATATTTTAATTGAAGCGCTCACAACTCAAATTATTTGATGATTAAAATAAAATTAGATAATGATAGCGAAATATTAAATAGATTAATATTATTCACTCACAACTCAATTTATTTGATGTTGTGAATAATATTAGGTAATTTTACACTTTATCATCAATTTTTTTTTGTTATAATATCAAATAATTTTAATTGTTAACGAGTATAAGTAAAATATAATCCAACTTGATCTAACCGAATCGTTCGATCTGAAAATATACATCATTTGATTTTGGATAATTCTTGACCTATGCACGAATTGAATTATTAATATGAATTTGCTTTGAACCCAGTTGCAACACTAATACAAAGAAAAATGAGGAAGACGAAAAAAATTTCTTGAATTTTCAAATATAAAACCTGAAAAAAGTAAAGAAAAAGACAAAAGAAATGGAAAAAGAAGTAAAAGAAAGATTTTAGAAAAAATTAAAAAAAAAGAAATGAAAGAGGCGACACATCACGCACCAGGTGCATTATCGAGGGGAAACCACCCCCTGCCTCCTCGTGGATTAGTCTTGGGCCTCAAATGAGGCCTGAGTTTACCTTGGATAAACCAAAAGAAAAAAAAAGTTTTTGTTTAAGCATGGGGCAATTATTTGTTTCTTGAGTGGTATCTCACTTCTATCTAGAACATTGTTTAATCACTTTTTATTCACAAGAGTCGAAGCAGGTAGATATTCTTTGGAACCCTAAAGAGCCATCAAAGTTTATTTTTGAGCCATCATTTTTCATCCAAGTGGACGTGCCGGAGTGGTTATCGGGCATGACTAGAAATCATGTGGGCTCTGCCCGCGCGGGTTCCAATCCTGCCGTCCACGCTTTTTCTTATTTCTTTTCCTTGATATATTTTACTTTTATCAGCAATTGGGACAGTTCTATCCGCAACTAAATCATATATGTCTACATTGGTTACTTCATTTGCAGTGCGCAAAGTTTGCAGTTAGCCTTGCAAGTCCAAGAAATGTATATGTGCAACGGTAGTCGAAATGTGGATATGAAATATGTCTACTCAACAAAAGTGAATCATACAACGATATCGCATGTTTTGGTTTCGTGGGAGTCCCCTTGCATTCCGCTTCTTATCACTACTTTTTCCTTTTTTCAAGAAAGCGGCGCCTACAACATCTATAAAACCCATGAACTCTAATATCTTAAGGGTTAGTTTGGTATGGACCTTAGGAAAAGGTGAGATAATCCCATCTTGAGATAAAAACACTGTTGAAGATTAGAAAAACCTAATTTATCCCTTGTTTGGTAAGTTGGAATAAAATTAGTCAATTTATCATGTTATATTTGTTATTGCTGATTACTTTGAGGATATAATCTAAATACCATTGTTGCCCCCACTTCAAGAAACGTTTCTTCAGGGCTTTCCTTACTTGTGAACCTAATAATAAAACAATCCATTATGTTTGTTATTGCTGATTACTTTGAGGACATAATCAAAATACCATTATTGCCCCCACTTAAAGAGAAACATTTTTCTGGGGCTTTCCTTACTTGTGTTCCTGATAAGTAAACAATCTATGAAGGCAAACATATATTATCAGTTCCATTCAGAACTTTGAATGAGCCACTGTTGAATTGTGGGGAAGAAATGACTCATTTCCCTTTAATAATGAAGAACAATTTGTCCCATATAGGAAGAATTTTGTAAAGGGTCATCCCATTTCCTATAAAAGGGGATCCACCCTTTAGTTGTTTGATATCCCTTAGCCTCTCATCTTTGGCTATTCTTCTTTTCTCCTCTATAGTTTTGTATATTTCACTTTTGGTCCTTTCTTTTGTGTAGTGAAATATTTTGGTGGGGTCCGAGGACGTAGGCTAAATTAGCCAAACCTCGTTATATTTGGTGTTCTTTATTTTGTGTTATTCTTCAAGTAGCCATTGTTAGTTATAGTTGTAGTGTTATATTGTGCTATTAAATTCGTCTAGTTAATTCTGTCGAGGAGGTTGGGTTTTAAGCGCGACCGTTGTGACGTCTCCAATCTTTCCTGGGAATTCAATCTAGTGTGGTTTTCTAGTACAATATTTCCCTCTCTATTTCTATATTTGGTGGAATATGACTCTGAGTTCCACAACAAGTGGTATTAGAGCTCGGGTATTCTGAGTATGCTCTGTAGTCGCAGTTTAATCTGATCTTCCACATCAGAAAAGTTTTCTCGGGCTATTTGGCTTTCGCATTTGGAGGGCTCTTGAAGAATAATTTGTAACCAAAAATGGAAGGCAACTTAAAAGCATCATCGTCGTCCATTTGGGCGAGAACCACTATGGCGAATACACGATTGGCAGTGGAGTCTTTTGATGGCACAGGTCATTTTGGTATGTGGCAAAGCGAAGTTGTAGACGCACTCTTTCAACAAGGTCTATACTTAGCTATTGAAGAAAAGAAACCAAATGATAAAGAAGAAAAAGAACGGAAATTTGGATGAGAAGGATTTGGCTCTGATGTTGCTGGGATCCCTTCCTGAGGAGTTTGAGTTTCTTGAAACCACTCTACTTCACGGGAAGGCTGCTGCTGTATCTCTTAGCGAAGTTTGTGCTGCCCTATACAGTTATGAACTGAGAAGGACAAGCAAGTTTGATCAGGCGGAGATGCAGAAGTTTTGTTCATCAGAGGTCGTTCACAAAACAAAAGGAGTGAGATACTCCAAATTGGAGTTTTGTGAACTTTGTGTTCGTGGGAAACAGACAAGGGTTAAATTTGGAACAGCAATCCATAATACTGAGGGTATCTTGGATTATGTTCATTCGGATGTATGGGGTCCCTCAAAAATGAGTTCTTTGGGAGGGAAGCACTATTTTGTAACCTTTGTTCATGATTTTTCCCGGAAAGTTTGGGTGTATACGATGAAAACAAAGGATGAAGTGTTTGAGGTATTCCTCAATTGGAAAAAGATGGTGGAAACTCAGACTGATAAAAAGGTCAAACGTCTCCGTACAGACAATGGTGGAGAATTTAGGAGTGGTCCATTTCAGAAATTTTGTGAGGATGAAGGCATTGTCAGACACTTCACTGTCAGACATACACCACAACAGAACGGAGTGGCAGAACGCATGAATCGGACTTTGCTGGAGAAAGTTCGGTGTTTGTTATCCAATGCTGGGTTGGGTAAAGAATTTTGGGCTGAGGCTGTAACGTATGCGTGTCATCTCGTTAATCGTTTACCATCTACTGCTATTGATGGAAAAACACCATTGGAGAAATGGTTTGGAAAGCCTGCTGCTGATTATGATTCCTTACATGTGTTTGGTTCCGCTACATATTATCATGTTAAGGAATCAAAGTTGGATCCTAGAGCAAAGAAAGCTGTGTTCATGGAGATCACCTCTGGTATAAAAGGCTATCGCCTTTGGTGTCCAGAAACAAAGAAAATAATCTTTAGCAGGGATGTCACTTTTGATGGATCTACCGTGTTGGAAAAGGTGAATGCAGAACAGCAGGATGGTACTCCCAAACAGGTGGAGTTTGAAAAGTTTGTTGTCCCAGCAGATCAAGAAACTCTTGATCATTCTTCTACGGTAGAAGGAGATTTTGAAGAAGAGGAAGTTCAACCCCAAGAACTTCCACAGCAACTTGAATCAATTGCAACTAGCAAGCCAAAGAGGACAATCAGAAAGCCTGCTCGCTTTGATGATATGGTGGCTTGTGCATCTGCAATTGCCGCTGATGATGTTCCTACCACTTATATTGAAGCAGTCAAAGGACCAGAGAAAGATAAGTGGAGGATTGCCATGAGTGAAAAAATGCAGTCCCTTCATAAGAATCAAACATGGGAACTGGCCAGTCTCCCGAAGGGAAAGAAGGCAATTGGATGCAAATGTGTATTTGCAAAGAAAGATGGATTTTCTAGCCAAGGTGATGTTCGCTACAAAGCCAGATTGGTGGCCAAAGGTTACGCTCAGAAGGAGGGCATTGATTATAATGAGGTATTTTCTCCAGTTGTAAAACACTCCTCCATTAGAATTTTGTTGGCTTTGGTAGCACAGTTGGATTTTGAACTAGTTCAGTTGGATGTAAAAACTGCATTTTTACATGGAGACTTGGAAGAGGAAATCTATATGACTTAGCTAGAGGGATTCAAAGTTGCTGAAAATGAAAATTTGGTTTGTAAACTTCAAAAAAAAAATCGTTGTACGGATTGAAGCAATCTCCGAGGCAGTGGTACAAGCGATTTGACAAGTTTATGATGGGAATTGGGTACACAAGAAGCACATACGATCATTGTGTGTATTTGCATAAGCTACAAGATGGATCCTTCATATATCTTCTTCTGTATGTTGATGATATGTTGATTGCCTCCCCGAGTCTAATAGAAATCGAGAAGTTGAAGACTCATTTGAAAAGGGAGTTTGAGATGAAGGATCTAGGTGAGGCGAAGAAAATTCTCGGCATGGAGATTTTCAGAGATAGAAAATTGAGGAAGCTTTGTTTGACTCAGAAACAATATCTGAGTAGGATGTTGAGGCGTTTTGGCATTGATGAAAAGTCAAAACCAGTTAGTACTCCGTTTGCTCCTCATTTTAAGCTTAGCGCCGCTTTGTCACAGAAATCTGATGCAGAACGGGAATACATGTCAAAAGTACCGTATGCAAATGTTGTTGGTAGCTTGATGTATGCTATAGTGTGTACGAGGCCTGATATTTCCCAAGCAGTGGGGGTTGTGAGCAGGTATATGCATGATGGTGGAAAGGAACATTGAAAAATTTGAAGATTGGTTTTGGTGACCCCGTTTGACGAAGAGATTGAAGATTTTGGAAATTCGCCAAGGTGGAGATTTGTTAGATTGTGGTGAAAAAATGGCTCATTTCCCTTTGATAATGAAGAACAATTTGTCCCACATAGGAAGAATTTTGTAAAGGGTCATCCCCTTTCCTATAAAAGTGGATCCACCCTTTAGTTGTTTGATATCCCTTAGCCTCTCATCTTTGGCTATTCTTCTTTTCTCCTCTATAGTTTTGTATATTTCACTTTTGGTCCTTTCTTTTGTGTAGTGAAATATTTTGGTGGGGTCCGAGGACGTAGGTTAAATTAGCCGAACCTCGTTATATTTGGTGTTCTTTATTTTGTGTTATTCTTCAAGTAGCCATTGTTAGTTATAGTTGTAGTGTTATATTGTGCTATTAAATTCGTCTAGTTAATTCTGTCGAGGAGGTTGGGTTCTAAGCGCGACCGTTGTGACGCCTCCAATCTTTCCTGGGAATTCAATCTAGTGTGGTTTTCTAGTACAATATTTCCCTCGCTATTTCTATATTTGGTGGAATATGACTTTAAGTTCCACAACAGCCACCACTTGAGCAAAATCAAGATAGAGCTCTTTTAACCACTTGCATTTGGATGAACCCCTTTTAAAATGCAAATAGAGATGCACTCTCTTTAATATTGATGAATGAATTTCTATATTTTTCAGTGTTAAGATTCAAAACTAGTTCTTCACTCTAAACCAAATTCACTGATTTCTGGAGGGTGATTTATGTGACAGTAAAAAAAAATTCCGTTACATTAATATCAAAAAGTTAAAAAAGGGAGTGTTCACACCATTTCTAGCTAAACCCTTAAAGCACGAAAATCTTTTTGGGCTTTTGGCACATTGCACCCTTCAATTACCATCTTTTGGCACTATGCACCCTTAAATTCAATTTTTGACACTTTATACCATTAAATTGCATGTAATTTGGAATTTTGCTCCCTCAAGTATCTAACTCACCCATAAAAACGAGTTCATTCATTTTTGAGTGGGTAAAAACGTCAATCTCTAAATATTTTGGCGGATTGCACCCTTAAATTGCTACCTTTTGGCACATTACACCCTTAAATTGTCATCTTTTTTGCGCAATGCACCCTTATTGATATTTTTTGGCACTTTGCTAGAACACATTCAATTTAGAAATATTTTTCTCAACTCTCTATGCTCCTATGAAGAAAAATTCTCTCATAATGCATCAGTAGGGAAAATTATTTTTCGTCTCATAACTTTTTCACATTTCAATTTTGGTCTCATTTGTTACGAATTTCTCACATTTATTCCTATAACTTTCGAAATGTCTCACATTTAGTCTCAACCGAAGTTTCCATCCGAAATTTGACAGTCAACTACGTTAATCAACCTTTTGACCACACACACATTTAGTCTCAACCTTTTGAATTTGTTTATAAATGCACCACACACATATTATATTCATTATCACGATATTTCTATTTAATATCATGTGTCACTCATGCAAAATCCTTGAAAAAATAGGTCAAAAGGTTGACTAATGGGGTTGACCATTAAATTTTGGATGGAAACTTCATTTTGGACTAAATTTGAGACATTTTGAAAGTTATAGGACTAAATGTGAGAAATCTATGATGAATGAGACCAAAATTGAACTAGAGCAAAGTTATGGGATGAAAAGTGTAATTTTCCCTGCATCAGTATTATAGTTTTTTCTTTTCAAAGCTGAAATGAGTATCCATGAAAAAGAGTCGAGCCTAAAGAGCCAAGCTTTTTTGACGAGTTGAGCTTGAACCAGTTATACTTTTTTGGGGGTCACGAGCCTGTATAGAAAAATATTTACTTATTTATTTAGTAATATTAAACAAATAATAATGTATATTTAATATTTAATAACATATATATATATATATTAATACAAAATCTATATATAATAAAATACAACCCTTGAAACTATCCAAGTAAGCGCACATGTGGATAGTCTAATTGATCTCAATTGTGTCGCGTAAGTAATTACTGCATATTTTTTTAATTGAATATAAATAAGTGTAGTTAAATGTAAAAATAGTCAAATTTAAAAATTCAAATAAGTTAGTTACCAACATAATATGAATTCAAACAATTATCTGTTTTTTTTCTATCTATTTATTTTGTTAATTTATCAAACATTTATTGTTTAAAGGATATTTAATAAATTTAAAGATCATGCACTATACTTTTAAAAATACTCATATAAAAAGATTTTTCGATGATAATCATCAAACTTGAATCAAATCTTTTAATTTTGCAGATTATAAATAAATAAATTATACATTAATAGATTTTGTTATTATTAGTTTTATGTAATTAGTGTTTTGTGCTTTGGCACGGGATTCCGACTAGTTAACAATATATATTAATACAAAATTAACGATATATATCAATAAGGGTGCATTGCGCAAAAAAAAGGCAATTTAAGGGTGCAAAGTACCAAAAATGCAATTTAAAGGTGTATCGTGCCAAAAGGTGGCAATTTGTGGGTGCAATCAGCCAAATATTCAGAGATTGACGTTTTTACCCTCTCAAAAATGAGTGAATGAGTCAGTTAGATGCTTGAGGGTGCAAAGTGACAAGCTACATGCAATTTAATGGTACAAAGTGCCAAAAATTGAATTTAAAGGTGCATTGTGCCAAAAGGTGATAATTGAAGGGTGCAATGTGCCAAAAACCCAATCTTTTTTGTCAATGGAATTGAGGTCACAAATTACCTTACGACAATTTTTAGATATGTATTATCTCATACTCTTTGTATAAATCAAAGAGCCCACCACATCTATAGATAAGATGATCGAAATTGGATTAAAAAAATAGAACAACAACAAAAACACCCAAAACTAACGTTGAATAAACTAAAAATGATCCTTAAATTTTTGCTCAACTTTAATCGAACGGAAAAGGAAGAAATTACTTGTGGGTTCCTTCAATGCCCAATGAAAGCATGTAATTTATAGAAGAATTTTACATGGGTTGCATTAACTTCAACTCCGCCATAGGAGAGAAAAAGGGATTTGCAAATCTCCTGCTAGGATTGTCAATAGGGGTGGGCGTTCGGTTCGGGTTATTCGGACCCCGAACCGACCCGATCGGGTTTGGCTTATTCGGTTTGGCTTATTCGGGGAATTTTCAGGTTCGGGTTTATACCGAACCCGAACTCCACAATTCGGTTCGGGGTCGGTTTTGAGTTTTCATTTTTTTCGGGGAATTCGGGGCCCGATTAACCCGAATTAGAATTAAAAAAAAATAAAAAAATAATTTGTCAAGACTCAAATAAGGGTTTCTCATTTTTGCCTCTCACTCTCACGCCTCTCTCAACTCTACCTCAACACCTCACTCACCTAGTGACCTCTCTGCCTCACCAGTCTACTCACCACGGCAGTCCGCAGCCACCAGTCGCCGACCACCGCCACACACTGTCTCACCGGAGCTGGAGGTTTGTCCTATTTTTTGTTAATCTTTCGATTTTCCCCAATCTGATTTGATGAAGTTGTTGTGAAAATCTTGGTAAACTCTCTAATGGCTATGAATTATGATATTAGTTTGGTCAAGAGAGATGGTTTACGGGGAGGCATAAACAAAGGCATAAACCTCTGTTTTTCAGCCTTTTTGCAGGGAGGCATAAACAGAGGCATTTTGCCTCTGTTTTTCAGCCCTTTGGGCCTCTAAAAATAAAGGCCCAAATAATTCATTAAAAATTTTTTGGGCCCCTATTTTTAGAGGCCCAAAAATTTGTTCCAAAAAATTTGAATTTTGAACCCATAAAGTTATGTTCGGCCCCCCGAACCCCGAACCCGATTAACCCGAACCCGAATAAACCCCGAACTCGATTAAACCGACTAATTCGGTTCGGTTTCGGGTAGCACAATTTCCAAACCCGAACCCGATTACCCCGAACCCGACAAACCGAACCGAACGCCCACCCCTAATTGTCAATGAGCCCAAGTTGGCTCGAAGTTCGTAAGTTTGGTTTGGTAATTTTCAAACCGAGCTTTATAAGAGCCAAGCCCAAGCCGGGCCCAAGCCGAGGGTGAGCAAAGGTACGCTCGGCTTAAATTAAGCTCGGGCTCGTAAATTAATATTTATATATATATATATATACACACACACATACATTATAATATCTAATAATGTATCAATGATTGCAAATTGGATGGAGAATATTAATATTTTAAATTAGGAAAAACAATCCTTAAAATGATCAATCACTATGTAATTCCAAAATTTTCCTTATACAACGCATTAGTCTATAAATAATTGAAACTAGTAAAAAACTCCATATCTAACTCTAAGAGTCCTATGTCTTTTCTATTACAAATCAATGAATCACGTACATAAAGTGAGATTCAAAGTCGTGGGTTGCTCCAAAAGTTGTTGTTCATCATAATTCTTATCACTCTCAAGCAATTTTCTTGTAAGTAAACCAAATATAAATTTATCTATAATATTTTTCAATCTTAAATAATATATAGAACATGTATCTCAAGAGATATTTCAACTTATTGTTGTGACGAGTAGAAAATTGAATGAGATTCTTTTTTTCTGAAATATAAGCCTTACAATTTGTAAGATAATCCTTTGATTATTTTTCTCTATAGTGAATTCACTACTCATAATTTATTAAAGAAATCTTTTTCCCAAGTGTTGATGGCTTTCTTAATGTATAAATTCTTATTTGTGTCTTGATGCAAGAGAAATGGATTTGAAAACTAACAAGAGGCGATACAATTTACTTTATTTATTATAGATATTTCGACTTTGTTATTTTAAGTTTTATGATTTGTCATTACAGCATGGATGATGTTAATTCTTTTAATGTTTTGTGCACATTTATTTTTTTTGGTTAATTTATATATTATATTTACTTTATTACTTGTAGTTTTAAAAAAAAAGACTAAATTTGGGCCGGCTTGGGCTTGGCTCGAAGCTCGTATAAATTTTCAAGTCGAGCCCGAGCTTTGAAAAAAAAAATCTCGTACAAATTCAAGCTTTAACAATAAAAACTCGCATAATATCAAGCCGAGCGTGAGCATGACTAGGTTCGGCTCGCTCGGCTTGATTGACAGGCCTATCTCCTACTGCTATTCTTCATATAATAAATATTAAATATAGGGTGGTATTTCAAGCCGAGCCGAGCTTTAAAAAAAAAACTCATACAAATTCAAGCTTTAACGATAAAAACTCACATAATATCAAGCCGAGCGTGAGCATGACTAGGCTCGGTTCGCTCGGCTTGATTGACATGCCTATCTCCTGCTACTATTCTTCATATAATAAATATTAAATATGGGGTGGTAATTTATTGTTTTTGAAAGGGCGAAATGGGGGAAAATATATAAGACAAGGACAAAAGGATAATTGACAATTCTTCATCCATTGAGCGCCTCCCCCCCCCCCCGGGAGATTAGCTATCTAAAGTATTGAAGATTAAAACTTGGGCCCATAAACTATATTTTGGGCTTTGAATGTTGATACAAAACAAGAGAAAAGGGAGATAAATTTGTCTATCTTCCCTTTTCTCCACTACAAAACGAGTTTATAGTTTCACTTTAACATTCAAACATTTGAGTCCAAACATTCTCAATCTTCCTTAAGCATGTTTATATCACATGCCAAGGAACAGGGCAATTTCATATATATCTAATCTTAGTCTCGAAGTAAAGAGCTAGAAATATAAGATCATGAATCAGTGATACGTATTGAATCGACTTGATCACTTTATCTTACTTTGCCCGTCAACATATTTTGGCAAAAATATTAATGTTCTAAGAACCAGCTATAGATATAGAGTTATATTTAAAGGCTCTTGAAAGTCGAAAGTTCAATAAAATACAATTTCATCAGAATATATGAGCTCCTTGTACGAATTCAATCGCAAAGAGAATAATGATCTTCCATGATTTGGGAATCCACTAAAAGTCCCAAGGGTCATCAACCCTCATTGGTTGCCAGTTCAGCCATTATGTCCCTTGATAATTAAGCACCATGTGGAATCAGTTAAAATTGTTTGCCTCGAGCATACAACTTATCCTAAAAAATAACCCCCTTACAATCTTTACAAGATGTTTATCCAAATATTGCTTTGTGAACTAACAATATTATAGCACTTTAATTTAGGTCCTATAAACAGGATAATGTCCCCCACTAATTTGATTAGTGCCCTTTAGACTTGCGTTGGATTCTCAGAATCAGTTGAAAATGAGGTGTCAAGTAATGGGCGGTGCAAAGTTATTCTGCTCTTGAGAAAGACAGAGAGAGAGAAGCATATATCTAAAGTACTTTTATAACTAAATAGTACGTATCTAAAGTTATAACTTCTTTAACTAACATTTTTAATTTTTATTCCTTCGTTTATTCATTCATTTACTCTTCTAAACTCAATCCAAATTCTTTATCATATAATTGTGCATGGACGTTCGAAAATTGTAGTCAACGACTGGTTAGAATAAGCAGCGAGAAAAAAGTTTGACATAAACAGAATGAGATTAATTAGCGGCAAAGTTTTTTGCATTTTTATACTTTTTTATATAAACCTTTTTTAATTATAATTTTTTATCTGAACTATATTAATTTTTACACAATTTTATGTTTTAGCCTTTTTCCGAAGTAGAAGAAATATTTCGACGGAATTGCATCGCATGTGACCCCTTTAAAGGTAACAACAACATTTTATTAGCTGCAACGATATTTTCTTATGGTTTCACTATTTTGAATTGTACAATTTAAAATATCATTTCAATTTAAAAAGGTAAATATAGTGCACTACAATGGCCATAAAATTTCATTTTTACCCTCAAAAAGTCACATGCAATGTAGGTAATGTTATTCCGGCGATTATTGCGCCAGAAAATGCTAAAAGCATAAAATTTTGTAAAAACTCATTTAGTTCAGTTAAGGAAGTGTAAACAAATAAAAAGTTCATATAAATAAGTGTAAACACGAGTGTAGTACGGATAAAAAAGTGTAACAAAAAAATTTATATAAATAAGTGTAAAAACGCGAAAGTTTGGGTGGGTTACAGTTATTTCCTGATTAAATATTAGTCTCCTTCTAACTTTCCATTCCGAGTCAAATTAGGCATATTTTTCCCAACTATGCACATTCTAATTATTCATCTCTACTTTTTTCATATTTCTGCATCTACAAACAATGTCACGCAATTATGTAACAAATGATCTGAACAGTTTGAGAATGTATAACGTGACATTTGTCAACTAACTTTTGCATGAGATTTTATTATACTTTTTGGTACTCTAAATCTCAGTGTAATCATTAATCATATATGTATATAATGAATATCATCTATATTTCATTCCACAATTGTAGCTCTCTCGAAATTTTAATTGCGGAAAGCTCTTAAAAATGATAACTTTTGCAAAGTTTCGCTATTCTTTAAATATATTTTCTTCGCATAATATAATCATCAATGACTTTTAGTTGATTTGGGTTCCACGTAGTGAAAGATTAGAACCTCGGCCCCCCTTCGTAGAATAAAGTTTAGAATTTCAATGTGTAAAATAAATAGAATGTATAATATTGTTCCCGCTATAGGCTAAGAATACTTAGCCCCGATCGAACTTATTCTGAGATTGATTGTTTTGAGTCTTTGAAACTATATATTTAGTCTTACATTCACATGACATGTCAAATTAACTTTCATGCAACAACTTAAATTAACAAATACTCCATGAGTTTATTTGAATCCATGAGTTTAACGTTTATTATTCCATAGCTCTTTGTTACCGAAATAATGTTGATTTAGAATTTCTTTAGTGAACTTAACCATATCTTGTATTTTATATCGTAAATGCATGTTATATATATGAAGTGTGTTCTAAAATATACCGTTGATGTAAATCATACTCATTAGCGATAATTTGTGATAATTAAGTATAAAACAAAGCAAGAAATTAAAATAAAAGATGCAAATATGAAATTGAGGAGCTAAGAACAAATCTTAAACAGTACGCAATACGTGTACCACTTATGCATCCTACGTTGAATTACCCAATACTTATATACCTTTAATTCACGTTGGATTTTCTACTTTTCCTCATTCAATAATATATCCAAATAATGTCTTTATCTTTTTCTCCACATGGAGTGATTGGATTTACCTCTATTTAGTGATCTAATTGATGTAAAAAGAACATAAATATTCTCAAGTGGTGGATAGGTACAACTTATTATATGAGAATATTTGACTATAGGAGGGGACCATTCCTAAAATTGTCAATAATCTATGATGTAAATACTTACTTTGTGGTGAAGATCTTAAGAAAGAATCAATTGGCTTTCATTAGGGTTGCATTATATACCTTGGACTTAGAGAAATGCACAAGTAAACCACTTTAACATATATACCAAGTAGAAGCTCAAAAGGGGTGAACCTCAAGAACATGAAGACGGCGACGAAGAAGAAGAAAAAGAAGATGGTCGTCTCGATAAAAGTGAGTTATTTTCATGCATATAATATACATATGTATACATAAATGTTCTTTGTTTCTAAACAAGTGAAGCAATTTGGTTCTTCTATTTCAATTTGTAATATATCTTGTATCTCTACACAGAGTGAATAATTAAGAAAGTATATATTTTATACAATTATCATATACTTATGATGTGAAATACGAGATGCAACAGGAATAGAAGTTCGAAAATGTGAATGAACGGCTATACACAAAAGGCAAGTCATAGAGGCAAAGGGAAGGTGACGCCTTTCTTCCAGGCTTTTTTCTTTTTCGTTTTTGGGTTATTCCCTTGTGGAAAGTGTGTTGTAAGTGTTCAAGGATGTTCGATTTCAATTTAATGGCTTTGTAATTGATCTTAATTTGTGGGATTTGTTTTCTAGTTATGAACTTATATTTCCTTTTATGGCTTCTTAAGAGTTCAAAGTGCTTTCTCTAAATTATTAGTATTTTTTGTTTGATGTTTGAGTCTCCAATTATTATTCCAATAAGTACATATCATATTTGACATGTGGTAACCGGAAATAGAGAGGAAAGCAAGAATTTCCATGCTTGTTTGAGTAACAACAATGATTTGTAGAAGTAGATGGAACATGCTTTTAGTGAGGAATAAAAAGATAACCCAAAATAAAATAAATACACAAATATATAACTGTACAACAATCAACACAATGTTTGCCTAAATTTGTATTGTAGGCTGTATGGTCATTCGGAAAATACACACACACACACACACATATATATATATATATATATATATCAGACGATAAAACACACACTCACTGCGTATGTGGAAAAAAATTCAAATAGATAAAAGAAAATTGAATATAAATTAATTAAGTAAACAGTTAGAAAAAACCCAAAAAAAAAAAAAAAAAACCAAATGAGATGAAAGAGAATAAATTTAAACGTAACAAAAAGCAAAAACAAATAAAGAGAAACAAAGATGGATTACATGTAAAAGAGAAAATAGATAAAAAAGGAGGAAAACAAGATAACAATATGGTGTATTACTTGCATGCTCTAACTAAGGCAACAATCAAAAAGTTGTTATACTTAAATTAATTACTTATTTTATAAATGAATTATGTATTTACTATTATAATACATATTAAGATAAACCAATTATTTCTAAAAAAGTTAAACTTATATGTGTGTGTATATATATATATATATATATATATATATATATATATATATATATATATTTGTTGTGTTTACAAGAAACATTTATATCGTACAAAAAATTTAAAAATCTACAATAAAATTAGTTTTTTCATTAATTTTTTTAAAAAATAAAATCTCTCAAGTTAATACCTAGAAATAAGATTACTATAAAAACAATATGAATGTATAATGGGAGTCTTTGCAAACTCTACTACTTCAAAGAAAATAATATAAAAATTATATTTTTTTCACATTTATGTTCCTAATCTTCTTTTTAATAAAATACTCCTAAAAGCATATGTTTATGAAATAATATTGATTACTTGGGACAAGTAGATTACAGAACGATAATAGCAAAACAATTAAACGAGAAAAAATAGAAGAGAAATGCAAGATTTATGTACAAACTCAAGAAAGAACTAAAACATGAGATTAAGAGAGATATTGCTCCGTATTGTTGTATATATAGCCTAGGTTGGGAGTTTTCAGATTTTTAGGACTTTTGGCTGATATATCTCTTGATTTTAGCAATATCTCAACAAATAAGATATAATTAACAATAGAGAAAAATGATGGATTTTACATTTCTTTCAGGTTTCTGCTACCCTGAAATTTAATCGCAAGTTTTTTTTTAAAAAAAAATTTGATAGAGTTAATTTGGGAATATAGAAATATTGTCAAGGATAAAATTGTCACCAAAAAATTATTTTAATTGTAGGAATTTAAAAAGCACCAAAAAACACCCCCTACCCAATTTGGAGCTTTTGGCTTCTCAGAGCTTAATTTTAGAGAATCAGAAGCAAAAACTGAATTTGCAAATACTACAAAATTGTTTATTTTTAGCTAAAAGCTCAATAGCACTTTTATTTAGAATTTGTAAACACACTCAATATATAATTAAGTAAAACATTGAAATCATAGTTTAAGAAACCATACTCAAGGTAACTTACAAAGGTTTGTTGATTAACCAAGCCTCTTGGCCCAGTGGTGTAAAGCTACTATTGGGACAACTTGGGGTCGACCTGGTGTGCTCCCAGGATCGATTCTCAACTTTGTCAAAATAATGTTTGGCCAGCGACAACCACGCACCGCGAGCGTTGATTAGTCGAGGTGCGTGAAAACCGGCCTGAACACCCCGCGGGGAAACAAAAAAAACAAATGGTTTGTTGATTAGTCTAATGGTTTACTACGTGTCATTGGACTTTGTATGTCAAACCGAGTTTTGAAAGAGATAGACACTAGAACCATTAGAATTAGTCTAACATATTTTTCCGCACTTGACGCACAGTGGTCTAAATTCCATTCTTAATAATTTTTTTCTACTTTACCCAGCAGGCTACCAAGTCCCTGATGTTCTGGCAAATTTCTACAGCTTTGACAAGAAATAATGCATTGTGCCATTTTTCGATGTACTCGAATTGTTAGATCCACAAAATAAAGAACCAAAAGCGGAATTATACCAATATACAAAACTATAAATGTAATTTTGGCTGCCAAGTTTTAATGGTTTATGAAGCAAATGACTAACTTTGCTTTACTCTGGGACTACCAATGTTCATCTTTAACATTGGGACGAAAGATAAAATTTATTAGATAATATCTGATGAACCACCAAACCTAATATTATCAGTTCAAACTAAGAACTTGAGCAAGTACACATCTTGAACTTCCCCATTCAAACACCAAAATATGCAAACAAATACTATACCATATTCTTGACAATAATGCAGCCCTCAATAGAGAATCCTGGAATGCACCGAAAAACTTATCATCGTTGTAGTATAAATATCGCAAAAAAATTATTTGATCCCGCAAATGCGGCATTTGTTGTGCATGTACCTATGTGGCAAAAGTATACAACAATCACCTACTATTACTCAACATAAAGACACCACTATATATGTCCTTAGATCTTAAGTCAGTCAAATCCCTAGAGGATAGCTCCATTGCCACTCCTGTTAGTTATCACGAGGGCAATCAGAATCGAAGGTATAACCCCAAGAATGATTAACAGTTTCACAAATAATCGTATTTATTTATCATCATCATCAGCTAATCGAGATCGAGACTCTTTTTCATGGCTTCATAAACCAGATACGTAATGCTTGCTGAAGGTACAACTTTGAGAAGATTCGGGAAAAGCCCTTTGTAAAAGCCCCTAAAACCTTCATGCTGATATGTTTTCCGGAACATATCTGACATGCTACTGTATATACGTTGAGCTTGCAATCTGTAAAGCACCTCTTGTTAGCGGCGTATCAAATAATGAAGTGAAACTTTTTCAAAATGGACAAGTAACTCGTAACACCACTATAAGAATAAATAATGTTAATGATAAAACCAAAACAATGTCAAGCATTAAGTGGCAGTAAGTTTATTTTGCCATAATAATTAGTTTCAAACACTTCATAGTAAGAAACATGGTTTCTAAATTGACTTCTGACAATTAGTGAAGCGTGTGTAATGACATAGTCATTGAGCCGTTATGACAAATTAATGTATGTCACTATACATGAGTCACTTATTATTAATAGTGACAACATAATTTTAAGTAAGTAGTTTCAATAGCAATAACTTGTACATAATTCTTGACACTACAAAACTTATAAAATTATTAATGTGGCAAAACAAAACAAAAAATTATCTGATATATATCATTAGTGCCAACTTCGATATTTCAACTTGATATCTTGTTACTAACATTCTTTTTTCTTGTAATGCACATGCAATATAATAGTTGAAAAGGCTTATGGTACGTATGAAATACCTTGTTCTTACCACCTGCAGTGGGTAAACACATGTCGCTCCAAGGGCTCCAGAAATTGTCCCACAACTTAGTTGCACAAGAGGACCAGGTTCTGCATAATATCAATATTTTTTTAAATGTTCCAACAATCACGACAAATCTTTCAAACAAAAAACGAATAAAGAACAAGTAAATAGGAACAAAGTCAGTATCTACACCATACCACCATCATGAAGAATATGTTTCCTAGACATATCTTTCAACGTCTCGTAGACAGTTAGATCAATGCCTGCATAAGGAATAATTCCAAGAAGAGATGGTACCAAGCCTCTATAAAACGCTCGAGGCCCCTCATGAATCCATATATCTTTTGATAATTTCCCCAAATTTGGAACACTCCCTTTTTCACAAGAAAAGGTTTGTAACCTAGTCTTTACAAGATCCATAGGGTAAATAGAAGTTTGCGCCACGGCTCCAGCCAACCCACCAGAAGCCAGTCGGCCTATAGTTCCTATATCTCCGTTAGCATCTCCAAGAAAACTCTTAAACATTTCATAAGTGTAAAATTTTATAGCACTTTCCGGTGCAACTTTCAAAACATTTAGCCCGTTACCCCTGAAAAAGCCCAAAAGACCACCTTCTTTCCATATGCTTTGGACAGCGGGCCCAATTGATGCCCGTGTAGTTTGAACTTGTAAAATCACTTTTAGGCGATCAAGAGGAGCAGTTGCAGTACGAGAAGTGGCACCAGCAACTCCTCCAGCAATTAAGTATTTGGTTGCATGAACATGTTTGCTGATGCCTTCAGGAATCACAGTATGTTCACCAATGTCTACGAGATATACCCTTTCCCAGTACCGATATATGTTTTCCATGGTAGCCTCGTGTGGGTAAAGCAGGAGAAAATCTCTCCATTCTTCAAAAGTTATTATTCCGTTATTGTCTTTATCAACATGCTCAACAAAACTAGCTAGTTCATCGTCATCCAATTCTATCCCTGCAAAAACAAACTGCCATGACTTATAAGATGAAGACAATTCATTCTGGAATGCAAAAACTAGGAAATGATTCTGCCCAAACGCTGGAAAAGCAAAGAAAAATGAAAAGGGAAAAGCATTGCACAAACATAAAGGGAACTTCGATGACTTCTAATACCATTCATCTTGAAAATCCAAAGAGCTGCCATGGAAACTTTTAAAAGTAAATATACAAGCAAAAAGAAAAATTTGAAAACAGAACTAATGATCTGTCCTCGGTTATCATTAAACTGGCAATTAGCAGCACGAGATCAAGGACATTGCAATTACATCAGGAGAATATTAATAATTGCATTAACTATGATTTAGTCATCCTACCTAACGTTAAGGAAAAAGATGAAAACATTCTAACATGATAAATAAAAGAGAACTGCAACAAGGACAATGTATGGATTGCGAAGTACAATAAATGTTAAACATATTGGTCGTCAATAGCAGAGATTTGCTCAAAGACTTTGATCTTTTATGCACAAGATTAAGTTTCATAAGCTATCACAAAAAGACGCAGAAAGATAAATCAGTAAGGCATAAGATTAAATCTTGAAGATTTCATGACAATTTTTTGGCTCTTAACTAAGTAGAGTAGAAATGAAAAATCTAAGCAAAAACCTTTTCAAGGAAACACGTTTATGAGCCGAATCAACCACAAAATAAGTCCAATCAACATATTCTAAGCAACATCATAGCTGAACCAGTTCTTTCACAAGCATTTAATTTTAGTATGGTCGTTACAATCAAATGGGCTATGATAAGTGATGTTGATAACATAGATATAACCTGTCTCTGTCCTCAACTTATTCGCCAAAATAATGGATCATTCATTAATCAGTCTTCCAAAGCTTTGCTGGAATCTCAAACTTATGGTAAAAGCTTACTATTTCTGAAAATTCTACCTTTTAGTTGCTTCTTAGTTCATATTATGCAGTGAATTGTCTATTCAAATATTTAAGAAGCTTAAAGACAGTTGCACACAATACAACCCATTTTATTACCATCTAGAAGTAACACAAACAAGTATTCCCTCCACTTTCATTAATGATCATTCGTTGGATAGTGGTGTGCATACGTGCATCTACTACGCGAGTCCCAACACATTTAAATGCAATTTCAAATGGAAATATAACATGAACAGGACAACTGGTCAATTAAGGCAACAATTTGCAGTGCATCAAACTACTTGAGAGGAATACACAGTATCCAACTGTTAGCCTTCCTTTTAGGCTGAGAAAAAATTGAATTTGCACATGACGATGATGTAAAAGAAACAAATACGCAGAAGTACCAAAGATGAATCTCTAAGTTCCCTGTTAAGCTATTACGTGAACCCACATGTCCTTCATGAGTGACACTCATACATTTTTGGGGTCTCATGACTAATAACATATTGGAATGCATGACATGCATGGCCCATGGAATCTAGTAATTCTCAAAATTGAGATTACTTCTATCGTGTTTTGCAAATTTGAACATGTTACAATAAAAGTCAGATGGAGAAGAATAAGAACATGACTACGCAATTAGATACCAAGAGTAAGGGACTCTTTCAAATGCACTATTTTGACCAAAATAATTCAAAAAGTAAAGCCGTTCATAATTATCATTACAAAATCCTTTAGGAAAACTGTGATTACTGTTAATCACAATATGATACGGGAAAGTAGGAGGCTCATGAAAGGATCGATTTAAAAAATTTTAAATAATAGAGATGAAGTACTTTTACGTTCACAAGTTAGCAACCCCATTGATATGTTATACACCAGTTAAACAAGCATCAACCCAGGACTTCCAAGTTGATAATTAAACAATGTGAATACATGTCAATGCTATTCGAATAGTAAGAACGACTTGATCCACCTGATGGTTTCCGTCCTACCACTTTATCTCTGTTCAACTAAAATTTTGCTCGGATACTTGCAGTAAAACCTTCAAATAAGTTGAAATCCAACCTCCACATGTACATTTATTCCTTTGTAACACTACAGATGAAGCAATCAGGTTATACGAGCAGTATTTCATTTAAACATTTGCTAGGTCTCCTTATTTTAAGTGACCATAAGAATCAACTTTGGCCTAAATAATGCAAGAGTTTCTGGCTCAATGGTTCAATCCAGTGGCCTTCCCCAGGATCCTTGTCAAATATCGATGAAAATAACATCACTCTCAAATATATTAATAACCGTTCATCCTTAGCCTTTATTTGGAAAGTGTTTCCAAACTTACTTTCCCAAAAGCAAAAGCCTAATTAGGCCAGTCCCAGTATACTTAGGTTACAGAAGAGTAATACAGGGACAAACTAAAAGCATTTTTCGTAGTTAAGTATCTCAAATCCGATAGTCACTACAGCTAAATGAAAAAATAGACTTGTTTCGTTAATCAAATTTATATAATTGTCTCAAACAGACCACATTCTCCATATTAAAATCCTGTAGAACTAAAGTTTCTATCCTAACTCAAATAGCAAACAACAAACACAGTCTATCCTCCTTACACTCCAGGTAGATTTGTTCTGAAACTGGCAAAAGCCTTCTTACCCAGTCTGCAATGACTGCAACCAACAATATTACATAATTGTAGTACAAACAGATAGGTATCGCAAATTGCCGAGATCATCTCGATTTCACATTTTTTGTTTTATCTATGATAAATGAAGTCTAAATTCTTAAATCAAGCACAATTCTGTAAGGATTGCAGCTGAAGTCTCCGTACTTGAAATACAAGCAGATAGGTATTGCAAATTGTACTCAGAGATCATCTTGATTTCACATTTTCTATGTTTTCTGTGATCAGTGAAGTCTAAATTCGTAAATCTAGCAAAATTCTGTAAGGATCACAGCTGCAGTCTGTGTACTTGAAGTGGCACTTGACAAAAAAAGTCGATTTATCATAGCTATTGCCAATACCTACCTCTACATCTACAAACAAATCATCATAATATGCCTATGCAAAGATCAAATATAGAACCGGCGCATACCCTCCTGAGAGAGAAAACGCCGTAGGAGTGCAAACATCCAACACTTCTATAGACTAAATTGTGATAGGCATACAATAGCACATCATCATCGTAATCTCAACTCATTGTCACCAAGGTGAAACTCAATTATTCTCGAGCCCCAACAACATCAAGAACTCTAGCATACTAAAGCATCCAGGTAAAGCTACTGTGTCCAGATGAAAATCCTTCACAAACCAAATATCCCCAGCTTCTAAAAACTCAAGAAACTATTTACACCCATAACTTACAATATATATAGACATACATATATATATACATACATATATAATACAGCAACATAAATGCAAAAGCCACGGTAGAGAGAATATACCAGCTTTGACAAGAGCATCCCACAGCTCTTCAGGTAAAATAGATCCATTGTGCTCCACATCAATCGCTTGAAAAATCCTGTACAATTCCAGCTCCTTATCATCCATATACTTTTTGAATTCCTGGTAATCAACCCTCCCATCATGATTCGAATCGCAAACTTTCAACAGCTCCTTCGCGAACTTGTAATCCTCGGGAATTTGCATTGCCGAAAGCCCCTTCTCAATTTGGGCGTAATCCAAATACCCTGCATTATTGGAATCGAAAAAACCGAACAAACTCCGGATTCTCAATTCGCGCTCTTCCTTCGTTTCCCCGGAGGCCGACAGGACGTGGTCCAGTGATACGGGTCCGGGTTTTTTAACCGGGTTGCTGCATCCGGGTTTGGTATGCGGGTCTTTAGGTTCGGACGCCATTGTTGCAGCAGCAGCAGCTTGTGGTGCAGGGAAATTCGCATGCCTCGTAGACATAAATAATCAGGGAAATATATATATATATATATATATATATGTTATATATAAATAATGGGTTTTTGATTTCACCGCATGGTGAAAAAAATTTCGATTCTCAGATCTGCGAAGAGAGGGAGTGTGTGTGAGTGTGAGAAGATTGGGTGGAAGGAAGAGTATTTGGAGAGGATCTTCTTCCAAGGAGAGGAGATGATCCGGTTTATTATTAATTGGAAATGGAGTTGTTTCTTTTTTTACCCTATATATATATATATATTTACCTTTTGGTAACTGTAAAGTAAGGCGGAAGGTTTTGATCAAAAAAAGAAAAAAAGTAAGGCATAAGGCAGAGAACAGCGTATATTTGACGAGCCATTACGTAAACTAATGTTGTGGTTTTCTTTAGGGATTTGTCGAAGGGCACTTCATTATTGGCACTCCAGCTTTTTTTTTTTTTATCAAATAAACCAAAATACCCATTATTGTGAAATATAAAATTTTTGAAAATAAATATATTAAAGATTTTAATGAAGCATTACTACAATATCTTACCTTTTAATTTTTTTTTGTCTTTAGTAGATGACACACGTAAAATGTAGAGATAAAGAATATATAATCAATTAGCAATATTATCAATATGATCAAATTTTGGCAATATTTTAAAATACTATAAAACTAAATAATACATTACACAACACATTGAACAAACCCTAAATTTTGTTTTTAAGAGTCTAACAAAATTTAAAGAGAAGAAGAAAAGAGTTAAAAAATATGAAGAAATAAAATTACCAATTGCATTATCACGGGTACTGGTGCACTAAAGTCCAGCCGGCTTGAGCTCGAGTTCTTTGTCGAGTTGAGTTCGAGCTTAATAAATTTTAAAATATTTCAGTTTTTAATTATATTACTTATTTATATATTAATAATAGTTATGTATTTTTTGTAGATCGAGCTCGAGTCTTTAAAACTAGCTAGGCTCGTTGAGATCGAGCTCGATCTAGTAAATTTTATCCAAACTCAATTTCATTCGAATCATTTACACCCTTAATCAATCCATTGATCAATGGGTTGATTAGATGATTGATAATATTCTGAACTTTTCTCAAAGCTTTAAGTATTTACGAGTTTCAATGTCTCATCCAACTCCATATACTTGCTTATTTGATCATTGTAAAAAGTTACCAAGAACCAATGCAGCAACTGGTGGATGATTCTTTATTTAAAAATTCAGAGAATTGAATAAATTTTGTTTTGTCCTAAGTTTCTTTGGAATGAAGCTTGAATTATTTTTGGTATGGTAAAATACTCACAATACATTAATGTAAATAATGGAGGAATAATTGTTTCTTGCAATTTTCTTATATTTTTTGGTATTAAGTTTATTTTTGTTGCGTGATTTGGTTTTATAATAGTTCTACATCTCGCCAAAATTTGATCATATTGGTATTGTTGTTATTTGATTATATATTATATATCACTGTATTTTACGTTGTCATGTACTAAAAATAAAAATTGAAAAAGAACCTGGAAAAAAAAAGAGAGTAAAATTTTGCATTAATGCATTGTTAATATCATTAATAAAAAGGATATAGTTATCTTTAGGAATTTTATATTTCACAATAAAGGACATTTTGGTCTATTTGATAAAATAAAATGAGAGTTGAAGTGCAATAACAAAAGTTGGAGTGCCTATAACAACTCCCTTTCTTTAACGGGTCATACAAGCTTCAATCTTTAACAAATTGGATCCACCAATGCAAAAGTCTAATTCTTCTCATATATTGTTTTCTATAAAAACATTAAATATATAAAAACATAAAATTCCTTTTTTTTTAATTCAAGATAAGGGGATACCCTTCCAACAAATCCGGGTAGATAGTCATAATTTTGAGTCATAAAAACTCTATAAAGGAGGAAAAAGCCACAACTTGTGATAATTTGAATTCGAACTCAGGACCTCTTAAAAGACTTTTGAAAATATAAAAAAATAATATGGAATATGTATTGATACGCCCGTAAATCTCACTTGTTTTATTGGGCTTAGAAGAAATGGGCCACGATAACATATAATAAATTGGGCTAAAATAATAATAGTAAAGACTAAGATGGGTCAAGATGAAAGCTCTCTAGTATGTCCATAGCAAGAGTAAGGTGTAAGCTCGACTACCAAGCTCAGGGACAAGCTCATAGTTCACCTAAAGGAATAGCTGACGAAAAGGATGATGGATAGCTGGATATGAAGCTCATAAGCATGGCTGACGAAGGGGTGAGGGTAGATTAAGTCAACAACCACTTACTATCCCACAAAATGGGGAAAGTGATCTCTATTTCCCCCCTCACTACACCAAAAATGTCTCCAAGGCTAGAGGGAGGGAAAAAGGACTTCCATTAGGTCATATAAAAGCTTAGAATTCATTTTTTGTATACACGTTCACTTATTGAAAAAGAAAATTCATCTCTTGTAATTATTCTCAAGAAAAATCAATAAAAACTCTCCTTTTGCATCCTTTATTTTTCAGTGTTCTTTAGTTACGTATAATATTATCACTCCTTATTCGAAGCATAATCGTGTTTTACGTTATACGATTTTTTGGTGTAAATTTTGAACTGCATCAAGTATACTTAATGTATGATAATACTATCATATCTATACTATACATAATTGAAAATTGACTTAGACAACAAGTGTTATCTTCTATATTTTTCTCTCAATGATTTTTTTCTTTTAATTTACATTTAATTTTATTTCTAATATTTTTTTCTTTTCTTCCTCATATTTTACTTGAACTTAATTAAATTAAATTAAATTCATATCAATTTTTATTTTTTCCACATGATTATCAATTTTATTTTTTGCACATACGGAGAGTGTACTTTTATCGATTAGTGTAAATATACAATCTAATGTAAAATCTTAAACTCGACCCAATAAAGCCACTCAAAGCTAAGCCCAAACATGTGTGTTTAGGAACGGAAGCTATGGTTTTCAGAGATTGAAGATCACGTCTTCAATAATTTCAGATAGAACTCAAGAAAGTTCTAAATTTAATAAAAACTCATATTCACTTTATTGATTAAAATATGAAATCTTGTCATACTTAAAAGAAAAGAAAAAACTAAAAGGCTATTATTCAAACTCAACTACGATTTCTACTTCTACTTCAACTCCATAAATGTATTAGTTGAAATAACATTCAACTGCTCCAAAAGACTTGAAACTCGGCTCAAAAATATTTTGCCACACTAGATCATACACGGTCAAATATGGGCATCATTAGACAACTACAAAAGAAACACTGACAATTGAAAAAAAAAACACACTAAATTCCCCGAACGAGGGTCGAACAATGAAATTTTGCAACGAACGGTAGCTCCATTCGGCAAAGGCTAAATGAAATTGTGTTTCCCTCAAATATTATCTACTTTGATCACTGCAGTTCTACCAATACAATAGGAAATATATCATAGTCTCTACTGACGCTTACGAGCACATATAATCCACACTAATCACCGTATTCCTACCAATATATAATCATAGATCCATATAAAATAGCAAGTTCTAGCTAGTTTGAACTCGTACATTCTAATATACTACTAAAATGTTAACCATGAGAATAGAAAAGTGAAAGTTTCTTTTTAAGAAAGAAAATTTTAAATTTAAACCTAAAATTACTTTATGTGAGCACATTTAATAAAAAATTTACATGAGTATGACATTATATTATTATGGAACATCACATCACAAAAATAAAATAAAAGAGTTCCAATCGTTTGGTCATAAAACTAAGGGATTATTATTTCAGAAAATAAAGTTGACTTCTAGCTAGCACAATTCTATTTGGTGCACGTTGTGTTTGATTTTTAAAAATCACGTGTACGGTGGGCAATGTTCTGAAAATCGGACCGGACAGTGAACCGGAAAAGTGATCGGGTCACGGGTCACCGGTTCAACCGTTGGGTCAATCGGGATCGAACCGGTGATGTCATAATTATGCAATAAATAATAATTAATATACTATTAAATATATAAAATATGAAAATATGAAAAAAAAAATGTATTTTCTATATATATATGAAAATATGAAAAAAATAATTGTATTTCCTATATTTTGGGGGGCCAATTGCATATTTTTAGATTTTAAAGGGGTCAATTTCAGATTTTTAGAAATTAAAGGGTTGAATTGCATTATTTTTAAAATTGTCCGGTTCAACCGGTTCTGACCGGTTCTGACCGGTTGAACCGCGGGTCTGACCGGTTCTGGCCGGGTTTGACCGGTTTTGAGCTCCGAACGTTTTTTTGGCATAACCGGACCGGCCTAGTGACCGGTTCCGGTTTTTACCGGTTCGACCGGCCGGTCCGGGCCGGGTTTCATAACATTGACGGTGGGCTCTTGATAATTTGACAAGTTTCAAACATAAGTGTGACATTTTGACTAAAAATTCCAACTTGAGATTACTTTATTGGTTTCCACCACTACGCACAATTGCGCAACCAAAGAATTTTTCGTTATTACTGCAAATTACTATTTTTTGTAAAATTATATAGGTTTTATTAATAGAAAAAAATAGAAATTTTTCCAAGTTATATCTATTTATATTATTGTTGCAGGGCTTATATAGTTTTTGTTAGGCATGTTTAGATATTTTCTTTTCTTCTTTTTAATGTGTGGAATGAATATTAGTAGTGAGCCAAACTAATTGGAATGAAGATTAATTGTTGGTGATTTAATTGGAGCCAGTTCTTCTTCACAGAAGAATTGACTTTGTTGTATTGCAATTATCACTGTCACTTGAAGACAAGGACCCCGAAATTTTAATTTCTAAGGTTTTATCATGTGTTACTTTTGTCTCTTCATTATATCAATCTTATTTGTTGATGCCTCAATCTACGGAAGAGGTTAGTTAGTAGTTTTTTAGGATTTTCACTGGTTGTATTGTACTATGGGTTTCTACCCAATTTTATGGGGTGGTTCTATGCACACCGAATCCAACAGAGCAACTACACTAAACATTATTGGATGCAAGGACAAAATAGTAAAAACACTTAAAGCACCTGCATTCAAAGGTGCTAGATGGACTGGCTCCATTGGACACGATCCATCTTAGAATTTCCCAATTTTATGTTTAATGAAATTTGATTTTGCTCGATTAAAAAAAAAAAGAAAAGGGAAATGAGAGGGAAAGGTCCCACGGTTGCCTTTGGACCAGTTTTTTTTGTGTCATTTTGTTCCCTCCAAAGTGAGAGAAAACGCATGTCAATGTACTCTCTCTCCCCTTACGTGAGAGCCGTCTTTCTCTCTGCATGAGAGTTTTAGGTTTTCTTGCTTCTTCAAATTAGGGTTTCTGTAGTGGCTAGTTCTTGTTACTCCTCTGTCCATTGAATCCTTTCTTGAGTGATACACGAGGGTTGGCTTTCGCAGAGATAACACTTCGTTTTGTCAAGGCTTTACACTAATCCAATCTTGGCTGCACATGACGTCTTGATCTCCGACTGTCTTCTCGACGCTTCCTACACATAAGCCATCGCATATCTCTTTTCTGTTCTTCCAATTTTTATTTTTCTCCATCCCCAATCCTACATATATATCTCCTCCTTTTGTGTGATCCGTACACTGATTTTTTCGAGTTTTTTTGTTACCAGGTATTCGCTGCTTCGGATCTGAGATTCAAAATCCGGGTTTACCATCCCCAATCCTAGAATTCTTGTGGGTAGGGTTACCACTGACCATAGGGTTAACTTTCAAGCTTTTAAAGAAAATGTCCACGGTATAGTCTGGCCAAGACGAGGGATGGAGATATCACGTCTTTGTACTTCTCGTTTCCTCTTTTCCATTAACCATAGTGTGGATCAAGACCGTGTTTTAGAAAATGGCCCTTGGAATTTTGATAATGATATGATAATTTTGCAAAAATTGCAAGAGTTCGATGATCTTTTAACTGTAAACCTTGAATGGAGTGACATCTACGTTAGGGTTTCGGGTCTACCTCTCAGTCTTATGAATAAAAATGTTGCAAAAATTATCGGGGATCATATGGGGGGTTTTTATGGACATGGACATGTCAAAAAGTGGTTTTTTCTGGGACTCAACTTTATGTCTCCGAGTCCGCATCAATGTATGTAAACCGATTTTATGTTTCATGCTTCTAAGTATCTCTGGGGGGTCATGATTTAAAACTTGCTTTCTCTTACGAAAAAATCCCAAATTTTTGTTATCTGTGCGGTATAATTGGTCATATTGAGGATAGGTGTGAGCTCCGCTATCAAAATTCTTTCGTTCCTCCTCGAGAACACACTCCGTATGGCACATGGCTTTAGGTATCTAGTCGTCGCTCTCCTATACCGGGGATGTCAACTTTGCACCACCCGGCGCTAGGTTCATCTCAAGGTGAAGGCCAATCTTCAGGTTGGAAAACTCTGGTGGAAAATCGACCTGCATATCAATCCCTCTCTAATAGCCCGTTGTATCACCCCCCCCCCCTTTAATGTTCGTGGGTCATCAGGGATGTCAGGGGAGAATAATCTAAATATGAATACTAGCGTCATGTCGAGATCCGGAGCTCGTTGTCGCCTTCAATTGGTGGATGAGTAGGATGATGACCCGATTGATGACACGTTATTACTCCAAAATAGGAATGATGTCCCCATAACTGAGTCGTTTCCTCCTACTAACTATGCCAATCATCCCTATAGTCCTTTCCAACCTTTCATGCACGTTCCTAACGTCATGTAGGTTAGTGAAACACCAAACCCTCGTCTTACGCACACCTCACAGTGTCCTTCTCAACTAATTGAGGTTACTGCTTCTATAATAGTCACAAGCCATACATGTGATCCTAACTCATCTCATTCGCATCAATCGATGACAGTGGTAACCGATCATATGTCGGCTAAACAACAAACCAAACCGTCCTTCCCGAGTCATCTAAACAGCCCCCACATTCGAACACAGACCCCGCCATCATCACCTATACTTGTAAATATCCCGTTACAAATTAATGTCTCCTCCCCTAAGAATCAAAAGTCTCTGGCGGTGAACCGAAAAATTGGTAAAACAAAGAAAAAAAACAAAGTGTCTCCTCTCAAATTTAATAACCAAACTCTCCTTCTCACTGATATCCCGGTCTCAAATTTTGCTCATGTCAAGAACTTAACTGAGACCCTTTCACGTATGGATAAGGATTCGGCGGCGGCTGCCGGACTCAATGAATATCCTGTCTTGGAACTGCCAAGGATTGAGGGGATCCGGGGCAGTTCAAAATCTGGTGGTCCTTGTCAAGGTCCATAACCCTTCTCTTGTCTTCATTTCAGAGACAATATAAATTTGTTATTTTTTATCTTTTAAAAGCTTATTTAAATATGTTTGGTTTTAAAGTTAACTCTATAGGTAAAGGGGACGGTCTCGGTCTTTTGTGGACCAAAGATGTTGATGTGGTCCTTCAAACTTTTTCTCAATCGCATATTGACGTCCAAGTCTATCGAGGGCAGGGGTCGGAGTCTTGGCGCTTTACTGGTTTTTATGGTAATCCTGACAGTGCAAAGCGTAAAGAATTTTGGCAACTCCTAGAAAGACTGAGTCAAAATTTATTCTCGCCTTGGCCAGTGGCAGGGAACTTCAACGAAATCCTAAGTCAGGATGAAAAAGAAGCTTCCCTCTCTCGGCCTCTTTGGAAAATTCGGGATTTCTGTCACGCTCTGCCAAATTGTGATCTCCACGATCTCGGTTTTAATGGTCCTAAATTTACTTGGTCGAATAATTGGCCTACTCTTCGTACAGTTAGGCTTAGGCTGGATAGATCTATTGGTAACACTGGTTGGTCTAATCTGTTTCCGAATACTCGCGTAACAAATCTTGATTCGATAGCATCCGATCACAGACTGATCCTTATTGAGTTAAATCCGCTTGCCTTGCCTAATACCACTCGAAAAAAATGTAAATTTAAGTTTAAATTGGTTTGGCTTAGGTCGTCTGAGTGTGAAAAGATTATTCGGGAGTCTTGTCTTGATAACAATGGGAGGGACCCTACTGAATCAATTTGTCACAATATAAAAAATTGTAGGGTACGCCTTCTAAAATGGAGTCATTTGACTATTAGTGAGACCACTCGTCGTATCAAAGAGATAGGAGCAGAAATCCTGGTTCTTCGATCCAGAAAAATCACCACGGACTCTAAGGAATGTGAGTGTACTCTCCGAAGAGAACTAGAGGAGTTGAGAGCTAGGGAAGAGACGGCTTAGCATCAACGCAGCCGTGCTCTTTGGTTGAAAGATGGCGACCGTAATACAAATTTTTTTTCATAACTATGCGTCGGAACGACGTTGTCATAATAGGATTGATAAAATAAGGGCCATGCGGACTTGACGTCATCCCCACCTTCCTCCAGTGAGGGAGGGATGTGGCAAGAGGACCCTGATATCGTTCAGAGTATAATCACGGGCTATTTTCAAAAGATTTTCACATCCACTCAGCCGTTGAATTCAGAAATTGATGATGTTCTAGCTGATGTGCAGTCGAGGGTCACCCCTGACATGAACGAGATCCTTAGCTGCGAATATTCTAGTGATGAGGTAACCCGTGCATTATCACACATGCATCCCCTTAGATCCCCTGGTCCCGATGGCATGTCGCCAATATTCTATCAAAAAATTTAGCATGTTATAGGGAAAGATGTTACTGCATGTGTACTTCATATTTTAAATAAAAGGGTCTTGCCAAATAACTTGAATTTCACTCAAATTGTTCTTATTTTGAAATGTGATAATCCCTCATCGGTTTCCCATTTCAGACGTATTAGTTTATGTAATGTCTTATATAAGATTGCTTCGAAAGTCATTGCTAATAGGCTTAAGCCTCTTCTTAACAAAATTATCTCAGAATCTTAATCCGCCTTTGTCCCTGGTCATCTAATCTTCGATAATGTACTTGTGTCCTTTGAAATTAACCATTACTTGAAGAATAAGTCGTGGGGCAAAGATGGCCATGTCGCGCTTAAATTGGACATGAGTAAAGCATATGATAAGGTGGAGTGGATTTTTCTCGAGAAAGTTTTGGTAAGATTGGGATTTGGGGGGGATTTTATTAGCTTAATAATGTTATGTGTTTCTTCAGTTTCCTATTCTATTATGCTTACCGGGACTCAATTTGGACATATAAAGCCTCAGAGAGGTATCCGGCAAGGAGATCCTCTGTCGCCTTATTTGTTCTTATTAGTCGCCGAGGTTCTCAGTTGTTTGATTCAGGCTGCAGAAATCAGGGGGAGATTGAAGGAGTGGCTATAGCGAGACATGCTCCTCGGGTGTCTCATTTATTGTTCGCAGATGATACAATGATTAATGTTCAATCGAATAATCAGTCGCTGGAGTGTATTCGGGCTATATTAGCAAACTATGAATTAATTTTGGGTCAACAAGTGAATTTTGAGAAATTTGGGATTGTCTTCAGCAAGAATGTGGCGCAAGACGAAATGGCAGGATTAGCAGATATACTCGGTGTACAAATTCTTGATAAACATGAGAAACATTTGGGGTTACCATCGGTGGTTGGGCGCTCGAAGAGGGAGATTTTTGCCTCAATCCGTAATCGGATTCAATCACAGATCAAT
The DNA here is from genome assembly GCA_019426215.1 of Buddleja alternifolia. Taxonomy (NCBI): domain Eukaryota; kingdom Viridiplantae; phylum Streptophyta; class Magnoliopsida; order Lamiales; family Scrophulariaceae; genus Buddleja; species Buddleja alternifolia. The sequence continues at coordinate 31,973,843 of CM033396.1, forward strand.
GGGTGGAATTCTCACTTTCTATCCCAAGCCGGCAAAGAAATTCTTCTAAAGGCAGTTATTCAAGCGATACCGACATATAGTATGAGCTGTTTCAAATTACCCTTTCACTAATTTCAGAGATTGAATAGGATATGGCCAATTATTGGTGGCACAATAGACAAACCAAAAAAATTCATTGGCTTGCTTGGAAGAAGTTGTGTTTGTCAAAGGAGAAGGGTGGAATAGGGTTTCGGGATTTAAAATCACTCAACATGGTAATGCTAGCCAAGCAAGCGTGGCGCATCTTAACGAAACCAAATTGTTTGGTTAGCCGACTGTTTAGAGCAAAATACTTTAACAACTCTTCACTTTTTGAGGTAGAATTGGAACACAAGCCGTCTCTCACTTGGCGAGGAATTTGGGAAGCTCGGGATTTGGTGTTCTCAGGTATACGGTGGAGAATCGGGTCGGGGGCCCATGCACGTATCTGGACATCGAGATGGATTCCACGACCACCAGATTACACTGTAACTACTCGACCCAATAATTTGCCAATGGACACGAGAGTAAATACGTTGATAGATGCGGCAACGAGATGGTGGGATACTACACGAATCAGGGAAATATTCAACCCGGAGGATGTGGACAATATTCTTTTTATCCCACTTGGGTCAAATAGTAATCCAGATTCGATCATGTGGCATTATACTCGGAATGGTGACTTCTCGGTGCGCTCAACTTATCACTTGGCTAGGGATATAGCTCGTCGGTTTGAGCCAAGTTCTTCTACAATCTTATCAAGACCGAGACGAGGGTCCTGGAATTTTGTATAGCACTACTGAGTTCCATCGAAAGTGAAACTGCATGCATGGAAACTTTGTAAAAATGCGCTCCCTCTTGGTGTGAGTCTGGTGAGAAGAAATATTGAGGGGACTGGTTTGTGCCCCTCTTGTCAGTGGGTTTTGGAAGATGATTTTCATGCGGTTCTTGGTTGCACCTTTGTTAGACAGGTATGGGCGGTATCCAACATTTTATGGCATGAAATTAACTAGTGGACAGGCTCTATAGAAGAATGGTTGAGGGGCCTTTCCACTCGACTACAAGAAGATGATTTCAGGTTGGTGATGGTAACGTTATGGTTTATTTGGTTTTATCGAAACTCAAAGCTTATGGATAATTCAGAACCTGATGCTGAAAAATTCATACTCGCAGTGCATCGTCTAATTCATACGTTTAAGGAGGCGACATTATGCCCCCCTTCTGCGCGTGGCCTCTTTATCAAATGAAAGGTGGGTACCACCCCGCTTTGGTGTTATGAAGATTAACGTTGATGGAGCCGAAGATTTGAATAGGAGAATGGCAGGTGTGGGAGTGGTGATAAGGGATTGGGAGGGATCGTGTGTTGGTTGGTCGGGGAAATTCTTGAACTTTGCTCCTTCCCCGGAATATATTGAGGCTTTGGGGGCAAAGGAGGGACTTCTTTTTGCTAAAAGAGCAGGGTGGACGGAAGTTATACTTGAAGGTGACTGCTTTTCTATTATCTCCAAAATCCAATCAAGCTCAGTCGGTCGTTCTCCTATTAGTAATATTATCAATGATATTCATAGATTGTCGCATTCTTTTTCCAAATTTAATTGTACTTTTGTTAGACGTTCAAGTAATTCAGTTGCTCATGCTATTGCTCGAGCCGTTCTAGGTGCTCAGGGGCCTGTCCCTGAAATCCCGGATCAGGCTGTTTCTGCTTTGTCTTCAGAACTTTCTTTTGTTGAGTAATATATGATCATCGTTTCTCCTAAAAAAAAAGTGAGAGAAAACGCAAGTAAATATTAAATTATGGATGATGTAAAAAAAATTGAAATATGTGTAAAATATATCATTAAAGTTATTTCTTGATCAGAAGACTAAGTTTAGCTCTACTAGTATAACTGAGTTTTTTTCTACTTTCTTGGTAATTCTTAGTTGTTTTTATATTAATACTTGATACCAAGAAATTTATAAGATCCAAGTTCCCAATAAAATTTGTGAGCTCTTGGAACACCTCGAGTCAAACAATGATCAAATGACGTTGGGAAACAAGCTTGCAAAATCTTTTATTAGAGCGCGCGTGGAATGATGCACGTAGCGCCTCTTTGCTTGGGTTGCTGAGGACCTGAAAAGGAATTAAACGACTGGGATGGGACCCCGTGTTCCCCTTCGATGTATAACTTAGTCTTGAGCCGAAAATAATAACAAATGTATAATAAAAGGAAGATAAGAAATGTCAACATGAGCTTTTCTTTATTGTGTTTTGTAATGTGCGGATGTGAGCTTATGCCCCTTCTTTTGATTTTTGAGTGGTGTTTATAGCCAAATGATCTCCTTTTGGTTCATGAATGCAATTTGTTCAACTTCCACAATTTCATTGAATATGAGCTCTTGTGAATGAATGCTCATGACCATTGTCCCCGCAGCTTTTGTCTAATAATATTAACTGAGGGTTATTTTAGTGGTGAATTCAATGTGACCACTAGAAGGTCTTAAGACCACTGTCATTGTCAAGTCTTTATGCGATGGATCCTTTATGGTTGCCTTTGGAGTGGTCTTGTGTCAGGGTGGTCTCAATAGCAAATGGTTGCTTCGCAGAGTGGTCTTATTGACAGGTGTCGTAGAATAAGTGGTCGTTTCGCATAGTGATTTTATAGGCAAGTGGTCTTAGAATAAATGATTGTTCTGTGGAGTGGTTTTATAGGCAAGTGGTCGTAAAGAGGTTTTATAATCACAATGGTATTTAAAAAGTGTTCATTACACGGACATGAATTAGAGTGGTCTTAAGGCTATAGCAGTGACCTTATGACTAAGTGGCTAGCTATGTGAGTTTTTTTTTTTTTTACTTTCTTGGTAGTTGTTAATTAGTTGAGTGGTTTTAAGGCTATAGCAGTGACCTTATGACTAAGTGGCTAGCTATGTGAGTTTTTTTTTTTTTTTTTTTTACTTTCTTGGTAGTTGTTAATTAGTTGTTTGTATATTAATACTAGGACAAATGTCATTTATGGTCCCTAAAGTATTAAATTTGTCTCACTTATGCACCTAAACTAAATTTTGTTACGCTACCGTCCCTAAAGTAATAATTTTGTGTCAATTTTAATCCTTTTAGGTCGAAATTGAACAGAAATTAAGGGTAAAATGGTAAGATTAAGTTTTTTGTTTCACTTTGGTCCCTTTCCTGGATTTTTTGTCTCACTTTGGTCCTTTTTTGGGAATTTTTGTCTCGCTTTGGTCCTCGTTTTTTGTAGAAATTTATTTATTTAAAACTTGTATATTGATAATCATATTTGTTATGATTTTGGTCTTAAATTTCAATTTTTTGTAATCTTTTTAAAGTTTTCAAAAAATGTTCATTTTAGATAATTACAACATTAAAATAAGTTATATATAAATATTTAAAATTTATAATATTGAAAAATAAAATCCAAACTATATGATTTATCAATTTAAAAAGTTTAAAATAAAACAATTTTGATAGAAAAAAATCCATTGATCAATTCTTCACTTAATAAATGTTAGGGTAATTTAGTTCAAAAAGATGTGAATACTAACTTTTGGGATTTTTGGAATGAAAAATTTGTAAAATGAGTTTTTGAGATTGAAATTATTTTGATAGATTTTTTGGATACAAAAATTTATTTTAGGAGGGTTTAGTGTTTTTTCCAAAAATATATGCAACTTATTAGCCATGGAATTACCTCTTTATTCAAAATGTGTTCTTGATTTTAGTATGCGTGCGGATCAATATTATTGGTATGAAAACCATGTAATGCTAGAAGGCAAGATTGTAAAATTCGTTGTCTAACTTAGGAGGTTGGCATTTTTAGTCCTTTATTTTTGTGATTGGGAAAATCAAGACAATAACTTTGAAAAAGTGACAATAATTTAAGGACAATTGCCACCGAAATTTGGAACATTGGCCAAATTTTATCTTTAATTTGAGGAATTTTCAATTTTCCAACCATTTTTGCTATTGTGGACAATTGAAAACTTTAAGAAGATTACAAAAAATTGAAATTTAAGACCAAAATCATAATTAATATGATTATCAATATAAAAGTTTTAAATAAATAAATTTCTACAAGAAAGTACAAGGAAATGAGGACCAAAGCGAGACAAAATTTCCCAAAAAAGGACCAAAAGTGAGACAAAAAATCCGGGAAAGGGACCAAAGTGAAATAAAAAATTTAATCTTACCATTTTACCCTTAATTTCTGTTCAATTTTGACCTAAAAGGACTAAAGTGAGATACAATTATTACTTTAGGGACGGTAGCGTAACAAATTTTAGTTTAGGGACGTAAATGAGACAAATTTAATACTTTAGGGACTATAAGTGACATTTGTCCTTAATACTAATTGTTGAATGTTGCATGATGACCGTTATTCATGATAAATTGATGTAACCGGTTCACTAAAAAAAGTTATTTCTCAATCTCGTGATGTCAAGTTTCCATTGTGAACTATATTAAGATAAGTATACTTAGCAAAAATTCTTAGATACACAGTCTCCACTATTGCAATTTTAGCGATCTAAACACCAAAAGAATATGTTGGCGAAACTACACTGATACTTCATGACATTTATCGTGGCTTGTGTTGGGTATAGTCTAATAATATAGCGAAACCGATGGCATTGGCGAGGATTCATCCACGGAATCAAACCCGGTATTTCCTAAGCTATTGTGAGAACTTAAATGGTCGATGAAAGCCTGTGATCAAAGCATATGTCTTAGAAGAGGAAATGGTGGTCCCTGCTTAGAAGACTAGATCATTAGATATCACAACACAGTCATAGTTTCTAAGGTTATTAGGGTTTTGACTGTCGCCATACCCTAGACCATAGACGAAAAAAAGATGAAGGGATTCGACTCACATGAAGATCGTAATCAGATAGGATTTGCTTTCTATCATTAACATCTACGAAGTCGTGGCGATGTTGCTAGACATCGATCCATGATCAATAGGTGTCTTCAATTAAATTGGTGAATTTAATTCAAGGTCTAAATTAATTATTTGGGTAATTAATTTAGCCTGTGGGAAATGACTTATTGTTAGCCTGTTATGAGTCTAAAGGGTTACACATTTAACTTAGTATAGTACCTATTGGCTTATTAATTCTATGAGAATTAATGGAGGGATTAATTAATTGAAAGTAATTAATTTAGAGAAAAGGATTAAAATTAATTAAGTGGACTTAATTAATTATGGGTTCTAATATAATGGGATATTAAATTGAGTGGGAGACAAATTAATTAGTGGGGTAATTAATTAAATGGGCAAAAATTAATTAAGTTGGGCTTAATTAATTAATTTGGTCATAGTCTATTTAATAAAGTCAATGGACTAAAATATATTAAATTGACTTAGGCCCAAACACTTAGGAGAGAAGAAGGAAGACAAGGCTCACTGGGTCACTTGGAGACCTAGTGGGCATCCTCCACTAGGTAAGGGGAAGAGAATCCATCTCTTCCCCACAACAAGTCATACACGCCTACTTTCTCTGCAGAAGAGGATTTTTGGTTTTCTCTCTCTAAGCTTTTCACAGTAAAAGAACAAAAAGAAAATCCCTTTTCTCTTTCACTAAAAAGCAAAGATTCGTGTCCTCTTTGCTAGCACTAGTAGAGGAAGACGAGAGTGCAAACTAAGGTGTGGATACACTTGGAGGTGCCAATTCAAGTACTGAAAGCAAATTCAATCCACAAAAATTCATCGCGAGGTAACAATTTAATTTTGTTATTTATTATTTTTGTTGAATTCGAAGGTACCATATCAACCTATCTCTATCTTGGGAATATGATTTTTTTTGTTTTTGTTTCTGCTACTTGCATCCCCGGGCACGATTCCTAACAGTGATATCAGAGCCAAGGTTCGAGAACGGCTCAAATTTTTTTCGGTGAATTATGCTTTGAAATTGTTTTTTTAGCAAATGTGAATATGATGGATTTTATGATTGATTTTTGGATCTTGATTGGCTATGAAAATCTGAAAATATATGTTGCGTTTTAATAATAAAAAAAATTAAACGGGGAACACACGGCTCGAAAGCCAATGCAGCGCCGCCCGCCCGCGACAGTGGCGGCTGCGCGTGAATAGCGAATGGTCACTGTTCACGTGCAGCGAACAACAATTGTTCGTTGTCACTGCCGCTAGGGGTCGGCGTTCGGTTTGGGTTGTTCGAACCCCAAATCGACGCTATCGGGTTTGGTTTAATTAGGTCGGGTTTTTCGGTTTCGGGTTTATACCGAACCTGAACTCCACAAACCAATTCGGGTTTGAGTTTTTATTTTTTTCGAATAATTCGGGCCCCGAACAACCCGAATTCCGATTTTTTTTTTTTTTAAAAATCAAAATAGTAAGTCAACACTCAACAACCCTAGTAAAAACCCTTCATTCAGACCCCGAACCCAAACCCGATCGGACCCCGAACCCGATTAAATCGAGTAAATCGGTTTGGATTTGGGTAGTAATATTTACAACCTGAAACCTGAACAACCCGAACCTAACACCCACCCTAGCCGCCAGCGGTGGGGTCGCCAGCGGCGGCGGCTGTGCAGCCGCAGGGGCAGCGCAACTACTGCCCTGAAACCCTATTAGGCTACCTCGGTCGGGGGCGCTCCTTGTTAAGATTAGCGTTTTTTCTCCCCAAGTTTGTTTAATTGCGTTTTAGACTTTGAGTCATTTTTGTAATTATTTTAAATATGTGGGCATCTTTTGTAATTTTAAAAAAATTATATTTTATTCAAAATATCAAATAAGTTTTTTTATAATTGAATAATGCCTATAAAATTCAAATATTTTCAAAATTGAAGTTTTATCTTATTTTTAGAATTAAATATTAAATGGATATTTAATCAATTATCGAAAATTTAATTTTGAAATTAATATTTTTGGATTAATTAAAAGGGTTGTGACCTTGTTATAGGATTTTCTAAAGTTGGTACTTTGAAAATTTAGTCAATTATGATCCATTAATTGAATCAGATTTACCCCTTTTGTTTATCATGCTCATGTTTATTTATCTGCTGTATCGTTTTGTATGATATGTTGGTTACATCATCACCTAAAGGAAAGACAAATAAATGAATTTGGTGAGACCTTGATTATAAAATACAAACAACCCCATAACAAATATTAAGTCCCGAAATGGGTAAGTTGGGGCCTTGGGTGAACCCAACTAGATCCAGAGCCTTCCATCATTAGATGAGACAAGGAATAGCCCTATGGCTTGATATCATTGTCTCACAAGTTGTGGAATGCTCTGTCAAGTTTAAAGGTACTAATCTCACAACTAGGCATTCTATATGACAAAGAGGTAATATTAGAAGGGCAAATGGGTTTCAGTTTCGCTAAGGAGTCGTCTATGAGTTGTGGGACCACCTGGCTACTGTTATGCTATGAGAATTTGATGGATCGGACTTAACAACGGATTAGTGTACGGTTGCATCGTAATAGCAGGACGTACATAAAAAGTGAGGCAAAACCATTTGGGGAACCACTTGGAGAGTGGATGGGGTCTTCGTACTTGTTCAATGTTACCGACCATTGTCTCATGTGTCATGGAATGAGTTAGAGAGGCATTTGGCAGCTCGAGCCTACTAGAAACTTTAGTTTCCCGAATTTTCATCTGTGGGGTGATTAAAATTCAAAAAATAGTGGAAAAACCACATGTCGTTAAAAAGTCCAAGATAGCATGTGTAAATATTATGTCATATCTGAATGCTAATTATGTTTTTCGCTTTTTATTTAATACACAGTTCGTTATGGATTTGATGGAACCCCTAATTGATCATATGAGAATGAACAAATTTGATGGAATGAATTTTTCCAACTGGCGACAGTCTCTTGATTTCTGTCTTGAGGTGAAGGATTTGAACTACATCTTGAAAGATGATGTTCCGGATTACCCTACACCTGCTTCTTGTTCTCATACTTTGGAGTACTTGATTCATCTTAGAGACGAGAGACAGGCACGAGAGTTCATATTGAGTGTTTTACGTGATGACTACCGCTATATCTTCAGCATTATTGATAATGCTCGAGATCTCGTGCTCAAGTTAGGGGATTTCTGTGCTCATACTTTCCCTGATGAGCTGCTAATTAGGGAATGCCTTAACTGCCCAGCTATTGCACACTGGAGCAAGGATTGTCCTGGACCTCCTACTGACCACGGGAAACGTATTTTATTGTTGAGGTTAATTTGTCAATTAACCTTGCTTCTTGAGTGTTTGACACAGGTTGTGGTACTGACCTATGCAATGATTTGCAGGTGCTAAATAGAACCAGAGAGTTGGATGATAGGGACATGGTCCTAAAAATGGCCAATGGAGCATCTGTTGCTGCTAAGGCTGTTGGAAACGTCATTCTAGTTCTAGAGGATAGTAGTAGATTTAATTTAAAAAATGTTTATTATGTTCCTCGATTAATTAAGAACCTTATTTATGTGTCTGTTTTAGACAAAGAAGGATATTCGTTTAGTATCAATAATACAATATGTTCCATGTTTTTGGGTTCTAGATTGATTGTTAAGGCATGTATGGAAAACAATTTTTATATTTATCCGCAAACTACTGCACTCAATGTTCACAAATAAACAAGTAGTAAAATGTAAATCTAATAATTCACCCAGCACTCAAGTTTGGCACGCAAGACTAGGTCATGGCTTAAAAGATAGAGTTCGCAAGACCAGATCATACCTGAAATGGAGCGAACCAAAGGTCTTTTGGATCTAATCCATACAGATCTGTGTGGACCACTTAATGTGAGGGCATTGGGTAACTAATCATACTTCATAACCTTTACCGATGATTATTCTAGGTATGGGTACGTTTATCTTCTAAGATATAAATTCGAAGCTTTTGACAAGTTTAAGGAATTTAGAAATGAAGTAGAGAAACAAACTGGAAGAAGTATTAAGGCTCTTCGATTTGATCGAGGAGCGGAATACTTGTTTGGTGAGTTTTTGGATTATTTGAAAGAGAACGAGATTCTCTCTCAGTGGACACCACCTGGAAAGCTACAGTTAAACGGTGTGTCTGAGTTAAAAAATCAAACATTAATGAACATGGTTCATCCAATGATGATGTCCACAGATTTACCAACTTACTTTTGAGGATATGTTGTAGAAACGGCTGCCTTTCTACTGAATTGACTACCGTCTAAAAGTGTGCCTGATATACCGCATAAGATATGGTATGAAAAGTTGCCCACTTATAAATATCTAAGGATATGGGGGGTGCAATGCTTATGTCAAGGAGCTACTGAGGGATAAGTTGGACTCAAGGTCTATCTTGTGTAGATTCATAGGATATCCTTAGGAATCCCATGGATACTACTTTTATTACCCCTCAGAGCAAAAGGTGATTGTCTCGAGGAACACTGTCTTTCTAGATAAATAATTCTTCATGAAAGAAAGCAAGAATGTAATAGAACTTGAGGAAACTCAAGAGGCACAAGTCCCACATGCAGTAGAGGAAAGACAAATTGAACCACAACCTGATAATCAGGGTCTTAAATTTCATTCGAAACATCAAAATTTCGTTTGAAATTTTGGGTTTCCAGGAGTCTCGAAGCGAAATTGAACTTTAGATCCCATTTTGCAGAATATCTTCTGAAATTTCGACCGAAATCCAAAATTTCCCGAATTTTTTGTCGAAACCCAATTTTTTTTAAATTTAAAATAATATCTGCTATTTATAAAAATATTTGAAAATTTACAATGAAACTTTGTGTAACTTTAAATATCATAATTATACATTTTTTACATTAATAATATTGCATATATAATATATGCATAATGAATTTTGTTGAATAGAATGACTAAAACTTGCTGTGAAAAATATGAAATAATGGTAGTAAAATAATAATCAAACATCATAAGAACTTCATTAAAATAAATAGTACGACAATTTTAGTAAAAATAATTATTCAAAACCACATCAACCTTCTAAGAGGATTTTTTATGATATCGTATTTAAATGTTTTTTCTGTTCGGCCCAATTTTTAATTAATTTGTTGCCAAATAGCAATTTTAGATTTGTATTTAAATTTATTGCTTATTGGTTTGCATAATTGGTCATTTATTGTTTTTTCTTTTAATATGAATGATCATTTGACCCTAATTTTTAACTATAAAATATTTGAAAAAAATGAAAAAATAAATATTATTTTAAATTTCGGGAAACTTCGAATTTCTATAAAAAATTTGGGAAATTTCAGGCTTTGGTCAAAATTTCAATGGATATAAAATCGAAACCGATATTATGAATATCCCCAAAATTTCCATCGAAATTTGCTTAAATTTACCATCTCGATATTGACACTGATACCGAGATTTAAAACCCTATTGATAATACACAAGTTCTGCCTCCAAAGAGATCTGCAAGGATCCCAAGACATCCTGAGAGATATTATGGTCTCTTATTAAAGGAAAAGGGGGAGGGCCTCCCATTGGATGAAGATCCAAAGTCATATGGGGAGGTAGCATGCGAGAAAGACTATGAAAGATGGCTAGAAATCATGGAATCCGAAATGGAATCCATGTACTCCAACAAGGTTTGGATCTTGGTAGATCCTTGCCAGACATTAAGGCCATAGGCTGCAAGTGGATATATAAACATAAAATTGGAGTAGATGGAAAAATAGCAACCTTCAAAGCTCACTTAGTGGCAAAAGGTTACACTCAAAAATAAGGAATTGAATATAAGAAAACTTTTTCGCCCGTAGTGATGACTAAATTCATTAGGATATTTCTAGACATATCTGCACATCTCGATTATGAGATATGGCAGATGGATGTAAAGACGGCTTTCTTGAATGGAAATATAGAAGAAGAAATCTATATGGAACAGTCGGAGGGCTTTACATTTAGTGGGAGTGATTAAAAAGTGTGTAAAATGCAAAGATCAATTTATGGTCTCAAACAGGCTTCCCGTAGCTGAAACTTAAGATTTGATGAGACCGTAAAAAGATACGGATACATCAAGAATGGCCATGAACCATGTGTGTATCGAAAGGTTAGTGGGAGTGCGACAAATTTTTTTATTCTCTATGTTGGCAACATTCCACTCATTGGAAATGACGTAGGAATGCTGCAATCAACTAAAGGGTGGTTATCAATTCAATTTTTCATGAAAGATATGGAATAAGCATCCTATGTTCTCGGAGTGAGAATATATATCGAGACAGAGGTAATAGGTTGCTAGGACTGTCCCAATCTGCATACATAGGCAGAGTATTGACAAGGTTCAATATGGAAAATTCCAAAAGAGGATTGCTTCCAGTTAGACATGGGATTCCGCTTTCCAAGTAGATGTCCCCTAAGACGCCAAAGGAAAGGGAATCCATGTCAAATATTCCCTATGCATCCGCAATAGGGAGTATAATGTATGCTATGCTATGTACAAGACAAGATGTGGCTTATGCACTAAGTATGACAAGCCGATTTTAGTCCAACCCTGGACAAGAACACTGGATCGCGGTTAAGGCAATACTTAAGTATTTGAGGCATACTAAGGATCTCTTTTTGGTATACAGTGGAGAAAAATTGGAATTAGAGTGCTACATGGACTCTAGTTTCCAGTTGGATGTTGATGACCTGAAGTCCATTTCAGGATTTGTATTTATACTCAACAGGAGCAGCAAGCTGGAAAAGCTCCAAGCAAGAGACTACAGCTAACTCTACCATGGAAGCTGAGTGTATGGAAGCTGCAGAAGCAGCAAAGAAGGCTGTTTGGATGTAAAACTTTATCCAGGAGCTGGAAGTAATTCCATCCATTGTAAATCTAGTACAATTGTACTGTGACAAAAATGGAGCTATAGCTCTTGCGAAGGAGCTGCGGTCTCACTATCGGTCCAAGCACATCTTTCGACGATTTCATCTAATTAGAGAAATAGTGGATAGAGGCGACGTTCAAGTAGAGCGAGTCGACTCAGTGAAAAATGTAGTAGACCCATTCACCAAACCTCTAAGCCAAGAAGTATTTCAGGGACAGCTTGAGAAGATGGGACTAAAGTACATGGGCAATTGGCTCTAGAGCAAGTGCAAGATTGATAGTGTTAGATGCCCTATGAGCCAATGTTTTGCTTGTTCAAATCAATGTAAACATTATGACAGTCTTGTTTTATGAATATATATAATCATTTGGTATTGTCTTTATCGTAATTGGTATATAGTCTAGATAAAGATCCCTTTGGATTACATAGAGCTAGGGGAGTGGTACGTAACTATGGAACACTCTCAAGGGCTGTAATCCATAAACTTCGTTCCAAGTCATAGAGACAATGAGATAAGGGATATCAAAGTCTCGCTAAAACTTGTCTGTATAAGTCATTCTCAAATGGGAGAGTGTCTTGCTCCATAGACAATGACTCGCCAGGCCAATGCATATATGGAGATCATACTTTATAGAAGTATGAAATCGAACGACCATGCAAGGACACCACGTTGGTTCTATGTCAAACTTGGAGTCCTTCGGTTTTGTAGTGTGAGGTTAATCCTTTAACTTGAGGTGTCATGTCTGGAAAGGATACTACCCACTATGCTTTGATTGTGGCGCGCACTATAGGATAGTCACACGGCAGCGTATGTTGGGTATAATCTGGTAGTATAGCGAAACAAATGGCTTTGGCGGGGATTCATCCAAGGAATTCAACCCGATATTTCCTATGCTGTTGTAAGAACCTAAATGGTCGATGAAAGCCTTTGATCAAAGCATATGTCTTAGAAGAGGGATTGGTGGTTCCTGTTTAGAAGACTAGATCATTAGATATCACAACATAGTCATAACTTCTAAGGTTATTAAGGTTTTGACTTTCGCCATACCCTAGACCATAGACAAAAAAAAGATGAAGTGATTCAACTCACATGAAGATTGTAATCGGATAAGTTTTGCTTTCTATCATTAACATCTAGGAAGTCGTGGTGACATTGCTAGATATCGATCCACGACCAATAGGTGCCTTGAATTAAAATGGTGAATTTAATTCAAGGTCTAAATTAATTATTTGGGTAATTAATTTAGCCTATGGGAAATGACTTATTGCTAGCTTGTTAATGAGTCTAATGGGTCACACACTTAACTTAGTATAGTACCTATTGGTTTATTAATTCAAAGATGACACTATGGGATTTTATTTTCCGTTTCCCAACAATAATACTCTTAGAATATTTAAATTTTGAGTTAAAAATAAACTCATGATTCACTTTTGAAAATGAGTTTCAATTTGTCCATGTTTTGTATACCCAAATCATCCTCAACTTTGGATGATGAATTTTAATTTAGTCTCTGGTATTGACACTGTGTGTTAATTTGGTATGTGTCGCGGGATGCAAGGCACAATGGAATTAGAAAGACTTAAACATGGATAAACTAATATTCCAACATTCCGTTGTGTTGAAAATCGAGCATACAGTTGGTACTAACTTACGGAAAGGTTGAAAAACTTGTATTGTTCTTCCAGACTAAATTCAAATTTGATTCCCAGACTGAAGCGAAACTCGCCCATTCAATCTAGAACTGAGAAAGGTTCGCCTTCAAGAGCTCAATAGTTGCTTGTCCAAACAAAGTTAATTAAATGACCGATTAATTGGTACATTCAATTAATTTAGTTTTTTCCTTGGAATTTTACCCTATTAAATAATGTTAATTAATTTGATCCACCAATTCAATTAACCAAAAATTCATCAATTAATTAATTTTAGTTTGACTATCTTCTACCAAAAAATGAATTTATCCTAGTGTATATGACCAAATTAGGTTCAAAATAAGCTAGCAGTGGGCTCATAATTCCATCGAGATTCCTACAATCCAATTATCGTGACTAATTAAAGTTCTAAGTAATTAAGCAATTTTCAATTAAATCCCTTAATTCTAAAACACCTATAGATCATGATTCATGTCCAATAACGTTTTATGAAAAACTGGATAAAAGTGAAGTAGCGAACAATTTTGATTTTGATAATCATTTAACTATTATCCTTTCATTAATTCTCCCAATTAGGGCTAAGGTATGTAATGCCAATCTAAATTTTAATAGCTTAAAATTATGATTTCACTAAAAGTAATCTTGACTTTATTTTTCAAATATTGACAATAGGGACTATATTGATACAAATTAAAAATTGGAGAACTAATTCAATATTTAGGACAAAGCTCGAGAACTAAAATGAGTCTAACCCAAATTGGATAATACATATTTCCCCTTTTTTATTTTTTAAATTTAATTATTAAAGGGGTAAAAGTTCAAGAATGCCCTTTAACTACCGGAAATTGATGCCGGCGATTGATTGAAGGGATTAAATTGAGACAAATTAAAAACTCAAGGAGTAATTTGAAACTGAATGTTAACCTCAGGGACTAAATTGGATTTTACCCCTTGCTAGTGTGTTATGTACTAAACAACTCTATCTTAAGTAATGAATGTTTGCTTTCCTGATTAAGAAAAAAAAAAAGGCTACCATTGTAATTTAGTCTATTTATTAAGATAATTTTTAAAATTATGTAAATAGTAGAATCAGTGATACACGGATACGATTACGAACCTATGATTTTGTATTGGATACAAAATCCAGAATTTCCTCTCTCATTTTTTCTTCTTAATTTTCGTACACTTCAAAATGTGTCGGATACTGTATCCGGGCGTCATCCGGAATTTTCGTATTCGATACAGAAACAATAATACACAAGATCATTTTAAAGAGTATTAGTGCATGATTAGGCTATAACTAAAATAACACAAAAATGCAATTTTGCATAATCTTAGATGCTTAGTTAGGAACTAAAAGAGACTCTCATTCTATCACCCTCCAGTTTCCCCCTCTCCTGGCACATAAACAAAGGGGGAGGAGATTTGAAGAGACAGAGAGAGATTAGTGCTACTGCTGCTGCTGCTGCTGCTATGAATAGAAAAGAAAGGGCAAAAGAGAGAAGGGACAAGAGGCACCAAGAGATCTCTCTCCTCCGTACCATTCCCTATTCTGATCACCAAAGGTAATAAAACAATTATCACTAGTTGTAATTATTTTTCTTCTTCGTTTGGTTGCACACAAGTAATTTACTATTAAGAAAATCTTATTGGTGTTTCTCAGAATTGTTATTTAATTTTCTGCTGCAATTCGTGGATGGCAATCAGGGCAACTGCAAAAGTAACCCTTTTGCTTTTAAATGAATTTTTGTCGTGGTTTTAGGTGCCTTCGCTGCTAAATGCGGAATTGTGTTTGTGGGGGTATTAATTTGAGAAAAAAAAAACATGTCTATGTTTAACTATAGTGTTAATTGAGAGATTGCTGTGTGGAGTACTTCATTAGGGTTTTACCAGAAGCTTAATTAGATATCCAGAATATTATTAGCCTGTTTGCAGAGACTTTGAAAGTTCAAGAAGTGCTGAATTTTAGAAAAGTTTTAAAAGTGGCTGAAAAGTTAAAGTTGAGTTTGTTTGCAAAACTTATTGAAAAACCAACGATATATAAGAAGATGGTAGAAGTTGTCATATACATTCTTTTAGTTTTACCTTATTTTTAGCTTAGAAGTTGTCATGTACATTCTTTTACTTTTACCTTATTTTTAGCTTTTTTTCCAGAGAAGCAGAAGCATAATCAGTGAAATCAAACAACAAAAAGCAGCTTAAGTTAAGCAAAAAGCCCGGGATCGCTTTTTTTTTCAGTTTTCCCTAACAGGGCTATAGTCAAAATTAAACCAATTTCATAATCCTAAAAGTCCCGTTAGTTCAGGATAAAGGGTACTATGATGGTATTCGTGTCTAATCAATTTTCCCAACTTTGGTTAAGGCAGTCTTAATCATTTGAGTGGTAGGAAATACATAGGGATTTGCTAACTATCATTTCAAACTACCTCTTTCGAATGTGCACCATCCTATTGTATTAAAAGATCAAGAGAATTTCCCCTCCTTGTCTTGTCTAAATCATGCAAATTATCCTTTCTTGTAAATAAAGTCGAGCTATGGTTTTGAAAAATACTACTTTTCGGATTATTTTGAAGTTTTTATCTTGAGAGACGTCTGAACTCGAAAGAACTCGAAATAAAGTACTTGTTCAAATATTTTTATTTTCTTGTCACCAATAGGTGGCACTGGTCTGCAGTCCGATCAAGTAATTTAATGTGAGGCTTTGATTATTAAAGCATTTGGAAATCTAAACACATGAATGGGTTGTCAATTTATCATACTGCTGTTGTTTTGGCTTTCAGAAAAATAAAGTCATCAATATATATCAGATTGTTAACATATATATGCCTTTTTGGTGTAGACTTTCTTACTGAATATGACTTATCGCAAATATGACAGTGAACTTTTGCGTGCCCATATTGTGAAAATCTCATGGTTCTAGACAATTTTATCTGAGGGACACGACATGATATTTTTCATGCCATCTAGCAATCGTAATGCAATATATTCGTCACCTTTCTTTTCAATCCTCTTGAGATGGCTGTATATTTCTTTACGCAATGTTATGGCGTAAATATTTCTTCTCACAATTTCACGACTGTATATTCAAATGCAGTAAAAAAAATATTTCGATATTTTTGCCTAGGATGGAATTTTTCCCGCAAGACTCTGTTAACTATAAATACTTCTTCAGATGGTGGACCTCGGAAACTATTGCAGTGGTGACTGGTGCAAATAGAGGAATTGGATTTGAGATTGCACATCAACTTGCGTTGCATGGATTGACAGTCATTCTCACATCACGGAATACTGGTGTTGGTCAAGAAGCAGCGAAGATCTTACAAGAAGGTTGTCTGAATGTGGTGTTTCACCAACTAGATATTGTGGATCCTTCATCAATTGAAGCATTTGCTGAATGGATAAAAGAAAACTATGGCGGTATAGATATATTGGTAAAGTGGCCCCTTCCATTCCTTTTGCCAGTAACGGGTTTTATTTGATTAAATTAATTTCATTGCAGTGTGTGTTATAGTACTGGTTTCTTACAGAATCAAGGAAATTGAAAAAGACAGAGATCCACGTATTTAAATTGGAAAATCTAAGTAAATTTTTCAATCAACTTTATTGTGAAACAAGAGCTCAGAATTCTTATCCAGAAACTAATGATAAAATTGGAAATATGACGTAATTGTATATACTTATTTTTCAATCTGTTGGTATATCTGTGTGATTCCTTGTATTTTAAAATTTAAATAACTGAATAGCATCACTTTTGTATCATTGGAAACTTCTCGTTGACACAAAAATTTATAGGTAAACAATGCAGGGGTAAATTACAATGTCGGGTCAGACAATTCCGTGGAATTTGCTGAAAAAGTTATTGCTACCAACTACTTTGGGACCAAAAATATGATCAAAGCCATGATTCCTCTATTGAGACCTTCAGATTCAGGTGCTCGTATTGTCAATGTGAGTTCTCGGTTGGGAAGATTGAATGGACGCCGAAATGTAAGTGTGAGCTTTACTTTTGATTTTAGAGAAAATTACATACACCCCCCCTCATGTTATGGTCAATTACCGAAAACCCTAACTTTTTCGAAATTACATAAAGTTCCCCTCAAAGCATTCTTACAATTACACCCCTATGTATTTAAATATTCTTCCAATACAAATATATCCCTTGAGGGGTCTAGTTGTAATTTACCAAAAGTACGGGGGTTTTGGTAATAAGCACTAAAGCAAGGGGGTTTGCATTTGATTTTCCCTTGATTTTAACTGTGCCCATTGCTGTGAATTTTTCATTTCTGTTTTTGTTATTTTCTCCATCTGGAGGTGTCAACAAAGACAATATCTCAGTTTGGGAACCTGGGAATAACAAAATGGAAAACACTAGTCACAGTAATTTATGTTCAAAGATTTTGTGGTCACTGCCTGTTGCCTGAGAGACCACATAGGCCTCTGTTTTGGAAAATGTCGCAATAATAAAATAGGATATAGTTACCATAATTCCTGATCGCTTGATTTTCTGGATTCTGCCATAGAGACATAGGCGTATGTGATCGACTTGCACTTTGTATATGAAATCTATCAGCTTAATGATAATATATCAAGAATCGACAATACTTGAGGGTTTTTCTTCTTTTTCTATTTTCATAAAAATGGAAAATTACAGCATTAGTCCCATAATATAGGCCCACTTGCAATTTTAGTCATATTATTTATAAGCTTGCAAAATAAGTCGGGTATGGTGCATTTTTAGTATCAATCGTTAATAAATGGACTATTAGTCTGATCATATATCATGCACGTGATCAGTACTTACTTTAATGGCACGTGCATGCTACGTGCGAAATTCCATTCGTTTTTTAACCATTTGGACCAAAGTTGCAAAAACAAAAAAGTCTCAAACGAGACTAATAATGTAAGTTTGTAAATAATAGGCTGAAATCGCAATAAGCCCTATCCTAGATGATCAATATTGCATTTTTCCCGTAAAAATATTGAAAATTTTCAAAAAATTGTCCTCATATAATATCCAAAACATTTATTCTTTCGAATACCATAAATGACCAAATTTTTTTTGTTTAATCTTACAGAGAATTGGAAAGATTGAATTGAGAAAACAACTGGAAAACGACGAATCCCTATCCGAAGAACTGATTGACAAGACAATGAACACATTTTTAGAACAAGTAAAAGATGGCAGTTGGAAAGATGGTGGATGGCCTCAAGTCTTTACAGACTATTCTTTGTCAAAATTAGCAGTCAACACTTACACACGTCTCATGGCGACGAAATTCTCAGATCGACCCGAAGGGCAGAAGATATATATAAGTAGCTGCTGTCCAGGGTGGGTGAAGACTGGTATGACTGATTGGAATGGTCATACTAGTCCTGAAGAAGGAGCCGATACTGCAGTATGGCTCGCCCTTCTTCTAGATCAATCCGTAAGTGGTAAATTCTTCGCTGAGAGACGAGAGATAAATTTCTGAAGTATGGTTGGTGACTTATTGTAGACTTACATTTGAGATAAATTATAATTGCTACGAAGGAATGGAACAAATTATTTTTGGAGCCTGGCTTTGAAGTTGGGGGATTGGCTGCTTAGTTGATCTGTCGAGCTTGTATTAGATATAGGAAAATGGATTCCGTTGTGGCTTATAAATTTACTTTTATGAACACTAAATTCAGAATAATATATATATATATATATATATATGCCTATGTGACCATATTTTCGAGTTTGCTTTTAGAATTTTGTATAAGGAATGGGGATTATAGTTATTCGTGCAAGAATGTTGAAACCAACGAGGTCCAACACAGTTGGTAGATAGTTGGGTTCCTTAAGCAGTTGTCCAGGGTTCGATTCCTGGCTGTATGTATGGAAAAGACTTTGTTGAGAGAGGCAAAACCTACTTCGGTGATCTCTACGTCTCGAAGGAAAATAGTCTCCGACGTCCGGCCGGAAGAAACCTTGGTATATACCAAAAAAAAAAAAAAAAGAATGTTGAATTTTGTGGTATGTTTGGTTGTATTTTAAAAAAAATGGTTGGAATTAGTGTTAATGTGATATAAATATAATATTTTATCGGGATTTGATGTTGGAAGTGATTAAAAAGAAAGAGAATAAGTGTGAGGAAATTGATATTTGCACTCCTAAATTTGATAATGACACTCTAATCTCCTTTTTGCGTTGACCACTGGACCAAAATGTCCTTATAGTTTTATCACACAATTTACATCAATTGAAACATAAAATATACTCTTCATATACTATTTTTTTTTTTTTGTAGCTTTATAATACATACTTCACTATGTTAGAATTTTCATTCTTAACCTAAATAACATATAACATAATTTGACAATCATGACGCAGAATAGCAGCTTTTTGACGGGCCGCTCGACTTCAACTATAGATGCCCACATGCTTTCGAGTCAGTAAATAAATAATAGTATGTAATTATTTATTATATGTTTAATAAATAAATAAATTATTATTATTTAATTATTGGTTTACGAGCCTGTACGTGAGCAAAAAATACTTGGGATCGAGTTCTAATGAGCAGATTTGGCCTAAAATTATTTGATTGTCAATTCCATTTGCTTTATTTTATTCATAATGTTACCATGTACTGCTTTATTTCTTGTTTTTTTACATAAGTTTTTTATGATTGTCAATTTATGTTATAATATAACTTTAGTTACTTCATATATATATATATATATATTTGTCTTTCTTCTACCTACTTAATATTATACATCCATAGTTAAAAATGAAAGTGCTAACATAATAAAATATTGGATTATAGAGTTAAATGAAGAATAATATTTGATGTAAATTGTGTTACAAATTATAAGGACATTTTGGTCCATTACTCAATATAAAAAGAAGATTGGAGAGCCATTATCAAATTTAGGAGTGCAAATATCAATTTCCTAAATTTAATAGTGATGATAAATTAATTAAGAGCAAAATACAAAATATGCCCTTGAACTATTCCTACTGTCACATATATCCCTCTAAACTTTAAAAGTTACTAAAATGGTACGCTATGAAAATTCATGATCTATGAAATTTTTCTCATCCAAATACAACCTTACAATATTTAAGCACTATATTGACTTACCCGCACTGGTGATTCCCTTTTTTTTTTCTTTAATGAATTTGTCAAATTTTAGTTTTCGAAATTAACAAATTATTTAAATATTATAATGTGTTAATTAACAAATTATGGAGAATCACTACTATTATATTTAGATCTTGTTTAATTAAATCTTATCAACTAAAAAATAATTTAAATCTTGTTATTTATTTGTAAATTTATAACTTATTTATTAATAAAAATTTCAATTTAATTTAATAAAATTTACAAAGGGTAGATTTAAACTTATAAGATTTTTATTTTCAATTCTATCATACTTAATTAGTCAATTGTAAGTAGGGGTGTACATAAACCCGCCCGAACCGCTCAACCCGAGCCGATCCGCCCGAAAACCGCCGGTTTAGAATTATTAAATAATAGTGGCGGGTTGAAAATATTGCAACCCGTCACTTTCGGGTCGGGTGGTGGGTTTAATAATTGTAACCCGCCTAACCCGCAACCCGACCGCTAATAATTTATATTACAAGTATAAGTATATATAGTTAAAGATTAACACTAAACTTTGAAAACTATATATGCATATATACTCTCTAATAAGAGTGGTTTTTTCATTTTCATGTAATATATTTTATTTTTTATTTGAGCAAACAAATTGACTCGTTTGAACACTTGTTTTCATTTGATTTGAACGAAAAATTTATATGTATATGTATATTTTGATGACAAATTTACAAAAAACATTAATTTTATTAATATTTTAGATTTTTTCACTCATTAGAAATCATGGTAATATGAATTTTATTTGATAACACCACTTATTTGTGTATTTTTTACCAACTCATTTTTTTTTAGTTAAATGTACAAAAAGTATAATAATTAATTTCTTACTTACTACTTATAACTAAAATTAAGCTGTAAAAATTATAACTATAATTTGATAACCCGTCAACCCGCCCGTTAAAACATTAAATCCGACCGACCCGAACCGCTCTGTTTGAAAAGATAATTATGCATTTTCGGTTTGATATTTTGTCAACCCGCACATGTCGGGTCGGGTTAATTTTTTTTGTAAAACCGCCCGAACCCGACCGTGTACACCCCTAATTGTAAGTTATTTAATTTTATAGATTAACAAATTCTATTTAAATGTTGAATGAAGTTTGTAAGATTTGCCGTATTTTACAAAATTCATAAGTTCAATAAAAAAAGAATAATCAAATAAGTTAATTTGGTACTTTAATATTTTAAGGTTGTGTTTGGATGAAGCATTTGGCTTAACTCATGAATTTTCATGAGAAACTATTTTGGTACATTTTAAAGTTTAGGGAGTATATGTGACAGTAGGAATAGTTCACGGGGCATTTTGTAGTTAGCTCAATAATTAACGATGAGCGATATTGTGATATGATTGAAAAGTGTATGATGAATGTTTGTATAAAAAAATGTGTAATATAAAATGAGAATGATTATTGTTTGGAAAATTTGAGTTTGAATTTTCATTTTTTGGATCTTTAGAAAATGAAAATTCATCTTTAAAAATACGGCCAAACATGGCTAAGATCGATCCTTAGATCTTGTTTGAGCAATGATTTGTTAATCATAATGAATCAAGTTTGATAAGATTTGAAGTTTAACTAACTTTTAAGTAAAATCTATAATAACAATTTAAGAGTATGGCTTAGAACACTAAAATAACCCTATAGTAACAAATTAATGTAATTCTCTAATAAAAGAATATTGCTATTATTATTTTTATTATAAAATGAATGTGCATGAGTAGTTCACAAGTTTGTTCAATGTATATTTACGTGAATTTTAATACTAAATTAAATGGTAATTGTGAATGTGAATGGTTCAATTTTTTAAGATTTATTTAAAGTCGTATGTGCATTGAAAGCTATCTTGATAATGATAAACTCGGTAATTGATAAAGATCTCCGCTTGATTTCGGCAATCGGCAGAGGATATTTCGATGACTAACACAGTTTTATTAGCCATTTCTGCAAAATATAGGCTTTGTTTGTTTTCTATTTTGAAGTGCATTTTTGGCTAGAATTTTGGCCAAATCATGTTTGGGTACACATTTTTGACCAAAATAATTGATGGTGTTTGGCCAAAAGATGAGAAGAGTACGTTTGTGATTTTTTCTCTTGTTGTGGCCTGTGGGCCATCATCTGTACTAATGATTACAATGTGTCAGCTATCTTTTTTTCTTAATTTTTTTTTGATAATCTCTTACATTGACTATTAAAGTAACATACAAGATGTAAAATATAAAGGGAAAATTACAATAACACCCACTATTATAATATGTAATTACACAAATTATTCCTTTTATAATTGAAATTACAAATACCTAACTTATTATAATTAAAAATTACATTTACCCCCATGAGATCAGTTTTTTGATGATATCATCATGTGAATTTCCAAATATGCCCCTGTCCAAATGTCATTCCGTAAAAATTACAACAACCCCCCTCTTATTTTTGAAATCACACAAACTTCCCCTGTTATAATGCACTTCTTACAATCATCCCCCTATGTATTAAAAATTCTTACAATTTAACCCTTAAAAACCTTACCATTAGCCCCCGATAGAGGGGAGGTTGGTAATTACACATTATAAGAGGGGGTACGGCAGTAACAAAAATATTATTTCAACTTTTTTATTTTTTAATAATTTAAGTGAAGGGCAAAAATGTCATTTACTATTGTTTGACCATTGACCGAGGGTTTCCAGGGGGTAAATGTAATTTTCAGTTATAGTGGGTTAGGTATTTGTAATTTTAATTATAAGAGGGGTAGTTTGTGTAATTACATAGGTGTAATTTTCCCAAATATATATTAGATACTTACGCATTATTTAGACAGATATATATATATATATAGTGATTATATGTTTAAATTTTCATTTCTTATATATAAAATAATTTGAAAAACTAATATATATATATATATATATATATAAGGTAAAAATAATAACCCACCCAAGCTTTTTTAGTTTTGACACTTTTTTATATAAACTTTTTTTTTCCATACTATTTTATCTCAACGTCACGGGTATTACACTTTTTTTATATATTAGCATATTTCGACAGAATATTCCGCCAGAATTTCAACACATGCAGCAGGGTAAGATAAAAAAGTGCAAAAAAATAAATAAAGTTTGAATAAAAAAGTGTAAAAAAAATTGTTTATTCCACCAGAATATGTTAATATATAGAAAAGTGTAAAACCTTTAAAGTTGAGATAAAAAAAGTATAAAAAAAAATTTGCATAAAAATGTGCAAAAACTCGAAAATTTCAAGTGGGTTATTATTTTTACCTATATATATATATATGTGTATATACATTGATATGACTTGAAATTTAAGTAATGATATGTGGTGAATCCCGATTGAAATGTTGCAAAAAAAAAAAAAGGTATGGAATGAATCGGGTCCAACCTACGACACGAAACACTAACTCTTCTTAACAAGTGGTGAATAGTAATTTTAAAGTACTCATTGAAAATCACTTCATAATATATAATATATTAATATTAATTAGTTAGTATTACAGAAGAATTTAATGGATCTTGGCTTAGCATTTCACTAGTTATTTTAATGAGTCACTTAGCTCATAAATATAAATTCATTTATATTATTAATTTAAATTTAAATTCTTAATTTACTCATAATCATAATCATAACACATCATATATATGTGTATGTATATATAGTTTATGTATACTTATACAAATTTTTAAGTTAATATAACATATGTTCATGTGCAAGTACTTTTATATATTAAAGAAAACTCATTATATTTTTTAATTACATCAACAATATATGTATATATATTTATGTATTACAATCATTTCAAACTTATATCATAATATATATTTCAATTATTAATATAACAATTTCAGACAAAAGTTTATATGATTTGACTACTATAATAACTTTTGTCTTCTTTGAAAACAAAACCAAACACAATTTCACCAAGAAATATCTCAAACATCATTTGAAAATAAGTAAATCAAACGTATTTTCACGAGAATACACAACTCCCAATTAATTTTTTCACCAATCTCCAAAACAAAAAACATAGCCATACCTTTTTTAAGTGCATCGGATGTTTCGAAATGGAAAAGGAAAAGCTAAAGTGGATTACTAATGCCACATTTCCTATAGATTTTATGATGAAGGATGTTTTGAGAGATAAAACTTGGAGTTGATTTTGGCGTTGGCAAGGGTACATCTGCCGCACGAAAGAGAGAACAAAATGTGACGATTGTCTCCACGACCTTAGATTTGGGTGCTCCTTTTAGTGAAACGATTGCTCTAAGAGATGTGATCCCTTTGTACCGGGACAGAGCCAAGAATTGTGTTTAGGGTGGACGAGATTGTTGTGATATACATGCGTTTAATTTGCTTGGTAGCCGAAGGATTGTGTGGGGGGTGCCCCCCGCGGTACGCTACGCTATATATATGTATGCAGAAAAAATTGGAGATTAGGTTTAGTAAAAATTTTTGATATACGTTGTACTTTGTACCTCTTTTGTTAATTGTGAAATTCTCTTATCCTAATATTAAATAAAACAAAACATAAAAAGCCTAAGAAGTATGGTTTGACTAATATCAATTTTAACATTTCAAATTAAAAATGACAATCATCGTTACATTTATTCAATAATATCCAATTTCATGAAATCAACAATAAAAACAAAAAACAAAAATAAAAAGATACTTATCGTATAGAAGAGACGAGAAAGGGTTGATGTGATTTGAACAAATCATGGGTGATGAGAAAATGTAAAATTATAACAAGAATTCTAACTTAAAATTTTTATTATATAGCCTATTGGAATGTTCAACTGAGTCAATTGATCTGCAAATGTGAATTAATTTTGTTTTTTGTTATTTTTGAGGGGGGCAAAAGTACAAATTTTTAAAAAATTTAGAGGGGGCGGTGGCACCCTCCAGCCCCCCGGCTCTGTCCCTACCTTTATATGTCACATTGAACCAACATCTACCGTTCCTTGATAACACGATGGACTTGATTCGCACGACTGGGTTTCATGGACAATTTGATCGATTTGATGTTGCTGGATTTCATACTGTTTGATTGGGATCGTGTGTTGAATCCCGGGGGATTGTCATGGATGGAAAGATTCTTTTGTAAAACGAAAGACTTTAGATGATTTTATGTACATATTTTTGCAGTTCAGATACAAAACACAAATGGGCAATAGCACCTAAGTCTTGAGGATGAAGTGTTTCTCTCTGCTTTACTACAGAAGCCTCCTAGATCATTGTGATCATACACTGCTACTTGTTTCGTTATTACAGCTTTGATAAATCTTTTGTATGTCAGGCTTATAACTCTGTATTTTATTGAACAATTATATAGCAAGTATGAATATAAAATAAAGTAAGATGAATATATGTATCATTTATTTTAGGAAAAATTACACACAGACCCCCTCACTTATTGTGTAATTACCAAAAATCCCCCACTTATTAGAAATCACCAACGCACCCCCTCATGTTTAGGGTTTCTTACAACTACACTCCCTGTGCTTTTAACAATTCTTATAATTTTACCCTTGTAACCTTACAAATGGACTCCTTGAGGGGGTGTGTTGGTAATTTCTGGTAAGTGAGGGAAAGTTTTGGTAATTACACAATAATGAGGGGGTTTGTGTGTAATTTTCCTTTATTTTATTTAGGGGTAAAAACATTAACCTACCTGAACTTTACGAGTTTTGACACTTTTTTATACAAACTTTTTTTTTTTTACACTTTTTTATCTCAACTTTTCGGATTTTACACTTTTTTATCTATTGGCATATTCCAAATGAATAAACAAACTTTGTTTTACACTTTTTTATCCGAACTTTGTTTTTCTTTACACTTTTTTATCCAAACTTTATTTTTTTTACATTTTTTTATCTCATTCCGCCGAATATGTTGAAATTCCGCCAGAATATTCCGCCGAATATGCCAATAGATAAAAAAGTGTAAAATCCGAAAAGTTGAGATAAAAAAGTGTGGAAAAAAAAGTTTGTATAAAAAAATACCAAAACTCGAAAAGTTCGGGTAGGTTTGTGTTTTTACCCCTTTTATTTATTAGTGAGTTATCTTGAATAAGAAGAACGAATTTATTCTGTTTTGTTGGTAGGCATTGATTATGCCAAAATCTAGTAATCTACAAATATCTTTGGAATATTATTATTCATAGAACATCATTATGAAATTGGGCCCTTATAAGAAGTACCAAACATATGGTCAGGGAAGTTTTCTAATATGATTAATCTAATCAACTATGAGCTGAGTTAGAGAAGATATTATATGAAAATAATTCGTATATGATTATATGAAAATCTAGAATTTTGACCTTCCAAGAAGATATTATTAACTCATTTCTTATGAACAAAAGTATATATTTTGTCTACTCAGTTTTTATCCTCAACTAATTTTTCACTCAATTTAGGTAGTTTTAAACTTCTCTTCTATGTAAAAAAGTATTGTTTTTTGTATCTTTTCTTTTTTCATAGTTGATTTTAATGAAACTAGATATTATTGATGGAATATAGTAATGGTTGTGATATTTAATATGAAGGGTTAAAATTGAAACTAGACATGTTATATTTTATTTTTATTTAATTTTAGGATCACTTTCCATTTCATATTAGAAACTATATTTATTAGATTGGTGATGAATATGTCAAATTTTGTTTATATATTCTTAATTTGTACAAAATATAATATTTATAGTAAGGGCAGTAAAAGAATTGAGTCGAATTGATCAATCTTGTTCAAACTTGTTTGAATTATTATCGAACTCTAATTCAAAATTTGTGTTTGATCTTGGTTTGATTGTAAATCGAGCCAAGCTCAAATGGTATTTGATCGAGCCGAACATGAGTCGAGCTCGAGTAGCTTGATTTTTCTATACATCTCTAGTATTTTTTCAAAATCGAACCGTATTTTAAAACTTATTGAATACAAAACATCATCGTTCAAACTTGGTTTGATATGTTGATGAATCAAGTTCAAATGAGCTTTTAACGATCAATCTCGAGTAGGGGTGACCAACGAGTCGAGCGGCTCGTGAGCTTGATGAGCCGAGCTCGAACCCAAAAATGTCTGTTTGAAGGCTTGCAAGTCGTAATAAAAATATTATTTAGTTAATTAATTTATTAAATATATATAATATAATATCTTACAATATTATATATGTTAAATATTTAATATTTATCATGATTATATTTAATATTATTATTTATATTAATACAAACTTAATAATATGTATATATATATTTTAAGAATTCTTTGTTTTTAAGCTCGATTGAGCTCAAGTTTAGCTCGACTCAACCCAGGCTCGAGTTCATTTTTCTCAGGCTCGTCTAGCTCGAGCTCAAAAATCTTGGATAGACCTCGAGTTTGAGCAGAGAAATTTGGACAGGCTCGGCTCGTGGGCACCCTTATTTTGAGCAGCTCAATTTGTCTTTCAGCTCTATGTATATTACATTTAAGCACTGACAACTTATCAGCCTGAAGAAAAAAATGATATTATGCATGAAAATTACATAGTAAAATATTTAAATATTTTTTTTACTCAACCTTGCTCACCCCTTGGATAAGTTTTTAGCTCCGCCTAGGGTTGTAAATGAGTCGAGTTCGAGCCGAGCCTTACAAATTTTACAGGATCAAGCTCGAGCTCATCTTAAAAAATTTGAACTTGAGCTTGAACTCAAGCTCATCGAGGCTGTCACGCCCCGAATGTACAGATTATCCATGACCGCATATCCGAAGTGTGACGGAAAAAAAAATATTCCTCTTGAACAAACATAAGACTTTCTTTGACAAATCCAAAATTAATTGTAATATAATAACCAAAATGTTACAGATTTCACCAAAAACGGGAGTCCCAAAATAGGAGTTATACAAAACTATCACGATACTTTCTAGCTACGTATCATGATTAAACCTTTATTTAAATAATTCGCTCTCCCTTTATGCATTCGAAATATTCTTGTCCTTCTAATAACTATCCTCATCTTTATGATTTGTAGGATTTTCATCTGGAGAAAAGAAATGTTGAAATACTTAAGAAAAACTTAATGAGGTCAATAGGTGTAGGCATAAGAAATTTTAAAGAGTTAAGGTTTGATAAATCCATTTTGACAAAAATAACATTATCATGACGATAACAATTATAAGGAATTAAATCATGAGAATGTAAGGCTTGATCAAACAATCTTAAAATTATAATATTATTCTTATAATAATCTATAACAAAATATAAGTAATTAAATTCGTGAGAATTTATTTAGATAATGATGATGTAAAACGGCATATGCCGAATTGTAGAGATGACCACCTCCTTATATCTTCATTAAATATATACTACCTTATCCTTCGGTTGCAGAGAGCTACCCCGCAAAATAATAAACTGTGCAATGCCTAGGTACATGGCAGTGCCAATCACGGTTACAGACAAACTCCAGCCTGCCCGTTAAATGATACCAATAATGATCACAGACGTAGTGGTCTATACCCAATAATCCGATATTACCCAGGCGAACTCACACACCGTCTAGGTCAGGGCCCGAGAAATACTTTAAGAATTCTGAGTCAGAGTCATCGATTGAACCATGCAGATGATAAATAATTATTTTCAACATATATATAACTTTTATAAATAATATTTTCTTTTCTTAAAATAAATAATAATAAATTTTACAAAACTATAAAATTTCACAAAGATAATTTTTAAAGTATTGAAATGAAAGTTTGTTTGGATTCGTCGAAAGACCATAATGAGCTTTAATACTTTAAAAGGGTTTAAAAAAAATGATAAGAATTTTACATAACACTTTTCTCTCTCTCTCTCTCTCTCTCTATATATATATATATATATATATATATATCTCCAGTTTTGAAAATACTAATATAATATTTAATGACACTCACAATATTCTTTGCCTGGCAAATCTTGGCTTAAGCTTGAATGGCTCTCTAAAATATCACCTGTTAAAAAAGTAAAAACATAACCTATTATTTCACCCAATTAGTCTAATATAATTTAAGAAATAATAAAATAATATAAGCCTAAGAAAAAATTAAATCCTCCAAGTGGCCTTTCCCGTTCCGTGAATCGCGAGTACATCCGATCATTCTAATTATATGTGGGTTTAAAGAGGAAAAGGTGATGAAAAGGCTATTTTGGAGTTTTTTTTTGGTGATGAGGTTGGGTTGTTGGCTACCACTCTATAATTTCCGAATTTTCTAACGTCTAAAACAACCACCCAAAAATCTTTAGTACAAAATAAGGTAAAGGTAATAATTTAAATATACTATTTTTACCTCTTTCAAAAGAATTTTAGAAAAAGACAAGGATACAAAGGTTGACTAGTGATGTATATGAGTGTGTATATTTTTCAAAGGTGTACTTATTCCTATCAGTCGAGTTATCTATTTATAGGGTGAAAGGAATGATGGGATTCTATCCTAAGGCAATACATGTTAGCTTATAAAGAAAGGAGATGGCTAGTAAAAATCCTTTGTCTGCCAAGAATTACATGCAAAGAGTTGAACTGCCACGAATCATTCTCCAAGGGTGAGTCATGTGTAAGGATAATAGTTTTAATATTTTTAAAGAAAGTAGAAACAAAGTGAATTATCCTCTTCCCCTGCAACTGCCTCACGTGAGAATAGGCCAAAGTCAAGAGTTATTATCGGCCAAAAATTGTCCTACTTACTCTCTTTTCACTATATGATTTTCTTATTTGAACTTGGTCAACCTAGAGTATTAGCATATACGATTACTCGAAGTAATATAAATATAATTGGTAAGGTACTAAGATTCCTAAAATCTATCAAATCTTTTCTTGGGCTTCACACTCATCTCTCTTTAAAAGAATTTGGTCCCCAAATTCATACCTCTTTCATAGAAAAGTTCTGGGTAGGTTTTTCGCATGTCTTCCTCAAGTTCCCATGTGGCCTCTTCGATTTTCTGGTTTCTCCATAGTACTTTCACAAGGGGTATTTTCCGAGTTCGTAACTCTTGAAACTTACGATCGAGAATGTAGACTGGTTTCTCTTCATACGACAAATTCTCTTGGAGTTCGAGGGCCTCATTTGAGATGATATGTGAAGGGTCAGGGTGGTACTTCTTGAGATGCGATACATGAAACACATCATGAATTTGGGCAAAATTTGAAGGTAAGCTTAATTTATATGCTACTCTACCGACTTGTTTAATTATTTCGAATGGTCCAACATATCTTGGTCGTAATTTATTTCTTTTCTCGAATCTAACCATTCCTTTTCTTGGAGATACTCTCAGGAACACTTTATCTCCTACCTTAAATTCCAAGTCCCTTCTACGATTGTCGGCATAGCTCTTTTGCCTACTCTGAGCCGTGTGAATATTTTGCCGAATTAATTGCACTTTGTTGATGGCATCTTGAATGATTTCAGGTTGGAGAGATTTGTCTTTTCCATTTTGGTCAATTTGTTTGTGGTCATCAAGATCCCAATGAAGTGGGAATCGACATTTTCTCCTATATAATGCTTCATAAGGCGCCATTTGAATAGTCAACTGGTAACTATTATTGTACGCGAATTCTATTAATGGGAGATATTTACCCCCAAATTCTAGTATACATGCTCGCAACATGTCTTCTAATATTAAGATTGTTTTCTCTGATTGTCCATCAGTTTGAGGGTGAGCTGCCGTGCTAAATTGTAACTGATTCCCAAAGTTTTCTTGTAATCTTTTCCAAAGTCGAGACACAAAGCGTGGGTCTCTGTCTGATACAATAGTAACTGGTACCCTGTGAAATCTGATGATTTTCTTGACATATGAGTTGACTAATTTTATAACGGCCCAAGTTTTCTTGATAGCAATAAAATGAGCTGACTTTGTTAGACGATCAACTATGACCCAAATAGCGGTATGTCCCTGTTAGAGTGTATGCCCTCAAATGCCATAAAGAGGATAGATTTATAGGACATTAACTTGTAACTAAACAATATCTTTTTATAATATACAAAGCATCATCTTGTTGTTTTTTTATAGGCATTTGTAAGGTGTTAATAAACAACGTAAAGTTCTTGAGAATAAGGCAAACCTTCTACTTCCTATGGGATAGGAAGAATGGCACTAGAAGGGTTTGATCCTTATTCTCTAAAAAAGGGTTCGCAAGTCTAAGAAAGTATTTGACTAGACATCAATACAGAACAAGGACTTGTATGATATAAGTTTCGACAGAGAAAGTGCTAGTCGAACACTATGGGAATGATAGTGGAAACTTATATGTCATGGACATATAAGTTAGACTAATATGTTCGAACACGGCTTGCATCAATTTCATCACATGGGTATTCACTCACTGACAGTCTATGATGAAATTGATAAGTTGTAATAGGTACGCGTGAACCTTAGACCTGAGGAATCGAGTTTAAGATGTACTTGTGACATCAAATCTATCATTAGAGTAGTTAGATCCAATTCACCCTTTGGTGGGATCGACCTCGAAGTGCGACTTGATGAGCAAGTAGCATTGTTAACTGATTAGCAAAATAAGATTTATTCTCTCATAAGTGAATGAGCTAAATATCCTATGTAGTCATGAATGAGTGAGGTTAAAAGTCTTTGGCCAAAACATAAAATGACCTCGACTCATTATGAGCTAAGCATATGGTTAAGTCATGTGAGTTTGACTAAAACCATGACTCTCACTTGACTGGGATATAAGAATAAAAGGTTTATACATGTACGGTATTCACAACATATATGGTTTGGAATGATCCTATTCATTCGTTCTCAATTGGGATACGATGTGAGCCACGTGACTGGCTAGGTGTTACTCACATCCTTTTGGTTTCCTCCCAATTGCCTTTTGAGATGAACCTAAAGAGTCGCATTTAAAGGAAGTGCAAAAGGAAAATCATGGAAAAAGACTTGAGAGGATTTTCGGTATTGGATATCGAGATTAATTAATTAATCATTAGATGATTTTATTAATTAATTAAGTTAATAAATTAATTAATTCCTTAGAAGAGTTTAATTATAACATTAACATGGATTTAATTAATTATTTAATTAATTCATTTATTAGATAAATAATATTAATTATTTAATTATTTAAATAGGGCTAAAGCCCGATGGCTAAAAGGCCACAAAGTGGGCGTCCATATGGGTAAAATTAGCCTAGGTTATTGTTTCATTGTAGTATAAATATACTATTTAGAGAAAATTAACCTAAGAAGAAGTCATCAATACACAAACTTTCTCTCCAAGTCAAACTCTCCTCCCTTTCTCTCTCACTCTAGCCGTCCCTCAAGGTGAAGAAGAAGGAGATTTTCATTTTTGACTCTGGAGTGGCAATTTAGAGACAGCGACGGATTTGTTGTTCAAGAAAGGATTGCATTGTTCAAGAAAGGATTGCAAAGTTGGTTCAAATTTCAACATACGCGAGAACGGTAATTAATTTCGTAAAACCCAATTTAAATACGAGAAATAGAGATGAGCCACTGGGATTTAACTTTTATTCTTCCGCTGCATTTTTGATTTTATGCAATTTTTCCCAACAGTGGTATCACAGCCAATCTTTGATTTCTGTATTTAATTGATTACGTGATTATGCGTTTTTTGAAGCATGTTTTGAATATATTTTTCGTGATGATAATTCATGATTTTTCTGCGTTTAATTTATGTATGCTGTAGTATGAGGACTTGTGAATTGAAAAGTCTAATTTTTCTGAGAATCGGGCCGAAAAAACCCCGCGACGAGCGCGTTGAAAACAACGTGTGCAATCTGCGCGCCCAGCACACGCCACCCGCTGCGCGCACAGCGTGCGCATGAGCGCACGACGTCGTGCGGCCAAGCCACTGCCATGCGTCGGGCGCAGCCAGGCTCAAGGTCGTGTAGTGTGCCTAGCGCACGTGGGCCCAGTTACGTGGGCCCGGGTCCATGACCCGAGTCGAGTTATTTTTCCTTGGGTCCAATTTTTTAAATTAATTGGTTTTGGATTATTTTAATTATCCGGGTGGGTCAAAAGGATGATGACCCGGATTTTATTAAATAAGCCCAAATTGTTTTATTTAAAAATATGGACTCTTCAATAAATTAGCTTTGGGCCTAATTAATTAAAATTAAATATGCCAATGGTTGGTAATTTAATTTTATGAAATTAAGACCAAATTATTTTTATTGAACATTATTAATTTAAGTGAAATAATTAATTAATAGTTCTTGGAGAATTTTTTAATTAAGTTATTTATTTAAATTAAAGATTCTCACTAAATGGTTTATTGTCAAGATTATCAATAAAATTTGGAATTTTATTGAGGGAATTAATTAGTTGGACTAATTATTCATTAAAATAATCACCAACATAATTGCTTTATTTTTCGCGAGCATGTATTATATGACGGTGACATTGTCCATGGGCTTAGGTTATTTCTTTTGATTGTATTTCCTTTTATGGGTTGTAAGGGCCGGAATTGAGCCCGATTATTTTATTTCTAGAATTATGTATAGGTTGTTAAATAATCTCATGTAATAGATAGAAATAGAATAGGCCCTTCAAAAGGAGATCAATCCAAAAGAAGAGGAGCTTGGAGCCCACAAAGAATAGCTAGACTTATTTTTCTTTTTAATGATGGACCATTGGCTTGGGCCCTCTAGATAAAGCCCATGGACATATGTGTTGATTTATTGCTTTCGATGCATGTTCATTAGTAGTATGAAGCATGTATGTTATCAATATACGCTATATAAATTGAATATTGTGCAAAGTGAGACTTAGATAAATGTTTAGAACATGAATTCTCCCAAGCAAAAATTAATACTAAGTTAGTAAGGAGTGCTAGGCATCCTTTCCCTCCACTAAACTTAATGAAATTAAGTATTAAACCTAGTATATGGCATCTTCCCAGTAAGTGGGGGTCGTATATCAAGATTTAATTCTGGAATTTTATTAATTGCATTAGATGCCTTAATCGAGACATGTTTCACCCCAAATATCGTTAAAGGGTTGCAAGGTGAAATTCAAATGTTAGATTATGAGGAGTTAGTGGGAGTAAACTTAGATAATCCACAAGGCCTATAAATCGTTAAAGGGTTGCGGTTTTGGTGGATTATGAGAAAAAGAAGATTGAACCATCTATTGGATAGATTGATGTTGGAGATCACTTTAATTAAAATAATGGACCGAATATCGTTAAAGGGTTGCTATCCATTAGATTAATTAAAGAAATCAATCCGTACCACGAAGTACATTGCAACGATCATTTTCGTTTTTCACAATGGGAGTGTGAATCTCGAAAAATGTAGTGGGAGCCAAGTTATAAGTCGAAGTCCTTGATTTTAAACTTGGTTTTAGTTTAGTTACACAAGTCTAATAAAGTCTGGTTTATTTTCTGCAGCTAATTTTGATTTATCTCTCTCAAAACAAAAATGACTATCAACCCACTTTCCGTTTTACTCGAAAAGAACATCCTTACCGGACCCAAGTACGTGGATTGGCTAAGGAACTTGAGAATAGTTCTCAACATGGAGTCCTTGGGATACGTGTTGGACACAGACATCCCTGCTCCTCCTGCTAGAACACGTACCAACGAGGAAGAAGTCCAAGCTCATGAAAAATGGGTAAAGGACGACGTCCGAGTGCTTGGGTACATTCTTGGCTCAATAATAAATGAGCTTCAGAGATCCCACAAGAAGATGACCACAACGAGGGCTATCTTGGCACACTTGGTCGAGCTCTATGGTGAGCACAGCCGTACTGCTAGATATGAGATATCTAAAGAGCTCTTCGGGCCCAAAATGAGAGAAGGTAAAAAAATTGGGGATCATGTCCTCAAAATGATCTCGAGGATCGAGAGATTAGAGGCTCTCGATTTTACTATGAACCCACATCTTCAAACTGATCTCATTTTGCAGTCTCTTCCTGATTCTTTTTCTCAATTTGTCATGAACTTCAATTGCAATGAGATTGAATGCAACTTAGTTGGACTAATGAATAAATTAAACACTGCACAATCTCAATTGAAGCCCAAGGTAAAGGAAACTGCATTGGTTATCTCTTCTGGGCCCAGACGGGCGAAGAATAAGAAGAAGAAAGCCAAGAAGCAGAGTGGCGAGCTTGGAGCTCAGGGGGGTGTTGATAAAGGAAAAGGGAAAGCTCCTGTGAATCGCAAGCGTAAGGGGCCACAAAAGACAGACAGATGCCTACACTGCGGTGAACTGGGCCACTGGAGGAGGAACTGTCCAAACATGGTGCCGGGCACACAAGGTATGGAACTTTATGTTCATGAAACTTATTGTTCAATGACCGTCTTCTCAACATCTTAGATTCTTGATTCTGGAGCAAGTGCTCACATTTGTTGTATGAATCAGGATCTGGTGCGAGGAAGGAAGCTAGACAGTGATGGGGTGAAGATAAAAGTAAGCAACGGGCATAGCGTCGCAGCTACTGGAATTGGATCTACCTCATTGCTTTTAAATTCTGGACATATACTATTTCTAGATAATGTTTTAGTTTTGCCCAATGGGCTTCAAAACATTGTTTCTATTCCCGTTTTAGTTAAACTTGGTTATACTTTCCGTTTTATTGATGAACGATGTAATATTTATTATGGTAATAAATTAGTAGGCTTTGCTTCTTTAATAAATGGATTGTATTACCTTAATGTCCAGAATGAGTGTTCTGTGAATACTATACAAAGAACACGTAGTAGGCTCGGAATAAACCAAAGATTGATTTGGCATCTTAGACTAGGCTATGCCGGTTAACATAAAATTTGCAAAATGGAGAAAGATGGACTAATTGGTCCATTGGGATTGGATCCCTATCCTACTTGTGAATCTTGTCTCAAAGGCAAGATGGCTAGATCCCCTTTCACAGGGACTTTTGAAAGAGCCTCACAAATCTGAAGCTTAGTGCACACTGATGTTTGTGGTCCATTTGGAGAAATGGCACGAGGAGGTTTCCTTTACTTCATCACCTTCACTGATGACCATTCAAGATATGGTCTAGTGTACATGATGAGGCATAAGTCTGAATCCATTGAAAAGTTCAAGGAATTCAAGGCTTTAGTGGAAAATCAATCTGGTCAACATATAAAAACCCTTCGATCGGATCGAGGATGAGAATATATGAGCGACGAGTTTGATGTATACCTCAGAGAGAATGGTATAGTATTATAGCTCACACCTCCAGCAATACCACTGTTAAATGGTGTATCAGAGAGAAGGAATCAAACCTTGTTGGACATGGTTCGCTCCATGCTCAGCTACACTGACTTACCCATTTTACTGTGGGGTCATGCGCTGCTTACAGCTGTACACATTTTAAATAGATGTCCATCCAAGTTCGTTCCTATGACTCCCTATGAGATATGGAGGAATAGAAAACCAAGTCTTAATCACATCAAGATTTGGGGATGTGCTTATGTTAAAAAGACCAAAGTGGACAAGTTGGAGGATAGATCCTTGAAAGGACGTTTCGTTGGATATCCTGAGGATTCAATGGGATACCTCTTTTACCTGCACGATGATCAAAAGATCATTGTAGCTTTACAAGCCCACTTTCTTAAAGATGAGTTCATTCAAGAAGGAGGAGCGGGTAGAAAGATTGTTCTAGAAAAATAAAATGAGACTCCAGTGGATACATCTACACAGGAAGTGAGAACCGAACCTTTTGTAACACAACCACAACCGCAAAGATCAAGTAGAGTACCTCAAACGCCTGATAGGTACGGATATCTAGTATAGAGGGAGTTGGATCTTCGTTCTGTATTAGAGGAGGATCATGGAGATGATCCCTCCACTTTTGATCAAGCAATGGTGGATGTGGATGCTAGTAGATGGCAT
Organism: Buddleja alternifolia; assembly: GCA_019426215.1. Lineage (NCBI taxonomy): Eukaryota > Viridiplantae > Streptophyta > Magnoliopsida > Lamiales > Scrophulariaceae > Buddleja > Buddleja alternifolia. The sequence continues at coordinate 32,011,231 of CM033396.1, forward strand.
GAAGCTATGCAAATTGAGGTCGATTCGATGCATGCAAACCAAGTCTGGAAACTTGTGGACCAACCTGAAGGGGTAAAACCAATCGGGTGTGAATGGATCTACAAGAGAAAGATTGGTGTTGATGGCAAGGTTGACACCTACAAAGCCAAGCTAGTGGTGAAAGAGTATAGTCAGAAAGAAGGAATTGACTACCAAGAAACCTTTTCGCCAGTGGCTATGATCAAATCAATAAGTATTCTACTTGTAATAGCCGCACACCTAGACTATGAAATATGGCAAATGGATGTCAAAACTGCTTTCCTAAATGGATTCCTAGAAGAGTACATCTATATGGAACAACCTAAAGGTTTTGTATCCGATGAGCATACTCATAAGGTGTGTAAGCTTGAGAGATCCATTTATGGACTCAAGCAAGCATCCCGTAGGTGGAATCTACGTTTTGATGAGGCTGTCAAAGGATTTGACTTCATCAAGAATGAAAATGAGCCATGTGTTTACAAGAAGGTTAGTGGGAGCAAGATAACATTCCTTGTGTTATATGTAGATGACATATTACTCATAGGAAATGATATAGGAATGCTCACCACTGTAAAAAAGTGGCTTTTGAGTACTTTCTCCATGAAAGATTTGGGAGAGGCAACTTATATTCTAGGGATTCGAATCTACAGAGATTGAACACAGAGAATGATAGGGCTCTCTCAAGTCCTTTACTTAGAAAAGGTCCTAAAGAGATATAGGATGGAGGATTCTAAGAAAGGGTTCCTGCCAATGAGGCATGGGATACATCTCTCAAAAACTATGTGTCCTCAAAGTGAGGAAGATAGAAAGGAAATGCGCACTGTACCCTATGCATCAGCAGTGGGTAGCCTGATGTACGCAAAGTTGTGTACTAGACCTGGTATTGCTTATTCGGTAAGCATTGTTGGTCAATTTCAAGCAAACCCAGGCAAGGAACATTAGATGGCTGTGAAGAATATCCTGAAGTACCTGAAGAGAACCAAGGATATGATTCTCATCTATGGGAGTGGTAGCCTGAGAGTGGACGGGTACACTGATTCGGATTTTCAATCTGATGTCGATGACCGGAAACCCACCTCAAGATTCGTATTCACCCTCAATGGTGGGGCGGTAACTTGGAAAAGTTCCAAGCAAAGCACAACCGTGGACTCCACTACAGAGGCTGAATACATAGCTGCCTCTAAGGCAGCTAAAGAGGCTATTTGGATAAGGAAGTTCATAGAAGAACTTCAAGTGGTTCCTAGCATAAAGCTCTCGTTGCCACTTTATTGTGAGAACATCGGAGCAATAACGCAAGCAAAGGAACCTAGGTCTCACAACAAGTCCAAACACATCGAGAGGAGATATCACATCATACGGGAGATATTTGCACGAGGAAAAATATCTGTTCAGAAAATAGCCTCAGCTGACAATGTCGCTGATCCATTGACCAAGCCATTGGCATATGCGGTGCTAGAAAAACATCTCGAAGGGATGGGTATTAAATACCATAGCAAATGACATTGAGTGCAAGGGGGAGATTGTTAGAGTGTATGCTCTCAAATGCCATAAAGAGGATAGATTTATAGGGCATTAACTTGTAACTAAACAATATCTTTTTATAATATACAAGGCATCATCTTGTTGTTTTCTTATAGGCATTTGTAAGGTGTTAATAAACAACGTAAAGTCCTTGAGAATAAGGCAAACCTTCTACTTCCTATGGGATAGGAAGAATGACACTAGAAGGGTTTGATCCTTATTCTCTAAAAAAGGGTTCGCAAGTCTAAGAAAGTATTTGACTGGACATCAATACAGAACAAGGACTTGTATGATATAAGTTTCGACAGAGAAAGTGCCAATCGAACACTATGGGAATGATAGTGGGAACTTATGTCATGGACATATAAGTTAGACTAATATGTTCAAACACGGCTCGCATCAGTTTCATCACATGGGTATTCACTCACTGATAGTCAATGATGAAACTGATAAGTTGTGATAGGTACGCGTGAACTTTAGACCTGAGGAATCGAGTTGAAGATGTACTTGTGACATCAAGTCTGTAATTAGAGTAGCTAGATCCAATTCACCCTTTGGTGGGATTGACCTCGAAGTGCGACTTGATGGGCAAGTAGCATTGTTAACTGATTAGCAAAATGAAATTTATTCTCTCATAAGTGAATGAGCTAAATATCCTATGCAGTCATGAATGAGTGAGGTTAAAAGTCTTTGGCCAAAGCATAAAATGACCTCGACTCATTATGAGCTAAGCATATGGTCAAGTCATGTGAGTTTGACTAAAACCATGACTCTCACTTGACTGGGATATAAGAATAAAAAGTTTATACACGTACGGTATTCACAGCGTATATGGTTTGGAATGATCCTATTCATTCGTTCTCAATTGGGATACGATGTGAGCCACGTGACTGGCTAGGTGTTACTCACATCCTTTTGGTTTCCTCCCAATTGCCTTTTGAGACGAACCTAAAGAGTCGCACTTAAAGGAAGTGCAAAAAGAAAATCATGGAAAAAGACTTGAGAGAATTTTCAGTATTGGATATCGAGATTAATTAATTAATCATTAGATGATTTTATTACTTAATTAAGTTAATGAATTAATTAATTCCTTAGAGAAATTTATATATAATATTAACATGGATTTAATTGATTATTTTATTTATTTATTTATTAGATAAACAATATTAATTATTTAATTAATTAAATAGGGCTAAAGCCCGATGGCTAAAAGGCCACAAAGTGGGTGTCCACATGAGGGGGTAAAATTAGCCTAGGTTATTGTTTCATTGTAGTATAAATATACTACTTAGAGAAAATTAACCTAAGAAGAAGTCATCAATACACAAACTTTCTCTAAGTCAAACTCTCTCCCCTTTCTCTCTCACTCTAGTCGTCCATCAAGTTGAAGAAGAAGGAGATTTTCGTTTTTGACTCCGGCGTGGCAATTTAGAGACAGCGATGGATTTGCTGTTCAAGAAAGGATTGCAAAGCTGGTTCAGATTTCAATATACGCGATAACGATAATTAATTTCGTAAAACCCAATTTAAATACAAGAAATAGAGATGAGCCACTGGGATTTAACTTTTACTCTTCCGCTGCGTTTTTGATTTTATGCAATTTTTCCCAACAGTCCTTTTGTGGTATTAGGGAATCCAGTGACAAAATCCATGGTGATTGATTCCCATTTCCACTCGGGTATGGGTAAAGGTTGTAACAACCCCGCAGGACGTTGGTGTTCAGCCTTGACCTGTTGACATATTAGGCATTTTTGAACGTAGCTTGCAATTTCTCTCTTCATGTTATTCCAGCAATAATGTCGCTTTAAGTCATGATACATTTTAGTTCCTCCGGGGTGCACCGCATATCGTGAGCGATGGGCTTCGTCTAGGAGTATCTTCTTTATTTCCTCATCACTTGGAACACAAAGTCTATTTCTAAACTTCAGGGTGCCGTCTGCATCAATAGAAAAATTGGGATATATTTGATTTTTCACGGATTCCTTGATCTGATGAATTTGTGTATCCCTTGTCTGAGCTTTCTTAATTTTTGATTCAATCCCTGATTTTATTGTTATAGTTGCAAACTTCACACTTCTCTTTGCAGAATCCTTGCAAGTGGTTCGTCTTAGTGTATCACTATCATGAAGTTCACATTGGGTAGTACTCACATTTCTACTCAGCGCATCAGCCACCACGTTATTACCCTGGTGATATTGAATGGTACAATCGTAATCGTCCAATAATTCCATCCATCTTCTCTGTCTCATATTTAATTCCTTCCGTGAGAACAAGTACTTAAGACTCTTGTGATCTGTGTATATTACAAAGGTTGCCCCATACAGATAATGCCTCAATTTTCCTAACGCGGAAATAATAGCAGCAAGTTCTAAATCACGAGTCAGGTAATTTTTTTTTTGTACTACTTCAATTGTCCAGATGCATATGCGATAGCCTTATCCTTTTGCATTAATACACATCCTAATCCTTTTTTGGATGCATCAGTGTATACTACAGAATTTTCGCTGCCATCAGGAAGTACAAGTATTGGAGAAGTCGTTAAACATTGTTTTAGTTTCTGGAAACTTGCTTCATAAGATCGTCCCATATAAATGGATTTCCTTTTTGGATGAGTCGGGTTAGTGTTCGTGCTATCTTAGAGAAATCTTTCACGAATCTCCGATAGTATCCTGCTAAACCTAAAAAGCTACGAATTTCTGTCACATTTTCTGATCTTTTCCATTTTTTTCACTGCTTCTATCTTGGTAGGATCCACCGAAATACCATCCCCAGGTATGACATGACCTAGAAAAGTGACTTTGTCAAGCCAAAACTCACATTTACTAAATTTAGCAAATAACTTATTTTTGCGAAGTACTTGCAGCACAATTTGAAGATGTTTTTCATGGTCTTCTTCAGATTTGGAGTATACTAGTATGTCGTCTATGAAGATCACAACTGATCTAAATATGGTCGAAAGACTCGGTGCATTAGATCCCTAAATGCAGCTGGTGCATTGGTTAATCCGAAAGGCATTACCACAAACTCAAAATGACCATATCTTGAGTTAAAAGATGTTTTTGGAGTGTCCGCTTCCTTGACCTTTAATTGATAATACCATTGCCTTAACTCCACTTTAGAGTATACTCGGGAACCTCGCAACTGATCAAATAGCTCATCTATTCTTGGTAGAGGGTATTTATTTTTGATGGTGACATTATTTAATCCTCTATAGTCTACACACATTCTAAATGTCCCATCTTTTTTTCGAACAAAGAGTACAGGAGCCCCCCAAGGTGAAGAACTCGGACGAATAAATCCTCTATCCAAAAATTCATGAAGTTGGGTTTTCAATTCATTTAACTCGCTAGGTGTCATTCTGTAATGTGCCCTTGATATTGGGGAAGTGCCTGGTAAGGTGTCAATTATGAATTTTATCTCTCTATCAGGAGGTAACACGGTTAGCTCTTCTGGGAATACGTCTGGGAATTTCGACACCACTCGCACATCTTCAAGTTGTATTGTATCCTTAGATTTATTAATCAGGTAGGCTATAAATCCTTGTTTTTCTTTCCAAAGGATTTTCCTTGCTTTTGCTGCAGTTATTGTCCTTATGGAGGTGGTTATGTCCTTTCCAACTAGTTCAACTTCCAATTGACCCGGTACACAAAATTTCACAATTTTTGAATGACAATCTAAATGTGCGTGTTGTTTATACAATCAGTCCATCCCTAATATAACATCATATCCTTGGATTGGTAATTCAATCAAATCAGCCCAAAATGTTTGGTTATCGATCTTGAGTTCACAAGATCGAAATATAATATTAGTCACTTCACTACTCCCCAGTGGTACACTTACTTCAAAAGTATAAAACAAGATTTCAACATCAACACTTAAGTTGGGGCGAAATGGGAGGCAACAAATGAATGGGTGGCACCGGGGTCAAATAACACTTGACCAAGCATATTAGATATAAGGATGATACCATCAATTACAGTTGTTGGGTCTGATGTCTCTTTTCCTCCTAGTGCGAATGCCCGAGCACAAATTTTTGGCCTTCCTACTGGGTTTCCAGATCCTCAAGTTTTATTACTCTTAGTTTGCGGAAGCTGTTGTGTCTGTGATGTGGATGCACCTTGTATCATTGGGCAATTTTGGATTAAGTGCTGATCACTACCACATCGAGTACATTTTCCCAACCTTCTCCAGCAATTATTGGCAGTATGCCTAGAGCGTCCACAATAACTAAATTCCTCTTCAACCTTTTGATTAGTGGGATCAAACCTTTGCTGAGACGAAGTTTGACGGGCTGAAAAATTTTCCCGCATGGTTCTTTGAAATTTTCCCCTGCTTCCATCCCGACTTCTTTGCCAATTGCTTGGAGCTGGTCTTGATTTCTTACCATGTTCTTCGATTAGACTTAATTCAGCAAGTCCTGCTTCAATTTCCATGGCTCGTTCCACAGCTGCCGTATAAGTTACTAGACCTTAAGACAGAATGCTGCGCTGAATACCAAGGCGTACTCCACGTATAAATTTCTTTGTACGCCTCATTTCATCCTCTAGTATGTGTGGTGCGTATCTAACTGACTTATTAAATTTAGCCTCATATTGGGCTACAGTATTATTTCCTTGAGTGAGATTGAAAAAATCTTGCTCTCTCCTGTCACGTACCACTTGAGGAATAAATTTATCATTGAATTCTTTAACAAAATTTAACCAAGAGTAAAGAGTTCTTTCCCGATTCTATTTAGCTTTAACCACTCGCCACCAGTGGTGAGTTGCTTCCTCAAATCGAAATGTAGCAAAAGATATTTTCTGATCGTCATTGTATTTGAGAACTTTAAAAATCTTTTCTATTTCCTCAAGCCAGCCTTCGGCTTTTAGATCATCTGGTCCTCCGAAGAATTTAGGAGGTTGAAACGTAGAAATATTTCTAAGGCTTGGTCAGCAGCTGATGTATCTATAGGTCTTCCTTGATTTTGAGTTAATTGCATCAACTGTTGAAGAGTTGTAAGTAAAGGTCCTATATTGTCTATTCTTGGGGCTTGTTGTTCGGGAGGGTTATTCTGAGTTGGGTCAGGATTATCAGGGTGATTGACATTGGTATTTGGGGTCTCTTCGAGGCGTTGAAGTCGGGGTCTACCTGGTGGACGCAGATGATCCATCTATATACTATACTAAAAGTTTGGATAATTTAGATGTTTGGTCCAATTGTGAATTGACCTCTCTAACCTTATTAATTAATATATATTATAATTACATTAATTGAAATTAGTCAATAACTATTGATATAATAACTCTAAGACAATATTTCTTAATATATTCCTTAACAACCTTTCATGCCACGAGTCACTTCAAAGGTCATAAGGAAATTTATGAACAAACATTAAAATTAAAATGTATGCAATAATGGCATTAAGACCACCACCTATCCAACTTCCTGCTCATGTAGAATTTCAATTGTCAGCCAAAGAGCTCCTATTAAATTGATTAACAAAAATTTACAATTTTCTATCATAACCCCTAATAGCTAAAATCACTCCCTTCCAATCTCAGGGGAAGTTTCACCATCTTCTGATTATGATTTTACTTCTCTACCCTTACTAATTACAATTAAAGATAAGTAGCAATACTCCAGCTATGTCTTCTCAATTGCTTAGATGTTAATGGAGGTGTTTCTTCTAATTGTGATTTTACTTCTCTATCCTTACTAATTACAATTAAAAATAAGCAGCAATACTCCAGCTATGTCCTCTCAATTGCTCAGATGTTAATTTTATTTAGTCAATACGGTAAATCCATTTGAACCATTATAGTAACTCCTGGATAATGAATAGGCAAATTAAAAATAATACAGGGTTGTAACAATTACTTTGGCTACACAAAAAGTCCATGTGATGGTTATAAATTAGGCCTAATTGTATGAAAAATCAAAGAGACTAACCCAAATATTGCACCTTTCAACTTCCGCAACTCCTAATTGTATGACACTAATAATAGATATTAGAACTCATTTAAAGTCATGTTAAAATCCCACTACATCACTTCCTCATCCAAGTTAATCTTTCCATCTTCCCACATTACAAGGTAAAACGTATTCCTCAACTTGGTGAATTAATAGTATATATATTTAGTATTGTCAGTATCTCTCACAATTTATTACAAATTATAATTGCCATTATACTATGTGTGTATGTTTGTGTGTATATATATATCATTAGATAGCAACTTCATTGCACAACCGACATACTAAATTTGGTAACAATGGAAATACCAGAATCTCCAATCATCCCCATTGGCTCATTGTCCATAAACCAAAAAGATGTGGCAATCAAAGTATTGGTCCTATGACAAGGAATTTGCAAACCATCCAAGGAGAATTCGAAAAGCATAAGAAAACTCATATTTGTGGATGACGAGATAATTTATTCATTCACTCGATGTACTCATCTATCAGACTCTGTGGCATGTGCTAATAACTTGCATTTTTAATATTTATCTAAATCGCATCATAGTAGATATTTACTAATTCTTTATAAATATAATTCTGAAAGTAATCATCAAAACAAAATCTGTTGTTCTGCTTGTACATCGAAAATGGCCAAAAAAAGTAGACACTACAAATAAGCCTTTAGGTGTTTATCAGTCAATTATCTGTGTGATCTAATTAGTGATGAAATTTAGGAATTAAAATTATGTATGCTTTTCATTGATCTACCTGCCTATTAGAGACTAAATAAATTAGAAACCATAACTCATTGTTTAGATTCAATCACACTTAGAAATATATTTGTTATATTAGTCATCAGTAGCTATTGGAGGTTACACACATTATTATCTCCTTTAACTTTATTTGTCCTATGAACTATATAAAATTATTATGTCATCTTAGAAATAATACAATAAAACTGAAATTTTAGTTTTTCCATGACATAGTGCGTTACCTAATCTGGATATTACTTGTGCCAAATCAACTAATTTACATCTATGTGAATCTTATCAATGTTATGAAAATAATTGACCAAGCATATATGTTTAATTGCAGGGAACAAAAATACATGGGATTTTATTCACAAATGCATTGCAACTATTTGAAAGAAAATTGATTATCCATAAGACCTACGTCATATCATGTCCAATCATCAGAGAGACAAATAAGAAATATCCGAATGTTAATCCTAAAATTGAGTTGGTTCTACAGGCAACAACAACTGTCACTGAAGCTCAAGAAAACATCAATTGTCAAAATATCTCACTCGTGTTTTTCAGATTTTAATGAGGTCATGACAGATGCAGATGTGAATGAACTATTTGTTAATACTTTAAAATAATAATTCTTGCAAAATTCTAACATTTTTTTTTATTAAATTAACAAACTATTCTAAATTCTAACAGATGTAATAGGATTCGTCAAGAAGATAAAACAACCATTTCAGCTTTCCAGAAATGACAACACTTTCGGACATAGAAGAGAAGTCGTATTGATGAATCATAAGTGTAAATATAAAATTTCAATTCACTTTTTTTATTTGGAACATTATCATATTTCTTTTCTTATCAGGTTTGATACTGTCACGATAAATTTGTGGGATGACATGCAATTGTGGAAGGCCAATGATTGCAAATAATTGCCCCAGACAAATCAATTGTAGCTTTTTCAGGATTGAAGAGACAACTATAGCAAGGTAGATTTAGGAAAAAAGGAAAATACTTTATTTATGAATTATAGTTGAAGGGTTTATTTGTTAATACAAAAAATGATTTAATATAAACAAATTACATATACTCAATTTTATTACAGGAGATATACAAATGGCATTGACATCTACAACATCTATAATTCTAAACCCACCATCTCCTGAAACAGAAATCCTCAGTTGAAGGTGAAACTTTTTCTTCTTTAAATGAACTTTGATGTTAAAAATTCTTTTATAATGAAATTTTTTTAAAAATTATCAACCACAAGTTAATCAGGTTGACGGGCACACAAGAAGATACAAATATAGAGCAATTATGGATGGCTAAAAAGATCAAGAAATCTAAGGAAGTGACATTAAAACAGTTGACCAATGATCGAGCTGCATTACTTGAGATTAGCCCAATAAATTAAACAATTTTATTATTTAAATTCAGTTTAGGACAATATATAAAAAATGTTTTTCACAATCCATATTTTTTATTTAGATTTACCATTATGTTGTTCAATTTTGAAATTTAAAATATGTGAGACGTCTCTTGACATGAACAAACTAACTTTGAGAACAATTAAAGAATGCATACTATTGCTTCAAAGCGAATGTCGAGAAAGTGGAAAACTTGTCGACACCTTGGTATGAAGCTTGCAACAACTGCGCTCGATCAATTTCGAAGACAATAAATGGGATACAATGCAGAAATTGCAAAGATGAACAAGTAGAAACATTTCCAAGGTATAAAAACTAACTACATTGAAAAGATACATATACTAGTAACTCAAAAAAAATTATAAATTATAGCAATTTCAGGTATCGACTAACCATGAACGTCACGGATGACAAAGACAAAGCCACAATTACATTGTTCGAAGATGTGGCTGCAATGTATATTGGTTGTCCTGTGACTCAGTACATAGACTCGATTTCGGAGGTATCAAATAACTATTAATATAATATTACAATTTTTGGAGTAAATTCCAAAAATTAACTAATGTTGTTACTATGCGGAATCAGAGTTCATCTACATACTATTTAGCTTTGGAAAAACCAGATAAGAAAGACTACAACTTCGTACTCAAGCTTGACAAAAATGTAGAAGTTCGTAGTGGAGTATTATATGCCATAGTTGACGCAATTGGAGATTACGAACAACAAACCACAACAAAAAAGAGAGGACAAAAGGCTGCACTAGCTACTCAAAAGCACAAGAACAAATTCAAGAAACGGTTCAAAACTGAGAAAATTACAAATAAACAAATTGATGAGTTGCAGCTTATTGATGAAGATACAAATAAATCTGAAGACCATTGCCAAGAATTAATGGGAGAAGAAAAGGATATTGAAATTAATGAACGAATGAAAGGGCATAAGAAGAGAGCTGCAAAAACAGTTGCAAGTGAAGAAAACTCAGACGCAAACAACGATGAGTTGCAAATTATAAGAGTTAATAGAAAAAAGTATGTGGACGTTGATGATGATGATACATTAGCAAATTTATCCGCCAAAAGAAAAGAAACAACGAGGTCCAAGAGCAAGCGAGTAGCAAAAACAACATTAAAGAAGATCAAAATAGAGAAAGATTGAGGATTTTTTGTTGGTTTTAGACATCTAACAATTTGAATTAGAAAAACATTAGTTGACTTTGGGGTCCAAAACATATTATTGGAGCTTCACCATACACCAATTTTATTTAATATTGGAACACCAGTCATATATTTGGTAAGAATAACAAGAAAACTATGTCATTGCAACAACTAATAAATAATTGAAAATATATACGGGCATCCACGTGCAATATTCGGGAATACAAGAAAAACCACCCGGAAGAGAAGGAACTAGCCTAGCTAGGCACTGAGCAACACGGTTTCCCGACTTACGAATATGTGAAAATGAATGAGAAATAAAATGTTCAAAATACCCTTCATTTTCCATGAGTCACTTCAAAGGTCATAAGGAAATTTATGAACAAACATTAAAATTAAAATGTATGCAATAAAGGCATTAAGACCACCACCTATCCAATTTCCTGCTCATGTAGAATTTCAATTGTCAGCCAAAGAGCCCCTATTAAATCGATTAACAAAAATTTACAATTTTTTTTATCATAACTCCTAATAGCTAAAATCACTACGTACCTTCCAATCTCAGGGGAAATCTCACCATCAACCAATATATTTGCAATTGGAATTGGTGTAAAAGTCTGCATTCCATAGTTTTGTTGAGTAAAATCGATATTTTGTAATTCATTGGAATCAAATTCAGGCGTCTCTATTGCCAAAAGGTAGGTCTTAATTTTGATAAAGTAGTTGGAGACTCCGTTTTATCATATTCATATATATGATATTGGAATGGTATGATTAATAGATAATGGATAAAGATAAATGTTGATAATAATGTTAATTTTCATTGGCAGAATACTTTATGATTCTTCTTTTTTTCAATTTCACTAACTTATATACACTTTTATGAAGATTAATAAGGAGTTTTAGTTTCAAACTTTGAGCACTTTTTTTTTTCTTTCATAAAGAGTTGTTGAGTATCAAGTTTACATTTAGTCAGATTATTCTTTTCTTAAGAGTTAAGCATATCATGCTTGGATTTCATAAAATCAAAATCTCTGGTTATTTTTCTTTCCTTTATTTGGACATGTTGCATTTTTTTTCATATCTATTCAATAAAAAACCATGTAGTGCGTTCCATGGAACTATTTAATTAACTTCATTGGAAAGGTTACATGAGAGATCAACCACTTAATGTGATCAATTAAATAGATAGAATTTCATTGCAATTGAAGGGTCATTGCAATTAATTTGATAGAACAATATAATCATATGCAATTAAAAAACTTTCACCATTATTTTTTGTTACACTTCAAAACGTATAAAAAGGGTTGAACATGTGCAACGCACATGCATTTTACTAGTCTTAAGAAAAGAAAGAAGAAGAAAAATAAAAATAAAATATAAAAGACACTACAAGGTAAGAAAAGTAAATAAAAAGGATGCATAAGCTTACATACTATTTTGCATTATTAGATATGGTACAAGATACATATATTACAAGATAACTTATTTTCACACCTATGACATAGATATAGAGATTCTAGCATGCATTATCCCAAAGCTATGTACATATGATACATATGATACACCGACTAACACTTAAAAAGATTTATGGTGCCCTTCCATTCAACTGTCCACTGAAATTTCCTTCATTCTCCTCACTAGGTTCCGTTTCCTGTTTTATACTGGATTCGCCCATTTTTACCACAAGTTGTCCTCCTTACACTCCTGATGGTTCATCTAAAATTTCCTCAGCCTCTTCGGCAGCACGAGTTGCAGAGTCATGAATTCTATGCATGTTGTCCCTCATGTGGGTGCAAAATGTCTCATATCTAGTTTTTAATTGTCCTAATTCGCCTCTTAATCCGTCTATTTCCTCTTGTTGTTCAAACAAGTGATCCTTTGATGCTCGATTACCATCAAATTATCAGCATTATCTCTCTGTCTAGAAACATATATTCTATCTCGATCATTACAAATCTCATGAACTATGTCATCCAGAACATTTCCAATTCCACGATCTTCTGGTTGCGGAATATACCAAATGACTTGTTCATCCCTTTGAACCACTATTGGACCAGGAGGTACTAGATAGCCGTTACTCAGACCATTATTTAGTGGCGGTTTGTTCCCGTTTGCTGCCATCCTTCCACATGGATCATAAGATTGTAAAGGTTAATCCTTAACTAAATTATAGTTCTAATTAAATAAACTATTTGTCCAGTATTTAGACTAACTATTATCACAAATACCCTATTACTAAAATTAAAATTGGAACGTCCACAAGAGGAAATAGACGGATTAAGAGGCGAATTAGGACAATTAAGAACTAGATATGCGACATTTCGCACCCACATGAGGGACAACATGCATAGAATTCATGACTCTGCAACTCGTGCTGCCGAAGAGGCCGAGGAAATTTTAGATGAATCATCAGGAGTGTCAGGAGGACAACTTGTGGTAAATATGGGCGAATCCAGTATAAGACAGGAAACGGAGCCTAGTGAGGAGAGTGAAGAAAATTTCAGTAGACAGTTGAATGGAAGGGCACCATAAATCTTTTAAGTGTTAGTCGGTGTATGCGTGGTGGGCCCATAACCCAACAGGTCATAGGAACGAAACCTGGCTCTGATACCACACTTGTCACGCCCCGAATGTACGAATTATCCATGACCGCATATCCGAAGTGTGGCGGAAAAAAAAACTATTCCTCTTGAACAAACATAAGACTTTCTTTGACAAACCCAAAATTAATTATAATATAATATCCAAAATGTTACAGATTCCACCAAAAACGGGAGTCCCAAAATAGGAGTTATACAAAACTATCACGATACTTTCTAGCTACGCATCGTGATTAAACCTTTATTTAAATAATTTGGTCTCCCTTTACGCATTCGAACTATTCTTGTCCTTCTAAATAACTATCCTCATCTTCATGATTTGTAGGATTTTCATCTGAAGAAAAGAAACGTTGAAATACATAAGAAAAACTTAGTGAGGTCAATAGGTGTACGCATAAGAAATTTTAAAGAGCTAAGGTTTGATAAATCCATTTTGACAAAAATAACATTATCATGACGATAACAATTGTAAGGAATTAAATTCATGAGAATATAAGGCTTGATCATACAATCTTAATAATATAATATTATTCTTATGATAATCTATAACAAAATATAAGGAATTAAATTCGTGAGAATTTATTTAGATAATGATGATGCAAAACGGAAGATGCTGAATTTTAAAGATGATCACCTCCTTATATCTTCATTGAATATATACCTTATCCTTCGGTTGCGGGGAGCTACCCCGCGAAATAATAAACTGTGCCATGTCTAGGTACATGGCGGCACCAGTCATAGTTACAGACAAACTCCAGCTTGCCCGTGAAAAGATACCAATAATGATCCCAGATGTAATGGTTTATACCCGGTAATCCGATATTACCTAGGCGAACTCACGCACCGTCTAGGTCATGGCCCGAGAAATACTTTAAGAATTCTGAGTCAGAGTCATCGATTGAACCATGCAGATGATAAATAATTATTTTCAATATATATATATATAACTTTTATAAATAATATTTTCTTTCCTTAAAATAAATAATAATAAATTTTACAAAACTATAAAATTTCACAAAGATAATTTTTAAAGTATTGAAATGAAAGGTTTCGTTTGGATTCGTCGAAAGACCATAATGAGCTTTAAAACTTTAAAAGGGTTTTAAAAAAAATGATAAGAATTTTACATAAACTTTTTCTATATACATATATATATATATATATATATATATCTCCAGTTTTGAAAATACCAATATAATTTTTAATGACACTCACAATATTCTTTGTCGGGCAAATCTTGGCTTAAGCTTGAATGACTCTCTAAAAGATCACCTGTTAAAAGATAAAAACATAACCTATTATTCACCCAATTAGTCTAATATAATTTAAGAAATAATAAAATAATGTAAGCCTAAGAAAAAATCAAATCCTCCAAGTGCTCTTTCCCATTCCGTGAATCACGAGTACATCCGATCATTCTAATTATACGTGGGTTTAAAGAGGAAAATGTGATGACAAGGCTATTTTGGAGTTTTCTTTTGGTGATGGGGTTGGGTTGTCGGCTACCACTCTATAATTTCCGAATTTTCTAACGTCTATAACAACAACTCAAAAATATTTAAAATCTTTAGTACAAAATAAGGTAAAGATAATAATTTAAATATACTATTTTTACCTCTTTCAAAAGAATTTAGAAAAAGACAAGGATACAAAGGTTGACTAGTGATGTATATGTGTGTGTATATTTTTCAAAGGTGTACTTATTCCTATCAGCCGAGTTATCTATTTATAGGGTGAAAGGAATGATGGGATTCTATCCTAAGGCAATACGTGTCAGCTTATAAGGAAAGGAGATGGCTAGTAAAGAATTACATGCAAAGAGTTGAGCTGCCACGAATCATTCTCCAAGGGTGAGTCATATGTAAGGATAATAGTCTTGATATTTTTAAAGAAAGTAGAAAAAAAGTGAATTAACCTCTTCCCCTTTAACTACTTCACGTGAGAATAGGTCAAAGTCACGAGTTATTATCGGCCAAAAATTGTCCTACTTACTCTCTTTTTACTATGATTTTCTTATTTGAACTTGGTCAACCTAGGGTATTAGCATATACAATTACTCGAAATAATATAAATATAATTGATAAGGTACTAAGATTCGTAAAATCTATCAAATCTTTTCTCTGGCGTCACAGAGCCCATTTCTTTTGAGCTCGAGCTCGAGCTCGGGCTCGATGCAAATGAGCCAAGCTCGAGCTTGGCTCGTTGGCTCATTCGAGCTCGAGTCGAGCTTGAGCTCGACTCGTTCGCTCGTTCGGTCTCAAGTCAAGCTCCAGATTTTGGCTTGTTTCTATTGAATGAACATATATTTTTAAATCTTGAGATTTGTACAAAAATTACACAAAGACGAATGGATAACGGTAAGCGCTCGGATCGTCAGTGGGAAGAGAACTTGTAGAAGAAAATAAAATAAAATTTATTCTTTACAAAAATATGTGGATACAATTATGAATTCCAAAATGAATTTAATACAAAAGGAAGAAATATATTTAGTGTGAAAGGCAATAGTTAAATTTAATTCGTCTGACTGAAAAATTATAAGAATGGAAATTTTGGATGACAAAGAAAACTTTCATAATATATTTGAATATATTATTTCGTAATTGATTAGTTATTATTATTACAATATTGTTCATATACTTTGTTATTACTAATATAAGTAAGACATGGATAGTAAAAGCATTATTACTAACATATATATATATATATATAATATACGAAAAGTTGACACTTAACAGGTGAAATATTTATTCAATATCATTTTATCAAATATATCATCCAAGAACAAGATTACAAAAAAAATGAATATAATATCAAGTAAACATAAATACACCAATATATATATATATATATAATAATCATAATAATAATAAAAGCTCGTGAGCCGGCTCGAGAGCTTATGAAAACTCAAATGCAAGCTCATGCTCAGTTCATGACTAAACTCGAGCTCGAGTCATCTCGAGCTTGAGCCGAGCTTTAATTGAGCCGACTCGACTCACCTTTTACATCCCTAGCTCTGACACTGCACATATGGCACTTTTATTCTTTTTGGGTAAAGATACTGGAGACTTAAACAGAGCCGAACTTAGGGTAGGAACTTCGAGAGTTAACCCAAAACTTCACAAGTTTGGTTGTGCTAATTGATTTCTATAAACTAATACGACACCACAAAAAGTACGTTTATATAAAAATTAAGTAACTATAGTTATATATTGTATGTTTAACTATATATGAAACTCAATAATTAATTAGTCAAAAAAAAAAAAACAAATTCCATTATTAAAAATAACATAGCATAAAAATTTTAAATAAATAATTAAATTAAAAGCATATCGATAATGCAAATTGGGTAGCAATCAAAGATGATTTATATTTCTTAACTTTTTGTTAAAACTAAATAATTATATAATAAATTAATATTATCTTTTAATGAAAAATAATAATAATAATTATTATATAATGAATGTTCATGAACTTAAAATTAATAGTTCACAAGTTTGTTCAATTTAGTTTAGGGAATTTTTAAACTAGATTAAATGGTTATTGTAAAACTGAATGGTTCACTTTTTAAGATTTATTTATAGTCATATGTGCAATGAGACTTATCATGATAATTATAAACTCATAAGTTGATAAAGATCTCTCCTCGATTTCAGCAATCGGCAGTTTATGCCCTAAGATGCTATTGGATAATGTCAAAATGACATGATATCGATACGACACAAAATGTCTGATATCACCAGAAACATTAATTGTGTATTCTTTCAGATAGAATTCACTTAATATCAATAATCATATATACTAGTTGGTAAGGCAAAGTTGATGTGCGTGCAAGAAATAAAAATTGATATGAAATTTTTATGAGTTGATTAAGTTAAGTAAAAGGCGAGAGAAGAAAATCAAAAGAGAAAAAACAGAAAGAAAAATACAAGAAGATGGCACGTAAAAAGAGTGAAGAATCATGGATAACAATTACTATAAAACATGTGATTGCCATTATGTCACACAACTAAAACACTTAAAAGTGGCACCACATGGTGCATCTATTGTTTTTACAATAAAAGTATGGGTGATTTTTTAAAACATTTGATATACCTAATATATTCCTATATAATTCATTTTTTTAATGCAAAAGAGTCGAATAATAAATTATAAAATAAAATTGTATATATCTAAAATATAAGGTGCATTATTACATCCGGACTCTATAATGGTAGTACGTATAGATGTAGAAGTACATTAAATCACTCATCTTATTTATTTATTAAATTAATAAAAGAAAATAAAATAGCTTATTAAATACGTGCGAAATTCTTTAAAAAATAAAACTATAATACGGGAAGAAGATACAACTTTCGTCCACTAAATGATATATCAAGATAGTGGTGGAAAAATATATTTATTTTTAGACACTTATTTTAATTTCATTATTATTTAATTAAATCAGTCTTTCTACAAGCATGATTTTTTGATGGGTTTTGGACCGCGCTTGACAATATTTTTCAACAAAATATAATTAATACACTAACAGTTTAAGCATATTCAATGTGTATGCTTAATTTTTTTTTACAAAAATAAGAAATATTTTCTATAATAATTTAAGAGAGCAATTAAAAAAAGGTGAAAAGAAAGCGCTTATTATCTCAAAAACATTTACATATATATTGCACAGTACCAAATTTATATGGGGTAATTCTTGAAAAACATAGATTATGGACATAAAGAAATAAATATGTAAATGTATTCACATAAAGGTAAAAGTAAGAGTTATTTTTTGGAAATTTTAAC
Source organism: Buddleja alternifolia (assembly GCA_019426215.1). NCBI lineage: Eukaryota > Viridiplantae > Streptophyta > Magnoliopsida > Lamiales > Scrophulariaceae > Buddleja > Buddleja alternifolia. The sequence continues at coordinate 32,029,419 of CM033396.1, forward strand.
ATACTTAAAATATTCCCGTATAATACAATTTTTAATGGCAAAAGAGTAATAAATAAACAAATAGAAAAAATTAAGCACCCATGCGAGCCTGAAAAATTTATTAAGTTGCAAATTTAAAAAAAATAATTGAATTTTAGATTAGAGCATATAATGTAAATCAACTTTGTGACCACATAAGAAAGAATTGTTGAATTTTCTTGTGCCTTGTACGAAGGACATGAAATACCAACTGTATATAATTAAGAATAGTAAATACTACAATAAATACCACAAGGATTTGAACATTAATCAAAATTGATATATTTTAATCTCTCGATGCAACGTAATGTCAAGAACCTAAATTATAAATAGATCATTTTCTTTTTATTTCTGTTTATTTATTCATTAAATAAGAAGATAAAAATAAGATATATGCACAATCCCGAAAATATATACTTTTTACAAAACTATTCGGGTTTGTTCTTGAGAAGCATATTGATGGATCATATAAACATAATCACAGGCCAATTATTTGCAAAAGAAAAAAGAATGGTGATAAACATGATTTTGCACTATTTATGATTAAAATTATTACATAGGGCTACTATGACTTATTCATAAAAGTAAAGAATAATATTAAAAAAAAATTGCTTCTTTTTGAATTCCTCTATGAGTGTAAACAACAAAAAAGTGTAGGTAAAATCCCCAAAAAAGGTATGGGTTATAGCATTAATAGTAGGCATCACACTGCCTATGTGAAGACCATGGTGGTGGGTAATTTAATTTGTAAGTACCTCTATAAGTCTTTTTTGGTTCCCAAATGTATGTTGTGACCCGTGGTAGGTGATCGAAACCGACCTACGCAAACTTTTATTTTAAAAAAATAAAAAAATAATTAGATCTAATAGTTGGGAGTAAACTTTAAAGATCATATCTAAAACAAAAATATGAAAAATGACTTATGTGAATGTTTTATTGATTGAGAAAATTGAGTATCATTATAAATAGAATACAAAAAGATAATTTATTAGTACTTTATAAAATATTATATAGTGCACATATATTTTATTTGGAATCAATTTGTATTATGTTCTATCAAACGGATGCACAATAAGTGTCAATCATATTCAACTCATGAGTACATGTCAAGAAAACTTTTACATATGTGGCATTCATATTTGATGTGAAATACGAGATTAAACACCAAATTGGTATAGAAAATCTAATTCGAATTTTGGAAGTGTGTTTACACTAAAATTTTAATAATATTTTAATATTACACATATCGTCTTATTTTGCTCTTTAATCTTTTTTTTTTCAAGAACTAACTCAATGTTCATATTCCTATTTTACACCATATTGAGGGTGTCTATTCTTACATATCGAGTCCGTTGAGAAAGTAATTTTCTTTGTTATTTCAACTTTTAGCTTCAAGAATCTATAGCAATGAGTTATATATGATTGTTAAAATAACGTAAAATATAAAAAGGATAAATTCATTTTAGAATATGTTGGTATTCTTTGGTCTACGATTTTATTTTAATATGTTTTTTATTAAAAAGAAGAAGAAAGAACAACATCAACAATCATATCTTGAATGAGAGGAATACATTTATGAATATTCAAGATTAAATTTAAAAATACTTATGAAACAAATTGAAGAATAACATAACAGGCTATCAAGTTCAAACAAGAGAATTTATTGATTCTTCAGCCTTGGACGACGAGAAGCCAACAAAGTTTGGCGAGAAGCCAACCAAGCTGCCGATAAGCTTGCTAAGGTAGGGTCACACCAAAATTTGATCAATTTAGACAACTTGTTGATCAATTGCAACTTAATTACAATAGAACTTCTTTAAATTAATACTCGATAAATTAATAAACTCTCTAAAATAATAATTTTCTCCGATCCCGACTTGGGCCTGTTCAAAAAATCATCAATTTCTATAAATTAATAAGATAATATGTTTTGGAAAGATCCTTATATAAATCCATGGTCCCATTAATATCATAAATTAATAATTCTTCAAAATTACAAACATATCTAGGACAATTTAATAAAATATGATTCTATTGCGGTTTGCTTTTTCTTAAAACTTAGATCTAGATCGAGCTAATCTCTAATTTTTCTTGTTGCATTCAAATATTCCGACATTTGTGTTCTCGAACTGCAACAAAAAAATCGTGGAGAGTTTTAGACTCTATAAGTGCTTCCTTCCTCGTAACTGGTTCCAAAGTTGTCGTATCATCTTCAGCTTCATTCTCAACATTATTTTCAACGATGGTTGCCACAATTTCTTCTAAACTCTGGAGCTCTGAACATGCATCATTTTTGATTAATTAATACCTCTCTAAATTAATAAATTTTCATGGTCCCAACAATATTAATTTATAGAGGTTTTACTGCAAATTATGATTTACATATTTTTGAATGTTCAGTAATTTAATTTCTTTAAATATTTCATTCAAAAATTTATATTGATTGATATTTTCTCATTTTACTGCCTTCAAATATTTGAAATGTTCATTCAATAAATTATCATTTTCAATAATTTTAGAAAGCTCATATATTTTATCAAAAATATTTATGAAACTAAATCATCAATGTTAGTAGAAGAATATTTATTTTTAAGTATGACTAGCGTTTTGTTTAGAAAAAAAATGCTAGGTGGCATCCAAGATACGATGTTAACAAGAATCAAGTTAAGAAATGAAAAAGTATTTCCCATTATGTGATTATTTAAAACTCAAAAGTTAATATTAACAACTTTTTGAACTAAATACGCTTAATATAACTTAGAATTGATCAATTGATTATGCCTCCGTATGGTTGTGTTTTCGGAAATGAATTCTGAGTTTTTTTTGGGGAATGTGTATTACAGAAATTCGTCTAAAAATGTTGACTTAATTTGTTTGTTTGGATGTATTTTTAGAATTTGATTGAAAGTGGTGTAGATGTGATATAAAGTTGATTTTTATTAGGATTTGATACATGAAATGATTGAGTTGGTTATGAATGTGATGATGATGGGGGAAAAGGTATTAAAATAATATTTTTTTTAATAATGTTATGAGTTGGTAATAAAGGAATATGTATATATGTGTGTATATATAAATATATATATATATATACATATACACACACATAATATAATATATAGAGCTATTAACGCTAATCATCCCCCATGTCACGCAAAAGTGTCACTTTAGTCCCTCTTGTGAAAAAATTATCACTTTCATCCCTCATGTCCATAATTTGTACCCAGGTGGTCATTTTTTCGACATTCCGACCAGATTTTCCGGCTTCCCACACTTGAAAATAGGGCTATCCACGCATATATCATGCGCGTCTTCACGAGAAAATTCATAACTCATTGTAGAAAGCTCGGATTAATGAACCGTTTTCTTCCCAGGAAACTAGACACATAGGGCTATCCACGCATATATCGCACATAATCAGGAGACGTCTATAACAAAGCAGTTTTGTATTAAAAAATTAGCTAAAAATCTGTCGGCTGTGCAGATAGCTGTGCGCGTCTTCACGAGAAAATTCATAACTCAATGTAGAAAGGTCGGATTCATGAACCGTTTTCTACACATGAAACTAGACACATAGGTCTATCCACGAATATATCGCACATAATCAAGAGACGTCTAGAACAAAACAGTTTTGTATTAAAAAATTAGCTAAGCATCATTTCTGACAGTTTTTTAGCTAATTTTTTAATACAAAACTGCTTTGTTCTAGACGTCTCCTGATTATGGGCGACATATGCGTGGATGACTCTATGTGTCTAGTTTTATGGGAAGAAAACGGTTCATGAATCTGAGCTTTCTACAATGAGTTATGAATTTTCTCGTGAAGACGCGCATGATATATGCGTGGACAGCCCTATTTTCGCATGGGAAGCCGGAAAATCTGGTCGAAATTTCGAAAAAAGGACTATCTGGGTACAAATTATGGATATGAGGGATAAAAGTGATAATTTTTTCACAAAAGGGACTAAAGTAACACTTTTGCGTGACATGGGGGATGATTAATGTTAATAGCTCTAATATATATTATACAAATAGAATGAAAAGACCAAAAGAAAAAAAAAAGAGGCAGCCAAACAGTGGGGGGCGTTCATGGGTTGGGCTGGGGGGGGCGGGTATGGATTTGGGGGGTGGGGGTGGGGGCCCTTCATTTTTAGTTTTTTTTTTGTCACCTGTTCATTTCTTTTTAGCTTTAGATTTTTATCCTTTTTCCATTTCATGTTTTCTTTTCAAATTTATATTTTAAAAGTTCAAGAAAATTAAATCTTGCTCGTTTATATTTATAATAGTTCGTGTAATTATACGGTTCGCATTGGACAAATATAAAAATAGGATGTGGTCCATATATGCAATATTTTATGAAATGTGTAAATATGATTGGAGCATAAGTAGTTCTATAGTTCTTTTTCCATTTACATATAATATTTTATTTCCAATTTGATTGAGGCAAATTTATTTTCATCTTCTTATAATGAGATACTATGATGTTACAAAAAATCTTTGCTCGAGTTCGAGCCGAGAAATTTGGTGAGACTCGGCTCGTGGGCAACCCTATTAAATACCATGTTAGTACCAAAATGAAATAATCGAGATTCAGTCGGTATTTATCTGAATATTGAGAAGCTAAAAAAGTATAATTTAAAATCCAATAAACAACAAACGAAATTATTAAAATGAAATTATAAATCACACAATATTGTATATACTTTTGGTAAAAGCATGACTAATTAAGTCTCAATCCAAGTACACATATTATTAAATATATATGAAATATTAAATATTAAATCACACAATTTTTTTTTCAAATTATATATTATTTAATAATAATAATTGGAATATTTGAAAAATTGAATAGAAATTTTTATTATATAAAATATGAAAAAGTAAGAAAGATAAGTAGTTAGATAATTAATGGGATAGTGTAATTAATGATAAAATATTGTGAAATGATTGAAATGATTGGTTGTTATATAGGGGAATGTGTAGTGTATTTAAGATTTGACCATTTTCTGTTGAATTTGGCTTGGATTGTGTATTTTCATTTTTTGATGATCCAAAAAATGAAAATATTTTAAGAATTCACAACCATACATAGCCTATTTTTTTCAAAATCTTTTCATTTTGGATTTTTCAGATTGATATACTATATAATACGAATTTTTCTTTTTAATATTAAATATTTTGAATATTTTTATATAATTTATTGTTGAATTTAACATGGTAATTATCTAGAAGTACAATTTCTGATTTTTAAGTAGATGGAAAAATATGAAAACCTTGAAATTAAACTCATAATTAATATCATTTATCGATATAAAAGTTCTACAAAATTATAACTGATTAACTCTTAACCTAGTAGGTTAAAGAAAATAAGTTCATAGTCAAATTTATTAACCTAAATGATGAGTTTTTTTAATGAAAAGATGGTGGACTGGGGTTTTTGAATTTAATAATATTATCATGATTTTTTTGATATAAAATTTTATTTGAGGGATTGTTAGTAATTTTGCCAAAAATAAATAAGAGAAGGAATAAATGAAACATGAATTTACATAAAAATTTATTTATTAACATCATTATCTAGGTTTTAATTTTCAATAAACTTAATTCGTTTGTGTATCTATTTAGTTTTGCAAATCAATCAAAATTCATCTTTTCAAATAATTATAGTTTATTATAAAATTTACTTAGTTAAATTGATATGCGCAATTTTGGGCATATGAATTAAAATACCTCGAGACACGCCCAAAGACGGGAATAAAGGCCCAAAATTGAGACACGGGCCTAAAACCAAAACAGGATCCGCGTCCTACATTCCGGTTACCTATGACCGGATTACGACCCGGACAATGGAGAGGTCTCCGATCAATCCACGTGTCCTGATCTGGGCAAACACACACGTCACCATGCCATCCATACACGGTGTCACTTATAAATACCCTCATGTATGACCAGTTGGGGGTTACGCAATCACTATTCACTAAATTCTCTATTGGATTCACTGTAGCTCCGAGCTACGAATTTCGACCTAAACTCTGAGTAGACCCACCTATAAATTATTAAGTTTATGTTAGGATCCCTACTTGAATTGAACTACGTTAGACTTGATCATATTGATAGGTACGTAGGCAATTTTACATTAGAGTGCAGTCTATAATCTATTAATCTTCAGGTCGGGTCCTATCCACAACCTCGACTGATCCAAGTTGCAGATCATACGAAATATGACCCAGATCAGTTGGCGCCGTCTGTGTTCTACTTAGTTTCACTGTACGATCGCATTCAAGCTACGGTGGAATCAAGCAACCGCCGGAATAAGGGATTTCAAGGAGATAAAGCACAATGCACACTAAATCTTGAGGTAGATCCACCTACGGGCTACGAAATGGGTGATGAACCCATCATAACAATGAAAAATGAGTAGTTCCAACAGAAAATGCAAGAATATGCTCAGAAAGCTCTACAAGAGTATTTGGCAAAAGCTCCAGCTACGCCACACATACAAATTAATCCCAACCCTGTTACGCCCCGTAGGCTATTTCATAAGCCCATTCCTCCAATGGATAAGGCCACGAAAGCCCAAGAAAACGCGGCACAAAGGGAATATTGGGCGCGAAACTTTGAAGAGGAGGTTTAAAGCCACTCTCGCTCACTTTGCGAGGGTGAGAAAGGCAAAACTGCTATCAACGAGGAGGTGTTTGACTCACCTAATATGCCGAAAAAGGGCTTTCGATCTTTCTCAGCTCTACAAAGGAAAAACTCTCCCTTTTGCGAGGCAATTCTGTCAGAATCCTTAGGGAACTTTCGTATCCCTGATCTATCGAAGTACGATGGGTCGACAGATCCTAAACAACATGTAATTGCATATGAAAATCTGATGACGATGTACAACCTATCGGATGCTTTAAATAGCAGAATCTTTTTGAAGACCCTTACGGGATGAGCTCAAGATTGGTTTACATATTTAGCCACGGGATGCATTGTGGACTATGTACAAGTCATGCACAAGTTTGAATATCACTTCGCTAGCAAGCATAAATATGCCAAATTCGTGACCCACTTATCTAGCATACGATAATAAGATGATGAGATTTTTCGATCTTTCGTAGATCATTTCAATGATGAAGCTTTAGACATTTAAGGCTTAAAATCAATCTGATGATAAATGCTTTAATAATTGGACCATTCGCCGATGCATTGATTAGAGATCGTCCATTTGATATGGAAGAACTTATGGTGATGTCTCAGAAGTATATCTATGCCGAAGAGATGAACGAATTAAAAATGGAAGAACGGAGGGTCCAGAAGCAATTGAAGGATAAAACTCTAGAGAAGAATCAAGGCTCGAGGAATGCCCGACACGATAAGCATGGAAGATCTCGATACACGAGGTTCGAGAACTATACTCCTCTAAAAATCCATGAAGGACATGTTGATATGGCCACGACCCATGAAGGAAGGGGCACGAAAGAAAAATCCAAACAAGTATTGTAGATTCCATAAGGATACGGGTCATGACACTGAGGAGTGTTTTCAATTGAGGGATGAAATTGAAAGACTAATCAAACAAGTCTATTTACAACAGCTTATAGATTGAAAAGCCCAAGAGGGGCAATACGGGCCTAAATTTCCAGAACGGCAAGGTCGACGGGACGGAAGTCATTCTTAAGATCGTGGTAGGGATAACTATCGTAGGAGAGATAATTATAGGAATAGAGATCATAGGGATGACAAGCGACGTGACGAACGTCGAGATCGATACCCCAAAGAAGAGAACAATGACCTACCTCTACATGGAGAAATTATAGCCATAGTTGGAGGAGGTCCCGCTAACGGAGATTCAAAAAATGCTCGGAAGAAATACACAAAAGAGCTAAAGGCACATGAGCGAAGGTCACAAACATTGCATGTTATGGCTGTGTGCTCAAAGCGCGAAGCCATAAGCTTCGGAGATGAAGATTACGATTGTTTGGTCGGGGGCCACAAGATGATCCGATGGTGATCAAAATGGATATTGCAAACTTTGTGGTATACAAAGTACTTGTAGATAATGGTAGCTCAGCTGATATAATGCTTTTAGGTGTACTCCAAAAGATGGACTTTGATACCAGGTGACTTCGCCCGATGACAACCCCTTTGGTCAGACTCGGAGGTTCTGAGATACCTCAAATTGGAACAATTGATCTTCCCACATTGTTGGGTGACGAACCCACGAGAAAAATGGTGATGATCAAATTCCTCATTGTGGATGCACCATTCACATACAATGTCATACTAGGACGACCTGGCTTAAACTTATTCGGATGTAGTATCCACACCCCACCTGAAAATGAAATTTCACACCAAGGCTGGGGTCAGGCAGATATGATGCAATCAAGAGATGGCCCGAGAATGTTACACAACTTCGCTCAAACAAAGTCATACCAAGAAGAAATAAGAAAAGGTGAAGAAGTTGGCTTCAACTATCGAAATACCTAACTACGACCCTGAGCCAAGTTAGAAGCAAAAACTGGAGGAAACTCGTATCGAACCATCGAAACACAAAGTAATCGAGCTTGTACCTGGTGATCCGAAAAAAATGACTCGAATTGGGTCGCTAATGGACTCAAACCTTGAAGTTATGATGATAAACTTCTTGAGAGAAAACAAAAATATCTTTGCTTGGATTGCCTCGGATTTCAAAGGTATAAGCCCGAAGTCATTGTGCATAGGCTAAATGTAGACCCCGATGTGAAAGCAATAAAACAAAAGAAGATGAATTTTGGACCAGACCGCAATGCCATAATAGATGCCGAAGTGAATAAGCTTCTCGATTTTGGATACATCAACGAGATCCATTTCACTCAGTGGTTAGCTAACGTGGTACTAGTCCCAAAAGATCAAGGAAAGTGGTTTATGTGCACTGACTTTACGGATTTAAACAAAGTATGCCCCAGAGATCACTATCCATTACCTCGGATAGATTTGTTGGTGGACTCCATAGTAGGTTGTGCACTTCTAAGCATGATGGACACATGTCAAGGCTTTAACTAGATAATGATGGCGGAAGAGGAACGTGAGAAGACTTCATTCCTAACTTCAAAGGATGTATACTGTTACAAGGTCATGCCTTTGGGCCTAAGGAATGCAGGTGAGACCTATTAGAGGCTCATGAACATGATGTTCAAAAACAAGATTGGAAAAACCATGGAAGTATATGTCGATGATATGCTTGTGAAAAGTACAAAGGAGCATGATAACTTGGATCATTTGAAACGTCTTTCGAGATTATGAACAAATATGGCATGAAGCTTAATCCTCACAAGTGTACTTTTAGAGTGAGGGGAGGAAAGTTCATAGGGTTCATGGCTACCCAACGAGGTATCAAGGCTAATCCGGAAAAGATTCGAGCAATCCTGGACATGCCTTCACCTCGAACCGTAAAATATGTTCAAAGGCTAATAGGTCGTATGGCCAGTTTAAATAGATTTATTTCGCAAAGTGCGGATAAGAGCTTGCATTTCTTCAAGATACTTCAAAACATAAAGAATTTTAAATAGAGTGAAGAAAGTGAGAAAGCCAAGACCTCAAACTCTATCTCACTTCTCCACCGCTCTTAACGGAGCCCGTTCCGGGTGAAGATCTTCTCTTATACTTAGCAATTTTAGAAGAATCAATTAGTGTTGTGCTGACTCGAGAAGTAGAATTCGAGCATCATCCGGTTTACTACGCAAGCAAAATGCTACAAGGGACAGAAAATAATTACCTTGTCATTGAAAATTGGGCCTTTGCATTGATCACCGTGACTAAGAAGTTACGCCCCCTACTTCCAATCACATCACATTATGGTTCTCACAAATTAGCCTCTGAAACAAATTTTAGCAAAGCTCGATGCCTCTGGAAGGCCCGTGAAGTGGGCCGTAGAATTAGGTGAGTATTCAATTGAATATCGACCTCATACTTCGATAAAGGCACAGATAATGGCTGATTTCTTAGTAGAGATGTCATCATCATTTGAAAATGATGTAAACACCTCAATAACTGACCAATGGTTGTTGCATGTAGATGGCTCGTCAATGTCCCAATGAGGTGGAGCTTGAGTCTAGCTTCAAGATCCACAGGGAAATGACCATGAATTCGCCATCAAACTCGATTTTGATGTGACAAATAACGAGGCTGAGTACGAAACTCTAATTGCAGGCTTGAATATGGCAAAAAATTTGAATATGAAAACTCTCAATGTCTTCACCGACTCACAGCTCGCGGTGAACCAAGTTAGTGGAGCTTACGAGGCAAAGGAAAAAACAATGAGAAAATACTTGCAATGAGTGAAAAGCCTCATAGCCAACTTTGACAAATTAACCTTGAATCAGGTTAAAAGCGCGCAATACATGATACAACATCAAATAATATGGAAAATTATAAACACCAATTCAATATGCCGATGATCTTAACTTACAATTTGACAAATTAACCTTGAATCAGGAACCTCATGAGGAGAATGATAGAGCCAATGCCCTATCAAAATTTGCAAATTTAACCACGGGAGTGGGAAGCAGGCAAGTCACACTTCTTACGGTAGACTGTCCAGAAATAGCTGAAGATGAATCAATTTGTGTGATGATCTTAGACGAAGAAAATCTTAGAAGGGCGAGATTCAACAATATTGGGAAAAGGGTAAGATACTGGAAGACCAAAATGAAGCACAAAGGTTAATGTACCGAGCTACGAGGTTTACGATCGTTGATGATGAGTTGTACAAACGATCCTCAGCAGGACCATTACTTTGATGCCTAGCTCCCCCTCAGGCGGAGTATGCGATGCAAGAGATTCATGAAGGTAGCTGTGGAAATCACTTTCGAGGTCGAGCTTTAGCTCAGAAAATCGTAAGACAAGGCTATTTTTGGCCTACTCTGATACGAGATACCTCAAACTTCGTGAGACGATGTAGAAAATGTCAATTACATTCGAATTTTTCTCACCAACACGTTGTTCCAATGGAGCCGATCAAGATTGCTTCTCCATTTGACCAATGGGGAATCGATATCTTGGGACCTTTCCTACCAACCATGGGACAACGAAAATTCATCATTGTTGCGGTAGAACATTTCACAAAATGGATCAAAGCTAAGGCAGTCGCAAAGATCACTAAGGGTGAAACCATGAAATCTCTCTAGAAAATATCGTTTGTAGATTTGGAGTTCCCCGTGTCCTCATTTCGAACAATGGAACCCAATTCAACGGGAAAGTGTTGACGAATTGGTGCAAGGAGATGAAAATTCAACAACATTTCACTGTGTGGGAAACCCGCAGGCCAATGTGCAGACCAAGGTGTGCAACAGGATCCTTGTCCAAGGATTAAAGGGAATTGGGCCGACAAACTTCCATGTGTCCTATGGTCCTATCGAACTATGCCAAGAATTTTAACTGGAGAATGTCCATTTTGTTTAGTCTATGGTTCGGAAGCTGTTATTCCAGCCAAAATAGGACTAATGTCATATCGCGTTGCATCGTATGGCAAGCTAAACAACCTTGAACTGAATCTAGGGGGCGAGACTTTGAACTGGATATTATTGAGGAAAAGAGGGAGAATGCGTACGACAAGATACTCATGCAAAAGAATGTGATGGCTCGTGCTTAGAACAAAATTTGAAGCCAAGAAGTTTTCAAGAAAGTAGAGGTTTCGAAGCATGTAGGAAAGCTTGATGCAAACTTACTGTCTTCAAGTCGTCCTTGGAACATACATAACCATAGGAAATTTTATGCGTAAACATCGTATCCCGTGCTATAGTAAATTACCCTTTTGGCAATAGTGTACGATCCAGACAATTATGTCTCTATTAAATAAGATCCTACACTTTCTTCATTTTAAGAAAAATTACATATGATGTTATGAACTACAAGATGCGAAATTATTACATCTTTCAATCCAAGCCATGAACTACAATTATATCTTTTCATTCATGTTATACAAGCTACAAGATATAACTTTTACATCTTGTAATCTATTCTAGACGATTCAACACATCACATTGTTCTGATATCACAAAGATTACAAGCTGCAATACGAATAAATAGCTTATCAAAAACGAACACTGAACTTAGCATTAAAAACATCATCAAAACAACTAAGGATCGAATGTTCAGAAGTTACTATCTAAAACCAAAATAAACAAACCCAACATACGAAACTAAAAAGCCAAAAAGGGGCAACATTGCCCAGCCAAAAACTCGTCCAAGGGCACTACGACCCATCAAAAACAAAAGATTTACAAAAACAGACTGTGAGGAACAAGGCACGCAAGCCAAACCATTTCAAAAAATTTCAACACCCCCCATCACCAACAACCTTCTATTTCTCTAAATCATCATTGTCCTCGGCATCTGCATCGTCTTCCTCATCAACATTGGCAAGCTTGTAAAACTCAGGATAGTCGATGAAAGTCTCTAAGGCACGTCCCTTTAAATTAGCGGGACAAAGTGAAGGTTTGTAAGCAAACTCTTCAAATGCCTTAACATCGAAATTAACGGATAGATGACCCTCCTTGATGAGATAATCAATCGTCTTATTAAAACCAACCATCATGTCATCAAGAGACTTCGGCAACATAAGCTTTTCAAAGGATGTAGAACCCCTGAATGCCTTTGCATTGCCAAAATGTTGTTCTACCATCATATCCTTAAACTCGACACTAGTGACGAACTCCGTTTTCCCAGCCTGCCTCCTAGCATCAAACGCTTCTTCAGTCTTGTTTTGTGAAACAGATAACTGATTCTCCAACTCCTTCAACTTTTGGTTTGTCTCGTGCAATAGATGATCGAAGTGGACCTTGTCGCTCGATTTGGAGTTAGAAGCAACATCCCTCTCTTTTAGATATTCATCCCTTTGTTTACGTGCTTGAATGGCCACGTTCTTATGTTTCAACATCTCGGCCTTAGCCTTCTTCTTCTTGTCCTTCTAGTAGGATACACTCATCGCCAAGTGATGCATGTGCAAGCCAACCTGCAGCTAAGCATATTAATTCATCAATGGAGTACGACGCATTTGTAATGCCCATAAAGTTTAGAGATAAACAATAATACTAATTACCTTCATAAGACAATATCCCCCGACGTCTTCTACTTTGGTATGAAGAACAGCCATCAAAGCTGCCTTATCCCAGGCTAAATGAGTGCTATGATAAAGTTCGTTAGGTATTAAACCATGAGGTTTATCTGTGATACAAGAATTAGTATAAACCCGCCAGTCGGGTTTTAGAATAGTTCGTTTCTCGTCCATAGGAAGGCGAACTTGCATCCATTACGTTCATCATTCTCCAATCGATCGCTCAATAATAAGGCCTCGAAGTGATCAGCTAACTGAAAAATTTCATCGGGGATAATGGGTGGAACGTTAATTGAGCTATTCCTTTTTACGTCCTGAGTAGTACACCTCTTGAAAGTGATCCTGGGACGAGTTCTGGTAGAGTTATCTGATTCCAAAGCAGTGCCACCAGAACCATCGGCACTATCGAGATTTATGAGATTGGCGGCAAAAATGTTGCGAGAACTCGAAGGATTAACTTCGGTGGCCTCAGAAATGGGTGCCCGAGGGGGGAGCACTGAATCAATGCGAGGAGTCCCATGTTCAGCATTTGAATCACGAGCTTTGTTCTTACCCTTAGAGGATTTTCCTTTGGCAGTACGAGCTAGAGCCAATACTTTAGCTTCATAGGAGTCCATAGCTAAAGTTAACATGCAGAACAACAGAAGCTAAATTAATAAATCTAAATAGATGAAAATAAATGCTCACCCAGAGGTACAATTGTATCAGAAGCTCCAACAGGAACGGGGCTTAAACCACATCGAGCTAAGATAACTTCTTTCAGAATCTTTTCAGTCTCTAACCAAGTTTGAAAGTCCCCAAAGTTTTTGGATCAGAAACTCTCAAGTTCCAATGACGGGGAAACCCCCACGGTTCAAGGTTCGGTTTAGCAATAAAAAAGAACTAGGGTTTCCACTCACCATATGACGAAGATGTAGCGTCTAAACACCTAAGGTGCCTATGCGGTGCCATATAATAAAAACCCTCACCGTCTTTTTTAGACCCACTGATAGGGTGAGAGATTTAAATTTTTTAGAGCCTCATATTCATGTGCTTTATATTGGTTTATGCATGATTTATGCCACATATGCGTTTAATTTGTGTGCTTATTGAGTAAAGGTGGAAAATCATTGCAATTGAGGAAAATAGGTCGGAAATACAGAACTTCGGAGTATTTAGAGATGGAGTTTGACAAATGTTTCTTCTACAATTATATATATCTCTGTGATCTTAGCTTCACGTGAAAACTTGAATCACCTAAATTAGAGGTCTTTGAAGAAAGTTACGAAGGAAACAATATCGCTGCGCAGAAGGCAAAATGTTACTGCTCCTAACGTTCGAACATGAGATTGTGAACGTTCGAACGTTGCGCCTGACGGGAAAAATAGTAGTTTTTTTGGAAATTTCCATCTCTAATTCAAGTTGGAGTCTTCCCTTTCCACTCTTATATATACTAGATTAGTTCTCTAGGGTTAAGAGGACAAAATACACACAACATAAAGTGCTTTTAGGGTAGTTCTTAGATTAGATTAGTTATGAAGATTTTCAAGAACTCTTGAAGGTGAAGAAATCAAGAAGCATGGAAGAAAGGAAGATTGAAGTTCAACCATAAAAAATACGAGGGAGTTTCTTCGATTTAGATTTATTTTTGTCTATGAATATGAATCTTAATTTAAGTTTCTATCTTTTATCTTTTATGATGAATTTGATTCTTCGAACTAAGGCCATGTTGAGGCTAAATTATGATAATTGAGTTATAAATTGTATTTTTCGTATTAATTCTATCATTGCTTTGTGTGTTAAATTTGTGCTTTTATTCCAATCATATGCTTGATCACAATATGCTTGCTAATTTGCCTAGTCTATTCATTCGAGAGAATATAGGTTAGGGTTCAAAGGAATTAATACATCATCCGGAAAAAATAGGGAATTGCCCCTAGAGATAGGTAGAGATTCCCAGGTGCTGTTAGCCGGATTTAATTATCTGGGGAAATTCTAGATCTTGAATGCATAATTGTTGGTTAGATTCTCGGATAGACATATTTTGGGGACCGTCAATTTGTCATAGGATTATTATTGCCGACACATCGGGTAGTAATTATTTAAGGTTTTTTCCACCAAAGCAACATTAGTCTAATAATATGAAAACGTGATTTTAACAAGACTTAATTAATTTATGCCAACACATGTGTCTTAGTTGCTCTCTTCCATAGCTATCTTGATTTGGACATCTTGTTTCTTGTAACTTGCTTCCATAATATTTTAGTTAATTCTTGTTTTAGTTTATTTTATTGCTTTTAAAATCTTTAAATCTTTAGTTTTAGTTTAATTCTTGCTTGCTTTAAATTCAAGAAGTCTAAAATACAAGTCTCTGTGGGATCGACAATCCGGACTTATTGTCCACTTTATTACTACACACGACCAGTCCACTTGTTGTGCAAACACGTGAGAATTTCTCGTGTCACCCACGACATAGATGGAATAAATTCCAAAAATGAGTGAAGCTCACATCAACGTTAAGACCCACCATTAAAACGATGAAGCAATTAATTAATTTATGAGTTGAGCAATAATTGTGTAGGACTAAGATTCAACCTATTGATAATTTCGAGGTGGATATCATGAAGAGGAAATCTCAGTCCAGCTATAAGATGAGCGATATGAAAACAACGATAATGTTTTGGAGGACTATAAAGCCTATCACTAGTGCTCGGAATCTTAATTATATAATCTTCAGGGATAAAATACCTAACCCTTATATTGGCAATCTGACTCGCAGTTATGGTAGACTTTATACTTACCCACTTCGGTAACTTCTATGATTTGGATTTATGCTTAAACAAATCTACATTGAGGTCTGAATCACCCTCACTAACTATATCAGGGACCTCGCCCTCAGCATCGTTATTAGAGCTATTACTTATAACCCTTTTCGCATTGTTATTCTCTCCACTCTGATCATCCATGGTTATATCGAAAAGATTATCTCGACCTACATCATAAACAAAGCGGTCACGAGTGCTAGATAGAGCAGGAGAGCAAGTACGAGGCATATTTATAGCTTGGTTCATGTTTACCACTTCGTTATTTTCATTACTATGTTGAGGAATAAAAGAATCTATAGCCCTAAATGTTTCATTTGAAGTAGACTTACTACTAGAAATTTCATTATTTTTAACTGAAGGGAATGAATAAGCATGCGTGGACATCGTATTAATGTAGAGCAGAAATATCATAAAAAGAAAAGAATAAACGAATCTAAAGACCGCAAAGCACAAACTTCTTGCAAGATATACACTGAGACGACACTGAAATAAAAATTTCTCTCTCTAGAACGTAAAATTGTGGAAGCGGTAAAAAGGAGTACTCACCGCATATTTATAGTATGAGACCGAAAATCGAACAACCACGATTTTAGCAGTATTTGAATTTAGTGGCTGAGATCACCCGATGTTTCTCCTGAAAAGGCAGCGGGGATAATTTCAAAGACTATAGAAGTGACGTATCAGCATAGACAACTGTTCCGCAATAATGACCTATTAGATACGCTATCCGGGTTAATGATTCATATTTATTAAGAGAATAAACTGCTCGACATCCTAGGAGATAAATCAATATTGCTTTAATAGCCTAAATAGAACGTTTATGGCATATAACACAAGACTTATGACTACTTCGTTAGCTCTGATCTCGAATAGTACTACGAACTTAGAACTATCGAAGTGGGTGACTAGATGATATGCCCATTTTGGGCATATGAATTAAAATACCTTGAGACACGCCCAAATGCACAAATAAAGGGCCAAAGATTGAATAAAGGCCCAAAGCTGAGACACGAGCCCAAAACTAAAACAGGATCCGCATCCTACATTCGGGTCACTTACGACCCGGATTACAACAGGAAAATGATGGGCTCTCCAATCAATCCACGTGTCCTGATCTGGGCAAACACACACGTCACTATGCCATCCATACACGGTGTCACCTATAAATACCCTCATGTATGACCAGTTGGGGGTTACGCAATCACTATTCACTAAATTCTCTATTGGATTCACTGTGGCTCCGAGCTACGAACTTCGACCTAGATTCTGAGTAGACCAACCTATAAATTACGAGGTTTATGTTAGGACTCCCTACTTGAATTGAATATGTTAGACTAGATCATATTGATAGGTACGTAGGCAACACTATATTAGAGTGCAGTCTATAATCTATTGATCTCTGGGTCGGGTCCTATCCGAACCTCGATTGATCCAAGTTGTAGATCATACGAAATACGACCCAGATCATAAATTATTATTTAAGCTTTGAATATATAACATTTTCACTTGAACAATATTACATACAAAAATTATTTTAATAAGAGCATATGTTACTTACTAGAAAAATTGGAAATTTAGTGCCACAAGATAGCACCGTTTTCGTTTTAGTCCCGCGCTTTACGTGATTTTAAAAATAATCCCAATAATTTGAACAAGTTGCAACATTGGTCTTTTTTTTAAACAACGTTAGTCCCATACTTTATTTTCAGTTAAAAGCTAATGAAAACTAACAAAATATTTTTTAAAAAATTGCATTTGACCCCTTAAACTATACGAGCTATATTAAACACCCCCTAAACAAATATTAATTTTCTTAAAAATAAGAAAAAATTAAAAACATTTGGCGAAGAATCATGATTTTGTTTTTCTTTATTTAATTTAATTTTTATTTTTCATTGGTGTCTAATATAAGGTATGTAGTTTCAAGGGGCAACATGCAATTTTTCAGTTGACCATTTTGTTAGTTTTCGACGGAATGGTCAACACCGTTAGTTTTTCCGTTAAAACTAACAAAAAATAAAACACGTGATTAACATATATTGCTTAAAAAAAGGACTAAAATTGCAACTTTACCAAATTATTGTGACTATTTCTAAAATCGTGTAAAGTGCGGGACTTTAATTAAAATAGTGTTATTTTAGCTATGGGACTATACTTGCAATTTTGCCGTTACTTACTTGTAGAGATAAATAAGCCATGCTCTTTTCTACGTGCTACTGATGCACTTAAACTTTTCTTCGGTGTATCTTCTCTCTTCCTATGCCTATGCAGGTATATATTCATACCAATTACTAAGGATCGTTCTTCAAGCCTTTAGTGATTTTTGACACTTACTAGTTGAACATGCAAGGTGGTAGCCAAGCCATTCTTTCTCATTAATTGCCCAAAAAAAGAGTAGTTTTATTACAAACATTTTAATTAGTGTAATTTTTCTTGAGAATAACTGAATAAGTAATTATTCAAGTTCAAGAAATAGATGTTATATAGTGTGTATATATATATATATAAGATTTAATTTTAATTAGTGTGATCGATCCATGATCGTGACCTGACTCCAAGCATTTTGAACAACACGACCTCCAGTGCCACAAAAAACTTGAACTTATCCAAAACCCTATTCCACACACCACTGACGCTGCAGTAATTGGTGTGATATGGAGGGCGATGGTGGGCCACATGTTTCGACCACCTCAAAATGATTCCAGCATCCTGAAGCGCCACAATCAGGGATGGAAGTTTCCCTCTTGAGGTATGTGACCATGAATGAAGCTGCTGGCCGAACATAACGAAACATGCCAATGCCCCCCAACAAACCCCACCACGACAGGGTCGTTGGACAGCACGTTTACGGGCATAATGGTGACGGTCACCAGGCCAGCGAAGCCGTAAACAATGCTGGCGACCTCGCACTTGGTGATTTCCAATGGCTGGTGGTGGCGGGCTAGAAATTCCTTGATAATCGGCCCCAATATCGGAGTGTTAACGCTACCGTAATTATCTAGACCCCAATGGTAGATTCCGGAGACGAGGTCCGCCAGAATGTACCCAACAAATCCCGCCAATGTGGTCTCTACCAATGTCCGTAATCTGTTAGGGGCACCGGCTATCATCACTATGGATTTGGCTAGCGTTATCAGCAAGGTGGTGCACCCACTTGCAAACCAAGCACGCTGACCCGGGGTGGCCGCGTGCCAACTTTCATCTTTTGCGTCTTGCATGTGATCAGTATCAATCGAAAAATTGTTCTCTCTACCCATATGCATGGTAATCTTGTTTAAGCTACTTATGCACACCACACTCTAAGATTATCACTCGAATTTAGGATTGACTTCACCACCCTTGGCAAGTGAACATCAATCACGTATGGAGAGAAGCTAACCAAGTGACAGATGAAATGGCTGATTCAGCATGAACGATGAGTTGCAGCAAATGTGAACCAAAAAAAAAGTTGAGTTGCAACAAATGTTGTATGGTCTGAAAGATGAGATAGCTACGTATATGGAGCTAGATAAAAACCACTTGATCTCGAGTCACGACCATGATCCCAGAAGCGTTGGGCTTAGGGAAACAGGGCGGGTATGAGTCGGTTATAGCAGGACCCAGGACCCACCCCTTTAAGAAATTTTCATACTCTGTCCCGGTCATTACCCACCTTGCCCCAGACCCGGAGGGTGCCCTGCGAGTCCGGGTCCGACCCGTTAGACCCGGCCGATTTCTATTTTTTTACTTTTTTTTTGCCTATCTTGTTCTCACAAACGCATTCAAAATAAATAAATAACATTAAATCGATGATTCAACGTAAACACATTCACTACAATTCATCCGGTACTTGAGAATAAGAAGTGGGTTTTGAGTTTAAACTTTTGATTCTAATTAATTGACTTTTTTTTTAGAGTAAAATCAAATTCTTCAAAAGACTCCTATGAAATGAAAATTATCACTAAACCCCCCTATGATTTTTAAAATCACACTCACTGCCTCATCCGAATAATTTTGCAAACAAATTATCTTGTCAAGACGAAAATACCCTTACCTTTCGAAAATATTTACAATCTATTATCTATTTTATTTTATATTTTTCTATTTTCCTATTTTAGATTTACATTTTAAATTTCCTTTTTTCACCTTCTTCCCCAAACTCTATCTCCTTCCCCAAACCTAACCCTAATTCCTAATACCATCTTCACCATTAATTGCTCCACCACCAGTCGTCTCCACTCCACCACCACCACCACTCTGCCGTCTTCCTCCCAAATTATCACCATTCGTAAATCATTACTCTTTGGCCAAACCACCGTTGTCGACCTCACCTAATCCTTCCTCCACCGCCTCCGCAACTCAAAAGCGTCCTATACGTATCCCCCCACGAAGTTGTGTTGAAGCAAGCCGAGGAGCTCGACTACAAGATTAAGAACAATGAGGAGGTAGGGCCACTTGCCGGAATCTTCGTCGAAGTGAGTGGCGTGCACGAAATCAGTGCATTTTTGGAGGTATGACGTCGAGGGTATCGAATCCGGTCTTGAGCTCGACTCTTCGGGCTTTGAGGGTCATACGGATGTCGATTTTCATTTCTTCGTAGACTCAGGTGTAGATTTCGAGCCATGATTTCTTTAACAGTGTGTAGCGGTGTGGGGGGATGGGGACTTTGCGGTTTTAGGGGCCGAAAATTGGGTTTTTGGGCTAACATGACAGGTTGTTGCTTCGACGGAGTGGTCGTGGCTTCGACCTCCAAGGTGGCAGAGGTGGAGTTGTCGAAGGCGGCAGCGAAAATTGGTTTTCTGCATTGCCGGAGGAGTTGTCGGGCGTTGGTGGTGGTGGGTGGAGGCGGTGGTGGGTTGTACAATATATACACACACACACACTTATATATATATATTATAACTATATTGTATATATTAATTATTATTATTATTATTATTAGTTATATATTATATAGATAATTTTTATTGAATAATAAATATATAGGTTTAATCTTGACTGTCTTTTATCATATAAGATCCAATGGTGTTAGATTAGGGGCAAATAAGTCCAATAAAGTAAAAAAAATTACAAATATTTGCGCCTGAAGCGCGTAGGGGGGTTAGTTGCGTATTTATTTTTTTCATAGGGGGGTGATCTGTGAATTATTTTATCACCGGGGGGGGGGTTTGAATAACTCCATAAATCACAAGGGGTACGGACAATTTTTTTTTTTTTAATCTAGTTAAGTTTGTAAGGTAAGTTGCTATTATAAATAGCACGTTTTTTGGATACAATTTATAAATATCAATAAGTTTTAATAATAATTAGATATATAAATCTAAAAAATAATATAATTTTATTAACCGGGGCGAATATCGACTGGACTCGTTACCCGTCCTGGACTCGATCGGATATTAAATTGTGATACCTAGACCCGACCCTAAACTTAGTTTTTTAGACTCATACTCACTCTAAATAGAATGAATTTAGGGCAGGTACTCGACTCGAATTTATTGTAATCCCTGGTTGGGCTGGGAAGTTAGCAATATTAGACCCCAATTGCATATGACACTACAAAATTAGACCTTTTTAAAAAATCACCTCCATTTTAGACCCCTGTGGGACCCACTCAATTGAAAGTTCTAAAATACCCTTACTAACCCATTTGTATTAAAATAAAAGAATATTCATTCAAGTGAATGTTCTAAATTGCCCTTACTAACAAAATTGTATCAAAAGAAAAGATAAATCAGTGATTTATGAAATGTCTAAAATATCCTTACATTCAATTAAATTAATGAAAATAAAAGAAAAATCATATCTTTCCCTCCCCATTCCCGCCGTCCCCAACTGAGTTTCTGCCTGTTGAAGTGCATTTCCCCCAATTCAGTCCAAATTTAGGGTTCTTGCTTGGCCCAAATCTTTTCCCCCAATTGATTCGAAATTCACTACAATTGTTCCCTGATTGATATTAACCAAAGAAAACTTGCGACATTGTTTTCATCGACTTCGGAAGACTAGAATTTGTTACTTTGGTCGATTGTTTGTAGTTGCTGGAGTTGCATTTGGAGTTTAATCCACCCGAATTCTTGGTAATTATTTCAATTTCGTTTTTCATGAGTTTTTTGAACCAATTTCGGCTTCTTCTTGTTCATGATTGTGAATGTGTGTAGGATTGTATTTTGTGGTTGATTTCGAAGAATAATTCTATTGTTGTGTTGTAGGCAATGTAAATGTCATGTGGGCAATGTAGAAAGGTTGAAGAATCCTCGTTAAATAATAGGAATAGCCCTCTCTGTATAATGGTAGTGGTCTATAATTGAATCATAAATAGTTTTGAAAATTAATTGTGTTGTTGGTTGTTGTGCAGTAGGCAATCCCATGTAGGCAGATTGAAGAATAATGTGTTTACTCGTTAAAAGGAATATCCTTCTGTATACTAGTGCATAGTTCGATCATAAATAGTTTCAATAGCAGTATTTTTTTTCTTGTTGCTCATTTTAGGAAAATGTCAGACTATTTGTTGTACTACCGATACGATGGAGAGTGGCAGAAGAAAGACGGAGAATTAGGAGCATATGAATGGATTTCAAGGAATAACTATGAAATGCACAATGCAATAATCGGAGAAGATGGAGATGATCTTAACGCGATTACATTTTCAAAGCTTCAGGATTTTATATTTGAAAGGGCTCCTTTTAACCGGAATGACTTTGAAATCAAATTGAGTTATACGCCTTTGTCCTGTAAAGGTTTAAACCCTAAATATATTTTGACCGATTTTGATGTAAAATGTTATCTTATGGACCAATGTCGTGTATCCAAGTGTAGAAGCATTCTCCATGTTGAGCTTGTTAAGAAGAGGGTTCCTGTTGAACACAATTGGTTTGATGATGGTAATGGTGTTGATATGATGGAGTAGATTCTGATAGTGAGGACTCAGGTTCTTATGTGGATGTGAATGTGGTTGACGACTATACATCTGCCCCAGGTAGGCCGGCTTTTGTTTTAGATAAGCCGATGTCCCCGCCCATATCTATGGCCTCTTCCCCAACTCCTATCAAACAAAATCCTTCAAGCAATGAAAATTTAGAATCAACTCCCGTTTCGACTCCAAATGTTGAAAATCTCCAATCTACTCCTGCCGCTCCCTCAAGTCCAATACATGCTTCCAGTTCACTTTTCTATTTCTCAAGGGATGACTCAAGTCCAATACATGCTTCCAGTACACCTCTCTGTTTCTCAAGGGAAGACTCAATTCCAATTCTTCGAGCTACGGTTAGTGAACCTATTCCTAGTGAGGTTGTTGAGACCTACAGTTTTGAGGATGGTATAGATCTGCCTATTGAACATGAATTCAGAAGCAAAGATGAGGTGTTCGACGTGGTTTTGAATGTTTCGTTGAAAGCAACTTTCAATTTTAAAAGATCTAAGTCAAACACAAAGATATTCTCTTTTAAGTGTAGGGATCCGGAATGCAAGTGGAGATTGCGTGCTGGAAAGACCAGAGGGTTAGATGTTTTCTCCTTGCGCATTCATAGTAAGATCCATACATGCTCACCTTCAGTGGGGTTTAAAGCAGAAAAAAGTAGCGCATCGCAGGTTTGTAACATGTTGTTAAAGACTTTCCCATGTCAGTATGATACACCGTCGCCAAAGACAATAGTTCAAATGATGGTAAATCAGGGCCTTCATATTTCTTACTCCAAAGCCCTGCGGGGTAAACATCTAGCGAGAAGTACTATCAGGGGTGACCCGGAGGAAAGTTATTTGTATATGCTGAAGAAGGTGAATCCCGGTACAGTTACTGACATATGTACAGATGTGGATGGCAATTTTGTGTCTTTATTCTTTGCATTGGGAACATGCATCGAAGGATTTAAGTCCATGAGGAAGGTAATCGTTATTGACGGCACGCATTTAAAGACCAAGTATAAAGGTGTATTATTAGTTTGTACTGCACAAGACGACAACAAACATCAATATCCTCTTGCTTTTGGTGTAGTTAAAAGTGAATGCGATGCATCATGGTCTTGGTTCTTGGACAAGCTTAGCGAGGTGATACTCGATTCTGAAGATTTGGTCATCATTTCAGATAGAAACGGAAGCATCATAAATACAGTTCCGATAGTGTATCCCAAGGCTTCACATGGATTCTGTGCTTATCATATTTCTCAAAATATTAGGACTCGTGTTAATACCGGCAGGGGTAAACAGAAAAATGAACATCGCGAAAGCGTGTTGGGGAAGTTCACGGTTTGTGTTGAAGCATACACTGTTCAAGAGTTCGGAAAATGTTTTGATGACCTAACAAGAAGGCAACCTCGTACATGCATCAAGTTTCACGAGTATATGCAAGATCTACTCCTTATAAAGGAGCGTTGGGCCAGGTGCTACTTTGAATGTTCACGATACAACATTTTGACTTCCAACGGAGTTGAGTCCATTAATGCTGCCTTGGTTGGTGCTCGATCATTTCCGCTGATTCTTTTGATGGATGAGATTGTGAACTTGATATGTCGGTGGTTCAATAAGCACCGCAACGAATCTTGTGAGGGTGGATCGTCACAATTCCTAACTCCAGAAGCTGAAAGCACATTGCATGCAAGGAAACGCGAGTGCCAGTTCTATATAGCTAAAGAACTTAATAAGTTTGCTGGTGAGTATATGGTCAATCGCACGGGGGCTTTGGATCAGGAAGAAATTTTCTTTGTTGACCTCCAGAAGAAAAAATGTAGTTGCCGAGTTTTCGACATTGACCATCTCCCTTGTGAGCACGCGCTTGCTGCATTTTCTGGTGATGACGCAGAATTGGTCTCTTTATGCTCGAAGTACTACTTGAAGGAATTATGGGCATTGGCGTATTCCCGAACCATATACCCCGTTCCTAATCAATCCACTTGGATCATACCTGATGAAGTAAAGGCCATTCGGGTGGTATCTCCGGACTACACAAAAAGGCCTGGAGTGCCTCAGTCTGTTAGAATGGAGGCAGGTGGACAGAAGGTTCGGAAGAAGTCAAAGAGATAAAAAGATCCAAGAAAGTTCTAAATAAACTGAGCTATGGAGATGTATGATTTTTTATTTCCTTATTTTTTAATAATTTGATTAATAGTTGGTATAAAACTAGGATGGATTAATCAATGATTGTTTCTCCAATCCAACTGGTGGGAACTATAATGTTGTATTTTTTCAATCATATAATGTTGTGTTTTTTCAATCATATAAGGTTGTACTGAATAAATAGCAAGCTTGCTTTAAATTAGTTTTGCTTTTTTTTTTTGTGCTTAATTTCTGGCTATTCATTTTTGTGCTTTAAATGCTCGTTTGCATGTGTCTTGATGTTGAACTATTAAATTGGAGATTTTTTGCAAGTTATGGTTATGCGGGGAAGCATGTGGCAGAATTAGGCAGGCGAATCTGAATAATCTGAACAATATACATCCATATAAAATACTGGTGACATACAACTATATACAAAATCTAGGAAAGAAAACTACTGATTTTACACTCAAATACTGGACTGATGAATGATCAGTCCAACTGATAGACCGGCCACAAATATGAAAATTGCAAGCAGAATCAAGGCAACGATTATGAAACAACACATTAGGGAGAACCCCCTACTAGTTAGGCTCAATTCAGTTTGCAGCGACTTGCCAAATCTAACAGTCATACATATATTCTTTTCCGTTGACCGGTCACTGGCTGAATCAAAGCTCGGGCAAGCAGTGGCGGAACCCTTGTCCTTACTAAACGAAGCACCTTGCTCTGTCTGCGTTGGGCGGACGTTATTGTCCATAAAACTTGGCTGTGGTATATGAGGATTTTCGTCATGGTATTCATCGCACCAAAGATAACAATCTGTATGTCTTTTCCAGCCGGGACATCGATAAAAGTAGCGGCCTGGATTTTTTGTATCCGGTCCGGTACGGTGAATAATCATTCTGCCTCGCCCGCACTTACAAGTAGGTGACCAAAATCCCTCCATGATTCAGTGATTTGATACCGAGACGAGGGAGGAGAGAGATGAGAGAGACGGTAAATAGTAATTTCGGGGGGGGGGGGTCTTCCGACTTAATATAAGGAGATAGGGGGAGGGAAGAAAAGAGAGAGAAAGAGAGAGGAGAAGTGGAGAGAGAGGGATATTGTGGAAAATGGAATGTTGGATTTGGATATTGGATAATGAATAATAGGAATAATCTAGATGCTGGGAATAATATAAGAAACCTGTTTTTCTTCTTTTCCCGCTTTTTTATTCAAACTTTTTCGGATTTCCCGCCTTCATTATTCTGCCTAGTATACTGACTATACTGTATAACCATTCGTCTAGTATAGCTATCATTCTGCCTAGTATACTGATTATACCAGATCAATATTCGTCCTGTATACCTATTCTTTGGACCATAAATTAAATTAAATTCTTATTGCAACTTATTGGGAGCTAATCTATAAATATATCCTAAACATTAATGTAAATGTTTTAGCACTGTTCTATTTCAACCAATCATATGTGAATTGGCGATGGATTCATTTCCAATTGTTTTTCCAATCTGCCTAGTATACTAAGTACAACATATAAACATGTTATTACTAGGTATGGGAAACTATTAACATTAATTAGTTGTAGAAGCATATATGAAATACATCAATTGTTCCACATTCAAATATGCATTGTCGCACACGGTATATTTTATTAAAACATCACAAAATTTAGGTTCACATTACCTCTGATCGATACCCTAAACCCTAAAACTCGATACCCTAAACCATGTGTATTGCTGCCGCCAATTGTGGTGTAATCCATTGACATATTATATTATTTGAAGCAATTTAAATGTTTTAGCACTGTTCTATTTCAACCAATGATATGTCAATTGCCGATGGATTCATTTCCAATTGTTTTTCCAATCTGCCTAGTATACTGCATATACCGGATCAATATTCGTCCGGTATACCTATCATTCTGCCTAGTATACTGCATATACCGGATAACCATTCGACCGGTATAGCTATCATTCTGCTTAGTATACTGATTATACCGGATAACCATTCGTCCGGTACACCTATTCTTTTTGGACCTATTAAATTAAATTCTTATTGCAGCTTAATCTATAAATATATCCTAAACATTAATGTAAATGTTTTAGCACTGTTCTATTTCAACCAATCATATGTGAATTGGCGATGGATTCATTTCCAATTGTTTTTCCAATCTGCCTAGTATACTAAGTACAACATATAAACATGTTATTACTAGGTATGGGAAACTATTAACATTAATTAGTTGTAGAAGCATATATGAAATACATCAATTGTTCCACATTCAAATATGCATTGTCGCACACGGTATATTTCATTAAAACATCACAAAATTTAGGTTCACATTACCTTTGATCGATACCCTAAACCTTAAAACTCGATACCCTAAACCATGTGTATTGCTACCGCCAATTGTGGTGCAATCCATTGACATATTATATTATTTGAAGCAATTTAAATGTTTTAGCATTGTTCTATTTCAACCAATCATATGTCAATTGCCGATGGATTCATTTCCAATTGTTTTTCCAATCTGCCTAGTATACTGCATATACCAGATCAATATTCGTCCGGTATACCTATCATTCTGCCTAGTATACTGCATATACCGGATAACCATTCGTCCGGTATAGCTATCATTCTGCCTAGTATACTGATTATACCGGATAACCATTCGTCCGGTATACCTATTCTTTTTGGACCTATTAAATTAAATTCTTATTGCAGCTTAATCTATAAATATATCCTAAACATTAATGTAAATGTTTTAGCACTGTTCTATTTCAACCAATCAAATGTGAATTGGCGATGGATTCATTTCCAATTGTTTTTCCAATCTGCCTAGTATACTAAGTACAACATATAAACATGTTATTACTAGGTATGGGAAACTATTAATATTAATTAGTTGTAGAAGCATATATGAAATACGTCAATTGTTCCACATTCAAATATGCATTGTCGCACACGGTATATTTCATTAAAACATCACAAAATTTAGGTTCACATTACCTCTGATCGATACCCTAAATCTTAAAACTCGATACCCTAAACCATGTGTATTGTTGCCGCCAATTGTGGTGCAATCCATTGACATATTATATTATTTGAAGCAATTTAAATGTTTTAGCATTGTTCTATTTCAACCAATCATATGTCAATTGCCGATGGATTCATTTCCAATTGTTTTTCCAATCTGCCTAGTATACTGCATATACCGGATCAATATTCGTCCGGTATACCTATCATTCTGCCTAGTATACTGCATATACCGGATAACCATTCGTCCGGTATAGCTATCATTCTGCCTAGTTTACTGATTATACCGTATAACCATTCGTCCGGTATGCTACTCTAAAGGCCTAGTCTATGAGTATACCGGATCAATATTCGGCCGATATACCTAGCATTCTGCTTAGTATACTGGATATACTGGTTAATATCCGTCTGGTATACCTATCAATCTGCTTAGTATACTGGATATAGTGGTTAATATTTGTCCGGTATACCTATCATTCTGCCTAGTATACTGGATATACTGATTAATATTTGTCCGGTATACCTATCATTCTGCCTAGTATACTGGATATACTGGTTAATATTCGGCCGGTATACCTATCATTCTTACTGGATATACTGGCTATACAGGTTAATATTCGCCCGGTATACCTACCATTCTGGATAGCAATATTCTACCATCAAATAAATGTCAAATTGGGGATACTGGATAGC
Source organism: Buddleja alternifolia (assembly GCA_019426215.1). Lineage (NCBI taxonomy): Eukaryota > Viridiplantae > Streptophyta > Magnoliopsida > Lamiales > Scrophulariaceae > Buddleja > Buddleja alternifolia. The sequence goes on from CM033396.1 coordinate 32,058,057, forward strand.
AATATTTTCAGTATATATATTACATAAACGAGAAACGAAGCTGCACATTTTCCGATAATCTTGGAAACAACCTTATCGTCCTAATTTTTTGGTAACATATATCTCGGTCAGCAGCAAAAACGTCGTTGCACACAATATTTACCCTCTGCAACTGAGATGCGTGCAATAACACGTGCATAGCGTAGCTCATCTCGCATTCAGTGCCCATGAAATTTGTTACGTTCACCACGTCCAAATTGTCCAATCCCAACTCACCCAAATTCCACTCTTCTACATATTGACCAACAATTGTGGGATTGTTTACCAAGATGTCACTCGGCTACAAAACAGGTAAAAAATAGAAACCATTTTATTAACGGAATATTCGATATCAAAGTGTTAATTAACCATGTTATAATCAACAAATCATAAAATGTAGAATATTACCACCAAATTAATTGAAAATGTTTCCAAGTTCGGAATCTACTAATCATCACCAGTGTCATTGCGAGATGATCGATCTTGTTCAAACATGTCATATTTAAGCTAAACATGTCGACAAAATAACACGACGACACACGACGATGTAGACCATCCACGCTGGTCAAAACCTACCAAAGTACCAAAAACGTAAAATCAAAAACAACTTCATAGATTTAATGCACACAGAATAATCCCTTATCAAAAAAATGATAGGTATACCTGTCCCAAAACCATCGACACATGAGCGTCATCGGTGAGGAATAATTCTTTAACCATTTTAACAACCTCCCGATGGAAAAGGTTATCAGTGCAATTACTTTCAAAGTCCATGGCATCACCACGTAATATCCATTTCAAGGTACGAGCTCTGGACACATGCATATGCCCCGACACCCCCTGATTTTGTGTCGTTAAAATAACCAACAAATCTAAATTTGGGATCGATAGCCGTGTGTTGATATTGCTTTGGCCTTGGTTGAAAGCCATTTTTATTATTTTCAAACAGGGGAAATAACCCGAAAATTCATGAATATTTTCAAAATCACAACTAAGTAGTTGCAACTCCTCTAATGTGGGAAACCATTTTGAATTCTTAAAGCCAAACCTATTGTCAATCATTACTACACGCTTCAATACTAATTTTTTCAAATTTGGCAATAAGATTCCATCCTCCCACATAACAACATACTTAGGCAGAGATAGTTTAAGATCAACAACTGTGTGTGAGTAAAATAGGCTGCTAGGGAGAGAGTTTAATAAACGACCAACTACTTTAAGTTTTCGAACATGGTGATCAGTACCAAATAATACCCAATCTTCCCTAATACGGTCGCCACCTCCCTCCCCCTTACCAAAATCAAGTATCAAAGTATGAACAACACTATTGTTATGTTGTTCAACAGTGCGATTAACAAAATCTGAAAAATCTAAGCCTCTATACAAAAACATATTATGCTGTAATAAAGCGCCATGATTGAAATCGAGTTTAGGGATAGAGTACCAAAGATGTTGGAAACGTTTTGATATAAATCCCAACCTTGATGCCTTCACCACTGATAGGTTTGATAACCGATCCATAATGTGAAATATCACATCAGGAGGAAGCACAGTTAATCTATCTTCAATATCCATGGTAGATTTCCTAAATAAATAAAGGTAGAAAGTGAGAGTGAGTGAAGCTTCGGATGAGTGAAAAATGATGGGTAAAATAAGTGAGGAAGGAATAAAGGTAGAAAGTGAGAGTGAGTGAAGCTTCGGATGAGTGAAAAATGATGGGTAAAATAAGTGAGGAAGGAATAAAGGTAGAAAGTGAGAGTGAGTGAAGCTTCGGATGAGTGCAGAGAGAAGAGAGACGGTGAAAACTGAAGCTTCGGAAGAAATGTTTTTCTAGAGGCTACATAGATTTCCTAAATAAATAAATAAGTGAGGAGAGGAAGGGGAAAGGGCAGGGGAGGAGTTTAATAAATTAACCTCTGGTCTTATCATAACTAACAACTGTCAAAACTGAAGCATACACTAATATGGTGGGAGGGTAAACGTGTGGTGTGAGGCTTTCAAACTTCCTCTCACCCAAACCAATGTGATAACTTCCCCACATTTATTATACTGTTTTGAATGACCTCTAGTATAGCTAGTATAACTATTATACTACATATATTGAATAAATAGATGAGATGGATGGGATTGAGAACCACCCACTTCAATAATGCATTAAATTTCATCTTACTTTTTTACCAAACAAAAAAATCTATCCACTAATGGCCAATATGTTTTTAAATACCAAACAAAAAAACCTATCACACTAATGCTAATTGTGAATTACAAGTTAACAAAAATATAGTAGAAAGCAATAAATTTTAAGGTCTATACTAGTTATACTGCATGCCAATCTGATACAATACATTAAAAGTATCTACAAGTTAATAGCAATTTCATTGTTCATCAATCAACTCTCAAGTTCAAAATCTCCTTAACTACCCTCTGCCTAAAATATGACATGTCAGCCTGTCCAAAACAAAGACCAATGTCAGCCGAACTACTACAAAAGTCGGCGTACTTGATCATGAACATTCCACAGTCGTAGTTATTTTCCTGTCGAGGAAGGTTCTTGGTGTGCTCGTGATTCCACAAACTCAGATCAATAGCTTCTCCACTCTTCTGCTTCACCTCATCAACAAAATACATAGCAAGAAATTTCAAAACTTCTTCATCTTGTCCACCATCAGAATCAAGATATTGGAGCTTTTGTTCCTTTTAGTTGATAATAGCTAAACACCAATGATCAGGTTTGTGAATAGGCACAAAAAAATTTTCACAATCAAGGAGGTGATATCCCAGATTGGTCGGGGTGGTCCAATCCTCGACAGATTTGAAATCATATACACCATTACGAACCAAAGCGGTGTAAAAGAAAGTGTTAAAATAGTGGCACTTTAAAAATTTGGTTGGCTCCCTCCTCTCTCTTTCTTTCAACAATTGAAAATACACATTAATCACATCAGAGTTGAGCCAACCTCTTGCCAGAAAACACTGTAACTGTTTGCCGGTAATCTGAATATTAGAGTGAGTCACCAACACTTTTTCAGAACTTGAACGGGTCAAGGCTTCGGAAACAACATCTTTTTCTTCTGGAGTAAGAGGCACAAAAAAATCCCCAGCCATATCATTCTTCACCGGTTCTGTACCAGTATTTGGGCCCGACTCCACCTGGGGTTCGGAAAAACATGTTAAACAAAAAGATAAATTCACACAGTGGAATATTATCAAATATTGTATGCAAACACAAATACTAATACTAATGCAAGTACTAGTACTAACAGAAATACTAATACTGAATAAAATTACTAATACTAATATTGTATACAAATACAGTACACATAATACTATAAACAAACGCAGTGCAGCAAATACAATATTACAAATACTAATACTAATACAAGTACTAGTACTAACAAAAATAAAAATACTGAATAACATTACTAATATTGTATACCAACACAGTACCCATAGTACTACAAACAAACACAGTCATCAAACCAAACCAACTAATAAAACCATTACACATAATGCCATATTACGTCTTACGTACTTTCTTCTTCTTCTTCCTCCTTGCATCCGGATTGGTAAATGGAGATTTTTGGTACTTGGATTTCTTTGGCATCCTCTTCAAATAAAACTCATATTCTTCTTGTACAACTACATCTACCATGGGATCAGGACCTACAACCACTCCACCATGATTAAAAAGGACCATGGCTAAACCATCAACTTTATCCTCACCAAGTCCTTCACCTGCATCCCCACCAAGTCCTTCATCCACATCCTCACCAACAAAATCATCCTTATCACCACCGACCCCTTCATCCTCACCAAGAACCCCATCATCATCATCCTCATCACCTCCAACATTTGTTGAAAGGTCTTTTAACACACTTTCAACCTTTTCTAACCTTTCACTCATAGCAATACTGTTTTGTGATAACAAATCAATCTTTTGTGATAACAAATCACCCTTTGCTATTAACTCACGAAGGACTTTCATAACCATATCATTGGTATTCATGGGAATGGATGAAACACCAGGAACACTGTCCTGTGCAACTTTTCCTGCCTCACATTCAACATTTTCCTTTTCAGGTCTTCTACCATCATCGTCGATTATGGTTGCAATTTTACTCACTGGAAGAATGGAATGTCGAGATTCCAAATCTATTTGGAAAATGTCATCAAATACAATTCTACCTCCTTTCTCGAGTATTTCAGTCCATAATTTGGTGGTGGGGTCATGGACCTTGCTGTTGGCATGATCAAAAGGAGCAAAGCTTTGCATGTGGTCCGTTGCCAGTTCCTCCGGCGTGGCTTGAAGTAGGCTTTTAATATCCTATCAAACAAATAAACAAATAAATATAATAGAATTAATACAATTCATTATAAAAGGTGAAGATTGATATGCAAATAACAAAATTTATAAGGTTTGAGGTTTTAACATTTCAAATTGGCAATGAAATACTAACTTGGGTGTTTCCAACTAACATAAGAATTTGAGACAACGTGGGATATTGTCTCTTGTGAAGAAGTTTAGTGGTCCACTTGCACATTCTCGGCAATTGTCCGAGCATATTCTCCCTCAATCGCCCAATCATTGGTGAGAGTGCGGGTATACACTCGAAAGGAAGAAGCTAACATAGGAACAAAAAAGATATTATCAAATATTCACATAACAGTAAGTCGACAATTAACAATGAAAGATAAAAATCAAATTTACCATAAGTGGGAGAACAAAACAACGAAAGTTGCACTGTGGATTTGCCGCAGCCAATTTTTTCTTCAAGTCCAAGGTTTTCAATTGGTCCATCATAACAGAATAAGAAAGCCTACCCCATGGATAAGTTTTCGCAAACTCAAGGTCATCAACAATTGCAAGAAGACGGGAGTCAATTGGTGAATCATCATGTGGCGGGATAAAAAAGACAGAAACCAACAAATACAATAACGCAAGCTTTAACTTGTCGGATGGAAGGATCTCTAATGCTTTGTCACTGGAACTAATCGCGACCTTCTTCGCAGCCTTCTTCGAAGACTTTCGACGAGTTCTAGAACTGTCTACTTCTCCACAGATCACACGCTTCTTAAGTTGTTCCCTAAGAATTTTAACGGTGGCTTTAGGGCTAAGGTATCTACAACTAAAATTATCATCCTCCACAACCTTTGAAGCTGCAGGATACCGGGAGCAATTCAACCCGCTCATAATTGCATGCTCCAACAAAAAGTAACAAATAGGAATGCCATTTACAACAAACCAAATTTCAGAATGGTCTGGAGACTCCACTATTCGGGTTAGAAGCATCCACAGAGGAGTTAACACCATGTCCATGTCCGAAGCAACGTCGAATAATGGGGCAAATTGAGAGTTTTGAAACCACATTATACCATCGGGATGGTCACTTAAACACTCTTCAATATACTTAAGATCCTCTTTCAATTTGCATTTGCTGCCAACTTTACACTTCAAGTTAAATTTATCGGGACTCAATGTAAAAGTGGGCCGAGGGATGTCGTTTGGGTCGGAAACCTAAGACAAAATTCAATTAAATTACAAATAAACACAAACTGATATAACCCTATATCAAGATATACTTCCTAATTGCCCTGAAACAACATGCTTCAACAAAAATATTTGTTAAATTTAACGACTAAACTTTTATACTATACAAAAAAATCAGGTTATCCAACAAAAATCAACAATTACCAACCATAAAACCTAAAACACAGTAAATAATACATCACACACAACCCGGAAAAACTACATTTTACAGGGGGTGTGGAGGAAGTTCCAGGGCCGGCTGAAGCCACTTCACGTTGGCGTTTGGTACCCGATGAGGAGGAAGCAACCATTGATCGATAATGGGACTAAACAATAATGGTTTAATAATCAAAATTACAAAATTAAAATAGTTTCACAAAAACCCTAGAATTGCGAATCTGGCTTCAAAATTCAAATTACCTCGGGGAAATGAAGAAGAGGTGGGAGGAGGATGTTTATGAACAATTATACAAGATTTACTTGGCTTCTTTCCTCCGATATACTGTATAAATATCGGCCGGAATGGTTCTTATGCTCTTTCCCCTTCTCGGCTGCTCTCCCTTGATTTTTGCCCGTTCAGAATTTCAACATTAATCCAAATGTTAAATTGGAAGGTTTTCAGAAGTGGACGTTTTCTAAAGTTATCACACGCTTTTACAATTATTTTGGCTCAAAGGGCTTAAATGTAATTACATAATACATTAAATCAAAAAGAAAAAAAATAAAAAGGAAAACAAGAAACGCCGGAACGTTTCTTCCTATGGGAGGGATTTTTACTAGAGGGTATTTTGGGCACTTCACACCAAAAGTGGCCTTCTCACTATTAAAAAAAGAAAAAAGAAAATCCCAAAAATAAGGGATCTAATATTGCAACACCCATGCAATTGGGATCTAATATTGCTAACTTCCCGGTAGGGCTAGTTCGTTAGGTAGCCCTCCCCAAACTCAAAAAAAAAGAAAAAAAAGAAAGAAAGAAAAAAAAGCTTCGTGTAATACCAAACTCTTTCTATTTCGGAAAGAATCCAAGTGGATGCGAAGAGTGCCACGCCGCCACCGTCTTCTTAGCCCATTAATTAGTTCGTTTCACCGCCGTCTGAAACTTCATTTCCTTCTTCTTAATTCACACACACAGAGACACGCACAGAGAGAGAGAGAGAGATGGCAAGTTTGAGAAGAGCCCTTGTCTACACCGTTCCTCGTATTCTCAGCGCCAATCGGACGTCGCTTGCCAGCCCCCACTATATTCACAGGTATTGCGTACAAGAATTGTTGTATGTATGTGATATTTATTCATAAGTTGCTTTTGTTCATGTTTTTTAATTTTTTTTCCGTGTGTTTTGGGGTTTCCTCCCTTAGGCCTACTTTGGGTGCGTTGTCCCGTTTCTACTCGTCGAATGAATCTGTCCAATCCCTGGATATCGATCTCTCCAATGAGGAAAGCAAAAGGAGATTGTTTAACAGGTAGATTTCTGAAGTTTGAATTGCTTCAAGTTACTCAATTTTAACAAATTTTAAAAGGTTTTGAACTTTTGATTGTTATCTTAGAATAATTTATTCTCTGCGGTGAATTTGTAGACTGTTATATAGGAGTAAACAAAGGGGTTACTTGGAGCTGGACTTGATTTTGGGGAAATGGGTGGAGGATCACATTCATTCCATGGATCAAAACGGAATTAAATCCCTCGTTAATGTCCTTGACCTGGTAACATTTACTTATCATCATATTCCAGTTGTTGGTAGTTATTTCAGTCATTTTTTGAAGAAAAAAAAATGTTCAATTACTTCTACAAGAATGCACTAACAATGAGATGTCATGGCTGGGGCCCACGGGGTGGGAGCCTGCAAGCGAGACCCAATATAGTGGACTTTGCTAGCAAATACTTGCCATCCGTCGCGAAAATGATTAAACCAAGTTGTTAGAGGAATCCATTATACAAACTTATAAATTCTTTCACATTTTCCTCCCAGCCAACCTCGGGGTACTATCGGTGCGGTAGGCCCGGCTTGATGTGTACTGGAGGCGGTCTAGGGTTTGTGGAAGGAATGTGACGAGGACATCGCATGTCCAACGGGGGTGATTGTGACATCCCACGTCGGTTTTGGGAGGAAATGTGAAAGGGTTTATAAGTTGATATAATGGGCTAGCAACTTGGGTTAAGCATTTTCGCAAATCGAGGATGGATGCGAAGTAGTTGCTAGCAGAGCCCATTATATCGAGTATCGCTTGCAGGCTCCCACCCTGTGGGCACGGGGCGTGACATGAGACCATTCCAATTTTCCCTTTCCGAGAATTGCAGAATTGAAATCTCATTTAGATAGGGTTCTGTGCCTGGAATTGATAATTCTACCTCAGATGTTGTGGTGGGCTGGGTTGATGCCAACTTCTCATGGTTTTATAGTTCTACTTTGTGTAGACTGTAACGGGTAGAATCGAGTGGTATCAAGACATATAGGTCGAAAGCTGCTTCTAGGAGCTTTAAAATTTGCCTGATTGATCTTCTTATGGCAAAGTGATCATCCAAGAAGAGGTATTGTTGGGTTATGAAAGGTTGTAAGTGTGTTCTTGAGGTCTGTGAGCAAGAGTGTTGAATCTTGATTTCGAAATTTTGGTTGTTACATGGTCATAAATGGGATCTCTTTTCAAGCACCTATTTGACTGTACCATAAATTATCCAGTGAACTGATGTATTAACCAAGCACGGTGAAGAACTCTTGTGGGGAACAGACTGGAAAATTAATGGTTGCAATTTAATTCGCTACCTTTCATAAATCGTTTGGACTTCATATTGACCCTTGAATTTTTCCTAGTTTTACCAATTTTTGTATGTCTATCAGGAAAGATACTAGGACCTTGTTTTCTTCTTGCTTTAGTTTTCAGAGGAAGCCGAGAGTCAATGAATCAACATGTCGGTCTGAGTACAACATAATGTGAAACAGAGAGTTTAGGCACGTCAGCAATAGAGTTCTATCTGAGAAGTTTTATTGCTGGAAAGAGTTCTTTTAGGCCATGGAGCTATTTGGAGAGTCGTGTCTTAGCCAGTAGTGATTCTGCATGCTAGAGCGATGTTTAATGGTCTTGGGCAAGGGTGTCGTAAATAGATATATTTTCCGGGGTTTTCATTTGTCAAACATCTTGAGTTATATGCTAAAAACAGAACCATACCCTTTGAACCTTAATTCCACAAATAGGTCCACCATTTATGCTTAGTTATGTCTCATGCAAGTCGAGCATACCCTGGATATTTTTATTGGAGCACCTAGATTAACACTGAGTGATTTCTGAAAAAATATAAATAAATACTTAATAAGAGAAGTAAGTATAACTGAATGTCTTCTTTGAACATTTTGTTTTAGCTGGTAGCTTAGTTGTTTTGTCCAAGAACTTTTTATCTATTCCCATGTTCACTTGGGGCACTAATACGAACTCAGCCAGATAGCTGAAGTTGATTAAAAAAAATTCTTTGAGCACTCTCAATCCATGTTCCTAAAATATCTTTACTGGAAAAATACACTTCAGATAGAAACTAAGCACCCCGAGACGCACTTCAATTTTCAGTCCTCGACAGTTGACAACTATGCCAGTAACAAGCGATGATATGTATCCTTCACATTTACCTGTTATTCTTTCTTTTTAAGCCTGTTCTTTCCTATCACTTGCAGGAAAATCCAGATCTATGGAAATGGCTGACGGGTCAGGAGCCACCCCCAGACGCATTGAATGGCAATCCTGTAAGAAAATATTACATGAAGCAATTTGCTCCTTTTGTTTTTTCAGGGTTGTTTTCTGAAAGTGTAATATTTGATAGGTCTTCGTGGCTGTGCGGGGAAAGGTTATGAACAATTTGGACAACCATTCTGCTCCTGAAACTCGGGCAAAGCCTGGCCAATCGTGGGTGAGAGGTTGGGATGACTTCAAGAAGGGTCGAGACGGCCCAATTGCTGGCAACCAGTAAGTTACTGGCAGTAACTGTCAACTTGAAGTCATAACACCACCTTCTTCTTTTGTAGCATAATACTATTGAGTTCTGAGAAATAATGTATATTGCAGAATGTTATTTGGGCATGTTATAGCATCTAAAGGTATAAAAATAAAAGGAAGAGACCATGAAACGATGAGTGTGATCTGTGATGGATATAATAAAATTTAATATTATTATGTAATAAAGATTGAGCTAACATATCACTTACCTTGTCTATGTTCGGATCATGCCCCATTTGTGAGGTGACAAAAATTGAAATTGTGGAGATGTCTAATTAACGTTTTTAACATTACATCTTGTGATTATAGTAATTTAAATATGCTTGCTTATAGTACAGAGATTCCGTTTACTTTTCCGTAAATTCTAAGCGATGTGTTAGAAGTATTAAGCTTTGAAAAGTCTAATTTGGTTCTAGTTTGGCGAATCCAATTGTATTTGACAAAGTGAATGAGTTACATTTGTTATGTGATTGATCACTCATTTTATCAAATACACTTGGGCTCGGTTGAACTGTGTGCCGACATTTTAGTTTAGCTAAGGATTAATGTGATAAATTTTAGTGGAAATTTGTGTAGTGCTGTAAAAAGAATGTCATTGTAATGTAGCACAAACCTCGAATGATTTAAAATGTGGATCACGATTGAAGTGTTAAATATATTGGGTGAACAACTAAGAGGTGTAGGTTTAAATAAAAAAAGAAATTGCTTCATAATTGATAAACTAGGTAAGAAATAAAAGAATTGGCTGAAGTATAGAATGAGTGAGACACTGATCATCTTAATTTAGAAGTTTTCTGAGTTCGAAAGTAAAATAGCAAATGTTGTGCACAAAAATGGAAAATGTTTATCCCTATTAAGTTGCAAAATCAAATTGTCATTTTCACTAATTGCTCGAATTTAATTTACAAAAAGCTACAATTTTAATATGATAGATTATGATAAGTAGTGTAGTTTGTCATGAAATGAAGAAAACATCTCCAAGATTAGTAAATTCTCAATGTGCAAGTCACGTGCCAATCATGTTACTTTTAACGAAATTCAAAATTGTAATTCAAATTAATCCTTAAATTAAGAAAACATAAAATTAGCGTTCTTAATCTGACAAGGCGGGCTTTTGGGTACAATGTCATAGGACTATAAACGAATCGAGTCGACTGAGTAGTTATTCAAACTTGTTTGAATTATCATTGAGCTTGAAAAGTTGTGTTCGAATTAAATTTGATTGTTTGAGCCAAGCTTGACTCGTGTTCTGCATCACGCAATCTACTTCAATTTGTTCATCGACAGGGAATGTTGGCAATGATCTTGATAGCGTGGATTCCTTTATTACATCCTCCTCGATGCGACGCACAACTCCGTCAATGTGCGGGTCCCACCAAATCCCAATTTGGAGTTTTGGTCCATATTCAAGCTTCAGAATGTGCACATATTTTATCATGTTTTACTAATTGAATCGAACTCGAGCCAAACTTCAAACTTAACGAACACACAAAAAATTGGTCAAGGTTGACTTGATATGTTACCCGAATTGAACTAAAACAAACTTTTTAACCAAACGGTCTCAAATTAAATATCGAGTAACTCGGTTCGTATTTCAGGCTTAAGTTTATTTTTTGCCTTTATCATGTGATTATCCGTTTTTATGAAGTCATGTCATCTACCGTTTGTTCATGAAAAACCTCATCCATATAAAACCTCAACCTTATTCCTCCAACCAACACATTCGAGAGAGTGAATAAAAATGGCGGACAACAAATTCATGATCTCTCCGAAACCCACAATTCCCCTCTCTCTCTCCCTCCTCTCCTTATCTCTCTTCCTCCTCCCTCTACTCGCATCACCCCACCCAACACCCACCCCATGGCCGCTCCAATTCCACTCAATCCTCTTCATGAACAACACCAAAGGGAACCTCCAAGTGGTCGACCTCTGGTACGACTGGCCCAACCGCCGAAACTTCAACATAATCCAAAACCAACTGGGCAAAAAGCTGTACGATTTGGAATGGGGTAATGGGACCTCGTATTATTACACATTGGACGAGAATAAAGAGTGCAAGACTAGGCTTTTTCCGGTGGGGATTCTGAGGCCGAATTGGCTTGACGGGGCGAATTATGTGGGTGAGGTGTATAGAGATGGGTTTTTGTGTAATGTGTGGGAGAAAGTTGATTTCATTACCTACTATGAGGATGTTGCCACTAAGAGACCTGTTTCCTGGGCTTTTTATACTGGTAAGTGGTAACTCAGCTTATTGATGCAAAATTATGTGATTTCCCTTCTTTTTTTTTTTTTGTTGTTTCTCAATTTTAGTTAGTTTTATATTTAGGGTGAAAAAACATTTTCGACCCGTTGAGAGCACTTAAGTCCGCAACCTATTATTTTTGACACTTGACTACTCAAGTTTTGTTAGACGCTGCAATCCATTTCACCGTGCAGAGTGCATATATTATGTAATGAGTGGAAAGCTGAGGTGATCAAATGTCATACAATAGGGTGCAAAGTGCACAAGTTTTGCACCATTTCTCACATGATTGAAGTGTCATTACATAATAGATTGCACATTGAGTCTAATATTCCTTGGCGGCGGTCAAATGGACTGAATTGTCACAGTCGACAAATTTTGGGTAGTCGAATATCAAAATTAATAGATTGGGAACTAAAGTGCTCTCAACAACATATGTTGGATCAAAAAATGCTTTTGTAGCCCCTTATATTTATGATGCGAGTATCTGATTTTTATTGGAGAAATGTGTCATCCTGTAGCAATTTCACACAAGAAAAGAGTAGAGTTTTTAGTTAACTAAGCTTCATACACAGACACACACACACACACAAAAAGTATAAGTTCAAAGAAAAAAATTAAAAATCTTTAAGTCTTGTTAAATCTCCCTCAAAATATTCCTTTTCCCTTGTGTTTTGATGAGAACAGGGTTGTAACTCTGAGAGTTTGATTAGACATTATGGATCCTGGAATTGGAGTTGGGGGCCGAATATAAAAAAATGGGCAAAACTTGATATTTTTTTATTTTGGGGCAAAAAAGTTCGAAAATAAATGTTTTTTGGGGGTTTCTAAAGTTGAAGGGTGCCCCACCAGCCCCTGACCCTGACCTGTTTAATGTTGAGATGCTTTAATCCAATCCAATCTATATTTTAAATTGTATTGGAAGAACATTAGTTAATTCTCTCTACCAACAATTTTTCTGAACAGTGATAACAATTATTTGGCGCTCTGCATGCGCCATGCGGGTTAGCCGTGTAAATCTCTGTTATATTGCTCTGTGATTCTGTTTTCCTTTCTTTAGTCTGTTGATTGTAATTTTCGCGGAATTAAAATTTAGGTCCTCCAAAAGAATTCGAAGAAACATGACTTCTCCGCTTCTTTTCGAGAACCCAAATTCATGGTTTCAAATGACTTTATAATTTTGGCAGACGTGGATAAATCCACATGATTTCCTCACATAACGTTATTTCAAATTTTTCTTCTTGTTTAGAAGTATGCACACTGGACGATTCATATAGTGATGCAGAATTGGAAAGCCTTAGATAGCTGTTTTTACTGTCCTGTGCTCGGGGAAAAGTACATATTAGCACATGCGACGAGCATATAATCATACCAAGCACTTCGGTGCAAAATCATGAATTATCATTGTATCTGAGTTTCAGCATTGTGGTGAATTGCAGGGATGGTAGCACATGTGATGACCTTTGAGGTTGGAAAAGTGCTCGATGACCCAAATTGGCAAGCCCCCGTCTACTGTTTTGAGGACACTAACCACCAAAACAAACCTATTCTTGAATCAACAGTCGCTTTTCCCACTGATCACCGGAGTTTGATGAGAGACGTAGCCCCGGGTATTCCTATGGTCATCTAATGGTGTTTGTTTTTTCCCCTCGAGTATTTTCCATATTGTGGACAATATGGGCACTACGTATCTGTAGGTAATTATTAGTAGATATATCAAATCATTAATTTGATCAAGTTTCAAGCAAAATGGCCATGTTGGCTGTTGCAGTGGCCATGTACAAGTTAAACATTGATGAGTCCCTTGAATAAAATCTATCTTTGAAGCTCAATGTGTAAAATTGTGAATGCTTTAGTAGATATCAATTGGGCTTACATCAAACCATGGTTTTGAAAACCGGACTGGACCAGCCGGTCCGACAGGTTAAAACCGGAACCGGCCACTTATCCGGTCCGGTTATGCGAAAAAAACGTTCGGGGGTCAAAATCGGTCAGAACCGCGGTTCAATCGGTCAGAACAGGTCAAAACAGGTTAAACCGGGCGATTTTGAAAATTAATGAAATTCGACCTTTTAAATTCTAAAAATCTGAAATTGACCCCTTTAAAATCTAAAAATCTGCAATTGGCTCCCCAAAATGTAGGAAATGCATATTTTTTTTCATGTTTTCATATATATATAGGAAATACATATTTTTTTTCATATTTTCATATATATATATATATATAGGAAATACATTTTTTTTTTTCATATTTTATATATTTAATAATATATTAATTATTATTTATTGCAGAATTATGACGTCACCAGTTCGACCTCGGTTGACCCGACGGTTGAACCGGTGACCCGTGACCCGATCACTTTTCCGGTTCGCTATCCGATCCGGTTTTCAAAACACTGCATCAAACTCGCATGCCTAGAACAGTGACCTAAGGGATGGATCAGGGTTCGAACATCTAAGCTAGTTGGATTGAAAATAATCCTTTTATGTTCAGATCTGAATCATGTTCTACATGAACAGGCACCAGTCTATTGTTTTCATGTTAAAATTAGGTCAAAAACAAAATTAGCTATTCGATATTCTACTCGAGATCGATCACTAAAAATTCATTTGAGCTTCATTTGTGAAGATAACAAACCAAGTTTGAACACTCATTCTTGTTCGATAAGTTTTGAAACTTGACTCAAGCTCGATTCTATAAGTAAAAAACAATGGCAATGCAATCAAGCTATTTGAGCTTGTTCGAACTCGATTTGATTGACAATCAAATCAAACTCGAATAAAAAAATTTCAAGTTAAATAATTTTCAAACAAACATGAATAATCTATGATGCATGGACATAGTGACACAGACACGACATTTTCTAAAACATTCAGGACATGACACGACACGGCATGACTTCGATATAATTTGTTAGAAAAATAAACTGTGAGAATGTTGTTACTTGTTTATTATTAAAATTTGTATTTTCCTTCTTTGTAAATCTTTACATGTTTGAAAAAATTCAACTATTTATCAACAATAACTCAATAATAAATGCAAAACAAAAATATAAATAGCTACAAATTAGAAAGGAATTACAAATACAATTTCTTTCTCATATATTAAAGTATCAAATGCACAAGAAATTTGTGTTCAATTTAGACAAAGATAATCCCCAACTAGTATAATAATTTCGTAATATGTAAGTTTCAATTTGGGGATTTAGAGTTTTGAATTTGTGAAATAGGAGTCTAAAGAAGACTAAAAAAGTAAGAAGTTGAACCTTGTGATGGTGGACACGATTAGGTGCGTGTCCGAATTTTAATTTTATTTTTTAATCAGGGACAAAGATTACCCCACAGTTTTTAATTTTTTAGTAAAACTGTCATCCATGTCGGACATGACCAAGGTGTGTGTCCGACATGCTGTCCGAGTTTTAATTTATTTTTTGAATCAAGGACAAAGATTAGCTGTGTTTGACACGTATCGGAGGCGTGTCGGCTCAACATTTTCTGGGATGAATTTTCAAAGTATCTGTGCTTTATAATGAATAACAATTTTGTCAGCTTAACTTGATTCGTTTATAACATAGAAAACTTAACCAAAATAAAAGGACAAATGAGAAAAAAGAAGAAAAAAATGTTCCCATATGTTTGGTAAAGCACAGGAAATCCTATATTAGACCGAGTTCAATGATTCGACTGTGAATTTTGTATTTATCTCTTATAAATGTGTGTAAGAGACCACATATAATATATTTTACTGATGAGAAATACAGACATTCAAATTATTAGACTCGATCTAATATATATTTTTGCATAAAGTACCTATGCTTAAAAAGAAAGCATTGTGGAACCACTATTATTGGACCTTAATCTGGGCCTTAAACCAAAATCTAACCCAATCCTTCCAACGCCATCAACATTCCACAGCTTGCATATTCTCTTCCGCACTCTAAACAGCAAACAAGAAAATCAAAACCAAATCAAAAGTAAATTCCTAAATTTTTGATGATGGGTGGACACTGTGTGTGTGTGGATTATTGAGTAGAGAATTAAGAGAGCATGTGCACCGGGTCGGTTTCGGGTTCGGACCCGGACTCGGGCTCAAACGGGTGGAGCTGGGCGCGTGGGGCAGTGGTGAAGTCTCTGGTGTTAGTCGGCGGCGCGTTGCTGTTGAAGCGTCTCACTAAGTCCACTACTCGCTGGGACCACACGCGCATCGTTTCCGACTCTCTCGCCGGCGAAAAGGTAGACTTTTTTTTATTTACTTTTACTGCGCTGCTCATTGTTTTAATTGCTGCCTTTTGTGAAGTTGTTGTTTGGATTTTAATTTGTAGTTTTCAAGGGAGCAAGCTTCAAGAGACCCGGACAATTATTTCAATTTAAGGTATTTTTTGTTTCTCAGCCTTCAGAAATCTGCTAGCTTTTGATTTGGAATGAGATTAATCACAGTGTATATATATGTGTGTGTGTGTGTGTGTGTAATTTGGACTAGAGGATGATACTAATGTGATGGTTCATAGCTTGTGTACATAAAAGCAGACATTTGAATTCAATTAAAAAACCTACTCAAATTCGAATCACTTTTATTTCTTTAGGACTTTAAATTGGAGGTTCTACTCCATGCTTCTATGTCAAATTAATCAGAGTATTTCTTGTTTAATGCGAAATGGATACTTTGTGAAGTTTAACTATGTGCTTCAGGATTTTTAAGCCATTATTTTGTCTGTTTAGTTAGAAAATATATTGACTTTGATTTCTTTTTTATCATATTCCTTAGATGGCTTTCATGCCCAGCGGCAGAAATGGTGGACGGTTCAAGGGTTTTGTACTTTGAACAGGTAGAATTTGTGAAACCAACTTGTATAAGTTACCATTTTTTTTTCTTCGGTTTTTTTATTCTACAATTGAACGATATCTTTTATGCATGTTCTTTTGTGGGCAGGCATTCTGGAGAACTCCTCATAAACCTTTTCGGCAGGTACATGATCGACCTAGTTCAAGAGTTTGAACTTTAAACAATATCTATGTGATGCACTGTCATCAAGCTATTATATTGTGAGCTTATGCATTGCTATTTTCTGTTTCCACCGCCTTGTTCCATGTTAACATCTCAAAGACAAGAATGTGACATTTCATCAACTTAAGCGGTCTATTTACCTGTATTGCTACTTATTAATGTATTCTAACAGCAATTTTGATGGCAGAGGTTTTTCATGGTAAAGCCCTGTTCGAAGGAGATGAAGTGTGATGTTGAGGTTAGCTAGCCTATCGTTTTCTTATTCAGCTATCTTTCACCGTTAATGGTTGCATACGATAATACTTGAATATCTTTCAAAGACCATTTTAAGTCTTGCTTTAGTTTTAACTTATCTGTAATACTTATTTTGACGATTGAACGCTCCTGCTCACTGGACAGATGAGTACATATGCGATCCGGGATTCAGAGGAGTACAAGAATTTTTGTGATCGATCGAAGAACCAAAGGCCACAACCTGAAGAAGTTATTGGAGTAAGTTTGATTCTGAATTCACTTTACTCGAAATTTGTATGTACCCTGAATAATCATACCAAGATAGCTGACTTCTTTCTTCTTTTGCGCCTTTATTAGTTTCAAGATCTCATTTTCAACTTGTGTGCTTTTTGAGATTAGGTGGGAAAGCATTCTCCATAATCAGTCTCATAATTTATGATCTACAAATTAAGATATCGGGGGGAGGGGGGGGAGGGGGGGTTGAGTCCATCTATTATTGCGTTGAACTGAATAGAAAGTTGGCCAATTGGAATTATGGAAAAAGAGAAGGATGAAGTAGCATGATGAGAATAAGTCATACCATTATTCTAGGTGGCAAGATAGAAAAATTCCTATCATGCATTACTTCTAAATAGTTTTGCTTTCTGCCATGGTTATAGTTGTTCTTTGCATGCACCTTTCTGTTGGGGGTTGAGACTTTATTATTACTGAAGGGGTACTACACATATCTGACGAAAGCAAAACTACTGACATCAGTACTCAACCACCACTCGCAGCACTTGACACCAATTTATAGACACCACACACAACTCAGGCTTCCAGAACTCTGCCGATTTACAAATTCAAAGTATTACATAGGACCAATATGAACACAAATTATCCTTCAATTTCAATTCGCCACATAGTCATCTTTCCCCTTGTAAGAAAAGAATGTGCTTCAGCCCCAGAACTACGCAGATAGAACATCTTAAAGATGTTCTTACCTATTGTTTTTCTCATGTCAGGTTAGTTGATGGTTAATTCTAATAGAAGCTTTGAATCAGATTCAAGACACTTGCCAACCGTTTGAGAGCATATCTACATTAAAGTTTTCTTCCAGTCACCAACCTGCCATTTTATGTCACGTTCACCTAGGAAAAAAGAACATATTTTGAAGGTAAATTAGCATGAGAGGAAAAGATGGTCACGATCTACAGTACCTGCAGAGTAAACATGACACTAGATATATCCTTCCAACTGCAGAAGTCTGTCCCAAGTATGAAGTCTTTGCAAGATAGCAAGCCAAGCAATGAAGTTGTGTTGTAACATGTCCATATTACTCTAATCCTCCGGCCTCTTCATTGGAAGTTCAAAAGGACTTCCTGCTCTTCGATAAGTTGCTCTATCGCAGAATGTTTGGGTGATCTACTGCAATAAAATAGCATTGGTGCCAGATTACCAGTATGACAAGCTTTAGAATTTTCAGAAATAATGGGTAGAGTGATGGATTCTGTTGCCAAGTTAGATATCTGATGCGAAAGCCCTAGGGGGAGAGAAGATAAGCGATACACTTTTTTCTTTACTCTCCTTTCCTTATAAACATGTCATATGAAAATCAGAGTTAAGTGCGTAATTTCCAGCGAACTATTTAATAAAACCAAGTCTCGAAGTTTTTCCAACAGCAAACTGCAAACGCTAAGTGGGAAGAATGCTAGCAATGTAGGAATGACCTCGTTGATGTTACTTTTTGGCTTAAATACCCGTGCCATGGCTAACAGCCGAACTGTCTCAAGGGGACATCAATCAGGATATCTAATGTATGTCATCGCTTGAGAAGGATTTCTACTGCTTAAAATTTTGTGCAAGACCACAGTGATCTATCCTATGTAATTTATTGTAGCCAACTGTTGATGAACTGCATGGCTATGAAATATGACAAACTATACAATGAGAACAATATTGTGCATAATGCCAGTGGTAATATACATCGCAAGAGTTGGTAATTGGACATTCACAAGGACATCAGCGAGTCTCGTGCAACCTATTGTTCCTGTAAAATTAGCCATGGCCTAGACATCAGCCAACCTTTCTTGAATGGATTTGTTGTTGCCCAACTGTGTATATTAAGAGAACTTACTCAGAAGGCTCTATTTTCAATTACAAATCTATTTTTTATTTGGATTTTTTGTGGGTGGGCGGAGAACGAGAATTGTAGTGCTATCAGAGGGTGAGAGGGGGGAGGCTGAGGATAATAAACACAGAAGTGCATGGGCACAGAGGAAAGCCTTTATTTGAATTATAAATTTCATTTTCCTTCATAAGTCTTGACTTGTTTATTCCATTGCTATGTAATATTTCGGGGGCAGGAGCGGGAAAGGGACAAATTTGACCAAAAAATCGGAAGTGAGTGAAATTTGGGATCAGTAATTTCTTTTCACTGTTAAATTAAGCAAAATTTTAATGCAGGACATTGCAGAGCATTTGACCACCATTTATCTCAAACGCTGTGATCGTGGGAAGCGTTGTTTATATGAAGGTTCAACTGCTGCAGAAGGATCTCCTAATACATGGGTATGCACCTTTCCTATCAGTATTTCCCAACAATTTCTGTTTTCCTGAAGAGATCCATTAAATTTGTAGTCCATTTCTTTACTTAGTACTTATGTATTGCAGAATGGTGCTTCACGTTGTACATCAGAACTCACTGTTTTAAAAAACAGCGAAATTCATACGTGGGATAGAGGCTACGATGACGAGGGAAATCAAGTAAGTTTTTTGATTCTTCAAATATGAAGTCTTAGAAATTGTATTTTGCTTAATCTGGATTTGTTTCTTTCGTCTTATTTTCAGGTTTGGGGCGTAAAGGGTGGTCCGTACGAGTTTAAACCTGCTCCTGCATCGAGTTTTAGTGATCCCTTTTCTTCTTTAAATTTCCCTCCTCAATTAATGGAGAAAAGGATAGAGGGTTCATTTGTTCTCCAAGAATGAAAATTGCTTATTAGATGAACTATACACAATATGTAAATTTAGTGTAACTTTTGAGATACCAGAGTATATACATAAGTTCTTTCTCCTACTTGTATTTACTCTCTATTTTTGTACAGAAAGTGCCTTAAATTCTGGCTGACCTAAAACTACTATAAGACAATTGATGTCTTGAGAATACTTTATCATCAAGATGTTTGAAATTTAGTGATTAATCGAAAATCAATAAGTGCATTTCTCCTTATTTGAGGTGCATCTCTAATTCTTATATAATCATAAGTACCTGTTTGATGGATCTTCCATGGTTTCATTATATAGACGGTTATGATCTTCCGAGATAATTTAGCTTCTATATAGCGGGATTCTTTTTTATATTATCGACAGTGAGAGAATCAGTATTGAGAAAAAGGAGGTGAAAATTACATATAAATATTTAGAAACGAATTACATTAGAAAGACAAAAATATTTCAAGTACAATAATTTCTAGTTTCCAGATTATAGTTCAAAATTCTGCATTCCTTGAGGCTTAGGAGGTGGTGTTGATGTAGAAGTATAAAGCAACTAATGCTGCAACTCCAAGTGCTACTGCAAAGGGCAATGCCTGCCTGCACAACCAAAAATCATTTATGCATTTAGTATTAATTTATTTCTGCCAATAAAAATAGAAAAATAGAAAAATTCTGAAATATAAAAAATAAATAAAAAGATAATAGTTATATACCCAATAGCTTCATCTCTCTTGATCTGTTCTTTCCTGGCTTTTCTAACATCTTTGTCATTAACATTTTTTGTCACTGCTGGCTCATATGGCCTAAACCTCCTTTTTGGCGCACCACAAACTGTAACAAAATCCATAAAAATTGAAATTAGATAAATTGAAAAATAATATTTATGCATTGAATATCAAACTTATTTATTAGGTTTCATTACACTAACTACCTCTCTTATTTAGTGTAATTACAGTCCAGTTCGCTTATTTGAACACATAACAAATAGCCTCCTTTTATAATAAAACATTACAATCGTCCCTTCCATAACAACTAACGGAATTTGCTAACACCGTCAAAACATATTTTCTAAATTTTCTATTTTACCCTTGGGGCAATTTTTCATATTAAAGAGAAAGTAATTGTAATTTTTAAGTTGGTCTTAAATAAATAATATTGTAAAGGCTTATTAACATCTTAATAACGAAGTGCAAATTCAATTTATACCATTTCGATTATCTCTTAAAAAAATAAGAATATATATAGAGTTTCGATTTGACTAACGGTCGTTGGCCGCTAGTCATAGGTGATTAAATGTCGGTCTCTAGGGGTGAAAGACGAACCAAACTACTCGATACTCAACTCAAGCTCAATCGTTAAAAGCTCGTTTGAGCTCGATTTGTTAACTTATCAAACCAAACTTGAATAATTTTTATATTTGATAAGTTTTGAAACTCGGCTCGATTAGTAAAAAATAATAAAAGCATGTACAAAAAAATCAAAATACTCTAAGCTCGACTTGTGTTCGGCTCGATTAAAGCTCGTTTGAACTCGACTCGATTCATAATCAAACAAGCTCAAACATAAACTTTGAATCTCAATTGTATTTCAAACAACCCCTTAACGGTCTCATTATGAGAGTGTTGTTTGTTATCGACCATAAATAAGAGTGATAGTTAGTGTAATTAACCCTTTTGATTAATACATATCATCAATCTATAGCACATTATGTACTTTAGAATGTTGCTAATTATCTTTTCAACTCATTTCAAGAATCTTTTTTAAATATTTCCCAAATTTATTATGTTGCAAAATTGTATTGTAATTTGTATGGCAAATAAGGTGAAGAAATTAACAACGCACCAGGACAGAAGTAGCTATCAGGCACCTTCTCAAAAGGGGTTCTGTCATTGTAGATATACCTGCATCAAACCAATGTATGATTAAGTCACAAATTTACTAGCATAGTATATCCATATATATATATATATATATATATATATATTATATATAGAGAGAGAGAGGTCAAGAGAGAGAGAAATAGATTACCCACAATCACGGCAAATATAGGCTTGCTTGGAAGCGACACGCATAGAATATTTAGGTGCAGTAGCAGGAACAGTTGACACTTGAGCCGGCATCAATAAATGGAGAGATGGAGTAAAGAAGGATGACTTGAGAGCAAACCTGTCGGAGGGCCGCCGTAAGCCGACATTTCCCGGCGGCGATGGTGGTGCAATAATGGACTTGGCGCCGTGAAGACTGGCGGTGGGTGCCAAGGCCATTATTTCTATCTATGCTATTTTGCTGGAAATGATGTATTTTTGGGTTAAGTTTGGAAAGTGAAGAAAGAAGTGGAGAGGAGAGATAAGAGAATAGTGTATGTAATTGGCTGTATTGTATAGAGTTAACAAGCTGTTTGTGTGTTCGCGTGGCTCACATACTTCCCCAGAAAACTCATCCCCACTTTCTAGACCTTTCTTATCTTTCTTTCTCTACAACTTTTTTTATGCCACGTTGACATAATTTCTCTTTTCTTTTTGTTCAATACAAATTTCGTTTCATAAGTTAGTTCAAGTTCAATTTCAACATAATTATTTACGGGCATACCATGTTTAATTTTACTAGTGTTAATAAATCTCAATGTTAGTCGCATATGAAATTTTCGTAAAAGAGTGATGAATTCCATTAGGGAACGATGATGACATTCAACCTATTTATTTGAAAACTTTTATCAAACATATTTGCAGGCCACTCAATATCTTTAAATTCTTTGAAAACAAATCGACTTGAAAGAGAATATGTTTGGTTGAAAAACTACCTAATGTTTAGTTGACCATTAGAAACCATAAATTTCGTGTTTTATCTTCAAAATTATGTCTCCCGATGTTGACACGGTTTGTGACATTCATTAGGTAATTTAATTGAAAAACAACCTAAACATTCAACCTATGTCCATATCTTATATCCTACATACTAGTGACTGCCCATTTTCTTCTACTGCCAACTATTTGATTCAATGACATCGGTTGTCACTTATTAGTGAGGTATAATGTTCAATCCTCACCCATTTGGTGGTTGCAGACAAAAATAAAATGACTACTATAGTCCACTTATCCACGTCACTTTGTACATATAAAATTCAGAATTCCCCATGGTGAATACAACTAACGCACAAAAGTTACACTCAAAGAACATTAAGTTGCTGAACACAACAATGAAATATCAAGCAATCAATTCCTCTTGCTAACAAAACTCTCAAGTGTCATGATAGCTTGGTGAACAAAAACACTTGTTAAGTATTGATCACAATCTCGAATGTCCAACTACAACAACCCCTAATGCTGCAAACGTGAATTGAACTTGCACGTGGTAAATTTACACTTCAGACGATCATCAATACCTTTCAGTAGATTCGAGCATTCTAACTAGGAGTAACCTACCACGGTTTAAGGTCACCCACGGGGCCGGCAGTCCAGTTCAAGATCTTCTCACCTGGTTTCAAGTACACACTCTCATCATGGGGCAACTTACGAGCAAGCCCGTTCAAAATCTGATGAAATGCATCCCTTTCCTGAGCGGGCTGTGGAAATAACATCGCCTGTTTCATCGAAGGGTTGGCCAGTAATCTCTGCTTCCTTAATATTTCATCAATTGGAATAGAGGTAAGAATGGTATCCAGCTTAGGAACATCTTTTTCTGCTACAAAAACACCGATATCTTCCCATGGAATTGCATCAGCAAATGGTAAGACAATGTCATCAGCTATAATAACAGGAATACAGCCAAATATGACGGCTTCGACCAGCCTGGGACTCCATGGGGCCCATCCAAGTGGACATAAACAAAAAACAGCTCTTTGCATGTCTTCGTAGTAGGTGGTTGGATGCTCTGTTGATATATCAAATAAAGGGTTGTCCTTAAAGTTCTCCCACACTGATGCTCGTGCACCTCTGCAATGTTCGAACAGATGTTAGAATTGGCATCATTTCCAGGTTTTTAATATTAGCTGTTAAAATTCTCATTCATTTTCCAAAGGGATAATAATTACATGTGCACCCCTCACTTATTGGGTAATTACCACAAGGCCCATGAGCTTCTGCAAATTACCAAGACACCTCATGCTGACAACTTGGAAAACAGGGGATGAATTTGTAATCTTAGGCTCCTATTACTGATAGGGGTGAAATAAAAAAAAATTTATGGTAATTTCATAAACATCAAGGTGTTTTTCATAATTAGGGTCTCACGTAGGAGTTATCCATGTAATATATCCTTTTTTCAGATAGGAAGTATTGGAATGAAATATAGACAATACTACAATACATTCTTTCTCTTGTTTTCTTAGAGGAGAAAGGACATGACATTTTTTTTTGATAAGAGAAAGGACATGACATTAATCTGCTTAATTATTTTTGCAAGCATTGGATGAAGGGCAATTTTGGAAGAAAATAACATATCTTTGACTTTTCTTAATTCTTAGAAAGAGTCGAATAGGACACCCTTTATCAGATGAGAGAGTATTTATTTTGAAGAGGGAAGCATAAAATATCAACATGATATAGGTCAATAAGAAATACCTTGCATAATAACCACCTTCTGGGTCGTTTCCCACATCGTAAAATAAACCTCGGAAGTAAACAAAGATGGAACGAGGAGTGCTAGGAGGAATTAGATGGGCCTGCATTTTCTGTGGAGGAGCATATGGAGGAATTATGATCGAGCCATCCTTTAAGCAAACATGGTTTTGTTGTCCAAAAGTTTGAACCAATGTAGCTCGCTGGAGCATTGGAAGGATTCCTCTCTCAATAGCTTTCTCTTCCTGCATTAGTATGGTACGTTAGTTAACTTCATACTCCCTCCATTCCAATTCTATGAGTACAATTTGAACCTGTACGGGATTTTAGATCAAATTGAAAAAGTCTATGCCTTTCACATTATCACCCTTAAAAATAGTGGTTGACAGTTAGTGAGTCTCATCATTCTTCTAAGGGAGAGGTTCTATTTGGGAAAGTTTGCATTTCAGTTTGGAATCTTGTTTTGGGATGTACCAAAACAAAAACAGGAGCAAAATTTTGGGACACAGGAAGTATTTGCAACATTAACACTTTGTTTCGCTAGATAAAATGAAAAGGAAAAGACTAATACTAATTTGAGAAAATACCTTTTCCTCACCATTTAGTGAGAAAAATAATAGAAAACAAAGAACCTCTCACTCCACACATCCAACTTCTATCTTTCTCAATGTAATTTATTATCTTTTAATGACATTCGCAAATTTTTTTTTTAAGGAAACATTTAAAATCAAATAATAGTATGGTTTCATAGTTATTTCTTTCTTCTTTTGTCATTTTCTTTGGAGTTTTCAATAAGTTTTCTCTAACAACCAAACAAACTTCAAAATTTAGATCTTTTTTTCTTTTCCAAGCATTTTCTTTTATTCACCAAAATCCTTGAACCAAATAGAGTGTAAGAATATATACTTGCTGAAGGTTATGCATCATCCATACACATAATCGCAGTTCTATTTTTCAATGTTGAGGTATCTTCAATGTTGAGGAATAGACAAAGAAATTCAAAATTGATTGAAAATGTAGAAAGAAAATGAAACTTCTTACTAGATAGTGGAAGCAAGCGGCAAAATCATGCGGGACTATAAAGAAGTGATCAGCCCCCTCGGTCCTGTTCCAGTAAGGCCAGTTGGAAGAAATTAGCTGTATAGCACTCCTCATCATACGTGGTGATTTGAATGGTAAAGGGAGACCATTAGGTGTAAGGTCACATGTTGTATATACGGGTGTATAAAACCAGTCTGCTTCTTCAGGGTTAAGCGTACGAACAGGGCTCGACATCAGGAACCGGTGCATGAAAATCTCTGCTGCAAACATATGAGTGAGGCATCTCGGGTCCTTCTGTAAAATCTTTTTGTTGTATTTGCTTGGAAGCTCATAAACGAAAACTTTTAACCTTCCAACTGGATTATCTTCCAAGACATCACCAGCGCTACCTAAAATTTCACAGTGCAACTTTTATAAAGGAACATATACTTCTGAATTTAACATAGGCTCTGTTTGTTTATGTTTTTGAGATGAAATTCTGAAAATTTCTCGGGGAATGCGTACTACATGGATTCGTGTGAGAATTGATGTGATGTGTGTTGTGTTTGTTTATGTTTTTAAATAGTGGTTGAGATTTGTAAAATATGAGTTAAATAATTGAGTTAGTTATTTGTGTAATGATTATGTGAATAAATAAATAAGAGAATAAGATAGATAGATATATAAAGTTAATTTAATATTAATATATTTTGAAATTTGAGATTTGAAATTTGAAATTTATTATTAATATATAGTAAAAGTGGACGATTGAATAGAAAAATAATGATTGGAGAAAATGATGTTGATTGATAAATATGTGAAATGAATGATATAGTGAGTGGAATTGAAAAGGTTAAGTAGAATTTAAATGAAAATGGTTTGTGTTATGGATTTTTAGAATTTTGTGATTCAAAATATTGAAAATGGAATTTGAAAACATAAACAAACAAGGCCATAACTTCTCGAGGCAAGTGAGACATCATCAAATTGATTAAGAAGATAGAAGCTTTCAGAAAATTAAAAATTAAACTATTCAAACATTTTAAATAATAGCTTCAATCAATTATAAAAGCAGGGGGTTCGTCCTGTCCTATGCCAACAGTATGCTGCATCTTTTCTGTTAAGGAATTTACAGTTCAGTTTAGTAACAATTACAAGTATACTTTCATATGCATATGCAACATAACAATAATGATTGATTGAATTATTAATTAATTATTGAAATAAATATACATTTAAATAAATAAATAAATAAAAATGATGCTCTGAAATGCACTTTTAATCTTAACTCTTATTGAAAATGGTCCTCATGTTTTCTTTCTCACTCTATGATCCCGCTGCTCAAAATAACTACCTAAGCGAGTTCTACTGTTCAGTATCAGGTGAAGCAAAGGGGGTTGTAAGATTAGTAGTGCAGGAACGTATATCACATTTGTAAGCTTTACATTTCAACCACTTAAAACAACATGGTCTTAGAGACCTTGATACGTACTCACAATAAGGAAAAAGGAATGGACAGAAAGAGGAGGTATATATGATCCATTCGTTTATAGTTGAAAATGTAACGTTTTAATACATAATAATATTTTCTTTTCCATTTTACCAGGGAAAGAAACAGGGAGTACAATGCAAGACCAGCCAATCAAATTTAGTAGGAAAACAGCTCATAACGCCTCCAAGGTTTGCACAGAGTGAATATAGGTTGCACCTCTTTTCATGCAATGTTGTACAAAAGAAAAGGAACTCCATGTAAAGGCTCCGTCGGAGCTATTTCCAAAACTAAGAATGAGCTCTTTCAGACACTCCTTTATGTTGTTTTCATCATCCTTCTAGACAAATTTCTCCTCATCCTATTGCTATCATCAGTTGGGTTCACTTATAATAGACACCTATAGTTAGGTATGTAACCGGATTGAGTCGAGATGACAGGTTGTTGTCGAGCTCGAGTAGTTTGACTTTTATGCACATATTTTATCTTTTTTTACTAATAGAGCCGAGCTTGTTTGAATTATTATCAAGAGTCAAAATTTGTGTTTGAGCTTGGTTTGATTGTTAACGAGCATAAATAAATTTTAATCGAGCTGAACAAGAGTCAAACTCGAATAGTTTGACTTTTATGGACATATTTTATAATTTTTTAGTAATTGAGCTGAAATAGAGCTGAGCTTCAAAACTTATCAAACAAAAAAGAGGTATTCAAGCTTGGTTTATTATCAAGTTCATATGAGTTTTTAACTATTGATCTCGAGCGGAGTATCAATTAGCTTAATTCATTTATCTGTCCTACCTATAGTCTACATGTGAACGTGAATGGCATTACTACCATCTCCTTTGTTTCATAATAAAAGTTTTTCTTTCTTATCCGGATAGTACTGAATAATGTCTACTTCTAGAAAAGCTTTTTCTGTGCGCCATCAATATAGCACATCTAAAGTGACATATGAATAAGATAAGTACTTCAGAAAACAGACAAAAGTACTTGTGACCCTTCTTTATTTCCTACTTGTCTCAAGCTCAAGCTCATTATTTTCCAACTTACAACTACACAACACAATCCCCCCCCCCCCCCCCCCCCCCCAAAAAAAAAAAAAGGGAAAAGAAAAATAGACATTCGTCTTTACAGCAAAACAATTATTACTAGTGCTGAAAGCCGTCCAGAGGCTTATCCCTGTAATTTGGCAATCATATAAGGTACACGATAAAACAAAGAACAAATACCAATCCATTTTTCTGTATGAGATAGAAGTTAACTAGTTTCCTATACCCGAAATCAAAACCCAAGTTATGCGTCCAGAACACTAGTTCTCCCTAATTTTTTTTTTTTGGGTAAAAATCCCATTTGATTGAAATACAGGACTTGCATTTACATTATTTGGTTCAAGTATCTAGAGACATAAACCACTTAAAACTAAATGGCATCACTTAGTACCTCAATCAGCATAATACATCCACAATGTAGCATCATGTATGACTACTGAAACCAGTTTCAGAGTTCGCCGGTCCTTCCTACATGAATTTTGGAAGCATAAACTACATAATAATCAGACTAGAAGCAAGAAAATAGATGTCACAGTCTACCGAACCAAAGAACCAGCTATTCATGCTTTTAATAACTCTCCACCATTTGGCCTGCGACTAATTTGTTCCTCAATTGTGCAAATGAAGTGGCAAGTAACTAGTGGTGGGTTTCTTGCAATAAAATTAAAGAAAAAAACCTTTGAGAGGCCAATCTTTCTTACTCCTAGCAATGTTTTTAACCCATGATTTATAAGAATACACAGAGCCATTGAACTAAAGAGCACGAAGCATTGACGCTCTCAACGAGTTCCAAAGCAAACTCCCAGATTATACTACTATCGAAACCAAGGAAATTATATTTTCAAATCTAAGAAATAAGCAGTATTCTCAATGAATTTCATTAATAAAAGCATGTACAAATAATGCTAGAACTTGCCAGAGGTACACTCAAGTCGAGTAAAAACTTGTAGCTAGCTCACTCTCGCTTATCAGATTACAGCAACTGAAATGTTCTTCTATTTTTCGGTTTTGTAGCAACGGAGACGGATTAAAACTTCATCATATTGAGAATTGGATTGAATTTTCAGATACAACACCAAATTCTTAAAGTTTCTTCCGGAACCAGCTGAATCTCATAGCATACATACAGACCTAATCCGAATAGAACCCTAACTTGCATTTCTAAGTCAAAACTGAAAAGTAGATTTCAATTTCAACACTAAATCTTGATTTATCAGGCGCCATTAAAATTTCAGCCGAAGTAACAAATAGTTAGGAAATTCAACCAGTTGAGATGCACAAAAATAAAAATAAAACAGAAATCAGAGATACATGCATACATATATATATTGAGAAAAACACAGATTCGTACCCGAGATTCTCTCAGTTTGTTGAGTTCTATGGAACTTGAAAGCTTCAATTCTCGAACAAAACGCAAAATAAAGAAGCAGAGCAAAACACCAACTCCGATTCCTCATTTAATTTCCACACTTCGAGCAACGAAATCCAAATCGACAACTTCCAAATACTTGATTACAAAAATTATGACTCAACAAACGAATGTGGAAACTTATATTTACTTAATAACTGCTAAAGATAGGAGAGATGAATAATTGATACTTGTTGGAGTGTCGCTGTCGTCGCTACATACAGTAGTTGCAAGAAAGACTTTACTTGCAAAGACGATGAAATCTGAATATATATATATATATACTGTTTTAGAGTATGAAAAATGTTTTGAAAAATGTTTTGAAAAAGGAAATTAAGAGGGGTATGGGAAAAATTTAATTGCTTGAAGAAACAGGGAAAGCTCCAGAAGTGGAAGAAGAGGAAGGTGGTCTGGTTTGGTCTAGTTTAGCTGTCAAGTGGCTGTTAACAATAAATAACTATATTATTTTTTTTTCAGGTAAATATTTATTCAAAATAATGTTATTACTCAATTAGTATTATTAGTTTTTAAATTCCAGACAAAAGGGATATCTGACCCGACAAATTCGAGCAGATAAATTTTTATTATAGGTCACACGAAACCTATAAAATTTCAAATAAGGAAAAAAAATTATAACTTATGACGATTTGGAATTAAACTCACGCACGAAAGTGAAAACTTTATACATCTAACAAGCCTCGGGTGAATTAGTAATATTATTCATATAGTAATTAGTATAGCACTATGTATTCTCTATTTATCTCTCAGCCATAGATCCGTCGGTGACCATTTTGGACGCTCTATTTGAATTTGCAAAAGAGTGAAAGACACAAACTAGTCATACATGCTCAACTTTAAAAAACAAGCAAAGTACATTTACATCCCTGGTTAGAAGCTGGATTAGGTTAGGCCCAATACAAAACTCATATGCAGACGCAAAAAATAAGCAACCTAAATTTAATAACAACCGGTCGTTTTGGCACTTGATGCGTGTTTAGTAAATGAAAAAAAATAGAAAGTGGTAAATTTATTTTTATCTAGTATACATGTTTTTTTATTGAATTTGTGAGAAACATATATATTTACTTATGATTTTATGTGATATCTTGTAAATAATTAGAAATTAATTGGAAAGAGAGTATTAGATATTTTGGGAGAGAAGAAAATGAGAAAGGAAGCTGTTAAAGGCACTTCAGTTATTGTTATTGGCACTACAACTTTTATTTTATTTTGTTATAAAGACAAAAAAGCCTTCATTGTCTAAAATAAGAAAGTTCTTGAAGACAATTTATTTTTTCTTGTTAAATATATCTAGTGTAAACATGTTAAAGTCAATTTAGCCCACAATATCTAGTAACACGATTAGATATAATATGAAGAATGTTATTGACATTTACATTATGACCTCACAAAGAAAAAAAACTTGTCCTACAATACTCAGGAAAAAATGATTGAAATAAAATAAAAATTTATTTTCCATATTTACATCATTACCTGACAAATCTGAAATGATTGTATTCATTATCATCCATTGTAATTGAAAATTCTACAAATCACGTATGAACACACATATATAATATTGCAAATGGTATTTTTTTTTTTTTGGTAAAAATCAACTCATTTTTGAGAAAATTAATATCTTAAATTATTTTAGAAAGAAATAATCCAGCAAGCAAAATATTGAACAAAAGCCCTAACTTTTGTTTGCAAGAGTAAACATTATTTAAAATGCAAATAAAAATGAGTGAAAAAATAAAATTACCACTTGTATTATTAATGGACTTATTAGTACTTGATAATATTCTAATATTTCCTCAAAACTTTTAGTATTTACAAGCTAGGAAAATTTCATTTTTCATCCCCCACTTACACACCAAAATCGATTTTGGTCTTCTAGATTTTGAATTCATCCAATTGTCCCCTAAACTATCTTGATTTCATCGATTTTGGTCCCTCTGTTAAATTCTCCATCTAATAGTTAACAGATGGTCAATTTTCCCTCCAAACATGACGATTTTGGCGCTAAAAACATGGATGAATCCGTCCAATAGTTAACGGAGGGTCAATTTTATCTCCAATCATGACGATTTTAGCGCTAAAAACATGGATTTCAGCCATTTTTCTTTTATATCAAATATCACATCCACAAAATTCCATCTTCTCCAACACTAGAGTATCCTAAATTGAATATGAACACTATTCTGCTTGTTTTTGTTGGCGGGTGGGTGGCGAAAAAAGTATCCTAAACCATATTCGACTCTTCGCCAAGAAATTCCAAAACATTCTTCCACACTAAATTCGTTCAATCCGCCATTCCTTTCCGAAATTAGAGCTTAAATAATTTCACATCATAAACCCTTACCCAAATTTAAAAAAAGGGATAATTGCATATCATACCTCTGTGATACACGAAACTTGCACAAATCCCCTGTGTTAAAAAAATAGCTTGAAATGCCCCTATGTTATTTTTAATTTGCAAAAATTGCCCAAACCTGCTTCAAATACACTGCGCGTGAATTCTACCTTCCACGAATTTCTAACAGATTGGGGGTTTCGTGCAGGGTTTTGATAATCATAGGGGCAGTACAAACTATATTTTTAACATAGGGGGAATGTTTGCAAGTTTTGTATTTCACAGAGGTACGAAATTTAATTTCACCTTCAATAAATAATCCCTTGAAGACCCATATTTCAAGTGCTCCCAATTTTTCAAAACCCTAGTTCTTTGATTTTACACAAATTGTTAAGGTCAAACCCTAAATCCGTCAACATCACTTGAAGATAAGAACAAAATGACCATATGTTGAGCTCAAAGACACGATTTAAAAGAACCGGAATTTGAGAATAAAGATGATGAGTACCTTATTTTTTGTGTTTAGGTTGCTCTTGTGTTGGAGAAGGTGCTCTTGTGTTGGACAAGATGAAATTTTCGGGGGGTAAAATCTGATATTAAAGAAAAATAGCTAAAATTTGTTTTTGAGCCAAAATCGTAATTTTTGGAGGAAAATCCTCCGTTAACTATTGGACGGAAGAGTTAACGGAGGGACCAAAATCGATGAAATCAAGATAGTTGGGACCAAAATTGAATTTCATGTATACGTGGGGGACAAAAATTGAAATTATCCCTTTACAAGCTTTAATATTTCATCCAACTCCAAATTATTTTCATTGCTTCGATAGTCCATTGATAAAATTTTAATTTTAATTTTAATTTTTTACAATACAATTTTAATTAATTTAATTTCAAAAGCAACTAAGAACCAAAATATATGCAACAACTAGTGAAAGAATAATTTATCTTAAAAAGTTAGAGAAAAAAAAACTATTTCTCTACAAAAAGTTTGAAGGGCTTTGTGTTTTCTTTTGGACAAAGCTTTTCAAGGTTCAATATTTTATATTTTAGATTCCATGTGTACTTCTAATAGTATAAGATGCAACTGTGTCTTGCATTAATTTATATTATTTTGACATTATAATTTTGTCCGTTTGAAAAAATGAAATAGAATATGAAGTGTCAATAACAAAAGTTGAAGTGCTTATTACAACTCCCAATGAAAAAATATGACATGAGACTCATGATAGAGAAAAGAAATGGAGAAGTGAGGGACGGGTGATTGAAAGAGGAAATAGAGAAAAGTAAACAAAAATTACCTCAAAGTTATTTCTTAGTCGAGGGTAATATAGTTGTTGATTGCAAAACACACCAAAAGTAGCTATTTTAGATTGTTGGTGGTTTATAAAAGAGTATAGATTATATGAACTTCACACCAAGTCCCAAACATAATATGAAGGAAAATATTGTAATGTGATAATTGAAAATTCTCCCTTAACGTCCTAATCATATATATTTGTCACACATTTGTCTATAGTAAAAAGTATTACATAATCATATTACAAAAAATTTGAATAAAAGTGTATAATTACATTAGGATTATATAATAAAAGTACATATGCAATTGCGTGAGGACTCTACAAAGAAATTATATATAAAGGACTACCGATAGAGGAATTATATATAGACAATAATCAAATGTAAAATTATATATAATATTATTATTTATTCATCAAAAGAAAGGACGGATGTAAAAGAAAGCTTAATTTGCTCTCGTTCTTTTTTTCCCTTCTTCAAATTCCTCCGTAAATGGGCAAAACTTCAAAACAGAAAATGTGGACTTATCATTAACCATTAGGTAGGAGACCAATATGTGACGATATCTAATGGGTGGAAGTAGGTTATAAAAGATTATTATCTAAAACAAATGCACAAAAATTGATCAATAAATTAGTTGGGGAAAACTTCAAAACAGAAAATGTGGACTTATCATTAACCATTAGGTAGGAGACCAATATGTCACGATATCTAATGGGTGGAAATAGGTTATAAAAGATTATTGTCTAAAACAAATGCACAAAAATTGATCAATAAATTAGCTAAAAAGTAACGTTAGTAGACTTGACACAACACATGTATGCAAATTCTATTGTCCTCCGTCAAAATTAAAATTAGGTCATTCACTTCATTATTTATATGTTAATTTTTAATTATTATATAGATCGATATTGATTTATTAAGAAAATTGAGTATCATATAAAGTTATATTAAATATATATAAATATATATATACCTTATCTGTACGTTAATATTTATATAAAGCATACTGTACATATATAATGATATATTTTTGGATATTTCGAATCACTTACTACAATTTGTATGTCATGTTGCGTTTCATCAAACAGATATGCAAGCAAGTGTCATTCCTTCATGTGTCTATAATTTAAGACAAAAAATGTAAACATGTGACATTCATATGTGAATCAGAATAAATGGCCCAACTCGATTTTTTGAAATGTGTTTATGCTGACTTTTTTGTGACATTATTTTAATAATACACATTGTTTTAATCTTTTATTCTCTTTAGGAATTAACTTAATTTGCACATTTTGTTAATTAAACATCCATTAACTGTGAAGCCCCGTTGCTGAACTGTGTCCCACATGGGAACAATCAAAGAAAATGAAATTGTTTGTGTAGAATAGTCCAAGAACTCAAGCGTAACAATAAATATTCATTTTGAATCGTGATTTAAATGCTTAACTCCAGGTTACGTTCACAGGGTTCGGAGGCATCATTCTTTTACTTGGTAACTCTTATTTCTTAAGAGCTTCGGGTCCTGTCACAATCACTTTTATCCCTGTGTTCAATTTGTCTTCAATTCGTCCAGGCAATCTTATGATCATTTTGAGATTTTAAGCTACCAAAACTCTTAAGAATGCTCCAACCAATTGCATTTACTAAAAACAACCATAATCGTAGCTCCATCATTCTTCAACTAAAATGTGTTGGCATTTGTTGTCACCATCATTCTTTCACTTGGTAGAACGTAATCGAGGGCTAATCACACGTCCAATGGTAGTACTTCTAGAGGTTCAATCACTTCATGCCGACCATCACCCAACACAAGGGTTTATGATGCCAAATATTTAAGAATAAAACGGTATGATACTTTTAATAACTTAAATTTATTTTGATTGGTGTTTTCCTGATTTATTGTATTCAAATATTTTAAATATTCATTTGATCAATTATAATCTTGCATTGATTTCAAAAAATCTTAATATATTTTACCAAATTCATTTATAAAAATAAATCATCCGTGTTAGTTGACAAATATTTATTTGAAATATGACTAGCGTCCATTTAGGGGAAAAAAATGCTAGTTCCATGACACAATTATATCAAGAGCCACGTTTAAAAAATGAAAGAAAAAAAAGATTCTCTTTTATATTATTATATTCTATAATGGATATTCACTTTTACATGCAACATAAGTATTTTTACTTCTCCTATATTTTTAAGAATAAAATTAAATCTATTATTAAAAAAGATATATTTGATAGTAGCGAATCAAACAAAAGCGAAAACAAGAGGATTACATAGAAATCTAATTTATGAGTCATAATGATGAGAAATTACAAATACATAAATAAGTCAATGAAAGGAAAAAATAAGAGAGTGCTTCATCCTTAAAAATTAAACAAGAGAACAAACAGATAAAATATAAATTCACATAAGAATTTATTTATTTGCATTTATATAGGTTCCATTTTTTTATTAACTTAGTCTTCTATATATGTGTTGCTTCTGTATTTCATGTCAATCAATATTTAATTTTTCAAATAATTATCGCTTATTGAACAATACTTCACTTAGTTAGATTATTATTTTAAATATGTAACATTTTTAAATCGAACTTTTATTTATATATATATATGAACTATTTAACAAGTGCACATGATTCATGTGCAACGCACGTGTTAATTTACTAGTGCGTTAAAATGTCATCGACATAAGTCAATTATAGGATTTTTTAAATAAATAATATAGTTTTTAATATTATTTATATAATACAAAAAAAAAATCAAAAACTAGTAGAACTCGCCTTTGGGAAGGCGTGTCCACCTGAGGTACACCTTTCCCAAAGGCGTACCCATTTATTTTTATTTTTGTTTTGCTGCTGGGGTACGACTTTACCAAATACGTACCCAAAAATTTTTCTTCTTTCTTTATTGCATGACTGGGTACGCCTTTGTGAAAGGTGTAATTGGTCATGCATCAGTCAACGGTAACATTTAATGTTACCGTTGGCTGCTGCTCTTACGCCTCCCTTCTCCCTTGCTCTTACACTTTCTCTCCCAACTCCCCCTGCTCTCACAGTCCCCCCCCCCCCCCCCCCTCATCCTCTCCCTCTCCTCCATTTTTCTTTAACAAAAATTCACAAATGCTCCTTTCTTCCTAATTTCTTCTCATTTCTTCCTAGTTTCTCCTCTTTTTTTATAATTTTGAGGTAATTATCTGTTTTAATTTAATTTTGAATGCTTATGAATTTAACTTAGTGTTAATTTTTGAATTTAGATATAATTTTTATGGTTTATTTAGAATTTGTGGTTGTTGTAATGTTTAGTGATTATGTAATTATTTTCAAATTTTCGGGTAGAAGTTAGAATTTTAGGGTTTATTTTCTAATTTTTGGGTAGAAGGTAGAATTTTAGGTATTATGTTCGAATTTTAGGGTATACTTTAGTAGAATTTTGATGAGGGGCTTGCGCTCTCGACAATTTGGGGTATTATTTTTGAATTTTTATAGTAGAATTTTAGTTAAAATTTTGAGTTAAAAACTTTGATCATGATATAATTTTAGGGTAGAATTTTGAATTTTTATGTTTTGTTTTTAGGTATAATTTTGAATTTAGTGTTAATAATTATTGATTTTTAGACAATTTTTTATGTATTAGTTTTATTTTTTTGGTATAATATTTAGGTACTAGTTCGAATTTGTTTGATATACTTGTCGCTAGAATTCCAAATTTGTATGTATAAGTTTTAGTTATAATTTCGTATTTATTGTTAATTCTTGAATTGTGATATAATGTTTAGGTATTAGTTCGAATTTTTCGGTAAAACTTTTAGCCATAATTTTGAATTTTAGCTATAATTTCAAATTTAGTGTTAAGTCTTGAATTTTGAAATTACTTTTAGGGTTTATTTGTACTTTTTATTATTTAGAATTTCCGGTTGTTGTTTAATTTAGTATAAATTCGAATTTATTATTGTTTTGGTTTGAATTTGATATAATTTTAGGGTTTATTTATAAATTTTAGGGACTATTTAGTTTTTTATGTACAATTTTGAGACAATATTTTAGGTATTATATCGAATTTTTTGGTATAATTTTAACTAGATTTTTTAATTTTAGGTATAATTTTGAATTTAGTTAATTATTGAACTTTGATATAATTTTAGACAGATTTGTAGGTATTCCTTCGAATTTTTGGTATAACATTAAGCTATAATTTTGAATTTTTATGTCTAATTTTAGGCATAATCTACAATTTATGTGTTGATTATTGAACTTTGATATAATTTGAGTACAAATTTGAATTTTAGTGTTTAGAATAGTGGATAATAATCTAATTAATTAATTGTATTCTAATAATACTTGCTATATTTTATAAATGCAGAATGGAAAATTTGTACAATAGTTAGATATATGGGCCCGTAGATCCTAGTATGTTGATGGATCAGTCAAGCCATAGATCTGAGTTAGTATTTTTAGGGGATAGTAGTGAATTGCGATCTAGACGAGCGAACTTTAATTATTTTAAAATGGACAAACATCATGTTCCACATGCTCGAGTCCTACAAAAACTCCATCAAATGGGGTTTTCTCGCATTTACTAGTTAGGCAAGTTAGGCAAGTTTAGAAATGATTTGGGACCTGTGAATGCACTCATTGAGAGGTGGCACCCGGAGGCGAACACATTTCACCTCAGAAGTGGAGAGGCTACTATTACTCTCCAGGACGCAGCAATACTATGGGGTCTACCAGTCGATGGTAGGGCTTTAGTTATTCATCATGAGTTTCATGGATTTACAGATTATACAGCCTTGGTTCACGAGCTTTAGGTTTCCAAATTCAACAGTGATTTATTAGAAACGGGTATCCGGTTAAAAGTGAAAAAGATATGTGAATACGTGCAATTAGACGTGGCAGAAGTCACAGACAAGTCTACTGAACATATGGATGATCAAATAACAAGATATTGGGCTTTTATGTTGCTTGGCGTCATGTTACCTAACACCAACAGAGATGTCGTTTCGATATTGTGGTTGAAGTTGTTAGAAAATATTAACGAAGTCAACACATATAGTTGGGGGAGTGGTGTCTGAACGTTTTTGTACCATCAGCTGTATCATGCCTCCCTAAGGACTTTGAAACAAGTGTGTGGTCCATTACCATTGTTACAGGTATAATTTATTATTTTTTTGTTGTTATATCTTTCGCTAAAATTGTTGTTATATCTTTCGCTAAAATATTCAATGTTTAATAACTTAATGTATTTATGTTTAACAGTTGTAGACATAATGGTCACAGATAACAATTGTGAGGCCAAGCTGGGTTCCACGTCCAATGACAGAAATTGATACAAATAACATTGCACGAGCTCCTTATGGTGCACAGTAATTTATCTAACTAGGATTTTTAATTCAGAAGAACCCATTATTTTTTTATTTTATTTGCATTATTGATGTTGTAGATGGCATCGATCGGTTAAATATAAAAACACAACGTCAGGCATTTTAGAGACAGCTAGTGAAGCATTATATCAGATGACCTATCATCATGTGAGTAAAAGATTGTCTTCACGTCATTATGTTATGAAGTTATATAATACTCTTGTATTAAAAATATTGTTGTTCAAATTTCTTATTTCAGTTTGTTTGGAACATATACAACTTCGATGATCCCGACATTGCTAAATTACCACGTGAGTGTTACGCCCCTATTGTGTGGAAAGCATCAGTTCCAATGGTATTCTTTGCCACTATGGAGTATAATCGTTTAGAGCGTGTTCTTAAACAGTTTGAATTCTTGCAAACAATTTCATTCTTATTTACATGCCCACAGTTCACGAGGGTGGACCATGATGGGAGGAAAAATGAGGATTGGTCCATTTTTAATAGGATCTTCATCGACTAATGGAATGACCGATTACACCATGTTGTGGGAGAAGAAATGGATACATGCACAACACAGGGATACAACTAGTGGTATGACAGAATCACACGTCGTTCCACTTCGAAGGAGTTGGATAGGTTGAATGTCGGCTTCCAAATCCTCTATTACATAATGTGGTTAGTATATATAATTGTTCTTTCATTACATTACATATAAGTTTTACTTTGTCTTATGCTTTTGTTTATCTTTTACAGAAGTATCGAAAGAGACTTTGAGGATGTAGAGGATTTAGAGGATGGGGAAGAACTTAGACAGCGTCACTCATGTCCGCGTGTGGGCGAATCTTCGACTAAAGTTTCTCTCGCCACTTTTGGACCATCGACTTTGACGTTTGGTGATCCCTCTGCTACTGGAGATTACTATCCCTAGATGATCTATCCAAAACCCGAGCCAAAGTATCAATACACATTTCAATATATCTTCAGCATAGGCAATGCCCTCTAATTTGTGGCATCAATTTATGGATCCTCACACGGATCTGAGTCTGGACATGTCGCATATTCCACCTCCCATAACCAGAAATCCACCTCCAGTCTCTTTATAGTTTGACACATCCCCAGTTGCGTTAAACTTTAATATGAAAAGAACGGAAGAAGAAATACAGGGACTTAGATGGTCTACGAGGATGGGCCGCCCTCCATCTTGTGGAACGGGGGGACATCGCGGTCAGCGGCCCCATGGATAGTGTTTTTAATTTGTAGTTTATATTTTTTGCTATTTTTTTTATTTGTAATGCTTGACAATGTGATATTTATATTATTGACGTAATTGTTCAATTGAAAGGCCGAAAAAAAGACTTGAATGAGGAATAATAACATAGATAAACTAACTATATAAAACAAATTAACACCAATCTAGTTAATATATTCATCAAACATCTCAGTATTTGATCGATACTTAAGACCTACATTGAGCTCCCACCTAGCTCTTGCTTCTTGCACAAAACCAGATAATGCGTACTCTCTACATATTTCTTGGAAATTAAGACGCGCCATATGCATAGCCATCCTATTATTCTCTTCACGTATCACATTGAGGGCCAATGTCTTTTCATGGTTTGTTATACGAGGCATGATGATAGCTCTTTATCTGGGGCAATGAATATGACGATCACAACAATCGGTAACAAGTCCGTTTTGTTCTTGGACACGAAACCTCCATTCATCTTCTATCATTTGTAAATACACTTTCGAATATCTTTGATTTGGATTTAGTGAGTAATAGTAGTCATCACCTAATTGCCAACTACGCCCCATAGCACGAAAAATATCACTAGGAGTGTGATGCAATTTCGGAGCTCTAAACGGCTCCATTTGTGTAAGGTTAACTTGATTCACAAACTCTCTTTACATATATACCTTAACCCTAATGAATCATCAATTCAATCACGTGGGCAGAGAAATTATATATGACAATAAATCGTCACAATCCATTTACAGTTACATAAACCCTAAAAAACAGAGACATGTGATGTTTCAGCCTCATCAAATCATTCATGTGAGTAGGGCAAACAAATTATGACAATGAATCATCATAATAAAGCGCAGTGTTTGGTAGGTATGAGTAAGTACGGTTGCCAGGTGCGCATGTACTGACGCGTCTGCGCATCTCAGTACCTAGGTGCGCCAGTAATGATGCCTAGGCACCAGGATTGGTGCGCCTGGGCGCCAAGATACGCAAGGCACCAGTACTGGCGCCAACTTGTGCACATCGGAGTGCCCGTCTTCGTCCCACCTCGCCCAATGAATCGTGATGTTTTAGGGAACTGCAGAGACGTGATGTTTCAGACGAATCAAATCGATCACGTGAGTAGGGTAGAGAAATTATGACAAAGAATCGTCACAATCCATCTACATTTACCTAAACGCTCAAAAACAGAGACATGTGATGTTTCAGACGCATCAAATCGATCACGTGAATAGAGCAGACTCATCAAATAAAAAACAAGACACGTGAATGATCAGTGACCAAGTCATAAATGTATAAATCAACAACACAAAGTCGTCATAGTACATAATTCTCAGATTCAAATGAAAATAGGAGGCAATCAAAACTCCAGAGGCCAAGGTACTTGGTTATTAAGAGAAAAAAATGATGAATACGAAGTAGTTCGCTTTGAAGACCCAACTGAGTATTATTGTGGACTCAGGAGGGAATGGTCTCATCGAATTATCGAATTCGAAGAGTTGGTGAATGATTTTCTAACACTTGGCGTTCGAATTCCACGGCGTCGATCAATACTGGTGCTGAGAAACAGTGTCGAAAATTGTAGGAAGTTTGTTTCCAGAATAAGAATCGAAAACGATATGATGCTTTTACATCGTTCTAGATATCACATGCTTCAACTAGCAGAAGAACTTGTGTTTGCAAGAAGCCAAAGACTCACACGTCGTGAAATTTGTAATGTTTTGATTCATCCCCAATATAAGTCAGACTATTACATGTCGGAAGAGGATGAATAAATTTAATTTATTTTTGACTTATTATGTTTTACGAGTTTTTTTTTTTTTTGTAAAAGTTACTACTCAAATGTGTCTTTTATACTTTATCGTATTTCTTCACCCAATTATCAAAATGAATCAATTCATGCAGCGTTACAAAAATCGAAGCCCAAAAATATACAAAAAAGGTAAAAAAATATCCCAAACTGACGAAAAAACATTTTTTTTGCAAAAAAAAAAATGTTCAAATGTGTCTTTTTTAACATGTCGTATTTTTTCACCCAAGTATAGAAATGAATCAGTTCTCACACCGTTAGAAACTTTGTAAGTCAATCTACAATTTTTGTGTTCAAGTCGAACCCGAAAATGTACAGAAAATGTCGAAAAATCATCCCGAACTGACAAAAAAATTTTTTTTTTTGCAAAAAAAACTGCTAATTTTGTTTTTAACATGTTGTATTTCTTTACCCTGGTACCGAAATAAACCAATTCTCGTACCGTTAGAAACTTGTGAGTCAATCCACAATTGATGTGTTCAGCAACAAGCCCAAAAATGCAGAGAAAATGACAAAAAATGAGCCCGAACTAAGAAAAAAAACTTTTTTTCCCTTCAAAAAAACATATACAATCAAAATACTCATAAAGTAGTAGAATTTAAACAACAAATACACAACATCAATGTCCAATTGTAACACTTATAACTATCAGTCCATCTCATTAGGAATCTGAGTACTCACATTTCTATCTAGACGTCGTTGTATCTTCAAATGAGGGTCGTGGACCATCTCAA
Organism: Buddleja alternifolia; assembly: GCA_019426215.1. NCBI lineage: Eukaryota > Viridiplantae > Streptophyta > Magnoliopsida > Lamiales > Scrophulariaceae > Buddleja > Buddleja alternifolia. The sequence goes on from CM033396.1 coordinate 32,100,369, forward strand.
AATTAAGTGCATCCCAAAAATGAGCTTCATACAAAGGATGGAATGTCCCTTTATATGTTTTCTGATACTCAACGACGCAGTAATAATTTTCAACCAACGAGACCGGCCTCCTTTCCAAATCTTTGCATAACGCAGTCACATGTGAGCACAGAACTTTGTATGTGGTTCATCTTCCACAAGAACAATATTTTCTATTGATGTCGACATCATACTTCAGACTACGATATCCAAGTTGCGCTTTCGTATTAACTTGGCCAGTTGGTCAAGATGACTAAAGTGTCTGACAATGTGTGTTGTGAATGCTTCCGCCGATGCCGAACACATATCATAGGCATATGTTGTCAACTCGGAAATTTCCCCCATTGTCAAAGTAGATTGCAATCTTTTATAAAAATAATCGACGCAATAATAAAATGTGTATTCCACAATAGCTGTGGGTGGTAGATGGCTAGCACCTTTCAACACACCATTTAATCTCTCTTCTATATTTGTTATCATAATGCCTTTGCGCACCCCTCCATCATGTGCAAGTGTCCATTTTTCACTGGGAATCCTGCTCAGATAAATGAAAGCTTCTTGATCCTTTTGTTGGATATCCTTCATGATTTTATCGAACTTTGAAATACTATGTGTCATACCTGCCTGATAACATAGAGTCTTCATAACTTTATTTGTGAAATGACTATTAAAGTTTGAAGCCACATGTCGTAGGCAATATCGATGAGCTCCTTGAGGATGGAAAAACATGGGTACACACTCAGATGCATACATAAGGCCTTTGTGACAATCAGAAATAAGGCACACACCTTCGTTCCTTCTAAGAAAATGTTTGGTCACCAATTTCAGAAACCACAACCATGAGTCATTCGACTCATTATCGACAATTGCAAATGCAAGAGGCAAAATCATATTATTTCCATCAAGAGTTGTTGTGATCAACAACTTAGCCTTGTAGCGTGCGTATAGATGTGTCCCATCAACACAATGACTCTCCGGTAATGTTTGAATCCATATATACATGGCTTGAACGCTCCGGTAGATGTGCCCGGATTTCACTTCTGGACAGCTCACAAGAACTTAGGTAACAATGGAATAGAATCCTCCCAAGTCGCGTATACAATCTCTATTGCACGTTGCAAGCTGTACCAAGCCTTGCCATACGAAATATTGCATGCCCATTTATCTGTTACTATTTATACTATTCGTGCACTCTTAATTGATGGATATTTTTGAACTTGTCCAAGAATTTCATTGGCGATCATATTCATGTCCAAATTATGGTGGTTTTTAGGCACAATTTCGAAGAGACATTCATGTGGCTCTCTATACTTTGATATTTTCCAATAATGTGCTTTCTTGCTAAAATAGCTCGAAGTTTAAAACGACACCCTTCTTTTCGTCTTTGTGTTTGCATTCCAAACAATAAGTTGTCGAGTTACTGATTATCACCTTAAACTCGTGTTTTTCATGCGATTTGTGGTAGTCTTTCACTGCTCTTTGCAAGTTTTCTTTGTTTTCAAATGTCAAGTCCAAACCAATATTACCTATATGATAATTGTAAGTCATATCACTTGCTTTACTTGGTTGATCTAATGAGTCTCTTTCTAATTCTTGATTTGATGTGGAGTAGAATTGGAGCACATGATGAAGTCATGGGTGATCCCTATTGGAGGAACATCTTACTCAGCATTTTCCTCATAAGTCGGTTTGTTGTTGAGTTGTTCATCGAAGTTGGGGTCTGAATGCGCATGGACCGAACAAGGAGAATGAACACTGTCGTTGTCATCCTTCGGAGTGATCGTTCTCAGGTGGTATCGAACTACTCACCCCTTCATGATGAGAAAAATGAGCATTGTAGTTGGCTTCCTCAAAATGCCCAAACTCATGATGACTGTGTGTTGAGAGACATCCGTGTACAAAAAATTGAAATCAAAATAAGATTCGTCATAATACATAATGATTGAATGCAAAGATAAAGAATAAGATAAAATAGGAATAAAAGATTATGCAAACGTGTAGACGATTCATTATTACCTCCATGTACATCAGGATTTGATTAACTCCCTGAACCATGAGTTGCCAAAGGAAAATTTGGTACATTTTGAACGCCTCCAAACGCATGACCCGATGTAAAACATCCTAAAAAGACAATCATGACAAAGAAAAACTAAAAGAAAAGGATACAAATAAAAATTCTTATAGAAAAATCTAGACAATTATAACATTTATTAAAAAATATGATGATACAAAGTAAAGCTAAAATAAAATTACCTGCATACGCATCTTGAATCAGATAACTATCGATACTTAAATGCGGTAGTATGAGTTGTGTACAAAATGGTAGGAATTGGTTTGGCTGACACGACGTCATTTGTGTTAACAACGAGGTGTAGTGACCTTGAGATTGTATTTGCTCTTTGTGGATATAAAGATTTATTGTACTAACACTAGTATCAGGATCCAAGAGAAACATCAAATCATTGCTCTCTGCCTAAGCAAATTCCCATCTTGAAATGAGTATTTTGAAGATACTTTCAACGAGAATTGATTCGGATTAATTCCTGTACTCGCATATACCTTCTTCAACAATTCAACAAATTTGATCGAACGGTGTATTCTCATGCAAGCTGTTGCGGGAATGCTATAGCTCAACATATAGTTCGAATCTTCAACTATTTGTCCATCCAAAAATATACAAACATCAACTACGTTCTGCCTCGATATTTCTGCAAAATATAAATTATTAATTTATAGTTCAAAAACATAAATTATATTCAGACACATTTAAAAAACCTAAAAATATCATAAACACTAAATTCGATATTACACCTCAAAATTATACCTAAAAATGTTATATCAAAGTTCAAACCCTAACAACACTACATTCGAAATTAGGGTCCAAAATTATACAAAAATTCAAAAATGTAAGTACAAAATAAATACTACAAAATTAAATCAAAGTTCACAACCTAAACACTAAATTTGATATTAGACCTAAAATAATTTATACCTAAAATTAGAATCACTACTACAAAAAACGCCTATTACAGCGGGTTTTTTTTTATATAACCGCTGTAATAGTGTATTTTTTTTACCTTCTCATTTGTAACCTTCCTGTACAAGATCAAAATTCAACAAACCAACACAACAAACCCGAACAGTGCAACAGAGTCAACAGAAACAAGAAAAACCCAAAACTTCAATATAACCAATTTTTTCCTCGAACAACAAAATTTTATAATCTCCAACAAATGATCACGTCTTTACAATCAACTAATTAAATTAATCACAATTTACATACAACAAATCAAATCACAATTTACAACATATCATACCCCATTTGTAAGCGCATTCGAAAATGTATTGTGCGAATTCGCTACGTACTTCATCAATTTGCACTTGAGAGTAGAAAGGGGATCGACAATCAGGAAAGTACTGCAAGATAGAAATAGTACAAAAAATCAATTTGCCAAGATGAAAATAACAATACTTAAAGGGAAAAACAAGGAAACCCCAAAATAATACGAAAAATTACAAAAATACCCCTGAAACTAATAAAACGCAAATTTGAGGCCATAAATGATCTCAGATGGCTAAAATCACAAAACCGCATAAAAATATGCATTTTGTTCAGAATGCCGTTTCTCTATGAATGTACTAATTTCGTGTCATTCCGACACGGTAGAATATTTTTTCGTGTTTCGCCTACATCACCCACACATACACAAATATACATACACCCACACCCACACATACACAAATATACATACACCCACACATACACAAATATACGTACACCCACACATACACAAATATACGTACACCCACACATACGAAAATATACGTATACCCACACATACACAAATATACGTACACCCACACATACACAAATATACGTACACCCAGACATACACAAATATACGTACACCTACACATACACAAATGTACATAGAGTTATATATATATATATATATATATATATATATAGAGAGAGAGAGAGAGAGAGAGAGAGAAAGAGAAAGAGAAGCTTACGGTGGTCGTGGTGGCGGCGGCGGTTTTAAATAAGCTATAGAGAGAGAAAGAAAGATCGAGAGAGTAGAGAAAGAGAGAGAGATGAAATGGGGAGAGGAGGCGGCCGAGTTTTTTTGTAATGCGGTTTTATTAGAACCGCTGTAATAGGTGCTCTGTAATAGTGTATTTTTGTAGTAGTAAATACAATACAATATTTATAAACCATAAACTCAAATACTAATATTTAAACTAATTTAGGTCATACTTTGATTTAAAACTGAAATTTAGAACTAGGGTTTAAATTGACAGAAATCATAAACATTTAAACCATAAACTCCAAATTATAATAATTAACTAACTCAAAAACGTATTCAACAAAACAATAATATAGAATAAAAAAATTACCTTGAAATTTAGAGAAAAATGCTTGAAAATGAGAGGAAGAAATTGGGGGTGAAGCAACAGAGGGAGAGAAGCGGAGAGAAGGAGAGGGAGAGAGGGAAGAGTGAAAAAAAATGTTTTTTTTAATTATTATTGTGATTGGGTATGCCTTTGGGAAAGGCGTACCCAGTCACAATTAAAAATATTATTTGACTGGGTACGCCTTTCTGAAAGGCGTACCCAACCACAAAAATAAATAAAAAATTGTGGGGTACACCTTTAATTTGGAAAAGGAGTACCCCATAAGCATAATAAAAAAAATGTCAGTACGTCTTCGGGAAAGGAGTACCTCAGGTGGGCACGCCTTTCCGAAAGGTGTGTTGTGTTACTTTCTGATTTTTTTGTATGTGTATTATTTATATAAATAATTTTAAAAGTTATATTATTTATTTAAAAGATCAGTCAATTATATAATATAGTTTGACTACTCTCGCAAAAATATAGTGTCGTTGTTGACCCATGTACTTAGAGCCCTAGAGGCTAGAGGGAAAAAATGTCTAACTTACACTTGATTGTGCTCAAGTAACAATCTCTATCTTTTGCACTTAGCTAGTATAAAGTACAATTCATGAATTAACACAATTTACAATTTTAAAAGGTAACTAAAGGTTAATTGTCATACATATGACATGATTACAAAAGAAAATCAGTAATTGGACATTCGGGGTGCTTTGAGTGTCAGCAACTAATAACCCTTAACCCATGTTCTAAACATACATCCCAAAATTTCACTTTGTTAGCTTAGATGGAGCCGGCCACATCACCCTTGGATGGACTCATGGGCTAAACCCTATAAAGCTAATCTGGATACGAGACTTGAAGAGAACACTTGAGAAAGAGCTAGCAAAAGAGGCAAAAGTTGGAGGAGACACATCAAGTATCCGACAAGCTAAATGAGACACCTTAAAGGACCCTAATGAAGTTGCTCGTAAGCATGTTGGATATTAGCTGATGGCGAGGCTCGAGCTCACCATGGCCCAAGGAAATATGAAAGTTAGAGAAAAGTCAAATCTCCTTTCCATGTTCCCCCTGTGATCACCACTAACTTCTCTGCTCATGTAAAAACCACCCACATCAACACTAAGTGGGGGAGAGGTGGACGGCCAAACGGAGTATTATAAATAGGCCAATAATGTAAGAAATTAGGGGGACATGTTCTTTGGAAAATGGAGAAAAATTCACTTTTGGTTCCATAGGAGTCTACTCAAAACACCTTTAGTCCCACAGGACTTTTTTTGACACTTTTAGTCTCATAGGAGTAAAAAAGTGACACTTTTGGTCCCAAACCCTACTTTTTGGATAGAAATTTGGCGCGTGTCACACGCTATGCCAGGTCCCGTGGATTCGATTCTTGGAGGCAAATTCAGTGCGTGGGTGCGCGTGTTGGATGACTTTGGGGGGAAATTTGGCTTATGTACACCAAATGGAGGGAAAAATGGTCATTTTACTCATTTTCTTCTCCCTCATTTCTTTTAGCTCCAAAGAAGAGAGAAATCAACATAAAAATGTCCCAAAGCTCATCAACATTTCGTCCCCAAACAAATACACTGCACAAATGTGAATGTCGTAAGCCCAAAACGGCGAGGGTAAGGATGTCATGGACCAATGACAACCCGGGGGGAAGGTTCAAATGTTGTGCTGATGGAAAATGTGATTTTTTCACATGGATTGATCCACCCATGTGTGCAAGGTCAAAATTAATAATACCTGGTTTGTTTCGCTGACTGAATAGGCATGAGGAAGAAATCTGTAAGTTACAACAGAGTTGCAAAACAGTTGAAGAAGTGAGGGTGCAACAGGGGCAAAAATCTCACAATGGTTGCATTGTCCTTGTTGCTATAGTGCTGATGGTGCTTGTCTGGAGTTTTTTTCTTTGAAGGGTAGTAATTTAGGTCTATTGATGTAAGTTAGGAACCAAATTATGGTGTGATGTGTAATTGTTGGTGTTATTATCTATCTATGGAATTATGAGTGTTTTGCATGTAATTTATTCGATTTCATCTATATGGAATTGTGAACTTTGTAATGGAAGTTGCTTAACAAAAATGAAATCACCAACATAACATAATAAACAGTATGTACAAAATCATTATTCATTCAAGGGCTGTTTTTGTGTCCCTTACAAAGCAACAATACCAATGGTACCATTGTTTGTCTTTCTAGAAAATGGACAGAAATATACCACTAAACCACTTACTAGACAAAAATACCTTCAATGATTCTGTTCAGAAGAAAAAAAAATAAGCCAACAATATAACAACAAAAGGTGAGGGGACAAAATTAAGGTTGTTTTTCAATGGGCTTCATAGTCTCCAAGGTTGTTTGCCTTTCTCTTTGTTGGCTACCTTACTTGTTGCACTTAAATTTGTCATTGTGACAAATTCCCCCCCCCCCCCTCCTCTCTTCAGCAATACTAGTACTCCACCTTGACTATTGACAACAGGTGTCTGAGACAGTATGGGATGGTTTGGTGCAAATGGGGAAGGACACCTTATATTAACTCTGGGTTGAGGGACAGGGGTTGGCTTTGGTGCAAGCCCCATAACTGCTGATGGAGGTCTAAATTGAGTCCTAACTGGGGCTGCAATATGTCTTAGAGGTCTTGCTGCAGTTGTCATTCCCATTTCTAAGAAAGTCCTCTTTCTTGCCTAAGAGAACAACAATATAATAAAAAACTAATTTACAGGTGAAATGGCATGATTGTAAACTGCTAAGTATGTGGCCACACTATATGACTCATGTACAAAGTGTTGGTCCCAAGTGACATACGTAAGGGTCTAGAAGGGGGGGGGGGGTTGAATAGACCCTGAAGTCTTTTTCGACTTCAAAAAGATTTGTATTAAAAAGTTTTGGACGCTTGAAATGTAGACGGACTTTAAATATAGACGCTTAGGCTAAGCGTCTGATGAAGAATGTTCTAGAAAGTTAACTTAGACTTTAAGATTTGAATACTTTAACCAAATAGGTTTAAGCTTTCAGTTCTTTAATCAGTGTTAGCACAGCGGAATAATTTTAGAGTCTTCTCTTTTGAAAGCTTTAGCATCACAAGAAAGTGTTTTAGTTGCTTAGCGTTTACTTGAGTTTTATTTAACAAATTTATACAAAGATATAATAATATGAAGAATGACTGCAAAGTAAAGAGCACGATATTTGTAAGGTTCGTTAGGTGGTGTAATCCCAACTACGTCCTTCTTCTCCTTGAACACTTGGAGGCAATCCACTAAGATGGTTCTCAAAGAATCACACAGAAACTTCTACAAATTAGGGAGAGATGGATGTTGATGACTTGAGCTCCTTGATCACACAGATTTCTGCTCCAAATCACTTCTATCCCCTTGCTTCTTTCACCCAGAAATAATGCAAGTATCCAACTTCGACTTCACACAGATCGCGAGGCTTGGATGAGGTTTTTCCAAACGGTTTGTTTGATTTTGATGAAGTTCAAACAACTTGGGAATATCTCAATAGTAATGTGGGTTTCTTCATAAAGAATGTTTGAGATATTGGTTGACTGTCTCAGGAATTGAAGAAAAGTAAGGAGAATGTTTGCTTGAATATTCTGACTTTTCTGAAATTTTAAGGAACGAGACTTCAATGCAATAGCAATTTGGCTTGGAATTGATTGTTGTTTTTGGCTTGTTGTTGAAGTCCTATTTATAGGCATTCTTGGAAAGTGTCCGTTTGACACATGCACAGGCGCGTGTCTCTCACTTCCGCGAGTGAACTATTTTTGTCCTTTTTCCTGAAAATCTACTGCACAAAAGTTGGTGCTGCAGTCTGTGAAAAGTTGACAGTCCAATAGGGTGGCTTCTCCGTACGTCTGAAAGTGATTATCACATTTAATGCTCTTATCAGCATTTAATGCATTTGAATTAAATACCCGTTGGTATTTAATGCTCTGAGAATAATTGCATTAAACTCCTTCTGGACTTGGAAATAAATTCAGGTGAAATCCATCATTGATAGACGCTTATCCATCCTTGAATTGCTTCTGCCTAATAAGGTAACGCTTGATATAGCTGGATATTTAGACACTTGGAAACTTTATCTTCATTCAGACTTCAGGCGCTTGAGTCTTCAAACTTAACTATTGATAAGCTCACTTAGAATTCATCAGATGCTCAGCCTAAGACTACTTAGCCTAACAATCTAGAACAAAACGAAACGAAGCCTTTAAATCCTATTACAAATCTAACGCTTCAAAGCTTATACATGATTTCTAATAAAATCAAACTTACATATTTTGGGGTTTAACATAAACTCCTAATTGTCATCATCAAAACATTTAACATGAAATTCCTAACACAAAGTCATCAGGCTCAAGGACTTGACAGCCAATTGCACTCATGGAATGAGAGCATGGAATGCCAGTTAAGTCCCACCTCCTACAAGAGCATGAATGAGTCCTCAAGTTTACTGAAAACCTATCCCCATCACAAACTTTTATTTCATAATTTCAGTCATCTGACTTCAATGGAATGCAGTCAACTGAATTTTCCATATTTTTCTCTATAATTTTCCTAATTTTTGGACAAATTTGTTTCTCACATTATCTTTTCTTAGCCTTGTTCCTATTCTCAGTAAGCGTAATCATCAAATACTCTCTTATCCACTCAAGCATTGTAAGTATTGGCTTTTCTCTAGCCTCAAGTATGCTACTGTTAAAAGACTCACACAAGTTATTTAATAACATGTCACACTTTGGGAAAGTTTGAAAGTGTGACCTAATCCACTGTGATGGAGGCTTGTTATTGAACCATTCCACAACAGATTCATCCAAAAGTCCCATTTCTTTCATCCTAAGCTCATACTCAGGCAATGTGGTTGCTTTTGCAGCATTCCACAGTGCAAGTTTGAATGCCAAGCCCCTAAACCTGGCCTTTTTAAAGTTCTCATGCAAGTGTCTCCCACAAAACCTATTTTCTGCCCCTGGAAACACCAATTCAAATGCAGGTATATGACCTTTTTGCTTATCACTTACAAAAGTGAAAGCATCAGGTCTTTTTATTCCTAAGTCAGCCTTAAGTAACCCCAAAAACCACTCCCATGCCTCTTTTGTTTCACCAGACACTACTGCATAAGCAATGGGGTATAAGCTATTGTTTGGGTCAACTGACACAACAATCAACAAAATGCCACCATAGGGTCCCCTTAAATGACACCTATTTACCCCTATAACAGGTCTACAACCTGTCGAGAAACCCTGTTTAAGTGCATCAAAATAGACATAGAATTTTACAAATATTTTCCTCCCACTCACCCCCACCTCACCATCCTAGACCATTATAATTGTACTCTTAGGATTTGTTCTCCTTAATTCCTGTGCATAATTCCATAGCTGATCATATTGATCCTCTGCCTTACCTTTAATAGTCTTAAGTGCCTTTCTTTTGGCCCTATATGCTTGAGATTTTGTCATAGTACACCTGATTTCTTGAACTACATCTTGCCTAAACCTTTTAGCATTTCTTTTAGGATCATTCTTAAAGGAATTTTCATATTTACCAAAAAGCCACTTTGAATTCACATTTTTTACATCATAAGATCTGCCACACTTATGTTTAGGGTAGTATTCCCTAATTTGAAATGAACATTCATTTAGAACCTTCAGTCCATTTATCCTCCAATTACATCCCTTCCAAACACACCTAGCATACATTCTCCTACTATCATTTTTAGTAATTTTTAAGCTTCTCCTACTCTTCACTGCATGATTGTTTACAGCACACCGAAATTCATCTTTGGTAGTAAATAACATGCCAAGTTCAAAGGGAGGATCATATTTGTCCCTAGGGTTAAAACTATGTCTTGTTCACCCCCTTCATTGTCGGAATCTTTCCCACTACTAAAATTATCCCCACCGTTAACCAAGTCTTCACTTTCCTCACCCTCGGAATCAGATGATGGCTCTCTCTCAACTATATGTTGAGGTGTAGGTTTAGGTTCAATTGCAATTGCAGTTGCAAGTGCATCTGCAGTTTCAGTAGGTATGGCTGCACCCCTTTTACCAACCATTTCCCCCTCAACCTCACTATCCATATACTCACTGTCCTAAAAGTCACTGCACTCTGCAGCACTGTCCTCACTATCCCCCTTCCTCTCTCTATCACTATCCCTATCCCTATCTCTATCAGGCCCAACCTCGGCTTCCATCTCAGTACCCATTTTAGTACCCATCTCAGTACCCATCTCAGTCCCCTTCCCAGTCCCATTCTCAGTCCCATTCTCAGTCTCCTTCTCATCCCCATTTCCCACAGCATCCTCACTTAAATATCCAAGCACAGTAGAGTCTATAATTCTACAAATTTCATCCCACTCAGGACCTTCAAGGTTTTCCCCATCTTCCTTAACTTCTAAGGTTTTGTGTTGTGTTTGGGAATCTGTTTGGGATTGTGTTTGGGGTTGTGTTTGGGGTTCTGTTTGAAGGATATGTTCATATGGGGCTTTTGTTTGTGGTTCTATGTCAAGGTTTATTAATTCTGGTTGAGTTATTGGTATTGGTTCATTCATGAGAAGCTCATGGAACTTGGCTACTGAATAAACATGTATTTATCTATTTTTGGTCACAAATCCATCACAAAGGATCTGTATGTTAGTCATACCCACTAACTGTCTATATTTACCCCTCTGTGTGTCAAGCCTATAAAGCTCTTTCTTACCAAAGTAGCCTAATACCTCACACAAGCTACTAGTGAGCTCAATAGACATCTTAGTTACATTCACATCATCATACACACTAGTTCTACCTCCTATGTATTCATGATTAAGTTTTAATTTTAATTCCCCCCATGGTGAATTGTTAAAGTGATATATTTACTGATAGGCCCTATAAAAAAAAAACAGAAAAACCAACTCTCAGTACAATATCTAATAATAAAGAACAAGAACTAAAGGTTATGCCACAGACTCATCTCACACAATAAACAACATATTTGATAAAGGCATTGCCCCAGACTAATAATAATAATGTAGAGGCATTGCCCCACACACAATATAAAAGGCACTGTCAAACCACACAACAAAAAATTTGCTACCCTACAATGACGCTGTCATACAATAACAAAACAAAACAATCAATTTAATAAACCATATAACATAAAAGCCAACACACAGTGACCACATTGCAACTATATGTTATTTTAATACCAAAAAAAATTGGGGTTTCAATTACAAATCAAAAAAACCCTAAAAATCAGTGTACAAACATGAAACTAAACAATATACTTTGTATTAAACTAATAACAACTAAATCCTAACAATTATTAACTAAAACAAGTAAAAAAGTGTGTACATACTGTGTTTTTTTTTGTGGGGGGGGGTTCATCAGCGAATCACGAAATCCTCAACTTCATCTTCATGGTATGGTCGACTTCTTGTCTTCTTCAGATTACGGGTCACAAAATCCTCAACTACAGATAGGGTAATTTTGAAGAATAAATGAAGGATTTTTTGTTTTGTTAGGTTAGGTTTTTTGCTTTTGAATTTGGGGAAAATGACGTTTAACTGATTTCGAGGAGTTCCCCCGAACACGTGCCCTCACTTGTTCACTTGACGGTTCCGTTACTGACCTAACAGTGCGTGTGAGACACGCACCAAATTTCTGTCCATAAAGTTGGGGTTAGGACCAAAAGTGTCACTTTTTCACTCATATGGGATTAAAAGTGTTTAAAAAAAGTCCTGTGGGACTAAAAGTGTTTTGAGCCGACTTCTATGGGACCAAAAGTGAATTTTTCTCTTAGAAAATATTATTCTACTTGTATTTTTCTCTCAAGAATATACACTTCCAATGTAATAAAAGTCTTTAGTTCTCATGTTTATATTTCCTTACATTTTTTTGTTTCTAGCATTATCGTGTTTATATCTTATGATTTCTTGCTGCAAAATTTTGACTCACGTCAATGTGGATCAAAAGTTATTAGATCAACCATCATCCGAGTCGCTATCAAATTAGTGACATTAGAGTTATATAAAAATTCAAATATTTAAAATGTATGAAAAATAGTAAAAATTGAGTAGACATACTTTTAACTATATTTATAATTAAGATTATCCCTAAATTTAATATACTTGGCATTACAAGTCAATGAAGTCTAACGATAATAAATAACATGGCGAAAAAGTAGCAAATAAAATAATGACATACTCATTACACTATATATATATAAAAAAATTATGACAAAATATCCAGAGGTGTCACCAAATATAAATCATGAGTGACTATAGTTATGCTTTGACACTATAATGACTCTTAGATCTTAATGACAATAATCCTCTTGTGAAAATTGTATTTTTTATCCCATAATTTTGTGTCATTTTAATTTTGATTTCATTCGTCATGGATTTATTACATTTAAATTTATAACTTTCAAAATTTCTAACATATAGTCCCAATCGAAATTTTTATCCAAAATTTAACAGTTAACTTTGTTATCAACATTTTGATTATATTTTTTTTTGAGGGGGAAGAGAGGTGGGGGTGGGGGGGGGGGGTTCGTGCGTGAATGCACTCACACACGAATTATATTCAATATCATGATATTTCTACTTAGAATCACATGCCACTCCCCCACAAAATCTCCAAAAAAAATTGGTGAAAATGTTGACTAACTGATTTGACCATTATGTTTTGGACGAAAATTTCGGTTGAGACTAAATGTGAGATATTTTGAAAGTTATGGAGTCAAATGTGATTCGTAAAGAATGAGACAAAAATTAAAATGGGGGAAAGTTATAATTAGAACAAAAATTGTAATTTTCCTGTCCTCTCTAAATATTTGTCACTAATTATCTATAGTCACAATAACTTTATTGTTAATAATTGTCATGTGTGACAACTTATATATAGTTTTGTCATAATTTTGTTTTTTTCGAAATCATTTTTATGGGGAAAAATTGCAATTTTGGCATATTAATGTGGCCTGCACGTTTTTTAGTACAATAATATGGGAGGGTAGCAATTTGGGTTCATCTATTGTAAAATAATGGCAATTTCAGTACATTTCGCCGAAAATTACTATCATGGCTGCGGAAAATGTCAAAATTGGGGATTTTTCAAAATTGAAGGGAAAATTGATGACATAGCAGTCAAGTGGACAATGAATTGATGACATGATAGCCAATTGGACAAAGTTTAAAATTTTTGCTGCTTGGAAGGTTTGAACCCGTTGAGCTAAAAACTAACACTTCTACCACTCCACCACATGCCATAACTTGTTTTAGTTGGCTTTAGTTTTGTTACACTTATAAGTTATAACATTACTTTGGTATATGCCTTAGTAATATGTAATTATTAATATTTTATATATGAAATATTTATAACTAATATTTTATATAATTATTATAAGTATATATAGAAACTAAAATATATAAGTAATAATTCATGTATTTACGGCAAGAGTAATTATATATTTTGAATATAATTATTTTATCCAACATTTATCATAAAATATTATTTCAATTATAACATATATGAATACTATATATTTTGTACATGTACATGTTCTTATAAATATTTAATATTTTGAATAAGCACAAATATATAAAAATATTTAAATAGTTACATATGTTTGTTGTATTTATGGAGAAATTACATCCAAAAATATACGTCAATCTAATTAAAAAATATATTTTTGATGCAAAAAATTTCTAGAAAAATAGTATTGACAAATATATTTAGAAGATTAATTTACGTAAAAATTTATCAACTAAAATATATTAATATATATTAATAATAATAAAAATTAATATATATATATATAATATTAAGTTTGTAAACTCATCAACTACTTAAATATGTTTGCTTTTAAACGCTTATATCTATTTGTATTTTTAATAATTTGATTTTTTTGGGAATATTTTAATATATTTTATTACAATATTATTAAAGTTATATTCTAATATTCAAAAGAAAATTACTTTGGTGAAGAATATTGATAAGTCATAGTTTGAAGTAATGTTAAAAGTACATAAAATAAAGCTAAGTAAAACAAGTTATGACATGTGGTGGATTGGTGGAAGTTTAATTTTTACCTCAATGGTCTTGGGTTCAAACCTCCGAAGTAGGAAAAATTTTAAACTTTGTCCAGTTGGCCGTGCATGTCATCAATTCATTATCCACTTGGCTGCCACGTCATCAATTGTCCCTCCAATTCTGAAAAATTCTCAATTTTGTCATTTTTCGGCGGCCACGTTATCAATTTCCGGTACCACGTCAGCAATTTTTGGCGAAATATACTGAAATTGCCAATTTTTTTACCAATGTTGTACCCAAATTACTACCCCTCCCCCATATTAATGTACCAAAAAAACGTGCAAGCCACATTAGTGTACCAAAATTGTAATTTTTCGTTTTTGTGGCAAAACATAAACTCTTGCAATTAAATATATTTAATTAATGATAATCTTGACATTATCACTTCATATCTTGTTACAATTTTTTTTTTTTTTGTGTTATTAAATTCAAGTCATCAATATAAGTTCCATATTAATAATAAATGGTGAAAACTTTTATTGAATTTAAATCAAGCGCTCATTGGGATGATGGTAATCTTAAATGAGTATATTTTGAAAAGAGGTAGCAAATTCATAACATATCGAAATTAATTATGCTAAATTAGCATATGGCAATTGGGATGATGACCTTTAAAGCATTAAAAGTGGGAGAGATAAAGAGTTTGATTATGGATATTGGGTGAATATTGTGTATGTATGAAAAGTATGTGAACACCTCTTTTGCGTACGAAATTCGAACACCACAAGTATCGAGGATACTAAATATTATTGGATAATATTATTCTACTCCGGGAGTAGATGAGGTTAGAATTTCGAATTTCTCGATTCGGAATTGAAACGAATGAGAAATTAATTGCTATTGTTGGGTGTTTGAATGTGGATATCCCACTTTGGATATAAACCATAAGGTGGACCGGACCGAACCTCGGACCACGGACTCGAGCTCGGGTCTGGGTTCGGGTCTGGGTCCGGGATCTGCCTGATACGCGGGCCGTGGGCCGTGACTGGGCTTGGTGGTCGTTGGGCTAAATATATTCTTTTTGGGCAAAATTTAGAATTAAATTAACTTGAGCCCAGTTAATTATTTTCTTCTTTTGGGTCAATAAGAATTAATTTAGGCTCATTTCTTTTCCAAAGAAATCAGGCAGCCCAGCAGAAGGTTGAATTACATCTGAAACGTTTCATTTGTAAAGCAATCAGAAATTGAAAGATTCTTGATGCTAAATTTGAAACGTTTGAATTTATAAGTGAAAATATTTCACTTTAAAAGTGGTAAGGGAAAAACATTTTACTTTAAAAGTGGTAAGTGAAATGTTTTTCATTTTAAAAGTATAAGTGAAATGTTTCACTTTTAAAAGTGGTTAATGAAAACGTTTCATTTCTCCAAATTTCTCCTATATAAAGAGTCTCTCATATGAATAAAAAGAAAAGAAGACGTACACACAAAAATCAGAAATCATTTCTGCATTTTAAGCATTCTACATACATCACATCAGTGAGAGTTCTTGAGCAAAATAAGTTCGTGGAGTGTTGTTCTTGAAGTGGTTCAATTACAATACGGAATCGTTGTATCTTGGGAAGTTAATTGCATGATCTCGTACCACCGTAGGCGGGGCAATATAGCTTTAAGGATAGAGAGTCCAACTCTCGCCTCGATTCGTTTTCATCGCATATATTTTCCAGTATATTTCAGATTTTACAGGGCGAAAATTTTTCTCAACACTAACCAACAACTCAAACTCCCTAGGAAATCATACTTAGATTAATAAAAACGCAGGTCAATTTTATCTATATGCATTTTATTAACTTCCAAGAAAGTGTGAGCTGTTGTACTCTTCTTTAAACCCCTTATAACATAAGAACTCTCCCCTTTCATCACTTGTTCTCGTTACGTAAACCCCAAGTTTAATTTCTCAAAAACTCCTAAACCCTAGCTAGAAACACAAGTATAGTATTATATATATTCCCTTTTCGATCGTTCTCATAATTGAGTTTGCACATTCCAGTTTCAAGTAAATTCAAAAAATAGCTACTTAATTATATATAAATATATATTCGTACGAGAAAATGGTGCAAGAAAAGAGTGTTAATGGATATGGAGATGGGTTTTCATGGATCAGGGGTTCGTTGTTAGGAAAAGGAAGTTTTGGGTCCGTTTATTTGGCAACTATCAAGAAATCCAGATCAAAACAAACCTACTTTCCATCTGTGATGGCTGTAAAATCAGCTGAGGTTTCTGTTTCCGGTTCGATTCAGAAGGAGAGAGAGATCTTTAGCAATATCAAAGGTTGTCCTGATATAATTGAATGTTTCGGTGAAGAGACAACCATGGGTGACAATGGCGTTATGGCGTATAATCTGTTATTAGAATATGGCTCTGGTGGAACCCTAGCCACTAGGATCAAGAAATCAAACGGTCATGGATTGCCTGAATTTGAGGCTAAGGTATACACAAGATCTCTCCTTAGAGGTTTAAATCACATTCATCAAATTGGCTATGTTCATTGCGATATGAAGCCCGATAATATCTTGCTCGTGCCAAATTATGGAAGAAACGCGATTACTGAGTTTAGAATGAAGATTGCTGATTTTGGTTTAGCGAAGAGGGCAAAAATGTCAAAGAAGAGGAAATTGGAGGCATATTGGAGGGGCACCCCTATGTATTTATCTCCCGAGGCGGTGAGGGATCGTGTTCAAGAAGCTCCATGTGATGTTTGGGCACTTGGTTGTATTGTGCTTGAGATGTTAACGGGGAAGCCGGTTTGGGATGAAAAGTTGAAAGTTGAGGAAATTCTTAGGAAGATAAGTGCGGAAAAGGAATCTCCGAAAATTCCAAATGAGTTATCGAAGGAGGCTAAGGATTTCTTAAAGCGTTGTTTTATGAGGAGGCCTATGTACAGAATGACTTGTGAAATGCTGTTGAGTCATCCGTTTCTTCAAGGATTGAAGAATGATGATGATGAAGAAGTTGATGAGGAACTAGAAGATGATTTGGATTTGGATGTGGATTTGGATGAGCTTGAATATATTGGATTTGCATGTTGTGAGAGTGATGATGGTGAATTTAGCTGTGGCTGTGAGTTGCTTGCAGAAGATTGCTTTTCTTATGATCATAGAATTTGTATCTAATTTTGTTGAAGAAGAATTTTGTTGTGAAATCCTAGGCTCGCAGAAGACTCAAAATCAAAAGGGCCGGTTCTTTACCTCTTTCACTACAAATATGGGCTAAAATTTGGTACTAGGTTAGAGTGAGGACCCTTGGCATACTTTGTATCATGTATTTCATCGTCAATAGTAAAATTCTCTCCTCCTCTTCCATGGATGTAGGCACATTGCCGAACCACGTAAATTGCTTGTGTCATTTTTTGTCATTTATTCCTTTATTTCATGCTTGTTCGTAACAAATTTAAAGTTACTTGTAGCTAGTAAGAAGTCTATTCTTCTCAAGACTGTTGATGGGGAAAATGGTAACTAAAATTACTCACATATTTCAGGAAGGAAATAAAATGACGGACTTTAATTTCTAGCTAATTTGGCTTGTGTGGAGGAAATCTCAGTTGTTCTCGAGGATCAAAATCTTCATGGTAAAATTCGAGGTTTCATTAAAATGGACAAATGAGGATTTTCTAATTTTAGAAAGTAATTGTTTTCTCAAGATTAGTACTCTTGGTTTCACTTATAACTTATTTGAAACTTGGGGTACTTCTTGTATAGGAGTCGTGATCTTTTTTAAAAATTTTGGTTGGTGGATTGTAAAGGGAGGAAGTACTACTTGTTTAGACTTGGTGCTCAATATTACTTGGATATTTTGGATGGTCATGGACTTAATATAGAGGGGAGAGGGTATTGAAAAATCCTCCCACCGTGTCATGGTGGTTTTTATAAAAAAGAAAAAAATGTAGAGTTGATTTTGATACTTTATAGGTCTAACTGATTAATATAGTGTTGATAGGCTATAGTTAATCAGTTATGTAACAGAAAGCAATAGGAATTGGATTAATGGAGTCATTTCTAAATTTGATTGCAAGCATATGCTAGAAAAATTCAAGTGTGTAATGTACTACTACCCCCCCCCCCCCCTCTCCCGAAAACAAAATGAAAATAAGCATATTGGGTTTATGAATAATGATAAGGAAAAATATTATTATTCGTTTCGTATTTGGCTAAAAATTATAATCAGTACATAGGAAGCAACAATCATGTTCAAAAAATATTTTTATGAATATGTGCGTGCTATTTATTTATGAACTAGCATACCAGACACACTCAATATGTGTGCATATAATGACTCATGCATACTAAAAGAATAGATTATATGCGATACATGTTCAAAATAAATTATGACAAATTATATTTTTTATTGTAAATAAATTTGAGACCGTGACAGAAATTTGAAATATAATTGGCATATAAACAAATTGCACACACACATGCGAGGTAAAGAAACTATTACACTATATTATGTACTAATAAAATGAAAATGAAGATTTAGCAAAAAAAAAAAAAAAAGAAGTGGAAAAAAAGAACTAATACATTATTATAACTCAAACAAAGTTTTGATTGTACAACTAAAAATCCCCGTTTGCCAAAGACCTTTAGTACTGTGCCAATTTCAGTAGTCCTTTCTTTTAGTTTTATTTGATTTTTTCGTAATTTTTTCGTCTATTGCCCAATCAAACTAAAAACTGTTTGAAACTATATTTGCATGTATTACATGTCGATCAATTCATAATCTTTTACCACGATAGTTTGAATTCGTTCAAGCATCATCGGAGTCGGATGCATTGACATTGCCAGTGTTTATAGTTCCATCCGCAAGTCTTCGATAGGCAGCATGTCGTCAAGCAATATGCGCTTCTGTTCGTTCGTTGTCATTGATATCATTCTTTCACGTTCTTGAACTCTTCGATGTGCTCAACCCCTTGCATTTTTAGAGTTTTGAGCCAATATAATATATAAACTCTGTTATTGGATCCATATCTAAAACAAAAACACCTAAAATCGTAGTTAATAGTTCTAGCTTTCGAAATAAACCGTCTTAAACTCAAAATTGAACATGATAATTATTTTGCTGACACTTTCGGTTTTTAAAGCTTAATCATCATAATAATTCTACAGCTTAATGTAAAGCAAACAAAGAATCCAAAAGGAAAAAGAAATTGAAGTAGAGTTCTCTATGTTAGAACGGTGGGAGACTTCGAAGATATGAGGAATAATAGTTAATTACCTTATAAATTTGCCAGCACTTCTAATTTGTTGTCTGAATTTTTTGTTTTTCACCAATGAAGAGATAACGCCATTTTTCACCATCCCCGTGAATAAAGCTTGTCAGCAATGTCTATAAAAAAAGACTTTATCCTTTTATATATCACAATTGCTTATGTTTGTGCCAAAAACATATATATCAATATTAGCATTTTCGGTGTTCATAGAACATATTATGTATCATAAAAATAAAGTTGCTTATCCAAGTAAAAGAACCTGTAGAGTTTCAACATCTCAATTAGAAAAAACACACTTCACAAAAACCATTTAATTTAACAAAAAAAAATAAAAAAATCGAGGCATGGGAAGATACAATTTTGGACATGCCTTTACTTCTTAATTTTGAAGTCTCTCATAATGCAAAATCTTCTCTCCATAGGATGCAAGAGTTGGACAAGAGTTTTTGTAATAGCGATAATCCAATATCAGTATCTATTCAAGTCGTTTGACTCTTTTTTTTTTTTTTTTTGGAATTTCCTTTGATTCGCAGATGTTGGAGGTTATAACCTTTCCATTTTGATTGGGAGAAGAAAACCAATTTTCTTGTCCCGTGTAAATCACCCCATCATCTTCATCTTCTATACACCATCAATGGACTCCTGGAACGATGGTAGATTAGCATGTCCACCATCTTCCAAACGACGTCCCGGTTTTCCCATTCCCTAGCCAACTGTATTATTGAAATTTACATGACTGAATCTGACCTTTTTTCTCCATTAGAGATTGTTGAGGACTGAAGGAATTTTAGAAAATGCAGTTATAGGCTTATAGCAACTAGTAAATGCTGCTCACTCGTTGCGTGTGCAAAATAAAAAAAAATTAGTTAAAGTCAATTTGATAATTATTTTTTGTACTAAAATCAAATAAATAAAACATAAAGAAGAAAGTAGGAAGACAAAAAAGTATGAGAGAGAAAAAGAAAATAAATGTGATATATAAAGATAATGTGAGCGAAAATAGGAGAGAGAATAAAATTTAGAAAGGAAATGGAAGTTATTTGGGACACTTGTCAAATTTTGAGTGGATGAAGGTTTCACCAAAATTTGACAACCCAAAGTAGTTACTCTAGGCCTCTCCCACTTTATATAATAGTATAGATAAGTCCCTATTAGTTATCAATGTGAGTGGAGTGGAAGTATAAGTGGGAGTTACAAATTCATACATAACTACTGCTCTTGGATGTGAGTTGGGTTGAAAATCTTATCTGTCCAAGTTGAGGAAAAGGCAATTCAAGAAATTCATCCTAAAACACACCAAAGCAGTTTTTTTAAGGTGCTCCCACTTTATAAAATAGTAAAGATAACGTGTGTATTAACCATAAGTTACCCTCTATCCGTAGGGCCCCAAACAAAAGATAATGATACATCTTTTAAACAAAAATTGGAGATATTTACATTTTTATATGTACCTCGTGGATGCTTCAGTAGTAGTAATTTGATACCCACCTAGAGACCGGGAGATGACACAGAAACTAACTCGAGTGCTGACGCCATGAATTCAGCTCTAGAAATTACCCTCTCTACCTTACCTGTTCAAGCTCACAAGAGAAGAAGAAGAGAAGACAACACTTTTTGGCTCACAAAATGATTTTTATCCATAACAAATTGCTATTTGTACAAAGCTTGAGAAAGGTCCAGCTGCAAAAGTCAGCTGAGTAACTAATTGCGTAATAAATGCGATTTTAACCTGATTAACCCTAATTACTTAATATAGAATGCGTATTGCTAAAACATGTAAAACGAAAAACGAATTACAACGTATAAAAGTGCATTCCCACTTGACTGCATTTGTAAAATACTAAAATGCCCCTCGGTTAGTTGGTCATTACTTCCCGCGTCCAGAAATTACGATTGAATCCCTAAAGAATTGCAATTAAGTCCTTCATTTATTGGTCTCGTATCAATTCCCACACTCTCAAAATTGTCCTTGTCTTCAAGGACAAAAGTTAGGAAACTTCTGCCGCATGGAATACAAGTCCTCCCAGGTGCTATCTTCTTGCGATGAATTGAACCATTTCACCAAGATTTGAGTCGCTGGTCTGCCATTCTTCTTCACGATCCGCCTATCAAGAATCAATTCAGGTTGTAATAAAATGTGTCTATGTGCAGTTAAAGATATAGGTAAGTGAGGTGAGCCAAGTGTTGTTCCAATCTTCTTCTTAATTTGTGAGACATGAAAGGCAGGGTGAAGCTTGCAAATTGCAGGCAAATCTAAGGTATAAGCCACTGAACCTACTCCCTGTGTAATCTGAAAAAGGACAAAAATACTTGGGATTCAACTTATGGAAAGCGTGGGGCTTGAGAGACATTTGTTTGTATGGCTGCAATCTGACATAAACCCAATCACCCACTGCTAATACCCTTCACTACGCCCTTTATCTGCTTGCATTTTCATACAATTTTGTGCACTGGCAAGATGCTGTTTAAGCACCCTAAAAGTGGCCTCCCTGTGCTGCAAACTCCTATCAACCAAATCCACATTAAAAGTTAAAGCCATATAGGGAAAATGGAGGGGTGGTTTCTAACCATAAACCACTTCATAAGGAGAAGATTTAGCTGAAAAGTGGTAAGTAGTATTGTACCACCATTCCGCTAGTGGCAACAACAAACACCATTCCTTTGGTCTCTCACTCGTCATACACCTCAAATAGGTCTCAACACACCTGTTAACAACTTCAGTCTGCCCATCAGATTGAGGATGATAGGCAGTGGAAGCATGAAGTTTCACATTTTGGAGCTGGAAGAATTCTTGCTAAAAGTTACTCACAAAAGTAGAATCCCTATTTGTGAAAATTGAGCTAGGCAAGCTATGTAACTTAAAGATATGACCCGCGAAGAGTTGGGCAACCACATAAGCTGAGTAAGGATGCTTAAGAGGAAGGAAATGAGCATACTTACTTAACTTGTCCACCACCACCAGAATTGAGTCCTAACCATTAGATATAGGTAAGCCTCCGATAAAATCCATGGAAATCTCATCCCATATATGACCAGACATTGGTAAAGGTTGCAACAGTTCAAGGCTAGCTACATTTTCATGTTTATGACTTTGACAGATTGAACAAACCTTCACAAAAGTGTGAACATCTTTCTTTAAGCCCCTCCAATACAAAACCTATTTGATCCTTTGTAAAGTGTTATGAATCCAAAAATGTCCTGCAAGAGCACTGCCATGATATAATTGTAACAATTGATGCTTGAGTGTGGAGTCATCACCAACCATTAATCTCCCCCTCCTAGTCAAAATGCCACTAACCCTCTGGAACTTAGACTTATTACTACTATCCTGCTCCATAAGCTGAATAATTGTCTGAATCTTATCATCTTGAGCCCAGCTAAGTTTAGTTTTATCTAACAATTCATTCTGAACAACAAAAATAGGTGTGAATTGACCATGGGGAACTCTAGAGAGGGCATCTGCAACAATGTTCTCTTGCCCTTTCTTGTAATGAATATCATAGTCAAACCCTATCAGTTTGGCCAGCCATTTCTGTTGAGTTGGAGTGGATTACTTCAAACTTTGGTGATCAGTTTTGATCACAAAGTGTTTACCAATCAAATAAGACATCCACTTCTGTATAGCAGTTATTATTGGTAACATCTCTTTCTCATACACAGAAAGAGCCATGTTCTTAGGAGCCAGTGCCTTACTCATGTATGCAATTGGTTGACCTTTTTGTAATAAAACTGCTCCAATACCTGTACCACAGGCATCAGTCTCAATGACAAACTGCTGACTGAAATCAAGTAACATAAGGATTGGTGCTTGGCTCAAAAGCCTTTTTATCAACCTATAATTTCCAACAACAAACCTCCTATAATATCCACACAATCCCAGAAAACCCCTTAGTTCCTTAAGTGACTTTGGTAAGGGCCACTCCACTATTGCTTTGACCTTTTGTGGATCAGCAGCCACCCTTCTTGAGTGATAATGTGTCCCAAATACTCAACCTGACTACTGCCAAAACTGCACTTGATTTTCTTGATAAACAACTGATGTTTCCTTAGTGTCTCAAATGCCATCCTCAAGTGATTGATATGATCAGCCCAACTCTTTCTGTATATTAGTATGTCATCAAAGAATACCAGAATGAACTTTCTAAGGAATGGCTGAAATTTTTTATTCATAAGGCTCTGGAAAGTGGATGGACCATTGGTGAGGCCAAAAGGCATCACCAGGAATTCATAGTGTCCATGGTGAGTCCTAAAGGCAGTCTTATATATATATATATATATATCTTCCTCTTTCATTCTTATCTGATGGTAACCAGACCTAAAATCCAGCTTTGTGAATAGTTTCACCCCTTGTAGCTCATCAAATAGCTCTTCAATCAGAGGAATGGAAAACTTGTCCTTCATTATGTGTTTGTTCAATTCCCTATAATCAATAAACAATCTCCAGGATCCATCATTCTTTTTAACCATCACCATTGGTGAAGAAAATGGACTCACACTGTCCCTAATTACTCCAAAACTCAACATCTCTTGTATCAACTTTTCAATTTCATTCTTCTAAATAGCAGGATACCTATATGGTCTCACATTGACAGCATTAGTTCCCTCTTTTAAAACAATACTATGATCATGACTTCTATGAGGAGGTAGTTGTGTAGGCTCCTCAAACAAGTCATCAAACTCTTCTAACTGTTGTGAATCCTATATTCATGTGCAGCGGAAACGATAAAACAGATCGGGATTCACAATTGGATCACTTTTAGGTTTTAATAGTTTTTCCATGTAAATTTTGAAAATAACATATGAAGATGAAATCTAATTCCATCTTTTTACTAACCTTTTGATTTTGATGAAAGTCTTGATCTTCTAGATAGCAACAATTCAAAACGCCTGCCTCTAGATATCAAGCTAGAACGACTGTCGAAGAAACATCCTCCACTTTTAGACCACTATGGCCAACGTCTTCACTAAGGGGAGGAGAGAATATTTTCTCTTCTTTCTTTTCTGTCAAGCCTAATTGTGAGAGTTAGGTTTTGACCGAACCAGTGATAGGTATTTATAAAGATTGATGGGCTTGGAATTAACTAATTCCTTGAGCCCATCCAACTCCTCTAAAATTCGCCTAACACACACCTTGCCCTATTATTATTGGGCTAAGTTGACTTTCAACTTAGTCCAATTATTAATTAGGTCCAATATATTTTAATTTAATTTAAATATAATACTAATTAATATTTCTCTATATTAAATAATCTAATTATTTAATAAAAGGGTGGGTATAATAAATAAGTCTATTTATTTATTATAATTAATTTATTTTCATTATTCTAATTAATCAAATAAATCATAATAAATACATCCAATTATTTATTATTAATTTATTTTCATTAATCCAATTAATCAGATAAATTAATTTGTTCATCAAATAGCAAATTACCTATTTTATGTTATTGACAACGAAAGAATTCTCTTCGTTTAATTCCTTTTAAGCGCAACTCTCTAGGTTCGTTTCAATTGGCATTGGGAGAAAACCAATGATGTGAGTATCACTAAGCCAGTCACGTGGACTCACATCGAAACCCAATTGAAATGAATGGATCAAGACGAACCTTTAGGTTACAGATACCATGTGAGTATAAGCCCTTCACTGTAACATCCCGATCGAGTGAGAGTCATGGAATATGTCAAACTCACAGGACTCGATTTCTGTGCTTTTAGGAAATCATGGTAAGATGAAATTACCGAACTACTCATATGTACAATACATAAGTTAGTTCTACTGCTTTGGTCAAAAACTTATAATTTCATTTGCCTACGACACATGGAATATTAACTTGTTACTACCCGAGATAGTGAATCTCCTATTGGCAATCACCGAACAATTGCTACTTGTCCTTCTGAACCGCACTTCGAGGTTGATCCCAACAAAGGTGAAATGAATCTAACTACTCTAATAACTCATTCAGTGTCAAAAGTTCAATCTTCGTGAATCTTCAGGTCTAAGGCTCACGCACACAACCGCGACCAGTAATTCAATCATTGACGATCCAAGAGTAAATGCCCATGTGATTGAATTACGGCGAGCTGTGTTCGAATGACATATCTATGACCAAGCTCCCACCATCCAAAGTACCGACTGACACTCCTTGTCAAAGCTTGCATCACACAAATTTGGTCTTAATGTCCAATTAAGACTCCTGGACTCGCGAACTTTGGTTTAAGTTAACAAGGAACCAATACTTCTAGTGTCCATCTCCTCAAATCATTGAAGAGTAGAAGCTCCCTCTTGATTACCTTGGACTTATTTGTTCAATACTTATATTATGCCATCAAGATTGATATGAACAAAAACTATGCATTTATTAATGATCAAGAGTTTGTACAACATAAATGTAATGCCCTAATAATCTAATTCCTCTATGGCATGGAGGGCATAATCCTAAATCCAACAACCCTTCCAGTGGTAATTGATCCCCTTGATGGCTCACTGAAGTAGTAGACATCACAAGACTTTCTCCCTTTTGTATGCTATGAATCCACCCCACACTCATTATGGAAATCTGACCAGATTTTTGAGTAAGTTTCTCCATCTGTTTTTGTCCAATCACCTTGATATTTGGTGGTTGTAAACCTCTGAGCAACACCTTTCTATTATCATAAACAAACTCCATCCTCAGCAGACTGAAATTCCAAGTTATACTACCCAATGTAATTAACTACCGAATTCCCAAAACAGCATCACAACCTCCCAATGGCAATGTCAACATATCAGTAGTGAAGAGTGTTCCCTGCATTCTCCACACAAACTCTTTACAAACATAGGATTTGTAGATCTTGTTACCATCTGCAACTGCCATAGGGAATGGGGTAGTAGGTTCTAGTTTACAGCCCAATTTTTCAGTTTCAAAATCCAGAAAATTGTGTGTACTACCTGTATCTATTAACACATGCAATGATTGGCCATTATAATTGCCAGTGATTCTCATCGTTCTAAAGTCATGTACCCCTGCCAATGCATGCATAGACACATGTGATTCTATAAGTGGTTCTTCATGAGTTTCTCCTTCCCTTTCCTCTACATTTTCATCATTCTGTTCCTTAAGTTCTTCCATTACCTCTTCCTCCATTACCTCCATTATATAATCTGTTTTTTTCTAGGACACTGATGAGTTGATGTGAACTTCTCATCACACCAAAAACATAGTCCCTTGGCCCTCTTATCATACATTTCTTGAGGTGTAAGCGTCCTAGATGGTATAATTGGTGCATTATTAGGTCTGTTAACTAGAGAGGAGGCTCTAGAATTGTGTTATAGTGATGATAAGTGATTAGTATAAACTGGTGAACTGTATGAGGAAGTAAATCTAGCTGGCGGTGATGTAATAGAAGGTTTCTGTGCGTTGGAGGCGAACTTAGGCAGCACAGGTTGAGCATAACGTTTAGAAGAGATATGATTAGCCTGCTCTTGCAATTTTTCTGAACTCACAGCTTCTTGCAACGATTTTGGATTAAACATACAAACAAGCACTGAAATTTCATGTTTAATTCCACCAAGGAAACAACTAATTGCATACGATTCAAATAAATCAACACAGTTCATTAATGCATCAAACTTATCTAGGTATTCCTGTATAGATCCAGTTTATTTACGATTTACTAATTTTGCCATCGGATCATCATACAAAAGAGTGCCAAACCTGTCATGAAACGCATGCACATATTCCTCCTAATTTGGCATTTGTCTAGTCAATCTGGCCTTCATATACATCTGGTGCCACTGGAGAGCTCGTCCTTCCAAATGTACCACCGCTAATCTGACCTTACTATCTGGTGGCGTGTCATCCACCTCGAAGAATTGTTTGCATCTGTAGACCCTGCCACGTGAATCCTCACCATTAAACAGTGGAAATTCCATCGTAGAACACTTAGTTGGAATCTGTAAATCATCGCCTGCTTCCACCGAAGTACCAGGCTCATTAACTCCTTGACTTTGATACGTAACTGTCAAAATAGCGAGTATATGATGAATCTCTTCCACTGATTTTTCAGTTCTTTCTATGCTCGATTTCAATCCATCCACATCCATACAATGATCGATGATACGCGTACCATCTGCCATTTCCAGGCATGGTTCAAAGTATAGGCTGATATCCGATGATATCAGCCGATACGTAACTGGATCTGAGGGGTCCGATCCGACAATATTCGACGATACGCTATGCTACCACTAATGTATGGTATCGCCGATATTATCAGAAATCGGCCGCTAATATCGGCGATATCCTAATAATGTCGAAAAAATAGGATATTATCAGTCGATATCACTGATAATATCGGAGATACCATCAAGATTCAAATCTAGGCAGGTTGTCTTCATTCTTACAATACTATATGGAAGAAGATGCAGGCAGGTTGATTATATGGAAGAATCTGGACATTCTTGCAATACTATATATTCTTCCATATGGCAATTAGGGAGAAGTGCTTGCTACCAAACAATAGTAATTACATTTACATTACCGATTGCTGCCAATACTATTGGGAATCTTGGCACTTTGGCAGCTTTTGCATATGGAGTGTTTAAAAAATGTACTAGCAAAGCTTTTGCGTATGAAGTGTTTGAAAAAATGTCCTCCTCTTTGGCAGCAATCATTAGGAAGAAGAGGATGTATGTAAATGTAATTATTGGGAATCTTGGCACTTTGGCAGCTTTTAATACTTTTAATATGTATTAAAAAGTCAATTTGTGTTATTTACATTTTTCTTTAATTTTACTAATTTTTTTAGAATTTTTGGAGCATTTTATAATGATTTTGTATCGTATCGCCTGATAATATCCCGATACGCCGCGACCGATATGGAACAGTACTCCCCGATATTATCACTGATACCGCAACTTTGAACCATGTTTCCATGTGGTGAGCCGTCGGATCCGATGATCGACGGCTCTGATACCAAATTAATACCACCTAGATGACACAGAGACTAACTTGAGTGCTGACACCATGAATTCAGCTCTGGAAATTACCCTCTCTACCTTACCTGAAGCTCACAAGAGAAGAAGAACAAGACTATTAGTGTGATTGAATAGTGAGTGTGTGTAAAGAAGATTTATTAGTTGTGTGAATATTGTGTAAAGTGAGTAGGAAGAGTTTAGTAGGAGATGAAGAATTGAATAATAGTTGGAATAGTTGGAAGTTGTAGAGAATATTTGTAGTTGAAAGATGTCATTGTATTGATTGAATTGCTTGTTGTTATTATTACATCACTTTGTACACCATTCTCATATTTATATGTGCAGACATCCATTTTTAGATGGTTTAATTACCTAGATAATTCTAGATATATGTTATCTAGATATATCTAAATATATATCTAGATAGTTTTATTTATCAAGATTTTTCTACTAACATACCAGTAACAACATTCTCTACAATGAACTAGGAATATATCTAGAATACTTAAATTCTAAAACATTCTAGAAAATGAACTTATCTTAACAAAGACAACACTTTTTGGCTCACAAAACGCGTGAATAATTTTTATTCATAACAAACTGCTATTTATACAAAGCTTGAGAAAGGATCCAGCTGCAAAAGTCAGCTGAGTAACTAATTGCGTAATAAATGCGATTTTAACCTAATTAACCCTACTTACTTAAAATAGAAAGCGTATTGCTAAAACAGGTAAAATGTAAAACGAATTACAACTTATAAAGTTGCATTACCACTTGACTGCATTTGTGAAATACTAAAAATCCCCTCGGTCAGTTGGTCGTTACTTCCCGCGTCCAGAGATTACGATTGAGTCCTTCCATTTGAAATCACTCGAGCCAGAAATGACGATTGAGTCCCTAAAGAATTGCAATTAAGTCCTTCATTTATTGGTCTTGTATAATAATCTTGGTCCATTTAATATAGTTGGATTTTAAGATGAGGTGGTGAAAATCAGTTCGGCCTTATGAGTTGATAATTATATGGGGAAAATTATTATTTAGGAAATAGGAAGATTTCAAATTTATAAAGACACAACAATTCTTAACTAATAACGGAGAAGGATTCATAAATTTTACCAATTACTAAAATGGTAAATTCAGTGTAAAATCATACTTGTGTCACCAATTTCATCTCTTTTTTTTCTTTTTCTTTTTAATTATGCATGCATATTCTTCATTTATTAATGTTCCGTTCGTCACAAATGAAGTTTAACTTTTTTCCCTTACAAAACTATTCAATAGATTTATCACAAAATGCAAATAAAATTCTATTGTATGTTTGAAATAAATTGTTAAAATGACAAATTCAATGCAAAATCATTTTGTCTTACCCACTTCATATGTTTCCTAGAAAAATACAATTAATCCACTCACCCAAATTTCTTTCATAACTAATTAAAGTTTATTTATCTTCATTTGCACAAATTGACCCATCACATTGAATAAAAAATGCAATATAAGTTGAGAAAAATTGTACAACACATTTAAAAATCTAAAATAATTGAAGATAATATTATATCAGTTTTTCTTTATAAATAATGATTTTGTATTTGTGCAACACCATTTTTTTATGGCAATTTCATCGTCTATGGCCTTGTATTAAATGTCTTTAACTATATTCATTGAACGGTTTTAATTAAAAATACTTATCTCAATCTAATAATATTTTTTTAATTCATAACCTTGATCTGAATAATGTTTTCACGCAACAAAATATGCAATTACAACTATGATCATACAAATGATCATCAAGAATAAATGTAATAGAAAACTATGCAAATTTCGACATTATTCATAAAGAATTGATTAGAACAAACTCATACAGGTGGTTCTTTCAAAAGACAATTACTTATGATAATTTGGTGTATCATAGGGCTATTGTTTTAATTATCATTTTGTCATAATATGAAGTATCATATGGTTTATCAAGCATCATTTTTCGAAGTCATTTAAAATATCCTAACAAAATTGTTTGGTATACTCTCTAATATTTTCTGAATCTCTTATTTCTTGTTACATGCATATGACTGTAACTCCTGAAGTTGTTATTTGATTAAAAATTTTATTTAAAGTAATTCTTAATTATTTTAAAGTACTTTTAAGTGTTGTAAATTTGTTTCAAACATACAATAGAATCTTACTTGCATTTTTTGATTAATCTATTAGGTAGCTTTGTAAGGAAAAAAAAGTTAAACTCCATTTGTGATGAATGAAAAATTAATAAGTGAAGAATATGAAGAAAATATTTAAAATATTTTTTTATAAAAAAAAGATGAAATAGGTAACACATATGATTTTACTTTGAATTTATCATTTTAATAATTTATAAAATTTAGGAATTGGTGTGGAGGGCTTTTTCTTTCTTCTCTCTCAGCGTATTTTAGCTAGATGCACTGCGGCCATGGCTAAGAGAAAGAAAGGGCTCACTAAGACGGCTACCACATCTGATTCACAATCACTGGCGGCGAATCCTGTAGTGCAAACTCCGAGGTCAAATGGGAAGGAACTGGATATAGAGAGGGACGGGGAAGAACCTTAGCTAGGGTTGGAAAATTTGGGGAAAATCACAGCCCTCCTGAAAAAAGTTCACCATCAAGCTTTGCAAGAATAGGGAGATATAGAGATGACTGCGGTTGAAGAGGCAAACTGTACGACGGCCCATAAGGGTTCAGTTTGGGATTCCTTTAACATCACCAAATTGAGACAAGTTGGATGCAAGCTCCAATTCATGGAGCCAACCACAACAAATGGGCAGAAAGTGGGCAAAATTGGGACTGAGGATGTTCAATCAGAAGTTGAATATTGGAAATTTGCAATTGTGGGTTACGTATTGGGGGCTAATCCACCATATCCAGTGATTAATGGGTTTCTACGATGTATATGGGGTAAGTTTGGTATTGATAAAGTGTTAATGAAACAGAATGGCATGTTTATTGTTAGCTTCTTAACTGAAGAAGCAAGGGATAGTGTTCTACAGGTAGGGGTATTTCACTTTGATAATAAACCCATCATACTTGCCCCATGGAATGAACAACAAAATTACAGTAAATAGGAAATAGAGAAAATGCCTATTTGGATTCAGTTAAAGAATTTAGATTTGAAGTACTGGAGCCCTACTTCACTAAGCAAGATAGCTAGCCTCATAGGGACACCAATTATGGCTGATACTATGACTATGCAAAAGGAGAGGATACATTTTGCTAGATTGCTTGTGGAGGTTGATATTAAACAGATGCCTGATAGATTATGTTTGAGAATAAGAAAGGTATACTGATAGAACAGGAGGTTACTTATGAATGGAAACCAAGTCACTGTGGATTCTGTAAAGGGTTTGGTCATGTGGAAACTCAGTGTAAAAAGAAGAAAGGAATGATGCAGTGGGTTCCAAAGCAGAATAAGGAGATTTTGGGCCAAAGCAAAATAAGGATGCAGTGAGATTTTGGTTCCAAACCCACGACCCGTCGGGCCACGGTCACGACCCGACGGGTCGTGACTGGGCAGGGCCGGGCAGCTAAACAACGCGCGCAGCTGTTCACGCATGAACAATGCGCGCGCGCTGCTGCGAGAGTTTTTCTCGGGGCTTTCGAGCCCCGTTTTTCCTCGGTATTTTTTGATTTTCAATATCATCAAATATCCCCAGATTTACAATAACTAAAAATCAAAAAACTAGGCAAAAACCCATAAAACGCAAATTTAAGAAAAATATACAAACATGCTTCAAAAACATATAACATGCAATTCTTAAATCACGTGAACAAGATCAAATATGCAAATCAGAGATTGGCTCTGATACCACTGTTGGGTTTCGTTCTAAAAAGCATAAACTCAGTGGAAGGAATTTCAAAAATTAAAACAAAAACCCAATTGGTACTCTAATTTGCATAATTGAATGTAAAAGTGTATAACGAATAAAATTTACTCGTTAATATGAATATGATGATGGAGAAAAACTTCTTCTTCTCCAAACTCGAAATATTGAAGCTTCCAAATCTTCAATCCTTTGGTTTGATTCTTCAAACTTGAACTTGATCCGAACAACGAAAATACGTCGTCTCTAAATCGTCACGCACGGATCAACAAACGAAAAATCTCCTTTCTTCTTTCTCTATGGTCGATGGCTAGGTATAGAGGAGGGGATGAATATTTTTCTTTCTTTTGAGAGTTATGAGAGTTGTGTATTCTCCTTCCTTGTTCTAAGTCAAAGAGTCCTTAGATACCTCATGACTTATTGAACAAGTCAAAGCAAAAGAGCCCTAATATGTGGCCTCTCAAAGGCGCCAGTTTAAGGCCTAGTAGGCGTCCAATTGGACTCCTTATTTAGTCCCGGGATTTGTTTTATTTAATTAATTTCTTATTTCAATTAATAATTTAATATATCCAATAAATAAATTAATTAATTAAATAACCAAATTAATTAGATAAATTAATTCATTAATATATTTCACAAGGAAATTAATTAATAATTAATCTTATCATTATAATTAATTATTTCATCTAATGAATAATTAATTATTTAATTTATCCAATAAATTAAAACTCCCAGAAGAAAAAATAGAAATTCTTTTTTCTTCATTTTTCTTTATCAATCCTTTAGCGCGACTCTTTAGGTTCGTTTCGTTTGGCAATGAGAGGAAACCAAAGGAAGTGGGTAACACCTAGCCAGTCACGTGGCCCACTTCGTAACCCAAACGAAAACGAATGATAGGATCATTCCGAAACCTTCCAATCGTAAATACCGAATATATATAAACCCTTTGTTCACGTTCCCTGGTCAAGTGAGAGTCATGGTTATGTCAAACTCACTGAACTTGACCATATGTATAAATCATAATAAATACGAGATCATTGAGATCGATTTAGTGCCAAGCATTTTCACACACAATGCACACTTTTAACATACTACACAGTTCTTCACACACATTGCACATTTTTTACACACACTACACAAATTTTCACACACAATGCACACTTTTTCACACATTACACACTTTTTACACACACTACACATATTTTCATATACTACACACATTTTCACACAAAATACACATTTTTTACACACACTACACACTTTTTCACACAAAATGCATATTTTTTACACACACTACATATATTTTCACCACAATGCACAGTTTTTATACACACTATATATATTTTCACACACAATGTACACTTTTTACATACACTACACACTTTTTCACACACAATGCATATTTTTTATGCACACTAGACGATTAAAAGTGGAGCGGGCCATAGAATTAATTGTAAGCGAGAGAGCGAGCAAGCCAACTCATGAAAGCCCAATTGGGTTATCGTACAAAGTAACAAGAGTGTTTTCTTTTCTTTCTTGGCGAAAAGGAAACCTCTTCTCTTCATCTTCATCTTCTTCCAAGAGCTTTAGCAAGCATCTTCCTTCCTTCCTTGTCACTTTTGTTGTGGTTTCAAATCTACTATTGTATTCTCTTTCAAATCTGCGATTTCAATTTAGTTTCTTTCCATTCAATTGACCGCTGCTCAGGCCTAGGGTTTTAGTTAGTTTCCAATTTCATATGGCACCGACGGAACCTAACAAGAACGGAAAAGATCAGGCGTCTACCAAGGTGCCTTCAAAAGACCCCAAAAAGAAGGACGACAAGAAAGACGAAGATCTCGTGAGTTCTAAATTTACTTCAAATTTAGAACAATTAAATAATTACTTTACTTTGGATTTGTGATGCACAATTTGTTTTGTTTTGTGTTTTAGTCGAAGGAGGACTTGGCGTTGAAGCAGCAGTTGGAGTTGTACGTGAAAATGTGTGTAAAAAATGTGCGTTGTGTGTGAAAATATGCGTAGTGTGTGTAAAAATATGATTTGTGTGCGTAAGAAGTATGCAATGTGTGTAAAAAGTATGCAATGTGAGTGAAAATATGTGTAGTGTGTGTAAAAAGTGTACATTGTGTGTGAAAATATGTGTAGTGTGTGTAAAAAATGTGCATTGTGTGTGGAAAAGTGTGTAGTGTGTGTAAAAAGTGTGCATTGTGTGTGAAAATATGTGTAGTGTGTGTAAAAGATGTGCATTGTGTGTGAAAATGTGTGTAGTATGTGTAAAACGTGTATAGTGTGTAAAAAGTGTGAAGTGTGTGTAAAAAATGTGCATTGTGTGTAAAAATATGTGTAGTGTGTACAAAAAGTGTGTAGTGTGTTTAAAAAGTGTGAAATGTGTGCAAAAAGTGTGTAGTGTGTGTAAAAGGTGTGCATTGTGTGTAAAAATATGTTTAGTATGTGTAACAAATGTGCATTGTGTGTGAAAAAGTGTGCAGTGTGTGTGAAAAGTGTGCATTATGTGTGAAAATGTGTAGTGTATGTAAAAAATGTGCATTGTGTGTGAAAAAGTGTAGTGTGTGTAAAAAGTGTGCATTGTGTGTGAAAATATGTGTAGTGTGTGTAAAAAATGTGCATTGTGTGTGAAAAAGTGTGTAGTCTGTGTAAAAAGTGAGCATTGTGTATGTAAATGTGTATAATGTGTGTAGTGTGTGCGAAAAAGTGTGTATTGTGTGTAAAAAATGTGTAGTGTGCGTGAAAAAGTGTAGTGTGTAAAAAGTGTGTAGTATATGTAAAAAGTGTGCAGTGTGTGTGAAAATGTGTGTAAAAAATATGCATTATGTGTGAAAAAGTGTGTAGTGTGTGTAAAAAATGTGTAGTGTGCGTGAAAAAGTGTAGTGTGTAAAAAGTGTGTAGTGTATGTAAAAAGTGTGCAGTGTGTGTGAAAATGTGTGTAAAAATTATGCATTATGTGTGAAAAAGTGTGTAGTGTGTGTGAAAATATGTCTAGTGTGTGTAAAGATGTGCATTGTGTGCTTAAAAAATGTGCAGTGTATGTAAAAAGTGTGCATTGTGTGTGAAAATGAATGTAGTGTGTGTAAAAGTGTGCATTGTGTATGAAAATATGTGTAGTGTGTATAAAAAAATATGCATTGTGTGTGAAGAAGTGTGTAGTGTGTGTAAAAAGTGTGCATTGTGTGTGAAAATGTGTGTAGTATGTGTAAAAAGTGTGTAATGTGTGAAAAAGTATGCATTGTGTGCGAAAATATGTTTAGTGTGTGTAAAAAATGTGCATGGTGTGTGAAAAAATGTGTAGTGTGTGTAAAAAGTGTGTTGTGTATGTGAAAAACTGTAGTGTACGTAATAGGTGTGTAGTGTGTGTAAAAAAATGCATTATGTGTGAAAATGTGTGTAGTGTGTATAAAAAAAAAGTGCACTGTGTGGAAATGTGTGTAGTGTGTGTGAAAAAGTGTAGTGTGCGTAAAAAGTGTGTAGTGTGTGTGTAGAAAATGTGCATTGTGTGTGAAAATATGTGTAGTGTGTGTAAAAAATGTGCATTGTGTGTAGAAAAGTGTGCAGTGTATGTGAAAAAGAGTGAAGTGTATGTAAAAAGTGTGCAGTGAAAATATGTATAGTGTGTGTAAAAAATGTGCATTGTGTGTGAAAATGTGTGTAAAACTTGTGTAGTGTGTGTGAAAGTTTTGTTGTGTAGGACCCGATTGGACCCAACACATTCTGGGTCCAATTTGGGTCCATTATGAGTCCAATCTTGGTCCATTCTGGGTCCTATTATAATATACATGTTTTGTTATGTAGGATCCCGTTGGACCCAACCTATATTGGACCCAGTTTTCTTGGACCCACTTTGGACCCAACCCAATTTGGACCCGACCCACCCATTTGCCACCCATAGAAGCAAGTGTGGGATTTGGCCCAAAAGAAAGGATAGACTATGGATAAAGTGGATAAGTGGTGTTTATCTGAAAAACATTGAATTTTGGGACTACAGTCCACCAAAAGACTGTAGTTGGGCTTGGAAAAAGATAGATAAAGTGAAAGAATTGATGCGAGCTGGATACAACTTGAATCAGTGGGTGCATAATATAACGGGAGTTTACACTACTCAGAGTGGATATGATAGGTTAAGAGGAGATCAGAGTGTTTTTAGAGAGGCAGCTCTGGTTTGGAATAGAATGAATTTGTCTTTATTACTTGGCTTGCTATGCATAAGAGGTTGATGACAAAGGAAAGTGTTAGGAAATTTATGCAGATTGAGGATTGTAATTGTACTATATGTGGATTAGTTGAAGAGACAGAAGACCACTTATTTTTTGAGTGTGTGTGGGCTAAACAAATTCTTGATGGGCTTATGTAGTGGCTTGAAGTTACTAACTGGCCAGAGACATATGGCAGATGGAAAAGGTGGCTGCTTTATGCCTTCAGAAGTTGGAAATTCAGGCAGAATGTTGTTAGGGCAGGTATAGCAAGGGTGTTATACAAAGTTTGGAAGAGAGGAATAAAAGGCAATTCACTCAGGATGCAAAGAGCTGGAATGCTGTTTTGGAGTCACTTAAAACAGAAATGAAAATTAGAATTATAGGATGCAAAATACAGAAAATGACACAAAGAGATACCCTTTAGAAAATTTTTCACAATAGTAATAGGGTTGCTATTTTGTTGAAAAGTAGTTGTGATGTTAGCTCTTGTGGCATGCAGTAATGCCTTTGTAATCTGCATGTGTGTGTTGTGATGTAAATTTTGTTGTTTGGGTAATGATATTTACAGTTCACCTAAAAAAAATAAAAAATTAGGAATCTCTTTTCCCTAATTAGTTAAGAGTTGTTTTGTCTTAATAAATTTTAAATCTTCCTATTCCCGAAATAATAATTTTCCCAATTATATAAGTGATCTAAGTCTTCAACATCGGGTCCTCTAAAATCCCCTAGTTTTGTAAGGTCGTCTTAGAAACTTGAAATTTCATTCTCCACTTTTCCTTGTATTCTCATTATCTAGACCATATTTTGCGCAATTCCAATAAAAATTTATGTAGATAAAAGTGAAACTATTTTTTTGCAAGAAGTATAATGGAAATACTTGAGATTAGACCTCACTATCCGTCACATAGCTTTGTTGGAGCCTTACCTCCAAATCTTAAAGTAATTCAATTACTCTTAAGCCTTGCTTGTATGCCTCTAAATATTCTGTTTTTTCTCTCCATTCCTAGTTTTCTTGTCCTATTTTCTTCTTCTAGAGGTGGCTTAGCGAAACAGTGTCCTACACTATCATTATATTGTGGTCACTAACTGGGTTGACACATATTCCTTCTAATATATTATCCCAATTAGGGATTTGCAAAACACAGTCAACATTGACGCCGCCGCCGCCGCCGCCGCCCATATGTTCAGTCAAAACTTCGTGTGGACATTTACTTAATTTTTTAAATATTGTATCTGGTGTTTTGTTTTCTCTCTCGAATAACATCATTGGTCTCTCTCCAAAAAGATTTGGTGATTTATTGAAGAGTTATGTTGTGTTTGTTTGGTCTTTAGACTTATATAGAGATTTTTTAGTAAATTTGTTATCTTGTAAAATTACTGCTTCAATTGTTTTCAATTATATTATTAGAGACATATATATCTTAAAGAAATTAGACATTCATTCTTACGTTGTTTCACTACAAGAAAAAAATGATTATTGCTCATGTCAATATGACATGGTGAAAAGTTCCTTTGCCATGGTTAAAATCAATTGACTACGGCTTTGGCCGTGGCATTTGCAAGTATGGCCAAAACATTTATCATGGCTTATAGCTATGGTCAATGTTTTGTTCATTGTAAAGACCATGACTTTTAGGCATTGTAAAAAAGTGATAGGTTAACATTTCTTCCACCATGGTTAGTTAGAGCTTAAAATAGCTAGCATTCTTTTTCACCACGGCTAACCTTAATGTGGCTATATAAAACATCTACCACGGCCAAGTTAGTCATGAACTTAGACTGCTATAGACCACGGTTTTAAGCCATGACATATATATTCATTGTTAATACTCAATTTTCTTGTAGTGTTTTCAATTATATTTGGAGGCAATCTATATCGTATTGCTCTCAGTATTATATAATATTTTTTAGGAGAAATTAGTGAAACCTCCCTTAAAAAAAAAAATTATATCCAAAAAATTTAAGAAAATATTTTTCAATCTCAAAAATGCATTTAACAAACTCTTCATCCAAACAAAAAAAAATTAATACAAAATTAAGGTTAACAATTTTTGGATTAAATTACCTTTCACTTCTTAAGTTAAGAACTGATAGATTGATTTTTGGCATAATGACATTTTTAGTTTCTGAAATAAACGATTTGTCCTCAAGTGAAAACATTAACATTACTGTCCTTAATATTCAAATTTTGTTTCACTTATGTCTTTTTTTGGAAATTTATACCCTTAAGTATGAATATGCATTTTGAAGCATTTAAGAGTAAAAATGTTCAAAAAAGGACTTAAGTGAAATAAAATTTCAACACTAGGGACAATAATTTTAATTTTTTCACTTGAGGGACTACTCTAACACAAATTGTCTACTTCAAAAACTAAAAATGTTATTATCCCTTGATTTTTTTATCCAATTTTTTTAAAAATTTTCAAATTGATAAATTAAAAGGTAGGAAATGTATTTTTTAATATTAAACATGTAACATATTTTCTTATAATTTATTTTTGATTTTAACATGGTAGTTATCTAAATATATCATTTTATTAATGTTTAAGAATACTAAAAATTTAAAGGTACAATCATAATTGATATCAATTATCACTATAAAAGTTTTAACTAATTAAGTTTCTATACAAAAGTACAATCGATTAATTTTTAATCTAGAAAACTTAGAGCAATTAACTCCATTTTTTTTTTTGTGTTGTTAAGTTTATTAATTACATGATACATGTCATGTACATCAAAATTAACAATTAACAATTATTTGACAACTAAGTAATAACTAGGGATTTCGTTCAATAACTTTGCTCAAATTCTATTTTCGTCTCATTCGTTATGAATTTCTCGCACTTAATCCTATAACTTTCAAAATATCTCACATTTAGTCACACCCAAAGTTTTCATCCAAAATTTAACAGTCAACTTCGTTTGCCAATCTTTTGGCCGATTTTTTGGGAGAGAATTCGTGCATGAATGCATTCACACACAAATTATATTCAATATCACGAAGTTTTTATTCAATATCACGTGTCACTCACGCACAAAATCTCCACAAAAGACCCAGTCAAAAGGTTGATTATCGGAGTTGGCCATTAAAGTTTGGACAGAAACTTCGGTTGGGATCAAATGTGAGACATTTTGAAAGTTATAGGACTAAATGTGAAAAGTCCATAACGTATGAGACCAAAATTGAACTTAAGCAAAGTTCTGGGACGACAAATATAACTTTTCCTAATAACTACTTTGAAAGTACATAAAATCTCACACGTTGTAGGTGGGACTAGAACTCAAAACCTCTAATATTGGCGTCTCAGTTTCGCCAGTAGAACACAGGCTTCATTAGCAATTAATTCAATAAGTTTATTGACCCCAAA
This sequence comes from Buddleja alternifolia, assembly GCA_019426215.1. Taxonomy (NCBI): domain Eukaryota; kingdom Viridiplantae; phylum Streptophyta; class Magnoliopsida; order Lamiales; family Scrophulariaceae; genus Buddleja; species Buddleja alternifolia. The sequence continues at coordinate 32,140,430 of CM033396.1, forward strand.
TTTTAGGTTTCTTTGAATGAAAATTGGTGGAATGAGCTTTTTAGACTGAAAAATATTATCATGGATTTTTTAATATAAAAGTTTAATTTAAGGAAATTTTAGTAATTTGCCCACTTATTTATTAAATAAAATGCAATGATATGGTCGATTCAAATATAAATAAAATTAATCTAACATGTACAAAATTTCAAAATCACAATCAATTACATAGCAGTGTAAAGAAATTTATAGGGAAAATTATTTTTTTAGTCCATTAACTTGGCCTCCTCACGTTTTAGTATTAACAGTTGACGCGTTACAAAACTGGTCTTTTATCTTGTGACTCTTTCTAATTTTAGTCCTTTATGTGTTTAAGAATTGGTAAATTTACTCCTTTGTCTATTTTAGTCCTTTATGTGTTTAAGAATTGGTAAATTTACTCCTTTGTCTTAGACCCCTCAAAATTGTATTAGAGCCTTAGGTTTTATTGAAGAAATAATTAATTAATATTACTTATTGATATTTTATCCCTAACGAAGGAGATTTAAACAAGTATGGAATAATCGAACAAATGTTTGAGTAGTTATGAAAAACAGAAATCATTCCTTCCATGGAACGAGATCGAGACGGATACCTCTAAGTTCTCTCAAGATCTTAGAGAAATCCAGAAGACAATTCAAGACTATGGTCACAGATTAATCCATATACCAGTGAAAATAGATCGTCTGAGTTAGAAGATGGACGAGATCTTAAAGATCCTTCCAGATCTGAGTAAAATCATGACGGATCTAAAGATCGATACTTCATAATTAAAAGGAAGACAGAAGGGAAACACTAGAGCATCTAAATCCAATAAGAATAGCCACAGTGATGCCTTAGGACCGGTGCCCCTTCTACACGAAAAGGCAAGGCAACGGAGATTCCAAAGCCAAAAACACAAGAAGATCTGATTATTGATATCCTCAAAAATATAACTTAATATAGAGGTATCAAGAGTAGATCTATCCGATATTCAGGAACTAGCTGAATCCTTTTCTCAGCTTGGGATGGTGGATTTGGTTCATGTCAAAACCAATGAGGCAACTCCAGCACTACCACCGCTGGAAGAAAGTACAACATAAAATGATCCTCCACAAGACAACCCGATGTGTGAAGGTGTGGATTCCCATACCAATACTACTCTAACATTTGTGGGAATGCGGTTTAAAGAAAATTCAGGAAGAAATCCAAAAAGAGTACCAGAAAATACACCCTGGGCAAAAACCATGTTACAACCTTTGTCTTCATATGGTAATGTTCTTAATATGGTAATATTCTTAACTTGGATATTATCGATTTTTGCAACATTGAAAAGTTGATCGATGAATGGATAGCAGCCATGAAGATAGTGGCAACCACGTTAGAACTCTACAAGGAAAACTTCATCCGATTAGTGGAGTTATGCCTGGAGGGATCTCTGAAAGTCGAATGGAACAATACACCAGACGCAACCATGCAAGAAACTTTACTCGGTGAATCTAAAAACACAATTGCAAAAAGGTTCGAAAGGCTTATCAAGCTTTATTTCATCGGAGATGGATACTTCAAAGAAGTAAATCGGAAAACACTAGAGAGAATATGTAAGCTCTTTATGGTCTTAAATTATGGAATTTTTTTTATAGTGGATGATACATGTATTGGTTTCGCAAGTATTTCTTCCAAAGTGGAGTCTCAACTGAGGTTGCAGCACCAATGTTTTTTGCAAAAAAATTATAGTCCCTGGAGAGAAATGTTGATTCAATCATACAGGATACCGGAAGGACAGTTTGATTCAGTAGCCAAAAGGATATCTTTCCTTAAAGACAAATTAAAATACTGGTGCTCTCAAGCATCCATCCAAAAGAACATGAAGAAGCTAAGGGAAAAATAAAATGAACTCCTCTTTGAAGTGACAACAACGATTTTCCAACAATCATTGGAGAATCAAGCAAGCAAAGGAAGAAGAGGAAGAAAATCGATAACTCTGACAATAAGTGATAGGAGTCATTTCTACGTGTTATTAAGCCCCTTTGCGTTTATGTTTTAGGTTCATTTATCGCTTGATTTTGTCACATGTGCATTTAATTCGTGCATTAAGTGATTTCAGACCTTAAATGGATACAATCGAAGAACGGGCTGAAAAACGACGTATAAAACAAGTTTAGACCAAGTTGTTTCACACCTCTACGACCAAACAAGCAAGAAACAAGCTGGAGTTAGCCAAAATCATATTTTAGTACCATTTCCGCACACCTGGGCGCCAAATCAGAAACAACCTCCACATTGGAACGTCATTTTGATGTATTTAGAGACATAATTGGATGAAGTGTCCTTCTACAAAGTTGTAGATGTATGTCTTATCTTCACATGGGGACTTGAAGCATCAAATTCGGAGGTCTGTGGAGAATTTTATGAATAAAACACTATCTCTGCGCTGGAAAACACGAAAGTGGCAGCTCCCATTCTTAGTAGGTGGAAAACAAGAGAATGGTAGTTCACATTCTTGGTAGATGGAAAGGAAGAGAATGGTAGCTCACATTCTTGGTAGGAGGAAAGTAGAGAATGGTAGGTGTAAAACAAGAGAATGGTAGTTCACATTCTTGGTAGATGGAAAGCAAGAGAATGGTAGATGGAAAGAAAAGAGAATGGAAGCACATGTTTTTGGTAGGTGATTTTTTGGCTATAAAAGGAGGATTGAAGACCATCCTATGACACACTTGAAAACACATTCCCCATTGGGGGAGCCTAAACACATCCTATCATCATCTTCATCATCCTTAGATTAGTTATGAAGATTATCAAGAACCTCTGAAGGTGAAGAAATCAAGAAGCATGGAAGAGATGAAGATCGAAGTTCAACCATCAAAAATACGAGGGAGTTTCTTAGATTTAGATTTATTTTTGTCTATGAATATGAATCTTAATTTAAGTTCCTATCTTTTATCTTTTATGATGAAATAGATTCTTCGAACTAAGGCCATGTTGAGGCTAAATTATGATAATTGAGTTATAAATTGTGTTTTTCATATTAATTCTATTGTTGCTTTGTGTCTTGATCTTGTTTGAATGCATCATATGCTTAGCTACCATATGCATGATTTATTGCTTAAATTATTCGTTCGAGAGAAGGTAATTTAAGGTGCAAAGAGGATCATCACATAATCCGTAGAGATTCCCGGGTGCAGTTAGCCGGATTAATCCGGGGAAATTCTAGAACTTGAATGCATGATTGTTGGTTAGATTCTCAGATAGACATATCTAGAGAACCATCAATTAATCATAGGATTATTACAGCCGAGACATCGGGTAGTAATTATTTAAGGTTTTTTCCACCAAAGCATCATTAGTCTAATAATATGAGAACATGTTTATAATGAAAATTGATTAATTTATGCCAACACATGTGTCTTAGTTGATCTCTTCCATAGCTATCTTGATTTCGACATCTTGTTTCTTATATCTTACTTCCATAATATTTTAGTTAATTCTTGTTTTAGTTTAAGTTCTTCAATTGCTTTAAAATCATAAACTAAAATACAAGTCCTTGAGGTTCGACAACCTGGACTTTATTGTCCATTTTATTACTACACACGACCAGTCCACTTGCTGTTTAATACACGTAAGGATTTTTCGTGTCAAGTTTTTGGCGCCGTTTCCGGGGACTTGTTTAATTTTAGTTTTTGATTTTATTGCAAGTTTTAAGTATTTATTTTATTTTTATTAAATTTTATTTTTATTATTATTTTTATTTTTTTCTTACACTATTACCTTGCAATGGCTAGAAATTTTCCAGATATGACCCTTCCGGAGAATCAATTATGGCTGCAAAGCGTCATTCAATTCGCAAAGGATAGCAATTTTCCTGATATGACACTACCGGAGAATCAATTATGGCTGCAAAGCGTCATTGAAGCGTGTTATGCGCAAGGGTTCTTTCCACAACATTACCAAGAAAGAATTCCTACTCCGGAGGAACAACTTGATAACACCATTGGAGAGCTCCACCTTAAGATGAAGGACGCACGGCGGGAAATGAAGGAGATGAATCATCAACTCAAGCAACTAACGAGCGACATATCTGAGAAAGTACCATGGGCATTGCTTGGTACCACTGAGATAGATCAAAAGGAGGAATTCAACACCGTGATGTTGAATGAAATGAAGTTGGAAAATTCGAAAGCAGATTCCTCCAACGATGAGCATTCGACTCCTATCCTTTCTGAGGGTGTTGACATTTCTTTACTTTCTTCCCTAGCCACAGGTAAATCAGTATTTGATGCTGACGATGGTAAGTTGTTATTGAATGTAGGAGATGACATGGTTAATTTCGATAACTATGAGGTTTTTGAGCATCTAATTGATTTTGATTTGTCTTTACACATTGATGTTTTTGATCCTTTTAGTGTTGAGCACTTTCATGAAAAACGAGTCAATAATCTTCAACATCCATACATGATGGAGCTGAAATATGTCAAGGTGATTGTTGAAGAAAAACGAGACATTATCTCTAGCTTGGAGAAAAATCTGCACCACCATCCGGAGCATGAGGAAGAAAAGGTAATAGAGGTATTGAGGGACCATAAAAAAACTCGTGAGTGGATGATTGCTTGGTCTAACCCTAGGATATGTAGCACAAATAATTGGTCAATCTTCACTACAAAGGGCAAAAGGTTGAAGCGATACCCAATAGTGGATTGGAGAACGAATAAGGCATTCATACATAAACCGCCTTGAGCCAATATCTTACATAAAGTCAAGCTAGTGACTTTAAAAGAGCGCTTCTTGGGAGACAACCCAAGCTTTGTGAGTTTTCTTTTGTTTTTGTTTTTTTTCTTTTTTTTTTTTTTTTGCTTTATTTTTTTGTTTTTGCTTTTCGTTTTATTTGTTTTGTCTAAGCATGCACTTTTGGCATGTGTGTTAATATGTTTGATGGTTTGTTTGATAAGTATGTTGAACATGTTAGTAGCAATTTCCCGTTGTTTTGAGAGGCCTATTTTGAAGAGATGAGTTTGATTTGGAACATATTTGTGATGAAGGATTGTTTTTCAACAATCCTTCATTGTAAGTACTCTTATACCTTTTGCATGCGTTTATGTGAGACAACATTGAGGACAATGTTGAGTTTAAGTTTGGGGGTATATGTGGGTAGTACTTTGTGGTTTTAATACATTCATATGATTGATCACCATGTGTTTGCTATTTTTGTCATGTCATGTGTACCTCGTTTAGCTCAAGTTTGGGGGAATTTGTATGCTATCATGTTTATATGTGTTTATGTTGAGAAAATCAAGCATGGTTTTTTTTTTAGTCCTTCTAATTGATGCATTTAAATTGATTAACTTTAAAAAATGGCATGATTTTTTGAAATAATTTGAATTTAAATGAACATATATATCTTTGAAATTGCTCATGGAGATCCTATATTAGGATTGATTTCTTAGATGATTTACAATGCACAAAATCGAAGGTAGACGAGTTGAGAGGATAACCATCTTGAGACACTTAGGAATTTTTCCCGGAAATATTAACTTAGATTTCTCATACGGTTATAAGTTGAATAGTTAATTTTGTATGCTAAAAAATGAATTAAAAAGGTTGAATTTTGGTATGACCAAAATTGGTCAGGCTAATATGTACTGGAGGTGAAAAGTTTCATGCCTATATACTGTACTATTATGCTAATTTGAGCTAAGCTCAAGCCAAAATGAAGCGAATTGTTTAAAAGATCTAGTTTTATTTCGTGGCCTTTGACACTCGAGTGATTAAATCCTTAGGAGTGTCTTTACACTTAATGCCCCAAAACTATCTTGTTTGGGAGTCATTGATCTAAAGCTTGTTACATGGGTGCCATAGAAAGCCTAATAGAATAAAACATTGCACATGATCTAACCTTAATGAAGTTAATTAATTGGAAAGTTTCATATGAATTGAAAGTTTGAATGTTTGAGATAATGAAATTTAAATGGCTATGAAATTTTCTATGATTCTTATGCTTTGTGTTTGATCATAAAGTTGATAGATATGGGATTAATGTCCAAAATTTGGTAAGGATGCCTCTCCACTATAATACCTTAGATTTATTTTCACTACACCCTATGGAGTCTTTTCCAGTATTGGTGTCACATGAGCAAAAGTAGTTGATATGTACATATATTTGTGAGCTGTAAAAGGATGATTTTGTGCCATTTATTCTTGTTAATTATGTTCAGATGTATTCATCTGGTTGAGATTGAAAGTTTGTTAGATTTTGTGGGTATATCGTCTGCAAACCCTCACGAGACTATAACTCGTCCTTTGAGGTAACTCAAAGGTTTAAAGGCTTGTTGCACAGGCTAAGTGCAATCGTTTACTACACGAAAGTGAGTTCGTTTGTTGTTTTTGTTTTCTCCTTTTGGTTGATGATGTTTTTTGTGCCCTAGACCTTTTATTGCTCGAGGTCGAGCAATTGATAAGTTTGGGGGAGTTGATAGGAGTCATTTCTACGTGTTATTAAGCCCCTTTGCGTTTATGTTTTGGGTTCATTTATCGCTTGATTTTGTCACATGTGCATTTAATTCGTGCATTAAGTGATTTCAGACCTTAAATGGATACAATCGAAGAACGGGCTGAAAAACGACGTATAAAACAAGTTTAGACCAAGATGTTTCACACCTCTACGACCAAACAAGCAAGAAACAAGCTGGAGTTAGCCAAAATCATATTTTAGTACCATTTCCGCACACCTGGGCGCCAAATCAGAAACAACCTCCACATTGGAACGTCATTTTGATGTATTTAGAGACATAATTGGATGAAGTGTCCTTCTACAAAGTTGTAGATGTATGTCTTATCTTCACATGGGGACTTAAAGCATCAAATTCGGAGGTCTGTGGAGAATTTTATGAATAAAACACTTTCTCTGCGCTGGAAAACACGAAAGTGGCAGCTCTCATTCTTAGTAGGTGGAAAACAAGAGAATGGTAGTTCACATTCTTGGTAGATGGAAAGGAAGAGAATGGTAGCTCACATTCTTGGTAGGAGGAAAGTAAGAGAATGGTAGGTGTAAAACAAGAGAATGGTAGTTCACATTCTTGGTAGATGGAAAGCAAGAGAATGGTAAGTGGAAAGAAAAGAGAATGGAAGCACATGTTTTTGGTAGGTGGATTTTTTGGCTATAAAAGGAGGATTGAAGACCATTCTATGACACACTTGAAAACACATTCCCCATTGGGGGAGCCTAAACACATCCTATCATCATCTTCATCATCCTTAGATTAGTTATGAAGATTATCAAGAACCTCTGAAGGTGAAGAAATCAAGAAGCATGGAAGAGATGAAGATCGAAGTTCAACCATCAAAAATACGAGGGAGTTTCTTAGATTTAGATTTATTTTTGTCTATGAATATGAATCTTAATTTAAGTTCCTATCTTTTATCTTTTATGATGAAATAGATTCTTCGAACTAAGGCCATGTTGAGGCTAAATTATGATAATTGAGTTATAAATTGTGTTTTTCATATTAATTCTATTGTTGCTTTGTGTCTTGATCTTGTTTGAATGCATCATATGCTTAGCTACCATATGCATGATTTATTGCTTAAATTATTCGTTCGAGAGAAGGTAATTTAAGGTGCAAAGTGGATCATCACATAATCGTAAAAAATAGGGAATTGCCCCTAGAGATAGGTAGAGATTCCCGGGTGCAGTTAGCCGGATTAATCCGGGGAAATTCTAGAACTTGAATGCATGATTGTTGGTTAGATTCTCAGATAGACATATCTAGAGAACCATCAATTAATCATAGGATTATTACAGCCGAGACATCGGGTAGTAATTATTTAAGGTTTTTTCCACCAAAGCATCATTAGTCTAATAATATGAGAACATGTTTATAATGAAAATTGATTAATTTATGCCAACACATGTGTCTTAGTTGATCTCTTCCATAGCTATCTTGATTTCGACATCTTGTTTCTTATATCTTACTTCCATAATATTTTAGTTAATTCTTGTTTTAGTTTAAGTTCTTCAATTGCTTTAAAATCATAAACTAAAATACAAGTCCTTGAGGTTCGACAACCTGGACTTTATTGTCCACTTTATTACTACACACGACCAGTCCACTTGCTGTTTAATACACGTAAGAATTTTTCGTGTCAATAAGGGTTAGAGGAAGAAATCTTCTTTCAAAAAAAAATCATGGTGGTCCAAATTGAAAGTTCGATCTTACAGATCTGGCCAAAGATAAGGACCTGCGAGGATTTCCTCTCAAGTCTCTAAGCAGATGGACAAACATTCTACAGGAAAAACTATAACAAGACGAATGTTCAGACAATCCCATACTTGAACAAATAAAAGCTTCAAAGACTATAACTACTGGATATGTGGCGCAAGAGGCCATATTTCACTAGATTGCCCGCAGAAACGTGGTGAATTGCAACAATTCGAGGCCACGATAGACATTTTGGACGTAATATTTTCGTAAAAAATTACCAATTCAAAGATTTCCCCTCAGATGAAAGCGTTTATGAGGAAGAAATAGCAAGCTTGTCGGGATTCTTTTCAAGAATGACTGTCTCAGACAGGAATATGGAAAGACTATTGCGGCAAAACTCCAATCTAGGACCCTACAACGATTTCTGAATGGAGGAATTAGCCGAGTGCTAAATCAAATAGGACTAAATCAAAGGAGGCATCACATCGTTTACAACCTAAGTTCTGGTGAGTTTGCTATTCCTATGGAACTTACAGGAAACGTGATGGATATGCAACTGATTCCAAAAGAAGAAACTTTGGAGCAATTAAGTAAACTACATGAGGAAGTTTCTATTACTATGAAATGGATCCACATTAATAAAAGTCAATTTCAAATAAGGAATTGATTCTGAAAGACATTTATCAATAATGGATAGAAGAATTAACAACTTAAGAGATGGTTGTCTTGGTACAATGGTATGAGATTCATATGCAGGAAAACTTATGTTTGATATTCATCCTAGAATTGCATATAATCTTACTGATCAAGATTTTAGTCGGGTCTTAACCCTTCATCAGGACTTTAAAAGAAAAGATCTTATGAAAGAAGGAAATGGACCACATTCAATAACCTGTAGAATTGCTTATGCACTTTCTAACACACATCATTCTGATTTGTTTCTTAGGAAATTATATAAATAAATTCCCAGAATTTTCAAGGAATTTATTAAAGTAATGACAGCGGATCCAATTCAAATACTTAGGCTTGGGCTGTTGATATTTTATTAAAAGATCATCCATTCTTAGAAAGAACACTTCGTTCCAGGACCCATTTCATTAACCGTATGTCCTTTTCTGAAGAAATGATTAGGAGTCTCAGAGGAAAAGAATTGTTAGAAGATTTAACTCCTCAACCTATCAGGGTTGATAATGTAAATATTAGATGTCCTGAAGGATGGAAACAAGTGTAGGTAATATTTGACATTACTAAAAGGGAAGATTATTTTCCTTGTGATGATGTATATCATTTGCAGTAACTTATAATTTGCAAATACGAAGGTACATTAAAAATGGCAGGCCATGAAGTGTTTGTTTCAGGTATTGCTGGAAGTGGCCAAGGAATTGTAACCTTAGGGTTAAGTTTCCTTGAAGATCATAAATCTTGGGGAAGAAGAGGTAAAGGTATGGAATTCAATTTGGATGGTCACCTCATTAGAGTTGAATGACTAGCCCATTCTCTATATACATATTTGTTGGTGTGATTTATGATCAGTATAAGACAAAATATTTTTCAACTTATATTGATTCTGGATCAGGGATTTGTACATCAAAACCCGGACTTTTTCATAATGATATGGAAACCTTACCTATTTTTGCAGGAAGTGATTTTTTTCAGAAAATCCTAATACTCGATAAAGGAAAAAGAGAAACAAGAATCATGATGGGAGGTTCATTTGATACACCTTAGTTTAAGACAAAAATGCCGCCAATTTACTTCCATGATACAGGAGCTGATATTTTGCTGTTAATAATTTTATCCAAATATTTGCAAAATATGTACAGGATAACCACATGAATTTATTGGTTTTACTACTAATTGTGGTAAAGAGATACAGGTTTTGTGACGAGAAAAAGCATTTAATCGGATAATGCCTATAAATTTTCGCAGCAGACATAGTGTTAATAATGACGCCAAATTAACTCATCCTAAAATGCAAGATAAAAAAAAATTTGATAAAGCTCTTTTGTCTTTCAGGCAACAAGGGTTTAGTGAAGCCTCTGAGAAAGAAATCAAATTTCTTCAAAAATGCCTTATAGGAAAAGAGGCCGGTTTTGGATATGAACGAAGAAAGTAAGCTTTCTCTTGAATATATCAAAAGACTAATCCGAAGGAATTTCGATGAAAATCATTTAGTTTGGTGGGATAAAAACAAAATCAAAACTGCTATAAAAGTAAAAGAGCAATGTAAGTATGAGTATGTTTGAGACAAGCCTATCCTGATGAATATGGAGGATAAGAAAGATATGCAAAGAATTATTAAAGAGCATATTGGTCTTAAACTCATCGAACCTGGAGTCTCTACTTATAGTAGCCCTGGTTTTCTGGTAAGAAACCATGGTGAAATATAGAGAGAAAAAGCTAGATTGGTAATCAACTATCAGGGTATCAATAAGATACTTGAATTCGATGGTTATTATATCCTAAATAGAGTACACCTAATTGATTGCATTAAAGGGGCTAAGGAATTTTCTAAATTTGATTGTAAATCCAGATTTTATCAGATTAAGATGGAAAATGAGTCTATAAAATATATTACATTCTCTACTCCACAAGGTCAGTATATTTGGAGCGTACTTCAATGTGTCTTGAGAATGCACCCCAGATATACCAAAGGAAAATGGATAATCTGTTTAAAGATTATTTCGAATTTATGTTCGTCTATATTGATGACATCCTCATTGCATCTAAATATATGAATGATCACATTAAACATCTCGAGATATTTTCTGATGCATGTTATAAAGAGGGTTTGGTGTTATTCGAAAAGAAAGCAATATGGGAGTCAATAGGATAGAATTTCTTGGTATCCTTATTAATGAATCAGGTATTGAGCTTCAAGAACATGTTGTGGAAAAAATTCCCAATTTTTCTAATATTCTAAAAGATAATAAGCAGTTTCAAAGTTTCTTGGGAGTTGTTAATTTTGCAGGTATCTTTATTAAGGATCTTGCAGGATACAGAAAAGATTTTTGCCCACTATTAAAAGAAACAGAAAGTTCAAAATGAAAGTGGGAAGAAATTCATACCCAAAGGGTTTGTGAGTTGAAACCAATTTGTAAGAATTTGCCTAAACTCGCAATCCCTTAAGAGGGGATGACTTGGTAGTATATACTGATGCCAATGATTATCGTTGGGCAGCAGTACTTATGAAAAGACTACTACGGATAAAGAACCATGTAGATATGAAGGGGGTTGTTCACAGAACAACAAGCCAAACTTTGGCACATTAATGAGAATGTTCTTTGCCGTTTGGAAATCGTTTAAAAAATGGCCTTTGTTTTTTTAGCTAAGAATTTACATTAAAAATTGATAATACAAATGTAAAAGCTTTTTTGAAAAATAAACTTGAATCAAAAATAGAGAAAGCTTTTATTATCAGATGGCAAATCAAATGTCAATATTATTGCTTTGACATTGTTGTGGTGCACTATCATGAAAATATTCTTGCAGATTTCTTAATAAGAGATGGAAGCATTTGAAGTAGATTCCATCATTTTGAGATATAGGCATCTCAAGAAAAACCTGGAGGAGTTTGATAAAAAGTTTGGACAACTATCAGTTAATACTGAGGCAGCTGGCCAAGTACAATGAGCTAATTTGGACATGGTCCAGACCACAATCAAGGGTGCAATGTTTGCCTCAGTTACATTGTGGAAAACATTACAAGAACGACTTCGAAAAGCATCATCTTCGGTGAAGACTCGAGAAGTACAAGCACATGGCTCTAAATCTGTAATTAGAGAACACGGCTCTATACCTGGAGCAGCAGATTCAACTGTTGCATGCACAAGTTCTATACCAGACTCTGGTGAAAAAGAAACAATTGAACAACCGAAAGTGCAAACTCCAGTTGCATCAAGTCAATCCAACACCTCTGGGGTTTAAGAGGGGGAGATTAGCCTTAGGCCATAGACAGGCACTTCTAAGGTTAATACTAACGAATCATTTCCTTTTTTTGGCAAGTTCATCAAAAGATATGGAAAAACTTGTCTTAAGAAAAGGAATTAATCCAAGCAAAACCCTGATCGATACATCAGGGAGATACATAGAGTTGGATGCTCGAAGGGGTCTGTGAATGGTATAATTTTGGGACTCTCGCCTCAAACTATACTGCACCATGTTTTCCTAAAAATCTCAAAACTTCCAAAATGGATTAGCGGAGCCGTGTACGATTCATAGTACAATAATTCGCACCTTAAGCGGGGGAATATTTTGGAGTTAAAATTTATTTCGGCAGCTTCAAAAATTGTAGGAAAGGGTTCCCATCCAACATTTCATTTTATTAAATTACAGAGACCCAACATGGCAGCCTATAATAGAGTTAAGGTCGTGACAGGAGAAGCTCCTTTGGTAATCTCTATTATTGAAGATGAAATCCTTATTCGGCACCAGAATTAGGGTTGCAAAACAAATGACCCAAACCCCAACAGGATAAGGGAAAAAGAATACATATTGGTAGGGTTTTCACAAACCTTGATAAAAATTTCAAGATGTAACAAGAGATGGAAACGAGTCTAGTTAATTAGGCTCCGTGTTATTACGTGTTTTAAACAAATGTAACAATTAGTTTTAAAATATAATTTGTACGAGTAATTTAGTTATTTATGAAAAAAAAAAAGACCTACTAAAGCGACAAGTTGAAAAAGAAATAAAGGTAGCTGTAAAGAAAAGTGGCCAATAGAAAAAGAGAATGGCCGACAAAAGAAAAAGAAAAATGGTTGACAGCTGAAAAGTTAAAATGGCCAACAGAAAAAGTAAAGGGCTGACAATGGACAAGTGGTGGTCGACAACTATTATGAAATAGACAGGCAATGACGAACGCAGTGATGTCAGCAATATACAAGTTTGGAATCCACTTTTGAAGTCTGCGGAGGCCTATAAATAAGGGGCAAAGAAGCAGATGGAGGGATAGAAAAATCTCTCCAACTCTTCAAAAAATACCAAAATCTAGTCTTAGAATTTTCTGTAATTTTCATTTTGAGTGTATGGAGATTTTCACAAAAAGTCTCATCCTCATGAGATGCTAAACACATATCTCCTCCGATAATGGAGAAGAATATCGATATGTAATAGTAGTATCAATAAAAATAAGGCTTTTGTTCAACTGTCTTGTTCAAAATTCGATTGGGTTTTTATTCTGGAAGTACTTTTACACCCTAAGTTAGTAAACGAAATAGGGTTGTGTTGTTTCTTGCTAGAGGAGCTAAGTACCTCTGAACCATCTGCTGAGGTAGTGTGGTTGGTTGATCGAAGGACGATCTAAGTTGTAAAATCAAGGACTTGGAATACCAAATGATAATGCCATCAAACAAGGTATGAATTTATGAAAGCCTAATTTTATTTCGGAAGCATGTTGGGCCCGATTTATTTGTGGGACTACTTTTTTCTATATTCAAAATTGTTATAGGACCAAATTTGCCATTAATTTTGTTAAGGACCAAAAATTGCTACGACCTAGTAAGATATCAGACTATTGTTGTAATGTGTCAAATTAAAGGACAAAAACTCAAGGTAAGCCAACTTAAAGGACTAAAAAACTCTTTTTCCCAGAATTTATAATTTCCATATGATGAATTCATACTTCCAGAAGAATGACTAGTCACAATTGAAAACAATATTATTCTTGTCATTTGATTAGTTGTGTTCACCCCGTTAGATCTTAAAATTCGCCAAAATAACAAATCCCACACATATTAGACCGTCAAGACCCAAAATCACTCCAGATGAGTGAAATTTAGAAACTTTCAAAACTCAAGTTACAATTATTTGTGTATAATACACTCAACATAAAATACACTACGTAAATAATCGTAATTGTTTGAAAACTCCAAGTACATCCCATATATTTGGAAAAATTGCAAAATCAGTCCTGTAATTATATGGGTGTGGCAAAATTGGTCTTGTAACTTTGTAATGTGACAATTATAGTCCTGTATCTTTCTGAGTAATTGTGATTATGGTCCTTTATCCAAGATCTTGGAAATTTTGTTCCTATAATAATTTGAATGCAGCAAAATTAAGTCAGGCCCAACATGCTTCCGAAAAATATTAAAATTTCATAATTTTATACCTTTGGTTGACCACCTTATCATGGGTATTCCGAGTCCTCGTTTTTACGGATTGGATCCAACCACACAACCGCAACCAACTATTCGCAAGCACTCAGCACCTTAAGTAATACACAGCACAGCCCAATTTCATTTCCTACCTTTGGGCGTAAAAGGTACTCCAAAATAAATGATTAATAAACTTTGGAAAACAAAGGTTGAACAAAAGCCTTAAACTTTTATTAATAAAATAACATTATTATTACATATATATTCTACTCCGCTATTGGAGGAGAAAACTAGTTAGTCTTTCATATATTAGAGATGGCTATACCTTTTGAGGAAATTTCCATACACTCAGAATGAAAATTAAAACTGTTTTAGAATCTTTCTCTTTCTAGATTCTTGAATTTTTGAAGAGTAGGAGGGAATGAATGATGTCTTCCTTCTGCTTCTTTCTTTTCCTTTTATAGGCTAACTTCGGACTTCAGTCGCGGATTTCAAAATCAATTTTATTGCTGACGTCATTGCGTGCGTCAGCATCTGTCCTAATCCACAGTTGTCACACAGTGCTTTGTCGACTTCTTTTTTACTTTTCTTTAGCTGCCCAACGTCAGCACCTTCATCTGTTTGTCAGTTCTATTGGTTTACCCCGACATTTAACCTGGTTTTGTCAAAAGCTACTTTTGGCTTTGTCGGCCTTTTGTAGTCTTTTGATAATTGTCTTCTAATGTCATTGCATGCGTCAGTTTCCTGTGATAGATTACAATAATGCCCTTTTTGGACAAAAATCCTTGAAAATTACAATTTAAAATAATTACATTTTAAAATCGTAAAATTATTAAGCCTAAACTAAACTCGTTTCTGTTTTTTGTTACATCTTGTAGTTATTACCGAGGTTTGTGAAAACCCCTCGGGTAGGCTAGTCTTTTACCCTTGTCATGTTCGGGTTCGGGTTTATTTTTTGTTACCCTAATTCGTGTTCCGAACAAGGGTTTCTCTTGTATTTCACAACTGGGGCATACGTGATTATGCCATTAATCATCATGCATCATATTGCATGCTTTTTTCTTTGTGTTCTTGGTTGCAGGTAACTTGTTCTTCCAGATGAGCATTTGTTTTTGTTCGAACACTTTTTCTGCAAACTCCGTACTCTTTCCTATCATAAAATTAAGTAAAAATAATCCATTTATTTTATTTGAAGAAATTTTAAATGGATACTTTACTTTGTCCATGTCGGTGAGACAGACCCAAAATCCCCAAGCCCTTTTAGTAGAAATCTCGTATTCGCTGATAGAGATTACCAAAGGTGCTTCCTCCTTAATGACCTTCACTCGGTTATAGGCCGCCATGTCTGGTCTCTGTAATTTGATAAAATGGAAAGTCGGATGAGACCCTTTTCCTGTGATTTCTGGAGCTGCTGAAATAAAATTTAGCTCCACAAAATCTCCTCTTTTGATGTGCAGATTATTTTGCCATAAATCATACACAGCTGCGCTAATCCATTCCAAAAGTTTGGAGATTTTCGGAAAACTTGGTGACATAGTATGGATTGAGGCGAGTGCCCCAAAATCATAACATTCTCGGACCTCTTCTGGGTTTGACCCCTCGAGCATCCAAACTCTGGGATATCTCCCTGATGTTTCAATCAGAGTCCTGCTTGGATTTATCCCCTTTCTTGAGACTAGTTTCTCCCATGATCGCTGGTATACCTGTCATGGTAAATTAATCTCATTATTATTAACCTTAGAAGTGCCTATCTATGGCCTAAGGTTAATCTCTCTCTCTTTTTCCTCAGAGGTGCTGGGTTGACTTGAAACAATTGGAGTTTGCACTTCCGATTGTTCAACAATTTCCTTTTTACCAGAGTCTGGTATAGGACTTATGCAAGTAGTAATTGAATCTGCCACTCTGGATATAGAGCTTCATTCTCTAAATGCAGGTTTCGAGTCATCACTGAGGATGATGCCTTTCGAATTGGTTCTTGTAGGGTATCCCATAACAAAGTCATGGCATACATTGTTCCTCTGATTGCGTTCTGGGCTGTGTCCAAATCAACTCGTTGTACATGGCCAACTGCCTCAGCATTAACTGATAGCTGTCCAAACCTTTTATCAAGCTCCTCTATATTTTTCCTGAGATGCCTGTATCTTGTAAGGATGGAATTTACTTCAGATGCTTCCATCTTTTGTTAGAAAATCTGCAAGAACATTCTCATGAGATTTCACAATAATGATGTCAAAGCAATAATATTGACATTCAGCTTGCAATCTAATAATGAGTGTCTTTTCAATCTTTGATTCAAGTTTATTTCTAAAAAAGGCTTTGACATTCGTATTATCAACTTTAAAGTGAATTCTTTAGCTAATAAAAATAGAGGCCATTTTTTAAATGCCTTTCAGACCGTAGAGAATTCTTTCTCGTTAATATGCCAAAGTTTGGCTTCTTGTTCAGTGAACAATCCTCCCGTATATCTACAAGGTTCTTCACCCGTTGTTGTCTTTTTCATGAGCACTGCTGCCCACCTATAGTCATTGGCATCTATATAGACTACCAAATCATCGTTGTCTTGTGGTATTGCAAGTTTAGGCAAGTTGTTGCAAACTTGTTTCAACTCACGAACCCTTTGAGTTTGAATTTTTTCCCACCTCCATTTTGAACTTTCGGTTTCTTTTAAGAGTGTTCGAAAATCTTTCCTGTATCTTACAAGGTTTTTGATGAAAATTCCTGCAAAATTAACAACTCCCAAGAAACTTTGTAGCTGTTTCTTATCTTTTAGAATATCAGGAAAATTGCGAGTTTTTTCCACAATATATTCTTGAAGTTCAATACATGTCTTGTCCATAAGGATACCAAGAAATTCTATCCCATTAACTCCAATTATTGCTTTGTTTTCAGATAGCACTAATCCTTCTTTAAAGCATACATCAGAAAATATGTTCATTCATATTTTTTGATGCAATTAGTATATCGTCTATATAGACAAACATAAATTCAAAATAATCTTTAAATAGATTATCCATTTTCCTTTGGTATATCTGGGGTGCATGTGCAAGACTCGTTAAAAGTACATTCCAGATATACTATTCTTGTGGAGTTGAGAATGCAGTATATCTTCTTGACTCATTTTCCATCTTAATCTGATAAAATCCAGATTTACATTCGAACAATCAATTAGGTGTTCTCTACTCGGGATGTAGTAACCATCAAATTCAAGTATCTTATTAATATCTTGATAGTTGATTACTAATCAGGCTTTTCCTCTTTTTACTTCACCATGGTTTCTTACCAAAAACCCCAGGCTACTGTAAGAAGAGACTCAGGTTCAATGAGTTTAAGATTGATATGCTCTTTAATCATTTCTTGCATATCTTTCTTATCCACCATATTCATCTGGATAGGCTTATATCGAACATACTCATACCTACATTGTTCTTTTACCTTTGGAGTAGCTTCTATCTTGTTTCTGTCCCACCATGTCAAAAGATTCTCATTGAAATTCTTTTGGATTAATCTTTTGATTTGGACATGTTCGAGAGAAAGCTTACTTTCTTCATCCATATCAAAGAAGACCTTCTTTTCTTGTAAAGCATTTTTATGAAGGTTAATTCCTTCTTCATCAAGAAGTTTAGTTCTTTCTTCAGAAACTTTACAATATCCCTGTTGTCTGAAGGACAAAAGAGCTTCACCAAATTTCCTTTTATCTTGCATTTTAGGATGGGTTAATTTGGCGTCATCAAAATCACCACGTTTGCTGCGAAAATGTATAGGCATAATCCGGTTAAAGGCCTTTTCTCGCCGCAAAACCTGTATCTCGTTACCACAATTAGTAGTAAAAATGAGCAAGTTCTTGCGGTTATCTTGCACATATTTCGCAAAAGTTTGGATAAAATTATTACCCAACAAAATATCTGCTCCTGTATCATGAAAGTATATAGGTGGCATTTTTACCTTAAACCAAGGTGTACCAAATGCTCCTCCAATCATGACTTGTGCTTCTCTTATACCTTTATTGAGTATTAGGATCTTTCGAGAAAAATCTCTTTCTGCAATAATAGGTAAAGATTCCATAGCATTGCTAGGGAAAGCACCGGGTTATGCTATACAAATCCTTGATCCCTAATCAATATAAGCTACAAAATATTCTGACTTATACTATTCATATAACATAACTACAGATATGTATATTGAAAATGGACTAGTCATTTAAGCTGCCAATTTTGAGGCTGTTTCCTGTAGTAATTTCAACTCGTCTGGTAAATAATAGTTCACATGATGATTTACCCATTTTTGATAAATCCTTGATTTATTTTGAAATTCAGGTGAGGAATGTTTCCAAAATTTAATACTTTTCAAAACATAGTATTGTTTGGTTCTATTCCTTTTTAACCAATCGGTTTTTCGAAAAACTTTACAGTAATAGGGGTCAATGGCGTGATATAAAGTAGGATGAACATAAAATATTTTACACCCCAAATTATGGTGTAAGATATAATGATTATACTCAGCCATAATTTATATCACAAGAGATTGGTTATAGAAAATTGATTTAGCCATTCAACTTTAATGAGATGACCATTTAAACAAAATTCCATACATGTTCCTTTTCTTCCCCAAGGTTTATGATCCTCAAGGAAACTTAATCCCAAGGTAACAATTCCTTGGTCTTTTCTTGCAATACCTGAAACAAATACTTCATGGCCTGCTATTTCTAACATGCCTTCATATTTGTTAATAACATGTTGCTGCAAGTAATATAAATCTTCACAAGGAAAGTAATTATCTTTCTTTGTAATATCAAATATAACTTGCACTTTTTTTCATCCTTCATGGCATCTAATTTTTACATTATTCACCCTAATAGCTTGAGGAGTTAAATCTTCAATTAATTCTTTTCCTTTTAAACTCCTAATCCTTTCTTCCGAAAAGGACAACCTGCTATTAAAATCTGTTCTATAGCTAATTGATCAATCTAGAATTGGATGGTCTCTGATTAAAATATCAACACCTCCAATTCTTGGTGTTTGAATTGGATCAAGTGTCATTACTTTAGCAAATTCCTTGAAAATTCTTGGAATTTCAATCTACTCTTTCCTTATTAAACAAATCACAATGATGTGTATTGAAAAGTGCATATGCTATTCTATAAGTTAAAGAATACGGTCTATTCCCTTCTTTCATAGTTCCGATATGGATCCATTTCATAGTAACTGTTTCTTCTTCTGAAAGCTTACTTAATTCCTCAAGAATTTCTTCTTTTGGAATAAGTTGCATATCCATCACATTACCAGTTAATTCCACATGAATTGCAAACTCTCCTGAGCTTACTTTGTATATAATGTTATGCCTCTGCTGATTTAATCCTATTTAGTTTAGGATTCGGCTTATTCCGCTAACTCTGAAACCATCATATGGTTCAAGGTTAGAGTTTTGCCGCATTATCCTTTCCATGGTCTTGTTTGATATAGATGAACTTGAAAAGAATCCTGACAAGCTTTCTGATGTTTGGAGCCTATCACCTTCGTTGAAGTTATTCTGATTCAGTTGAAGATCCATCCAAATCACTTTCTATTTCTTTCTCATAGACACTATCATCTGAGAGGACATTTTCAAATTGGTAAACTGGTACCAATTCTCTGCTGCATCCAAAATGTCAGTCGTGGCTTCAAATTGTCTAATTCGCCACTTTTTGCTGGCAATCTGGTGAAATGTGGCCTCGAGCTCCACATGTCCAGCTGTTACAATCTTTAAAACTTTCATTTGTTAAGGTATGGGCTCGTCTGAAAGTTTGTCGTGTGGGGGCTTTTTCGGTGGATTTTCGGGATCCGTGGGAAGACACCCTTGTAGGTCAAGATCTCTGGCTAGATTTGTAAGATCGGGCTTTTGATTTGGACCACCAAGACTTTCTTCTGAATGAAGATCGCCTTTTATAACTCCTTCTATCGGAGTTACCATCTTGCTTTCTCTTCTCCCTGTACTCAATTGATTCTCCAATAATCGTTTGAAAGTCATTATTGTCACAGAAAAGAGGGGATTTCTTTATATTTTCTCTTAACTTCTTCATGTTCTTTTGAAGGGAAGCTTGATAATACTAGTCTTTCAATTTGTCTTTTAAGAAAGACATTCATTTGGCGACTGAATCAAGTTGTCCTTTTGGTACTTTGTAGGATTGGATTAACATTTCCCTCCAAGGACTGCAAATTTTTGCAAAGAACATAGGTGCCGCAATATCTGATTTTACGTCATTTTGGAAGAAGTATTTGCAGAACCAATAGATATATTTATCTATTGCACAAATATTTCTTAGTTCAATACCATAGAGAGCTTGTCTGTACTCTCTGGTTTCTTCAATATTACTTTCATCGAAGTATCCATCTCCGACGAAATGTAATTTAACTAGCTTTCCAAATCTTTCTGCAATAGCACTTTTAGATTCTCCGGCTAAAACTTCTTGCTTGGTTGTCTCCGTTGTATGATCTCATCCAACTTTTACGGATCCTTCCAAGCTTAACTCCATTAATCTAATGAAGTTTTCTTTATCGAGTTCCAGTGTGGTTGCTGTTATTTTTATAGCCGCTACCCATTCATCGATTAATTTCTCGATGTTTCTGAAATCGATGATATCCAAATTCAGGATAGTACCATATGGATGTAAGGGTTGTAACATGGTCCTTGCCCAAGGTGTATTTTCTGGTACCCTATTTGGATTTTTTCCTGGATTTGCTCTAAACCTTGTACCACCAAGAGCTGGGGATGCGTTGGTATGCAAATCCTCACTTTCACGCATCGTTTCATCCGGTGGAGGATTATGTGATGCGGAACTTCCTTCTGGCGGTGGTAATGCCAGGGTTGATTTATTGGTTTTGACATTAACCAAATCCACAACTGCTAGTTGATAAAAAGACTCAGCTAGTTCCTGAAGATCAGATAGATCTACTCTTGATAGCTCCATATTAATTTATATTTTTGAGGATATCATTAATTAGATTTTTCTGAGTTTTTGGTTTCGGAATTTTCGTAACCTTACCTTTCTAGTGTAGAAGAGGTACATTTCCAAGGGTGCCGCTGATCATTTCTTTGTTGGACTTGGATGTCCCAGCAATACTCCTGTATTTTTCTTTTAGATCTGAGATGTCAGTCTTCAGATCCGTCATAGTTTTACCTAAATCTGGTAGGATCTGTAGTATTTCGTCAATCTTTTGGTTCAAACTTTCTATTTTCACAGGTATATGGATTAACCTGTGGCCATAGTCTTGAACAGTCTTTTGGATTTCTCTAAGGTCCTGAAAGAACTAAGAATTATTCACTTCAATTGTCTTCCATGTAATGAAGGATACCTGATTTTCATAACTACTCGAACGATGTTTGGTGGTTCCATACTTGTTTAAATCTCATATGTTAGGGATTAAAATAACATATGTAATAATAATTAAATATTTCATCAATAAAACCTAAGGCTCTGATACCATTTTTTGAGCGTGGATATATTTTTGTTGACATGATCGGTTAAAAGGACTAAAATTGTCAATTAAGAAGTTAAAGGACTGAAATTGCCAAGTGTAGAAGTTAAAGAACTGAAATTGCTACCCCTAATAGATACAGGACCATTTTCACACTTTTTCCGATATATTTAGTCATGATGTTAATACTATTAAATTCTGCACCTGCCTTCAGTCACCTTCCATCAACCTATATTTGGCCTACTCATTTAAGTCCCCTTGTAATCTTTCCACCTATATACTTGGACAATTTCATTCTACAAGGCATCTATACTTATGCTGTAAAAGTATTAGAGAAGGGCAAATTCTATTTCTTTCAAACAGTAAACTTGCTTCAAGAATTAACTAAGGGAATGATGGAAGCACAAGAAAGTATTTTTCATTCTCCAGAAAAAGTAGTTGAAGAGAAAGATGAAACAAATGGAGTGATATATAGCAACGGATGCAACGATGTGAAGAAAAAGATTGACCTTATGAGAACCATGGTGGCAGACGAAGATCCGGCTTGTAAGGTAGGTTCTTCATAGCCATTCTCACATGTACATGTCTTAGATCATTTTACATAGTTCCTTGATCGAGCTTCGAGAAATATTGCAAAGGATGTATGTAAAGTCTGCCATACACAAATATGATTCTAATAATGTCGATCAAGACTTCCTAAAAGTCACGCATACAAGAGCTTTAGATTTCTTCGGGTTTTTGCACACAGATCATAATTGTTTGTTCTTCCTTGTTATATGATATTATTGATCTCTTTTTAATTAAGAAAATCCTCTCAAGATTGGTTTATGATCTTTTAAAAGTTCTATGATTCTTTTGCTGTATCGTGAAAATGTTTTTACTTACTATATAGGATTTCAAGAATTTTAAAATTGGAAATAAAAATGACTGAATTTTATATCCAAGTGGACACATTGAGTGTTCCTATCATACAGATACTTCTAAAATTGAATTTGAAACCATGCAGTATCGTATCCGTATTGGTTACGATACTCGTCGGATACTTGTTCGATACGTATCGAATATTTATTTGACGTATCCAATAATTAAAATAAATAAAAAAGATTAGACACCGTATCCGATACTTCCGAATGCCGTATCTCATACAGATTTTGAAGTACCTGATACACATGGGGTATCTGGTGGAGTATTTTTTGAATATTATATAATATTTTTTATGTTAAAATAGGAATATAATAATGACTTTTATCGTATGTTAAAGAGTTAAACAAATAAAAGAAACTTAAAAGAGGAAAACCACTTTGATTTCACTTCTTAAATATATGTTTTTTCTTCTCTTACCTCACGTGATATCTATCATTTATACTTTATCACCGAAGATTTTGGATAAGAATGTATTTGTTGGTACTGATGGAATAACGTTCGACCACTGGAAATGATGAAGTTTTTTTGTTACCTTCAAAGATTTTTCAACTTAAAAACAATAAAATAGTGTCAGTATTGCAATTTTATTTATGTTAGTAAATATATTGACTCAAATTTATTTTTAAATATTATATATATATATGTGTGTATCCCCAACGTATTGTACCCTATAATTTTGAAATTTGTCATATCTCGTATACGTATTGTACCGTACCCATATCCCCGTATCCATATCCGTGCATCATAGGTTCCTATATAACTAATTAAATAGTTTTAACCAAGAGTGCTGGATAAATATAAAATAAAATTTATGATCAAGTAGAGATGCATTGTATGATTTTTAATTAGCTATTTGGTTTTGGTTGGTAGAGTACACAACCAACTGTGACCTGCTGTCCACCTAAATGCTAAAGTCTCTTGATTTAATTTTCATATTTATTCACAATGGGTCTTCTTTTCATCTAGTGTTATACTATTCCATTTAGGAAGTTGATAAAGGCACTTCACATCTTTTTTAAATTAATTAAGTTGATTATAATGCCCCTTAATGTATCATTTAGAATTCTTATTAATATTAAAAGGTGAACTGAATAATCCTTCTATATTAACTTTGAAGAATATATTTTAATTATTTTTTGTGAAAATAATACCAAATACAATTGCGTTTTTTTCTCAAGCATCTTTTTGAAAATAAGAAATCCTATTTTTCATCAGTCTAATAAAATTAATCATCTTGCCATGGATATTCAAAGCCCGATATGATTTTATCGAATTCGTTAAATGATATATGTTGCTCATTTCCTCCATAGTAAATACCAAATTTCCTTTTTGAATATTGAAAATCATATAACATCAAAAGCCTAAAAACTACCAAAAAGGTTAAAATAATTATTAGATCTTATTATACTAAGTTAGTAATGGTGAACTCAGTATGTCCACCTAGAATAATGGCTAATTTTATTTTTGGTTATATTTAATAAAAAATAATTGTCAATTTTATCCAAAATAAAATAATATTTATCCTAATTTGGTTGTAAATAAATAAGTAAAATTTTTAGTCATATCTACGATTTTTTTACTTATTATTTACGATAGTTATCCGTCACTTTTAAATTTTGAAATTATGAACTATTAAATTTCGAATACTTATTCTATATATATTTCGTTGGAAAAATGGAATAAAACTAGTTTGTCAAAGAAATTTCTTACTTTAATAGACTAAAGGACATTTTTGTCTACGTGGCAAAATTTAAATAAAATTGGAATGACTCTAGCAAAATGTGGAATGCCTTTATCAATTTCCTTCCATTTATTACACACATGTAATAAATTTTCCCTAAAATATACAATATGAATTTTGTATACGTAACATGTGTTTAATTATCAAATTAAATGGGAGATTAAGACAATTTTGACAATAGAGAATCTTGTGTATTTATTGGACCACCATATTCATTTATTAGGCATTTATGACGCATTTCTCTATTTAACGAAAAGTTCTAGCCCGCTTCTGACTCGGTTATACCCAAGTGTATTACACTCATCATATGATTGATCACTCATTTCCTACATTACACTTGGGTGTGACCGAGGCCAGAACGAACTAAAATTTCCCTTTATTAATAAACCAAAAAGAATTGTTATTTCAGATTTAGTTAATTACTTGCGACCGTCGGTTCTTTTACCAGTGCTTTTCCAGTTATGAGCAAGGAACAAAATAAAGAAAAAAAAAATCAAAATAGCTGTAATTTTTCGTCGAAACTACATATATGAAGTTTATAATAGCTTCAAGAAAATGAGAAAAAACTTTTTTTTTCTTTTAAACTTCTATAATTGTATTGTAATAATTCTATCATACCAAATATGATTATGATGACTATATCATACTTTAGAATCGTAAGAGCTCTTAAGAATCACTTGACATTACGTGTACGTTATTTGTTCAATTTCGTGAATTCTGTATTATCCTCCATAATGTACATTTCAAAGCTCTGGTTTTAAGCAGGATATAGATGATTCAACACTAAGAAGGTTTCTTCGCGCACGCGATCTTGACGTGGAGAAAGCTTCGTCAATGTTGATGAAATACTTAACATGGAGAAGAACATTTGTTCCAAAGGGTTCCATTTCAACATCAGAGATTCCAAATGAAATAGCACAGAACAAGATGTTTATGCAAGGCACAGATAAAGAAGGGCGTCCCATTGCTGTT
Source organism: Buddleja alternifolia (assembly GCA_019426215.1). Classification (NCBI taxonomy): domain Eukaryota; kingdom Viridiplantae; phylum Streptophyta; class Magnoliopsida; order Lamiales; family Scrophulariaceae; genus Buddleja; species Buddleja alternifolia. Next base: position 32,165,808 of record CM033396.1, read on the forward strand.
GTTTTTGGTTCTAGACATTTTACCTCCAAAGGAGGCGTAGATGAATTCAAACGTTCGTTGTTCTCGAGTTTCTTTGAGCTTTTTGGTTACGCGTTGTTTGGTATGAGAATTTTGGCGAGAAAAAGGGAAGAAAATATTGCTACCGAAACCATTTTTTGCTGTTTGATTGCTAAAGGAAAAGTTAAGAGGAAAAGAAAATCCATGAAAAATTATCTTGGGACAGGAAAACTTCATTTTCTTTGCAAAAATGGGATAGAAGCCTAATGAAAGGATTATTTTTAAGTCTTGGAAATATGTATGAAAAGTTTGAATTTTTCTTTTTTTTACGATTTTTCTCATAAAAAAAAGGTATTAATGTGCGTTTTCGTGAGAATATTCTAAGAAAAAATTTAGAGAAAAGGACGTGTCATCCAATTAAAGCATAATTTCTTTGATTTTGTTATCCATCAATTTTTCCAGTTTCCTTTCCTCGTCAAAATCCTTCGACCTAACATTATCTATGCTTTCATGAACTGGATGATTTGGTGTGGCCAAACTGAATTCGAGTCAAATTTCCCCACCAAACTGAGTTTGAGATTTTGATTTTTTTTTTTCATTTTGTTTCCCTTCCTCATCAAAATCCTTCGACCAAATTTTGCTCTCTCTGCTTTCATGAACTTATAGTTAATTAATATCTCACATATTCTGACTAAATATTTCAGGTTTCTTGGTGTTTGCTCTGGATAAATTATGTTCAAGGATTCCTGATGGACAGGAACAATTCACAATTATTGGAGATCTTGAAGGATATGGCTATTGTAACACCAACGTTCGTGGATATCTTGCTGCTCTTTCCACTTTACAGGATTACTACCCAGAAAGACTGGGAAAAATATTCATTATTCACGCACCCTACATATTTACAACAGTGTGGAGGATTATTTACCCGTTTATCGACAAAAATACCAAGAAAAAGGTAAAATAATTCTCCATTTTGCTCAACTTCAAAATTATTGTACTACAACAATATGATCATCTAGTTTATCGTCTTTCCACAATGTATATAGATCATATTTGTGGAGAACAAGAAACTTGAGGCCACTCTGCTGCAAGACATAGATGAAAGCCAACTTCCAGAGATATATGGAGGCAAATTGCAGCTGGTTCCTATTCATAGTGCCTAGCTGATTATACATCTCAAACTACAAATTATACTATATTACTCGAGTTAATGCATATATAAATCGCGCTTTATTTCCATAGAGGGGAAATTTGGAAATAGTGTTAATTATTATATGTGGAATACATCTGGAATTCTAATATTATGCAAATGAATGTGTACTCTCTGTACATTTCTGTCATATTACATCCAGTTATTCAGCAATCAGAGCATACTCGAGCAATTCTAGGTGTTTTGAACACTATGGCATAAAACAGCCTAAGGTTTGAGAAATCACCATACTTCCCCCATCAGTAAAAGCAAATTACAATTTCAGTGATGACAGTACAAGCAAATTACAATTTTACACTGTTTTTGGAGTTCAAGGGTGTCTTAGCAATTTGCAAATCCTCAAGTGGTTCGTAAAAATTTTCCAATAGGTGATGGAGTGTGCATATGATTATCCCTAATTAGAATGTGTTGCCAAGGATATAGATGGAAGACGAGAAACATACCAATGAAATATCCACTAGAATGCACTTTACAACACTTCCAAGCGAGTCGTCTGCATGGTTTTGCACTGAGATGCTTGAGAGAGAACAATTTCAATAAGAAACATGTTTCATGGGCCGGTTCCGGGGTAGCATCCAATTATGAATAATCAACTCCGAAAAAGGACATTAACTCATGAGAAACAAACGAAAACTAGTCTATTCATTCTCAAGGATTATCATCACAACCCCTTTTAAGCACGAGTTCTCGGTTCTCAATGAAACAACACGTCTCGAGATTTCATGACGTTCAAACTCCAATATTAGCTACCAATAGTCTCCACAAGTACAAGAGCCCCTTTCGAACCTATGAAACCGGATCCTATCCCTTACTATTATCACCCTATGTAATACCTTTGACACAATTTTCATCCAACAATGGCAATCAAGACAAGTACGTAAATTCTTCGAAATTGTGATTTCAGTCCCCGGGCTAGATTTTAGAATCCCAAAAGCCAAGGCCAATTTTTCGCTGTGATAGTTCAAGTTTTCCTCCTTTTCTTCCTCTGATATATCCATCATAACCAAGTCGGGTACATATACATAACCTTCCATTCTAGTACGATGGATCAAAGCTTCTAATACTCTATAGATTGCTTCGGTTTCCTTATGTGACCTATCACCAGCCTTGAAGTGGTGAATGGCACCATGCAATTCAACCCAACTCTTACCGGTACTCTTATGAACTCCCTTTTTACGCATATTGTACCTCACCGTTTCTGCATTATCCCATTTCTTAATAGAGCAGTAAATATTGGACAACAAAACGTAATCTTCACTACCAAGATTCTTTATTTTGGAAACAATAACTTCTCCCAATTCGGTATTTTTGTGGGTCCTACAAGAACTAAGCAGAGCCCTCCATATAACAACATCGGGCTCCATTGGCATTTCTTTGATCATTGCATAAGCTTCTTCTGAAAGCCCGGCTCGGGCAAAAAGATCGATCATTGCTCCATAATGCTCGAGTTGTGGCTGAATTGAAAATCCCTTTTGCATAAGATTAAAATATTCACGACCCTTTTCCACAAAACCACAATGGCTACAAGCTGTGAGAATTCCAATGAATGTAACACAATCAGGCGCAATATTTTCCCCTTCCATGGATGAGAACATTGAAATTGCGTCAATAGCAAGACCATGCATTGCTAGCCCATTTATCATTGCATTCCATATTGAAATATCAGTTCTTCGGGCAGCATAAAATATCCTTTTTGCTGTTTCAATTCTTCCACATCTTGAGTACATATCTATTAGTGCAGAAGATAATATATAATTCATTTCAATTTTTTTCTCTATCATCAAACCATGCACCCACTTTCCATGATTAAGAGCTCCAAGCCTTGAACACGCAGTTATGACAGATGAAAAAGTAAATCCGTCCGGTTCAATATTTGTTCCTAACATCTCTTTGAACATGTTTATTGCCTCAAGAAACAACCTATTTCTGACGAAACCTCCAATTGTCGAGTTCCAAGTGACTACATCTCGGGCAGGTAATGCAAAAAATACTTTCTTGGCAATATCAACTTCCCCAACCCTCATGAAACCATCGATCAATAGATTGGCAGAGACCACCTTGAAATCAAGAAAGCATATATCATCGAGTAGTTGACGAGCAAAGCTGAGTTTTTCACAAGCTATATATACCTTTATCAACATGGATAGAAGTAATGGGTACATTCCATACCCATGTTTAATCATTTTACCGTGCACGGAAACTGCAGTTCTGAAATTCGGGCGCAGCTTGCAAGATTCAAGAATGCGGAAAAGCGTTTGATCATCTGAAGCAAACATCTCATCAACGATTACTTACACCACCAATACCATAGATTACATTTACAAGAACAATCACCTATATTTTTATTGTATCATCATAGTATGTAATGTTGAGCTTTTGCATTTGAGACCAAAAGGGGACATACACCCACAATGCTCAAAGAAGAAACTACATAATTCTTGAAATCAGAAGGAATTACTTAAAATATGAACACAATTGAAGCTACATGACACACTATGAATAAAACATAGAAATATGTAACAATTAAATTTCCACATGCTAAATCCCAATACAACTAAAACTAATGTACTTCCAAATCCAAAACTTAAAATACTTGAAATTCCAAAACGATCGAACAATAATTACACTTTTTCTTTTTCTTTAAAATTCAACATTTTAATTTAAACATTACGAAATAGAAGACATATATAACAGGCACTTAAACCCCCAAAACCCTGAATCAGAAAGCAATTAAAAAAGAAATTAGGTTAAAAAGAAGGGAAATAACCTGATACTGAATGAAGGGTTTGTGGTGAAGGAAAAACTGAAGGAGTTTTGGGGGTGAAAATGGTGGTGTGGGTCCCCAGAACTAAAGTAAATAATCTCCTTTTAACAGCTTCCATTCTTCACCATTTCTTTCGTAATTTCTTACATAATAATCATAATAATCAGGTTTCCAGTTTCTGCTTCTCTTCCCGCTCCATTTTGCAAATAATTTTTGCTATTGTTTCTTCACTCGCACTTTCTATTTATTTATTTTAGGGAAAGTTTCATTTTGGGCCCCCTAGTTATACGTGTAATTTTACGGTGGATTGAGATCATTGATCTCGGTCCATTTTTTATCATAGGATTTGGGGTAATTTAGTAAATTATCCCCCTATTGGGGGATTCTATGATGAAAAACGGAAGGGGACCAATGGTTTCAGTCCACCATAGAATCACTCATAGTTATACCGTATAAGCTTAATTTGATTTTAGTCCCCGAATTATGTCACTCATCAAATGTTATCCTTAAACGACCATATTTTTATCAAATATGGTCTCTCTGTCTAATTTCCTGTCAAATTGGTAATTATTGGAGTTAATTAAAATGTCATAAATTACATTTTCCACCCCAAAAGCACAAGTTGACACTTTCCACCCGAAAAAGAATAATTCACAAATTTCACCATTTAATCATAAAGGATTGATATTAACACTCTCTTTTTTTATATTCACACTCCATTCTTCTTTTGGCATTAAGTAATTTACCAAAATGTCCATTTAATATTAAAACACATTACATACTCAATTTTTCTCCAACCCCTTTCCATCACTAAGAATGATGCAACTAACCAAATTATTCGATATATTACACATAGAAAGTTATGCTATACGAATCGAAAAGCTAATACATAGCATCGCAAACTCAATTTCGTTCTTTATGCTTTTTTCTGAAGCAAATGAATCAAAGATCTCTGTGTCTTACATAAAGTGGATGAAAAAAAAACTAGGATGATATCTCTACAGGTTCCATGTACCACGGTTTTAGCTCAAAATCTATCCAACAAGACAAAATATAGATAAATAGTATTAAGTAAATATTACTAACAACAAGGAAGCTTTTAAGGAGAAATTTACTAGTTAATTTAGTCTTCTTTTGTTGAAAATGCATATACAAAAATAACATACATATCAGAAATCAAGTGCCGCTCCTTAGTAACTAACCACAAATTATGCAAATAAATTAAACAAGCACAGTTTAAAGTTAACGATTTTCTTGTCAACTTATCTCCAAATGGGATTGAATACGGGACGTAAGAATAAAATAGCATATTAATTTATTTTAAAATTAAATTATTATTATTTTTAATTACACCGACAGGATTGGGATTGGAGAAAAATTAAGTTTTGAACTAAAAAAATGAGATTTGTATATGAAGGGTATATTTGTATCACAAATATAGTATGTAATGTATTTTAAAATCAAATGGGCATTTTAATCAATTATTTAAAATCAAAAAAAGAATGAAGTGTTAATAAAAAAGAGGAATGTAAATATCAATCCCTACATATTTTCCCTTTATTTTACTATTATCATATTTAGTCTGGATTTGGTGCTGGTCAGTTGTCTGTGCCTGTGAGACGAAAGAATTAGGATTTTGGGCCGAAAATGGACCGGCCCGTTACTTATTAAGGGCCTCAGACTTCAAGAGATGAATGTCTTAAGTTTGTGTAATGAGTTAGATGATGGTCAACTCTTACTCAATATTGGCCTAGTTAGGATGGTGATGGAACGGGTTCGGGGAAATTGGAACATGCAACCCGACCCTTGAACTTTTACCCAAACTCGAATTTCGAAGAAGAGCTTCTCATATGAATTGAGCTTCACGAAATAGCTTCACACGAATTCAAGTCAAAATATATGAATAATATATATATATATATATATATATATACACGTGTATACATACATTTTATGAAGTATGTATAATTTGGATCTAAAATGAACTCGACCCTTCTCAGTGAAACTCGGATCGAACACGATCGCGAAGCTCCTAAATTAGAACTACCTGAAATCAAAGGACCCTCATTAAGGTCGAGCTGGGATTGACCCCAACGTAGACCCTCCGACGATCAAGTCAGTATAGACTAAAGGATCGAAGTCGCTATAGTAAATGTAGAGTAATGAAAGACTTACCTCCCAAAGTGATAAATGGAGTGGGGTATTTATAGGAGAGACCACCCTATACAGATAGAGATAAGACACGTGTCATGATCTCTAAGATCTATATCTTACCAATATGTGGCTGAGGTTCTGGGTCTGTCGGGTCGAACTAGTTGGGTCATCCCGAACCCAAATTAAAACAAGCAAATCTTGGCCTGTTTGGGGAATAAAACTAACTTTGGGGGTAATTTTGTCAAAAGTGGGTTTTTACCCATATCAATGTTTTATGTACTAATATATATATATATATATATATATATATATATATATATTGCAAGATTGCTCATGTCATAAACTATTAATAATCATTTTATACGTGTATACATAAGATGGTTCAACAGACAATCGAGTTATTAATTCTTTCTTTATGAAAAGAATATTTAATTCCTTCATTACTCATTGACTAATTACTATTATAGAATTGCAGAGCAGGGGCCGGAAGTTGCAACCCCCACCATTTTTTGAATATTAGTTTTTAGATCCTACAAATTTTTTATATTTAAACTTTTGCCTCTCCAAACCAAAAAAAATTAATTTTTCCCCCTCTTTTTTTTATTTGCCCCTCCCCCAAAATTAAATTCCTAACTCCGTCCTTATTGAAAAATATCACATTGAAAATGTTTTGAACTGTCAAGCTGTTCGGTAAACCATAGCACTTTTATCTTATAAATTGAGTGTAATGATATATATAACTGACATAATAACACTTTATTAATATTGATGAGGTGACTTAAGGATAATTACTTGGTCTATGACACTGGATATAGAATTTTTTTTTTCTTAATTTGATTTCTCATTATTTTTCTTATATATTTTTAATCTTTTCTCGCCTTTTGTTCAAAATTACTTTTTTGGTCTTGTAATTATAGGACATTGACACTTTTCGTCCTATATATTTTATAATTACACTTTTAGTCTCAAAATTGACACCCTCATTTCAATTTTAGTCATTTTTTTCTATCGTTTTGGTCCTAGGTTGCATATTTGCTCCTATTTAGCTATTTTTTTGCACATTTAGTCCTGCTACTGTAAAATTGAAAAATTTAAAAAATTTCGGTCAAATTAATGATCGGAACTTCGCATGTGCGCACACATGATTTAACTATTTTTGTTGAACTAAATTCAACCTGAAATTGAGCTAGTAGAGGTAAAATTCTACTTTGTAGATCAAATTTGCACTTGATATTGAAGAAAATTGAATAGTAATTGGTTTAATTTTGGATGAATAAATTTGGTGAATAATTTAGGGTTTTATAAACCCATATATATGTTATAGCCTTTAGGGAGGGATGCGTTTTTAATGTTATTTTTCCTTACAAAATAAGCTTCGAACACGTGTGCGCCGCACGTGCGAAGTTCTGGCCATTAGTGGGAACTTTTTTTTTTTTTTAATTTGACGGTAGCAGGACTAAATATGCTAAAAAAATTAACTAAATAGGTCTAAATGTGTAACTCAAGACCATAAATGTGAAAAAAAAAATGAGTTAAATTGAAATGAGATTAAAAGTGTAAGTACGAAATATATAGGACCAAAAGTGTAAACACTTTATAATACACGACCAAAAAAGTAATTTTCCCAAAAGAAAAATTAAAAAAGAATAGCTCTGATTGAAGCTCAGCTCCGTCCACGAGTTTTTTTTTTAATTCAAAAGGAAGGGGGACACCCTATATATCTAACTTGACAAATCCAGTTGATAATTATAATCCTGGGTCATATAAAAACTCATTTTGACGGTAACAAAACTAAATACGTAACTCAAGACCAAAAATGTGAATAAGAATAATTAAAATTAAAATCAAGTATTTTTAAGATTAAAAATATAATTATAAAATATATAGGACACGTGGAAACACACCCTATATTTACACGGCAAAAAAGAATTTTCCCAAAAGAAAATTAAAGAACAGCTCTTGTCTGCCCCGTCCACGAGTTTGTGACTCGGACATGGGGAACAGAACTCTTCCACATTGTTACCGTACACTGTCTCAGATCATGATGTGTCAACAGTGGATTGGATTGTTTCATTAACGCCTTCGTTGACCAACTTCTCTATAGAACATTAGTTAACATGTGTCGGAATAAAATGAAATATTTACAAACATCTTTACCAAGAGACCGAAATACGTCTTATATTTTGCATCAAAAAATGAAATACATCTTATATTGCATATATATATATATATACATATATATATTTCTTTCTTTGAGAAAAAATAATTATTGAAAAATTCCTAAAATTATATTTTTTTATTCGAAATATTTATAAAAACAAAAAAACAATCACCAATACCCATTTCACAATCTTTTCATTCTAAAAAACCAAACAATCAAAATTAACAACTTTTATCTTAAATTTATTAAGTTATATAAGAATTGATCAACTAATTTATTGATTTATTTTGTCGCTATATCTTTGCTTTAACTTTTTCAACATGATAAATATGTTACTTTTATAATATTAATATATATGAGTAGTCTACCATGTTAATTATTTTTAAAAAATCATTTTATTTCTTATAAGATAGAAAATTGAAATTAAAATATATAATTAATTTGAGTTACCAATGTAAAAGTTTTAAATCATACAATTCTAAATGTATTTTGATTGATTTTGATATTTGAGTCCATAAATTCAAAAATCATAATTGTCGGGATTTTTTTTAATAAAATGTTGGTGAGATGAATAAATTTTAGTTAAGAGGTTTTAGTGATTTTTCCAAACAATTAAATAGTAACATAGAGGATGAATCGTTAATTTAGAAAGAAAAAATATATACTCACAGTGAATTCTCTAATATTGTGGAATATCCAAATTAAATAAGAATTGCTCGTCCCTTTTTTTTTTCTCTTTTGAATCAGACGGTTACATCATTATATTGAATATCAAATTAACTATTAACAATTGACAATTTTCTATTACATATTAGAAACAATGAATTACTATATAAGTAGAGAAATAACCAACAAATCTGGTGGGATTAAATGTAAGTTAAATTTCATACAATTACATGATTCCCATAATTGTGAACTTTATGATTTTCATATAATTCAATAATCATAATGAATAAAACACTAAGCTTTATCCATGGCTTTTATTGATAGTCTTTTATCGTTGATTTATTACAAAGTTTCGTGAGGAAGAATGATTTCTCTCCCTTGACCCCTCTTTAGTAATGGAGAATATAACATATACTTTTATCAGAATGTTTTCTGCCTTTTACGTAATGTGTAGTGTAGAGAGGTAGAGAGATGATCAATCCTCTTTATATTAAAACTCTAAGAGTTGCCTTCCATCAAAACACTTCTTCACTTAGAGTCATGACTTTACATTACGTAAAGTCATGTTTTTTCACTAACCAATTAGAATTTAATCACATAATATTAGACAATTAATTATTTTATCAAATAGACGTTAATATTGACAAAATAATAATATGTAATTTAATATATGTGACTTAATATTTCTTACATTCTTCCACTTGGCTCATTGCTTTTATGATTTAGAATAATCATAACGTGCACAAAAAATTATTCTAAATCTTTCCTAAAATTGGCTATACTATTATATCATGATTAAGTCAAAATTAATGTGAGTCCTGGTAGTTGTACATCATTTAGCTCGACATAGTCGCTTCCTTGTACTACATCAATTTCTAATTAATCATGACCCGTAATGAAGAGAACATAAAGGTCCAGCTTTGATGTTAATGTCTTTATCAAAGACAACTCCTGCTATCATACTTCTATTCAATAATGTATACAATATAGAAAAACAGGAGATTTCAGAAACATTTAATTGAGCTCAAGAGTATCAAACATGATAACTTAATATGCATATAACATAATTCAATTATGACGTCCTATAATGCCCATTCTTTCGATATGCTCGTTAATATCTTAGGCAGTAACTATAATGCCTTTTTTTCGACATGCTCATTAATATCTTGGGCAGATGGTGCTAATATATTCGATTGATACTCTTTGTTGTTGAATTCTTCTTTAACGACAAGATACATAATTTTCATATGCATAGCACCCTTAAACATACTTGTCGTTCTTTCAAGAAGACTGTGATACAATATATCTCCCTTCTGAATTGGAACTATCTTTACTGAACATTTTCATCTTACAAGTTACATCTTTCTAGAACTTTCTCATATATATCTTATGAGACAACCCAAATAATCATTGTGATTCATTATGGAATGTTTCAATTCTCATCACATATTGCCTCTCTCTTATCTTTCATTGTTCTTAGAAAGATATCTTGATTTCATGTAATAAACCAAGATCATTAGTGGTAAGTAAGACATCGACTCATCAATATACAAGACTATAAGAAAATAAACATACTTCCACTGACCTTCATGTATATACACGGGAAACATATTTTAGTTTGTATATTGATCTTTTAAGCTTACACACACTTTAGGCTAATCAATTAAATTTTTCATCTAATTTTCATTAAGAAAGAAACTTTAACATTCATTTGGTGTAACTCTAAGTCATAATGACACATCAAAACTATAATAAAGTCTTTCTTAGATATTGATGAAAAGTCATTATTCAATCAAGGCCTTATTTCATGAAAATGCTATTAACTATATATCAAAGTTCTCCTTTGGGACTTACTAAGATATAACCTTTGGGATTTACTAAGATATAACCATAAACTATTATAAATATATGTACTTATTAGGTTTATTTGTTATCTTTGGATATAGAAAATAAATCTAATATAACATACTAAACTTAACGATTATGTTTATATATTATAAGAACAATGAATCAATCTTTGGGGCGATTCCCAAATGTCTTATAATAATAAACTTCAATATACCCATATATCTCCATATCATTTATGAGAATATAAAGTTTATGGTTAATTGAAATACTTTAATATGCATTGCAACCTACAACTTTAATGATAAGGTCATTTGGGGACGAACAAATCATCTATCAAATAGATTTCATATGCAAACTTTAATATGCATTGAAATTTATAACTTTAATGATCATGCCACTTTGGTGACTAACAGATCATCCATTAAATAAATTTCATATGCAAACTCTTTATTTGTGCATCACATTCCAAATGGTATTTGTACATTACATTCCAAATGGTCAATCAATACATGGAATGATTACGAATATAGAAGTACAAATTTTAGAAACTATCATAAGGATTTATGCTGCATTCAAGCCTACTGTAAGTAATTATATCTATCCCGTAAGTTTTGGAATGCTCTAAAAACCATTCATTCATCTTTGGATCCATGGTATACAAATAGTTCAAAAGTTTTGTACTTTTTGTATTTATACAGATATATATAGAACTGTCATATATACACACAGTCCATCACATGCGTATATTTGAAAATACATGTATCATCATATTTTATCCATACAATTTAAAAATTTACAGCAATCAAGAATCAGCAAGTTTCAAGTGAGCCTCGAATTGTATATTCTTGCATATTCCAATAAAATCAGGAAGCATAAGCATAAATCACACTTTCATGGGCTTTTCATCACACGAAGCAGAAATTGAAATCCAATGTCAGATTTTTAGGAATTTCAATGATAAGGAGAAACCATGTATCCTCACTTTGTATATATATTTTTATCCTTTTGTAGAAAACATGAAGCCTTAATCATATTTCTTTACAGGCTTTTCACCTAAATTATATCATGTGTTCTTTTCAGTTAGAGAAGAGCCAATTCATGAGACAGTATATATACCAGAATACGAGACAAAAGCAGTAGAAACTTCAAATTTTTTGCCCACAATATCATAAATTTGCAGCGACAACCAAAAAATATTTTACTTTGCATTATCAAATTCAGCGGAAACGTTATCATTAACTTGCAACATAAGAATTCATAAATTGGAAAATCATGAGTTCTTAAACCATGCTCTGATACCACATGTAAGTTAAATTTCATACAATTACATGATTTCCATAATCGTGAACTTCATGATTTCACATAATTCAATAATCATAATGAATAAAACACTAACCTTTATCTATGGCTTTTATTGATAGTCTTTTATCGTTGATTTATTACAAAGTCTCGTGAGGAAGAATGATTCTCTCCCTTGACCCCTCTTTAGTGATGGAGAATATAGGGTATACTTTTATCAGAATGTTTTCGGCCTTTTACGTAATGTGTAGTGTAGAGAGGTAGAGAGAGGACCAATCCTCTTTATATTAAAACTCTAAGAGTTGCCTTCCATCAAGACACTTCTTCACTTAGAGTCATGATCATGTCTTTTCACTAACCAATTAGGATTAAATCACATAATATTAGACAATTAATTATTTTATCAAATAGACTTTAATATTGAAAAAATAATAATATGTAATTTAATATATAAGACATAATATTTCTTACATTAAACTCATGATCTTTAAGTTATCGGGTTTCACTTTTACCATTAGACCAAAATAATTTTTTTTAGTAAGTCACTTTGCCAAGATATCATTGGCCAAAATTACCTGTCTGAACAACCCTTAGTAAAAAAAAAAAAAAACATTTGTATTGCAAAAATAAACTACGAAAAAATCGAATACATGACCTAACGTATGAGGAAACAAAGGGCCGATTCAATTGGTTGTGCATTGCCATAGCAAGAAAAGATAGGCTTTATTTGAATGTATTTTCATTTCATTTTCAACTGTCATTTCCTATACTTTTTAGAAAATGAGGCTGTGTTTGTGTTTTCGGAGCCACACTTTCATTTGAAAATTAAAATACACGATTTACACCATTCTCAACTGAAAATACATTTATTTTTATTTTCACTCTCACAGTCTCTAGTAATTATCTTTTATTTTACCAATTCACACTACATTTTTCTTTCTCTTACATCTCCTTCTAAAATTATAATTTTTTTGGCAACAATTGTAGTGTTATAATGGAATAAACTACATATTATTATCCTTTGTAGGCTTGTGCACAATTTAAAACCTTTTTGAATATTTTAGTGCTTTTTTTGGGTCATTTTTTGTCATTTTTACTTATCAGTATATTTAGTCAATATAATTGTATCTATACTATATACATAATAATTCTTTTTAACTAACTCAATCATGTCACACATTACTTAATGATTTGATAATGAGTGAAATGATTGAGTTAGTTAAAGGTAAAAATTATATATGAATATTATAAATAAAATAATAGGTAATATTATATTAATTAAATATATTTATAAGTAAAAATGATAAAAATTGACCCCAAAAAAGTACTGAAAACACTCAAATTAAGTCTTAAAATATGCACAATCCTATGAAAGTTAATACCATGTATTTTATTCAACTATACTACCACAATTGTTATCGGAAATATGAATTTTGAGAAGTATATGTGAGAGAAGGAAAAAAGTGAGTGTGATTTGGTAAGTGAAATGTAGTTATTGGAGAATATGAAAGTAAAAAATGAAAATAATGTATTTTCAGTTGAGGAGTGTGTAAAGTGCTTATTTTCATTCTCAAATGAGAATGAAAATGAAAATGGGCCTTTGAAAATACAAACAAACAAAGCCATAATGTTTAATGACAAATTGTAAAGGGGCAACATATAAATTGTCCTTTTTTTTTTTTTTTTTGGTTTTCAAAATATTTTAAGCTCGATGGCTCAAGATTAATGTATTCAAACAATGTATGATATTTATGAAAATCTTCTGTAAGAAAGTTTTCTCTATACACAAAAACTCAAACTCAATACCTCTTGATTAAGAGGTCAGAATTAGTAGGCCTCACAATCACTAGCCAATAGGCTTTTCTCTCATGCCTTTCTTTGTTCATGGTTCGATATTCTGGTGTCCTAGGCGTAGAGGAACCACACCAATCCATCCCGAACTTGGTGGTTAAACTCTACTGCGGTGACGATACTGTAGGGGAGGTCCTGCGGAAAAATAGCTTAAGTTGGTCAGTGCTAACTATACCTTTAAATAGCTTGGACAATTTATCAAATTTTTTATGATGGTTTGTTTGAAAAAAATAAAATTTTGAGGCAAAATGCTACAAAATTCGAGTTAAGGGAGTTCATCGGTTCGGTCTGATCCGAAATCGAACTGAAATTTAGGACCGAAAATCGAGTTGTAAAAGTTTAATTTGATTGGGTTAAGAATCGAACTTTTCGGTTCGATCAAACCGAATTTCTGAAATAAATAAATAATGAAAACTAGATATTAATAAATAATTGAATTTTAATTATGACTAATTTTAATTTATTTTTTTTCTTTTCGAATAACTTGTCACTAGGAAACGCATTTTTTTATAGTTTTTGATCAAGATTATACTATATAAAGAAAAATCAATTTTTGATTAACCGAACCTCAAAATCGAAAGCCGAACTTTTGTTGAAAAAAAAAACAAAACAAAAAGCGAACCGAATTTTTAGGCGGTTTAACCAATCCGAAACACCCTAGTTGACAAATGTCATAAAATACTCACACTCTCCCACCTCTATCCTTCCATCAAATACTCACTCTCCCACCTCTATCCTTCCATCTTTTACTTCGTAGAACTAATAATTATTATATTTATAATTATATAGGTTAACCCTCGCGTTTGTGATGCTTGACAATGAGTATTCTAAACCTTGAACCGATAGTGATGGTAGCCTTATGTAAAGCAACACTGGTATTGGCAGTGCTAAAGAGAATGCTAGCCAAAGTGGCCCACTAAGTACATGTTGGCATTCATACATTGAAGAGAGTGGACAGGACAAAACACATTTTTCAAAACATAATTATAAAAATATTGAAAAAGTATTGTATATTTAATAAGTATACATATAAAATGACGCTCCACCACAATCTATAAGGGGTGAAAAGGAGACTTCTTATTGGAAGAAAGTACGAACAAACAACAGCCTTAATATTAGTGACCAGAAAAATTGTTCAGGAGCAAAGGTTAGGGCCTGTCTGCAATTTCACTCTTCTTTTTCTTCTTTGGCTGATAACAACCTGACTTTGGTTGTACTTTGCCTGCTTTCACATTGCCAAGGAATAGTATTTCTTAAATGTCTCCCTATCAGTTAAAACATAGGACCAACAAGGTCCAGCACAGTTGATAGATAGTTAAATTTTTAAGTACTTGTTCAGGGTTTGATTCCTGACGGTGTGTATGAAAAAGGCTTTGTTGGGAGAGGCAAAACTCACTCCGGTGATCTCTACGCCTCGAAGGAAAATAGTCTCCGGCATCCGGTTGGGAGAAATCCTGGTATATACCAAAAAAGAAAAGTTAAAACACAGGCCCCCCATCACCCCTCTTTCAAACTTAATTAAATAACCCAAATCATCATATATACAGCTAAGGAATCACTGTGCTATATAAATATCATTGACCATGGTAAACAACTATATACTAACTCACCAATTAATAAATAAATAAATACATAGCTAGTTTGTTTTTTGATAATATTATATACATAGTTTACACTTCTGATTTTCCTAGGATTTGATGACTTCAGGGCTAATTTTGTCATTTCGCATGAGAAGGCCACAAGTTGCGCCATATGATCACAAAGTAGGGGAAAGCATAGGGTAAGCAGGAGATGGAACAAATCAAAGTTTAGTATAACAACTAAACTTGAACACCTATTATTTATTCGATAACTATTGAAGCTCATGTTGGGTTAGTGGAGCCGGATCAAAAAGAAGGATCGAAGACAAGAGAAAACGGGTGAAAAAAGTAAGAAATCGGGCCAAAAAGGCATTCCAGGACGAAACGCCGCGGCGTCGGAAGACAAAACACCGCGGCGTAGCGATGCAAAAGGGAATGCCGGGGCGTTCGGTGGCAGAGGCGAAAATTGGAACGCCGCGACGTTCGGGTCTCAACACCACAGCGTTTGGCGCTGGGCACCTCCAAGTAGGTTTTGAATTTGGCAAGTTTTGGACATAGACTTCTTCCCTTTGTATTAGGAGTTTATTTCCTAACTAGTTAGGGTTTAGAATTGCTCTACTATTATAAATAGCTAGACTTAAACATTGTAATTAACTTTAAATCACTTTGAGAGAGTTGAATAAAAATCTAGTTGGAAGGTGGTTTTTTCCCTCGAGAAGGGTTTCGACCAGAAAAATTCGTCTTTATTCTTGCTTTTGTTTTCTCATATTATTCTTATTTTTCCTGTTATTTTTCACCATTGAGAGCCTTGATTCCTAACAACTGATATCAAGAGCCTAGGATTTAAATTTTAGGAGATGTCTTAGAACTAGATCTGAGGGTAAACATGAGAGCTTAGATTAGCTTTGAGATTTTTGTCGAGTGGGAGCTATAGATGGTGATGAGGGAAAAGTTAAGATACATAGGTTCGACGGTAGGGATTTTAGATTTTGGAAGATACAGATAGAGGATTATCTGTATCAGAAAAAGCTACATGAACCGTTGAAAAGAATGAAGCAGGCGAAGAAGACGGATGAAGATTGGGCGTTGTTAGATTGCCAAGCTCTGGGTGTGGTTCGGTTGACACTGGCGAGGAATGTTGTTTTCAACATCATCAAAGAGAAGACTACATCGGGTCTGATGGAGGTGCTATCAAATATGTACGAAAAGCCATCCACCTCGAACAAGGTATATTTGATGCGTACATTATTTAATTTGAGGATGGGTGAAGGTGGATTTTTGACGGATCACATCAACAAATTTAATGCGATTTTGACTCAGTTGAGTTCGATAGAAATAACGTTTGATGATGAGATCCAAGCTTTGATCCTACTTTCATCCTTGCTTGATAGTTGGAGTGCAATTATGACTGCGGTAAGTAGCTCTTTCGGGGATAAGACTCTGAAGGTTCAAGAAATTCGGGATATGATTCTGAGTGAGGATATTCGCAGGAGAATTTAGGGAAATTATGGCAGGAGCCTTAAGTGTCAGTGGAGCAAGCAGGCAAACTAGGCAACAGGAAAAACGCAAGGAGGAAGTGGAATGCTTTAATTGAGGAAAATGCGGGCACTACTAAATAAGTGCAAGGAGCCAAAGAAAGATAGGAAGAAGAAGCAAGATGAGAGATCCATGAATACCATGATGGAGGATCATGGTGATGCTCTGGTTTGTTGTACTGAGGATCCAAGGGGTACTTGGATTCTGGACTCAGGTGCATCCTATCACTCTACATCGGAGGAAAAAATGATGGCCAACTATGTTTCTGGTGAGGTTAGAAAGATTTATCTAGGAGGAGACGAAACCTTGAATACAGTGGGTAAGGGTGATGTTGACATCGAGGATGCCAATGAAGTGAAACTCAAGTTGAGTGAGGTGAGACATGTTCCGGGTCTTAGGATGAACTTATATCCGTGGGTCAGTTAGACTGAGAAGGGTATACCACGATATTCAGTGGTGGATCTTGGGTGATCACCAAAGAGAATAGGGTAGTGGCGGGTGGTTCGAGAAAGGGAACATTGTACACGTTGGAAAAGAAGAGAGAGTCCATCAAATGGGGGTCACTTGAGCCGAACGAATTGATGGGGCATGGAGATGCTTTGATTTATCTCCATTGATTTTGGGGATATTCCAACTAGATTGAGTTTTCACTTAGGATAAGTGGAAAAGGATGTGTTCAAGCTATTTTTGATCAGTCTCTAAGTGGGATATTGTTGGGTTAATGAAGTCGGATCAAAAAGAAGGATAAAAAACAAGAGGAAATGGGTGAAAAAGGAAGAAATCGGGCCAAAAAGGCATTCCAGGACGAAATGCAGCGGTGTAGCGGTGCAGAAGGGAACGCCGTAGCGTTCAAGGACGAATGTCACGAAGTTCGGTGGCAGAGGTAAAAATTGGAACGCCGCAGCGTTCGGCGCTGGGCACTTCTGAGTAGGTTTCGGATTTGACAAGTTTTGGACTCCTTTTTTGTTTTCTATTGTGATTAGACTTCTTCCCTTTGTATTAGGAGTTTATTTCCTAATTACTTAAAGTTTAGAATTGCTCTACTATTATAAATAGCTAGACTTAAACATTGTCATTAATTTTGAATCACTTTGAGAGAGTTGAATAAATATCTAGTTGGAAAGTAGTTTTTTCCCTTGAGAAAGGTTTCCATTAGAAAAATTCGTCTTTCTTCTTGCTTTTGTTTTCTCATATTATTCTTATTTTTCCTGTTGTTTTTCATCATTGAAAGCCTTGATTCCTAACAGCTCCATTATATAAATCAAAAGTAATAAATGTGTAAAAGATTAAACTAATCCCCATTGTCTTCTGTATGAGGCTCTAGAAAAATCAATTAGCTTGGTTTACAAAGCCACCACTTTAACACCCACATCGATTTGATCACAAAAAGTTTTCTTGTGACATTATCTAAGAAAATTTGAACACCCATGGTCAAGGAATCAAATTGTCTCCTTGGACCTTGATTGACCATTTAATGCACCTCGCAGGATTATGACACAATGATAATATCTACACTATATAATTTATTGAATTATTCTATGTTCGATCAAGTATAACAAAGTTTAATCCAATTTTAACTATTACTATAATGGAGTTATGTAATAAAATTCACCCATCACACCATATTTTCATCATAAAAAATTCAGCCATCTTTATTCTATTTAGTCGGTAAGGAATGTTAGCAGTGGAGCATGAAGAAAATAAACAAGAAATAACAATAAACCTAAAAGATGACGACGAGAAATTTAACGTTGTTTGCAAAATTACCTACATTCACGAACTGAACACTAGATCTATATCTGTATTTCTGAATGAATCGAGTGAATCAAACAATTACCAGCTAAGTTCTTTTATTTATACTAGTGGAGAAGTCAAAACCCTAATAAATTAGGAAACACAATCTTAATTAACTTTGGGAACAATTTCGATCACAACAGAACTCAAACTTGCCAAAATCCACCCTGAACTCGTCAAAACACTCCCAACAATCTAAACTCGAAGCTACACCTCCCAAAATCCAGCGATGCAGCGCGAGTTCGACACATTCTACGTCTCGGTGTTGCGGCATGAGCTTCACTCACGTTGTGGCATCAGTTTTGGGGCGGCATGAAGAAAATAAACAAGAAATAACAAGAAACCTAAAAGATGAACACGAGGCATTTAACGTGGTTAGGTAAACTACCTACATCCACTAGTCAACCCTAGATTTACATCTTTATTTATGAGTGAAATCGAGTTAATCAAACAATTACAAGTTAAGTTATTCTATTTATAATAGTGGACAAGTCAAAACTCTAACAAATTAAGAAACACAATCCTAATTAACCAGAGTAATAATTCCTATCACAATAGGAAATCAACCCAATCAAAATAAGACTCAAACTTGCCAAAAATCCGCCCTGAACTTGTCAAAACACATTCAACATCCTATACTCGTGTCTACAACTCCTTGGGCGTTGCAACGCGAGTTAGACACATTCTGTGTCTCGGCGCTGCAGCGCCAATATTTGTTGTTCTCGCGCTGCGCTGTGGTACCCCTTTCTCATTATTGCATCGTCGTTCCTCTTTGCACCGCGACTCTGGTTTTTTCCTGACCCTTTTTGGCTCCGTCTTGGATCCGTTTTTTGCGCGTTTAATCCCCTTTTTGATCCAACTCCACTGTATCCATCATATTCCACTGTAGAAGGACATGAACTCGGAATATGTACATAATCTGCCGTCACAAAACTATAGTGATATCATATATGCAATAATAACATTAAAATATAGCATGGTAGCTTGTGTCTATGAAATTACTGCAGGCAAGGACAATTCACATAAAATGAAAGCGTTACAGCTTTCAACAGAACACAGAACACCCTTCAGAGGGAGCCAATACAATATAATACGACACAACAGTGTATTCGTACACTATCACACCATGCAAAATCCAAAAGCACATTGATATTCAGTTATTCCATGCCAGAATTTCCCAAGTACAAAAAAATCTATAATAAAAATATCAAAATCTTTAAAGGGCTTTTCTGGTAAAGTACAAAGATAAAAGATCTTTAAAAGCCACCCCCATCCCTCCAAGTGTCACAAGGAGAAAAGGCTCTAACCAAATTTCCTCTGTGTGTACTAATTAATTTGTTGTTTTTCTTGAAAAAAAAAAAAACAGAAAAAAATGGATCCTGATGCCTTCTCAGCAAGCTTGTTCAAGTGGGACCCACGAGGTGTTCTGCCGCCACCGAACAGGCTGCTGGAAGCGGTGGTGCCGCCACCGCCGCAGCCGCAGCCTCCGGCGGCGGCCGTCTACTCTATGAGGCCGAGAGAGCTTGGAGGGCTGGAGGAGATCTTTCAAGCTTATGGGATAAGATATTTCACTGCTGCTAAAATCGCTGAGCTGGGATTCACTGTAAACACGCTTTTGGACATGAGGGATGAAGAGCTTGATGAGATGATGAACAGCCTCTGTCAGATTTTCAGGTGGGACCTACTTGTTGGGGAGAGGTATGGTATCAAGGCCGCCGTCAGAGCTGAGCGCCGCCGCCTTGATGAGGAGGAAGTGAGGCGGCGCCACCTACTCTCAGGTGACACTACGCATGCCCTTGATGCACTATCTCAAGAAGGTTAGATATATATATGTAGCTTCTGTTGATATAATTCATTTTGTTTTAATTTGAAACTCGTTATGATAATATTTCGTATTAATAAGTTAAAAGTTATATGTGATGTTAATTTGCAATTAAAATTTGTACGTCCTAAAGTTTAATATTATTAACTCGAGACTTCGAGGGTCTACTTTAATTTGCTAGATTTTCTGCCAAGTGCAGATAATCCAAACTGTTCATTACGTAATCAGAACTGCATGCATGAACATAAAATTATCCTGTAATGAGTAATGTTATATATAATTATCAATTTAATGACAGTTCCAATTATTTTGACAATAATTTATTAGCTAAATACAAATTCAAATATTTTATAACAAGAAGTTCTTCTTATAAAGGTAGGGATGGAGAGAATTCCTTTTTTAATCTATAAATTTTATATCCGAAATTTTGCCTCCTCGAAGTTTAAGAATGTCGAGCTTTAGTCCTATTTTTTTGTGTTCGTCACAAGACCAAAAATTCTGGTTTCTCGTCCCTTCATAAAGGGATTATTTCTATAATTCGAGGTAGTAATAAACCATGAAGCAGAATCGGTTATATTGATATCAATTTCCATAAAGTATTTCAATAGTAAATTTTATTTGAAAATTGATAAGATATAGTGAAATTAATTAACATGCATTTTTTTCAAAATTTTGCCATATTTTAATGAGAACTGCGAAGTAGGGTTGTCAGAGGAGCCAGTGCAGCAAGAGAAGGAGGCGGCGGGAAGCGGTGGCGGAGGAGTGTGGGAGATGGTGGTGGCGGGTGGCAGGAAACAGCGGCGAAGGAAGAATTACAAGGGGCGGTCTAGAATGGCTTCTATGGAGGAGGAGGACGACGATGATGAGACGGAGGGGGGGGAGGATGACGATTGTGGCGGTGGCGGAGGAAGCGAGAGGCAAAGGGAGCATCCGTTCATCGTGACGGAGCCTGGTGAGGTGGCGCGTGGGAAGAAGAACGGCCTTGATTATCTCTTCCATCTCTATGAGCAATGCCGCGAGTTCTTGATCCAAGTTCAAAACATTGCCAAGGAGAGAGGAGAAAAATGTCCCACCAAGGTTAGTTTTACTAGACATTAGTATATATCTATTTAAAATAAATAAGTAAATCAGTTTTCTTCCAATTTCTCAAAATTTAAAAAGATAAAAAAATATATTTTCGCATGCTCTAGAGTTATATATAAATGTTTATGACATTGAAAATACTCCATTTGTCCTTCAATAAAGGGAATATTTTTTGCCAGAATTGGTCTGATCGAATTCAAATGAAGTTTACAATGCGATCATTCTATTGTAAAACCACCATATCTTTCTTCAACATTTTGGTATAATACATTAGTGCTACATCAATTAATCGTAGACACTTGACTTTAATAATTATAAAAGAAACAATAAATTATAATTTAAAGATCGTGACTCTGTTGTTTATTAGTGTTACACCAAATGCATAGAAATTTTCCCCTTTCAACAATTGTTATATTATTTAGTACTCTACACTTACTAGATTGTAATAATTGCATAAAATAATGCCAAATAAATTATTTTTTGAATAATAAGGAGAATTATAACAAAAGAATGAATCAAGTGGAAGACATGATCTTATGTCAAACATATATACACCAATACTTTTTGTAGTTCTCTCTATTTTGTTAATGTAGGATGTCTTATTTGCAGTAGTTTGACTGTGAAAGGTAATAAAATAATATAAAAAAGAGTAAATAAAATAGGTTGATGATAATGAAGGGGTGATATTTAGTGAGATTGAGAGTTGGACTCCCGATCAATTTTAGTCACACAAATTGTTAATATACAATAAAATACATATATATTTTGATGAATCCACACATATTTTAACATTTCGGCAGAAATTGATTGTCTCACTAAGTATCACCCATAATAAAGCATGCAACTTTTTGTGGCAGTATTGACATAGACAATGCTACTGTTGGAAAATCAAGTGTTAGTATGATGAATTGAGTTATCCGTACATATGGGCCTGATGACGGGCTCAGAAAAAGCCAGAAACAAGGTGTCCACATGAGAGCTTGACAACTAGTGTACGGATTTCTGGGCTTTTCTGCAAAAGGCCCAAAGCATCATTTGCACAGTAGTCCTTGTAGACATTTGACACCTGTTTTCAAAGAAAATCTATAAATACTGACACCAAAGTAATATTATATATATATCATTATATTATATTTCCTTGCCTTTTCCTTTTTTATTGATTTATTTATAGGTGTGGAATTTTAACATGGAATCTTTTGAATTTCTTCTTCTTTGCTCAACCATAATCTCTCTCTTCTTTAAAGAATCTCACTATTAAATAATCTATATCTATATCTATATTTATACTATTATAAAAGTATGAATTTTAGAAGGTGTTTCTTCCAAATTCCAATTGTAAAAGTACACTATTGCTCTTTATTTATATAACTTCATTATAACTTAATCATTATATATTATATATGTTTGTTACTAATTACAAATAAAAAATAGAACAATATTCTCAAACTAAAATTGTATGAATTTGAATGTCTCCACTTTATCATTAGGTCGAGACATTGTTAACAACATTGATTTTTTTTTTCAACTGCAAAATCAATTATCTGAGTGCAAAGAATTTGTCAAAACGAAAATAAAGACAAATCAACATACAATTACTCTAGACTTTATAGGTACGACGTTGTCTCACGTGTCTTCTATTCCTAATTGGTTTAGGATTGTGTGAGATTATTCTTAAAAATTCACAAAATTTTAAATTTTGGGATAACCAAAATTATATATGGGATAGGACTTATAATAGGTGGATAGTAGTAATTACAGTGTGCTATGTAGTTTCAAAATTCTTGACAATACTTTGGGGGCAATAAACTTTAACAAATGTCGACGTAAGTATCATACATAAATTCAATATCAAAGAATTAATCTTGTATAAGATCAGTATCTAGACCATAACACAATTTCACATTAATCATACTCTTTAGTAGGAGCATAATTTAATCCTTGTACTAAAAATCACAGGTGACGAACCAAGTGTTCCGGTACGCAAAGAAAGCCGGAGCGAACTACATAAACAAGCCCAAAATGAGGCACTACGTGCACTGCTATGCGCTCCACTGCCTCGACGAGGCATCATCCAACGCGCTGCGTAGAGCTTTCAAGGAGAGAGGAGAGAACGTTGGCGCGTGGAGGCAGGCCTGCTACAAGCCTCTTGTGGCCATAGCAGCAAGGCAGGGATGGGATATCGACGCCATATTCAATGCTCATCCATGCCTCGCCGTCTGGTACGTCCCCACCAAGCTCCGCCAGCTCTGCCATGCTGAGAGGAGCAGCGCTGCCGCATCCAGCTCCATTACCGGTGGTGGGACCGATCACTTGCCTTTCTAGTGCGTAATTGGTGTTATGGAAATTTAAGTAGATTTGAGTTGTGAGATTGTAATGTTCCTTTCAATTTGCCCATGTAATGGTAACTTGATCTTGTAGTAGTAAGTAAGAGTACTAGGATTTTTCCCTTTTCATGTTTGTTAGCATGATAACCAATACATGTTAACTATAATGACCATAATTTCGAATATCTATCTCAAATTGGTATTTTATCTCATTTTATTATTTCATATTTAATTTTAATTACATAAATCTTTTCTTTAAATTAGTCAAATTCCAATCTCTTTATATTACATAGTTAGGTAGCTATAGCCTGTCAATAGTATGATTGTAGTATATAAACACTTGGATTTTTTAAATAAATAACATAGTTTTTAATAATTTTTTAAAAAATAATATACAAAATATTAAAAATTCAGAAATAGAACAATACGCCAATTGGAATGGTGTATCCACCTGGTTACGCCATTCCAATTGGCGTATCGTCTAATAATTTTTTTTTTTTTGTAATTTCGTTCAATTTTTTTTTTATTTTTTGCCGTTGAGTCTGGATACGCCATTCTTAATGGCGTAACCTTACATACGTGTCAGGATACGCCATGTACAATGGCATAACCTCACCCTTTTTTCTCTTTCTCCCCCTCCCTTCTTTTCTTCTCTCTTCTTCTTCCTCTTCTCTCCGTCTACTGCTTTGCTGCTTCATTCTTCCTCCATCTTCCATTCTTCCTCTCTCTCAATTGCATTATATCCGTAGATCACAAGGTAATTTTTTTAATTCTATATTATTATTCAGTTAAATACATTTTTTGAGTTAGTGTAGTATTTCTTTCCTATAGTTTAAATATTCACAATTTTTAATTTTAATTTTGAATCAAGTTATAACATAAATATTAGTTTAAATGTTAATCTTTGAGTTTATGGTTTATATATTTATTGCATTCTAATTTTAGGTGTAAATTATGTTAGGTATAATATCGAAATTAATGTTTAGGGTATGAACTTTAAATTAATTATATAGTTTTTATTATGTACTTAGCTTTGGAATGTAGTTGTTTTTAGGATATGAACTTTGATTTAATTATGTAGTTTTTATTTTGTATTTAGATTTTAAATGTAGTTGGTTTTAGGGTATGTACTTTGATTTAATTATGTAGTTTTTATTTTGTACTTAGATTTTCAATGTAGTTGTTTTTAGGATTTGAACTTTGATATAATATTTTAGGTAAAATGTATAATTTTGTGCTCATAATTTTGAGATGTAATATTGAATTTAGTGTTTATGAATGATATTCTTAGGTTTTTTTACAAGGTTTAATTTTTGTTTTCGCGCTATAAATTGATAATGTATATTTTGCAGAAATGTCTAGGCAGAACTTAGTTGATGTTTGCATATTTTTGGATGGACAAATAATTGAAGATGTGAACTATATGTTGAGTTATAGTGTTCCAGCAACAACGTACATGAGAATATCTCGTTCGATCACATTTGTTGAATTGGTGAATAAGGTATATGAGAGTACAGGAATTAATCCGAATGAATTCTCGTTGAAAGTTTTTTCGAACTACTCCTTTGAGGATAGAAATTTGCTCAGGCAGAGAGCTATGGAGGTAAAAAATGATGGTGATTTAAGTTTTTTCTTGGATCCTTATACTGGTGTTAGTACAATGGATCTTTATATTCAAAAAGAGCCAATACAATCTCAGGGTCGATACACATCGCTGTTAACACAGATGACGTCGTATCAGCCAACCCAATTCTCACCATTTTGTGCTCAACCACTCTTACCAAATTTAAATGTCAGTAGTTATCCGAATGACGATATATCTATGTAGGTAATTTTTATTTTTATATTTGCTTTGTATCATCATACTTTTAAATAAATGTTATAATTGAGTTAATTTTTTTTTATGAGAAGTTTTAATTGTATCACTTTTTGATAGTTTTTCTTTATTATGATTACCTTTTTAGGATGTTCTACATCGGGTAATGCTTTTGGAGGTGTTGAAAATGTGCCAAATTTCCCTTTGGCCGCTCATGGCTCAGGGAGTTATGCAATGGATGATGAAGATGAGGGTAATAATGAATCGTCTATACATTTGCATAATTTTTGTTTCCTATTTTATTTTATTCTTTATAATTGCATTATATGAATATGTATTATAACAAACCTTAATTTAATTTCAATTTTTTGTACATGTAGGTTTGTCTACTCACAATCATCACGAGTTTGGGCATTTTGACGAAGGCAACTATAGTGCTCATTTTTCTCATCATGGAGGGGCGAGCAATTCGATACCACCTCCAAACGACCAGTTTGAGGATGAGAATGACAGTGCTTGTCGAAATTCGCTTGATGGGCTTTCAGACTCGGACTTAGAGGCAAATATCAACAACGATCCGAATTATGAGGAAAATGTTGAGGAAGATGTTCCTCGAACAGAGAATCAACCACGGCTTCATTCTGTGCTCCCATTCTACTCTACATCATATGAAGAATTACAAGGAGACTCATTAAATCGGCCACGTGAAGTTGGGGATATGACTTATGATTATCAGATAGGCAATCTTGGTTTGGGATTAACATTTGAGAACAAAGAAAGTTTGCAAAGAGCGGTGAAAGACTACCACGTAACACATGAGAAACGAGAGTTTACGGTGCAACTCAGTAACCCGACTACTTATGTTGTTGTATGCAAACACAAAAACGAAAGAAAAGGGTGCAAGTTTAGACTTCGAGCTCATTTTAGCCAGAAAACACATTATTGGATGATATCAAAATATAAAGGGTCACATGAGTGTATGCTTGAAAATGTGGACAAAAACCACCATAATTTGGACATGAATATGATTGCCAACAAACTTCTGGGACAAGTTCAAATTGGTCCGTCAATTAAGGTTGCACGAATAGTTCAAATGGTAAATGAAAAATGGAAATGCCAGATTTCGTATGGCAAGGCTTGGCACAGCTTGCAACGTGCAAATGAGATTGTATACGGGACTTGGGAGAATTCCGTTCCACTGTTACCTAAGTTCTTGGGAGCTATACAGAAGTGGAATCCGGGCACGGTTGTTGAATGGAAACACAAAAGCATCTATCAAAATCCAAAAATGTTTATGTATGTGTTTTGGGCATTCAAGTCGTGTATAGATGGATTCCAACATTGCCGGAGAGTTATTTGCGTTGATGGGACACATCTATATGCACGCTACAAGGGTAAATTATTGATCGCAATGACTCTTGATGGAAATAATCAGATTTTGCCTTTTGCATTTGCAATTGTTGATAATGAGTCGAATGACTCGTGGTTGTGGTTTCTGCAATTGGTGAGCAAACATTTTATTCGAAGGAACGAAGGTGTGTGCCTTATTTCTGATCGTCACCACGGTATACGGCATGCTTCTGAGCTTGTACCAGCCTTTTGCCCCCCTCATGGAGCTCATCGATATTGCCTACGACATGTGTCTTCAAACTTTAATACTCATTTCAACAATAAAGTTTTGAAGACTCTATGTTATCAGGCAGGCATGACACATAGTATTTCAAAGTTCGATAAAATCATGCAGGATATCCGACAAAAGGAGGAAGAGGCTTTCATTTATCTTAGCAGAATTCCATTTGAAAAGTGGACACTTGCACACGATGGAGGGGTGCGCGAAGGCATTATGACAACAAATATGGGAGAGAGCTTAAATGGTGTTTTGAAAGGTGTTCATCATCTACCGCCCACTGCGATTGTGGAATGCACATTTCATCGCTATGTCGATTATTTTTATAAGCGACACCGAGAAGCCTTGACAATGGGGGGAAATTCGGGGCTGACAGAGTATGCTTACAATATGTACTCAGAATCACAAAAAGCATCCAAGACACACACTGTCAGGCACTTTGATCATCTTGATGAAACTGGTCAAGTTTACACCAAAGCGCAGCTCGGATATCGTTCTCTAAAGTATGTCGTTAACATAAAGAGAAAATATTGTTCTTGTGGAAGATGGACCACACAAAAAATTCCATGCTCACATGCGATTGCGTTATGTGTCAATTTGCACAAAAGGTCGATCCCGTTGGTTGAAAAGTATTATAGGGCAAGTGAGTATTTACAAACATATCAAGCAAAATTTTTCCCTTTGCATGAGGCTCATTTTTGGGATGTACCTAATTTTGAGTTGGTCCATGACCCTCTGTCGAAGATACAACGACGAGTAGGCAGAAATGTGACTACTCGAATTCCCAATGAGATGGATTGGTAGTTATGTATTGCAATCGAGCATTGATATGTATGTGTTGGATAATGAGATATTTATTTTGACCGTATTTGTTGCAATTTTTTTGCTCGCATTTGGCTTGTTTCTGTACATTTATTGGCTACGATTTGGCTCATTTTGATGCCCGAGTGAGGATATATGGCCATGTGAAGAAGACATGTTGAAATACTTTATTGAAATTACAATACAATAAAAAACTCATGTGAAATACTTTATTAAAATTTCAATACAATAAAAAGCTTCATTTACTTTACTCATCTTCATCTGACATGTAGTAGTCTGATCTGTAAGTAGGATGAGTCAAAACATTTTGTATTTCACGACGTGTGAGTCTCTGGCCTCGTGCAAATGCAAGTTCTTCCGCAAGTTCAAGCATGTGATATCTACAACGACGTAAAATCATCCTGTTGTTTTCGATTCTTATCCGTGAAACAACCCTTCTACAATTTGCTTCACCATTCCTTAGCATCGTTAAGGATCTACGTCATGGAATTGGCACGCCAAGTCTTCGAAGATCATTAACCAACTCTTCAGATTTGAGCACTCGATGAGACCATTCCCTTCTGAGCCCACAATAATACTCAACAGGGTTATCATTTATACATGCCTCGTAGTCATCGTTTCTTTCTACTAATAACCATGTTTGTCGATGCCTAGAGCTGTTATTATCTCCCATTTTTTGAGTTGAATTTGAAGATAATGAAATACCTGATGTGATTTTATGGTGTCTAGTCGAGATAATTTTTTCGTGTTATATATACTACTAAATTTTTGTCTGCATTATCATCACGGATGCTTTCACGAGGCCTACTGTAGGTGACGGTGACGTTTCACTTTTAATTTCTTTTTTTTGGTCAGCATTCCTACTGTAGACAGACGCTTTCACGAGGCCTACTGTAGGCGATGGCGACGTTTCATCGGCTATTTTGTTTTTGTTAGCATTGCCACTGTTGACAGATACTTTCACGAGGCCTACTGTAGGCGATGGCGACGTTTCAACTTTCTTTTTTGGTCTGATGAGTATATATACAAAGGGCCTGGTTATCAATCTTATTAACAATAGTAAGAATGGAGCCGTTTAGAGCCCCAAAATTGTTTTACACTCCTGGTGATATTTTTCGTGCCATGGGACGTAGTTGGCTGTTGGATGATGATTATTATTATTCATTGAATCCAAATCAGAGATATTCACAAGTATATTTGCAAATGATGAAAGATGAATGGCGTCATCGGGTGCAAGAACAAGACGGGCTTGTCACAGATTGTCGTGAACGTCAGATTTGTTGGCCGAGACGAAGAGCCATACTCATGCTTTGTGTAACGCCACATGAGAAAACTACAGCACTCAATAGGATACGTGAGGAGAATAACAGGATGGTTATGCGTATGCAGCGTCTTCATTATCAAGAAATTTCACGAGAATACGCCTTATGTGGTTACGTGCAAGAAGCAAGAGCCCGATGGGAGCTTAGTGTAGGTCCTCAGTATCGGTCAGATATTGAAATGTCTGATGAGGAGAATAACTAGATTACGTATTAGCTTTTATTTCATATTACTTCAAAGTCGTCTTACTTTCGTATGTTTTTCGCCTTCAAATAAAATAATTATGTTCCTATAGTTCATTGGTCTATTTTTATTTTTGGTCTTTCAATTGAAAAATATAATATAAATATAAATATGCAGAAATATTACAAATTGCTACAAATTATATTCGAAAAAGAAAATCAAAAAATTATAAACTACAAATGAAAATGACTATCTACTATTAATTCCGACCGCGATGCCCCCCCGTGCCAAAAAATGGTGTACGCCTCTCCCTAGTTGAACGTCTAAGTTGCCCCGTTTTGTTTTCTGTTCTGTTCATGTCAAAGCTAAACGGAACTGCAGACGTGTCAAATTGCAAAGAGGCTGGAGGTGGATTCCTGTTTACGGAAGGTGGATTGTTCGACAGGTCTAGGCTGAGGTTTGTGTGAGGGTCCTCCATATATTGATCCCACAAATTTTCGGGCGTTGCCCAAGTTGATGATGAAGGCCCCTCATCTTGGACTGAATAATGTCCTTGATACTCGGGAGTAGGAACAGCCATCTGGGGAAAGTAATCCCCGGTATAACAGGGAGTAGTAAAAGTCGCAGAGGATGGTCCCAAAGTGGTGGTGAGAGGTACTTGACTCGAGGGTCCAGCTTCGCCCTGATCAAAATTAACACCCGATGCTGAATCATCACGGCGGCTAAATGTGACCCGGCCTGAAATCTGGTTAAGACCCTGACTCAATTGGGCAGAAGTGCACGATTCAGGGTAATCTTGGACAAGTCTTTGCAATTCTTGAATTTGCCTATTCTGTAAAAGATAAACAAAAAACATAAGACAAATCAAAACATATATATAGGCGAAATGTAATGTAATGTTAACCTAAAACAATTATATATACTGACCACATCATGCAACAGAGGCGCCGACCCTGTTTGGAAGCCTTCATTAGACCTATCCAACATCCTTGATATATAACGACGCGTGGTCCTATCATACCAGGACCCGTAATCATCTGTTGCGCCCGTATCCTCGTCACCTCCCACAATATGATTTAATCGGTCATTCCATATATCGATGAAAGTCCTATTAAAAGTGGACCAATCCTCATTGTCCCTCCCAGCACAGTCAACCCTATTGAAATGTGGGTGCGTATATAAGTGTGGAACCGTTTGTCGAAATTGAAGCTGTTGAAGCACACGCTCAGGACGGTGATACTCCACAATATTGAGGAATACCATCGGAACTGATGCTCTCCACACATTAGGGGCCAGACACTCAGGTGGCAACTCAGCAATATCGGGCTCATTGAAGTTGTATAAGTCCCATACAAACTGAAATA
This sequence comes from Buddleja alternifolia, assembly GCA_019426215.1. Classification (NCBI taxonomy): domain Eukaryota; kingdom Viridiplantae; phylum Streptophyta; class Magnoliopsida; order Lamiales; family Scrophulariaceae; genus Buddleja; species Buddleja alternifolia. The sequence continues at coordinate 32,197,032 of CM033396.1, forward strand.
AAAACATTTAACACCACCATTTATAAATCGCAAGGGTTTTATAATTTTATAATATAACAACCCGAAGAATTTTTTTTACTCACATGATGATAGGCCATCTGATCTAATGCTTCTCTAGCTGCCACTACAACGCCAGTGGATGTCGTTTCGTTTTTCATGGGACGAAACCACCTACAATATCAATAATGCAAATAATTAAAAAAAATAGTTGTTTTTGAATTAAAAATCTTAATTAAATAAGTTACCGTTTCCCATAAGGCGTTCGTGCAATGCCTAAGAGATCAATTTGTCCCATTTCCTGTGGCAAACGGGCTGGCCTCACAACCAATATTCGTGACCATGCCCACAACTATTAAAAACAAAAATACATTCATTTATTAAACATTTATTATTTTACATAAAGATATAACAACAAAAAATAATAAATTATACCTGTAACAATGTTAAAGGGCCAGACACTCCTTTCGAAGTCCTCAGGGAGGCATGATATAATTGACGGTACAAATACAATACGCCAACACACCACTCCCCCAACTATATGAGTAAACCTCGTCAATATTTTCAAAAAATTTTAACCACAAAATCGAAATCCCTTCTCCGGTGCTGTCAGGTAGCATGACGCCAAGCAATGCAAAAGCCCAACATCGTGCTATCTGATCAACCATATGCTCAGGGGACCCATCATCAATTGATGCTGCGTTCAATTTTATGAATGCACATAAACTTTTCATTTTTAAGCGCATACCCGCGGGTTTACAATCACCTCGTGTAATTTGTAAACCTAAAAGCTGATGCACTAACGCCGCATAATCATTAAACCCATTAAAGGGATGATGAATAACTAACGCCTTACCATCAATTGGTACGCCCCATAATATTGCTATATCTTGGAGAGTAATAGTAGCCTCTCCACTTCTGAGGTGAAACGTATTCGTCTCCGGACGCCACCTCTAAATGAGTGCATTCATCAGTCCCATATCCAATCTAAGTTGGCCACACCGAGTGAACAGGTAAAAGCGGTAAAACCCCATTTGATGGAGTTTTCGTAAGACTCGATGATGTGGTAGAACAAATCCGTTAGCTTTGAACATTTTAAAATAATGTCCATCTGCTCGTCTAGATCGTACTTTTTCATCGTTCCCAGAAAATACCAACTCAGACCTATGGCTTGCCTGATCCGACAACACACTAGGATCTGCAGGCCCATATATATTACGATCGTACCAATTTGCCATCCTGCATTTATAAAATATAATAAACACAATTAGAATACAATGAATTAGTTAGATTATCATCCACTATTCTAAATGGTAACAAATCCTAACTTCTATTACAAAAATTGAACAATGACGTCAAAATTTTTACTAAAATTCAAAAATAATATTTTAAAATTCGAAATTCAACACATCAAAATCGAAACATAAACCCTAAAATTACACCTTCTACACTACAATTAACCAAAGGATCCTAAAATTCAAAAAAATAATACCATAAAATTCGAAATTCAACACATCAAATTGAAACATAAACCCTAAAATTACACCTTCTACACTACAATTAACCAAGGGATCCTAAAATTCAAAAAAATAATACCATAAAATTCGAAATTCAACACATCAAAATTGAAACATAAACCCTAAAATTACACCTTCTACACTACAATTAACCAAAGGATCCTAAAATTCAAAAAAATAATACCATAAAATTCGAAATTGAACACATCAAAATTGAAACATAAACCCTAAAATTACACCTTCTACACTACAATTAACCAAAGAATCCTAAAATTCAAAAAAATAATACCATAAATTTCGAAATTCAACACATCAAAATTGAAACATAAACCCTAAAATTACACCTTCTACACTACAATTAACCAATGACTCCTAAAATTGGGGGAAAAAAATCACAACAACTAACCAATTAAGCAACAATCACAAATTTTCAATAATAAACTAAAATTCTACTACTAAATTTCAAAAATAACACCATAAAAATTCAATATCGTGCAAATTAATCAATAAAATTCGAAACATACAATAAAATACATCAATGTTGAAACATAAACTCTAAAATTAGTACATATAGGAAAATAAATCCTAAAATTCTAAAATAAAACCCTAAAATTTTGAAATAAATTAGGAAATACTACTAAATTAAGCAATAATTATAATAGGAATTACAAAAATATAAAATTATAAATTTACCTTAAATTGGAAAGATTAGGAGAGGAGAAGAGGGTAAGATTCGGTGGGAGGAGTTTGAGTTTGCAGTAGGAGAGGAGAAGAGGGGAAGAGAGAAAGAGAGAAGAAGAAAAGAAGGGAGAAAGAGAGGGGAAGAGGGGAAGAGAGAAGGGAGGGGTCGTCGGTCCTCGGTCCGTTGGGTCTGGTTACGCCATTCAGAATGGCGTAACCTGACATATATGTCAGGATACGTCATTAAGAATGGCGTATCCAGACTCAACGGCAAATTAAAAAAAAAATAATTTGAACGAAATTAAAAAAAAAAAAAATTATTAGACGATACGCCATTAGGAATGGCGTATCCAGGTGGATACGCCATTCCTAATGGCGTATCGTTCTATTTCTGAATTATTAATATTTTGTATATTATTTTTTAAAAAATTATTAAAAACTATATTATTTATTTAAAAAATCCATAAACAGTTAGACCTATAAAGAATCAAAATCAACTCTACTTCTAACTAGCTACAGGTAACTTTAACTTTGTTACCAACAAACACAAAATAAAGGAATAACTAATAAAACGACAAAAGCGATTTACGTGGTTCAACAATGTGCCTACATCCACGGCAAAGGAGGAGAAAATTTCACTATTGAAGAAGAAGTACATGATACAAAGTATGTCAAGAGGAGTCCTCACTCAACCTAGTCCCAAATTTTAGTGAAAGAGGTAAAGAACCGGCCTTTTTGATTTTGAGTCTTCTGCGAGCCTAGGATTTCTTGTACTAAAAATTACAGGTGACGAACCAAGTGTTCCAGTACGCAAAGAAGGCCGGAGCAAACTACATAAACAAGCCCAAAATGCGGCACTACGTGCACTTCTACGCGCTCCACTGCCTCGACGAGGCATCATCTAATGCGCTGCGTATAGCAAGGCAGGGATGGGATATCGATGCCTTATTCAATGCTCATCCACGCCTCACCATCTGGTACGTTCCCACCAAGCTCCGCCAGCTCTGCCATGCTGAGAGGAGCAGCGCCACCGCATCTAGCTCCATTACCGGTGGGATTGATCACTTGCCCTTCTAGTGTGTAATGGAAATTTAGGTAGACCTGATTTGTGAGATTGAAATGTTCCTTTCAATTTGCCCAATGTAATATGGAAACTTGATCTTGTAGTAGTAAGAGTACTAGTATTTTCCCTTTTTATGTTTATTAGCATGATAACCAATATATGGTTAACTATAATGACCATAATTTCAAATATCTATCTCAAATTGGTATTTCATCTCATTTATTATTTCACATTTAATTTTGATTACATAGATCTTTTCTTTAAATTAGTCAAATTCCAATCTCTTTATATTACATAATTAAGTAGCTATAGACTGTCAATAGTATGATTATAGTATATAATCAGTTGGACCTATAAAGAATCAAAATCAACTCTACTTCTAACTAGCTACAAGTAACTTTAAATTTTTTACGAACAAAGGCGAAATAAAGGAATAAATGATAAAACGACACAAGCGATTTACGTGGTTCGGCAATGTGCCTACATCCACGGAAGAGGAAGAGAGAATTTCACTATTGACGAAGAAGTACAGGATACAAAATATGCCAAGAGTCTTCACTCAGCGTAGTCCCAAATTTTAGCCCATATTTGTAGTGAAAGAGGTAAAGAACCGGCCTTTTTGATTTTCAGTCTTCTGCGAGTCTAGGATTTCACAACAGAATTCTTCTTCAACAAAATTAGATACAAATTCTATGATCATAAGAAAAGCAATCTTCTGCAAGCAACTCACAGCCATAGCTAAATTCACCATCATCACTCTCACAACATGCAAATCCAATATATTCAACCTCATCCAAATCCAGATCATCTTCTAGTTCCTCATCAACTTCTTCATCATCATCATTCTTCAATCCTTGAAGAAACGGATGACTCAACAGCATTTCACAAGTCATTCTGTACATAGGCCTCCTCATAAAACAACGCTTTAAGAAATCCTTAGCCTCCTTCGATAACTCATTTGGAATTTTCGGAGATTCCTTTTCCGCACTTATCTTCCTAAGAATTTCCTCAACTTTCAACTTTTCATCCCAAACCGGCTTCCCCGTTAACATCTCAAGCACAATACAACCAAGTGCCCAAACATCACATGGAGCTTCTTGAACACGATCCCTCACCGCCTCGGGAGATAAATACATAGGGGTGCCCCTCCAATATGCCTCCAATTTCCTCTTCTTTGACATTTTTGCCCTCTTCGCTAAACCAAAATCAGCAATCTTCGTTCTAAACTCAGTAATCGCGTTTCTTCCATAATTTGGCACAAGCAAGATATTATCGGGCTTCATATCGCAATGAACATAGCCAATTTGATGAATATGATTTAAACCTCTAAGGAGAGATCTTGTGTATACCTTAGCCTCAAATTCAGGCAATCCTTTACCGTTTGATTTCTTGATCCTAGTGGCTAGGGTTCCACCAGAGCCATATTCTAATAACAGATTATATGCCATAACGCCATGGTCACCCATAGTTGTCTCTTCACCGAAACATTCAATTATATCAGGACAACCTTGGATATTGCTAAAGATCTCCCTCTCCTTCTGAATCGAACCGGAAACGGAAACCTCGGCTGATTTTACAGCCATCACAGATGGAAAGTAGCTTTGTTTTGATCTGGATTTCTTGATAGTTGCTAAATAAACGGACCCAAAACTTCCTTTTCCTAACATCGAACCCCTGATCCATGAAAACCCATCTCCATATCCATTAACACTCTTTTCTTGCACCATTTTCTCGTACGAATATATATTTATATATAATTAAGTAGCTATTTTTTGAATTTACTTGAAACTGGAATGTGCAAACTCAATTATGAGAACGATCGAAAAGGAAATATATATATAATAGTATACTTGTGTTTCTAGCTAGGGTTTAGGAGTTTTTGAGAAATTAAACTTGGGGTTTACGTAATGAGAACAAGTGAGGAAAGGGAGAGTTCTTATGCTATAAGGGGTTTACGTAATGAGAACAACAGCTCACGCTTTCTTGGAAGTTAATAAAATGCCTATAGATAAAATTGACCTGCGTTTTTATTAATCTAAGTATGATTTCCTAGGGAGTTTGAGTTGGTTGGTTAGTAATCAAACTCTTTGGCAATGTTTGGTTATGTTTTGGGATGGTATTTTGGTGAAAATTATTGGTGAGAAATTTATGGGGACACGTGCGTGTTTGATGAGATTGTCTTTGGTTTTATTTTGGGAGTTGGTTTTTGGGTGTGTTTTTTTTGTGAGATAATGTTTGGTTTTGTTTCCAGAGGGAACAAAAGTTACTGTAGCAGTCAAATCATGAAGCTTTTGTCTGTTAGAGAGGAGAGAGAAGAGAGAAAATATTATGAGAGGAGTTTAGGGACAAAGTAGGTGTAGAAAGATGTAAAATAATTATTGTGTTTTTTTTGGACCAAAAAATAGTGTATTTTTGACCAAATATTGTGTGAGTCAAACATTGTTTGGTGGGAATTTTGGACCAAACATGAGTTGAAAACATAACCAAACATACCCTTTATCTCTCCCGCTTTTATTGCTTTAAGGGTCATCATCCCAATTGCCATATGCTAATTTAGCATAATTAATTTCGATATGTTATGAATTTGCTACCTCTTTTCAAAATATACTCATTTAAGATTACCATTAAATGAGCGCTTGATTTAAATTCAATAAAAAGTTTTCACCATTTATTACTAATATGGAACTTATATTGATGACTTGAATTTAATAACACTAAATAAATAGATTAGTAACAATATATGAAGCGACAATATTAAGATTGTCACTAATTAAATATATTTAATGACAAGAGTTTATGATTTGTCACAAAAATGATATTGAAAAGTTAAATTGTAACAAGAATTGTATATAAGTTGCCACACATGACAATTATTGACAATGAAACTATTGTGACTGTCGATAATTAATGACAAATGTTTAGAGAGGATTGTGAAAATTACATTTTTCGTTCTATAAATTCCCCCATTTTAAATTTGGTCCCATTTTTTTACAAATTTATCACATTTAGTTCTCTAACTTTCAAAATGTCTCATGTTTAATCTCAACCGAAATTTTTGTCCAAAACATAACGGCCAAAACCAGCAGTCAACATTTTGACCTTTTTTTTTTTTGAAATTTTGTGCGTGAGTGACACATGATACTACTCAAAAGAAATATCGTAGTATTGAATATAATTCGCGTGTGAATACATTCATGCACGAATTCCCCCAACCCCCCCCCCCCCCCCGCCCCCCACCCCTCCAAAAGAAAGAAAATTTTGGTCAAAATATTGACTAACGAAGTTGACCGTTAAATTTTGGACAAAAATTTCCACTGAGGCTAAATATGAGATACTTTGAAAGTTATAGAACCAAATGTGATAAATTCTTAATTAACGAATGAGACCAAAATTAAAATGGGACAAAGTTATGGGGCAAAAAATGCAATCTTCAGGAGAGGATTATTGTCATTAAGATTTTAGAGTCATTATAGTGACAATACAAAAACTATAAACTTATGATTTATATTTGGTGACAACTCTGGATATTTTGTCACTAATATTATTTTTATGTAGTGTAATAAGTGATTCATTATTTTATTTACAACTTTTTGACTATGTAACTTATTATCTTATTATCATTAAACTTCATTGACTTGTAATGCCAAGTATATTAAATTTATTGACAATCTTAACAATAAATATAGTTGAAAGTGTGTCTGTTCAATTTTTAATTACTATTTTTCATACATTTTACTTATTTGATTTTTTATATAATTGTCACAAATTTGATAGCAACTCGAATGATGGTTCATCCAGTAACTTTTGATCCATATTGATGTGAGTCAAAATTTTGCACCAAAAAATTATAAGACTATCAATACGATAATGCTAGAAACAAAAAAAAGGTAAAAAAATATAAACACGAGAATTAAAGACTTTTATTACATTGAAAGTGTACTCTTGAGAGAAAATACAAGTAGAATAATATTTGCCAAATAACACGTCCCCCTAATTTTTTTTTTGCATATTTGGCCTATTTATAATACATCATTTTCCATGGCCCTCTCCCCCACTTAGTGTTGATATGGACTGTTTTTACACGAGCGGAGAGGTTAGTGGGGGTTTATTTCCTGTCACCTACTTTGGTACCACCCAACTGTGAATGTGAACCATTGATATGTATATGATGATGTCATAAAGTGAAATGATGACTGTTTATACTTAAAAATTAAATGGACTTTTCGAATCAAAAAGCCCAATCGGCCCAGTGTTTTATAAGCACAAAATAATAGGTGCAAGAACAAAAAACAGTGGACCCATTAAAACTTAGACTTTATGAAATAGGGATCCAGGCCCAATGAAGCCAAAGAGTGAGAAGTTCGTCCAAGAGGAAGACGCTCCAAAAATAAAAGATTTTGAAAGAGTAGTTGTGAGCAGTTCCCGAAAGCAAGGAACGTGGGTTCATGGAGCAGAAATATATACAAGCCAAGGAGAGAAGAAGAGGATCATCATCAGAATCACAATTCTACATTTTATATTCTTAGAACTAGCTTTGGCCTAGGAGTAGTCTATAGCGTAATTTAGAAGTAGTTTAACGTAGCAAGGAGAGTGGCAGAAGCTTGTACTGGTAAAACATCCGATCGATAGATTCTCATGGAGATAGAATCTCTTTTCAAATTTAAGTGTTTGATAGATAGTTCTTACCTTGACTTGAATTTTTCCTTCATCTTATTATTATTATTATTATTATTATTATTATTATTATTATTATTATTATTATTATTATTATTATTATTATTATTATTATTGCATTCAAAGAAGATAATTAGCGTTTAATTTAAGACGTGAACCACCAAATAGCATATCGAACGCAGGGGTTGAAAGATAATCTCAAGTTATAGATTATCACGGGGTCAGAGCGAATAATCGGATCTACCTCATTCATATTTATTTTATCGCGAAACAAATTTTTGGCGACCATAATGGGAGTCATTTTTACAGACGATATCCTAATTGTTCCGAGAATAAAATAAAATATCATAAATAATGTTAGAAGATTTGACCAGAGACAATTTCGGTAAGTATTGCGATACTCAACCGATATTGAAACACAAGGTCAGAGGGGACAAAATGTATGAACAATTTGCCCGAGTTATGAAACAGACCTTAGTATGTGCTCGAGAAGATCAAAGAAAAGAGTTCGATGGTCAGTATCGAGCACTGGCTCAAGAGTCTGCCCGAATATTCACAGCAGTTGTACAGGACATTGCTGTAAGTCCTCGAAATGGGCTCGCTCGAGAAGTCACCCGAGTAATAACAGAATTGGGGGAGATATTTAATCAAACATACGACGTTTTTTCGAGCATGATAAATTCCACAAGTAGTTTTAGCACTCGAGCCCTTAATTAATAAACATAATGTTTTCATAGAAAAAGTTTCCCAGTTAGTGTCAGTTGAACAAAGGACTCAAAGTAGATATATTAACCCTAATGAGATCCCATTAGGTTACCCTCGAGAACCTCGACCTCGAAATAGTCAATTCGAAGTCGGTCAAACTTCGATTTCTGTACCTCTCAAAGAACAGAATAATATGAATCATCAAATATAAATTCGAATTATAACCAAACTCCACATCTCAATTTACAAAATGTAAATTCAAACCAATTTAGTTCTCAACCTGTGAGGCCTAATTTACCTATACCACCAAGTGGTCAGGGAAAAATGCCAACGGGATATTCCCCAAATGTTAATTTTGGATATTTCGAACCAAATATCGATTTTGTTCAAGGGCAATATGCCGAGGGACAAAACCAACAGCAAGGTCCAAATGTTGGTTTTGCTCAAGGGTAATATGCTGGGGGCAAAACCAACAGCACGGTCAAAATTACCCAGGAGTTTCAAACCCGGGAGTTGCAAGCATCCCTTTTAACACAGGAAACCAAAATGTTCCTGGTTTCCAAACCAATCAAACCCCCCCCCCTTTTGTGCCAAATAACGTTCAAATCCCATATGTTGGGGGGCAAGCTATACCCAACATTTATATGGGGGTAACTTGGGACCACAAGTCCAAGACCATTTACAGAATCAAGTCGAATTGGCTATAGAAAGGATGTATGGTCCGGGTTTTAGAAGAGACCAACGTTTAATTCCAGGAAAACCTTACCCTGACTGGGTAGACCGAAATTTTCCTTTCCCACGAACATATAAAATTCCAATTTTTAGATTGTTTTCAGGGGATGATAATGTGTCAGCGTTGGAATATTTATCTAGATTTACCTACCAATGTCGAGAGGCAGCCGATCAAGAATACCTCAAATTAAGATTGTTCTCTAGTTCTTTAACTGGTTCAGCTTTTAATTGGTATATTAATCTGCCACCTAACTCGATACATACTTGGGATGAAATGCAATTTCAATTCCAAAACCATTTTTCCCGAACTGACCCAGGGATATTAATGAGTGATCTGGCAAAGATCAGGCAAAATACTGGGGAGTCGATAGAAGAATTCTTAACACGATTTAAAAAGGCTAGGGTTAAGTGTCATTTAAATATCTCAAAGTCTAAGTTTGTTCAATTAGCTCAGCAGAATATGTCCTTCGAGTGTAGGATAAAGTTCGATGGGATGGTATTTCTTGATTTTATAAGCTTAGCTAAAAAACACAAAAAGATACGAAAATATGTTAAAAGAAGAAAGTTTAAGAAAACATCAGGGCTTTAATACTTTCGAAGTAGGAGTCCCATGGGCATTCGAAGAGGCCTATGAAATCGACTTAGCAGAGTTCATAAAAGGACCTCTTTTCCAATGTGGGGCCCTTGAAAAGAAAGAATGTGTAGCTACTGGATCTTTACAATCGAAAAAAGAAAAGAAGTATACGTTCGATGTACAGAAAACAGAACAAATTTTTGATTAATTGTTGGCTAATAAAAAACATAAGTTTAAAGGAAAACATTGAATCCCATCAAAAGCAAAAATCAAAGGCAAGCCATACTGTAAATAGCATAACACCTTCTTACACGAAACTAATGAATGTATCATGTTCCGAAATTTAATACAAGAAAAATTAGACTCGTAGGAAATTATTTTCCACGATAGTCAAAAAACGAATATCGATGAAGATTCATTTCCCGTCTTAAATTTTGAAATAAACACTGTTGCGATTGACCATACTGAAACTTGGATCTGCAGGTTTCTAGGGAAGCTAAGTTGGCGAATCGAACGTTCAATAGGCTGATAGATGAAGGAATATTGATCTTTCCCAAAGTGAAATATGAGGGAGTCGAGAACATGTGCAGATGGCATATGAATACTATGCACACCACCGACCAGTGCCAAATATTCAGCCGTTTCATAGAAAAACAACTCGCAAGGGGGACAATAATATTGTCGGGGATTGAAAAAAGAGTCCTCGATTTCGACCAAGATGGAAAGCTGAAGGAAAAAGAGTCAGAAATCGAACCGATATCACGGGCTAGAACGAGTGATGAAAAGACGTACAAGGAAGCATTCGAGACGAAAGTTGTGATACCCCCCTAAAGTGACGGGGAATCTAGTGAAGTTGCAAAAAGCACTTTGTGCTAACTGCTCAGATATTTTTCACTTCGAACTGGTGAGGTTTCAGGTAATCTCGAATGACCCAAATTTGGTTCCAGCGTATCAGCGAGACTGGAACAAAAGACAAAGACACGTGACCAGTAACCAATTCCTTGGGCCAATGCCTTACAATAAGCATTTTCGAGAAAAGGGAGGAAAAGGTTTTGGGAGGTTTACACAAGCCAGCAGAGATTCGCCCTTTAGCCGTTTGGGCGGAGGCAATGATCAATTCAAAAAAAAGAGGGATAACCACCCGAAGTTATCGCACAACATATTGCTTATTCTCGAGCTGTAGTGGAAATGGAAATGCAATAAGAAGCTGTGATAGCTAATCTTCGAATCGAAGAAGAATCTTTAAGCAAAGGTTTGTTGAAAGCAAAAGTAGGTGAGAAAACAGAACAGAACGATGAGTTTGAGAGAGACATGGATCAACTCAGTGATCAAATGAGGGAAGCGGGTTTGAAAGGAAAGGAAACAAAAATAGAGGACGATGATAATCTCAGTGACTTCAAATCCGAGGATGATTTGGGTATACTGTTGGGAGATGCACTGCATGAGGAGTCAATAAATGAAGTTGAATTGAAAGTGAAGGAGGCATCTGTGAAAAGGGCCTTACGATTCGAAGAGTATAAGGACGTAGATATGGTGACCATATTGCCAGCAGCATTTGCCACTGATGAAGAAGAGAAGGATATAGAGGAAGAAACGCTCGAGGTGATGACTACCCCAGAAGAAGGTAATCCTTTCTGTTTTGAAATTTCCAGTCATAAATCATTCGAAGATGACATTGAGAATGAATAATTGATAAAATGGTTATTTTTGAAAGAAAAAATTAATAACAATCACATGAAACCGTTGTTCATGGAGGCCGAATTGAAGGCTTCACATTTAGTAAAGTTTTGATAGATAATGGTGCTACTGTTAATATTTTACCCAAAAAGAACATTGACAAAATTAGGAAAAAATTCAAAATATTTAGTAGCTGCTGACGTAGCAGTTTATGGTTTCTCGGGGTAAGCAACTAAAGTTCTAGGAGTTCGGCCTTGTCGAGTAAAAATTGGAACCCATAGTTCTTTTTCGGCATTTTTTGTGGTGAAAACGAATTCTTCATCATTTAATGCATTATTAGGAAGAGATTGGATACATCAAAATTATTGTATCCCTTCAACTTTACATCAGGTTTTGATTTGCTGGAATCGCCATAAGTTCGAAGTGGTTAAGGCTGAAAAGAATTATTACTTTATCAATACTCAAATTGTGAATACCAGGTACCAAGCCGGAATGCTCGGGGAAGAAGGAAATTTGAATCCAGGACGCTCAGTCATCAAAAAGGCGGGGCAGGAAGATGAAAAAAGAACTACCGAAGAAAGCGAAATTTAAGACCAGTTTGTGATCGAGATAGGCGCAAAGTTAGCTCGAGTCAAATTAGGGCAGTGTTAGAAATGCTTAGTTTAAACAGTTTGTTTTTTGATTAAATGATGGACGAGGTTGAACGAAATGATGTAATTCACAATGTTTTTAGAAAGTTAATTATCGAAAGAATTAACTCAAAATTATTGGATTATTGCGATAACCATTTCGAACAATTCAATGCGAGCTCGAGCCCAAATGCGGTCGAACATCGGGATAACAATATGGATGACATAATTGAACAGGATATTTTAGAACCAGATGAGGATATCAGAAAAGATATCCAAGATCCTTTAGAGGAAACTAATCTTGGAACTATTGAAAATCCAAAAATGACTTACATAAGTTCAAAATTGAAACAAAAGGAGAAGGAAGAATTAATCGAAATATTGCATCAGTTCAAAGATTGCTTTGCCTGGGCACATCACGAATGCCGGGAGTCGATATGGCCATAGCCCGACACGAACTACCAATTAAACCTGGTTTTAAACCAGTAATACAAGCACCACGTCGATTATCGCCCGATTTAATGGGCGCAATCAAAGATGAAATAGAGAAATTAATTAAAGCTAAGTTTATCAGACCGGCTAGGTATGTCGAGTGGCTAGAAAATATTGTTCCGGTGATTAAAAATAATGGCAAAGTGCGGGTCTGTATCAATTTTAGAGACCTAAATAAAGCTACGCCAAAAGATGAATACCCGATGCCAATGACAGATGTTTTAATTGATGCAGCTGCTAGATACAAAGTGATGTCCTTTATGGATGGATACTCGGGATATTATCAATTGAAGATTTCCGAAATAGACAGGAATAAGACAGCATTCCAATGTCCAGGTTTTATAGAAACTTTCGAATGTATAGTCATGCCTTTCGGTTTGAAGAATGCCGGGGCGACATATCAAAGTATCATGAATTACATGTTTATTGATCTTATTGGCAAATCGTTATAAGTATATATTGATGATATCGTAGTCAAAGCACAAACACATCAGGAGCATTTAAAATCATTAGTTGAAGTCTTTCAACGAATGAGGCATTTTAATTTAAAAATTAACCCTTTGAAGTGTGCTTTCGGTGTAGACGCAGGAAATTTTTTGGGATTTCTGATCCACAATCGAGGCATTGAGGTGGATAGAAACAAAGACAAAGCTATTTTGGAAGCCAAATCCCGAGGAAATAAAAAAGAATTACAACGTTTCTTAGGACAAGTCAATTTCCTAAAGAGATTCATAGCTAATTTGGCTGGGAAAACAGAAGTATTCTCACCCCTCTTACGTCTGAAAGAAGAGGATGAGTTTGTTTGGGAAGGAAAACAGGAAGAAGAATTTACAACCATCAAGAAATATTTGACTCAGCCTCCAGTATTAATTTCCCCTCAAAAGGGAAAGAAGTTGAGACTTTATATACCGACAGCTGACTGCTCGATTGGTTGTCTCCTAGTACAAGAAAATGATAGAGGTTACGAACAGACCGTATTTTATCTAAGTAGATTATTGAAAGATGCTGAGGAAAGATACACTTCAATCGAAAAGTGGTATCTTAGTCTCTATTTTGCATCGGTTAAATTAAGACACTATTTTGCTACATATTCTATCGAGGTGGTGTCCCCAACCGATGTTATTAAATTTATGATTAATCAACCACTGGTGAAAGGTCGTTTAAGTAAATGGAGCCTTTATTTGCTTCAGTTTGACTTAGCCTATGTCCCTTAAAAAGCCGTGAAAGGGCAGGTGTTGGCTGATTTCTTAGCTGATCATCCTCCGATGAATGAAAATAAGCTAGGAAGACCCAAAATCGAATTTATAAATATAGTTCCTTGGACTTTATACATCGATGGGTCGAGTACTCGAGACAGTGCCGAAATAGGGATATATATCATATCTCCATCAAAATTAATTACCAAAATGTATGCAAAGATCCAAGGAGATTGTACAAACAATAGAGCAGAATACGAAGCTCTTATCCTAGGTTTAGAGGTATTACTTGATATGGGTGCTAAGGACATTGAAGTAAAGGGAGACTCCCCAATTAATTATAAATCAGGTGAAAGGGACGTTCAAATGCGTAAGCCCATTATCAATAGCCTCCTACGCTCGAGTGCATGAATTAATTAAACTTTTCGAATCGGTAAAAATCACTTATGCGCCAAGCGAAAAGAACCAAATATCCAATGAATTAGCTCAGTTGGCGTCAAGATATAAAATTGTTCCTGATATGCTTGGATCGACTATTCAACTCGAACCTAGGATTTTGTTGTCTTTTGAACAAAAGGCACTGCAGATAAACAAAATTGATATTTTGAAAGAAAAACAGGATTGGCGCATCGAAATCATTGATAATCTAAAAAACCCGGCTAAAGGAGAGTTTTCGAATAGATTAAAGTTAATGGCTCATCATTATTTTTATGATGGGCAAGAGCTATATAGAAAAGACTCTCTAGGGTTTTATTAAAATGTCTAGATTTAGAAGATGCCTTAGTTATAATGGCAGAGATGCATGAAGGAATATGTGGGGCACATCAGGCCGACCAAAAAATGAGATGGCTAATACACAGATACGGATTTTATTGGCCTACGGTTCTACGAGACTGCATAAGTTATGCTAAAGGCTGTAGATTGTGTCAGAGATTTGACAAAATGTTGAGGCAACCCACAATCGAATTAAATTCTATTGTAAAACCATGGTCATTCCGAGGATGGGCTATGGATATAATTGGTGAAATCAAACCAGCCTCTTCTAAAAAGCATAGCTACATTTTAGTAGCAACGGATTATTTTACAAAATGGGTTGAAGCTAAAGCTTTCGAGAGCATCAATTCGAAACAAGTGGCCGAATTCATTAAAAAAATATTATTACTAGATTTGGGATCCCTGAGTCTATAACATTCGTTCAGGCTAAAGTTTTTAATAGCATAGAGATCCTCGAATTCTTGAATCAATTTGGAATAAAATTATTAAGTTCAACACCATATTATGCCCAAGCAAACGGGCAGGCCGAATCATCAAATAAATGGATTAAAGGCTGTATTTCGAAAATGATAAGCAATAACCCTAGGGACTGGCACGAACAGTTAATTGATACACTGTGGGCCCCTGAGAACAATAAAAAAAACAGCTTAGGTATGTCCCCTTTTCAATTAGTATATGGCCATGAAGCTGCTATTCCGATGGAAATCAACATTAAATCTAGAAGGATTCTAGAACAAGCACGACTTACAGCCAAAGAATATGTTGAAAATATGAACATCGAGAAATTAGATCATGAAATACTACAAGTGAGTGCTTTGCAGCAGATTGAACTTCAGAAGAAGAAGTTTGAAAAAAGCTATAATAAAAAAGTAAAAGTGAGGTCTTTCGAAAGTGAAGACTTAGTCTGGAAAATAATCTTGCCAGAAAGATCAAAAGACCATTTTTATGGAACATAGTTGCCTAAGTGGGAAGGACCGTTTCGGATTTCAAATAAGTTATCAGGAAATTCGTTTAAACTACGATATTTGGATGAAGTCGAATACGGAAGAGCGTTGAATGCACAATACTTAAAAAAATATACACCAAGTATATGGAAAGAAAATGAGGCAATAATATTCGAAAGATTGCCCGAAATCGGTAACAACTTCTTACATCAAAAATAATAGTGTAAAAGAAAATACATCACTAGAAAATACCCTAGAACTGAATAAAATGTAAAGAGTTAACTAATACATCAAGGGTCGAATCAAAAGCATCCCTTTCGAGCAAAGCTGGCCTGGCAACTTCTTCGAGCTCATGGGATAACTGAGCGATCTGGTCACTAAAGGCTATGATATCTCCTTCGACTTGATCAACCAAATTGTCAAGTTGATCCCTTTCGTCTTGAAGGTCAGCGATTTGAGCATCTAGAGCAGCAGTTTGAGCCAAGTAATCTGCCCGAGTATTCTCCAAAGCTGGAGCCTGATTTTGAAGCTGGATTATCTGCTGAGAATGCTCAAAGGGCATCTCCTGTTCTAAGGGATTAATTCCCTAGTTAATGAAATCGTGAAGATTGGCGAGGCAGGTTTCGTACACCTGACGGGCTGTTCGAAACATAGGTAGCCATGGCTCAGCCACTCTCGAATGTGCCTCGTCAAGAAGGAAACGAAGCCTCCTCAGCAAAGTAAGGTCATTAGGTTGATGCCTAATGTTATGGAGTGCCTCTGTTAAATCAATCCTGGGAAATACAGGAGGCGCAGCATCCCCTAAAAGAATCAAAATAATATCATAAGTAAAGAGTCAAAATTTATGCATGAAATTAGAAGAAAAAAATGAAATACTTACCTTCGAGTGGGGCAAGAGTTGTGGAAACCACCAAACTCGAAGGAGATGGATCCAAGCCTGGCTCAATCAAAAAAGCCAAGGTCTGATCATGCTCGAGTTCTTCGATCTGGGCTGATGGGGCAGTAATTCAAGAAGGGCCAGATGGAGTCTGAAAATGAACACTTCCTAATAGGTTCACTTCGAGGCCACTCAGGTGTTAGAGTTAGTGCCCGACGCACCAATTATTGGGCGCCATTCTTTGTAATAGTAACTCTAGAGTTGAACAATCATTTTCTTATAAATAAAGTCAATCTCTTTTTTATGTGTGGCATGTCTTTATTCTTGAATTAGTTTTTACTTTGGCTTAGAATAAAGTCCCGAAGGATCACACATAGCTATGGGACATCATTGCACATTGGGTGTGGCAATGATGGAATATGTTTCGAAGGCTGTGATCTTTAAACATTGTTCCAAGTCGTGAAAGGGTTCATCGAGATAAAGGGATATCGATGCAACCCAAAAAACTTGCTAATATAATGCATACTCTGGTAGAAGTGTATCTCGTTCCATAGATACTGGCACGGTGAAAGTCAATGCATATATAAGGGTTGCCATTGTGTAATGGGCGAACTGAACAACCTCATGGAAGTTCCTGGAATGGATTCCCAGTCGAATGTGGAACTTCCAGTGGTCTTGTAGTATAAGAGTAATCCTTATGTACCTACGATTCCATTGGATGTCTTATGCGTAACCGCGCATGTTCTTGATTTGTTACATGATCACTTTAGATGATCGAATATGGGCAAACTCAGACATGCACGTCTTACATAGTAAGGCACGTGAGAATCAAGAGGAATCTATCTCTAACATTAGCCAGTCGGTTAATCTCCTATGGTTACATAGTGAATCGACTTAAGGAATCTTCGGCCGAAGTATGATATCTAAAGAGGCGTAGGGTTTCCTCGTTTAGATAGTCGAAGTCGATTTCACATAACGTGGGAAACATAGTATTGAATTAATAGAGCTTCGACCTTAGCCAATGCTTTATATTCAATCGGGAGATTAGATAGAGAGATCTTACTTATGCGAGGATCAAGATCGCAAAAGGCGTATCTTTACTTTCGTTTTATCTGGGTCTTCGGGACCCTATGCTAGGTGGGCAACCGCGATTTGTAAGTGTCGAGAATTAGCTTGGTGACTAATTCGAGGTTTGATTAAATCAAAGGATTGATTTAATCTAGTACTTTCCATTTTAGGAAGATACACTAGCACTGTGGGAATGTGTACTTACTACTAGATAGAAACGAGCCTAAGGGGTCACACACTAACTCGAGAGAGTCACTGCTTGAATAGATGTGATTAATCAATTTCGAGGAAATTGAGGGACTTAGGAAAGTTTAGTACGTTCCTAATATGGAATATAAATTAATTGAAGGATTCAATTAATTTTACTCTTTTAATTAATCTTGTAGAATTTAATTAAATTAATGGACTTAGTAGAGTCCAAGTATTTTATTTAATTGGGTCCCAAGTTAAATAAATAAATGTTGAAATTATTTAGTTGGATTTAATTTGACTTGTATTTAATTGATGGGTTGCACCTATAATTAAATTGAGAAGTCAAAATTAAATCCTAAAGTTCAATTAAATGGAGTTGACCGATTTGTGAGTGTAAATAAGGGAGGGGGGCAATTTCATGTGTGGTGGAAGAGGAAAAGAGTTTTTCCCTCCTCCAAGTCTTCATAGGATAAAGATTACTAGAGAGTTTGGGAGAAAGGAAGTTTCCTTTTCCTAATAGGACTCTAGGTAATCTTCACCTATAAATAAGAGATGAAGGAGGCTAAAATAGATGATGAAAAAGCTAAAGAATCCGCCCCCTCTCTTAGACCTAAAATCGGTCACCTCTCTCCTCTTTCCAACAAGACGTCGTTCTATTCATGTGTTGAATTAAACGACTTAGAAAATATTCCTACCTTTCACATAATCAAGCCTAAGTTAAATTTAGAATCGTTTTGATGTCTAACACGCAAGGCAAGACGATTGGTGACTTGAACGAGGTGTGGATACATCTTAGAGGTGCGACGATTGGAGCACTCTAAACGGGGAGATACGAAAAACGACGGGTAATTTCTCACCCAAGGGAAATTGTGTGGATTTGCACCACAGGGTTGCTGAGATCCAAAGTACGAGGTGAAACGAAATTTTCGAAAGGCATAATTTCGTTTACCTCCTTATCAAATTCGATCGAACCAATTCCATATTCTTGTTTTCGGGTGGTTGTATGTTTACTTTTGTAAAATTTTAATTTTCACTGCCACGAGCCACCCGAGGGAATGAGTCAACCCAACATCAAGACGGAAGGATCTACAAAAATTGTAGATGTCCCTGTTAGTGAACCAATAGATAGTCGTATCGAAGATGACAGGTTAGGAATGGCCAAATTCTCCAGGGATAGTAACCCTACAATAAATTTATATTGTTGCTATAAAGGAGCCTTGAATAGTTCGAATTGAAATAAGTTTTCGAATGACATAAATAGGTTACCTAAAAGTGAAACCAATGGAGGGTTAGCAGCAGCAATTTCTAGGGAATGGTCATCTTCCTCTCGAATCGAGTCCACTGAGACTTGGGGAATGGGTGCGACATCAGTCAAAGTACCTACAATAATTTTTGAAAGATACACTTATCCTAAAAGGATAAAAAAAAGGATGACATGATAATAACTACCCTCGAAAGAATAATTAAAAGGGGAGTTAACGAGAAGAAAAGATAATTGCCAGAAACTCCAAATGACCCCGCAAACGTGGAAGTTTACTCTTCTTTCGAATAAGAGGTTGGGGATCCTCATCGGTCTCTTCATCTTCAACAGGCACTTGAGGGACTTTCGTTGTGCCCTCTTCAACTGCGGTTTGGGGGCTTGGGACAGAAGGCTCTCTAATGCTAAGGGCCGATCGTTTTCAAGTAATAGGGGCCAAAAGTGTAGAAGGTTGGGCTTTTGACCTTGTCACCACAGATGAACTTGTAGAAGATCTAACTCTAGCAGGAAGCTCAGTTCTGGCAGTGGCCTCTGATTCTCGAAGGGCTAGGAATAGCCCCTCGTGAGCTTGAGTAAAGGGATCATCCCTTTCAAATCTCCAGCCCGATGTTAGCTCATATGAGATGAGATAAGCATCATCCTACCAAAATAGATGAATGAAATCAATAGACAGAAATTGAAGAAAGAAAAGAAAAGGTGTTTATCGAAATATCTCGGCAGAAAGTAACCTTTAGAGTTCGGCTACACTAGCAGAACCTGCAAAAGCTCTTGTAGCATCGGTGACCAACTTCTAAATGATGTGTCTTGAATAATTTTGCTGCAAGACGCGATTCCAGAAATCTGAGAAACATTGTTCCATTCGAAGGACCCTACAAAAAGCTGGGACAAGGATAGGAAGAACTTGACAAGAAGGCATCCCTCGAATGATCATCTTTGCTCGATATCTTTTTTGTTTTCGGGACAGAATACTGCCTCTTTGATCATGGGCGATTCATAGTCCCCAGAAATGGTAAGACAAAACTCTGATTGATACCAAATTGCCTCGAACAGAACTACAAGAAAAATGCAAGCATATTTGATCAAATAAAGAAACATATACTCGAAAGATATTATGCCCAAAGAAATAACTTTTGAAAATTACCCCAGGATTATCAACCTCAACGCCAAGTGCGTTGTCCGCAAACAAAAGGTCTCGAGAAAATAAGACCGAACGCCAGTAAGGTTGATCTTCTTTAGAATGCCGTAAAGAATCAACTGCTTCTAACCAATATGGTAGAGCAGTATGGAACCAATGGGTATGCTCCTGATCATACCTTGTCTCGAAAAAGGGACACCATGTCGAGACATAAAGTGGGTTGTATACAGTACTCAGGGCCAAAAGGTATGATGCCTTTTCGAGAGGGATTAGCAGATTTATAGCAGCCTCTCCATAGCAAACCCAACTCGAAACGGGTTTGAAAACATGTGAAGTTCGGGATGCTTCTTCATGGGACATAAGAGTCATGATGTTTAACAATTCTGGGTAATATAGAAAAACCCAACAAGATAACAGCCACAAGGGACCTGATAATCTTTTAACATTTAAGGGGTCCCGGTGGAGATGGAACACCATTCGATAAAACTGAGCTAAAATGAGACGGGCCAATTCGATAGGCCCTACGGCTGTAGCAATATTGGCAGAAAGAGGAAGAAAAGTTTTGTTCATGGCACAACCAAAATTCATGAACAACCGGGAAAAAATAAAATTAAGGAACAACACCTCTTCGAAAGCTGGGATAGGATCCTCATTCCGGACAAAGTGATTGACCAGGTTGGAGTAAGCAATATTGACGCCACTACTTTTGCCATGATGCTTTAACCATTCTGCTGTAGACACTAGAAGATCATGAGCTTCATTGGTTGCTTCACTGGAAAGAAGAATAGCGCCGCAAAGAGATAGTCCAGTAATTAGAGCCACGTCTTCGAGAGTTACTGTCTGAAGTCCTCGAGGCAAAACAAAGCAGTTTTATGAGGGATGCCACAAGAATGTCAAAACATCGGTCATCACTTGTTCGAAAGGGAGCGTCCGGTAGCAGGCTATTCGAACAAGCCCCATGATTCAATTAGCCTCCCACTTCGAGTGAAATTGATGAAGACGCTCGAACCATGGGAAAGCATTAACAGTGCCTGTCCAACCGTTTATGGGTTTGCTCATGTTGGTCCAAGCAAATTTATTGACCACCCTGTTCATACAAAGAGGGGAATTATCACCCTCCAAAGTAGGTCAAGTCCCAAAAAGATTGGGAGTATCAAAGGCGGCGCCTTCGAATGCCGTCGATTTGAATCGCAGGCCAAGAGCCAGACGATTAAGCAATTTACCCCGACTATCTGAGGCCCATCGAGGAACCACATGTGTTGCTCCGAGGGACTCCACCTTAACATCACTATAATGGGCTTGGGAGGCCCTAATTATGTCGAACAACTCTTTGGCTTCTTCGCAATCTAAGATGGCCGCTTGAGGAATTAAAAACCCGAGGTCATGAGCGGTAGTGTGCTGAGGAACGGCCATTTATTGAAACTTTGTAGGGAGAGGCAAGGCAATGGTCAAGTAAACTATTGATAGTTGGAAAAAGAACAGAGCGTCACGGTGACTTTGGATTATTTGAGGAAGATGAAGAGAGAGAGAGGATTTAGGAATTGTGAACCCAATAACCAATTTTCAAAATATTTATAAGGGATTTCATACCCGATCACGAAGAGACACACTTATTGCTGAGACGATGGTAGGACGACGGTACAAGTCCCAGGTGAAGTTTAAAAGGGTGCGTTTTTCCATAACCGCCAAAAGAAATGAAAGGTCTTTTTATAAAAAGACATACTCTTCAAAATAACCGCGAACTCGAAGAGTGCACATTTATTAGAGAACAGACGTGTCTTTTAATACACATGAACTCAAAACGTTCATGTATATTAGGGGGGAATTTGTTTACACTTAAAAATTAAATGGACTTTTCGAATCAAAAAGCCCAATCGGCCCAGTGTTTTATAAGCACAAAATAATAGGTGCAAGAACAAAAGAAGTGAACCCATTAAAATTCAGACTTTATGAAACATGGATCTAGTCCCAATGAAGTCAATTGGAAGATCTGGCAAGAAGCCCAAAGAGTGAGAAGTCCGTCCAAGAGGAAGATGCGCTAAAAATAAAAGATTTTGAAAGAGCAGTTGTGAGTAGTTCCCAAAAGCAAGGAACATGGGTTCATGGAGCAGAAATATATACGAGCCAAGGAGAGAAGAAGAGGATCATCATCAGAATCACAATTCTACATTTTATATTCTTAGAACTAGCTCTAGCCTTAGGAGTAGTTTATAGCGTAATTTAGAAGTAGTTTAACGAAGCCAGGAGATTGGCAGATTGTCCCTTCAAAAAGCTCGTACTGGTAAAACATCCGATCGAAAGATTCTCATGGAAGTATAAAATTATCTTTTTTCAGATTTAAGTATTTGATAGATAATTTTTACCTTGACTTGAATTTTTCCTTCATCTTATTATTATTATTGCATTTAAAGACGATAATTAGCATTTAATTTAAGACGTGAACTACCAAATAGCGTATCGAACGCAGGGGTTGAAAGACAATCTCAAGTTATAGATTATCACGGTGTCGGAGCGAATAATCGGATCCACCTCATTCATATTTGTTTTATCGCAAAACAATGACATCATCATATATCATCCAACGGTTTACAAGACACTTGGGGTGCATACCGACTTAGGTGATGAAATGAGCCATTAATGGTCATCAATTTCCCCTATTTTAGGGGAACATGGGAAAGAGGCTTGACTTTTCTCTAACTTCCATATTTCCTTAGGTCATGGGGTCATGGTGAGCTCGAGCCTCGGCTTCAGCTAAAATCCTGCATGTTTACGAGCAACTTCATCAGGGTCTTCAGGGTCTTTTAAGGTGTCTCATTTGGTTCGTCGGATACCTGATGTGTCTCCTCCAACTTTCTCCATTTTTGCTAGCCCTTTCTTGAGTGTTCTCTTGAGGTCTCGTATCTAGATTAACTTTATCGGGTTTAGCCATGAGTCCATCAAAGGGTGATGTGGCCCGCTCTATCTAAGCCCAATAACAAAGTGAAATTAGGGATGTATGTTTAGAACATGGATTAACGGTTATTAGTTGTTTACACTCAAAGCACCCCAAATGTCCAATTACACATTTTCTTTTGTAATCATGTCATATGTATGACAATTAAACTTTAGTTACCTTTCAAATTAGTAAATTGCGTGAATTGTACTTTATGCTAGCTAAGTGCAAAATATAGAGATTGCTACTTGAGCACAATCAAGTGTAAGTTAGACATTTTTATTTTCCCTCTAGCCTCTAGGAATCTAATTATATGGGTCAGCGGCGGCACTATGGCTATGTATGGTTGTGTTTTTAAAATCAAATTCCGAGTTTTTCTTGAAAAATGTGTATTATAGAAATTCGTTTGAAAATATTGTCTTTTTTAGTTTGTTTGGATGTGTTTCTAAGAAATGGTTGAAAGTTGTGTAGATGTGATATAAAGTAGATTTTTATTATGATTTAATATGAAATGATTGAAGTAGTTATTAAAATGTAATCATGATAGAGAAAAAAGAGAGTAAAGTAAAAATGAGAATGAGTGGGATAATTGAATTATATAATTAATTAGTAAAAAGTGTGAAGTGATTGAATGGCGGAAATGATGAATGGTTACATAGGGGAATGTATAGTAGGATTTGAAAATGAGAATTTTCTGTAGAATTTGGCTTCATGTGAGTATTTTCATTTTCTGGTGATCCAAAAAATAAAAATGTCCTCTAAAAACACAAACACACAGAGCCTATATTTTTGTGAGAGTAGCCAAACTATGTTATATAATGGACTTATGTCGATGACATTTTAACGCATAATTTTTCCAATATTATTTTTGTTTAAGTGTTTTTCAGTATATCTTTTGGTATTTGTTTTAATCCGTTGTGCACTTTAGCATAATTTTTATAAAACTAGCTAATTCATCCCTTTCTTAGGCATATTTTGAGTTGCAGGATTTATTCTCTTGCAAGTAAACAAGAATGAATAATTCCTAGTCATAAGTAAGTGAGGTCAAAGTTATTGGCCAAAGCATTAGCAATAAGAGGAAGCTTGGTGATCTCTTCTTTTAATAACATATGCATATAGTCAAGTTCAGCGAGTTTGATAAGACCATGACTCTCACTTGACTGAGATTCGAGGATAATTATATGAAAAGTTTATACTCACACGATATTCATAATTGGAAGTTTCAGTGTATTCCACTCATTCAAGCTCAGTTAGGTTGCGATGTAAGCCACAAGGCTGACTAGGTGTTACCCATATCCTTTGAATTCCTCGCACTGCCAACTGGGACTTACCTAGAAAAGTCGCGTTTAAAGAAATTAACCTGAAAGCTTAATTTTGACTGAACAACAAAATTGGTATCTGATACCAATCTTATTCATTGAATTAATTTAAGAGAGAAGAATTAATTATCGGTTAATTATGGGAGTTGTTAAAGGTACTCCAACTTTTGTTATTGGCACTCCAACTTTCATTTTATTTCGACAAAAACGCCCTTCATTGTGTAAAAAAATTAAAGTTCATGAAGATTATATAATTATCTTGCTAAATTTGTTTAATGTAAACATGTTAAAGTCAAATTATGGAAAAAATTCAATTTTTGCTCCTCACTTATACCCTGATTTCAATTTTGGTCCCCCACATATCACACTCATCTAATTGACCACTCACTTACCTCAATTTCATTAGTTTTGGTCCCTCCGTTAACTCCTCCGTCCAATAGTTAACGGAGGGTCAATTTTCCCTCCAAAACACACGATTTTGGCGGCAAAAAAGTCGAGTTTCAGCATTTTTTTTCTTTGAAAGTAGATTTTAATCAAAAAAAATCACATCTTCTTGAACAACTAAACACAAAATATGAGCAACTCATCATCTTTAACATCAAATTCTCGTTCTTCTTTCAATAACTTAAAGAGGAGAAAATGCAAGCTGAAATCCAAGGGATCAAGATGAAAGAAAAAAGGATGAAGGAAGAAATCCGATCGTTGAAGAAGCAACAACAGAAATCAAGAATTGTGTCAATTTTGGTTTTCCTACTTGTGGATTTGTCTTGTTACCAAAGACAGTCCTATTGTACTAAGGAAAGAAAGGAATTTTGCAACTTGTGTGATATACATAATGTATTTTGTCATTCTAAGTTGCATAATGTATTTTGTCATTCAAATTGCAATAAAATGTATTATCTTCTATTAGCTATTTGCTAACAGTGTACACTACAACAAATACAAACAACATTGCTCATAAATAAATACAATTGACAATCAAGAATCCCCCATGAATTATTGAGAGAAGAGCAAGAATTTGATGTTGAAGATGTGAGTTGCTCATGTATTGTGTTTAGTTGTTGAAGAAGATGTGATTTTTTGGATTAAAATCTAATTTTAAAGAAAAAATGCTGAAATTTGACTTTCTTGCCTCCAAAATCGTGTATTTTGGAGGGAAAATTGGCCCTCCATTAACTATTGAACGGAGAAGTTAATGGAGGGATCAAAACTGATGAAATCGAGATAAGTGAGGGGTCA
The DNA here is from genome assembly GCA_019426215.1 of Buddleja alternifolia. Classification (NCBI taxonomy): domain Eukaryota; kingdom Viridiplantae; phylum Streptophyta; class Magnoliopsida; order Lamiales; family Scrophulariaceae; genus Buddleja; species Buddleja alternifolia. The sequence continues at coordinate 32,222,707 of CM033396.1, forward strand.
ATTAGATGAGTGCGGTATGTGGGGGACCAAAACTGACATTGGGGTATAAGTGAGGGACGAAAATTGAAATTTTCCCTCAATTTATCCTATAATATCTACAAACACGATTAGAGATAATATGAAGAATGTTATTGACTTTTACATTGTGACTCACAAATAAGAAATAATTTCACCCTTCAATTGTTAGACAAATTGATTGAAATAAAATAAAAATATATTTGTTATAATTTAATTTATTACCTAACAAATTTGTAATGATTTTATTCATTATCATCCACTTCAATTTAAAAATCTACAAATCACATATGAACACACAAATACAATATTGCAAATGGTAAAAAAAATATAAAAATCAACTAATTTATAGAAAAATTAACATCTTAAACTATTCTAGAAAGAAACAATCTATCAAGCAAAATATTGAACAAAAGCCCTAACTTTTGTTTCCAAAAGTCACAATGTTTAAAATGCAAATATAAAGGACTAAAGAACTATGAAGAAATAAAATTACCAATTTTATTATTCTTGGGCTTCGCGAAAAATACGCAGCAGAAGAATTAATTACCCACAGGTGGTCATCTCGATTTATATATTCAAATCATAAAGTGCTAAAACATACCCATTGTAGCTAAATGGTTAGAGAATCCGGCTTTTCGACAATTTTCAAATCTTCTATAGAGCTAACTTCTCCAACCGTCAAAACTTTCAGCCTTCTTGCATCCTTTGAAGATTTCTTGAAATCTGATCCGAACGGTGAATGTACTCCGTTTCTAAATAATCACGCGGATTGATGAAGAAGAAAAACTCCTAATTTTTCCTCTATGTGGCCGACGGCTAGAGCTATAGAGAGAAAGGGGGGATATTTCTTTTTTATTTTGTTAGGAGAGTTATGAATAACTTAGGTCAAACTTACAAACTATGATGCACGGACACGGACGCGGGACACGACACTGACATGGAACACGCCAATTGTTAAAAAAAAATAGTACATAGACACGGTTCAGACACGATTGCCCATGTGTATTTTTTTCTTTCTTTCAATAGCTGGACATGGACATGGCACATATTCGACACTGAACGGGATGATTTTTCGGAATGTCTGTGCATCATAGCTTACAAGTGATGTGTATTTAAATCACTTAACCAGACAAGGCCCTTATGCCTTATGTCAGGCGTCTAAGTGGACTACCAACTTGGCATAAGTAGGCGCCCAAATGGACGCCCACTATGGCCCAGCTTGGCCTTGTGTTTTAATTAATTTTTTTATTATTTAATTAATTATTTATTTTATCCAATAAAAATAATAATTAATTAGACAAGTTAATTCATTATTTTATTTCTTCAAGAAATTAATTAATAATTAATCTTATCCATTAATTAATTATCTCATCTAATGAATAAATAATTAATAATATTTAATATATCCAATAAATTAAAGGGTTTTTAACAAATTAGCCGCCTGTGTTAGGTCGAAAACGCTAAAAAAACCGCTGTTAAATTAATGCAACCCCCCCCCTCTGCTTATGTAAACCATGCTCGAAACCCTTTATCCGTTAAACAATTGATCAAAATGTAGCCCTTAAAACATTCATATAGTTTTGTTTTGTAGTGAATTTCAACCCTACAAACAAAGCAAAGGTATATGGATGTTCTAAGGGCTATATTTTAATCAATTTTCTAATCGAAAAAGGGTTTCGCGCATGATTTACATAAACAAAGGGTTTTTTTGTATATTGATTTAACGAAGGGTTTTTTTAGCGTTTTCGACCTAACATGGGGGGATAATTTGTTAAAAACCCTAAATTAAATCTCCTAGCCCCAATAGAAAAATCCTTCATGATTTTCTTTGTCAATTTTTTAGCACGACTCTTTAGGTTCGTCTAGTTTGGCAATGAGAGGAATCCAAAGGAAGTGCATAACACCTAACCACTCACGTGGTCCACTTCGTAGCTCAAACGATATCGAGTGAATGGATCATTCCACAACCTTCCAATCGTGAATACCGTATACGTATAAAATTTTTGTTCTCATGTCCCAGTCAAGTGAGGGTCACATTTATGTCAAACTCACTGAACTTGACCATATGTATGAATTATAATAATATAAGATCATTGAGTTCACTTTTGTACCTAGCACAATCGACTCTATTGCTTTGCCAAAGACTTTGGTCACTATTATCTAAAAGCACATAGGACACTTTCTCATTCACTTATGAGAGAAAAAATCACATCTTAGTAATCAGCTAAGACTACCACTTGCCCATCAAACCGTATTTCGAGGTCGACCCCACGAACAGGTAAATTGGATCTAACTACTCTAATGACAGACTTGATGTCACAAGTCCATCTTCAGCCTGATACTTCAGGCATAGGTTCACTTATACCTATCACGAATAATTAGTCCTATCATGGACAGTCACAGAGTGCATCATGTGACAGAACCGATGTGAGTCATGTTCGAGCATATCAGTTTCATTGATTTGCCTACAATCTTTAGCTCCCACTATCACATAGCGTTCGACTGACACTTTCATGTCAAAGCTCAGATTGTACAATTATTCCAAGTCTTCACTGTCCACTAAAGACTTCATATCACTTGCGAACTAGTTAAATAATCAAGATCAATCTCTTTGGTGTCTTTCTTCCTATCTCATAAGAAGTAGGGAGATTGCACTGAATATAGGGATAAACGTTTTACACTACTTACAAACGTTAATAAGATTTATGTGAACACAAAGATAATACCTTTTTATTATAAATAGAATAAGATAGTTACAAATGGAATGCCGTATACAATCTGTCATCTATAGCATGTGAGGGCATAATTCTAATAATTATTAATGCAAGTATAACATTTTCAATATTTCGGTTGTCCATTGATAAATTTTACTTGTATTTTGTTACAACTACAATTTTCATTGATTTTATTTCAAAAGCAACTAAGGACCAATATATATGCAGGAACTAATTGATGAATATTTTATCTTGGAAAATTGGGTAAATGAAGAATTATTTCTTTATAAATAGATTGAAGGGTTTTATGGTTTTACCTACCTATTTCTTTTGGACAAAACTTCTCAATGTTCAATATTTTTATTTTAGAGTCTATGTGTATTTCTAATAGTAACAGGTGTAATTGTTTCTTGCACTGATTTATATTTGTTTGGCATTAAGGATAATTTTGTCCTTTCGAAAAAAATAAAATAGGACGTGGAGTGTCAATAACAAAAGTTGAAAAGTCTTTAACAACTCTCTTAATTATTCATTGGATAGAATAATTAACTGAAAAATTATTGAATGTATTAGAATTAATTAGTAAGAGACTAACAATTAATCAAATTAATTTAATACAAGAGTGTGTGTGTATATTTTATTTATTAAAAATATAATATATATATATATATGTCACACGCATGACATGTAACATGGCGACAAGCTAGGCGTGTAGGTATAAAGGCAGGAGAGAATTTGAGTAGTATAATTACCCCTTTTATATTCTGTTTCTCCATATGATATTCTCTACACCCTCTGCGAAACAAGAAAAGTTGAAAATTCTACCATCTCTCTATAAGCTAGCCGCCGTCACCTTCATAAAGCAAGAGGTATTTTCATATTTCTCCCAGTGTGGAATCTAGAGATAGGCGGGGACCAATTCGCTGCTTGGATTACAAGAAGATTCCGACCATTGGACGAGCAAAAAAAAAGCTAAGGAGTTAGAAAAATCAACCACTACGCTTCAAAAAGTTTGATTTCGTTTTCTAACCAGTAAATTTGAAGATGCCATCTGAATTGACCATTTGGGTATTAACTTTTTCCGCTATGCAAATTTTAAACTTGTCTCCCAACAATTGCATCCTATATCTTCAGAAAATGTGCAAATTTTGTCTCAACTTAATGTCTGTTAGTTCTTGGACGGAAGTAGCACATGCTTATCACATGTACGATTAATAGAGCAATTTATGTCTCATGATATTGGACCAAAATTGCACATGCCAAAGTTTTGAGACTAAAATTACACATGATTCAAGTTATTTATTTTAAATTCAAAATTCATGAATTATGTATAGTGACATCAATAATCATATAGTATTTGATTTTATTTCTATTAATGATATCTACATATTCTATTTGTCTATATATATGATCACTTATTTTATTCGACGTATCTAAACCACGACATGTCTAGTTAATTAAAAAGAAATTAAGAGTAAAAGAAAAAGAAAATAAAGAGAAACAAAATCAGGATAAAGAATATTTAAAAAGAAAAAAAAAAGTTAGATTGAAAAGTCGTGTGCAACTTCGGCGCCTAACCTAAATTTTTTGTGCAATTTTTGTCCAAATGGTGGATTAATGGTGCACGTGAGAGGCATAAGTTGTTTCCGTCAAAATTACGTTGGTTTGGCCTTGTGATCAAAATTACACATTTTTTGAAAGATTGTGAGATGTAATGCGGGGAGATTCATTGGATCAATTTTGTAGAGGATCATATCATGGGATTAAGTTTTAAAATGCAATTTCCCCTTAGATTAGTGATCCTCCAAAGCATAACCCCACATGCCAAAATGCAAATTTTGTTGTTGTAATCACGTTATATGTATGACAAAACCTTTAGTTGCTTTTGAGACTAGCTAACTGGAAAAGATAGATATTGTCCCTCGAGCACAATCAAGTGTAAATTGACGTTTTTCCCTCTAACTAAGGGGTGTAAACTAGTAGATCACTAGTCGAGCATGTTGAAATTAATTTTCAAGCTCCAATCCGGTTACATTTTCTTCAGTTGGAATTCAATGAGCCTGATATGATATGCTAAGGCACGGGGTTATAACGGTTACATCAATCATGCACTGTAATTTTTTAAGTTGAATTAATATGATTTCATACTCAACATAAAAGATTTTTTTTTTTATAATCATCAAAATTGAATGAAAGCATATCTTTAAATTTCATTATAAATTCATCTCAAAATAATTGGTATCATGTGCTAAGGCACGGGGGTTACAACGAGTTCTTATTAATTCCAGGTTCCTTGTCTCTATGGGAAATTCTAGCTCGATCCCAACTCGATCAAATTCATGTGTATTTCTTGAACTAACTCACCAATTATATGACAAGTGTAATACACTCTCCTTATCAAATACACTTAAATAAGACCAAGATCAAGCTGGATCTAAGCTAGAATTTTCCAGTCTCTATATATGCATATGATGTTTTCTAACGTTTCTTTATGGATCGTAACGGTCCAACGAGCCATTACTCTTAAATGTAGCATTAATATGTAATGTGCCTATAAATATGACAAAAACCTAATTGGAGAAATTGGGCTAAATAAAACAAATCAATTGGCCCAATGAAAGCCCAACTTTTAGAAGCCAGCCCAATGGTTTCTTGAGAGAAGGGAAACCTGAGTTCATAACAATACAAATCACTGGCAGTAGTTTTTGTAACCACAAAATCTGCCAAAATTCAAAGGTTTTGTCAAATCTGTTCAATTTTCATCAGAATCGTGGAATTACGAAAATGAATGTGAGTTTGCAAGTAATTACGAATGTCAGTCGATCTTTATTTTTTTTCCTTTTTTGATGAATTTTTTGGTGAATTGAATGTTTGCGCAGATGGTTGATTCAGCTCCAGCTATGCACAATTTGATCGGCTCGGAATCCGATTCTCAAAGAACTCTGTATGTTTTCTTATTGCTTTTTTGAAGTCGCGTAATTCATCATTGAAGATCTGATAGTTTAATTTTTGAGATACCGATTACGAAATTTAGGGCTTTGGACCTATATTTGAAATTTTGGATTTCTGTTTGGTGATAGAAAGTATGAATGAAGTAACTTTTTCAAAGGTTATATATGTGTGTGTGTGTGTGTGTGTGTGTATCGTAATTTAATCATGTGTCATGTGAATTTCATGAGTTTTGTGATGAAATGGAGTTCTTTTCTAACAGGTATCCATACGTGACTGGAACGTCAGTGGTTGGCATAAAGTACAAAGATGGTATTCTCTTGGCTGCTGATATGGGAGGTTGGACACTGTACTTTTTAGCTGTTAAGATAATTTAAATGTATGAGGTGATAACTGTTTTGATTGAGTTCAAACTTGTAGTTTAATTTCAACGAATTGTTCACAGTAACGACATATAATAATGAAACGTATAGTTTGTAACTTTGACGTTTCCAATAGGTGAAATTAACATTCTTTTTGTTGTATTCAGTTTCTAGATGCATGGGCCCTTGTGTATTAGACTTGTCGTCTTGTCCCTAGATCGCTTACCCTGACATATCCTATCAAGGTGTTGATTTTATACATTGTAATCCAGAGCGGAGAAAAATGGATGACTTTCTAGCCTAATTTAAATCGAGCAAGTCATCATGCAATCTGCCTTATTAAGTGGTGGTTTCTGGCTGGAGTCCCTCTCAAGTTGTTGTCGTAGAAGTTTAACCTCTGAAAGCCAGAAGTCTGTGTTCTAACGTAAAATGATAAGCAGTGATATCAATTTTTATCTAATGATTTTGGATCGTGCGTGTTCACAAAATTTCTAGTCCATATGTAACTTCATGATATGAAAGTCTGGCGAAGAAGTGCTCAAGGGTCATCATGTCTCCTTTTCAAGCACAATCTTCTTCAGTTAAAGATTTTATGCAGTAGCTTTCCAGGAGAAATAGTAAAGCTTTGAGAACTTTCCTTTCTTTATTCCCCCTTTTCACTTTGCTATTCACTCAAGTCCCATCGAAATTTGTCATATATGATCATAATACACTCTTGGTGTAATATTTTCATATTTTTCCTCTGGTGGGATTGCGGCCTCCGTGTACGTCATTATACACAGACGTCATTTTCTAGCTAGATGTTACTAAAGATTGTGAATATGAACATGAATTGTGATGCATTATTCGCATGGTTATGTATGGTTGCTTTCATGACGAAGATGCAATGCATGGTAAGGATTGACTGATGTGGTACCTTTGTTTCGTGCAACTGTGATGAGAATATTAGAGATGTTCCCCTTGTTGATTCCAAATACTTGATCATTAATGCAAACCCAACAATATTAGCTGTTCGTCTGCAAATCAATATGATATTTTACTCAAATAGTTAGCTTGAAACACTCTTCTGATTGTTTGAATTCTTTTGGCTGCATATACTTTTACACTTGCTTTTGGTAAATACCTAGTGATGTGAGTTTTATTCCTAATGCTTGTTTTTCAATAGGTTCTTATGGGTCTACTCTTCGTTACAAAACTGTGGAACGATTGAAGTCGGTAGGAAAACATTCTATAATTGGTGCTAGTGGAGAGATCAGTGATTTTCAAGAGATAATGCGTTATCTTGATGAGCTTATGTAAGTGGATTTCACTTAACTGGAAATAATTTTGGAACTTCCTCGTGCTCTTGTCATTATTTGCTGTATCTTTTTGGTTGGTTGTTGATGGTGCTTGTATATGTTAGAAATTCTGACTCTGTTTTCTGGATGTAGCTTGTATGATAACATGTGGGACGATGGTAACTCCTTGGGTCCTAAACAGGTGCATAACTATCTAACCCAGGTGATGTATAACCGTCGCAATAAGTTCAACCCATTGTGGAACTCACTTGTGCTTGGTGGAGTTAAAAATGGACAAAAATACCTCGGAACGGTATGTGTAACTTGTATTTCCTTTTAGAACTTTGATTGGGCCCACTAACATTTGCTAATCTGTTTTGAGGTAATGCTGGAAGTTAGTCTTTTTCTTTTTTTGGTATAACTTCAGGTTAGCATGATTGGTGTACATTATGAGGACAACCATGTCGCAACTGGATTTGGGAATCATCTAGCGCGCCCTCTGTTACGTGATGAATGGCATGAGAACTTGACTTTCGAAGAGGGTGTAAAATTACTGGAGAAATGCATGCGTGTCCTTCTTTATCGAGATCGATCAGCTGTGAACAAGCTTCAGGTTTGGTTTATCCTCCATGATACCTTTCTGAAATAGCTTTTAAAAACTCTTACGCATCATTTGGTTATTTTGCTATTAATATTTTCACACGCCTTAAAGTTGTCATTTTGTACCATTTTTGTTTTGACATTGAAGAAACCCAATCATCACAATAAGAAAATAGCAATATTTTGTTTTTGTTGACTGCACCGTAGTCTCCATTAATTTATCTTGATTCTTACACTCAGCTGCTCTAGCTATTGGTCGGGAGGGTTTGCTGATATTTATATTGATGTGATATCTATTTACTTTTCAAGAAAGTTGGTAAATCAGGGACCAGGGACCAAAGTGGTTGATAATTTTTGGTGTTAAGAGGTTTTATTTTGGCCACTTCTACCTTTGGCTCTTTACTAATTGGCCAAACAATTTCGCATCAAAAGTTGATACCGAGTTCTCCAAGAATAGAGTGGGCAAGTATATCCACAGAGAGTAATGTGAGAATTTTGAGAGCAGTTGAGTGTATCTTAATTTCATTGTAGGCGTACATTTGATGCGTTTTGTTTCGTGAATGTAGATGAAGTGTATGACAGTGAAAAAACAGTGTTACTGTGAAGTTGATGAATGAATCCATTTTCAATTGTTTCTTATATAATGAATTTTGTATGTTGCTGACGTATCTGAATAGAAATGTGTGAACTGTAAAAGAAGGGGTGGTTTAAGTTAACTAGAGATAACAAGAATAAAAATACATATTAATTATGGTGAGACGGCACTATTATGATATGTATCAGATTTGTTTAGTGCTGCATCAAATCAAGTGCTCCATCTGAATGACTTTATTACTGCGGAACTTTCATCTGACTAGCTAACTGCTGTTTTTAAGATTAGTCCATTTACTTTATCCCTGACAATTAATTCTCATCTGCAGATTGCCAAAATCACTGAGGAGGGTGTAACGATTTCTGAGCCATACGCTTTGAAGACTTTCTGGAATTTCGCTGCTTTCCAGAATCCTACTGCGGGTGCTGAGGGCTCATGGTAGTTAAATTAGTTCAAACATACATTATGCACTTGCCAAGTTTGCCTCAGGTTCAATCTGTTAGAACCATCATTGAATACTGGCTCTGTGTAATTCATTCAATTTGGCATTTGGTGGTGTTTGTTCCTGGGAAACGTTTGATTTCTCTGGATCTTTTGTCATTTTAATTGTTAAAATGAAGCTTGTTGAAGAGTTTATTGTGTTTCCCTTTTTTTTGGGTATTGAAAAGTTCGGGTAGGGTTGGCTCCGGTCACCTATCATGGGCCAGAGCATGCCTTCGGGACCAACGATCGCTTACAGAGATACTTATAGATCGCTTACAAAGATGCTCATAGGTTGCTTACATAGATATTTATAGATCGTTCGCCCACTAATACAGTCCTCACATCGGCAGAGGGAATCAAACCTACAACCTTCTAAGAGGAGTTGGTTCGTTCTTACCAATCGACCCAATGTGTGATGGCGAAGATTTTATTGTGTGGTTATGATATTTTAACTAGTTTTATTCATGGCCCTCTTTATCAAGAAGGGGTCTATTTTCTTATGGACTTGGTAAGAAAATACACCCTCAATTTTCATTGGAACACATTGACATTTGTTTAGCACACAAACAAACCAGCCATAATATTATTTAGAGAAAATACATTGACATTTGTATAGCACACAAACAAACCATCCATAATACTGTTTAGGGAAAATTACTAAAACTTCCCCTGGAATAAAAATTTGTATCCGAAAAATTTATAAAGATATTTTTCAATCTCAAGACTCATTCTACATACTTTTTATTCCAAAAAATTCAAAAGTTAGGATTAGCAATTTTTTGAACTAAACTAAACCTGTGCTTGAGAGAGAGTTGTCCATACACGGGTAAGGTATGTATGGATTCTCGAGAAGAGAGTTGTGGTGGTCCCTGCCTGACCGCCCTGATCCCACGAGTGAATCTTTATCTTTCAAGTTGAGAATTGACCAATTGATTATTTTAATCAAAATTTATTATTTCAAAAATTTTAAATCTATAAGTCGTAGAATACAAATTTTATTTTCATATATTAAATATTTTATAGAATTTATTTTATGATTCTAATATGGTAATCATCTAAAGATGTAATTTTTTTAAATGTGTAAGAATTTACTTAAAAAAATTTGAAAAATTAAAATAAAAATCATAGTTAGTATCAATGATCAATATAAAAGTTCTAGATAAATAAATTTCTACACGAAACTACTATTGATTAATCTTTAATCTAGAAGACTAAGAGTAATTAAGTGCATAAATTTATTAACGCTATACGTTGAAAAATTCTTTGGTACACAGAGTCTTGAACACCAAGTGGCCTGTATTGTGCCACATCAGTACATAATGATCACATCATGTGCTGATATGGCACAATAAAGACCACTTGGTGTATAGAAGACTCGAAGAATTAAAGAATTTTTCATTTGGGGGTTTTGGGATAAAAAGTTGGTAGAGTGAATTTTTTAGATTGAAAAATATTACCATGGATTTCTCGAATATAAAAATTTATTTTAAGGGGTTTTTAATAAATTTTGCCTATTATTTATAGATGGCAAGCAAATGGGTTGTGCCGGCTTTTGGATGGGTCCAATTATGTCGGTTTCAAGATGGGTCTAAATGGATGAGTCCAAAATTGTTCACTTTTGAGTTGGATATGGTTGAGTCAGCTTGCAGTCTGCATGAATAATATTTGCATTATAAATAGATAAATTGAGCCCAAGGTACACATAAGATGGACCTAAATTTGACCCTATGGATACTAACGTAGAATTTAGTATAGGGAAATGATATTGGCACTCCATAAATTACTATAAGAGCTCCAAATTTAATTTTATTAGTAAAGTATGACAACAATGCCCATGGAGTATAAAAACATGTAAACTTCATAATTAAATTCTAAAAGAATTTTTATGCAATCAGAACAAATTATTATACTTCACTATTTTATTACATGTCAAATAATAAATATAAATTTTAAAAATGAATTGTTTTAAATATTTATATAGAATGCAACCCGTCAATGAAAACTTTATACCATCATCAACAATAAAAGATAGTAACATATGTCAAAATAGAAATGACAAAATATTGAGCTTCAAATAAAGATTATTTCTTTTTACCTCATATTGGCACCAAACCATCAATTTTATGTATAGTAAATCAAGATTTAGGCATAAACAAGTACAACCCAGATAAACCTAATCCCTGTAAAAAACATAGTTACAGTATAATAATAAAAATTAATAATAACAATAGTGGTGATGATGATGATAATATTAGAAGTAGCTAATAATTTTTTTCAATTATATATAAAGAGACAAAGTATATAAATATATTTTATATTTAAATATCATAATAATAATAATAAAAAAAATTGTTCTTCACGTAATTCTTTTATGTTTTTAAACTGATAGTTTTGTACTTCATGTGCGTATTGTCCAATATGCATTCTTCAAGTTATTATTTGGATAAATTATTACGAAAAATGAATTGATTATTAAAAAGGAACATTATTTTTTAAAATGTTAGCAATTAATTTTTTGTTAATAAATGGGTAGTATTGTCATTTGCCTAGAGAGAGAAAGAAAAGTGGAGCTCTTATAGTAATTTGTGGAGCTCCAATATCATTCCCCTTTAGTATATCATCTACAAATGTTCAACAAGAAAGCTAAAATGTGGTTAATACCACATCAATAGTAGTCAACGCACGAGAGCAGGCCTCCGAAAATGTGGTCCAACGGGACTGGAAGCCCTAGTGAATTGTTGGGCCCCCGATTGTATGTATGAAATAGTTAGCTGCACAGCAACCAATCCACCTAACGGGAATCAATCCCAGATAAAGTACATGTGGCCTCGTGATTAGACGAAGAGATTACTCCATCATGCGCACCAAAACATCTTCTATATACGCAACCTCTGAGATACAAGGAAGATCCATGTCACACAAAAGCTTAGAGATACTCGTGAATGCAAGCTTCCTACGTGGGATGAAATGCGTTGGATGAATAATCCTGCTTAGATTGTTGTCAAAGAAAAATATCTCCAGAATTCTCTGAAAAACTTGTGGGATTAGGGGTTAGGGATTTGTTTGACCTCGAGGGGTCAAAGATCCTCTAAAGATAGCAGCACCTCTAGGAGTGGTGGGCCCCGAAGACTGGAGGGCTCCCTAGCGTAGCAATTCCCTAGGAGTTTGTCGAGCCCTAGGCAGGAAGTGGCAATGTCCCATAGGGGGAGCATCCTTGGGGTTTTGCCAAGCCCTAAGGTGGCTGAAGCCATGGAGGTAGTGATCCTCCATGGGAGAGGCCGGCCATTGGGGCGGCGGCCCTTGGGGATTTGCCAAGCCCCAAGATGGCTGGACCCCGAGAGTTAGCGACCCCTCCGAAGTGGTGGCCTACGAAGGTTTGTCAGGTGGCCTAAGTGGCGGCCCCCAGGAGTTTGTCTGACCCTAGTGTGTGGCGGCCCCTGTGGATTGTGGGGCTCCAAGCGGTGGTTGCTCCCTCTGCAGCTACTACACCAAACTCAACATGATATTAAATCAAACTATATGTGGTGGTTATTTTTTCAGTTGGTTGGATCGAGGACATCAATAGAATGTTATATTGTGTCTTACATCCTACCAATTGCATGTTTTTCAACATCCAAGCAATATCTTATCTTGTAACCTAACTAAAGTCAATTGTGTTGCTGATTAGCACTCCACTGGCTATCGAGCAGATGAGCTTCAAAATCATTTATTCAGAAGAGTAGATAAGTTGCAAATTAACCATCCATGTAGTTAGAACCCACAAGGAATTTGTGGAATCAACTGTTGTGATTAATTTAAGAACTTGAAGAGTCCCGGGACTCCCCAATCACTTCAAGTCAACTCATTCGACTCATCCACTGTCCACTCTATTATTGACTGAAAACACGAAGGAAGAAAATAACTGGTTTTCCCTAACGATAGAAGAGTTTTGAGTACAATTTCTCAAAAAATTGTTTGCTTTAAGCTACGAGTACTGGCAGAATAGCAAGGCATACGTTACATCTTCAAAACATGGAACCCTGTCTATGTACAGTTCCATGAACTATACCTAGCTCCATTGGCAACTCTAAGAGTGCAGCAAAATTCTAGAACTATTGTAATGTAATTGTTAGTATCCGCAAAATAACCCAAAATCACGAAGCGAATCCTTTATGTTTCACCAATGGCACAAGGAATGCAAGGAGGATATTTCGAGTGGCCTTTTGGAGTGATCCTTTCCAGGCAATGGTCATGAAATGTATGGCCACAAGGTAGAACAGCAACAGCTGGTGGAATAGCAGGCTGATAAACGGGACCTTCTGCAGTAAACGAAAGATCCCTTTTGCACAAGAGACACCTATGCCCAGTTGGCTTAGGAGGTTCATCAAAACCTACAAGCATGTGTAGAAAAATGAATCAAAAAGTACAATTCATCAATGTCTTAGTGTAAGAATCCTAAGGGTATTTAGTCCAAAACTAAAAAATTCTTAACAGGGTTAGTATAAAAGTTAAATATCCGGTTTCTTCACATGAAAAGCTGGAGAAATGGATTTTCTATATTGAAAAGTATTTTAGTGCATTATTACATTATCCAATAAAAATACAAAGATATAAAGGCCAGTATATCAAGGCCAAGCGGGTGTATATGTACATCAATGGAATGGAATGCAATGCAACTTCTCAAGAAAAATAAAATAGGGCAGCCTATGACCATGTTGCAAAGTAGATATAAACTTGTTAGATTAGAGATAAAGAACGTCAATTACAGAGTGACTTTTGAATATATTATATATATATATATATATATATATATATTTTATTTTATTTTGTTTCTACAATGCCGATAAAGAAGTGATAGCATAAGAATGAGGGAATTACCTTGCCATTTTACATGAAGAGGGTCCGGAGGAATATGAGTCGTTTCGGGAATAGGAGTCGGAGGAATGTTCCGCCCTTGGTGGGGTACCGAATGATGGGGAAAGATCTTCCTATGATGAACCGGGCGTGCAATTGGGGGATTCTCAGTTGCTTGTCTTTTCAAATACGGTCGAGAAACAATAGAAGAATCCCGAGGTCTTACATCAATATTTGCAGCTGGATTAACCTTGCCTATAAAGTGTGAGAAATTGACAACCATTACCAAAAAGACCGATATGGATACAAGGCATATTAGATTCAATAACAATTTTGAAAGCAAAATCCTGATAAATATACTATCTTGTACCATAGATTTCATGGTAATACCTGACTTTGCCAAGGGTCTAAAGGAAGCAGCCGAATGCATTGGAGGAGGGCCTAGTAATAATAGAAGTATCTCAAAATCATGCAAAATTCAGGTATTGTAACCATTAATGAAGCAAGGACAACCAAAAATACGAAGTTGAAGAGCAAATACCAATGATAGATGGAGGTCTAATAGGCTTTTGAAAATAATCAACCAGTCCATAATCCTGAGTCGAATGCAGGTTACCTGAAAATATTTACCAAACACTATGTCAAAGACGACTGAGACAGGACCAACTGCAAATCACTCTTAACCTGGGCTGAGCCTTGTTTTATTTTTTAAGTGTGAAATAATTACTGGCATATGATCGTCATTGTTATAGAACGTTTCTAGTCAAATAGATGACTCGCCATAAAACGTGTTTCAAGTAGCAGTTTAACAGAGCCTGTTGCTTTAGACGAAGAATGATACACGCTAATTGAAGTTCTTTTTTTTCTTGCTTTCTCTTCGATAAGAAAAGTCATTTAGAAGAGAACACGTTCTATCCTAATTAAGAACTCGAAATTCAACAAAGAAAAAGATAGATATTTCTAAGAAATTTGTGGAAAAAATGATAGACTACTTGTGCAACATAATCTGGTTAAAATTGAAATACACACCTTGGCCGGTTCGAGCAGTTGAAAAATCATGAGGTTGAACTCCTAGCCTTTTAGGGAATGGACCACCAGCAGCAGACTGGAAAGTGCTACCTTTCGGAATCTGAAATCCAATTCTCTCAGGAAATAAACTCTTCCCAAAAGCTCCAGCAGAACTAACATTATGTGAAGTACCTGAGAAAACAATAAACTCATGAAAAGTTTATATTAGCTGTAGATCTATGCTCCAGAAGTATTAGACAGATTGAACTGTGTTAACCATGTTTTAAAAACCAATATGCTACATAATTTCAATAAAGGTAGAAAATTACTCGCAAAAGAAGATTATATGCAAATGTTTCAATTTGGCCATTGTTGAATAGGCCTTTCAATTTGGCCAGATAAGAGAATGAAGAATTTAGTATTTTCTTATGAAATCTATTTCACATTAACTAAAATCTCTTTCACATTAACTAAAATCTCTCTCCTCTCTAACAAAATAATTTCAAGCTGAATGAAGACTTAAGGAACTTGACAAAATTTCTGGCACCGATCAGGTTTTTCCTCAGGAAAAGCATAAATATGTTATTAATATCCATTTGGGTAACTTCTTATCAATGAAAGATCCTCCTCATAAGTACCAGATTACTTGGAAACTACAAGTCTTAGTATCAATAACTTAATCCACTCTTCAAATTGACATTGAAATGTACAATTGCTGATACTGTCTTCAGCTCAATTTTAATCATTATAATCTTATTTCGTACCTTAATGTCAGTTGGAAAGCAAAACAAAGTCCCCATCCCTATGCAGCCAAAAAAGGCTACAGCGGGGGAATTTTAGTAAGTCAATACGAGATAGAACTTCGGGTACTAATAGTAATTATCAACATAATTGAAAAAAATAGGAAAATATGCTTACCAACTTGCTGAACACTTGAGGGGAAAGAACCTATCTTAGGAATTCCTGCTCTGGTACCTTCTGTTCGTGGAGCTAGATTTCCTGCATATAAGAAGTACAATAAAATACTCCAGAAAAGAAACCAGTGATTCATACAGACATGTAATAGAGGTTTCCCCACGAGTTAACCACACATTCATATTGATCTATAATCATTACAAATTCCTATCCGTCTTTCATATTCATCTCATACTGATCAAACAAAAATGTAGAAATGATGATTTTTTCATCAGCATAAATGCTGATAATAATGAGATAGATCCCTTACCCACTGGTTGAACACTCACTGGGAAAAGAACACCATCAGCAGTTTGAGACCGTATACCTTCTGTAAATGGAGTTAATTTTCCTGCAGGAAAAGTTTAAAATAAACTTGTTCAGAGAGGAACAATTTGTAGGATAAGACCACAATTTTATGATTGACATATTTTGATAAGAAAATAATATTCACCCTCTCGCAACTAGATAAAGATGTAGCAATGTACTCCTTATCTCATAAAATTTTCATAGGGTGATTATTTTTTTAATTGGTTTGATCGGGGTTATTTTCCTGAATGCAACTAATAGGGTGACACATAGAAATTCAAATGGTTAACTACTGGAAAGTGGTGTCAACGAAAGATGCCAATACAAAGCCCCCTTTTTTCTTTTTCTTTTTTTATTATTTATAACTCTTTTCCTTGGAAATGAAGTTGGTAACCTTTGTGAATTTAGGTCACAACTTCCGCTTGCACTGAGATAAGCACCCAAATCAGTCCAAGGAATATGCAGAAATCCTTTTGTCAGACAATCAATCGTGTACCAGAACATCTGATCCTATAAATGCATTTAATGTTCAACCAAGTAGCAGAAACGGCGTTGCTTCAGGAGCATCTCAAGTTATGTTGTGACATAAGCTTCTCATTTACGACTATTAGAATAGATAACAAGGACAAAGAAACTAATTGTGATAGAAAAGTTCGAATAAAGGGCCTTGTATTTTTAGCTAAGAATTTCCATCATCGTAAATCAAGTAAAACAAACAAAAGATAGGAATGTGGCTGGCATTGATTGATAAAATGTCATACTTTTTTTTTTTTTGATAGTGCTAAAATGTCATACTTAAAAAACACCAACTTTGTATTAAGATATGGTCTTATTAAAACATTTCACCTAGTTGCGCATGGCTGATGGAGCTTCCTCTGTGCCTCTCAGAAAAATGTTTTCTGGACGATTGGGGTGAGACATTCATATAGCTATCCCCATGGTAACCCTCTTGCCTGTTAGAAATTGATTGACTTGCCAAATATGTGGGGTTAGTTGGTTGTGTCCCCAATGGAAACGAAGCAGCACATTCAGGATGAACGGGGAAATTTCTTGGAAAAGGCAATGATGGATTCTGATCAAACTCAAAATTATCACTTGTTGCTATAAAACCAGGACGTATATTAGCTTGTGGAGTTTGCCAAC
Organism: Buddleja alternifolia; assembly: GCA_019426215.1. NCBI lineage: Eukaryota > Viridiplantae > Streptophyta > Magnoliopsida > Lamiales > Scrophulariaceae > Buddleja > Buddleja alternifolia. The sequence goes on from CM033396.1 coordinate 32,239,949, forward strand.
TAGGGAACGGGATTGAATTCAGCCTGGCATTGGTGTCTCTAATAGGTCCACCTTCATAACAAGTGGACATCCTGCTAACCAAATTGGATTCTGAGCTTGACAATCCATTGACATTATTTTGGATCCTTGCAGGTCTACTCAAGGGGTCCTTTGGACTTTGTCTAACAAGAGAAGAATTACTTTGGGAAAGAAAAGCTTCCTCCAATTTAGTGGCTATCTCCCAATTACTGAAATTACTGTTTGGCCTGATTTCTGTACCACCTCCAATTCCAAGCGATAGAAAATTCCCATCAGATGGAAAAGGACTAAAGGTACTATCTCTTCTAATTGCTTCAGGATTATTAGCAAGGGGCGACAAAGATGTGCCACATCCTAAAGAAGAAAAATTTCCACTCATCTGTGACCTAATAGTTTTAGCTTCTGCTCCACATGCCTTCATTGGATAACCTGAGACAGTCTCACCTCTAGGTGGCATGAAATTCATTTCAACCTGTGATTTGAGGTAGTCTGTAGAAGATGAAGCTCTGTTCATCAAATAATCTGCACCAACAGTATTATTTCTATCAATTGCATGACAAGACGAATCACTTTTGACATTGATCATATTTGCATCAGTATTGGAGTCCGCCAAGCGGTTGAGATCCATATAACCACTCAACCTATTGTTTGCATTCTCGCCCTCAGATGAGTAAGGCTGAAAATCTCGTCGACTGTCATGCTGAGGAAAATGTGCAGAACCCAAAGACATAAATGGGAGACACATAAAATCAGCTTCAAAACTATTAGCAGCATGAGTTGTCTGACCACCATCAGCAGCTCCACTTTGCCCTTCCACCGGAGTAGCCAAGCCAGGTGGATGGATCCATCCCATTTCTTTATTCCAATCTAAATAGTAGAATCACACAAAAATAATCATTTTCGTCATGCCAATTACAGAAGAAGACATTTAATTCACATTGTAGATGAGACAGGAAGGCAAAGCAGGCTGAACTCAACTAATTAAGTCTTCTATCGCAATGCAGGGAATGATTTTTTGTTTTTTCCTTATGTCATATTATTTAGGCATTACCCGAATGATGTTAACTTGGAAGAGGGCGAGAGGGGAAAATCAATTTCATATGAAATGAAGAACGTCCCTAATAGGTACAATTCAGAAAGATAGGAACTTCTCGACTGATGAACTTTAACAAACAATTTTCTCAGGCAAAAAATATCTTCAGATACTCCCAGAACTCCAAAAATTATGTGAAACAACAATGTGGCCATACAATTATGTACAAATGGATAAAATTTGATAACTCATCCTCGTATCATTTCCAGGACTAATCTTCATATCTATTGAAAGTGTTTTGCCATGTGAATCTCTCTCCATTAGAAAGTCAAGCAAACTTAAGACCGTGATGCAACAATAAAAAGAATCCAGGAAACAACAAGTTCAACAATATACTGAAGGGCTAAAACACAAAATGAACGACTATTGATTTGGCTTAGAAATATCAAATACGCATCATTTCAATAATTCACGTGCAATTGCAAATATAAACTGCTGCAAGAGTGTTTCTTCCCTCTGATACATGAACCATTTTACATAGCCAAGGAAGATTAATTTGACATTTGAAATCAAGAATAAGAATCAAAGGCTAGTCTTTCAAAATCATGATCGGTTAAAACATGCCAAACCCTGCCATTGACTGAAACAGCCATACAAAAACGAGAAAAAGCAAAAACCATTCCCAATTAAAAACACCAATTACAAGATAACTAGAAGTATTCCAATAAACACCAGAAACAAACCAACCCTTCCCTTCCCACAACGAAGACGAAGAAACAAGCAGCAAGATACTCTACATATAAGTATGCATATGTACATTCATATATAGCACATACATGTCAATCCATGATTGTGTCAGAGTATATAAGCAGTTTAGAAACCATCAAAATTCTGAAACAAAATACCAAAAATCCAAAATTAAACCTACTTTAAGGAAAAAAATTAAATCAAAAGGAACAATTTGAGCTCAAAGACAAGTTGCAGAGACACCAATAACCCAATCAAAAAGTTATATTATTTATGATTTTATTCATAAGAATCTTTAAATACCCATTATTAAAAATTACTAGAGCCGAAAATCAGAATGCCCAACCACATAAAACCTTATTCACCAAATAATAATAATAAAATAAAATAATCGGCTCAAAATCATCAAACGCGATTAACAGATTATTCCGAAAACCTCATAGATACGTACACATCAATAATCATATACGAAATAAGGCGGTGTTTGGGAAGATTAAGGACGGTTTCACTAAATCAGCGGTGAGATGCGTAAAACTTTGATTTTTGATCAGTGAAAGGAACTTCGAACACCGATGAATGATTAAACAAGAGTGACGAGTGAGTGTTTAGAGAGAGAGGGAGAGATATATATATAGAGAGAGAGAGAGAGATATATATAGAGATAGAAATATAGAGAGAGAAATTGGAGAAGAGAGAGAGGGGCGTATGTATTTTGGCGCTTAGGGCTGTGAGGAGAGAGAGATTTAAAGGATTCGGTCGACGTGGGCCCACTTGGCTTTTTGCTGCGGATCTCCACGTGTCAATAAGGGAGCTCATTTGGTGGCTGACGTGGTATTACTGTTAATATGACTGGCGGTGAGGTATTACTTTGAGACAGTCCAATGGGGAGCGAGAAATTGTTTCAGACGTTTTGTATGGATTTGACACGTGAATGGCGTGATACTAACGCGGATATTTGTAGTTTGTGTGGGACTGTAATTTTCCCGCCTTTTTTTTACTGCTTGGGGTTAAACTTGGGCTTACATTTTTATGGATTTTATGGTGATGTAAGTGAATCTTTTTCTTTTCTTTTCTTTTATTTTGGAGGGGAGGGGCGATGAATGATGTATATAAAATTACGTTTGAATCAAATCAATGAGTTAAAATCCATGAAAAAGGAAAAACCATTGAGTTAACAATGTGTGATAGATTTGTTTGTATGAGTTGTTTTATTTATTTCAATTTTACTTTTTTGTTTGCCTATCAATATCAGTTTGTCGTTTAGTAATGATTACGATACGTAATGGTTACTTGCATTTCTTGTAATGCAGAGTTGTAATAACTGTCGTTTACCGACTCTTTAAAATTATGAGGATTTCATCTTGATTTATTAGATTTGATATCTTAAAAATTAATTCCGTTAAGCCGTAATGTTTTTGTGGATTTTAACCTTATGTTGGTAATAAACCAAAAATTGGAGTCCGGGAAAGTGCAAAATTAATGAATTAAGATTACATAAGTTTTTATTTTCATGTGCAGGTTACATCTATTTTTACTTTTTTTTATTTTAATAATATTTTAAATATGTTTAACAATTGATTGTGTATTGTTTTTACTTGTTTTTGTTGAGGTTGCAGGAGAGGGAAGTTTTCCCTTTTTTTTTTTTTGCAAAATTACATTTGAAACAAATCAATGAATTAAATTCATGAAAAAAATCAATAAGTTAACAACTTTTTTTTTTTATCTATTATGAGTTTTTTTCACTTAATATAATTTTATATTTTAGTATTTTTCTAAAGATGTTAATTTTGTCCTGTAATAATGATAATGTACAAGTGATAGTGACCTATATTTCTTGTAATGCAGAGTTGTAAAAATTGTCATATTCCGACTTTTTGAGATCATGATAATTTTATTTTATTTCAAATATCTATTGGCTTGACTTTTTGAGATCATGATAATTTTATTTTATTTCAAATATCCATTAGCTTGAAAGAGTAAATCCTTTAAACCGTAGTTTTTCTTTCTTTTTTTTTCTTTATTTTACGTCGGTAATGTAACCAAAGATTGGAGTTTGGAATTTTAATCCTTGTTTTTATGCGTACATTACATCTAATTTAGCTATATTTTTTGTTTGAATAATATAATTTTAATATGTTTAGCAATGAATTTTGTAATATTTGTGTGAGTCCTTATTGGGTTGAAGGAGGGGAGTAATTTTGTGCAAACTTATTGACGTTGGTTCGATTTAACACCAAGAAGATTCAAATAGCCAAATAAGACTTTTGAATTTATTTTTATATTTGATATGTGGGAATAATAAATTAAAACTAAAAAATGTAGAGAAATGGAAGAAGAAATAAACTTCTTTATTGACTTTGAATATTGAAATACATAAACCCTAATATTTGAAGTAAATACACTTTTTCCTCTTATTAAAATTTGACTTCTCCCAAAATTACATAAAAAATAAAGATCCCACCCCCCCCCCCTCTATTTATAATGAAGTGGACGGTTTTTTGGAGGATGAAGAGTCCTCAATTTGTCTTCCACTCCACTTAGATATTTTGGGGATAAAAGATAGATAAAATCCCACAATTTGGTATTTATTAGTTGTGAGGATATTATCTCCTCTAAGAGTCCATCTCCATGCAAGCCTTCTGGTAAGCATTTTGATGAGATTTCTTTTGCACTTTTCTCCTTGCATTCTCCCAAGCATTTTCTTGGGCTTTTCACGAGCTTTCCCTTTGAAGGCCTTCTTCAATTTAATTAATTTGGCTCATTTGGAAAAATTAAAATTATGACCCATATCATAAGCCCCCGTACTCTTGCGAATTTTGGAATAAAAGGATCAAAAAGTTTCGAGAGTATAATAAATTGTCATAATTTCAAAAGGGTGAGATCCTTTTTAATACACTTACCACGAAAACCCTACCCGGAAAAACCCAATAGGAAAAAATCGAGGTTAAGGGAAAAAGAGTATGGGGTGTATTAATTCCTCTTTTATGACATCTTCCATCAATCTATTTTCATGTTGGTAGCCTCCAATGTTGATAGTAGCAAATGTGTAGAACAAGCGAAAAATGCACGTTGAGCTATCTGGGTGGCAAGCTAATAAGTGAGGTCATGGGTGACCACATGATGAGCTCATGGGCTATCTCATGAGGTGGTGGCCGATTTTTTGGGGGGAGGGGGCCGAAAATTCTCCCCTTTCCCTTGCTTTTTCTTCCACTTGTTGCCTTGTTTGATAAAACTGCTCCATTCCAACTCCTTGTGCAAATAGGACTTTCTTTTCCTACATTTTATTTTTCATGCAAGTACTTTGTTTTTGTGCTCACTTTCCGTGACACATATGTTAGTTTTTTGTATCATGCTCACTTTTGGGGCACGGGCTTTCCTTTTCTTTGAATAATAATAAGATATATTTGCTTTTTCACCTTTAGTATATGATCTTGATGGAAAATGCCAAATGCATGTGATTTTATTCGCAACAAATATATGTTTTCCATGGAGAATGTATAAATGCAAATTTATTCACAATATATACCTGTTATGCTGCCTAAGGCTTACAAGCAGCCTTTTAGTAGGGCTTGTGTCACCTAGGTCTTATTTGGAGAATTACCGGCTGCCTGAAGTAGTCAATGTCAAAGCTTACACTTCTTGGAGATTTACGTGGAGAAGTACCAGCTGCCTGACGTTGTTAATGTCAGGGCTTACGCCGTGTGGAGATTTACGTGGAGAATTACCAGCTGCCCGATGTTGTTAATGTCAGGGCTTACGCCGCGTGGAGATTTACGTGGAGAATTACCAGCTGCCCGATGTTGTTAATGACAGGGCTTACGCCGCATGGAGATTTACGTGGAGAATTACCAGCTGCCTAATGTTGTTATCTTATATGTTATCATTTTCATGGCGACATGGCGTTAGAGATAATAACACAAAAACTTCATTATTTGTCAGTCTCATCAGGAGAAAACAGGCATGCATTGCATGATAAAAAAAATGAAAATCAAACTACTTCTAGATGCTTCCAAATCAAGCATTTATTTAGAAAAGCAATAAGCGTACTAACTTCATGTGGATAATCCTTTCTTCAAGTGTAGAACTTTCTCAGATTGTGCACACTCCACAACCTAGATAATTTTTTGCGTTCCTTCTTCATTTCTTCTTTCCCTTGCCTCCTTTGGATACTCTTGAGGACGCATTTCAACAGCTACCCTATACCGCGGTAGGGTAGGACTCCTTTCGAAGATTCTCGTGCTCTTCTCACGATCACGGCATATGAGCTCTTGCAAGTACCCACATTCTATTAGCGTTTCTATTTCGCTCAATAGATGCCAACAGGTATTAGTATTATGCCCGTAATCTTTATGAAAACAGCAGTACTTGTCGGATTTAGGATGAGTTGGTCCATAAATCGCGCTTCGTGGCCACCTCACCATCCTTTTATTCTCCTTCTCTATTGCCATAAGAACTTTTTCGGGAATCACCTTAAGAGGTGTCCGCGCTAGATTTCGATACTCCTCCTGATACCTATTTGAATAGGTGGGATTCTTGATTTCCACCGGGACCTCGTTTTCAACCCTAACAACGGGGTTGCTGCTAGCTAGCTTCGCTTGGGTTGCTTCCTCCAGATTCACATACTTCTCTGCCCTTTCTAGAAGGTTGTCGAAATTGACAACAGGTTTTTTAACCAGGGACCTAAAGAAATCTCCGCCCTTTAAACCTTGGGCGAATGCATTAGCTAGAACCTTAGCGTTCGCTAAAGGTACCTCCAAAGCAGCATCATGGAATCTCTTTATGTACCCTCTTACTAGAACCTCAGCATTCGCGGAAGGTACCTCCAAAGCAACATCATTGAATCTCTTTATGTACCCTCTTAAGGGCTCATTAACTCCTTGGCGCATATTGAACAAGCTCAAAGAGTTCTTTTGATACCTTTTACTACTGGCAAACTAATGTAAAAACATCAGGCCGAACTCCTTAAATTAGTGGATCGAGCTAGGAGCGAGCTGATTGAACCACTACTGAGCAACTTTCATTAGGGTGGTCAAGAAGACTAGGCACTTCACCTCATCAATGTACTGATGAAGTAAAGCACTATTCTCGAACTTTGATATGTGCTCAGTGGGATCTGTTGATCCATCACACTCCACAATATTCGGGGTCCAAAAATTATTTGAAAGCTCTTTCGCTGGGATCCAAGGCCCGAACGGAACTCCTCTAGGAGGTGGTGGAGCGTGCCCTCCTACGCGTTGCCTCATTTATCTCATTTTCGCCCTTAAGTCCTCGAATCCTTCCATCACCTCTAAACACATCATATTGTTGCCCATAAGGTTCACCAGCTATTGCCTCTAGGGTGTATTACCCATCTCACCAGGGTGTTGGTGACTCCATCCTTGTTGGTTTTCTCCCGAGGTCTCTGCATGAAGACGACCACCCCTCTCGTAGGTTTGACTAGGAGGGAAAGGCGTCGTAAAGAACTTCGCCCCCCTTGAACCTTGAGCCACGGGGATAGCATGGGTGATAGTTGGAGGGGATGGCAATGGAATGCTCACCGAAACCTCCCTCCTCGGTTGTGTATATCCTCCTTGCAAAGCAGAGGCCATCGCCGTAGTAAATATTCATCCCCATTGATCCGCGGGAGGGAGCTCGCTCCCTACTGGCGGGACAGCATATGCTACTTGGTGAGCATGTTGCTTGTCATTTCCTTCCAATTGTTGACCTCCTTCGCCTACGAACACCTATCCATGCGCTGGCGGGGTGAGTCATCCGTTCTCATTGGCCAGTGGTGGATGAGGTGGTTGGATAGGTCCCTCCAAGTTAGGAGGGAATACGTGACCTGCTTCCTGACAACGTGTCTAAGATTTTAAGCTTTTTTTTTTTATAGAAGCTAGAGATAGGAGTTTGGAGATTTATTTCAAACAAACTAATGGCATTTTGAATTTATTTTAACTTCATTTTTATTTTAATAATGATTTTAGTGTACTTAACAATCGATTGTAGTACATTTTTATGAATTTTTGTTGGGAGGTAAGGGAGGAGTGTTTTTCTTTTCTTCAATTACATTTGACAACTAATGAATTAATATTACACGAATCTCTATTTTTATCGATTTTATTTCTTAAAAATACCATTTTTCTCGTGTTTAATAGTAGAATGATTACTCGTCAATAATCACCTACTTTTGATAATGTGAACTTGTAGAAAATCTTGCTTTCCTATTATGATTTTCACTGGATTGTCCTAAAAGTATGTAAATCGTAATGTATGCATTTAAGGTTTATACTGATGAAGTCGCTGGAGGTTGGAATTGGGAGGTATATCATACATGTGAAACAAACTAATGAATCAAGATTACATGTACCTCGATTCTTGTTTGTGTGTTGCGTCTATGTTCATTTTTAGTTTTTGTTTTAATAAAATAATAACTACTCTTTGTGGAGAACAATTGGTGGAGGATATGTCACTAGGCTCACATAATACATCAAGTTGTAAAAGATGATGTTTATCAAATTCAATATAAAATTACGAACATCTAGTTGGTTACAAATTTTTCTTAATTTAAATAATATCACATACAAAAAAAGTTATTTGCTAGGCCTTTTTCCCTATTTTTAAACTATGTGCACCCTAAAAAGAGTTAATTATGTAAACAATAGTATATTCTCTTTTTATTTTTCTCATATTGAATTCTTAAGTTACATATTTTTTCTTTTTGTATTTGTGGTACATCAAGTTTTCTCTTGTAGTCCAACAAGAGGATGAGGAGATTACCTTAAAGAAAAAAAGTGGAGAAAAGTTAAGCTATGTATAGTTGTGTTTTCGAAAATGAATTTTAAGTTTTTATTGGAGAATGTGTATTATAGAAATTCGTATGAAAATATTTTATTTTATTTTGTTTGTTTGGATGTGTTTTTGAAAAATGTTTGAAAATTGTGTAGATGTGATATAAAGTTGATTGAATTAGTTATATATATAGTGATGATAGGAGAAAAAATTAGAATAATATTTTATTTATGATAAAGTAAGAAAGAGAATGTGTTGGATAGTTGAATTATGTAATTAATGAAGAGCGAGAATGAAGTGATTGAAATGATGAAATGATGAGTAGTTATATAAGGGAATGTGTAGTAGGATTTATAATTTGAGTATTTTCTATAGAATTCGGCTTGATGTGAGCATTTTTATTTTTCAATGATCCAAAAAATGAAAATGTAACACAAAAAACACAACCATACGTAGCCTTAGCTTTTTCTTAGATCAAATGTGTTTAGGTTTATCTACTGAAATTGCTTTATTCCTTATTCTCAAGTTACACCACTTGCTAGTGGGGGTCAAATTTACTCTATGATGTTAATCATCATATAAACTAGCGAGATAAGCATAGACGACAACACCTCTAACAACAAAAGTTAACAAAAATTACAGAGATTATGTTAATGAGGAGAGTGAAAGTGAGAAACTTAAAAGTTATCAATGCAAAAGAGAATAATCGATGCTTTATAGAGTAGAAACAAAGCTAAAAAAAAACCTATAAAACAACTAAATAAACGTTACTTTATAGAGTAGAAACAAAGCTAAAAAAATTAGAAAACAACTAACCGTCAAAAGGTTCGATTCAGATCTGTATTCGAATTTGTTGTTTCATTACATATTCCACACGACAGATACATATCCATGTGTAATTATTTCTTAATACAAATGATCGAGTGTAGAGCGCACATAATTGACGTATATGGATGAATTGAGATGCAAGATATAACATATACTAAAATATAGAATATCAAAGTCTTAAAGATCAAGGGGTTAAAGACAAATCAAAGTTGATATTATTATACATTTCAACAAGAAAAATAAACCAAGAATATGGCATTGGGTAAAGATGAGATGGATGCCACCAAAATGAAAAAAAGCATATCCATCCTTTGGTTATGGAGGGAATTGGACAGTGGAATCTAAATTGTGGAGAGTTGAAATCCCATTATAGAAAACATAAAGTAAAGGACTAGCATTAAGCAATAATATCTTCTAATGCTTCTCCACTAAGATTAAACACATAAATGTGCCTGCTATATATGCAAGGTATTAAACTTTGATTTGGTATTAAATTTTAAAAAAAAATTGATAGAAATTTCGGGAATATCAAAAATTTCGATTTCGATTTTAGAAAAATCATGGAAATTTATAGAAATACTTGAAAATTTTCAATAAAAATTTAGATAACTTTAATTACCATAATTATGTATCTTTTACATAAATAATATTGTATATCTATAATCTATAATCTATAACTATTATAAAAGTGTGAATGTTAGGGGATGATTCACATTTCTTAACTTTTTTGTAGTGACTAAAATATCCCTATGTGAATATTATGCTAAGAAAAAAAAAGGTTAATTAAGTAAATACAATAAACAATAATTGTATTTATAGTTAAATCTAATCCAACCTTTTGAAAATATTGATGTTGTTCATTCTATGCAATACTAAAGTAATTGAGTCATGTTGTTCATTGTATTTACTCATAAGTAATTTTATATCTCATTTTTTTAATTTAATATTATTTAATATTTTTGTGAAGATGATTGATATATATATATATACACATATAATTTTGTGTATTCCACCAACCTTTTCTTTGGACCAAATATTTTTTGTTCTAATGAGAAAGATATGCTTTTTAACTCGATTTTAAATAAATTATTCGTTTGTCCCAAGAAGAATATCCCGTTTGAATTGCCTAAGTGGAAAATAAGGGGTGATGATCATGAACAAACGGCAGAGAAGGAAATTCAAATTTGCTGAAAAATGTGTTGTCAATAGATAATTGAGAATGGTTAAACCATTTTTATGTTTTGTGAGGAATAAGAGAATTGATTTTGAATTCCAGCACAATTATTTGTTTCAAGGAATTTGAATCTAAAAATTATGAATCATGAATTCATCTCAACTCCAACTTTTTCTCCTACAAATAGTTGGCTTTTGGTTAAAAGTGGAAATGTTACTTCTGCTACAACAAGTGATAGCACAAAGGAAGAAATGCAGGCTGCAGTTCAAACTGCTAATGCTTACTGCAGAGGTCCATTGCCAAAGATGGTCAGATCAACCTTTCATAACTTTATATTGAAATTTTTTATATATGGCACGAAATTCTACTAAAACCTTTAATTTTTCCATTGATGTAAATATTACATAAGATGCATATATGTGTTTAGTTGATTACGAAAGAAGTTCAGGGCATATTCTAATAGCAAATAGGGTTGTGGTTCTTAAGAGGTTATGGAATTAAGAATATGGAACAATAATCATAAATACATTAATATATGGTGGGCTCTAAGAGATTTTTAATATTTATGACTATGATTATTGTAGAGTCAACTTATTTTGTTAACATCATTTCATTTAACTTATTGGAATTTCATTTGTGTTTGATTCGTGAACACTATACTACTAAGCTCAAATTTTTGAGAATTTATTGTACATTATTATTGTTTTGTGCTTATTTAAGCTTTAAGTGGCTCTTGAGCATTTATAAACTTCTATTATCGTGTGAAGGAATAAATATAGGGGCTGAGAGGTGTCATATGCATATTGTACACACAAGTCATAACTTTTCCTTAATGTATAGATCTGACATTTATAGGATATTGATCTATTTGAGTTAATTTTCTTTCTTCAAGTCTTTACTCTATTTACTCTATCGTTATTATGAAAGTAATAATGATAGAATGATTTATATTTCTTTATTTTTTTGTGGAGATTAAAATAATTTTGTATGAATATTATGTTAGGAAACAAAAACAAGATTAACTAAGTAAATAAATTGACTGTATTTATTATTCATTTAAACTAGCCTCTTAAAGACATTAATGTTGTTAACTATATACACTACTATAATAAACGAGTCATGTTATTTATTGTATTTATTCATAAGTCATAAGTAACTCTGCATATACTATTTTTTTAATTGGATATTATTAAATATTCCTATGAAAATGATATATATATATATATAAGTTTACATAGTAGCTATTGATTTTATATATTCCACCGGTATTTTATTAGAACCAACAATTTTTTTTTCAATGATTAGTTAGTACTTCAAAGTTTATTTCAATTTGAATTTCTTAAAACACTTTTCTACAAACTTTAGGAGGTTGACAACTCCAAACACGTAATCTATGTCCAATTATTTTGTGATATATAAATGATGTGAATCAATAAATATTTACACGGTGGGATTAAGTATTATATGACACGGCGATTATCGTTTATTTTAACATTTTGATATATATAAAAGAAAAGAGTAACAATGTGACTCATTTGTAGTATTCTTATATATAATATTTAGTAATCTCATATTAGCTTAATGACAAGAATTGATTTTTATTAACTAAAATTAAATCTTCCAAATAATTTAATTCATTTATATTCTTTATAAAACTATAGATCCATAAAGCAGTTTATTCACAAATGTCCACATGATATATATACATGAGGAAAAGATTCCGAAAATCCTCAATTCATAAAAAATATAGGATTATGGCATTATACCATGTTTCAATTGCAAAAACAAGATTTCAACTAAAAGTTGAATTAGTGGGATGATTAAGAACAATTACTACTGCAGAGAAATGAGAAGTTACAAAATGGTTCAATAATTTACTATCACACTGCAAAATTATAAGAATAAATAATTAGGAAGAAAACCAATCAAAATCTAACAATAATACAAATGTAAGTAGTTGTTGCAAGGATTAAAAAATAACAAATGATAATTTTTCTTTACCATTTGGATCTTTTTATTACATATATGTTATATAATGGAGGGAAAATTTTCACTTTTGGTCGAATAAGATTTCGTCCTTGCACTGTTGGTCCCACAAGACTGAAAATGTTGCACTTTTGATCCCAGTCGTAGAAAAATAAATGGACAAAGGTGAGTGTCATACACACACCGTCAAAAAATTCATTTGAAAAAATGGTGCATGTATGACACTCGTCTTTTTCAATCCATTTTTTTACGACTGGAATCAAAAGTGCAACTTTTTGAGTTTTATCTTCTAAGTAACCAAAAGTACAACTGATATTTCAATGAGACTAGATATGAAATAGGTGAAATCCTACAGAGCCATAAATAAAATTCTCCCTCTAATTGAGATTAAAAATATTTCAAGTCAAATATTATTGTTGATAAGCTCGTATTTTACGCCTTTTCGGGCGCCTCTTTTCTTGGATTTGGCTCGTTTTCTAGTAAATTTTATCCCACATTATACCTTGATTTGTTTTATTTATGTGTATTAGGTGTAGAGCATCATTGGATCCAAAAGATGAAGAAAAAGTCAAGAAAAAATCGACAAACCTGTGATGCCACAGCATCATAAATCGATGCCGCAGCATCACAGTGTAAAACGGCTGCGCGAGAGAAATTTTGACGCTGCAGCATCCCGACTTCGATGCCGCAGCATCCCGTCCGCGTACAGTAACCTATAAATAGGATGTTAAGTCAGTTTTTTTTATAAGAACACACTTTTTACAACACAAGAATTGGGAGAAAACCCTAGGGAAGCAAGAGAAAAGCTTGAAGACTCCGAATTTGTCTACGAAAATGGAGAATTCAAGCAACAACGAGAAAATCAAGATTGTAATAGGGAGTTCTTCACTTTCTTTTGAGATTAGTTCATTGAACATGTCTTTTGAAGATTGTTATTTCTCTTTCTTTTCTATCATGAACTAAATTCGTTTGACTAAGGCCGTGTGAAGGCAAACTATGAATTATCGTTTATAAATTTATGTTTTTGATTATTGCTTGGCATGCTATGTGTTCAATTTGTTGTATTTAATGCTTATGACTGCTTGATCACCACTTGTTTGATAAATTGCTTAGCTTAGATTCCGAGAGGATATAGGTTAAGGATGCTTGAGCAATTGAATATCACGTCTTAGAATTGACTAGGGATAGATTCGATTCATTCGTGTAGCCTTCCGGTAACGGGGAATCTCATAAATCTTGTTAATGCATGGTTATTAATTGAATTCTCATATAGGGATATAGGGAATCATTAATTAACATAGACGCACTATACCAAGAGATTGGGTAGTGTATAATTTTGGAGTTTCCGCCATAGCATGATAAGTAATAATTGAATAACACACTTCATAATCGATAAGGAGTAGTTTGGTCGGATCACGTGTCTTAGTTATCTCTCTTCCTCTGATTTTTCAATCTCTACGTGTTTTACATAATTAATTTTCTTTAGTCAATTAAACACTCACACCTTAATTATTTGATTTAACTTGGAATTAGGTAATACAGCAGTTTCAGTACTTAAATACGTTGTCCTTTGGGTACGATAATCCGGACTTAAATATCCACTATATTACTTGCACGATCTAGTGCACTTGCTAGGTTTTTACGTGTCAAGTTTTTGGCGCCGTTGCCGGGGACAATTGTTTTATTTGATATTGAGATTCACTTATCAGTTCTAAGATTAAGTCGTTTTATATATTTATTTATTTATTTATTTTTATTTTATTTTTACCTTGTTTCTTTCTGCTCTTTTGACAGGTCTGTCTTTTGAGTAGTGCATGACCCGCACTTCTCAAGAAGAACTTGCTGATTTTGATCCTGAGATCGAACGCACATTCCACAGAGCAAGGAGAGCACCGAACCAAGGAAATCAGCTTGAAGCAATAGATGAGATAATCAGAACAATCCGTTGCCTGGTCCACAAGGGTTCAATCCAAATGATTCAGCAATTCAAGCCATCATTCAGGTTGCAGTTGCTAACACTCTAACCCAACAACAACAACATGCACCGCGTCCTCTGCGCGACTATATGCAACCCACTGTTCATGGAGCTGCAGGAGCTATTGTGTTACCAACTGTAGCAGCAAACACTTTTCAGATTCCACCGGTGATTCTTCAAATGATCACTAATGATCAATACCGGGGTGCAGTAGATGAAAAACCTCATGCTCACATTGCCAGTTTTCTTGATATTCTGAACACCTTTAGGCAGAACGGAGTAACTGATGAAGCAGTAAGATTGAGACTTTTCCTCTTCTCACTAAAAGACAAGGCTAGAGCATGGCTTGACTCTTTGCCAACTGCATCCATCCACACTTGGGACCAGTTGGTGGAGAAGTTTTTAAGCAAATATTTTCCACCTGGGAAAACAGCAGCTATAAAAGCTGAGATACAAGGATTCAGGCAGACTGAAGGGGAATCACTGCATGAAGCATGGGAGCGCTTCAAGGAACTTCTTCGTAAATGTCCCCACCACGGATTCGAGTTATGGGCTCAGGTGACGATCTTCTACCAAGGTCTTGGTCCCATCATCCGAACCAATCTTGATGCAGCTGCGGGTGGAACTCTCATGAACCTTCCACCACAGGCGGCTCGGGATATGATCGAGAATATGGCTGAGAACAATTATCAGTGGCCTACCGAGAGAATAATACTCCCAAAGAAGCCTAGTGGAGTCTATGAAGTGGATACCTCCACAACTTTAGCTGCACAAGTGGAGATGTTGAACAAAAGGTTAAATGTTTTCAATTTTCCAGTAAATCAGGTACAAGTCGTTTGTGAAATTTGTGGTGGAGATCATCATAGTAATGATTGCCAACAAGGTGGCTCATCTTCCCAGCCTGAGTTAATCGAGAATGCTAATTATGTGCACAACCCGAATAGGAGCCAAAATGATCCTTTTTCTGAGAAATTTAACCCGGGATGGCGAAACCACCCTAATTTTTCATGGAGTAACAACAACAATGTGGTCAAGCCACCCCCGGGTTTTCAGTCAAACTCTGAGAAGCCTCCATTTCAGCGACAAGGAGGTTTTCAATCAAACAATTTCCAGAGACAAGGAGGTTATCAGCAGCAAGAGAAGAAACCAACTTTTGAGGAGTTGATGTTCCAATACATCAAGAAGAACGACGAGCGGAGTCACAACATTGAAGTTAATATGTCTAACATACAGACACAGTTGGGGCAGTTGGCAAACCAATTATCAGGTAGGGCACCAGGATCACTCCCTAGCGACACTGAAAAGAACCCGAAGGAGCAGGTTCAAGCTATCGAGCTGCGAAACGGAAAAAGATTGGAAAATACTGAATTGGGAGTGATGAAAGCAGTGATGCCGCAACATCAAGAACTCGATGCCGCAGCATCACATGCCAAAACAGCTGCTGGTGAGAATTTTTTCAAAAAAAATGATACCGAGGCATCATTACTGGATGCCGCCGCATCACAGCCTATTTCCCCTGTGCCGGTTACTGTTCGCCCACCATTCCCGTTGGCACTCCAAAAGAGGAAAGCAGATAAACAATTTGGGAAATTTTTGGACATGTTGAAGCAATTACAAGTCAATATCCCGTTCATTGATGTATTGTTTCAAATGCCGAGCTATGCGAAGTTTCTTAAAGACTTCCTCTCCAAAAAAAAAAAGTGGGAAGAACATGAAACTATCTTGTTGAAAGAAGAATGCTCCGCCATCCTCCAGAACAAACTACCACCAAAGCTACCTGATCCAAGGAGTTTCACTATCCCTTGCACGATTGGTCCTCTTTCGTTTAATAAAGTTTTATGTGATTTAGGTGCTAGCATTAATTTGTTGCCCTTATCTCTTTTCAGGAAATTGGGCCTTGGAGCGCCAAAACCGACCACTGTATCACTTCAGCTAGCTGACAGATCAATCAAGTACCCTCGAGGAATTGTGGAGGATGTTCTCGTAAAAGTCGACCGTTTTGTCTTTCCGGTGGATTTCATTGTTCTAGATATGGAAGAAGATGTAGAGATGCCCTTGATACTGGGAAGACCATTTCTCAACACTGGCAGAGCACTGATTGACGTAGTTGTGGGTGAGCTCATACTCAGAGTGGGGGAGGATGCTGTTAAATTCAATGTCTGTGAGGCAATGAAGCAACCTCAAGATAACACTTGTTTTCGAATCGATGTGATTGATCCTTTGGCCATAGAATATTTCAAGAGCATCCGATATCCAGATAAATGGGAGGAATGTATTGTTGGATCAACGGTTGTGGAATCAGCTCCTGAACGACTGAGGGATATAGTGGCACGTTTAGAAGCTGTTTCGCCATTTGGAAGACGTTATCGGCCTAAGTTTGAATAACTAGAGAGACAATTGTCCTCGCAGCCTAAACCTTCCACCGAAGAACCTCCTACTCTTGAACTTAAACCCCTCCCCTCACATCTTAAATATGCTTATTTTGCTGATAATAAGTGCTTACCGGTTATTATTTCTTCCTCATTGACAGGTTCTATGGAGGATAAACTTATGAGAGTGTTAAGAGAACACAAGCAAGCTTTTGGATGGAAGATAGCAGACATCAAAGGAATCAGCCCCTCCGTCTACATGCATAAAATTCTTATGGAGGAAAGCTACAAGCCTACCGTGCAACCACAAAGACGACTTAACCCGATGATGCAAGAGATTGTGAAAAAGGAAGTCATCAAATTGCTCGATGCAGGTATAATCTTCCCAATCTCTGACAGTCCATGGGTAAGCCCAACGCAAGTAGTACCAAAAAAAGGAGGTATGACTGTTTTACCTAATGAAAATAATGAGTTAATTTCTATGAGAACAGTCACCGGGTGGCGTGTGTGTATAGATTATAGAAAATTGAATGATGCCACCCGGAAAGACCATTTTCCCCTCCCCTTTATTGATCAAATGCTTGAAAGATTGACTGGGCATGAATTCTATTGCTTTTTGGATGGGTACTCCGGTTATAACCAAATTGCCATTGCACCTGAGGATCAAGAGAAAACTACATTCACTTGTCCTTATGGCACATTTGCTTATAGACGGATGCGATTTGGCTTATGTAATGCCCCGGCCACTTTTCAACGATGCATGACTGCTACTTTTCATGACATGGTGGAGACGTTTCTTGAGATATTTATGGATGATTTTTCTGTATTTGGTTCCACTTTTGATGCATGTTTGCACCATTTAACCTTAGTTTTGCAGAGATGTGTCGACACCCACCTTGTCCTAAACTGGGAAAAATGTCACTTCATAGTACAAGAGGGTATAGTGCTTGGCCACAAAATCTCCCACAAAGGGATTAAAGTGGATCGAGCTAAGGTTGAAATCATTGAAAAATTACCTCCACCAACCTCTGTAAAGGCTGTGAGAAGCTTCCTTGGCCATGCCGGGTTTTATAGACGCTTTATACCTAATTTTTCAAAAATTGCTAAGCCTCTATCTTCCTTACTTGTCAAGGACACACCTTTTAGTTTCGATTCGTCTTGCTTGCAGGCCTTTCATGTTTTGAAGGAAAAGTTAGTTTCGGCACCTGTGGTGATGGCACCAGACTGGACTTTACCGTTCGAACTTATGTGTGACGCCAGTGATACAGCAGTTTCAATACTTAAATACGTTGTCCCTTGGGTACGATAATCCGGACTTAAATATCCATTATATTACTTGCACGATCTAGTGCACTTGCTAGGTTTTTGCGTGTCAAGTTTTTGGTCAACATAAGGACAAGGTATTTCAAACAATTTATTATGCTAGTAAAACCTTGAATGAAGCACAATTAAATTATGCTACAACTGAAAAGGAGTTACTTGCTATTGTTTTCGCATTTGATAAGTTCCATTCGTACCTTGTAATGAATAAAGTCATAGTCTTTACAGATCACTCTGCTCTTAAATACTTGCTTGCCAAGAAAGATGCTAAACCTAGGTTAATTAGATGGATTCTATTGCTGCAAGAATTTGACTTAGAGATTAGGGATAAAACGGGTGTTGAGAACGTAGTCGCTGACCATTTGTCTCGAATTGAACCTCCAAACTCTGACACGAATAATTATATACCCATGACACGAATAATGATATACCCATAGGAGATGATTTTCCTGATGAAAGGTTGTATGCGATTGTTAATGGACCCCTTCCCTGGTATGCGGATTTTGCAAATTATGTTGTGACGGGTACCCTCCCTCCAGAGTTAACTTTTCATCAGAGGAAGAAATTCTTATCTGATGTAAAGCATTACTTTTGGGACGAGCCCTTTCTTTTTAAAGTATGTGCAGATCGCATCATTCGGAGGTGTATTCCCGCTGAGGAGATGGCTTCCATTCTAAGCCATTGTCATGACAGTGAGGTAGGTGGCCACTTTGGTCCCACGAAAACCGCATCTAAGGTTCTTCAATCAGGTTTTTACTGGCCTTCTCTTTTTAAAGATGCTTATACTTATGTAGCTTCGTGTGATCGATGTCAAAGAGTTGGTAATATATCTAGGAAGCATGAGATGCCACTAAATAGCATGTTAGAATGTGAGTTATTTGATGTGTGGGGCATAGACTTCATGGGACCTTTCCCAAGTTCGTGTTCTAACAATTATATACTCGTGGCAGTGGATTATGTTTCTAAATGGGTAGAAGCCGAGGCACTTAGAACTAACGATGCTAGGGTAGTTATCAAGTTTTTGAAAAAGCATGTTTTTACACGTTTTGGAACCCCTAGGGCCATTATCAGTGATGGTGGTACCCATTTTTGTAATAAACAATTTGATGCTCTTTTACGTAAATATGGTGTCACTCATAAGGTCTCTACACCTTACCATCCTCAAACGAGTGGCCAAGTTGAAGTGTCGAATAGGGAAATTAAAAGAATCCTAGAGAAAACTGTGAACATGTCTAGGAAAGATTGGTCTTTAAAATTAGATGATGTCTTATGGGCATATAAAACTGCTTTTAAGACCCCTATTGGCATGTCCCCCTATCGCCTCGTATTTGGTAAAGCCTGTCATTTACCCGTTGAATTGGAACACCGAGCTTATTGGGCTATAAAATTTCTAAACTTTGACATGCAAGTTGTAGGTGACAACCGGTTATTGCAGCTCAATGAGATGGATGAGTTTCGACTCGAAGCTTACGAGAATGCCAAGCTTTACAAAGAATGAACGAAGAAGTGGCACGATAAACGCATCACTCCGAGAGAGTTTACTGCAGGAGAAAAGGTCCTACTTTACAATTCGCGACTTAGACTCTTTCCAGGCAAACTGCGCTCTAAGTGGTCAGGTCCTTTCACTGTCACTAAGATCTGTCCATCCGGCGCTGTCGAAGTAGCTAATGAGGACAAATGCACTTTCAAAGTCAACGGGCACCGGTTGAAACATTATGAAGGCACTAATTGGAGTCGCGACAAAGTTGTTGTCGAGCTCACTGATCCGTCGAACTAAGTCGACCCTTCTGCGTCAAGCTAACGACTTTAAACAAGCGCTTCTTGGGAGGCAACCCAAGTTTTATGCTTTTTGTTCGTTTCTTTTTATTTCTAATTCTTTTGATATCTTTTCACTCACGTCTAAGTGTTGTTTTTGCAGGATTATGCGCTCAAAAAAAAAAAATTGAGCAGATTTTTTGTACTGTGATGCCGCGGTATCACATTTGGGATGCCGCAGCATCACAGTACATAACAGCTGCGTCGGTTCAGCAGCACTTTGTGCGATGCTGCGGCATCGAAAACTCAATACCGCGGCATCCCAGTAAAAAAAAAAATAAATAAATAATAAAATGGAAAAATAGCAAAGGGGTTAAATCTTAAAACCGAATCTCCCCATTTTACACAGCTCAAATCCAATTCACAACCCACCCCAAATTCACAACCCCACAAACACTCGTCGTCGACTCTTCTCCCATCGCCGGCCACCTCCACTCGTCGTCGACTCGCCGGCTACAGTAGTTGGGAGTCCAAGTCTCGCTGGAGGTCGGGTTGTAAGTCTTATTGATAACCATTGCGCATACTTGTTGTGTTGGATTGTGGGTCTCCGGTATTTTTTGGCCGAAATTTGCTATTGTTGGATTCTTGCTATAATTTCTTATTTGCATTTCTTTTGGTTGCTTTGCAAAAACTCTCATTTCGTGGGTAGCAATTATTGTGGGCTATGTAGTTCCGAGTTTACGTTGGGAATGTGGTTTGGAGTTGTATTGATGCAGCCGTAGTGAGTTGGTGAAATGTTGGATCTGGGTTATTGATTTATGCTATGGAAAATGGTTTGTTGATTTGGGATTTCTCTCTTTGGAGTAGAGTAGAGCATAGTGTCGAGACCTTGGTACTTTTGTAAAACGTCGTTACGCTGCCCAAATTTTCAGCAGTTGTTCAGCTAACTAATTTCACCATGTCGAAAAGGGCTAAGGGCCAACAGTCCGCGAGTATTAGTCGTGCTCGTCCGGTTGAGGATGATTTGGATTTTATGGAGGAATCTGCTGAGTCCGAGTCTGAGGACCTTGAGGAGACCTTTTCACTACCACCGGGGTTTACTTCACATGTTGCATACAAGAATTACCGCCACATTAAAACTCTACCTATCGTTTTTGAAAAGGGAATTCAGTTTGGTACGTCCACCAAGGAGCTCGAGATACTTCAGAAGATTCAAAATAGGGGTTGGAAAATTTTGTTGAAACTCCCCGTGAGGCATGTCAGAATTTGGTACACGAATTTTATTCTAATGCCCGCAACACACGTCGCAAGGTTGATCCTACAATTACGCGTGTATTCGTACGAACTGAATTTGTTCACTTTGATCCTAAGATCATCAATACCGTTCTCGGATTGACTCATTCTACCACGCGTGCAGAATATGCGAGATTCTATTCCGATGTGGATTTTCAGGGTATCCTTAATGAGCTATGCATTGAAAACATTAATTGGAACACGTCGAAAACTGATGGTCATCCAGTCAACCTTCCCCAAGGCCGGATGAAGACGGAGGCAAAACTTTGGCTTCATTTCATCACTTCTCGTTTGACTCCTACTTTTGGGAAATCCTCTGTTACCGTTCAGAGGGCGGTATTAATTCATCGACTCATGACAGACAAGCCCATAGATGTCGGGCAGGTTATCTTTTCTTCATTCCTTGATGCCATGAAGAGTTGCCTTTTCAAGCGTACGAATATGCCTTTCCCGTCGTTGATCACTATGCTCTGTAAACGTCACAACATCATCGGCACCTCATCGGATGTCTTTCTGAGCCCACCCTCACCCATCACATGGGCCTCCCTCAAAAACTCCGTTGGTGCAACCACTTCAGATGCAATTCGTGATGAAGATGCTCCGGTTCCCGATCTAGGTCCTATCCCACCATTCACGGCTTCACAGCGGGATCGTGACTTCTACATCATTCAACAGAATGCCGTAATCCTTCAGGAGTTGGCTCGAGTTCACCGACGCTTAGAGAAGTTAGAAGCCCAGCACGCACATGCTCCGTTCCCTGAAGACGATGCTCATTGATTATGTTTTACGGATATGTCCTGTAGTTCCCTTATTTTGGCACTTTCTTTTGTTGTTCTCTGCATGAACACCGTAGTCGTTTATCTTTATTGCTTTGTTTTTTTTTTTTCTGTTTAGTTTTGGCATGTAATGAACTAATCCTTCCCTATTATTTTAGTTTTTGGTTTCATGTAATCGTTTTTCTTGTTTTCGTTGAGATAGGATGTGGAGCTTTTGGTTGATTTTTCTTTGACTCGTTTCAATGAGTCTGGTGCACAACGGTTGATACACACCCAAGTTCTTCATCGGACTAATTGGGACACGCTTCTCACGTTTTCACTCAGGGCAGTATCTTCACTCTCTTCGTACTTTCTTGCTTTAACATTGGGGACAATGTTAATTTTTAAGTTTGGGGGTGGGATACATGAAGTGCATATGCATGTTTTATATTTGTGTGCCCGATTTTTACAATTTGTACACATTTTCGCAAGTGAAACCCTTTTGAATAAATTTTTTTTTATGAACAATTACTTGCTTTGATAAAGCATAACGAATTTGTTGTTTCAATTTGTTCCTAGTCAAAACCCCTTAATTGTGATAAACATGTTGAGTTTGTGTCTTGATATTCGTGTTAGTCAATATTATGTGAATTTTAGAGAACTCTCGACATAGAACTTCTACGTTTGTTTCACTTTGATGAGTGTATTGATATTGCGTGACCATGACATGATTTAGGCCATCTTTGATCTTTCTTTAGCCTTACATTAGCTTGCACTATATTCATTGTCTCTAGACCTTTATTTGAGCCTTAATGATAAGAATGGGGTGTGCTAAGCACACCATAGACCACCATTCGACTTTCTTTCATGAACCACATCAACTACCCTTTAGCCTGGAAGAAAAACAAAGAATGAATTACCCGGTTATGAGAGCGTAGAACTTGATATTTTTTAGCTATGATTGGGTGTGCATCTTATTGTCTCGTGCACATAAGAGCGGGAAAATTGAGTTGGTTTATTTTGAGAAGCGATGAAGGTTTTGAGGTATATTAGATGATTGAGAAGGATGTGAGAAGCACTTAAATAAAGTTGAGTCAAGAAATAGTCGGAGAAAAAAAAATTCTCGACTAGGCTATATAAATGTGATGCTTCAATGGGCATTGGTTCGGTGTTGTCACTCGTACACAACCCAATATAGGCAAGAAATAAGTTTGGGGGTTGTGAGTTTGAAAAAGAAAGAAAAGAAAGAAAAAAAAAGAGGAAAAAGTGGTGAGAATTTGGAGTATGAAGTTTATTTAGTGAGTATAGCTTGAGGATATCGAGTTTTAGGCTCTCTAAACCTTAAATCACTTTTATCCATAAATTCCCAACCTAGCCAACACCCGAGCCCTACATTACAAGCCGAAATGACCTTTTGATCATGGTTATCGTGTATTATGCATTCAAATAAGTTTTACAATTTCGAAGTCGATTTATGTCAATAAGTTTGATGTGTTTGCATAAGCTTGCCTAATTTGGATTCTTGACATAGAAAAGATATAAGAGTCAAGACTTGGGGGTAATGATGAAGACTTTTGAGACATATGAATCTTGAATGTTTTTGATGAATGAGTAATTTTTCATAAATCTTGTTTTAAGGGGTAGTATCTTGCGTTTTTGTGTTGGAATTGTCTAAACAATTCATTGAGCTTATGGGTGAATTCTATTTTCTTTGCTCGAGGACGATCAAACTCAAGTTTGGGGGTGTTGATAAGCTCGTATTTTACGCCTTTTCGGGCGCCTCTTTTCTTGGATTTGGCTCGTTTTCTAGTAAATTTTATCCCACATTATACCTTGATTTGTTTTATTTATGTGTATTAGGTGTAGAGCATCATTGGATCCAAAAGATGAAGAAAAAGTCAAGAAAAAATCGACAAACCTGTGATGCCGCAGCATCACAGTGTAAAACGGCTGCGCGAGAGAAATTTTGACGCTGCAGCATCCCGACTTCGATGCCGCAGCATCCCGTCCGCGTACAGTAACCTATAAATAGGGTGTTAAGTCAATTTTTTGAGAGGAACACACTTTTTACAACACAAGAATTGGGAGAAAACCCTAGGGAAGCAAGAGAAAAGCTTGAAGACTCCGAATTTATCTACGAAAATGGAGAATTCAAGCAACAACGAGAAAATCAAGATTGTAATAGGGAGTTTTTCACTTTCTTTTGAGATTAGTTCATTGAACATGTCTTTTGAAGATTGTTATTTCTCTTTCTTTTCTATCATGAACTAAATTCGTTTGACTAAGGCCGTGTGAAGGTAAACTATGAATTATCGTTTATAAATTTATGTTTTTGATTATTGCTTGGCATGCTATGTGTTCAATTTGTTGTATTTAATTCTTATGAGTGCTTGATCACCACTTGTTTGATAAATTGCTTAGCTTAGATTCCGAGAGGATATAGGTTAAGGATGCTTGAGCAATTGAATATCACGTCTTAGAATTGACTAGGGATAGATTCGATTCATTCGTGTAGCCTTCCGGTAACGGGGAATCTCATAAATCTTGTTAATGCATGGTTATTAATTGAATTCTCATATAGGGATATAGGGAATCATTAATTAACATAGACACACTATACCAAGAGATTGGGTAGTGTATAATTTTGGAGTTTCCGCCATAGCATGATAAGTAATAATTGAATAACACACTTCATAATCGATAAGGAGTAGTTTGGTCGGATCACGTGTCTTAGTTATCTCTCTTCCTCTGATTTTTCGATCTCTACGTGTTTTACATAATTAATTTTCTTTAGTCAATTAAACACTCACACCTTAAGTATTTGATTTAACTTGGAATTAGGTAATACAGCAGTTTCAATACTTAAATACGTTGTCCCTTGGGTACGATAATCAGGACTTAAATATCCATTATATTACTTGCACGATCTAGTGCACTTGCTAGGTTTTTGCGTGTCAATTATGTAAAAGAGCAATATGCAAAAGTAATTTGATTGAATTGTGTAATATTTTAAATCAAATTAGAACATACCATATATTACCCTTTGATCAATTTTTTCGGTCAAATTTGATTTTAAAATGCCTATCAAGTTAAATGTCCTTTATTTTCCTAGAAATACAAACATAAAACAAAAGCTAAGTATTTATGCTATTAAACAAACTAAATTTAAAAAAATAAAATAGAAACTCGTTTAATCAAATTAAGACTGCAGATTAGATTAGTGGACACTTTAATTTTATATTTGGTTGTGGATTACCATCAAATAAAGTATTTCATTAACATGACAAATTTTATAAATTACATTTTTTATCTTACATCTATCAACTTTGTTTATTTATAAATGTCTATATTTTATTGCTATATCATACGAAATCCCCTACTAAAAGTTAAAACAAACATGCATTTTACTAGTAGAACATATGTATAGTGAATTTTATTATGTAGTATGACTGAAATCTGTGACGAAAAATATAAAATAAATATAATTTGAAAGTAAAGTAATAACCAAATCTCCTAGGAAATTCATTAAAATACAGTACCACAATGTAAATATAAATCATCATTTAAAACCACATTGAGTTTCTCGAGGATCGAAATCGCTATTATTGGCCTCTCTCCTTCCTCCACTTAATTATTAGTTAAATGTTGAAAGTATTCGGCCCATGACATTGAATGTTGTTAATACTGCATATCATAGTGTTAATATCCTTATGATGTTGTACTCCGCTCAACCACAATGTGCACAACATACTCTGCAGAAGTATTAACATAAATTTGTGGCAAAGGATATGAGTAGAGCTGATGTGACTTATTTGTTGGTACCATAAGACAACCACAATAATGTGGACTCATTTTGAATCTTATTTAAAAATAAATAATTAATATTATTTTATATTTCGAAATATTTATAGTTTGGTCAAAATTTCGAGAAATTTCAGTAAATATTTGACAAAGTAAATTAATTTTAATTTAAGTTTCGGGAAATTTTGGTACATATTATGCAAAATTAGATCGAAATTGAGATTTCGCTTCGAGAATCCCGAAAATCCAAAATTTCGGTTGAAATTTCGAGATTTTGGAGTAAATTTAAGACCATGCTCCTATGAGAAGCTAACTAAGAAGCTTGCACCCATGACATCATTGGTCATGAGTTCGAGTCATGCTGAAAGGGAGTTGAGGAACAAAGAATTAATATCTTTTAAGAGGAACATATATTGTTAACAAATAGAAGTGTGTCAAAGCAGCATTTTTATAATAACCGTTATCTATAGACTAAATATACTTAAGTGGTCAAAGCAGCATTTTTATAATGTTCACGTCCTAAGGAGAAATTACTTCGAAGGCTTCATCCATGTTTGCAACATCTCGGCAAGACTAGCATAATTTCAGTGAGAATCGATTTCTTCGGAGAATGTTGAATCAGCAAAACTGTACCACAAGATTGTGCTTTTGAGATTTCTTCCCATATTAGTCTCGCTTTACCTGCAGTCGTCGGTTATGAAAGGCAGAGAGTCCAAAGGATACTACCATTCCAACCAAGTAACCCAGAATAGCTCCATAAGTCACACAAATTGGCCATTCCTGCATAAAATGTGAAATTTTTCATAAATCAGAGAAATAAGAGATTAGGCATGCCCTCATGTTCAAACAACGAATACTAGCAGTTTGCTAGCATGAAAATCAGGTAACCAAACATCATATTCACAGTTAAGGAAGACCGCATGACGCAGTAAAAGGCAGCCCGCGATGACTGCAAGCATGAGCTATTCCTCGGTATCAGAATCAACACTAAAACAGTCAATGTAGTCACCATTAACAGCAGCAACAGACTACTTGATCCCAGAATAAATTACTTGTAATATTTTAGCTATTTCAGTATTCTTTTCATTGCAGTATATTAGCTTAGATGAAGATTACAAATTTATCAAAAAGACGAAATAAAAAAAAAATGTGACCAACTCTCAAAGCCAGGTAAAATTTATCTCGCTTAATTTCCTCGTGTATATGCTCATCGGCATATGGAAATATCTTAAAACAATTATTTGATATCCTCTCTACTCTCTCCATCATTTATTTACTCTTTTATTTGTTTCCAAAAATCTTTCTCGACATTCTAATGTACTGGCTACATTCGGAAGCAAACGTACGGTCAACTGAAGTAGTTCAATTATTTGATGAATGAAAAGGCTTAGTCAAGCAAAGACCTGACAGGTAAACAAACAAATTTAGCGATAAACAGTTCAACCCCAGAGCAGAAATAATAATAATAATAATTGCAAAGTAATCTACAAGCATTATTAACAAAGTAAAATGAGAGAACCCAAGCAGATTTCCAGTGGTAGACAACAAAAAAGGCCTCAACTATCATTTTTCAGGTGGGAAATATATATGGAAGGATGGCAAGATTCTGCACCTGCCAGGGTCTTTCCCAGTCAAGAGGCATAGGCCACGCACCAAACCAAGCTCCAATAACAGCTCCATGTGCAGGTAAACAGATCATAAAATCTGTAGATCCAATTGGTCTGCAAGTGGATATCGAAGACAGTAAACCAATGAAAATTACACCAACGATAACAATATTGCACTGGCTAGCAAAAAAATTCCAGAATGAGGTAATTAACTTTACTTCGTGTGAGCAAATATTCGATGCCAGTCAGTCCAAGATGAGCCAAAAACAGAAGCTGCTGGAACAAACTGCCAGAGAGAAACACGGTGAAAAATCAGACGTTATATGCAAGTACTTGAAGAGATTTCAGGTACTTCTTTTAGCATAGCAATTGATTCAACAAAAAATGTAAGAAACTGATCAAAACTTGCAATGCACCAAAGCATTCACTATGAACAAGTAGAAACTGACTGCAAGATAGAAATTGTAGCATGACTTTTCCAGATGAATTAACTATATAGAGTGTTATGAAGTAAAATAGATAGAGCTTGTAAAAGATAGTAATCTTGTAAAGGGATACATACCGTAAACACCGACATTAGAAGAGACCAGTGAACTGTCTTTTTAAAGTGCCTGTATTCAGAGAAAAGATAGATGATCCAAACTTGTTACTATTTCTAAAGGTCTATGATAAAATGACTCATTATCAGTACACTAAAGAACCATACACCCCAGAAGGATCTCTACCGCCTCCCTCCGACAATAAAATGTTCAGCACATTTCAAACAATAATTTAAACTCACAAGTCCAAAACCAGAGATAGGAGACCTGAAGTACTTGATGATTGAGGGAGGAGTTATTAGTGCTCTAGGATATGATAGAATACAACCATTTTTGTCCAATCACAACATGGGTTTAAGTTTTAAACTTTGGCAACAGAATGGATAAACATTCAGTGTAAATAACTTTCACATACTGAATTCCGAGAGGTGCTCCCAATACAATTGCTCCAAGTGCATTCACTACAGCACCTGCAAATATGAACATGAGAGTCTGAGATACCTCTTAGGATTTATATTAGTGGAGAACGATAATGTATTAAGCTCATAGGAAGAGAGGACAAAGCTTATAAGTTATTTTCAGTGTCCCAAATTTCATACAAAACAATGCACATTTAAATGTTATACGCATATACTAGTTCTCCAAACACAAACAAACATGTAGACCAACATTTTAAGCAAGAGAACCTTTTGAATCTTCTTAACAATTCAAGCATTCAACAATTCTATGACATTCTCAAGGGACCAGTAGACAAGAATGGTTTATAGGCACAAGCTGCAGAGGATCCGTAGGGACACAACAAGCCATGCTTAAACACCATTGTAGTCATAAAAATGTTTTGAGTTAAGCAGGATTGTTGACAACTAAGATAAATAGTTCTGAAGAAATAAACTAAGCCAAGGACTAGAACCTGATCTCTAAAAAAACAAAAAACTGTAACTATTTACATATTTTTACAACACAGCATACCTAGAGTAGAAGAGTATGCCAATTTATTTGATTCAATAACAGTTTGTTTAGTTATGCCTCCGGATTCAGTTGAATTACTACAAGACATCCGATGACATTCTATCTCTTCCACCTGCGAATTGTCCACTTGAAGCAAACTATTCAGCCATAAACTCTGTTTAATAAGAAGCTTTTTAGTTAAACAGCATTTTTATCTTGAAAACACGGTTCTGAAGATGGATTTCATTTTTTCAGCATCCTGTACACATACATATATTCTAATGCTCGTTTATACCACATAATACTTTGTTTGTTTCTTGTTACAAAACCACGAATATCATGCCATTTAATGAAATTTTCACTGAAGTAAAAAGAATGGAGACTATCCAATTATCCTCAGATAAACTAATAGAAAATTTCTTATAAAAAGAACTAAAAGAGAATTCTGGACATTTATGACACTAACCGACAGGTAGCCCAAGCAGCCCTCTTGCTATGGCTTTGACATACTGAAAAAAAAAAAAAAAGGCAGAGGAAGGGGAGAAAAAAAGAATTAGTGGAAGGAAACTAAAAAGGAAACACAATGAGATAAACAATGCCAATAACAGAAAAAAGTGGAATTACAGAGCATTGGTCCGGATTGTGCCGAAACAAACTATAGACTAGGATCACGACTGCAGCCTCAAGAGCCTGAAACGCATCTTAAGATTAGCACATAAAATCAGATGACATTGCGTATGAAATGTGTAAAGGTTTACATACCCATACTATACCGAGCGTTTGGGCTGAATTATCGACAAGGGTAAGGGAATAATAATTGAGCGCCAACCAGAAACCTGACACCAAGCCTAATCCACATGTGAGATGCAATAGCAACACCTTCAGAGGTGATGCAAATGAAACAGCTGCATATTTAGTTTCAGAAGCTTTGCTTTGCTGGACTTGCTGTTGCATCGATGTAAGCAGTGGAAGAGAGGGGCAGATGGTGGTGGTAGGCACCAAGTGAGGGGTCTATCTCTCCGTGGTTTTGGCTCTTTCTACTGATACAAGGAAAAACACTTGTTTTAGCGCTCACTTATCGTGTAACTTTTATTATTCAGGTCGACCAACTAAAAACCATTATAGAGTAAGACAGGTTGTCTCTTCCAACAAATATTTTCTTAAATAGAGAAAAAATCATCTATGAATTTATTTAGGGTCTATGAATGATCTGCAAAAGCTAGTCAATTTAAATTATTAACATGACGACAAATAACAGAAATCAGATCAAAAAGAATTCAAATCTAACTCTTACATCACAGGCAAGGCGGTATTACGATTACCTCTTCTTCTGTTTCTAATTTTAGTTTCTTTGTGATTTTGGAGGTAAGGTTTTAACAATGTAGTCATTGACGTGGTATCATTCGTAATCATTGACTACTAAATAGTTACACTTCAACAAACACAATCAAGCTATGTGGAACTCTTCATTTGAAAATTGAAACAATATCAACTCTAGCATTCCTTGTGTACCAGCTATGTATATATTATTTTTCCAATGGGTAAAAATGTAACTTATGCAGGGCAGCAAGACATTTTTCTTGCCTGCTCTGAACACCTCTGATCAATTCTTCTCTTCTATACATGTATGTATTATGTACTTACTGGACCACAGTCAGAAGAGTGAAAACAAAAATTAGAAGTATATCATCATATTTTGAAAGTGAGGTTCCAATTTCAAAGAAAAATAGAATTAATTAATATATACATACATAAATGTCAATGTATAATTAGATAAATCATTCAGTTTGAAACAAAAAAGGTGAATCAGACAGACCTAGAAATAATAACATCAGACGAAAAATGTATACCTGGAATCCGAGTCAAAACGCAAGAATTAGGATCGGAGCGACGGTGTCGTGGCGCCGCGTGAAGGAAGAGAATCCGATCGAATGGGTTTCTTCTGTTGGGGGATGGATGGATTCAGTAGCTCGAGCTTTGCAATCAATTAGCTCTTTTTGAAAACTACAATCTTGCCCCTATAATTTTAAAACATGGGGAAATATATTTGGCTTAATTTCAAACCCAACCCACTTCTCTTTCTTTCCAATGGGTTGGTCTCACTTATTTTTTAATCCAATTAAATATTAAGTTGAGCCCAATATGGGTCCAAATTAGGTCTAACTTAATTTGAAATTTAATACACACCCAACACACAATTTACACAAACAATTGAACACATTTACACATACACTACACACTTTTTACACACACTACACATATTTTCACACAAATTACACACATTTCCACACACCACATATTTTCACATATTTTACGGACACTACACACTACACATATTTTTACACACACTACACACATTTTCACATATTTTATACAAACTATACACATTTTCACACACTACACATATTTCACATACACTATACACATTTTCACACACTACAC
The DNA here is from genome assembly GCA_019426215.1 of Buddleja alternifolia. NCBI lineage: Eukaryota > Viridiplantae > Streptophyta > Magnoliopsida > Lamiales > Scrophulariaceae > Buddleja > Buddleja alternifolia. The sequence continues at coordinate 32,271,307 of CM033396.1, forward strand.
ATATTTTCATATATTTTACACACACTACACATATTTTCACATACACTACACACATTTTCACACACATATATTTTCACACATTTTACACACACTACACACATTTTCACACACTATACATATTTTCACACACTACACATATTTTCACATTTTTTACACACACTATACACATTTGCACACACACTACACATATTTTCACATCTACATCACACATTTTACATAAACTACGCATACTTTACACACACTATACATATTTTCACACACATATTATATATTTTACACACACTACACATATTTTCACACACACATGACATATTTTACAAACACCACACATATTTTTACACACAAATGACATATTTTACACACATTTTCACATATTACACATATTTTCACACACAGATGACATATTTTACACACACGACACACAATTTTACACACTACACATATTTTCACATATACTATATACATTTTTACACACCAGATATTTTCACATAATTTACACACACTACAAACATTTTCATACACTACACATATTTTCACATATTTTACACACACTACACATATTTTTACTTATTTTACACACATTATACACATTTTCACACACTACACATATTTTCACATATTTTACACACACTACATACATTTTCACACACTACACGTATTTTCACATATTTTACACACACTGCACACATTTTCACACACTACACATATTTTCACAAACACTACACACATTTTACGCACACTATACATATTTTCACATATTTTACACACACTACACATATTTTCAGATGCACTACACACATTTTTACACCCTACATATATTTTCACACATTTTACACACACTATACATATTTTCACACACACTACACATACTTTCACACCTACATCACACATTTTACACAAACTTTACACACACTACACATATTTTCACAAGCATATCATATATTTTACACACACTACATATATTTTACACACACTATACATATTTTCACACACACTACACACATTTTCACACACTATACACATTTGTGTCGTGTGTGTGAAAATGTGCGTAGTGTGTGAAAATGTATGAAGTGTGTAAAATGTGTGAAAATATGTGGTGTGTGAAAATGTGTGTGGTGTGTGAATATGTGTAGTGTGTGTAAATGTGTGTAGTCTGTGAAAATGTGTGGTGTGTGAAATTATGTGTAGTGTGTGAAAATATGTGTGGTCTGTGAAAATATGTGTAGTGTATGAAAATATGTGTAGTCTGTGAAAATGTGTGTAGTGTGTGAAAATGTGTGTAGTGTGTGAAAATATGTGTAGTGTGTGAAAATGTGTAGTGTGTGAAAATGTGTGTAGTGTGTGAAATTATGTGTGTAGTGTGTGAAATTATGTGTGTAGTGTGTGAAAATATGTGTAGTGTGTCAAAATGTGTGTAGTGTGTGAAAATATGTGTAGTGTGTGAAAATGTGTGTAGTGTGTAAAATATGTGATGTGTGTCAAAATGTGTGTAAAATATGTATAATGTGTGAAAATGTGTGTAAAATATGTGTCGTGTGTGAAAATGTGTGTAGTGTGTAAAATATGTGATGTGTGTCAAAATGTGTGTAAAATATGTATAATGTGTGAAAATGTGTGTAGTGTGTGTAAAATATGTGTCGTGTGTGAAAATGTGTGTAGTGTGTGTAAAATATGTGATGTGTGTGTAAAGTATGTGTAGTGTGTGAAAATATGTATTGTGTGTATAAAAAGTGTGTAGTGTATGTAAAGAAGTGCATTGTGTGTGAAAATGTCTGTAGTGTGTGTAAAAAATGTGCATTGTGTGTGAAAAAGTGTGTAGTGTGTGTAAAAATGTATAGTGTGTGTAGAAAGTGTGTAGTATGTGTGAAAAGTGTGTAGTGTGTGTAAAAAGTATGGATTGTGTGTGAAAATATGTGTAGTGTGTGTAAAAAGTGTGTAGTGTGTGTATAAAGTGTGCATTGTGTGTGAAAAAGTGTGCATTGCGTGTGAAAATATATGTAGTGTGTGTAAAAAGTTTGCATTGTGTGTGAAAATATGTGTAGTGTTTATAAAAAGTGTGTAGTGTGTGTAAAAAGTATGCATTGTGTGTGAAAATGTGTGCAGTGTGTGTAAAGAGTTTGTAGTGTGTGTTAAAAAATATGCATTGTGTGTGAAAAAGTGTGTAATGTGTGTAAAAAGTGTGCATTGTGTGTGAAAAAGTGCGTAATGTGTGTAAAAAGTGTGCATTGTGTGTGAAAAACGTGTGTAGTGTGTGTGAGAAGTGTGTAGTGTGTGTAAAAAGAGTGTAGTGTGTGTAAAAAGTATGGATTGTGTGTGAAAATATGTGTAGTGTGTATAAAAAATGTGCATTGTGTGTGAAAATGTGTGTAGTGTGTGTAAAAAGTGTGTAAACAATGTGCATTGTGTGTGAAAAAGTGTGTAAAAAGTGTGCATTGTATGTGAAAATGTGTGTAGTATGTGTAAAAAGTGTGTAAACAATGTGCATTGTGTGTGAAAAAGTGTGTAAAAAGTGTGCATTGTGTGTGAAAAAGTGTGTAAAAAGTGTGCATTGTGTGTGTAAAAGTTTGTAGTGTGTGTAAATGTGTGTAAACAATATGCAGTGTGTAAAAGTGTGTTGTGTGTAAAAATGTATAAAAAATATGCAGTGTGTATAAAAGTGTATTTTGTGTGTATAAAAGTGTGTTGTGTATATGTAAATATGTGTAGTGTGTGTAAAAAGTGTATAGTGTGTGTAAAATATATGTTGTGTGTGTAAAAGTGTGTTGTGTGTGTAAGAGTATGTTGTGTGTGTGTAAATATGCTTAGCGTGTGTGAAAATTGTGCAGTGTGTGTAAAAAGAGTGATTGGCTAAACTTGTTTAAAACATATTCTAATACAATTTTGAATCTATGTTGGATCCTTATTAGGTCCTCATTGGGTCTACTTTGGATCCATTATGAGTCTAGCTTTCATACATTTTTTTTTTGCATAGGACCCAATTGGATCCGATCCGAATTGAACCCAACCCAGTTGGTCCCGATCCAAACCCAACCCGATCCACCCAATTGCCACCTCTAGGAAATACAGGAAAAATTGCATAAGACCCCCCTGTGATATGCGAAACCTGCGTCAAACTCCTTGTGTTAATTTTTTTGCGAATCACTCCCTTGTGTTATTCTTTATTCTGCATATTTCCCCTTTTTTGTTTTTTTTGGTGTTTTTTCCCATCATAAATGTCAATCCAAATGCATTTTTGCCCCAAACATGTTTACAATAGTTAAATAATTTAATTTGGGCTGGATTTAGAACATTTATGATGAAAAAAAACACCAAAAAAATCGAAAAAGGAGAAATATGCATAATAAAAAATAACACAAGGGGATGATTCGCAAAAAAATTAACACAGGGGAATTTGGCGCAGGTTTCGCATATCACAGGGGGGTCTTATGCAATTTTCCCAGGAATTACACTAACACCATTGCTCCTTGCTATGACAGTGCTATGATAGGTAATTATACAAAATTATTCCACTTATAATTGAAATTATAATATTTAACCTACTATAATTAAAAATTACATTTATCCCCTAGAAACCCTTGATGATTTTTACCCTTCACTATAAATATTAAAAAAAATTAAAAGTTGGATAATATTTTATTGTATAATTACCAGAAACCCCCTCTTGTTTTTTAAATTCCAAACCCCCCTATAGGGGACTAATTGTAAGATTTTTAGGGATTAAACAGTAAAAAAAAAATTTAAACTTAAGGCGTGATTGTAAGAAGTATATTATAACAGGGGAGGTTTGTGTAATTTGAAAAATAATAGGATAGGTTGGTGTAATTTCCCTAAATGACATTTGAGAATGGACATTTTTGGAAGTTCACATGATGACGACATCAAATATCTCATCTCAAGGAGTAAATGTAATTTTCGATTATAGTGAGTTAAGTATTTGTAATTTCAATTATAAGAGGATAAATTTGTGTAATTACCTATTATAGTACTGGGTATTGGAGTAATTTTCCCTTAATTAAAGAAATAAAAAAAACTCTTCACATTTATCTTTTTACTATTTTTTTTAACAATTTACTCCTAAAAACATATATTTATGAAATAATATGGATTTTTAAAGGATAATTAATATAGTCTAAAGGTGTCCGTCACGTGTCTTTATTTTTTTATTTCTTTTATCCTTCTTGTTTTTCTAAATCTCATTGTCTTGTAATAAGCATTTGAGCAAGTACTATAAACATAAAAATAATTTAAAAATAAATTACTTTTTTAATAATTGTACATGATATAATAGGTAAATGATAGCTTAATAATTTTATATAAAATGATACAAGTCCTAATGCTTTATAAAAATATTAATTAATTTTGGATAGTTGCTTATTTTTATTTTTTATAATTATATATTAAATAATAGTCATACAGGTGACTTTTTCAAGAGTAAAAGTGGATGCAAACAAGGATAATATTCCTGAAGATTTTGTCAAATTGATGTTAGTTTTTTCTTCTTAATTTTGATGGGGGTTATAAATATATAAATATTTCAAGAATAAAATTGTCATAAAGGTTTTATTTTAATTGTTGAAATTTTAAAAGTACCTAGAAGCACCCCCTTACCAACTTCGAGTTTTTGGCTTGTAGGAGCTTAATTTTAGAAAATCAAGAAGTAAAAGCAGGATTTGCAAACACTGCAAAACTGCATATTTTTAGCTAAAAGGTCAAATGTGACTTGTTCCAGACTACTACCGCAAGTAAATTCGAGACCTTAATATCCTTAAAAGAAAATTATGAGTCAGATCAATTAGAGTACCATTATAGTGGCGTAATTCAAATACCTAACAAATAGAACAATTTTGAAAAATAATCAACATTTTACGGAAAATTCTTGTATACACCCAGTATAAGATCCAATTGTATACGCCAAGAAACAAAAAAAAAATGCTTATACAATAGAAAAACAAGTCAAATATTTTTTTAAAATTTTTTATTGTGTCTTAATGCATGCAATTGGGTCCCACACCGGATGTATATAATAATTTTCCACATTTTACTTGTGAGCCTAATTTTCATTGCATACTCATTGTATAGAGCATTAAAGTCGGCCCAAAAAAGTCCCGAAAACTATTGGACTGCTTTTGTTAGAGTTTGCAAATACCCCCTCAGTCGTGCTTTTTCTTTTCATTAGTCATTTCTGTATTTATTTTTATTATGTTAAATTCAGTTTTTCTTTTCATTTTTTCTATACCCATTTCTTTAGTCTAATGGTTTCTCATTCTTTTAAGAAAAAATTCAATGAACACTCTTATTTACTATAACAGCAAAATCGTCAAAGTGACTTATAAGATATATGAGCTTATAAGATATTTTAAATAAGCTTAGCCAAACACCCTCTTAATTTCATTTTGGTTTTATTCCAACTCACTTACCAATTTGGTAGTATTAAAGTTCTAATTAATTGTTGTTAATAGAAGCGAACCGAACCGAATCGAACTAAAATTTTGATTCACCAAATTATGAAACCGAAAACACAATCGAATCATAACGGTTCATCCTGCTCGGTTAATATCGAACTTATTTCAAATTTTCAATGGTTAATCGATTTTCTACCAATTTTTTTTTTTTTTACACTTTTGACTACTTATTGAATTATAATTTTTAACTCACGATTACTGACATGACAAAATCTAGGAAGAGAACTAGGTCGCACAAGTAGTAGAGTGGATTTTTAAGTCCGAGTTTGTCGTATCTGCAGGGACAATTATAATCTAAGTACCAAGATCGCTATATTACTCGTTTCTAAGTTAAATCTATATAATATCAAAGGGGGTTATGCTAATTAACAAAAGTGAACGATTAACTAAAACAAGGAAGCAAAACAACATGGGAGAGAATGATGGACAGAAGTGATTAAGGCACACGATTCAACCAATCATGCCATTCGATTGCGATTGAGGTTCTATTGGATTGTTAAATGTATTTTGCTAAGGCGAAATTGCCTAATATAAGTACTACCCAATCTCTTGGATTAGCAGTCCTACCCTTTGTTAATGAATTTACATATATCTTTATATGAGACCCAATTAACAATGATGCATTAAAGATTTAGGAGTTTCCCACGTCAATGGAAAGCCATTTAAAGAAACCGTGTCTATCTCTAGTCGGTTTAACTAGGCATTGCCTATCGATTTCTAACCTAGGCATTTTATCAAATATTTGGTGATCAAGCAAAAGAAAGCATAGAGGTCAAACATTGAATACATAGCTAAATACAAAATTAATCTAATAAATACCAATAAATCAATAATCAAATATCATAATTGGCCTACCCATGGCCTTAATCAAAGCAGATTTAGCTCATAGCAATGTTTAGAACAAAATCTGACATCATCAATTTCATAAGGAAAACTAACCCTATTCTAAAAAAAAAAAAAAAGATAAAGATTCTCTAATCCAAGTTGAGATGTGGATTTTCCATTGATTCCTCCTTCCACCCTCGATTCCGTTGTCTTCAAGGGTGCTTTTAACCTCCAAAAGTCTCTCCAAGCAATCTCTCTCTTTATTTTGGGCCAAAGGGGTGATAAGAGTGCCAAAACTTGCTGAAGAATGACCTAAAATGGGTCTTTAAAGTACCTGGGACACGCCCGAGCGCCGCGGCGTTTTCTAGGGAATGCCTTGCCGTTCACATTCTGCCTTGGACCCCGCGGCGTTCGTGGATGAACGTTACGGCATTCGCCTCTTGTGATCTGGCCAATTTTAGTTTTGTTTGCATAACTTTCTCTAACGATGTTGGAATAAGCTTATTCAAGTTGATGTAGAATCCTAAAAAAAATATCTACAGCTCTCAAGAAGACATCAAGACCTAAATCAAGTGTTAAAGATGTGAAAACTGTCTCACAAATCGTTGAATGATAATACTCTATCGTAAGACGCCTCTTCCAATGACTGTTTCACCCCCTTCCCTACATATCTGATCTTTGTCTTCAACATAAGAAATGTAGCGTTGCCTCTTAACTTTCCATTGGTATACTAAGCTTGTAGTTTGGATATCAATAGAGAAATCTATTCCATCAACTCTATCACTGTGCAACTAAAACCTCTCAAAAACTTTTGCGTTTTACCTTGTGTTGTATTTATATGCATGATTTACCTTCAATCCTTGTTCTTTTCCTCCAAATGTTATGTTATTCTAGAAAATATGAGAAAACAAGGGTCAAAGCATCATATGTGATTAAATTATCAAGGAAACAATCCAAACCAAGTCGATAAACGGGGGAAAGCTTGTGTAAACATAACATATATCAACACCCCCAAACTTAGCTTTGATCGTCCTCAATCAAATAAAATCAAGCACACACCTGGAGGCTCAAAATGTTTTTATTTTGCAATCTCATACACACAAAAGCAAGAATTATACATTCGAAAACGATTATGAAATGCTGCTCGATGCTTTGAACATTCACCAATTTGAAAATCTCACAAAATCTTAGTTTCCATCCTTAAATCACGAACCCCCACATCCATATTCATGTCAAGAGCACACTTTAGACAAGATTATCCAAACTAATTGGAAAGTAAAGACATTGAAACAATTCAATATTCGTTAACCTATCGGTGTGCATAATGTGCCAAAATCACTATCAAAAGGTCTTTTCGGCTTGTAACGTAAAGCTTGATGATGGCTAGGACAGGAAAATATGGATAAAGTGACTAAATCAAGAGAGCCTATAATCCAATATCATCGAACTAAACTCGCGTATCAACCACACAAATTTTCACAACTCATCACGTTTTACTCTCTTTTGCTTTTCAACTTACAATCTCCAAACTTGTTTCTTTTTATATCGGGTTGTTCAAAAAAATTCCAAAGCCAGTATTAAAAATATTAAAAACTGTATTATTTTTTAAGAAATCCCCAAGTCAAAGAAAAGACAAAAATGATAGCACAATTCAAAGAGACAGACTAGCACACTAGGTGTGAACTATATATGAAGTAAAAAATCTTCGCATGTTGTAGCCTTCTTGTGGTATTAGGAAGACACGCGAAATCCACCAAGCTTTAGGCTACGTAGCACCCTAAGAAAATTGCTTCTAGTGATCAATCTTCACCAACCCTCGCCAACGAACTTCTTATGCACTATTTGGTTGTGTTTTCAATTTATTTTCAACCGTCATTTTCAAATATGTATAGGAGAATGAGTTTTTTTATTTTTGTGTGAGAAATATAAAAAAAGTAGGTGTGTTTTTTAAATTGGTGATTATGATGTGTGAAATAATTGAAAAATAATGATGAGATGAATTGTGTTAGATTAAATGAGAGAAAAATTTGATAAAAATAAAGTGGGAGAAATGTGATATGAAATGTAATTTTTAAAAAATAATTAAAATTTATTGGGAACGTAAAAACAAGAATGAAAATGAGAATATTTTTAGTTAAAAAATGTAAAGTGTGTATTTTCATTTTCAGATGAAAATGAAAAAAGAAAAAATAAAATGAAATCACAACCAAAGACAGCCTTAAATTTTGAGGATGCATTCTACAAACCAACCGTAATAGCAAGCTCGAGATGTATGGGAGTGCAAGAGCTTTAATTGCTTGAATCCTTAAGTGCTTAAGTCCAAGAGTGAGCAATTTTAAGTCAACTGTGAAATCACAAGGAAATAAGCCCATAATCCTGGGCAACGACAGTAGTGCAATCTAACAAAAATAAAAGAGGATTTGAAAAGGAAGGTTGGACTAAGAGATATATAACCATTATAAGTGGCCGTTAGAGTGTGTAATAGAAATGAGAAAAAAAATTCACATTCCACAAAATTAGGATTATAATTCCCTTTACAAGTCGTGAGGATATAGAGGGATCCTGTAAAAGATAAGTATCCAAATTTAGATTCAACAGTTGTTTGTTATCTTCAAAAGAAAATTCTTGCACCAAAGAGGATAACAAAATGCTATAAGAAAAAAGTTGAGAATCAACTTAGCAAATGAATAAAAATTATTCAAAGTGATAAATTTGGATAATACAGGGTCTCCAGTGGTGAGTGTTTTTCAGAATCAGGCATCATCTTGGGTTGCATGGATGTGGATACGGGAACACGGGTACGATACGATACGGACACAGCGATACGAATTTTCAAAAAAACTTTAGGATACGACACTGCAGGGATACGGCTATACAATATGTATATATATATATATATATATTATATTTATATACTTTTGTGCATTAATAATGTACAAACGAAATAAAAGTAAAAACTAATAATTTTACAAATAATTTCACTATTAGGCATTTTTATCAAACACTGGAAGTATGATGCATTTTTATGACTTTCAAACATAATATCTATATTAAACTCTTAAAATCTTTAAATTTACCTAATATGGTGCTCTTGTAACAAAAAAATTGAAGTAACCAGAACAAAAATCGAATCTCCAAAGTGTGATAGAATTTTAGAAGTAAAGTAGTAATTCCAAGTCCAATCCCTTAGAATTGAATTACAGAAGAATACAAGATGACTTTGAAGTTGGAATTATTATATCAAACTAAAGGTAATTTAAAATGGTGAAAGAAGAGCTTGAATTGCACTTTTGATTTTGATTGTAGAGCTAGAAGTAGCAGGAAGGAAAAGAGGGCTTCACGTAAGCTGCTTTGGTGTGGATTTGATTTTTGATTTAGTTAGATTATTCCTATTAGTAATTCAGGGCCCCTAAATTTCAAAAATATAAAATTCAACCCCGCAGTGTCCTAAAACGTGTCGGAGACTTCCGTAGCCGTGTCCAACGCCGTGTCCCATTCTTTTTCTTTTTATTTGATTTTTATACACTCTAGGTGGCGTGTCCAACACGTATCGGGGCGTGTCCGAGGTGTATCCGCGTCCCCCAAGTGTCTGACGCAACATTATGTGATTTTTAGGAATATCCCTGCAACATAGAGCATCATTCATCAAGCTTATGCTCCTTATTCACCCCAATCTAATTTTATTGTGGAACACAAAATGTCTCTTAAGGAGATAATGAAAGCTATGTTGATGAACTCTAACTTACTTTAGAACTTGTGATGCGAAAGGGATCATTTCTGCTAACTATATTCTTAACAAGATTCCACATCAATTCTTTACATTCAGTTTAATGTAAGATATTGATGTCAATCTCTACAATGAACTTTTATCTATTAGCACATTCAACGGGTGCTCTGTTCTCTATACATAAATGTAATGCATCATTATCATAATGAAAAATAATGGCAACTTTGTTTTGTGTGACATTAATTTAAAGATAAAATATGATCGTTAAAAAATGTAATCGCTTCAAAACTAATAAAAACACTATGGCTTTGAAAAAGTATTTGTTCTTTGACAAATTATGACACAATTTATACTCATCTTTGAATGACAGTATTTTTTTACCCCACACAAGAAGTATGCTAGATGTATTGTCAAAACAAAAAGTTAAAAGAGAAATAAGACTACACAATTTCAACGGGTAAGTTTTAAAAAAAAAGAAAAGAAAAAAAATTCAACGGGTAAATTCATTTTGGTCCCTAAACTTTGACCTCAATCCCAGATTGGTCCTTGTACTTTTAATTTGTCTTAATATAGTCCCTACGGAGGATCTCGACATAATTTTAGGCAAAAAATGAGTATTTTACGATTGTACCCTTAAAATGTTTAACTTTTAATGGGTAAATCCATTATGGTCCCTGACCTGTCACCTTAATTTTAAATTGATCCTTGTGGTTCTAATTCGTTTCAATGTAGTTTTTCAATTTTTCTCAAGTGGGATCAATTTTTACAATTGTTTCTCTATAATACCCTTGAAATGTTTAAAGTTTGATTTAAATCAAACACATTCTCCACTTTTGATGATGATTTTCAATTTAATCAACTGTTTAGATACCCAAATCATCCTCAAATTTTAAATATGAATTCTAATTTAGTCTCTGATATTGACAATGAGTGTTGGTTTCGTATAATTTCTGGAATGCAAGGCACAATGGAATTAAAAAATATTCAAACATGTGTACACTAAAATTCTAACATTCTATTGTGTTCAAAATTGATCACGCAATCATACCTTTCCGAATAACTAAACTAAAATAATCCGCAAACTAGACATTAGAGTAAAACTCGTCCATTTATTTGAATCCGACAAAGGCGTGCCTTCAAGAGCTTCAATAGTGACACCCCCAACAAAGTTAATTGAAGGCTAATTAATTGGCAAATTCAATTAAATAATTTTACCTAATCCAATTATGTGAAGTAATTGTTCTACTATTTAATTAATTTGATCAACCAAGCCAATTAACAAAAAGACCCTCAATTAATTAATTTTAGTCCGGTCATTGGATTAATTTTTTCCTAACAAGAAATGAACTAACCAATCTAGGTTCCAAATAAGCTCGTAGTAGGCTCACAACTCCATTGTAATTCCTACAATCCAAATATCTTGACTAATTAATTAAATAATTAGACAATCTTAAATCAATTCCCTCAATTCTAAAACACCTATAAATCATGATTCATGCCTAGTGACGTTCTATGAAAACCTGGATATAAATGAAGTAGCAAACAATTTCGATTTCGATCGTCGTTTAAGTATTATCCTTCGATGAATTCTTGCAATTAGGACTGATGTAAGTAATGTCATGCTAAGCTTTAATAGCCCAATTAATATGACTTCACTTAAAGTAATCTTGACTTTGCTTTTAGGAGATTCATCGTAGTGACCATATTGACACAAATTAAAAGCTTGAGGACTAATTCGACTTTTAGGACAAAGCTCTTGGACTTAAATGAATTAAACCCAAAATGGACACATTTTCTTTTTTAAATTATAAATTAATTTAATAAAAGGATAAAACATAAAAGTATAAGAATGCCCTTTAATTACCTTAAATTTATGTCGAGTGATCGGTCATCGGATGGACTGGATTGAGATCTATTAAAAATACGAGGACTACTTTGAAATTGAGGGACTGAAATGAAATTTGCCCCAAGTTCAACATCAACAACTTGGACTAGAAGAACAGCCAAATAGAAGGAATCTCCAAGTGAGATCCATATTTTTTCTTCCTGTCCCCACACTAGCAAAAGAAAATATACTATTAGATAGAAAGGAATTTATTTGTTGCCCTGTTTTTCGATAAGATTAGATACAACATAGAACAAAACTGGCACTATTACAACACTCCACTAGAAGTAGAGGACTAAAAAGATTTCTGAGCGTTAGGGCTTTTGGTAAATTCTATTCCGTGGGTTCAGCTATGGACGCCGTTCAAGAACCCCGCAACACGGAGGCGTTCCGTCAAGCCGTCGGCAACACCCTCGAACGCCGTTTGTTTTACATCCCTTCCTTCAAGATCTACCGCGGCGTCGCCGGCCTTTACGATTACGGGCCACCCGGTTGCGCCGTTAAGTCTAACGTCCTCGCCTTCTGGCGTCAGGTCAGCACTTTTTTTTGGGTTTCCCCAATTATCAATTTTCTATGACCTAGAATTTGCATTGAACTTTTAGTTTCTTTTGTTGCTAATTGGTTGTAATTTTTTGTTCAGTTTTGATTTGGGTTTTCATAGTTAGTTACTGGGAGATTTTGTTAGTTTGTTTGTTGAGTTAATTTTTGGTGCTATTGCTGGTTTATATATAATTGTAGTAGTTTAGGTAGAAACTTTTTTTTTAAAATTTAAGACGGGGATATTCTAAATATTTAGCCCAACAAACTCTGGTTGATAGTTATAATTCTGAGCCATTAAGACTCCATCTAGTTCCATGAAGGTGGGGAGAGCCATAAATTGTGGCAGCCCGGATTCGAACCCAAGACCTCTCACATAAATTTTTGGCTTAAAATTTTGTTAGTTGTCAATATAGTGGTTCTGATATTTGTCACTGCTTCAATGGCTAATTCACTTGGATATGAACTAATGATTGTATCTTAGTTGTAAGGCAACACCGCAACAGGGATTGGTATTCTCACCCAAGGATCTGCTTCTTTAGATGGTAGATATGTGTATGGGCTGGTGACAATAGTTTTAGAATTTTTGGCCTTTTTCGCTCAGATATGCTTACTTTGTATCTGTTGTATGGAATATTGTTTGGTTCTGGGTTGGTATGGTAGCTATTTGACTTGGTTTTATGAGTATAATACCTTTGTTGAGTTTTTAAAATTCTTTGTTCTATTTTGTGAATCTATTCTGCTATAATCTTGTTTATGTCATATTTAATGTATTTCGTTTGTTCCAGCTCGTGTTCCAACCTTGATTTTGCTGCTAAAAATTTTCTTTTCTTTTTCAGCATTTTGTCCTCGAAGAGAACATGTTAGAAGTTGATTGCCCTTGTGTTACACCAGAGGTTGTGCTGAAGGCATCAGGCCATGTTGATAAGTTCACTGACCTTATGGTTAAAGATGAAAAGACTGGAGCATGTTACCGAGCTGATCATTTACTTAAGGATTATTGCAAAGACAAGCTTGAGAAAGAACCTAATCTTAGTGCAGAGAAGGCAGCAGAATTAAGTCATGTGCTTGCTGTGTTGGATGACCTTTCTGCTGAAGAGCTTGGTGCTAAAATCAAGGGTTATGGAATTACTGCTCCAGATACAAAGAACACTCTTTCTGACCCTTATCCTTTCAATCTAATGTTTCAGACATCAATTGGGCCATCTGGCGTGAGTCCCGGGTGAGAATCAGTTATTTTTTCATGAAGTAGTTTTTACTTACACTGACTTCTTGATCTTTTTGTATAGATTCCTTTTCTTCTGTTCTTCAATTGATTATTGAATATTTATTGTCTGCAGGTACATGCGCCCTGAGACAGCTCAAGGTATTTTTGTAAACTTTAAGGATTTGTACTACTACAACGGCAACAAGCTTCCGTTTGCAGCTGCACAAATCGGTCAAGCTTTTCGAAATGAGGTCTCGAAACCATAATGATTGCATAATTGCATGCATTCCCAGTTAAAATTTCTTTGAATCTAGCATACAAGTGATGTAGATGGTTTTTACTAATTATTCGCTGCCAAATACTATAAAAAGTTCTATTATCAATGGTATCTTAGAGAGGGTAGATATTGCCAGCCAATGACATAAATACTTTTGGTTTCTAATTTTGGCATCAACAGTCATGCTTTTCTGTTAATTTATGTTAGTCAATCCATCTTAATTTATGTTTCTGGAAATGTACTTGTTTTGCAATTTTATGTGTTGAAATACATTAACACATCCTAACTTAGAAGTAGTATTATCCTTGATGAGTTGAAGCTATTCCACCACCCCCACCCCCTAAAAAAGACAAGAAATCCTCTTTTTATGTCAATAGGATCTGCAGGACAGTACCCTGAACAGTCTGAGTGTTGAATGAGTACACATATAATTGGCACTGTGATAATTTCTTCTTGAAGTCAAAAGGATTTTTGGTTTCCATAAGGGAACATGTAGTGAAGGTTAATTTTTCGACAAAACTAGCAAAATCAATCCATGTGGATAAATAGTTTATGTATGGCACATCTATGAAAGTTTTTAATTGAGAAGATTTTGATCTATATTACAGTTTTATTGGAGTATAATTTATTCTGATGGTTACTGACTTTCTATGAGGTGATTAGAAAATCTTCGAACTCCTTAAACACATATGCTGGACATATTAGGTCTTCTGTTTTCAGACACAGGGATATATTAATTAATATATGTGCTTAACGACAAGCATGGATTTTGCAGATCTCTCCTAGGCAAGGTCTTCTAAGGGTCCGTGAATTTACGTTGGCAGAGATTGAACATTTTGTGGATCCTGATGACAAGTCTCACCCTAAATTTTCTGAAGTTGAAAAATCGGAATTTTTGATGTTCCCAAGAGAAGATCAGGTTTCTGGACGAGCAGCAAGGAGCATACCTATTGGACAAGCAGTTTCTCAGGTTGGTCTATTGGATGTTCATCATTTAGTTTCTTTCTGTATATAGATTTTATTCTCTATGTTAACAACTACTTCTAATTCTGTGTGATGCTCAGGGGATTGTAAATAATGAAACACTGGGTTACTTCATAGGGAGAGTATACTTGTTTTTGACCCAACTTGGAATTGATAAAAACCGTTTACGATTCCGCCAACATCTGGCAAATGAGATGGCACACTATGCTGCAGACTGTTGGGATGCTGAAATTGAATGCTCATATGGTTGGATCGAGTGTGTTGGTATTGCAGATAGATCAGCATATGATTTACGTGCTCACACAGTAAGATTTCCCATGAATTTTGCAAATTGTTTTACTTATATACCATTTATTGAGAGGCAGAAAATGTTTTGATATTCTAGAAAGGTGTCCGTTGGATTGTTGATTCTAAGACAGACCGGGTCCACTGGAGTCAGTTTCTCTAACACCATTGGATGCAGGGATAAAACAATAAAATACACCAAAATCACCTGCATCCAATGGTATTTGTTGGACCTGCTCCATTGGACCCGGTCCATCCTAGAATTTCCCCCGTTGGCCCATATACATTTATGTTCATGACGTCACTATATGACAGGTTTTGGTGACAACAGATGAATGGTTGTCTACTGATGCTACTCTAGATGTCTTACCTTTTTTTATGTCTCTATTTGCAGGACAAAAGTGGTGTTGCACTAGTGGCACATGAAAAATATCCAGAACCTAGAGAAGTAGAGGTCTCTCTCTCACACACACACACACACACACTATAAGGACACACATTTTGTGGCTTTTATGATATGCTTAGTGGTTAAACCTTATTTCTATTGTTGTTTGGTCTTCTTCAGAAACTTGTTATTTCTCCAGTTAAGAAAGAATTGGGTCTTGCCTTCAAGGGTGCCCAAAAGATGGTGGTTGAAGCTTTAGAGGTACGGCACTGTTATAACATGTTCTTTTGTCCATGTTTTATGCACTCCAGAACAAATCACTTTCATTTGATTGAAATCTCTTTTGACTCGTGATTCTACGTTGCCGGGGTAATTGGGACGGTTGCTTCTTCATGTTGACAAAAAATCATTTTTAGATCTTGAAAGAATAATGCATGTTGGTTTTCAAGATTGGCAGCATGCAGTATATTTCTTTTTATGGGTGTGTTGTGTTGGTTTTGGTTGGGTCCAAAATGGGCTGGGTCTTATTTGGGTCCCAGTACATGGGTCTAAACTGGGTGTCTAGATTGGGTTGGATTGGGACAGAACGAGTGCAATACTAAAGATAACAATTTTTTGTCCAACAAAAGGGCCTAAAATTGATTGGTCCTAAATTAGGTACTGTCGTGTCCGATCGGGTCAAATACATCATATACATGTATTACTATTTTACATATTTCTATTGGATCAAGAAATTCTTTTTAGTAACATAGGTTCATATTTATTTTATGGAGAAAAAAATCTGCCCAAAGTTATATGAACACACATTCTTGTCTTCCTTAATTCCTTTCCTTAGCTTGTGATTAAATCAATTGGTATTATTTTCGGTTTGGCCCAAAAAGTACCCTAATTTAAGTCAAACAGTAATATATATATATTTGTATATATATATATATTTGTTTATTTATATACATAAACACGTAAATGTGTAATGCATTACATTAACATATTAGTAAAAATACAGGTTCTGTGAAGGGTTGGATGAGGGTGGGTAATGCGGAGGGCTGGGAATCGGGGGTTGAGAAGGTGTGTGGCGGGTTTGTTGATTGTGGAGGTCAATTTGGGGGGGGGGGGGGTAGCATTTGAGAGGTGGAGGCTGGTAGATAGACAAAGGGATGAAACTTGAAAGGAAGAGGGGCTTGCCACCTATATTGCTTTTAGTGCAGTCAATTACTACAATTCATCTACCAGGAATGGTGGAAAATGGGTTTGACCTTCCTCAAGAGGCTGAATATTTTTCGTAGTTTTAGTTAGAATCGTTTTTGCCCTTATTAAGTTTTCGTGTACTCATCTTTGGAATGACGACTAGATTGCACCTTGTGAAATTTGCTTCAATCTCACTTGTAAACAGGCCATGGGGGAAAAGGAAGCTATGGAGTTGAAAGCAACACTAGAAGCCAAAGGAGAGGCAGAGTTTAATGTATGTACTCTTAACAAAGTTGTGACCATAAAGAGTAGTATGGTGTCGATTTCCAAAGAGAAGAAAAAGGAACATCAAAGGGTTTTCACTCCATCAGTGATTGAACCATCTTTTGGCATTGGAAGGATCATATACTGTCTCTATGAGCATTCATTTTATACAAGGGCTAGTAAAGATGGCGACGAACAATTGAATGTATTCGGCTTCCCGCCACTAGTTGCTCCAATCAAATGCACTGTATTTCCTCTAGTTCAGAATCAACAATACGAGGAAGTTGCCAGAAAAATTGCAAAATCATTAACTGCTGTTGGTATTTCTTACAAGATTGACATAACAGGTATGTCTTAAGGGAATTTCATCTATGTTGCAATTAAGTTTTTTCCTTGAGGGCCAACTTGATCCATTGGGTTTTCACATGATATATGCTTCAATAAATTTATTCCTTGACAGAAAATATAATCTTATCAGCTTGTGTAATTCTTTTTTGATGGTATTTATTTTTCTATATATATATATATTGTTCTTTTGTTGATTTTAGCTTCCTGAGTAGTAGAAATCTACTTGTCAATATGAGACTGCTGCTGCTAGTAAAGCTTGAAAAATAAATAAATGTTATATAAATTTAGTCATGGACTAATATTTTGCTCGAGGAATAGGCAAGTTGAAAGATATTACTGGCCTTTGAAGGTTTATGTTTAGTTGAAAAATGGGATAGTAAATTGAATTTCTTTTCCCCTTTGAGAAAATCGAATACTTCTACTCGTGCATATAAATTATGGCCTCGATGACATAGTTAAGAAAATAGTCAAGGGTGTGTTTGCTTAATTATAGGAAGAATCGATAGTTATGAATTCTTTAACGCTTTGTTTGGTTCAAGGAAATTGACACGAAAAGGAAAAGAAAACACAAGGAAAATCATTTCCTTGTTTGGTTGCTAGAGAAAATGAAAAAGAAAAGAAAATAGGAGAGAAAATGTAATGCTAATTTGAGACAATTCATTTTGCTCACCATTTGGTGAGAGAAAGAACTCTTCTCATTCCACACATACAACCTTTCTCTTTCTCAATGTGATTTATAAATTTTTTGATGATATTTGTAAAATTATTTCAAAATTATTTGTTTGGTAAACATTTGAAATCAAGTAGTTGTTTAGTTCCATGTTATTTCTTTCTTTCGTTGTCATTTTCATTGGAGTTTTCCGTAAGTTTCTCTAGACAACCAAACAACCGAAATTTACGTAGATATCCTCTGTTTGAGACCTTAATTACGAAAAACACCCCGAGGTTAGAGAAATTACCATAACTTCTCATGTCAGTAAAAACATATTGCAATTTCACCCCATGTCAATAAAAGTATATTACATTTTCAACTTCTGTTTTTCGACTTTGTCAAAATCTAACCGTGGTGTCTTGACAATTTGCAAAACCTTAGAGAACACATGGTAATTACCCAATATGTGAGTGGTGTGCATGTAATTATCCTATTCTTTAACTACTTGTAAATTGTAATCATGCAAGCTCTAGTAGTGTGTGTGGAGCCTGGGTTATGGTAAACGTCTTAGACTTTAGTTCAATATTTCATCTCTCAATTGAAGTTATAGAGTTTTCCATATTTGATGTTCTACTTAGCTTGGATTTTGTAGATCATTATAGTCATTATATTATAGGGATAATTACACTCACACCCCCTCAATGATGGGGTAATTACACAAACCTTCCCTCCCTAATTGATAATTACAAACACCCCCCTTAGGAGGTCTATTTGTAAGGTTTACAGGGGGTGCAATTGTAAGAATTGTTACACACAGGGGGTGCAATTGTAAGCCTTACAAATAGACCTCCTGAGGGGATGTGTTTGTAATTATCAATTAGTGAGGGGAGGTTTGTGTAATTACCCCATCATTGAGGGGATATGAGTGTAATTATCCCTTATATTATATTACCACTTTGTCTCTGATATATAATATGCAGGTACCTCAATTGGAAAGAGATATGCGAGAACAGACGAACTCGGAGTTCCGTTTGCGATTACAGTTGATAAAGCAACCGCAGTGACTATCCGAGAAAGAGATAGCAAGCAGCAGATTCGTGTTAATGTGGATGAGGTAGCATCTGTGGTTAAGGAGGTGACTGATGGTGTCAGCACATGGAATGATGTCTTGTGGAGATTTCCTACTCATTCTTCTTAAAGATCTCAGGTAGAAACTGGAATCTGAGTTTGATTTATTACCAAACACATCCTTGTTTAATGTCGTCGTTCCAACTTGTTTTATACATTTAATTTATACAGCCAAATCAAGATATACATGTACCCCCTGTATCTTGCGTTTCTTGTTAAGTTTTTGGATAAAGGTTTTGTTTGGTTTTATGGCAATGCCTTACATGCAAATATGTTTTGTCATGTACATTATTTGCAAGGCAGTTTGTGGTATTCGGCTGATAATCTCAGATTACGCTTAGAGCGTGAGACAGTTACAATTGTTCATGTGGTTGGATCTCTAGCTAATCAAATCCTGCATGCGAAAAATTGGGTAGAAGTTATAAAATCTGGAAACATATGGATTCAAGATACGTATGAGTAACTTACAAATATCGTTATGTTATTTTGTAAGATGGACTCGCCTTTAATACGTGAATTTTATTTGTGTGAGTTATTGTATAATTTAATTTTTATCTATAACACAATATTGAAGATACAGTTTGACAATAATTAGTATCTTTGTAAATTGTTAACATTTATATCTTAGTTGTATGTTATTTTCTTAATACTCGTATAAATGTTAATCTAATTTTCAGGTTTTAAATAAAAATATATGCTTTATGGAGATACGTAATAAGTTTGTAGGACATATCCCAAGAACATCAAAAGTGAACAATAAAAAATATCAGCTTCATCTGTTTGTTTTTATTTTTTTTGGGGTGAAATAACGAGTGCAAAACAGATTATTAGAGGATTCATCTCCTCATTAACTAGCCTCTCAACTTCCTCCGGAGGATTTGTTCAGATGTGACCATTTATGTTGGCCTCGTGACCAAGCTTTGCCAAAGAATCTGCACACCTATTCTTTTTCTCTTAGTACTTGTAGGAAGTGTGTTTCCCATGGTTTCCTCAACAGGTGTCTACAGTCCATTGTAATACACCCTAAAGGGTGCTCTTCTACATCCACTTTTGTGACCAATTTCCATATCACTTCGGAGTTGACTTCCACAATAATTTCCCGAGGCCTATGCATCCATGCGATTTGAAGTCCTTCACAAAGTGCCAAAAGTTCCGCCTCCGTAATTGTTCAGTTTCTAATGTTACGTGAAAACCCCGTGATCCAGTAGCATTTTTCATCTCGGATCGGGCCCCCTATCGTCGCATTCTTCGTTGACTCCATAAAGCTTCCGTCCGTGTTAAGCTTCCAAAATCCCGTTGGGGTTTTTTACCTTAGCACTGCGCAATGTCTTTGACGGGAAAGTCAAAGAGATATCCGAACTCGGTTGCCTTATGTCAAAGAGAGCATCCCTTAGGTTGGTGACTTTGCCTGTAAAAAAAAATTTCCTTCTTATCCATAGGACCATAGAGTTGCAAGAAAAATGTAATTCCAATCCATCTCGGGATTAAGAGTATTACTTGTATGTTTCCGCATGTTGTGACGGATCCATCCATCCACTGGCCTTGACTTAATGTCACCGAATTGAGTGGTGTAGTTAGGCCTATCAATGTGTAGGCATTACCTAAGCTCATGCACAGACCCTGAAAATACCAACAGGATGCCTCTCCTATCCGACCCGGTCGCAGACCCGTTGGGTCTGAAAATTGGGTCCAATGCACAGACCCGGAGTTTTGGGTCGGGTCCCCTTCTTTTTTTTTTTTGAGGGAAGGTATCGTCCGAGTCTGTTGTTTATTATATATTTGTCTTTTCTGTTTATAATTTTAGTTAGTATTATTTACAAACTCTGCATTTTTTTTCACATTGTTTAGTGTATATTTGTCTCTTCTGCCTATAAATTTAGTATTATTATTTACAAACTTTCCATTTTTTTTTCACAAATTCAACAAGCAAATAATACATTGCATAAAATTGGAGAATGTTTGAGCAATCGAGAACTTCTACAATTATTTTGTTTGACCAATGAGAATCAAGAAAACTAATCTAGCATGGCTACATCATCAAATCAAAAGGTCGAAATTCTTGGTTCATATATCATTTTAGAGAAACATATGTTATAAGGTAGTTTAATTAATACAAATGACACTATTGGTAGTCCATCCAGAGTAATGTTTTAAAACCCGAACCGCTAGTCGAATCGAAAAATTGACCGGGTTAAAGGTCATCAGTTCAACCGTTGGGTCAATTACAGTCCAATTAATAACGTCATAATTATATAATATATAATATTTATTATATTACTAATATTACAAAACAATAAAATTTATTTATATATATTTATAGACATATATTATATATATTTTGAATCATATAATGTAAAACCAAATCAATTAATAGAACAACTTAATAGAAATCCATATAATTAGCAGCAACATAAAATTATAAATAGAAAAAAATGGGAAAATAAATATAGCAGCCAAAAATAAATAATTAGCCGCCACTTCTGCTCTGTTCCTTCTTCTTCTTCTCCATTTTTAACCCAACCCAAGTTTCTTTGTCTTTTTCCTTCTAAACTTGTTCTTTTCCATTTCTTATATAATTTTCTCTCTCCTTTTTCTTATAATTGGTGGAATCTGAAATCCACCAAAAATTGAAAAACCTAGAGAGAGAAAACAAAATCGAGCCAAAGAAATTTGGGTGTGAAAGAGAGAGAAAAAAAGAAGGAAGAAACACATCAAAGAGAAGAATCGGAAAACGACGGTGGAGTAAGCGACAGAGGCCGGCGGTGGTGGTGGCTGGGTGCGCCGGAGGCCGGTGGTGCTGAGGCAGCGATTGAGGAGAGAGAGATGAGAGACGGGTTTTCAGGGGTAAGAGTGAGGAGAGAGGAGTTTTCACCGGTAAGAGGGGTTTTTTGGGTATTGATCGGATTTTGTTCGGGTAAAAGATCCATGGGTCTTGTTCGGGTACAGACCCGACCCGAACCCGAACTCTTACCACCATCAGGTCCAGGTCTCAAATCCAAATAATCGGGCCTGAGTCGGGTCTAATATGAAATTATTGGGTCTGAGCCTGGATAATACCTATCCACTTACAGGCCTGGGTGTAGCCACGAATTGAGTTGGTGTAACCACGAGCAATCACGAAGGATGTGGACAAGATCCAAAGCTCAAAGAAATAAAAAAATTGTTAGAGACTTTATAAACTCTAGCTTCAAAAATAAAATAGATATACTATAATAATAATTGCATGAGATATATAAAGTTAGTGATTTCGGGCTTATTTGGCTTGAGCCTAATAAAGCTCAAGTTTAACTCATAAATTAATCAGACTCAATTTGATTGTTCAAACTTGTTCTACTCATTTTTTTAATTAGGCTCGACTCAAACAAAAACAAGTCATACAATCAGAATTCGGGTAAGTTCGGCTTAATTGACACACCTATAATAAGGGATAAGATCAAGTCCACTTGATTTGTTATAAATTCAAAATTTTCTACATTTGAAATTTCTCTCTCAATATCTCGAAATTAACAATATATTTCCTATCACGCTTATAGAGTTTTGGAATTATATATCTCATATTTTTATATTTATTTGTTTACTATAAGATAAGATTGAAAATTGAATTCGAGGAGATAACTTTAAGCAAATATGATTCTTATGGTTCTTTTTTCCTTTCTTGATCTTTATTATTTTGAACTACGAATTATTAATTTTCAGTTATATTATACAAACATTTACATCAGATTTAGCTCGAATTTCGTAGGAAATACGAACTAAGTCGACGATCAGAGAGGTCGAACCTAGACTCAAATTATATGGAATTATAGACTGCACTTGAACTCAGTCAAGCTGCCTATGTACCTAGTCAATTAGGATCAAGTCTAATCGTAGTTCAGAGAAAAGAATTATTGTAAACATATTTACCTCGTATAATATGAGACGAACATTTAGAGGTAAAACGAAGTAATCCACCGAGTTAATTCAACGGTCTCATCAACTGTTGTTTCTCCAGTTTCACACTCGCCCATCTTACCTTCCTCACCAAGATCAGATTCAACGCCTAATGGATCGGGAGAACGAAGAAACCACCTTGGTGATACCAAGAATGGGTTACTCGACCCAGTTGGAGGAAATGGACCACCACATGTTCATCTCAATTCACATCTTGATGTTTCGATGTGTGAAAGTTACACGGATTTGTCCTCTGTTCAAGCAGGTGATGGCAATGGGCAGCTTCACTCACGAGATAGGGGATCGGCTGCGGAGTTTCGGACTGAACCTAAATGTGAGTGACCAAGAAACGACCCGGCAAAGGGACATAACATTGGGGATAATGAGTTAAATGAACGTTATGTGGAGATGAGGGAGGGTAGATAACCCGGTAACGGTCCGTAGCATCTCATCATCACCTATGAAGATTTTGACGTGGAATTGTCAAGTGGGAAGTTTAGAAGTAATTTTTGAGAAATTATCTTGAACCATCATCCGGATGTAGTTTTTTTTTGTAGAGACGAAGGTTTCCGAAGATCGAGCAGCCGTTATTTCCTCTAGACTCAGTTTTTCGGATGTTGTTCATGCCCCGAAAATTGGTAGGGCGGGTGGTGTTTGGTTACTTTGGAATAGGGATTCGATTCATGTGGAAGTGGTATCTATTGATACGCAAGCGATCCATGCGATTGTAGGTCTAAAACTAGATTCTAGTTGGCTTTGTTCCGGGATTAATGCAAGACAGCACCTGCAGGCGAGAGAAGATCTTTGGACAAATTTGGAGGGAGTGAGTACCCAACACTCACTCCCGTGGCTTGTTACTGGGGATTTTAATGAAGTGGCCTCTAGTAGGGGGAAAAGGTTTAGGCTTGGCCCAAATATGTCGCGTTGTTATCGTTTTAACGACATGATGAATTAATGTAACCTCATGGACATTGGATTTCAAGGACCTAAGTATACGTGGAGACGTAAGTGTGATGGTCAAATTACGGTTAGAGAGCGTCTTGATAGATCATTAGCTAACGAAGAGTGGAGGATCCTTTATTCATAAGCTACGGTGGTTCATTTCCCGAGAACGCATTCCGACCATCACCTGATTTTAAAGTGCTGTAATGGGATCCCTTCGGGACAAATTCGTGAACGGCCCTTCCGTTTTAAGCTTGTATGGACTACCCACTCGGGGTGTGAGGAGATTATCCATGGTGTGTGGGCGAACTCGGGGTCTATGGAGGAGGCCTTGGGGAAACTTTCCGTTACTATGAGGGATTGGAACAAAAAGGTGTTTGGTAATATTTTTGCTAGGAAAAAGTCTCTTCTAGCTCGAATTTCCGGGACACAATGTAGCCTCACCTTAAGAGAAAATAGTTTTCTTCAAAATTTGGAGAAGGAACTTATTTTGGAGTTTAATGAGGTGCTCCGATAAGAAGAGATCTTGTGGTTTCAAAAGTCTTGAGTTAAGTGGCTCAAGCATGGGGATGACAATACTCGCTTCTTTCATGCAACTACCATTGTTAGGAGACGGCGTAACAAGAATGATACTTTAAAGATTGGTAATGTATGGGAGATGGATACGGATACTCTCAAGGCCCATGTTACCGAATTTTTTGAGAGTCTTTTTTCGCCCAAAGGAGTTGAGAGGGGATGTAGGCTCCCGTGCAGCCCCTTTTGAAGGAGAATTGACCTGAACATTGGTGAAACCTTGTGTGATTTGCCCTCGAAGAAGGAGGTTTATGGTGTGCTCAAAACAATGAATCTGCACTAGGCACCCGGGCCGGATGGTTGCCAAGTTTTCTTCTATCAAACCTTTTGGAAACATGTGGGGGACTCTCTTATGGAGTTTGTGGGAAATGCGTTTCGGTTGGAGAGATTTAACAAAGGTATTGGCGAAAACTTCATTTGCTTGATACCTAAGAAAAATTCCCCGGATTCGATTAAAAAATTTCCTATTGCGCCTTGCAATGTGGCCTACAAGGTGAACACGAAGACTATCTCGCTCCGTTTAAAGTCATTGATGCTCGAGCTTGTGTCACCGCTTCAAAGTAGCTTGATTCCGGGGAGAGGTACGCATGATAATGTCCTTGTTTTCATAGCCTTAGGAAGTCAAAAGGGAAAGTGGGTGGTATGATCATTAAGCTTGATCTTGAGAAGGCTTATGATAAAATAAATTGATAAATTGGTGCTTTCTTGAACAAACTTTGGAGTTCTTTGGGATGCCACAAAAATTGACTGATCTTATAATATATAGTGTCAAAAGTACAAAACCGAGGGTTCTTTGGAACGGTGAGCCTCTTGATCCCTTTACCCCAAGATGCAGGCTTTGACAAGGTGATCCACTTTCGCCATATTTGTTTGTGCTATGTGTGGAGAGATTGGCTTATTTGATTGAGCATGCGGTTAAGGAAAGGAGTTGGGAGCCTATACCCATTTGTAGAGGTGGCCCGAAGCTATCACACATCTTTTTTGCGGATGAATTAATGTTTATGGCAAGAGCGACTCGAAAAAGCGCTTCTAAAATTGAGGAAATCATGGAGATATTTTGGTCAAGCTCCGGTCTTAAGATGAATAAAGGGAAATAAAAATATTCTTCTCGAAGAACACGGATAGAGGGATAAGGCGTGTTATTGCTAACCAACTCGACATTGGATGTACCATGGACTTGGAAAAATATTTGGGAATCCCTCTTGTACATCACCAAGCTGCCCCGGGGCTTTATTGCGAGCTAATTGACCGAGTACAATCTCGGCTCTCTTCTTGGAAGGCTAAGATGCTAAATTTAGCGGGACGTACCACGCTCATTCAATTGGTTACGACAGCTGTTCCGGCTTACGTTATGCAATCTTCTTGGTTACCATCCTCAATATGTAACCGTTTAGATAAGTTAAATCGAGTCTTTCTTTGGCCTACAGATGGCAATACAAGGAAAACTCACTCGGCTAGATGGGAGACGATCACAAAGCATAGAAAATTTGGAGGTTTGGGTATTCGAGAAATGAGGAAAATTAATGTTTCACTCCTTGCAAAACTTGGATGGAAAATTCTAACTCGCGAGGATAGTATATGGAAGGAGATTTTCCAAAAGAAGTATATGAAGAAGGAGGAGCTTCTTGATTGTTTGTTTGTGACCTTGTCGTCTCCTTAATGGAATGGGATCATACGTAGCTCAAAATTGGTGGAAAAACACATTCGGTGGAGAATCAGGAATTGGGAGAAAATCTCCTTTTGGTATGATCGATGGATGGGGGAAGACTACCTTTGTGATTTAATTGATGATTTGGTGATGGAGGACAAAGTCAACCTTTGGGTTTGTGAAGTAATCGATGAAAACCGGGCTTGGAACATTGAAGGAATTAAAACTTCGATTCCTGATCAAGTTAAGGCATGAATCCTTAGTATACCAATCCCTTTGAATCCTTTGGGCAGTGATAAGATTGTGTGGTGTGCTTCACTGAACGGTAAGTTTTCTTGTGCTTCGGCTTACTCGGTTTTGAGGAATGTGAGTGAGATGGATAATGGAGAGTGGAGTTGGATATGGAAAGTGGAGTGTCCTCTAAAGTTTAAGTTTTTTATTTGGTTATTTTGTCATGGGGGTATAGTAACCAACTCACTACGGTTTGATCGAGGTTTTGCACCTACAGATACTTGCTCTAGATGTGGGAATGGGCGAGAAGACCCCTTACATGCACTTCGTGACTATAGATACGCTAAAGAGGTGTGGGAGTTCATTGTTACAACAACAATGTTCTTCAAATTTTTGGCCACCCCGGAAAAGGATTGGATTAAAGTCAACACCAATCGAAAAATGACTAACACCTTTCTCCGACATAGCCCGTGGAATCAGGTGTGTTTGGCTACATTATGGATAATTTGGAGAAGTAGAAACACCATGGTATTTAAGGGACGGGTACAAACACTTAAGGAGGTATTGTTTGATATTCAAAAGCTTAATATGGATCTATCCCTTACCTTTCCATGCAAAAAGAAGAAGGCTAGCAGAAATAGGGAGGAGCTTCATTGGGAAAAACCGCATAAAGGGTGGAGCAAATTAAACACTGACGGGAGTTTTATAAATTCGACAAAAGAGGCGGCTGCTGGGGGTATTCTTCATGGTGAACAAGGGAAATGGGTTTTTGGTTCTGTCAAAAGCTGGGAATCCACTCCATAACGGAAGCGGAAATGCTTGGACTACGGGAAGATCTCGGTTTAGTGTGGGAGAGAAGAATTGAGAGAATCATGTGGAAATTGATTCGGAAGTGGTGTGGAATCTTGTAACTAAAGGTAACATAACAGAGCATCTGCTCAGAAATAATATCAGGGATTTTCGGATACTTATTAACAAGCCTTGGACGTGTGAGTTTGTTCATATTCTTCGTGAAAAAAATGGATGTGCGGACCCCTAGAGAGCTTTTTTCTGCTCTGCAAAATGACTTAGCTATTTGGTGCTTTCTGTAATTTCATTTCACTACCAAAAAAAAAAAAAAACTATTTCTATTATAAAAGTACGGGTTGTTTTTAGAAACTTTGGATATGGTTAAAATATCCTTATGGGATTCACTTTTAATTTTAAACAGCAAAAAAGTCAAATAATAAATAGTAATAAAAATAAGTTGTATATAGACAATAAGGTGTATGATTACATTAGGAGTCAATAATGAAAGTACATATCATAAGGACTCTACAAGGAAATTATATATAGAGGATTCCACAAAGAAATTATAATATATAGTTAATAATCAAATATAAAATTATATAAAACGCTATAATTTATTCATCAAAATAAAAAAAGAATATAAAAGAAAGCCTAATTTGCCTTTTCTTCTTCTTCTTCTTCTTCTTCAAATTCCTCTATAAATTGTACATGATCAATGGCAACATTGTATAAGTAAAACTTCAAAAATGAAAATGTGACTATATTATTAAACATTAGGAATGACACCATTATGTCACGATATCTAATAGGTGAAAGTAAGATGTAAAAGATCTGATCTACAAAAAATATACAAAATTGATCAATAAATTAGCTAATCTAATGTGTGGAAGTAAATTCTAGGAGATCTGATCTAAAACAAATGTATAAATTTTGATCAATAAATTTTAAAAAAGTAATCTTAGTATACTTGGCGCAACCAATCATTTTAAAGAATATTATTAATGGGGAAATATGAGCAACTTTACTTTTAGAACGTAAAATTTCAACCAATTTCAAACTTATAAAGTTTATTGAGAACTTTTTTAAGTAAAACAATCAGTCTCATAATTAACTTTGCCCTTTTCATTTTTTCTTATCACATTCATTATGGACTTCTCATAATTAGTCTCATAATTTTCAAAGTATCTCTTATTTATTCTCAATTAAATTTTTATCCAAATTTAATGGTCAAACTCATATACTCTGTTAGTTAACATTATCGATTTTTTGGGAGAATTAGTTCGTGTATGATAGTAGTCTATTAAATATCATTGTGCTTCTATTCAATATTCATTGGTATTGGTATGATTTATCATTTATAACATCTCATTAAACAAATCACTAATAATTTTGAGATAATTTATCATTCAAAACCATATGGATCGAAATGCCATTGGTATCTGTCAAACTTTCACTTTCATATTGAGAAAACAAATTATTAGTTAGCTATTGCAAATATTGAACTCATGACAATATTGTATGGTTGTGTTTACTGTAAATATGAAGAAATATATCTTTCACGTTGCATCTTGCATGAATGTCACTCTCACACGAATTGAACTGATCTACTGAATTTGTATATCAATCATACGCGAAATTTTCTCAAAAAGCCAGTAAAAAATTGCTAACTTCTACTCGTGTCGTTATCTTTATGTTTAGGCTTAGGTTTTTTTATTGTTTCTTGATTATTTTTCGTGCTCTGATGCTACCATCCCTAACAATTGCAAATATTAAACTCATGACAATATTGTATGATTGGGCTTACTTTAAATACGAAGAAATACATCTTTCTTGTTGCATCTTGCATGAATGTCACTCACATACGACTTGAATTCTATTCAATTTGTATTTCAATCATGCGCGATATTTTTTCACAAAGCCAGTAAAAAATTGCTAACTTCTATATGAATTGATTACTTTCATTAAGTGATAATTCTGAAATTTTTACAAAAAGAGACATGGAAAAAAAATTCTGAACAATACTCAAACTTCAATAGACTAGACTAGCCTTCAGAAACAAATTAAATTCAAAAATC
This sequence comes from Buddleja alternifolia, assembly GCA_019426215.1. Classification (NCBI taxonomy): domain Eukaryota; kingdom Viridiplantae; phylum Streptophyta; class Magnoliopsida; order Lamiales; family Scrophulariaceae; genus Buddleja; species Buddleja alternifolia. Next base: position 32,300,646 of record CM033396.1, read on the forward strand.
TTATAGTTGTTGCCTTTGAATATATAAACTATCATAAAGCATTGAAAACTCAGAGAAACTCAAACCATCGGGAAAGCTGGATCCGTTTCCGTCGCCGTCCAAGAGATCAAAGTCAGGCAGAAATTCATCTCCATCATCAGGACGACTTAAATATTCTTCTAACCTTGACCAACTTTCAGAATCATCATCGTCATTGGATTGTTGAGCGCTCAAGAAAGGCGCCGATTCCCCGTTCAACTGATCATTATCGACAAGCGAATATTCGAGTTGAGAATCCTTAGTAGAAATATTATGAAGTTGATCATTATTAATATGATTGCATTCTTGAGAAGATACGGTATCCTCCAACTCTTTATCAACCATTTCTTTTAGGACCGACTCCAATTCAATATCATCGATAGTATGATGATCATGTGAATATTCTTCATGAGCATTAGAAGTCAACATCAACATATCCTCCGTATGTGGTTCATGATCATCTAATGTTAATGTCTTCTGTTTCTTACAACATACAGTACTCCCATCTTCTTCTTCCACTGCCGGTGATCTTTTCTTGCCCGAACCTAATTTTCTTGTGATCTTACAAATCACATAGTCCTTATATTTCAAGTCGTACTTGAGTGAAACCCCGTCCAACGAGAACTCATGCATTGTCCAGCGATCTGATGATGATGATTTCTTGGATCCTCTTAAATTATTCCTCTCCTCAAAACTCAACATCTTCCTCTTCCCGATTACTTCACGGGTGGATTCGCTGACTATTTGTGTTACACCGGTCTGGCCTTCCCAAGTGCCATGACCGTTGATGGTTCTTGCAAAACGAGTCTTGCCCGCTTTAACTTTTGACAACCTTGTAAAAACATACATCTCTCTCTTGAGGTCTTTGGTAGTATTCCAATACGGATAATCAAGAATATCGCTCAGAACATCCGATGGATGTTTGTCACCATATAGATCTTTCTCAACTATGGGATTGAACCCCGGCAAGGACAATCCCATAGCTTTTCTCAATAGGAACGATCTGATGAGTTGTTCCTCCGTAGGTACAAACTTAAACCCTATAGCTATCCTCTCATGATCATCCCTCTGCATGTTTCCCAGATTCTCCACCTCTCTCTATCTATTTTGTGTCTCTCGCTCTCGGATTTTTTCTCAGTTATTGTGTATATGATCCAATGTATCTTGAAAGCAATTAGGGCTTGTATATATGTGTATATACATATAGAGAGATACGTGAAACAAAAGCAAACTGTTTAGTAGCAATCCTACTTGAGCTAAAATGCTACTTGATATCCAAATATGGTAAACGCGATTATTTAGCTAACTATTAGATAATGTGATTGTTATCTTAAACCCTATAGCTATAATTTGATTTAATTTGTTATTTATTGTTTTCCTTTCAATTTTACATTTTGTTTTGCATTAGAGTTTTATTGGAGCATAATTCGTTCTATGGTTGCTGAGTACTTTCTTAGGAATCCTAGTTGAGTTGGGTTAAAATAGTCCGAGTATCTAACTAACAATTGCTCTATTACTCGGAAATTGTACTACAACCGTTAACTTTAATCTCTAGGGCTAATTGCATTTTTTGTTTGATATAATTAACAACAAAACTTGTTTACAAGAACTATTATAAACTTGATTATAATGCATATATAGGACAAATACAAGATCGAAGTTTTTGGGGGTCAAATTGCTATTATTAGTACTACAAGAAATTTAATTTTTCCTCGTGTCAATTAGCTATGGTGAAAAGCTACTTTGTCATGGTCAAAATTGATTGATTACGGCTTCGTCTCAGCTTTAGCCGTGGTATTTATAAACATGGCCAAAGCATTGCCCACAACTTATAGTTATTATCAATGTTTTGTTCAATGCGAAGACCATAGATTTTTAGCCATTGCAAAAAGTTTTAGATTAATAATTCTCCTTTCACCATGACTAGTTAGATTTTAAAATAGTTAGAATTCTTTTCACCTCGCCTGACAGCATGGCAATATGGAACGTCTACCACGACCAAATTAGCGGAGTGTTTAGATAGTTATAGACCACAGCTTCAAACCATAAAATATATTTTCATCTCCAATACTAAATTTCTTGTAGTGTAGTGAGGATATGTCATGCCCCATTTCACCTGCCTGCTATTATTAATCTTTGGAAAAAAAATTATTTTTGGTCCCCAGTTATACCCCAAATCCGATTTTAGTCCCCCAATTACACACCTCATCAAATGTCGTCCCTTAACTATCATTTTTTAATCAATTTTAGTCCCTCCGTCTACTTTTTGTTGAAATTGATAAAGGCTGGGGTTAATTGAAATATCAAAAATTCATTTTGCACCCCAAAAGTACAAATTTGATAATTCCCATCCCAGAAAAATAAAAAAAGTTAAAATTACAAAAAAAAAAAAATCATAATTTCTAAAATTTTTGAAAATGTACGATGAAAAAATGTTTCATCAAGGTACTGGTCTAATAATTTCCTTGTTGTTTCTGCTCATAGAGCCCTTCAAATCTTTCTCAGTTTTGGACACAACGAGTAACTGGAAAAAAAAAAACTAAAAATATTGCCTTGAATTTTCTCTTCCAGTTCCAAAACTCGAGCTTTATTGTAATTCAACTCATGAAAGTGTTAGAATATGAAATCTCCACACTTGTATTATTAATGATAGAAGCATATAAATAGAGTACAAGACTTGGTAAACAAGGAAATAATAAATAAGGAAATAAAGACTAACAATCCTAAAATAATATAAACTCTAACACTCCCCCGCAGTCGAAACGGCAGTAGGACGAATGTTGAGAATAGGACGAAACTCGACGAAGAGAGCAGTCGACAAGACTATAGTAAAAATATCCGCAAACTATCGGGAAGAGGGCACATGTAACACACGAACCTCCCCCAGACCAACTTTTTCACGTACAAAGTATAAATCCAATTCAACATGTTTAGTAAGTTGGTGCCATATGGGATTAAAAGAAAGATAGATCGAACTAATGTTATCACAGTTGACAAAAGTAGCCTTAGAAAGAGGACAATGAAGCTCAAGAAGAAGATTACGAAGCCAAGCAGTTTCAGCAACAACACTCGCGACACCATGATATTCTGCTTCAGCACTAGATCGGGAAACCACGTGTTAACATTTGGAGGACCAGGAAATAAGATTGTCACCTAGAAAGACACAACCAGCCCAATCGGCGTCGGAGTAAGAGATAGATGCGAAGTAGAAGAAGGGACGAGAGAAAGACCGAGAAAGAGTGTGCCTTTGAGGTGTCGGAGGACACGTTTAAGAGCGTGCATGTGTACATCACGAGGGGCATGCATAAAGAGACATAGCTGCTGAACAACAAAGGCGATATCTGGACGGGTAAAGGTAAGATATTGTAAAGCACCAGCGAGACTACGATAAAGAGTAAGATCAGAGGAGAGGAGAGATGAAGAGGAGGAGGAAAGCTTAGATTGAGTATCTGCAGGAGTGGAAACTGAATTGCAAGAAGTCATATGTGCCCTTTAGAGAATCTCACGAGCAAATTTTTCTTGAGACAGATAGAGACCGGAGGTAGTGCGAGAGACAGAAATGCCAAGAAAGTAGTGAAGAGGACCAAGATCAGTCATAGAGGATTCAGAAGATAAAAGAGAAATGAGCTGAGCGAGGAGAGAAGTAGAAGAGGCAGTGAGAACGATATCATCTGTTAGGTATATGCCCTAGATGCCAATGAGGACAAATAGTTAGATTAGGGTATCTCATTATGTTGTACAAACTATTAAAATGATATTAATAAAGGCATCTGTATTTTGTTCATATAAATCTTTATGGCATCTAAATAAGTATTAAACATATAGTCCATGTGAATAAGGGTTTGACTCTTTACCCTTTATGGAATAAAGACGTGGCATGGGAAGAGTCTTACACCTTATCACTTAAAAGGGTTCGCAAGTCAAAGAATCTTAATTGGGCATTAAGATTCGACTTGTACATATGACACATGCTCTGACGATGAGTGCCAGTCGAACACTATAGGGTAGTGGGAGCAAGTATCAAGATATGTCAATGGAATTGACATATTCGAACACGGCTCGTAGTAATCCTATCACATGGGTATTTACTTAGTGACTGTCAATGATTAGATTACTGATCGTAATAGTATGCGTGAGCCTTAGACCTGAGGGTTCATGATCAATGTACTTGTGTTATTGGATCTGTTACCAGAGTAGTTAGGCCTATATCACCCGTCGGTGGGGTCGATCTCGAAGTGCGATATCAATGAGACAAGTAGCAGTTGATCAGTGATCGCCAAGATGGGATTCACTGTCTCGATAGTAAACGAGAAAGTATCCTGTGCGATTATAGGCTAATGAAATTATAAGTCTTTGGCCAAAGCATAACAACTAACTCATGTGGGACATTGAGGGTAGTTTAGTAATTTCATTATGCTATAATCTAATTCACAGTATCAAGTTTAGTGAGTTAACATTTTCCATGACTCTCACTTGATCGGGATACGTCAGTGAAGAGCTTATACTCGTACGGCATTTATGATCAAGAGGTTCGTAAAATGATTCGTTCATTTCGTACTCAATTGGGTTACGATGTGAGTCCACGGGACTGGCTAAGTGACACTCACATCCTTAGGTAATTCCTCCTTTGCCAATTGAGACGAATCTAAAGAGTCGCGCTATAAGAAACGAGCGGGATGTATCTTTTTGTGTAAATCTTTTAGAAAGAATTAAATGGACTGATTGATTTAATTAGATTAAATCAATTAATTAAATATTTAATTTAATTGGATTAAATTAAATTATTTGATTAGTACATTAATTAATTGAAATTAATTAATAGTATATATTATGTTTAAATTAGATTTAAATTTAAATATATACAGATGGGCTAGAAATTAGATAAGCAAATTAAAAGCCCACCCAGTCCAAGGCAACCCAAATAGGGGCAGCCACTTAGGGCTTTTTGGAGTAGCCTCCAACTTATTCCACAAGTTAGTTGAGTTTAAAAGGACTCCTATAGTGGAACAAACCCTAAGTAACAAGATAACATTACACAACACAAAAAGAAAAGAACTCTCTCCCCTCTCTCCTCTCTAGCCGTCCACTACTGTAAAGAATGAGGAGTCTCGGGATCTTTGGAAGGCTCGTTTCGCGTGAAGCTTTAGAGACAGGAGCCCTTGGAGGATTGTTGTTCTGCAGAATCAATAAACGAATCAAAATGGTATGTTTATTGGTTCAAATTTTCGTGAAACCCATGAAAAATAATCAGATCTATTTTTATGATCTGCCGGTAGAAATCCTCGAATCTTCCGCTGCAATTCTCTGTTTTCCTGTACGGAATTCCTAACATCATCGACATACAAGAGAAGATAGGCGATGGAGGAACCAAGACGATAGATAAAAAGGGATGCATCAGCACGATTACTAACAAAACCAATAGAGGAGAGAAAAGAGGCAAAACGGTGATGCCACGCACGAGGGGCTTGCTTGAGGCCGTAGAGAACTTTCTTAAGAAGACATACATAATCGGGATAGGAGGGGTTAGAGAAGCTGGGGGGTTGTTGCATATAGACGTTTTAGGAAAGGTGGCCATGAAGAAAATCATTTTTGACATCGAACTGATGAAGAGGCCATGATCGAGAGAGAGCGATGGTGAGAACGGTACGAATGGTAGCTGGTTTGACAACGGGACTAAGCGTGTCTTTGTAGTTAATGCCTGGTTGTTGGGTAAAACCCTGAGTAACAAGACAAGCTTTGTAGCATTCAAAAGAGCAGTCGGCATGAAATTTATGATGAAAGATCCATTTAGAGCCAACAATATTAGAATGAGAAGGAAGAGGGATGAGTTCCCAAGTGTCATTAGAATGAAGAGCAGAGAGTTCATCTTTCATAGCAGTGGTCCAGTGAGGATCCCGTAAGGCTTGAGTATAAGAACGAGGGAAGAGAGATATGGGCATAGAAGAAGAGAGAGAAAGATTAAAAAGAGTACGAGGTTTGACTATACCGAATTTAGAACGAGTGACCATATGATGAGTAGGACTAGGTTTGGGATTTGTCGGAGAAGGGGGGTTGGGAGCCGTGGGGGGAGAGGAAGAATCGGAGGCAACGGGAACACCAGAGAGTGGTGATGGACGTAGTAGAGGAGAAGAGAATCCCGGGGAAGAAGAATCCGAACGACGAGGTGAGGATGACATTCGAGAAGGAACGAGATGGAGGAGGGGAGATGGATCGTCGTCAGGAGTGAGAAAGTTATAGAGAGTTGAGGGAGAAGATGAAGATTTGGAGGGAAAAGAAAAAATAGCTTCGTCAAAGATGACATGATGAGAGAGAATGATTTTATTATTTTGAAAATTGAAACATCGAAAACCGTGGTGATGAGAAGGGTGGCCGAGAAAAATGCAAGGGGAGGAACGAGGAGATAATTTGTGAGGAGAAGTGGTAGAAAGGTTAGGATAGCAGAGACAGCCAAAAACCCGAAGATGATTATAAAAGGGGGCGGTTTTGTAGAGAGTTTTGAAGGGGGTTCGGAAAGACAGAGTGGTGGTGGGGAGAATATTGAGTAAGTGAACAAGCATGTAGAGAGATTCGACCCAAAAGGTGGGAGGAAGGGAGGCTTGAAAAAGAAGAGTACGGGTGATGTTAATTGTTTGAATTGTTCGTTCTGCTTTTCCATTTTGTTGCGAAGTATGTGGACAAGAGAATCGAAAATTAATACCATTTTTGTTAAAAAAAACGAGTGGAACAACTTATTATCGAATTCACCACCATGGTCACATTGAAAAGATTTAGGGTTTTAAATTGAAATTGGGTTTGTACATAAGAATAGAAATTTGCAAAAATATTAAAAACATCCAATTTGTTTCGTAATGGAAAAACCCATAAAAAAATGCGAAAAATCGTCCAAAAAGAGAACATAATACCGAAAACCACCGAGGCTCGGGACAGGGGAAGTCCAGAGATCGGAGTGAATAAGCTCAAATAAACTAGCACTAATAGAGCTTGAAAGGGAAAAGGGTAAATGTTTGTGCTTGCCTAGTTGACATGCATGACATAATGAACAAGAAAAATCCTTATTACAATTAATAAAATTGCGACTCGTTAAAAAATTGAAAATAGACACTCGGGGATGACTAAGACGATGGTGCCAAGTGGATGGTGATGGGGCAGTAGAGGAGCAGAAGGTGCTGCAGGCGGTGGAAGTGGCGGAAAGAGGATAAAGGTCGCCGTCGCTGTTACTCCGAAGAATCAGTGCACCGGTCCTTAGGTCCTTGACGGAAAAACCACACTGATCAAATTCAATAGAGCAAGAATTGTCGTGGGTAAATTTACGAACAGAAATGAGATTTTTAACTAGATATGGAGAAACGAGAATATCACGAGGATGAAGAGAACGAGAATTAAAAATGAATGAAGACTGACCAATGAATTTTACAGGAATAACAACACCATTATCAACAGTAATTGAATTAGAAAAATTACATGGTACGATATTAAAAAAATTACCTTGGGTAGAGGACATGTGAGATGTAGCCCCAGTATCCATGTACCACTGATCGTCGAGTTAGTTGAGTGTCATGATTTGATAGAGTGAAGACAAATCCGTGCTTGTGAGTGAAGTGGGCTGAGCAGCATGTTAGGGCGTGACTGGGGCAGCAGTGGGCTGGAGTAGTTGTATGGACAGCTGCTGGTGAAGTCCAAGTAAGAGGTGGGTCGAGTATTCCTGGATAGAGAGAGAGAGAGAGAGAGACATGCCCATTGGGAGGGGGCTGGACTGGTGGACCGGATGTGAGAGGCGGCCCAACTGGAGTGAGAGAATACCAAGGTAGCGAAGTGGGCTGGACCGAGTGGGCCCAGTTCGCTGATTGATTACCTGAAACTAGGGGTGGCAAAATGGTTTTGGACCCATGGGTCCAACCCAACCCAATAGGTTTTGGGTTGGGTTGGGTCCAAGGAAATTTTTCTTGGGTAGACTTGGGTTGGGTTCTATTGGGTCCAAAAAAAATTTGGGTTCAACTTAGGTCCTTTATGGGTCCAACTTGGGTCCACTATGGGTCTAACATGGGTCCACTATGGGTCCTATTGGATCCATTTTGGGTCCTAAATGGGTCCAAATTGAGTTCAACATGTAAAAATTATTTTTTAATTCTAATATCAATAATATACATATTTACACATACTACACACATTTTCACACAATACACATATTTTCACACACACTACACACTTTTTCACACACTACACGCATTTTCACATACACTACACATATTTTTAGACACACTACACATATTTTCACACATTACACATTTTACACACACTACACATATTTTCACATATTTTACACACACTACACATATTTTTACACACACACCACACATTTTCACACATTACACATATTTTCACACACCACATATTTTCACACATTTTACACACACTACACATATTTTCACACACAGATCACATATTTTATACACACTACACACATTTTCACACACTACACAAATTTTCACACACACTACACATATTTTCACATACTTTACACACTACACACATTTTCACACACTACACATTTTTACACACACCACATATTTTCACACATTACACATATTTTACACTCACTACACATATTTTCACACACGCCACATATTTTCATATACATTATACATATTTTCACACACGCCACATATTTTCATATACATTATACATATTTTCACACTCTACATATTTTACACACACTGCACACATTTTCACACACTACACATATTTTCACATATTTTACACACACTACACATATTTTTACACACACTACATATATTTTCACACATTACACATATTTTACACACATTTTCACACACCACATATTTTCACACATTTTACACACACTACACATATTTTCACATACTTTACACACACTACACATTTTTACACACACCACATATTTTCACACATTACACATATTTTACACTCACTACACATATTTTCACACACGCCACATATTTTCACACACATTATACATATTTTCACACTCTACATATATTTTCACACATTTTACACACACTACACATATTTTCACACCATCACACATACTTTACACACACTACACATATTTTCACACATATCATATATTTTACATACACTACACATATTTTACACACACTAGACATATTTTCACACACAGATCACATTTTTTACACACACTACACACATTTGCACACACTATACAAATTTTCACACACTATACACATTTTCACACACATTACACACATTTTACACACACAATACACATATTTTCACACCATCACACATACTACACATATTTTCACACATATCATATATTTTACACACACTACACATATTTTCACACACAGATCACATATTTTACACACACTACATATATTTTCACACACTACACATATTTTCATACATACATCACATATTTTACACATACTACACATATTATACACACACTATACATATTTTCACACACACTACACATATTTTCACACGCACATTTTCACACACACATCACCTATTTTACACACACTACACATTTTCACACCATCACACATTTTACACATACTTTACACACACTACACAAATTTTCACACATATATCATATATTTTACACACATTAGACATATTTTCACACACAGATCACATATTTTACACACACTACATACATTTTCACACACTATACACATTTCCACACACATTACACACATTTTACACACACAATACACATATTTTCACACCATCACACATACTACACATATTTTCACACACATCATATATTTTCACACACAGATCACATATTTTACACACACTACATATATTTTCACACACTACACATATTTTGACACATACATCACATATTTTACACATACTACACATATTATACACACACTATACATATTTTCACACACACTACACACATTTTCACACATTACACATATTTCCATACACACATCACATATTTTACACATATTACACGTATTTTACGTACATTACACATATTTTCACACACAATACACATATTTTCACACACTACACATTTTCACACACTACACATATTTTCACATACACTACACATATTTTATACATACTACACATATTTTACACACACTACACATATTTTCACACACGCCACATATTTTCACACCCGTATCACATATTTTACACACACTACATACTTTTTCCCACACACGAAACATATTTAAAATACACTACACACATTTTCACACCTACATCACACATTTTACACACCTATCAAACATTTTGACGCATTTTAAAATGCGTGATGGGTGTGTGAAAATGTGTAGTGTGTGTAAAAATATGTGTAGTGTGTAAAATATGTGTAGTATATGTAAAATGTGTGTAGTTGTGTGAAAAGATGTGTAGTATGTGTAAAATGTGTGTAGTGTGTATGAAAATGTGTGTAGTGCGTGAAAATGTATATAGTGTGTGAAAAATGTGTGATGTGTGTGTGAAAATATGTGTAGTGTGTGAAAATATGTGTTGTGTGTATGAAAATATGTGTAGTGTGTGTGAAAATGTGTGAAGTGCATGAAAATGTGTGTAGTGTGTGAAAAATATGTGTAGTGTGTGTGAAAATATGTGTAGTGTGTGAAAATATTTATAGTATGTGTGAAATATGTGTAGTGTGTGTAAATTGTGTGATGTGTATGTGGAAATATGTGGTGTGTGAAAATGTGTGTAGTGTGTGTAAAAATATGTGTAGTGTGTGTGAAATGTGTGATATGTGTGTGAAAATATGTGTAGTGTGTGAATATACGAGAAGTGTGTGTAAAAATATGTGTACTGCGTGAAAATGTGTGTAGTGTGTGTAAAATGTGTGATGTAGTGTGTGTGAAAATGTGTGCAGTGCATGAAAATGTGTGTAGTATGTGTGAAAATATGTGTAGTGCTTGAAAATGTGTGTAGTGTGTGAAAAATGTGTGATGGGTGTGTGAAAATATGTGTAGTGTGTGTGAAAATATGTGTGGTGTGTGTAAAATGTGATGTATGTGTGAAAATATGTGTAGTGTGTGAAAATATGTGTAGTGTGTGTGAAAATGTGTGTAGTGCGTGAAAATGTGTGTAGTGTATGTGAAAATATGTGTAGTGTGTGTGAAAATGTGTGTAGTGTGTGAAAAATGTGTGGTGTGTGTGTGAAAATATGTGTATTGTGTGAAAATATGTGTAGTGTGTGTGAAAATATGTGATGGGTGTGTGAAAATATGTGTAGTGTGTGAAAATGTGTAGTGTGTGAAAATATGTTTAGTGCATGAAAATGTGTATAGTGTGTGTGAAAATATGTGTAGTGTGTGTGAAAATGTGTATAGTGTGTGAAAAATATGTGGTGTGTGTGAAAATATGTATACTGTGTGAAAATATGTGTAGTGTGTGAAAATGTGTGTAGTGTGTGAAAAATGTTTGATGGGTGTGTGAAAATGTGTGGTGTGTGAAAAATGTGTGGTGTGTGTGAAAATATGTGTACTGTGTGAAAATATGTGTAGTGTGTGTGTGAAAATGTGTGTAGTGTGTGAAAAATGTGTGATGGGTGTGTGAAAATGTGGTGTGTGTGAAAATATGCGCAGTGTGTGTAAAATGTGTGTAGTGTGTGAAAATATGTGTAGTGTGTGAAAACTGTGTGGTGTGTGTGTGTGAAAATAAGTGTATTGTGTGAAAATATGTGTGGTGTGTGTGAAAATGTGTGTAGTGTATGAAAAATGTGTGATGGGTGTGTGAAAATATGTGTAGTGTGTGTGAAAAAATATGTAGTGTGTGTAAAATGTGTGATTTGTGTGTGAAAATATGTGTAGTGTGTGTGAAAATGTGTATAGTGTGTGAAAATGTGTATAGTGTGTGTGAAAATATGTGTACTGTGTGTGAAAATGTGTGTAGTGTATGAAAAATGTGTGGTGCGTGTGTGGAAATATGTGTACTGTGTGAAAATATGTGCAGTGTGTGTGAAAATATGTATAGTGTGTGTAAAATGTGTGATGTGTGTGTGAAAATATGTGTAGTGTGTGTAAAATATATGATGTGTGTGTGAAAATGTGTAGTGTGTGAAAATGTGTAGTGTGTGTGAAAATGTGTGTAGTGTGTGAAAATGTGTGTAGTGTGTGTGAAAATATGTGTAGTGTGTGTGAAAATGTGTGTAGTGTGTGAAAAATGTGTGGTGTGTGTGTGAAAATATGTGTACTGTGTGAAAATATGTTGTGTGTGTAAAAAATGTATTATGTGTGTGGAAAGTATGTATGTGTGTTAAACTCTATTTGACTTGATTCCATTTTGGGTCTACTTTGGGTCTAAGTTGGGTCCACTCTAGGTCCTGGTTGGGTCCAAGTTGGGTCCACTCTGGGTCCTTATATAAAACTTAGTTGGACCCAACCCAACCCAACCTGGACCCAACCCATATTGGACCCATCATGGACCCGACCCAGTTGGACCCGACCCGACCCACCCATTTGCCACCCCTACCTGAAACCGAGAGTGGGCTGAGCGACTAGGAGTAAATCTAATGTTGTGGGCTGAAAGTTCTTGGGCCATGCGACAAACAGGGCTGTTGAATGTGATTTTGGTATGCCGAATTAGAGCCAGCAGAAGGGTGATTATTATTGTGAAAACCTGAGTGACCTCCACGGCCATAATTCTGAATACCACCTCGACCCCGATTCTTTCCATTATTATTACGATAATTGTTTCGATTAAAATTCGGCGAGGGATTTTGAGAGAAAAGAGCGGTATGGGAGTCAGAAGTAGGTGGATTTGTGTGAAATTGATTTTCGCATGCCTCATGGAGAAGGAGTAAATTTTGAAGTTAAGAGAACGAGGGGAGGGGTTTTTGTGTAGTGACGACAGTGACGAGAGGAAGGTATGACTCGGGAAGTCCTTGTAAAAGTTGAAGAAGAAAGACTTGATCAGAAACGGGGGTATCAAGGTCGGCGAGATTGTCAGTCAAAAAGTTCATCTCTTGACAATATTGTGAAATAGAGAGGGCTCCTTTTTGTAAAGTACGAAAACGGTCATTTATTTGCATGGAGCGAGAAGGTTTATTATTATGAAAATTCTCTTCAATTGCAAACTAGATTTTGTGAGTAGTTGCATATTCCAAATCAATGTTTTTGAGCAACTTCAAATCAACATTGGAATAAAACCAGCGCTTAATAATACAATCTAGCGCAAACCAATTTTCATCGGTGTCAGAGGAGGGTTTTGATTTGCCAGAAATATGGTCAAAAACAGAAAAACTACGACACAAATCCATAAACATGCCTCTCCATATTTTATAATTGGAATCATTATCAGAAAGTTTGAAACCGAAAGAAGATTGAACGCTATTGGCGGCGAGAGCCGGGTGTACGGATGGTGGTTTAGGGGTGTCAGGTGGGTGGACGTTTGGATTTGTGGGAGTAGCGGATGAGGATTCGATTGTAGACATAGAGAAAAAGGGGAGAAAATCAATCGAAACTAATTACCGAGCAATAATGAAAATAACGAAATAAAGATGATAAAGAGAAGAATTACCGTAGGAGAACACGAAATGGAGATGCTGGCAGAGAGACAAAAGGCATGAAATTCCCTGATGTAGTGGGAAAATAGTGTTGTTGAAGGCTGTATAGTGAATAAGAACGCGTTGTGGAGATCAACGACTTGACGGGGAAGGTAGAAGAGACGCCGGCAGCCAGTTGGAGGGGGTGGGGGGGTGGGGGCTGTTTGTGAGAGAAACGAGAGGCCTAGGATGACTAGGGTTAGGTTGATACCATGTTAGAATATGAAATCTCTGCACTTGTATTATTAATGATAGAAGCATATAAATAGAGTACAAGACTTGGTAAACAAGAAAATAATAAATAAGGAAATAAGGACTAACAATCCTAAAATAATATAAACTCTAACAGAAAGTTCCTCTACGTTGTTAGCTTTTCGAATTTCCTTGGATCAGGTAACTTCTTCTTCCTTTTCTTTATAGACCTTTTGTTTCTTTGAATATATATGCTTATTAATCTTATGATTCTTATGCGTTCTAATCATAGTCATTTAGTGTCTATTCTTATTTGTTCCTTTAAATTTCTGTGGGTGTTTACTGTTTATGTGCTTGCATTATAATTTGTAGGGAAGATACATTTCTGCATCATACATTTTCTAATATTTTAGAAATTCTAATTATTATTTTTTTGTAGATATTTTTTAGTTTTTTGAGGTGAAAATTACCAAAAATTGTGCTTTAGGGGGTGCAAAATGCAATTTTTGATATTTTAATTAACCCTAATTGTTATCCATTAGACGAAAAATTAGACAGAGGGACCACATTTGATGAAAATGCGATAGTTTAGAGACTACATTTGATGAGTAGTGTAACTGGAGGACCAAAATCGGATTTGACGTATAACTGGGGGACCAAAAATAAATCTTTTTCCTTAATCTTTAAACAAAACTCAATAATCCAAGAATATGTGCATGGCACAGAGATCTACAAATAAAAGTACAAGACGACTAGTAAACAAGACATAACTTCCATTCGATTTAAATCATCTAATCTATCTAAATTTCAAGAATTCAAGGGCCTTAAATGTTACGGTCCAATGGAAAAGATAATTGGGTACAAACTAAGTTATCACAAGAATCTATAGTCTCAAATATGTTTACGAAATAATTGTTCTTCAATGATGAAGGTTTATAACAATAAAATCAAGAAACGTTAACTAACAAAACTAAAGAAATTGCCTAAAATTAGGTACCTTGGATACATGGGACAACTTTGAGTAAATGTTATCAAAGAGAACATGTAAGATCGTTTTGAAATGGTACATAGCTCAAACGCAATATCGATGAAAAACTCTTTAGGAATGACTAAATAGAAAGAAATTTCTTGTCCTAAATTAATTGATGGAATTGCTAAACTCTTACTTCAGATTTCACCCCTTTTTTTCTTAAACACTAGTTAAAGTTGATTAATCATTTAACTCAAACTAGAGATGCATGTACGTACTGATATACAATAAATGCACACACTAGCGTTTATTGGGCTTAGTAGCTTTGATGGGATAAAGTGTGGAGACAAATCAAATGGATCAAAAGAAGAAGAAGACGGTGGAAACGGGCTGATTTCGGATTCTGGAAAAGCATGCCGCGGCATCAAGAAAGCATGCCGCGGCACAGGACCGCGGCATCAGAGGAGTGCCGCGGCGCCGTGCCGCGGCATCAAGACTTGGACCGCGGCACTGTGCCGCGGCACAAAACGGCAGAATGGTCTGGACGCGTTTTCGACACCTATGCACGCGTCTTTGATGACTCGACGCGTTTTGGACGCGTTTTGGACTTCTTCTTTGCCTATATATATCTCCCATGTTGCTATGTAATTAGTGTGTGAGAGAGGTGTTGAATATAAATGATATATATACGCTCTCTACCCCTTGTAATTGCATCTCAGATAAAGAAATGAAACCTCTCTAGTATAGGTCCGTGGACGTAGGCATTCTTGGCCGAACCACATAAATCGTTGTCTCGTCTTTTTTCTCGCTTTGATTCTTGCTTTTAATTTCGTTTATGCGCGTTGATTCCTAACAACTGGTATCAGAGCACGGGTTATAGTGATCCGTGGGCGAATCAATGGCGTATGAAGATGGTAAAGTAAGAATTGACAAGTTCGATGGAAAGGATTTTGGATTCTGGCGGATGCAGATCGAGGATTATTTGTACCAGAAGAAACTCCATGAACCGTTGTCAGGAGGAAAGCCTGAAAAGAAGAACGGAGAGGCGGAGTTACGGAGCCAAAAGCAGAACCGTATAGCCAGAGGTCAAGGGGCCAGACTCGTGTTGTCAAGAAGGCGGAAGAACGAGCAAGCCGGGGACCGGAGAGGCGGAGTTACGGAGCTAAAAGCAGAACCGTATAGCCAGAGGTCAAGGGCCCAGACTCGTGTTGTCAAGAGGGCGGAAGAACGAGCAAGCCAGGGACCGGGGAGGCGGAGTTACAGAGCCAAAAGCAGATTCGTATAGCCGGAGGTCAAGGGGCAGACTCGTGTTGTCAAGAAGGCGGAAGAACGAGCAAGCCAGGGGACCGGGGAGGCGGAATTACGGAGACGTAACCACATGGGCAAACCATGAAGGCAGGAAACGGGGACAAAAGGGGGTTGACCGTGGAGTCGGAAGTCATGGGGGCAAGATGCGAAAGTCGGGTTAGGCCTTCGCTGAGCAGGGGCAAGATGCGAAAAGCCGGGTTAGGCAGATTCGCTGAGTCGGGACAAGATGCGAAGCCGAATCAGGCAGATTCGCTGAGCTGGGGCAAGATGCGAAAAGCCGAGTTAGGCAGATTCGCTGAGTCGGAGGCAAGATGCAAAAAGCCGGGTTAGGCAGATTCGCTGAGCTGGGGCAAGATGCGAAGCCGGGTTAGGCAGATTCGCTGAGCGGGGGCAAGATGCGAAAAGCCGAGTTAGGCAGATTCGCTGAGCTGGGGCAAGATGCGAAGCCGGGTTAGGCAGATTCGCTGAGCGGGGGCAAGATGCGAAAAGCCGAGTTAGGCAGATTCGCTGAGTTGGGGCAAGATGCGAAAAGCCGGGTTAGGTAGATTCGCTGAGCGGGGGCAAGATGCGAAAAGCCGAGTTAGGCAGATTCACTGAGTCGGGGCAAGATGCGAAGCCGAGTTAGGCAGATTCGCTGAGCTGGGGCAAGATGCAAAAAGCCGGGTTAGGCAGATTCGCTGAGCTAGGGCAGAACGCGAAGCCGAGATAGGCAGATTCGCGGAGCCGAGGTTTTGTAGGCGGATGGATCGGACATAGCTAGTGCAGTGGGAGCATTATGCAGATATGTGGGGGATCCGAGTTGCCATTGAAAAACCAAAAGTATTGGCGTGAGGATCAGACATAGCTCATGCAGTTGGCAGGGAGCAGATATGTTGGAAGAATCCAAGATAGTCAATGGAAAGTCCTTGGTATAAAGGTGTCGAGAGACAGGATAACCAAGGCGGAAAGTCTTTGGTGTAAGGATGTCGTGAGACAGGTTGACCAAAGCGGGAAAATCCTTGGTGTAAGGATGTCGAGAGACAGGTTGACCAAGGTGGTTATCCTCTTGTGAGGAGGATGGCAACGAAAGTTGCGGGGTTGTGAGACATGTTCCGGGTCTTGGTAGTAACCTATATCCGAGGTCAGTTGGACCACGATGGATAAGTCACGCTATTCAGGAGTTGGCTGATCACCAAAAGAATAGGGTAGTGGCGAAGGTTCAAAGAAGGGGAACATCGTTCACAATGTGAGTCTGTCAAGTGGGAGCACTAGGGACGGATTTGATCTCCAATGGGATTGGGGATGTGACGACTAGATTGAGGTTCACTTGGGAAAAGTGAAGGGACGAATGGAAGATATATTGAATGATCGGGATGACGGGATTGTGTTTTCAACTTTGAGTTTGGTCTCCAAGTGGGAGATTGATGGGATAAAGTGTGGAGACAAATCAAATGGATCAAAAGAAGAAGAAGACGGTGGAAACGGGCTGATTTCGGATTCTGGAAAAGCATGCCGCGGCACAGGACCGCGGCATCAGGAAAGCATGCCGCGGCACAGGACCGCGGCATCAGAGGAGTGCCGCGGCGCCGTGCCGCGGCATCAAGACTTGGACCGCGGCATTGTGCCGCGGCATCAAGACTTGGACCGCGGCATTGTGCCGCGGCATCAAGACTTGGACCGCGGCATTGTGCCGCGGCACAAAACGGCAGAATGGTCTGGACGCGTTTTCGACACCTTTGCACGCGTCTTTGATGACTCGACGCGTTTTGGACGCGTTTTGGACTTCTTCTTTGCCTATATATATCTCCCATGTTGCTATGTAATTAGTGTGTGAGAGAGGTGTTGAATATAAATGATATATATACGCTCTCTACCCCTTGTAATTGCATCTCAGATAAAGAAATGAAACCTCTCTAGTATAGGTCCGTGGACGTAGGCATTCTTGGCCGAACCACGTAAATCGTTGTCTCGTCTTTTTTCTCGCTTTGATTCTTGCTTTTAATTTCGTTTATGCGCGTTGATTCCTAACAGCTTATCACTCGTGTCCCCCTTCCAAGGACAAGATAAAGTAGGTTGGATAGTAGCTGATTTCGAGAATAAAGTACCAGGACAACCAAAGAGCAAATTCAGCTTATTAAAGACGTCTCGAGCTAGTCAACTCGAAGTGGAACAAATGAAGCATTAGCGGACTTGAAATTTAGAAATGTTAGATCGATAGAATGAAAGCCATGTCCTATTTTATTGGTTGTCTTGTACTTCATTGTAGAGCTCTTTACTACACTATTGAATTATTGGTTTTTGTTTAAAGATAATAATGACATGCCGATGGGAGCAACTTTAATTTTAGAACGTTAAATTTCTATCAATTTCATAATATAGAAATATTATGGAATTTATTTAAGCGAAACAATCAATTTAAATAACGGAAAAAAACTTGAAATTGGATATACATATTGTTGGGAAAATCGTATTCTTCATCTCATAAACTTTACCCATTTTAGTTTTTTCACATTCGCTATTGGGTTCTCGCATTTTGCCCCATAACTTTCATAATATCTCGCATTTAATCTCAACAAAAATTTTCATCCAAATTTTAATGGTGAAACTTATATATCAGTTAGTAAACATTTTTCACCGTTTTTCCAAGAGCATTTTGTGCGTGTATGGCACTCTATTCAATTCTTGGTATTTCTATTCAATATCACGTACCATTAATATAAGTTATCATTAAAACATGCCACTAATAATTTTGACATACACAACCACATGGACTGAAACTGCGAGCGCTAGTATCTATCAAATCTCCACTTTCGTATTGAGAAAACAAATTTTCAGTTAGCTATTGAAAATACTGAACTCATCATTTTTTTTTAGAATAAAATTAGATATCGAGTGTAGAGAGATAGAAACAAAAAGTACTAACGACTCATAATGCAGTTAGAAGTTGGAAAATACTCCCTCCAAAGCTAGTTTTATTCAAATTAAGAAAACAAAACATAAGATATTACAATATAAAAAAAAAACATAAGCAACAATGCGAACATTATGCTTAAATTGTTGTTTTCTGCATAACAACAGTATTAGTTTATAAATCAATTAAGAAAACTTATGTTTATAACTTTATACTAATTAATCGTAGTAGCACAATTAATGCAAGTGCTCAATTCTTTAAAAATGATAAATTAGAATAATTAATTCATTCATTATCTTGTAATATGAAAATTTGTCAATAATACATGTGTTGTTTGAAATTATGCAAACATAAATTTTACATATGATTTTATGTTAATTCTTATAAGTAGTTAGAAATTAGTGCAATAGAAGAGGGGAAAAAAGAAAAGATGGCGAAAAAAAGAGGGAATATTTGGAGCAATAAGGATTAAAAATAGTGAGGAATATTATAACTAATAAATTCATGTGGGTCATTAAAGTACAAAAAGAAAATAAAAAATTCTAATTAAATAATTTTTGAATACATGACAATGCATGTGGAACTAAGAGTAATAGTTTGAGAAATATTTTTTAAAGTGATAAAAACATTAGGGGTAAAAACAATAACCCACATGAACTTTGCCTGTTTTTGCACTTTTTTATCTAAACTATTTTTTCGATACATTTTTTTATCTCAACTCCACAGGTTTTACACTTTCCTATCTATAAGCATATTCCCGCATAATATTCCTCTGGATTTGAGTTTAAACAAAAAATTTTTTTTACACTTTTTAATCAAAATTGTTTTTTGTTTACACTTTTTTCTCCAAACTTTGTGTTTTTTTACACTTTTTTATCCAACTATGCCGTATGTGCTGAAACTCCGATGGAATATTCAACCGAAATATGCTAATAGATAGAAAGTGTAAAACCCGTGGAGTTGAGATAAAAAAATGTAATGAAAAATAATTTAAATACAAAAGTTAAAAACACGCAAAGTTCATGTGGGTAATAATTTTTACCCCAAAATATTAAACCCTTCGAACTATGGCTATTTTTACTCTTTTTTTTAGATACCTTTTATTTTTTTTCCACTTTACATCCTGATTTTTTCAAAAGTGGCATTTTCTTATATTTTTGCCACCGGAATTTCGTCACATGCCTTGCATTGCATGTGCCATTATTAAGGGTAATTTTGTAATTTTAGGTGAGTTTTTTGTGAAATAACTATTTTGCCCTTATTTTGCTTCTTCCAAGCTTCATTTTGTTTCTTCCAAGCTCCGTTTTGCTTATTCCAAGCTTCATAGTTGCTTCTTCCAAACTTCATCTTCCCCAAATTTCTCCGACACCATCCTCTTTCCTCCATAAATTTTCTTCCAACAAACAATGTTTGTCAGATGGTAATCACACACACACACAACAAATCACAAACACACATGCAGACTCACATAGAAAAAAATATTTTTTCCAAAAACCAACTATATATAGGGAAAATCGCACTTTTGGTCCCATAACTTTGGTCTTTTTCAATTTTGGCCTCATTCGTTACGGATTCTCAATTTTTCTCACATTTGGTCCCATTGAAGGATTATGTCCAGTATTTAACGATCAACTCCGTTAGTCATTGACCGAAGTGTTCGGGCACAATTCATGTATGAATGCACTCACACACGAACTACATTCAATATCACGTGCATTCATGCACGAATTGTGCTCGAAAACTTTGGTCAAAATATTGTCTAATAGAGTTGACCGTTAAATATTGGATGAAATCCTTTAATGAGACCAAATGTAAGAAAAATTGAAAGTTATGAGATATAATATGGGGAACCATAAAGAACGGGACCAAAATCGAAAAAGACCAAAGTTATGGGACAAAAAGTGCAATTTTCCCTATATCTATACTATTATATAAAGTGGGAGAGACCTAGAGTAACTACTTTGGGCTGTTAAATTTTGGTGAAGCCTTCATCCACTCAAAATTTGACAAGTGTCCCAAATAACTACCATTTTCCCTCTAAATTTTATTCTCTCTCATACCTTTTTTTTCCCACTATCTTCTTTATGTTTTATTTATTTGATTTTAGTACAAAAAATAATTATCAAATTGACTTTAACTAAAAGATTTTTTTTAAATTTTTTTCTATTTTGCACACGCAAAAGAGTGTGCGGCATTTACTACTATATATATAAGCAAAAATAAAATAAAATTTAAGATACGAAAATTAAATAATTTTTTTCTATGTATGTATATAAATTTATTATTTTCTGCATATATATATATATTTTTTTGTAAATCAAATCCTAATTTTTGCGTGTGTATATATATATATATATTGTATAAAATATTTTCTTAATTAGTCTAGGGTGAGTGTGTGTGTGTGAGAGAGTTGAGGAGGGTTTAGTGGGAGAAAAGAGGTTGAAGGAAAAATGACAAAGATAACCTTCTACTTTTGTGTTAAATTACATGTTAGCCCTAAAAAGTGGCACATGTCAAGCATGTGTTGGAATTCCGGCGGAATATACTAAAATATAAGAAGTGCCAATTTTGTAAAGGTTGGGATGGAAAGTGAAAGAAAATAGTATGTATAAATAAGTGTGAAAATGACTATAATTTGGAGTGTTTAACGTTTTAATCTCTATTTTAAATAGTACTAGTTTGGGATTGGATCTATTGTGCATGTTCTTGTCGGACTATGCGGGTCATTAAAGTAGTGGGGGAAAAAATAAAAAATTACACTTAAATATATTTTGTATACATGGCAATACATGGGGTACGAATAATAATAGTTCAAAAATTACTTTTTAAAGAGTATTAATTTAAGAATTATTTTTCGTAAAAGTAATATTTTGGGAAAAAAATTCAACTTTATTGATCTTTAGTCAAATTAGGCCAACATAGGGCCCATAATATCAAAGTTCATGATCCATTTAACTCCGAGGCCCAACCACACCAATTTCTCCCTTTCTCCCGCGCCCTCCAGAACCCTCTCGCCTCGTCTCTCACATTACTTTTGAAAAATAACCAGAAAACTCTAGTCAGTCCTCCCAGCTTTCTTCTTCCTCCCTCTCGAAACCACCACCCACCGATATATGTATGTATATATATACATACCTTCCCTTCCTCTCCATTATTCATCATCATCAAAGCAAATTCAGACTTCAATTCGCACAATCTCTCTCACACATATAACTGCAACTATATATATCAAAACTTTCCCTTTCCCAAATTCATAGTCAATTCTTAACAAGCTTACATCTATGGCGAAAACCGAAGGCAAGGCTATTGGAATCGACCTCGGCACAACATACAGCTGCGTTGGCCTGTGGCAAAACGACCGCGTCGAAATCATTCCCAATGATCAAGGCAACAGAACCACACCATCCTACGTGGCCTTCACTGACACCGAACGCCTAATCGGCGACGCCGCCAAGAATCAAGTAGCCATGAATCCGCAAAATACAGTTTTCGACGCTAAGCGTCTAATCGGTCGCCGATTCTCCGATCCTTCCGTCCAGGACGATATGAAGCTATGGCCGTTTAAAGTAATTCCAGGCCCCGGCGACAAGCCTATGATCCAGGTTCAATACAAGGGCGAGGTTAAGCAATTCGCCGCCGAGGAGATTTCGTCTATGGTGTTGATTAAAATGAAGGAAATTGCAGAAGCATTTGTGGGGCAAACTATTAAAAACGCCGTAGTTACGGTCCCAGCTTATTTCAATGATTCGCAGCGTCAAGCGACTAAGGACGCCGGAGCTATTGCCGGATTAAACGTTATGAGGATTATTAATGAGCCGACGGCGGCTGCTATTGCTTATGGTTTGGATAAAAAGGCTGCGAGGAGTGGAGAGAAGAATGTGTTGATTTTCGATCTCGGTGGTGGTACATTCGATGTGTCGTTGCTCACTATTGAGGAAGGGATATTTGAGGTGAAAGCCACTGCGGGAGACACGCATTTGGGCGGCGAAGATTTTGACAACCGCATGGTGAACCATTTCGCGGCGGAGTTCAAGAGGAAGCATAAAAAGGATATTAGTGGTAACGCAAGGGCGCTTAGGCGGTTGAGGACTGCCTGTGAGAGGGCGAAAAGGACTTTATCGTCGACTGCTCAAACGACGATTGAGATTGATTCGTTGTATGAGGGGATTGATTTCTACGCTACGATCACGAGGGCGAGATTCGAGGAGATGAACATGGATTTGTTTAGAAAGTGTATGGAGCCTGTTGAGAAATGTTTGAGAGATTCAAAGATTGATAAGAGCCAGGTTCATGATGTGGTTCTTGTTGGTGGATCAACTAGAATTCCCAAAGTTCAGCAATTGTTGCAAGATTTCTTTAATGGGAAAGAGCTTTGCAAGAGCATAAACCCTGACGAGGCCGTGGCGTACGGAGCCGCCGTCCAGGCTGCCATTCTCAGCGGCGAAGGCAATGAAAAAGTTCAAGATTTGTTGCTTCTTGATGTCACCCCACTAAGTCTCGGTATAGAAACTGCCGGTGGAGTTATGACAGTTTTAATTCCAAGAAACACAACAATTCCAACAAAAAAAGAGCAAATTTTCTCGACATACGCGGATAATCAGCCTGGAGTTCTAATCCAAGTTTATGAAGGTGAAAGGCCTATGACTAAGGATAATAACCTTCTAGGAAAATTCGAGCTAAAGGGTATCCCGCCAGCGCCACGTGGTGTCCCACAAATCAACGTTTGCTTCGATATCGACGCGAATGGCATACTAAATGTTTCGGCTGAGGACAAGACAGCTGGTGTGAAGAACAAGATCACGATCACAAACGATAAGGGGAGATTGAGCAAGGATGAGATTGAGAGGATGGTTAATGAGGCCGAGAAGTATAAGGCAGAGGATGAGGCGGTGAAGAAGAAAGTAGATGCTAAGAATGCGTTAGAGAATTACGCGTATAACATGAGAAATACTGTGAAGGATGAGAAGATTGGTTCGAAATTGGGGGTGTCGGAGAAGGAGAAGATTGAGAAGGCGATTGATGAGGCTGTGGAGTGGTTGGATAGGAACCAGTTGGCTGAAGTGGATGAATTTGAGGATAAATTGAAGGAGTTGGAGAATTTGTGTAACCCAATTATTGCGAAGATGTACCAGGGAGCGGGTGGAGATGTGCCGATGGGGGGCAGCTCTGATATGCCTGGAAGTGGTGGCTATAGCAATGGTGGCTCTGGAAATAGTGGTGCTGGTCCGAAGATTGAAGAAGTCGATTAAACTATAAGTTATTTGTATGTCTCTGTTTTTGCTCTGTATGTCGATTAAACATAAGTTGGTGGTGGTGTAAACATATGTTAGTATGATGAAGTGTTCAGTTTTGAATCATATTGTTTTGAAATTTATTGCATTGAGTAATCTTTCTGTGAATTGTCATTAAATCTATTTAAGAGATGTGCGACTTTAACCAGAAAATGCAACATTATCCTTGACGAGGATGTGTTTTTTACACGTCGCAATGAATATCAAATGCATTTATTTTGGTTGACCAGCTCTACTCTATTGTCACTAATTATATATTTATTTATTTAAATTAACCAATAAATAATACGTGCATGCTGACTTCTGAGTGAGTTACGTATTCAGGCATATAAATATGTCCAAATTGAAAATATTATATATTTAAATTTTCAATAATAATGGGGTTAAATTGGTTAAATCCAGTTTGAACCTAAAGTATGATCTCTATATCAAATACTCCTAAACAGTCAAAACTTTCAATCATTTTGTTTGCACTTTAAAGTATGAAACTATTAAAATTTTCAGTCACATAGTTTGCACTTTAAAGTATGACATATTGGTTTAAGTGCCCCTCTGAAAAAACAAGATTTTTTTTGATACTTTGAAAAAAAAAAATTAAGAAAGTTATAATGTTTTTTCTATTTTATTACAAAATTACGTTCTATTTGTAATTCAATTTCTTAGTGTCAAAAGCAAATAACAAAACTAAAATATGATGGTAGCAAGATCATGGATTATGCATTAATTACGAAAATTAAGTATCGTTATAGTATATAAAAGATTAATTGTGATATTACAATGAATGAGAAAATTAAGTATAATTGTACACGAATGTAAAAGATTTTTTTTTTTTTTTTTTGAGACGGGGAGAAGGGGGTTACCCTAATGACTATCCGGACATGCTGGGAGTCTCAATGACTAATCTATTCCACATGACTTCGCTCCTATCTTGTTCCAGAAAGTCGTGAAGATCGCTCATGGGTTGTCTGATGGTTGTGACATTTTGATTAAACCCCTTTTTTGCCATGAAGTCCGCCGGTCTATTTGCCTCCCTATGGATATGCTTGACTTGCGCCTCCCATGTCCAAGCCAAGGCCCGCCGAATGTCAAAAATAACATCAAAGTCTTGGTGAGCGAAAGTAGTATGCCGAATACACTCGGTGGCCTCCTTAGAATCTATCTCAATGCAAACCTTCCGTCTATACAGCCCCTTAGCTAACTCCAACCCGTGCTGAATTGCTAGCAACTCCGCATGCAACACTGTCCATGCATCAACTCGACCGAGAAAACCCTTCTCTGAAATTATATAGTTGAATTTTATATTTTTTAGCATAACATATAGTTAATGTTTGATATGTCCAAGATAATAGTTTATAGGTTGAGGATAATGCCAAATCATATTTCTTCGTGGCAGAGGAGACAAATCTATGCTAGACCGAGTTTAATGGTTTTAGTTTTTATATCTCTCACATAATAAGGTGTATTGTGTGCAGTTCCCACATACACTTGTGTAAGAGAAATAAGCACATAATTCACACTCGGATCATTGGACTCGATCTGGCATAGGATTACCCCAATTTCGGTCAGAAAGGAATCAAACCCTTTCTTGTCACTCCATTTTGCACTAAGGTTTAGATCCTTCTTCTTTCACAACTATTCATTAGATCAGAAATAGAGACTCGGTGGCGGTGGCAAGATCATTAAGGACGATGGTGTAGAGAGCTGGGGTTCTTTCTTTCTTTTCTTTTTTGGCAATCTATTAGACTAAATATGTCGATTACATAAGTTTTGCTCTGGCATGAGAGAAATGCTCTGGCTTTACTGTTGGCAAAATTGATAACATCTAATTTCAAAACAAACCTGTCTAAGGACTCTAAGTAGGGACGTTATGTTCGAATTTTAATTATTATATTAAAAATAATATTTATTAATTAAAAAGACATGTTTTTAGTGAGCGAACATATCTAACAAATCATATATTTTACTATGATTAATTTTTAAATCTGTAACTATTTACAAGTAGTTGTAATGGCTCACTACATGTCTTTTGCGTCTCTTTGTGAAACAATGATCACAAAAGAGTGTTACAAACTTTATATAAACACCAATTTAGATACCAGAAAATTATAGTAACAGATTTCTAAGATTCTCGTACGTAACATGTACGCTACTTTTAAAAAGCTCCTGAAGGGAGGCTTCCAAAATTATTGCTCATAAGCTTCATATGATTTTGTCATACTTTAAAAGTAATTTTTCATAAAATCCAGTAACAAACAAGTAATGGAGACAAACATCAGTTTAAGAAAATGACCCACACACTTCGAGACCATATGTTAAATTATATTATCTCTATTTGTTTTTATTTCCCAATCTTACAAGAAATCCACGCTATAGTATTACCTAAATTTGAATATGTGGACATTTATTAGTACTAGTAGAGTGTACGTGCGTTGCACGTAGGTTAGACATTTATATGCTAAAAAATTTCTATACTTTATTTGGGAAAAGAAATCTAATACAAACTCTCACTTACTCATGTGACACATTTTGATG
The DNA here is from genome assembly GCA_019426215.1 of Buddleja alternifolia. NCBI lineage: Eukaryota > Viridiplantae > Streptophyta > Magnoliopsida > Lamiales > Scrophulariaceae > Buddleja > Buddleja alternifolia. The sequence goes on from CM033396.1 coordinate 32,327,381, forward strand.
TGGAATGTAATAACTATTGTATTTCATAAACACTTCAATTTAGTAACTTTAAATTGTAGTGATGATAAACTTTTATCATAAATTATTTTGAGGATCAATATTTTCTTACTCTATTGATTTTCAGTAATTTCTTTTTAAAATATGCATATATGCGTGAACATCTATGAGCATTATAAATTATTTGAACTATTAATATTACATTTGGCCCAAAAATCTATTTTTGTATCCATTATAAAAATAAAAAAAGGGTTAGCAATACTTATAATGTACAAGTTCTAAATCTAATAATATATAATATACCTCAAGCACACATATATAACAATAAGTTTCTGGAAAGCATGTGTAGACAATTTCTTTTAGTGTTTATAATTCACAATTTATTTTACTGTCTTTTAATTATCTATTTTTTGTTAGTGATTAACTTAATGTGTATATTTCGCAAGTTAGACAACTATTGATTCTGTCAAGACCATTAATTTATTTTTATACGTTTTGTTATGGTGTAATATTTGCGCAATTGGTATTGATATCATATTATAATACATTATGTTATCATATACTATAGACTATATGAAAGTTGAACTTCAAAGTTGGTATTTCATTATTTATTAGTATACTTTAATTATGAAATACGTATATCTAATTTTTTTTTTTACTTATTACAAAATATTATATAAGTACAATAATTTCTTTCAAATACTCATTATTCAGTGAAATTGCCGTTATATATTGTCTATTTATCTTATATTATTTTTACTTCTCATACATTTTCATCAGTAAAAATTTATATCTTAATTATAAATGAAATGTTTTTAAGACCTCGTGTTCATAATATTTTACATAGTTTGATAATTAAGCACACTTGATGTGTGTGCTTAACCATTTAAGAATTATAAATATATTATTTTTTGATTAAAATTTCTCAATATCAAATATGTTGCTTGAAATCTTGTGAACATACATTTTACATATAACTGTATGTCAATTATTATACGCAAATTGAAATTAGTAAAAGAGAAGAAAAATTAAAAAATAGAAAATATACGGGATGCAATATTTTTTTAAAAATATGGATCTATGAACATCGTTATTAGCCATTTACATAATAACTTTTTGAAAAGAAAAACAACCTACGTGACCTACAAAAGTCCAACTTATAGTTTTTATGAAAAGAAACCTCCCCTAAGTCTACCCACAAAAACCTTATCTGCAAAAAGAATCTCGTATCCATCGACAGCCATAGTCCCTCTCCCCTTCTTTATGAGATCCTTTACACTCAGAAATTTTGTACTCTGTGAATCTTATTCATATTATAAAGGGTAAAATGCTTTTTTGACCGCCATTTATGTCGGTCGGAGCAATTTGGTATCTAATTTAGTAATTTCTAAACTCAAGTACTCAACCTTTGTAGATTATGACACTTAACTCTGCTAGAGGAATAATTTGACTTATATTGTGCACTCGACTACCTATACATTGCATGATATGTGCATTTTGCACCCTATCCTATGATATTTTGTGTATCGAACTACCTATATGTGCACTTGGGTGCACAATTTAAGTCATGCCAAAGGCACGTGACAAAATTTTCGGAGGGAATATATTCCCCCGATGGACTTAAGTATCACAATTTACAAAGGTTGGATACTCGAGTGTAAAAATTAAAAGATTAGGAACCAAAATGCTCCGACCGACATAGATTGGGGTTGAAAATGCATTTTACCCTATTATAAATATAGCAAAAATAGATAACTTTACAACAAAAAAGCTGAAATGTTAATTCAAGGTGCTTTATTAATGCTAAATAGAAAAGAAACACAAACCAGTTATATGTTATAGTTATTATTCGCTTCGTTTTATTTGATCTTTTGATCTTCATTGTATCACATTACAACATGTTCATATAACCTAATTGTCCTAGGTAGATATTACGTAAATATTACATAATAGTATAAAATTAAGGGAGTTGATAAAAGTGTTAGGAATCAATGCGCATAAATGAATAAAAGTGAATAAAAAGCAAGAAAAATAACGACACAAGATTTACATGGTTCGACCAAGAATGCCTACGTCCATGGTCGACACTAGAGGTATATTTATTTATTGTATGATGAGAGATACATATTACAAGAGAAGAATATGTATATATATACTCTTGTAGAGTCTTGGAAGATTTATATTCAAAGAAGAAAACAGAACCCAGCCCTAAAATAGCTTAAAACGCGTTTTTTTGACGAAACTTGGTCAACACGCCACCGGAACGCCGTGGCGATGTCGTCCAAGGATTTCAGCCGTGAACGCCCCGGCGTTCCGTCTGGAACGCCACTGCGTTCGATTGATTTGCTCCGTGATGTTGCGGCGTTCGCCGCCAACGCCACGGCGTCTCCATCCAGAAACCGAAGCCGCCCTTTTTTGCTTGTTTTCTTCCTTAACCTCCGATTCAAACTCGATCCTCTTCCAATCAGTCTACATATCCCATCAAAAGGTACTCCACATTTTGTTAAAGACACTATACATCCTTTTTAAATTAATTAAGTTGACTATAATGCCCCCCAATATATCATATAAAATTCTTATTATTATTAAAAGGTGACATGAATAATCCATTCCAAATAAACTTTGAAGAATATTTTTTAATTCATTTTTGTGAAAATAATACTAAATAAAATTGCGTATTTTATCAAGCATCTTTTGAAAAATAAAAAATCTATTTTTCATCAGTGCAATAGGACTAATTATCTTGCCATGAATATTCGAACTCCCGATATGATTTTATCGAACTCGTTAAATGATATGCGTTTCTCATTTGACCCATAGTAAATATCATAATTTCTTTTTTGAACATTGGAAATTAATATAATATCAAAGGCCTAAAAACTACCAAAAAATAAATCGTCAGATCATATTATACTGAGTTAGTATTGGTGAACCCAATATGTCCACCTAGAATAATAGCTACTTTTATTATCCAAAATAAAATAACATTTATCCTAATTTGGTTCTAAATAATTAAGTAAAAGTTTTAGTCATATCTATGAACTTTTTTTTTTTACTTATATTTACGGTAGTTATCTGTCACTTTTAAATTTTAAAATTATGAACTATCAAATTTTAAATACTTATTCTACATTTAGTTATAAGAGTGGTATAAAACTATTTTGTCAAAGAAAATGATAAGAACTACTTTCATAGACTAAATGACATTTTTGTCTATATGGTGAAATTTAAATAAAAGTGGAGTGCTTCTAACAAAATGTGTAGTGCATTTATCAATTCCCTAAAATTAAATAAGCTAATATTTGAATTATAAAGTGCGACAATATTCGCCAAAAAGAGTATATAATTGGCTAGAACTCTATGGATTTGTAAAAGAAAGAGAGAGAATGTTTTTAGCACAAAACTCTTTATTTGCTTATGAACCCATCATTTTACTAAATAATTTAGTTTTTTCAAACATCGGATAATTTCAAACAAAGAGAGATAGTGTTGGGTATTTAAAGACAATCTAATTGCAAAAATCCAACAGTTAAGATTAACAATTATCCGAAATAAATTACCTTTAATTTTGGAAGTTAGGAGTTGATAGATTGAGTATTTTATTTTAAATCCTTTATTTGGGCGTTTCAAATTAATAAATTGTATAATGCGAAATTAACTTTTTCAAATTAAATATTTGACTGTTTTTATATAATTATTTTAGCTTTAACATGGCAATTATCTAAAAATACCCTTTTGCTAATTTGTAAGAATACTTTAAAAAACTAATATACAATTAAAATCATTACTTTCCTCAAATATCAATGTAAAAGTTCTGAATAAATAAATTTGATACAAAACTACAATATTTTAATTCATAATCTAGACGCCTAAGGGCGATTCAAGTCTCCATCATTGTTAGAGCAAGACCCTTTCTTAGAGTGTCAAGGCTTGAGATGGCTGAGTCAAGTTCGTGATATAGACTCCAAAGCAGAAGTAGCTTCGGAAGAAGAATAATCGTCCGGGTTTTTGGATGGCCTACCATTGGCTAAAATCCGAAACAACTCAAGAACTTCGTCCTCCCTAACATCATCGACTACATTCTTGATAGTAGGCTTCATAGCATATTCGGCTTCAACAATTGGTCCTACCATTTCACAAATAATTAAAAATAAACTCATACAACCACCAAACATCAGGTTCATCAACACAAGAACATTCAAGAATAATGCATAACCCCAACAATTAAATCTTGGTTAGAATAGCCCTAAATTAGCAATAACTGAATGAAAAATATAAAAACGAACACGTATAAAATGCCCTTCATTTATATTCCATCAAGTATAAGCATAGCAAAACGATGTCTATTCAATAAATCTATTCATATTGCGTAATTAAAAAGCATATAAAAAGCCACCAATGAAAAATGCGTCGAGCACCGCTTCAAACTCCAATGATCAATCCTTAAAAACGGTAAACACCGATCAATCTATTTGGTACTCGAAAATTCGAAGCATCCCAATCACCGAACAACAGATATTTGAAGTTTTATTTGAATAAGTAAAAAGATCAGTGTTTTTGGTACATCAACTTAAAAAAAATACTAAAAAACTCTTAAAAGTAACTTTTATATCAAAAAACCCCTTGCAATAGTTTTTAATCCAAAAAACTCATTCCACCAATTTTACATTAAAAAGTACCCAACATTCAGGGTTAATAAATTTTATGTACTCATTTACTCTTACCCTATATATTAAAATTAATCAATTGGACTTTTATATAGAATTTTATTTATTTTGAATTTTTATATTGATAATTAATACTAATTATGATTTTAATTTTAAATTTTTTGATTATTGTTAAAAAAAAATAAAAATATCGGTAGATAATTATTATATTTAAATTAAAAAAAATTATTTAAAATATTTAAAATAAAAATAAAATCCGTACAATGCTATTTATTAAATTGAAAAGTCCAAAACAAACAGATTTCAATAAGAAAAAATCAATTGATCCATTCTCAACTTAAGAGAGTAATTTAATTCAGAAAATTATTAATATCAACTTTTGAGTGTTTTTAACTGAAAACTTTATATGAAAACTTTATAGAATGAATTTTTAAGATTGAAAATATTTTCATGGGTTTCTAGCATTTTTATTTTAGGGGGTTTTTAGTAATTTTGTTCAAAACCTTATTACACAATATAAACACGACCCCATTACCTTGACATGATTTAATGAATGTTATTGGATAAACAATAACATCAAAAAAAAAAGAAAAAGACAACCAACTTGTCAATTAGTTTTCAGATGTCGTACAGAATTAAGGGAAACTACCCCCACACCCCCGGATTTATTACATAATTACCCAATAACCCCTCAATTCAGTTGGATTACCAAGAAACCTCTTCTAATAATCCATTTGGGAAGGTTTATAGAGAGTAAAATTGCAAGAATTCTACTTAAATTAACATAGTCGTTTTGCTAAAATGCCGAACACGAAGAAGGCTTTATATGATTCCAATAAGTGAAGGGATATTTTGGTTAATACACTATAATTGCATAAGGCTATGCAATTTCCCCTTAAAATTATATTTAACGCATTATAATATCTTAATATTAATATTAATATAAAAGGTAAAAGCACTTTTATATAACTGGAATCTGGGGTCTGCTTATTTATGTTTCAGTTCTCGCAATCTAGGCGATGCCATTGATTTGAATTTTTTTTATTTTTTTTTTAAGACACATCAGAAGGGACATCAGAGTCATCCCCCGAAATGGAAATAGAAGCGCCACGCGTTAAACAATGCACAACAGAGTTACTCGAACGACGAATAAAAGAAAAACTAACAAAATTTAAGGAAGCAAAGTGTGAGTGAATATCAGAAATCGACAAACTCACAGAGGAGAGATCCTCCGATGGTGACTTTATCAGAAATTATAGGACATTGTAAAAGTTGAACTTCAAAGTTTATATTTTGTTACTTATTCGTATACTTTAATTATGAAATACGTGTATTCAATTTTTTTGTACTTATTACGGAATACTATATAAGTATAATCAATTTATTTATAGTACTCATTATTCAGTAAAATTGATATTATATATTGTCTATTTATCTTATATTATTTTTACTTCTCGTACATTTTCATCAATAAAAACTTATGTCATGTAAACAAAAATCTTTTTAAGACCTCATGTTCATAATATTCTAGGTAGACCAATAATTTCTATTCATTATTCGGAATCAATATTTTAAAAATATTAATCTATGAATATCAATATTAGCCATTTATATAATATCAACTTAAAGTTGGATTTTTTTTTTTAAAAAAACCTCTCCTAAATCTACCGACAAACTCCTTATCTGTAAAAAAAATCTCACATCCATCCACAACTATACTCTTCAATCATTTACAAAAAGCAACACAATTATCCTTCGCATGTTAGTCCTCCCTATGTTAGGAAGTTCCTTAATATAAGTGAGGAACAAGACTCCCATAAGCAGAAGAGAAGAAGTAATTTCAGATGCTAAAGTTGTTCGTACCTTTTCATTAGAAACTCGCGAGAGATAAATACAAAGTCATCATTCTAAAACAAAGGAAACCCACTACTAACTACTTCCCACAATGCCGGCCACTACTTAACTAATTCAAAACAACCATAAACAAGTGAATAAACAAGTGAGCTTCGCATAATATTATTCTTGACCCAGTCGGGTTTCTTCATGTTACGTTTGGGCCTCCCACTCTTTTTGAATCAATATTTTCATTTGGAAACTCCAGCCATATGAGTCTGGTGGTATCAACTTTCACCTTCATGTGAAAAATTATGAGTTTAATTCTAAATGATCACAAATTGTGACTTTTTTTTTATTTATAGTTTTATAAGGTCTGTATGACCAATTATTAAAAAACTCTAGACCCGTGAACCAGGAATATGTAAGTATTGCCTTTTTCAAAAATTAGAAAAATATATACTTTTTTCACTTGGAAATTTCGTACCCCGTGAATCAAGGAAACATTTTATCACTCACCTACCCACCCCTTTATCTATAACTAGTAAACAATACGTGTGTCACACGTGAATCATATGATCTCGTTAAAGGAATTCATATAGATAGATATTGTTCAACTTGATAAATCGAGAACTTTAACAATTACTTCACTACCCCTAAAAAAAACTACTAATCAATAAACTACAATTATTTAATAAACTAAATATTGATTGGCATGAAAAGTTGAATGAATATTTGAATAAATTAAGTTAATTGAAAATCAAGACTTGTATAACAATATCACTAAATAAATTTTATGTAAATTCATGATTCTTTTATACATTATCTTGTTTAATTTTGATGAATCGAGCGCTTCACTTCTTCTTTCCTCTCATTGAGTCCTGTGTACTTATATGATCTCTTCATTGTGACTCAAAATCGGCTACTTGTGTAGGTTTTTTGTTTGGTTTGTTTCTCAAATTCTTTTATAACAATACGACTATAGTTGATACCATGCCAAAATGATATTGAACGGATAAAATGAAATCAACTCTTCACAAATAAGGTTAGCCAAGCTTTTGAGTGTAAAAAGTAAAGCTGTTAAATAAAAAATGTGCGAGTCACCACTAAATGAAAGTAACAAATATTGAATTATAATAGTAGATGTCAATATATCTCCCAAGATCATGCTGGAACAACAGTTTACTATTTTTCCTTTTCTATTATTATAATTAATTAATTAATATTAGTAATAAAATAAGGTAATAAAATGGCGCCTGGCTGCAAAGCTATCCCAAGCGTCTTTTACTGACTCCCTGTATGGTTCAAGAATATTGGTAGGGAAAAGCAAAGAAAATATAAGGAAACCATTTTTCTTTTCCCGTCCTTTTACTCTCCAAATGGTGACGAAATGCTATTGACTCAAATTAGTATTAGATTTCCTCACCTGTTTTCTTTTTCTTTAGTAACCAAACAGTGAAAAATAATTTTCCTTATGTTTTCTTTTTCTTTCCCTACAATTTCCTTGGACCAAACTGAGTGTAAGTTGTTTTTTGTATGCTTTTTGTAATGATATTCAATTTTCTCGATCACGTAATATTCATATAATTAATTAAAAATTAAAATATAAATAACAATGTGATTAGTTTATTTTTTATTTGTATTGTAAATTTGTTTGTTCCAAAGTAATATTTCCTATATGTAATTTAACAGTTGAAACATAATGTAATTATATTTTTTATTATTATAGATACTAAAATTTATTTTTATTATTTATTTTTGACTCTTTTACCGTTAAAAATTTGAATTACATATGGTTATTTAGGTTCAAAAGTCACTAAATTTACAAAAGATTAAAGTTAGGATTCCAAAATTTTTATCGAATGAGCTATGGAAAATAAACTTAGAATAATTAGTTTGTTGAGCTAGGATTTCTCATTCACATCCATCTTAACTTACAATATAAAATAAAAAGTTGATTGAATATATGTTCCTATTTCCTAAAATTGAATATTAAATATAAATTTATTGTAATCTTGTTGTACTGTATATGTTAGGATATTGGACTTTCAATATATGTTAGGTCTATCTATTCATCAACCCCCAACTTAGTTTGTTGTGAGTTGGACCGGATTCTCCACCCACGTGGTGATTCACGTGATAATTTCTGACTGACGAATTTTATCATCACCATTATAAAAGCATTAATCATATCTTAACTTAATTAGCTTGAATTTTTACTAGTTTTAAGTATTCTAATCCATGTTTATGAAGGGGAGTGGCTTACGACAAAGGACAAAAACCTTCTTGGCAAATTCGAGCTAAAGTGTACCCTAGGGCGCCGCGTAGATCAACGTTTGCTTCGACATTGATGCGAATGGTATACTAGATGTCTATGCTGAGGACAAGACCGCTGGCGTCATTACTAGATGTCTATGCCTGAAGAAGAAGATGGATGCAAAGAATGTGTTGAAGAATTATGCGTATAGCATGAGCAATACTGTGAAGGATGACAAAATTGCTTCGAAATTGGAACTCTTTGGAGAAGGAGAAGATTGAGAAGGCGATTGATGAGGCCGTAGAGTATTTGATATAGATAGAGAGGTTCAGGATATGGTTTTTATCTCTCTACGTCTCTGTTTTTGGTCTTGTTTTTCAATACTATTTGATGCTTTTTCTTGGACTAGTAAAGAACACGTGCCCTGCGCGTGGTTCATACAAATTTATTATGAGAATTGCATAAATTAAATGCTCGAAAGAATAGAATTGAAACTCTGGAGAAATTCTGGAGGGCACTTCATAAATTAAAGAAAAATGTCTACGACAATAATAGTTGAAATGACCAGTAACATAAAATATAAACAAATAATGATTAATGTTATTTGAGCTTCTCATTAATTTTTCTCTTGTTTGATTTTGATGGGCACTACAACCTTTTTTTTACTTGACTCCATATATTTCCATTTATATATATTTTTATAATGCTTAACGTCTCTTCATCATTCTTTGAAAATATATTTTTAATGTTGTATTTCTTACTGTTAATTGTTAGTTGCTTTTTTCCCATCAATTTTTCAGAATTGGTGTTTTGTTTATTTTAAAGTTGTTTTGGCATAGAACTTTTATTAAAGTTTCACTTGCGTTATTCTCCAGACCATTGTTGATTTTCTTTCTTTTTCTCCTTCTTTATGATTGTACTCTTTGAAGTGCATCTGCTATGAGACTAAGTTCCTCTTATTCATTTATGCCTTTTCTATTAAGTGTCGTGACTAAGCAAAAATTTGTTGATTAATGAAGTCTTAGACATCTATAAGACTTTTAGTTATGATCTCCCTAAGAAAATGAATATATTAGAAACTTAAATTTAGCAATTTATAATTAATTTGATATGATGAAAAATTAAAAATTATATACAAAGAGATAAAGACAATCTAAAGTAGTATAAAATTACACCTTAAATTGATGTGGTGCATGTATTCATTTACGGGGCGCCCAGCATACATGGTTATGCCTCGGATTACAAGGGCTACATATGTCTTTACCATGCCTCGTGCAAGGTTTATTAGTCGTTATGTCGTGTTTGTGAGGATTTTTTACCTTATTTCACCATGTCTTCTACATCTTCGTCTAGTTCTGTCTTCCCACCTGTCTCGAGTTCTTCTCTCTATTTTTCCCTTCTCTATCCACCTTGCTTAGGGCCCTCAGCTTCTCCTTTACTGAATCCTCTTCCATTGCATTTGCTACTATGTCTACCACTGAGTGTCCTCATATGTCCACCACCGAGTCTTCCCTTTTTCTTGTCTCCACTACAGAGTGTACTTTGCCCTCACCTTGTCCGACCTCCTCTCCCGCCCTATCATCTAGCCCCTTGTCTCCATCCATATCCCCTGTTGTTCCGTCTGAGTCATCATCACCCCATGTCTCTACTATCTCTGCCCTTTCTCTATCTTGTCGCCATATGGTCACCCAATTACGTGATGGCACATGTAAGCCCCATGGCCTCCCTTATCTGCATATTGTCTCCACATTGATTGAACGCATATGTTTTTTCACAGTCAGTCAAGGATCCTTTACGGGGTGTCCAACACACATCTTATGTCTCAGATTATAAGGGCTACATATGTCTTTACCCTGTCTCATGCAAGGTTTATATTAGTTGTCATGTCGTGTTTGTGTGGATTATTTGAATTACACTAAGTGTAATTCAACTCTTTAGATAAGGCTAGCAAAACATCCTCTTAAGTTTTTTTCTGTACAAGTTTCCTTTTGTTTACATAGGATGCTCTTAAAAAAATTATAACAATATGTTCTCTTCAATCTACCTATGAGAATTTGACTTGGAGATCATTGGCCACATTTTATATAGATAATTGAAAAATTAGAAGGAAAATTTAATAGTTAACTATAAAACCTTCTGAGTTAAATGCTAAACTACATAAAATGCGTTTCATAATTTTTTTAAAGAGCTGGGGTGCCAACACAATATCTATACAATTTAATAGTTGACTTACCTTATTATTATTATTGTAAGACCTAAAATAACCTAAACGATTGATTATCCACATATAGCATATAAACACTTTTAATTTATTACTTATGTCACAAAAGTTATTGTTTTATATTTTAAGCCTAATTTTTTGAGTGAATAGAAAGTTAGATTTCTCACACTCAATGATCAGTTTTATATATTTTGGATACTGTTATTTAAATTTTTAGAAAATAAATATAATTAACTTATTTGTATTTTCATGATAGTAAAATAGTATAATACAATTTGGTATAACAATTTAATAGATAATATAATATTATTCAAATATAGTAATTTTTGTGTCACAAGATTCACAAATAAGTTTATTGTTGCACATTTCCAAGTTTATTTTAATTTAAGCAATTTTTTTTATATTTTAACCAACTTTATATTGTACAACATATTTATATTTTATTTTAGTACCTCAAGATGACATACTCACTCGATACACCCTGCAGTTCTATACACTGGAATTCTTTGTGTTAGATGAAGTTTACTTTTCAAGTGACTTGAAGACCATAGGGACTAAAAATGAAACTAATACGAAAAGTTTATAAACATTGGAATTAAAATTGCAAAAGAATCTATCATATGGGACTAATGTTGCAATCTTCCCTATTTAAGAATGAGTCAATGAACCAAGATCTAATACGAATTCTTCGGTATTTTTGCTCAACATTGTTTTGCCATTCACAAGTTTAAGGTGTCAAGGGGATATATATATTGCAATTTTGCAGGCTGTTACATGTGCGGTGGGCGATGTGCACAAGCAAAGAAGTGCCCTTAAACATCCTTTTTGTGATGATAAACCTATTCTAGAGGAAATAGTTGAGAAGCCAATTGGGATGTCTTTGTCCGAGAAAAATGTTAGAAATAATCCTCGTTGGAGAAACTTAGGGGTGGTGAACTAAGGTAAAACACAAAATTTTCCATGTAGTAAACTAAGGAAAAGGATGGTCAAAATATAATCTTTGAATTGAAGTATTCATATTTATAATAAGAATCATTTTAATTAGTATTAAACTCCACTATCATATACATTGAACAAAATATGAAGTATTAATTTCAAGTTCATGCACATCCATTTGATAATAATGGTAAATATTTTTTCAATTAGAGGATAAAATTAACTTATTACTTTAGGGTTATTTGGGGATCTTAACTAAAAAATAATTATTATGTTTTATTGGAGGATAATATTTATTTATTATTATGGGGTTATTTTAGTCTTATCAAGTGTAAATCGAGTAAATCATCCCAAATTATTCATACTTTTAGATAAAAAAATATAGATAGATAGAAAGAATAGGATAGAAAATATGGGTGTCACGGTTTAACTGGAGCAATAATAAGTGGGTGAGTGTGTTAGGGTTTTCTATGGTGGTCTGTTTAGAAATATTGACACTATATATAAAATATATTATATTTTATACTGTTATATGGGAGCTATAAGTGGAGTTTGTTAGGATTTAGGAACTTAGGTAGTGTTTGCAAACACAACTGATTATACAAAAGTGATTATAATTGAAAATAATTAGAATTGATAAAAAAATCAAATGTTGGTAGTGTTTGCAAACAGAAGTGAAAAGTGAAAAAAAACTGCAGATGATTGTTTGCAAAAAAAGTGATTAAAAGAGATTAATATATTTAAAATAAAATTATTTTAATTACAAAAATACCATAATCACTTTTAAGCACCCCTTTACCAGCTTGTAGATTATGGATTAATATCACTTAATTTAAGATAATCATAATCACAATTTGAGTTTGCAAACATTCCCAAATAGATTAATTTAATCCATAATCTAATAATCACTTAATTTAAGAGTTTGCAAACACTCCCTTAGAATATCAATCTCGAGCCCTAAATCCCTAAATCCCGTGAAATATGAATTAAATATTAGTGGGGAAAGAAAAAAGGCGAGCAGAACAGAAATATTGTGAAAAATATAATTTTTTTATAAATATTCAAATTTCATGTTTAGCATCATTATTTTCCTTGCGTCACATTTACATTGCTGAATCTGATTCTTCCACACAAATTACGAAACATCATCAAATAATTCAATATATTTGATATGCTTGGAGTTTCAAAACAGTGTTCCACTCTGAGTTTTCAAACAAATTTATCGACAATGTAATTGCGATTTTCGGCCCATGAGATGCCATCCACTTGACAATAATTTAGTAAATAAACCATTAAATTACAGATAAGAGTCATCATTTGTTAGAACATAGTCAGGTCTAATAGTAATTCCTACCATATACATAAACCTTGATCAAAAGGTTAGAGAATAATTAAAAAGTAAGCGAACTTAAGACAATAACTTTTTTTTTCTCAAAAAAGAAAAACAGTTGATAAGATCTATAAGCAGCGTCCCCATAATAAACCTCTTCCACTGCAACTCTGTGCAACATTTTCATCTGTTGAATCTGAACCGCTTCCAATTGATTCATCAGAGTTACCCTAAGGCCTGATTTGTATTCTATTTGCGTGATTCACGATCCAATCAGTAAATTCAAGAGACGATGCCAGCCCAGCCCAGCAATTGCCAGCCAAGTAGATTCCTCTGTGAAATCCTTCCATTCTTCCTTTGAGAATTTCTTTCTGTTGGGAGTCTTGTGAAAGGTTGAATAGTGTTCCTAGAAACTACTTCTGCTCCTGCCACTTGATGGCAATATTATACATGAAGCCAGCAAAGTTGAGGAAATTGGTCAAATTATTGTCCAAAGATTCCCAAGTGTCAAATCAATAGGTAGTTCGAATAATTTATCTCAATTTGGTGTTTCAATTTCTATTGCATAAGAGTTCGGGGCACACATTTTATGATTTTGGGAATGCGTAAATGGGTTGAAAAGGAGAATATATAACTTGCAAAGTGGAAAAGAAAAGGAAAGAAGAGATTGAACTCCATTTAGGGATATAAATCAGCTTAAACCTTGCTAAATTGCTGAATACTTTATGTAATGGGTATATATAAAAGGTTGGTATCTCATTTAGTTAGTATTAACTTCACCCAACATATACATTGAACAAATTTGTTAACTGTTAAATTCAGGTACATGTACATAGCAAAAAATAAAAAAGTTCAAGTACATGCACATTCAATGAAAATAATTAATATTTTTTATTGGAGGATAATATTTATTTATTATTACAGGGTTATTTTAGTCTTATCAAGTGTAAATCATGTAAATCATCCTAAATCATTTGTACTTTTAGAATAGATATATATAAATGTTGAGAATAATGTGAACATTGGTTAATACAGTGTGATAGTCAGTTTTGAGTTTTTATATCACATTGAGTAATCATTTTTGTATTAAGTCTATTTTTGATATGTTCTGCAAATTTATACTGAATTTCATTTAGTTTTTATTGATACTAGATCATTGATAAAATCACATTTTTCGTTCCATAACTTTTCTCCATTAAAATTTTTGTCCAATTTATTACGAATTTCTATCTCATAACTTTTAAAATTTATCACATTTAGTCCCAACTAGAATTTCCGTCCAAAATTTAACGCTCAAATTCTTATGCTCCGTTAGTCAGTATTTTTTACCCCTATTTCTGGTAGAATTTATGTGTGAATGACACTAATGCACAAATTCTTTTCAAAATCATGATGTTTTTATTAAAAATCACGTGTCACTGATGCACTAGTCTCCCTAAAAAATTGGTTTAAAATGTAAACTAATAGAGCATATGAGTTTGACCGTCAAATACTTGACAAAAGTTTGGCCAGTATTAAATGTGAGACTTTTTAGAAGTTATGAGATGTAATTTGAGAATCACGTAACCAATGAGATTAAATTGAAATTTTGGGAAAGATATGGGATGAAAAATACAATTTACTTCTAGAACGTCGTTGTTATTAATGTTGGGAATCTTTGCAGAATAGGCAACGAAAAAAATAAAACGAAATTCCCTCCGGGGTCCATTGAGTATTTATGCATATATAAAAAGAGGAATAAGGAAATAATCCCCTAGTAACGTAGTGGTTGAAGATTCCTTGCAAAAATAGCTTTCTTGATTTTTTCCAACGTCGTGCTTTGATTCTTTGAATTCCTTGATTCTTGTGGTGAATATGCCACCACTTTTAATTGGCCACACCGGAAAACTCTTATTTTCCCCTCCATGGACGGCTAGTGAGAGAGGGAGGGTCAGGAATATTTCTCTTTGGAGGCTACTGTGTGTAGAGAGTAAATTGTGTAGTTCTTCAATTCTCTTATGTTGTTGCGTAGTTCGATTATCATATCAAAATTTTTTGGAGAATATGGTGGGTCATACCAAGAGAAGAATTTACAGCCTTTAGTCCCGCAAACACAACCGTAAAATCTTGAGAGTTTTTTTTTTTGATAAGAATCTTGAGAGTTGGTCGTCCTCATTTTTGACTTCCACAAATAAAGTTTCTTCCCATACTCGCATTGCATTTGAACATTTTGTCTGCTACTAGCTTTGCTCGGTTTTGATGTCTGCTACTAGTTACTAGCTCTGCTTGGAAGAATTAATTGGAGAAAATGAAAGTTGAAGAGTTCAAACAAGTAAAAAACATAAAAAAATTGCTTTCAAAAGACCCCAAAATCAATTTTTCCTCCAATTAGACCGGTTATTTTCCCTCCATTTCTCCCCAAAATCTGTTTATCCTCCCAAATTAGAAAACTGACGGATTTGTTAGTGTTGATCATTAGTCAACTAACGACGATACCAAAATTGAGACAAAAAACTTGATTTGGTACCAAAAGTGTTACTTTACAAAAACATGATACCAATATCGGATTTGGCATGTCCTATTGTACTAAAAATGACATTTTTTCGTACGTATAATATATGTTTCGTAAAAAAAAAAAACTAGATTAGGGTGGATCCAACTGCGCGTTCCGAGCCCCGCGATAATTCTCCACTTAGAATTATCTTTCAACCCCCGCGTTCGAGTTCGATACGCTAAACGGTGGTTCAGAATTTAACACTTCGGCGTGTTGTTTAAAATAATTATTCGGACCGCAATTGATGAAAATATTTATCGTCTTCGAATGAAACAATAATACAGTGAAGGAAAAATTCAAGTCCAGATAAATATTATCTCTCAAATACTTAAATCTGACAAAAGATAATCTTATACCTACGTGAGAATTTCTCGATCGTATGTATTATTTTGGGTGTTAATTATTGTCTTCGAATGCAATAACGGAATGAAAGGTAAGATTCAAGTCCAGATAACAATTATCTCTCAGATACTTAAATCTTACAACAAGATAATATTATACCTACGTGAGAATCTTTCTTTTGAATACAATGATGAACAGAAAACTTAGGTCAAGATACAAATCACTATCAAATACTGAAATCTGAAAACAGATAATTTATACCTCCATAAAAGCCTTCAGTTTAAGAAAATTACAAACGATTGAATACTGGTACAAACTCCGAGAGTCGGATCCAGCAATTTTTGGTAAATTATCGCTAATCTATGCTACAAGCTTCTCCTAATTACGCCTACGCCTACTCCTAGGAAAAGAGAAAAAAAGTTGTTGTTGATTCTGATGATGCCTTCTCCTTCCTTTTTTTGTTTTTTATTTCAGCTTCGTGGCCTTACGTCTTCAACCGTCGAGAACTGCTTCTAACTTCTCTTTCAAAATTCTTTCATCTTGGCGGGTTACTTTTCTTAGGGAGTTCCCGACTCTTTGACCCTGCACTAGACCGGACTTCTTTGGGCCCGCTCTGTTATTATCATAATGGGCTTAACCTTTTATTTCTGGGCCCATTAATTGTTGTTGGGCCTTTTGAGGTCTTTTAATTCGTCAACCCATTTTTATTTTTTAGTGTAAACAAATGCCCCTCTTGTTAGAATAGTGCCCTGTGAGCCAATCCTAGATAGGCTTTATTTATCTATTCTTGTAGTAAACAATTTCGTTTTACATTATATTAATAAAAGGCATTTCTTCATCTTATGTTTATATCGTTATAACTGTATGATGAAGTCCCTAGAATTCACACATAGCTATGGGGCTTGATATCTCATTGGATGGATATCATAAAACAAGTTTCTAAGGCTGTGATTTCTAAATACTGTCCAAGTCATAGAATTATCAAGATGGGACATTGATAATTCGGATAGACTTGCGCCTATGATGCACACTCTTAATTGGAGAATGTCTCATTTTATGGACATTAGTGTAGTTGACACAAATGCACATACGCGGGTGCTTGTTGAGAACAAGTTCACTGATTACCCTAACTGAAACTTCCTAAATTGGAATTATTTCTATATATGTCGAATTAGGAGTTTCTTAATCACGATAGTGCAAGATTAATTCTTTGACTTGAGTCATCACAGTAATCTTGTATATTGACTCACTGCACTTTGACTCCTGTGCCAGTTCTTTTACAAGGACACATATGGACTGGTGATTGGGTGTAGTGACTCGTATATGGAGGTTGGTGTTGATAACAAAGGATCCATCACTTGTCTAGATGAACAAGTGAATTTCCTATATATTCTAAGTGATTTGACTGAGTTAGTCCTTGGCCAAGGCAAGTAAGTAATTAATTAAGAAATGAGTTTCTTGAATTAATTAATCACTAGTCAAACACACTTGAATTATTAAGATTGAATTTACAAGGATCTCGACCAATAAGATTCCTCGATTCTTAATTCAATTGGGAAATTAGTTGATGGAAGAATCTCACTTGCATGGAATGCGCGATTGGAAAGGTTCACTTTGAATCGCCTACATCTAGGTCTTCAAGATAAGTAGCTAGAAACTTTTCTTTGATTTATGGGTATCTTATATTTAATGGAGATTAAATAATAAGATGGTTAATTAAAAGTGTTTAATTAATCGAGACAATTTAATTGTCCAAATTAAATCATAAAGGTTATGAACCCATTACTAGTATGTTGGTGAACCTAAAGGGTCACACACAATACTCGGACAAATCCATTTCTTAATTAAGGAAATTTAATTCAAAGTAGTTGAGTTAATATATTAATTAATTAGATTAATTAATTAAGACTTTTATTTATTCAAGTGTTGGATAAATAAATTAATTAAGTTGATAAGATCAATTTAATTAAGCTTAAGTCTAGAAAGCATTAATTTAATTAGAAGTGACTTTTATTAATCTAGTATGGTGGATTAATTATTAAAAGACTATTTTATTAAGTCTTGGTCGAAAATTTGGTGGAGGAAAATAATTAAAGAGTTTAATTAATTTTCTTCTAGAAGGAAATAAGATTTCTTGGAGAGAAAGGAAACTAATTAAAATAGAAGAGTTCTATTTAGAAATTAATTAGTCTTCTATTCCTACATGGAAAAGGATTAATGTATAAGAGTTCTACATGGGAAAGAATTGCAAGAACCTAGTTCTATAAATAGGACTAGTATGGAACGAAAATATGATGATGACTTTTGAAGCCAAAATTTTTGTTCCTCTTGCATAAAAAAAAATCGTTTCTTTTTCCTCTCTCTCATATAGTGTTCTTGAGTTCTTGATTATTCATCAAGATCTTGAATTCAAGAATTCTTCCAAAATACTTAGAGAAGTAATTTTTGCTTTCACCTTAATCCCATACACTATTCCTTAGAGTTAGAATAAACGTTTATAGATCAACCTAGCTAAAGATTATAAACGAGTGGGTATCCGGGGTGTGGATCAACTTTAGAGGAGAAACACTTGGGTCTCTGAAGTGAATCAAGAATCCGATCAAAGACGTTTTTGGTGGAGGAATTCGAAATCTACATCAAAGGAAAATAACGAGTCGGTTGATTCAAGGAACGAGGAGCAAGCTAGGGAGCTTACGTTAAGGAAGAAGAAACTCTTCGATTTTTACGAAAAATCGAATAAGGTAAGATTTTCTTTGTTTAAGTTTTAAATAACTAATGTAGAGATGCGCAAGTCTATGATACGTGATAAGCCCGTAGGATTAATAAACTCGCATGTTTAAATCCTAGAAACTAAAAATTTAATTTTCCGCTGTGCTTAGTCGGGCTATATGTATATTTCCCAACAGTGGTATCAGAGCCTAAGGCTCGCGCATCGTTATGCATGATCCGTTCAATTTTAATCGTTACATGTGATGCACGTTTAAATATTAAATTCATTATATTTTGTTGATTTGGGGATTTCATAAACAATAAATGTGCACGTGTGGAAGTGGCGAATTTGGTGGTAATTTGGACTTAGAGTCGAAACCATAATAATAGTAATTACATATATGTGATATGTTTTGAGAAATTATTCTGTGAACATAAACCATGCAATTCAGAATTGCAAGTCTTTCCTTTTTCTGCAAAATTCGCATGATTCTGTTTATCTAATGCACGTATGCAGTCATGTGGCTGAATGTGTGGGTGCATGATTGGTTTTTGGAATGGTGAGAAGCAATAAAATTGTTTCAAACAAAATTGTGTCATCAGAATCTGTACAAAGTATGCATGATTTTGTTTTTGGAATTGGTGTGGAAGCAATTTAGATTGGATTAATGAATAATTGCAAAGCACCTTTCGGCCTTTATTTTACAATAGTTGTGTATGAGGTAAGGGCTTTTTGTATGAAGTAGTGGGAAGATGCAATTACATAATTAATTACACGAACAACCCACATGCGCGCCAAAACGGGGCGCCTAATAGCTTGGACGACCCGACCCGTTCGGGCAGTGTCGTGATCCGTTTTGAGTATTTGATTTTTCCTAGAAATTCTATTTAAAAAGGTGTTTTAAATTGTTTATTTGGAAAAAATCAAGTTTATTGAGAAACCCCAAATTGATATAATTTATGAGATATTTGGTAAATTAAGAATTTACATATGCTTTCATGAGTTGATATGCATGATGAATTTTGAGGCCATTAGAATTGTACAAGCATGTTTACTTTTCGTTATTTATTATTAGCCTTGCGGCGTTCGATCCTTGATGGCTCTAGATAGGATCGATTTAGATATGGCCCAAAATATCCATGTTATTTATGTATGAGATGCATGATTTAATGTATGAGATGCATGATTCTATGTATTAGATACATGGTTTTTTTGGTTATGCTTATCTTTTATATTCCTTTCATGTGAGTTGGGCATGTTTAGGATAGAGACTTAGATAAGATAATCGAAGCGATGAGACTTTCATAATATACTAAAATCCCTTACTTATTAGATAAGTTTATAAAATCTTAATGATTTTAATTTTAAGTTAATATGGGATAAAATTAAACGGGGTTTAATATTCCATGCCTACCATCAAAAGTAATAGCATGTCGGTGCTACTTATGTAGATTAGTCGACCATTGCAAGTGGGACTTTCTATAATGAGAAAGCCGTGATTATTACTAAGCATAGAGATGCACATGGGTAATTTATCCTCTAAGTGACCATTGCAAGTGGAACTTTTTGGGTAGGTCATTTACATGTAGGTTGATGGGTCTAACTTAACATAGGAGTAACATGGGGGCGCATAAAATTGAGGTCCATGTAAAACATGAGGTAAAATAATTGAGGGTTACATGGGGATGTAATTGATAAGTGTTGTCTACCTTTTTAATTATTATGTATGTGTCCATAAAATTGGGGTATGTAATAATTAAATCGGACTTCAAACTCACTAAGAAAAATTGTTTTCTCGAATTCTTTAATGAGGGTTATTGAATTTGAAATAAATAGTGGGAGGTAATTTATGATTAAAAGACCTTAAAATCATATCTACATAATGTATTAAACATCTTCTTAAACTGTTTCGCTTTAATTTGTAGATAACTAGATATCTAAGATGGCTAAGAACCCGCTTTCCACAATTCTCGACACAAACAAACTCACTGGACCCAACTATTCTGATTGGCTTAGAAACCTTAAGATAGTGCTCAACTCTGAGAATAGAGCCTATGTCTTGACTGATGCACCCCTCTCGACTCTACCCGAGGATGCTGAGGAGGAGGAAATCGAAACCCATAAGAAATGGTTAAACGATGACCTCCAAGCAAGGTGCACGATGCTTGCATCAATGTCGAATGAGTTGCAAAAGCAACACGAAAATATGGCAAGTGCTGCTGATATTTTCAAACACTTGCAAGAGTTGTATGGTGAAAAGTCTAGGAGGGAAAGGTACTTAGTGTCTAAAGAGCTTTTTAGAGCTCGTATGACTGAGGGGTCAAATGTCCAAGAACATGTGCTTAAGATGATTGGGCTCATTGAGAAGCTCGCAAGTCTTGACATTTTCTAGACAATGAACTCTCAGTGGACTTAGTACTTCAATCCTTGCCTAGCACATTCGATCAATTTGTGGTCAACTTTAACATGAACAGTCTGGAGGCGACCTTGCCTGACTTGTTAAGCATGTTAAGG
Source organism: Buddleja alternifolia (assembly GCA_019426215.1). NCBI lineage: Eukaryota > Viridiplantae > Streptophyta > Magnoliopsida > Lamiales > Scrophulariaceae > Buddleja > Buddleja alternifolia. The sequence goes on from CM033396.1 coordinate 32,348,721, forward strand.
ACTGCAGAAGCCACCATCAAGAAGGACAAGCCAGTTATGTGCTTGTGAGTTCTGCCCATTCTAAGGCTAAAAAGCCAAAGAAAGGGAAAGGGAAAAGTTCCCAAAAGAACAAGAAGCTAAAAGCTAAAGGTGGGGTCAAGAAGGTTAAAGCTGATAAAGATAAGGGTGATTGTTTCCATGCGGTAAACCAGGGCATTGGAAGAGGAACTGCAAGGAGTACCTTGCGACCCTAGGTGAGACCAAGGGTATGTTTTATGTTGAAGTTAACTTATCTGTTAACGATACTTCTTGGGTATTAGATACCGGTTGTGCATCACATCTTTGCAATAATTTGCAGGCAATGACAAGAAGTAGGATGCTAGGAAAGGATGAGATCGTTCTGAGACTTGGCAATGGAGCAAAAGTTGCTGCCACAGCGATAGGACGGTCAACCTGGCATTAGGCGACGACATTAGAATAGTTTTAAATAATTGTCTTTATGTTTCTAGTATAATAAAGAACATTATCTCCATCCCTGTTTTAGATGGAGAGGGTTTTGAGTTTTTAATAAAAGATGGAAAGTGTTCCATTATTAAAAATTGTTCTTTACTTTTACTAGTACTTTGACGAATTGTTTATACACTGTTCAACCAATAATTCCGTCTTTCACATTCAACATAGTAACAAAAGAAAACAAGATAACTTAAACAGTACACTAATGTGGCATGCTAGACTAGGACATATTTCCAAAGAAAGAATGCACAAATTGGCAAAGGAAGGTGTACTCGACCTTAAGGAAGAGGAAACCATGCCTGCTTGTGAATCTTGTCTTAAAGGAAAAATGACCAAGTCACCATTTGTAGGACAAGTGGAACGTGCCACCCATCTTTTGGATTTGATCCATTCGGATGTTTGTGGTCCTTTTAGTATAAGTACTAAAGGAAGGTGTACTTACTTCATTACTTTTACCGATGATTATTCACGGTACGGATGTGTACCTTATGAAGCACAAATCTGAAGCTTTTGAAAAGTTCAAAGAGTTTAGGAATGAAGTAGAAAAACAACTAAGTCATAGTATTAAGACTCTTCGATCTGATCGGGGAGGAGAATACTTAAGTGACGAATTCCTTAGTTATCTTAAAGAGAATGGGATTCTCTCTCAGTGGACTCCGCCTGGAACACCACAATTGAATGGGGTGTCTGAGCGAAGGAATAGGACTTTATTGGATATGGTCCGTTCCATGATGAGTTTCACTGAAGTTCCTCCATCTTTCTGGGGTTATGCCTTAGAAACTGCGGCATATCTATTAAATAGATTGCCTTCCAAATCAGTGCCCAAAACGCCTTATGAGTTATGGCGTGGTAAACCGGCCTCATACAAATATCTTCGAGTATGGGGATGTTCAGCCTATGTGAAAAGGCTAGTGGGAGATAAGTTAGAGTCTAAGTCTAGCTTATGTAAATTTGTGGGGTACCCTAAAGAAACTGCGGGGTACTACTTCTATGATCCATCGGAACAAAAGGTGTTTGTTTCAAGGAATGCCATCTTCTTAGAGAAGGAGTTTCTATTAGATAGAAAGGGCGAGATCATAGAACTTGAAGAAGTTCAAGAACCACAAATTATCTCACAAACTTTGGAAACACAAACACAAGAAAACACTGAAATATCTAACACACAACCTCCGAGAAGATCCGAAAGGATCCGAGGGCCACCTGAGAGGTATGGTCTATTACTAGAAGTAATAAGGAGGAGCTTCAAGTGGATGAAGATCCAAGAAGCTACAACGAAGCAATATGTGATATTGATTCTGGGAAGTGGCAAAGTGCCATGGAATCTGAAATGGACTCCATGTACTCCAACAGGTATGGACCTGGTAGATCCACCAGAGGGTATAGTACCCATTGGTTGTAAGTGGATCTATAAGCGAAAGCTTGGAGCAAATGGAGAGGTAGTGACCTATAAAGCTAGGCTAGTGGCAAAAGGTTACACTCAAAGAGAGGGTATCGACTATGAAGAAACCTTTTCGCCAGTAGCAATGCTTAAATCCATTAGGATTTTGCTTGCAATAGCTGCTCATTATGATTATGAAATATGGCAGATGGATGTGAAAACCGCCTTCCTCAATGGAAACATAGAGGAAGAGATTTACATGAAACAACCAGAAGGTTCATATCTAGGGGAGTGAGCAAAAGTTTGCAAACTCCAAAAGTCCATTTATGGACTAAAGCAAGCATCCCGAAGTTGGAACATCTGTTTTGATGAAACTATAAGGATGTATGGTTTCATTAAAAACGAAGATGAACCATGTGTGTACAAGAAAGTCAGTGGGAGTGCAGTGACATTCTTAGTACTTTATGTGATGATATTCTACTCATTGGGAATGATGTAGGAATGATGCAATCGACTAAAGTATGGTTATCCACCAAATTCTCCATGAAAGACTTAGGAGATGCATCCTACATCTTAGGAATCAAAATCTATAGAGATAGATCAAGAAAGATGATAGGATTGTCTCAGTCAATGTACATAGACAAAATGCTAAAAAGGTTTAGTATGGAGGAATCAAAGAAAGGATTCTTGCCTATGAGTCATGGGATCCGGTATTCTCGATCCATGTGTCCTTCGACATCCCAGGAACGAGATAGGATGGCTCGCGTACATATGCTTCTGCCATAGGAAGTATTATGTATGCAATGTTATGTACAAGGCCTGATGTGGCTCATGCATTAAGTGTAGTGAGTCGTTTTCAGTCCGACCCAGGTGAGTTGCACTGGGTAGCCGTGAAAACAATCCAAGTACTTGAGAAGGACTAAGGACTTGTTTTTGATATACGGCGGTGGAGAATTGAAACTAGAAGGGTTCACTGACTCTAGTTTCCAATCTGAGGTGGATGATTTGAAATCAATGTCGGGATTTGTATTCACCCTCAATGGTGGAGCAGTAAGTTGGAAGAGTTCCAAACAGAAAACTACTGCGGATTCCACAACCGAGGCTGAATACATAGCTGCATCTGATGCAGCAAAGGAAGCTGTTTGGATTAGGAACTTCATCCAAGGGTTGGGTGCAGTCCCTAGCATTGTCGATCCAGTACCTTGTATGTGACAATAATGGCGCCATTGCTCAAGCAAAGGAGCCGAGGTCTCATCAAAGATCCAAACACATAGAAAGGCGATACCATCTGATCCGAGAGATTGTTGGTAGAGGCGACGTACGCGTGGGAAAGAGTCGACACAACGGAGAACATAGCGGATCCACTAACTAAGCCCTTGTCTCGTAGTATTAGAAGGACATCTTGAGAAGATGGGTCTTAAATACCAAGGAGATTGGCTCTAGTGCAAGTGGGAGATTGTTAGAATAGTGCCCTGCGAAGCCAATCCTAGATAGGCTTTCTTTATCTTCTTGTAATAAACAATTTCGTTTTACATTATATTAATAAAAGGCATTTCTTCATCTTATGTTTATATCGTTATAACTGTATGATGAAGTCCCTAGAATTCACACATAGCTATGGGGCTTGATATCTCATTGGATGGATATCATAAAACAAGTTTCTAAGGCTGTGATTTCTAAATACTGTCCAAGTCATAGAATTATCAAGATGGGACATTGATAATTCGGATAGACTTGCGCCTATGATGCACACTCTTAATTAGAGAATGTCTCGTTTATAGACATTAGTGTAGTTGACACAAATGCACATACGCGGGTGCTTGTTGAGAACAAGTTCACTGATTACCCTAACTGAAACTTCCTAAATTGGAATTATTTCTATATATGTCGAATTAGGAGTTCTTAATCACGATAGTGCAAGATTAATTCTTTGACTTGAGTCATCACAGTAATCTTGTATATTGACTTACTGCACTTTGACTCCTGTGCCAGTTCTTTTACAAGGACACATATGGACTGGTGATTGGGTGTGTGTGACTCGTATATGGAGGTTGGTGTTGACAACAAAGGATCCATCACTTGTCTAGATGAAAAAGTGAATTTCCTATTAATTCTAAGTGTTTGACTGAGTCAGTCCTTGGCCAAGGCAAGTAAGTAATTAATTAAGAAATGAGTTCTTGAATTAATTAATCACTAGTCAAACACACTTGAATTATTAAGATTGAATTTATAAGGATCTCGACCAATAAGATCCTCGATCTTAATTCAATTGGGAAATTAGTTGATGGAAGAATCTCACTTGCATGGAATGCGCGATTGGAAAGGTTCACTTTGAATCGCCTACATCTAGGTCTTCAAGATAAGTAGCTAGAAACTTTTCTTTGATTTATGGGTATCTTATATTTAATGGAGATTAAATAATAAGATGGTTAATTAAAAGTGTTTAATAATCGAGACAATTTAATTGTCCAAATTAAATCATAAAGGTTATGAACCCTTACTAGTATGTTGGTGAACCTAAAGGGTCACACACAATACTCGGACAATCCATTTCTTAATTAAGGAAATTAATTCAAAGTAGTTGAGTTAATATATTAATTAATTAGATTAATTAATTAAGACTTTTATTTATTCAAGGTTGGATAAATAAATTAATTAAGTTGATAAGATCAATTTAATTAAGCTTAAGTCTAGAAAGCATTTAATTTAATTAGAAGTGACTTTTATTAATCTAGTATGGTGGATTAATTATTAAAAGACTATTTATTAAGTCTGGTCGAAAATTTGGTGGAGGAAAATAATTAAAGAGTTTAATTAATTTTCTTCTAGAAGGAATAAGATTTCTTGGAGAGAAAGGAAACTAATTAAAATAGAGAGTTCTATTTAGAAATTAATTAGTCTTTATTCCTACATGGAAAAGGATTAATGTATAAGAGTTCTACATGGAAAGAATTGCAAGAACCTAGTTCTATAAATAGGACTAGTATGGAACGAAAATATGATGATGACTTTTGAAGCCAAAATTTTTGTTCCTCTTGCATAAAAAAAATCGTTTTTTTTCTCTCTCTCATATAGTGTTCTTGAGTTCTTGATTATTCATCAAGATCTTGAATCAAGAATTCTTCCAAAATACTTAGAGAAGTAATTTGCTTTCACCTTAATCCCATACACTATTCCTTAGAGTTAGAATAAACGTTTATAGATCAACTAGCTAAAGATTTAAACGAGTGGGTATCGGGGTGTGGATCAACTTTAGAGGAGAAACACTTGGGTCTTGAAGTGAATCAAGATCCGATCAAAGAGTTTTTGGTGGAGGAATTCGAAATCTACACAAAGGGAAAAAAACGAAGGAGTGATTCAAGGAACGAGAAGCAAGCTAGGGAGCTTACGTTAAGGAAGAAGAACTCTTCGATTTTTACGAAAAATCGAATAAGGTAAGATCTTCTTATTAAAGCTTTAAATAACAAATCAAAGATGCGCAAGCCTATGATACGTGATAGCCCGTAGGATTAATAACTCGCATGTTTAAATCCTAGAAACTAAAAATTTAATTTCCGCTGTGCTTAGTCGGGCTATATGTATATTCCCAACACCTTAATATAACGTGAACGTTTAGAGTACGTATATTAAGATCCATGTTCTCCTGGTTAATAATCAGCTTTATACTAGTACCATCGTGTCGTTATCATAAAGGTCACCTTCTCAGACACATGAATATTTTTTAATACAGTTTAAAGATCGTGTTTTGCGCTTTTCCGGTCCTTTTGTGATCAAGTCTTTTAAACTTTTTAAATCACAATGTTCCTACAAAGAGACTCATTTTTTTGGCAGGGGTATAAAACGCCTGAAGTGCCTCGTATTCTATAAGTGATAGAAGCATCTTTTCAGATTGGCATCGTATGTAATCTACCTTGTCCCAAGGAATCAGATTATTTCATAAACCATCTTTTAGGAGTATTTTATTAAAACGAAGATTCTTGGACTAAATGTGAAAAAAATATACTTTTTATATTATTTTCTTTGAAGTATTAGAGTTTTTTGCAAAGACTCCCATTATACTTCATATGTTTTTAAGTAATCTATTTCTAGTATTAACTCTTGAGAGATTTTATTTTTTAAAAAAATTAATGAAAAAACTAATTTTATTGTAGATTTTTAAATTTTTTGTACGATATAAATGTTTCTTGTAAACACAACAAATATATATATATATATATATATATACACACACACATATAAGTTTAACTTTTTTAGAAATAATTGGTTTATCTTAATATGTATTATAATAGTAAATACATAATTCATTTATAAAATAAGTAATTAATTTAAGTATAACAACTTTTTGATTGTAGCCTTAGTTAGAGCATGCAAGTAATACACCATATTGTTATCTTGTTTTCCTCCTTTTTTATCTATTTTCTCTTTTACATGTAATCCATCTTTGTTTCTCTTTATTTGTTTTTGCTTTTTGTTACGTTTAAATTTATTCTCTTTCATCTCATTTGGTTTTTTTTTTTTTTTTTGGGTTTTTTCTAACTGTTTACTTAATTAATTTATATTCAATTTTCTTTTATCTATTTGAATTTTTTTCCACATACGCAGTGAGTGTGTGTTTTATCGTCTGATATATATATATATATATATGTGTGTATTTTCCGAATGACCATACAGCCTACAATACAAATTTAGGCAAACATTGTGTTGATTGTTGTACAGTTATATATTTGTGTATTTATTTTATTTTGGGTTATCTTTTTATTCCTCACTAAAAGCATGTTCCATCTACTTCTACAAATCATTGTTGTTACTCAAACAAGCATGGAAATTCTTGCTTTCCTCTCTATTTCCGGTTACCACATGTCAAATATGATATGTACTTATTGGAATAATAATTGGAGACTCAAACATCAAACAAAAAATACTAATAATTTAAAGAAAGCACTTTGAACTCTTAAGAAGCCATAAAAGGAAATATAAGTTCACAACTAGAAAACAAATCCCACAAATTAAGATCAATTACAAAGCCATTAAATTGAAATCGAACATCCTTGAACACTTACAACACACTTTCCACAAGGGAATAACCCAAAAACGAAAAGAAAAAAGCCTGGAAGAAAGGCGTCACCTTCCCTTTGCCTCTATGACTTGCCTTTTGTGTATAGCCGTTCATTCACATTTTCGAACTTCTATTCCTGTTGCATCTCGTATTTCACATCATAAGTATATGATAATTGTATAAATATATACTTTCTTAATTATTCACTCTGTGTAGAGATACAATATATTACAAATGGAATAGAAGAACCAAATTGCTTCACTTGTTAGAAACAAAGAACAATTATGTATACATATGTATATTATATGCATGAAAATAACTCACTTTTATCGAGACGACCATCTTCTTTTTCTTCTTCTTCGTCGCCGTTCTCTGATTCCCTTTTTCTTCTATTTAACCCTTTTGAGCTTCTACTTGTATATATGTAAAGTGGTTTACTTGTGCATTTCTCTAAGTCCAGGTATATAATGCAACCCTAATGAAAGCCAATTGATTCTTTCTTAAGATCTTCACCACAAAGTAAGTATTTACATCATAGATTATTGACAATTTTAGGAATGGTCCCCTCCTATAGTCAAATATTCTCATATAATAAGTTGTACCTATCCACCACTTGAGAATATTTATGTTCTTTTTACATCAATTAGATCACTAAATAGAGGTAAATCCAATCACTCCATGTGGAGAAAAAGATAAAGACATTATTTGGATATATTATTGAATGAGGAAAAGTAGAAAATCCAACGTGAATTAAAAGGTATATAAGTATTGGGTAATTCAACGTAGGATGCATAAGTGGTACACGTATTGCGTACTGTTTAAGATTTGTTCTTAGCTCCTCAATTTCATATTTGCATCTTTTATTTTAATTTCTTGCTTTGTTTTATACTTAATTATCACAAATTATCGCTAATGAGTATGATTTACATCAACGGTATATTTTAGAACACACTTCATATATATAACATGCATTTACGATATAAAATACAAGATATGGTTAAGTTCACTAAAGAAATTCTAAATCAACATTATTTCGGTAACAAAGGGCTATGGAATAATAAACGTTAAACTCATGGATTCAAATAAACTCATGGAGTATTTGTTAATTTAAGTTGTTGCATGAAAGTTAATTTGACATGTCATGTGAATGTAAGACTGTAAGACTAAATATATAGTTTCAAATATATGTGAATGTAAGACTAAATGTATAGTTTCAAAGACTCAAAATAATCAATCTCAGAATAAGTTCGATTGGGGCTAAGTATTCTTAGCCTATAGCGGGAACAATATTATACCTTCTATTTATTTTACACATTGAAATTCTAAACTTTATTCTACGAAGGGGGCCCGAGGTTCTAATCTTTCGCTACGTGGAACCCAAATCAACTAAAAGTCATTGATGATTATATTATGCGAAGAAAATATATTTAAAGAATAGCGAAACTTTGCAAAAGTTATCATTTTTAAGAGCTTTTCGCAATTAAAATTTCGAGAGAGTTACAATTGTGGAATGAAATATAGATGATATTCATTATATACATATATGATTAATGATTACACTGAGATTTAGAGTACCAAAAAGTATAATAAAATCTCATGCAAAAGTTAGTTGACAAATGTCACGTTATACATTCTCAAACTGTTCAGATCATTTATTACATAATTGCGTGACATTGTTTGTAGATGCAGAAATATGAAAAAAGTAGAGATGAATAATTAGAATGTGCATAGTTGGGAAAAATATGCCTAATTTGACTCGGAATGGAAAGTTAGAAGGAGACTAATATTTAATTGGGAAATAATTGTAACCCACCCAAACTTTCGCGTTTTTACACTTATTTATATAAAAATTTTTGTTGCACTTTTTTATCCGTACTACACTCGTGTTTACACTTATTTATATGAACTTTTATTTGTTTACACTTCCTTAACTGAACTAAACGAATTTTTACAAAATTTTATGCTTTTAGCATTTTCTGGCGCAATAATCGCCGGAATAGCATTACCTACATTGCATGTGACTTTTTGAGGGTAAAAATGAAATTTTATGGCCATTGTAGTGCACTATATTTACCTTTTTAAATTGAAATGATATTTTAAATTGTACAATTCAAAATAGTGAAACCATAAGAAAATATCGTTGCAGCTAATAAAATGTTGTTGTTACCTTTAAAGGGGTCACATGCGATGCAATTCCGTCGAAATATTTCTTCTACTTCGGAAAAAGGCTAAAACATAAAATTGTGTAAAAATTAATATAGTTCAGATAAAAAATTGTAATTAAAAAAGGTTTATATAAAAAAGTATAAAAATGCGAAAAACTTTGCCCCTAATTAATCTCATTCTGTTTATGTCAAACTTTTTTCTGGCTGCTTATTCTAACCAGTCGTTGACTACAATTTTCGAACGTCCATGCACAATTATATGATAAAGAATTTGGATTGAGTTTAGAACAGTAAATGAATGAATAAACGAAGGAATAAAAATTAAAAATGTTAGTTAAAGAAGTTATAACTTTAGATACGTACTATTTAGTTATAAAAGTACTTTAGATATATGCCTCTCTCTCTCTCTCTTTCTGAAGAGCAGAATAACTTTGCACCGCCCATTCCTTGACACCTCATTTTCAACTGATTCTGAGAATCCAACGCAAGTCTAAAGGGCACTAATCAAATTAGTGGGGGACATTATCCTGTTTATAGGACCTAAATTAAAGTGCTATAATATTGTTAGTTCACAAAGCAATATTTGGATAAACATCTTGTAAAGATTGTAAGGGGGTTATTTTTTAGGATAAGTTGTATGCTCGAGGCAAACAATTTTAGCTGATTTCACATGGTGCTTAATTATCAAGGGACATAATGGCTGAACTGGCAACCAATGAGGGTTGATGACCCTTGGGACTTTTAGTGGATTCCCAAATCATGGAAGATCATTATTCTCTTTGCGATTGAATTCGTACAAGGAGCTCATATATTCTGATGAGATTGTATTTTATTGAACTTTCGACTTTCAAGAGCCTTTAAATATAACTCTATATCTATAGCTGGTTCTTAGAACATTAATATTTTTGCCAAAATATGTTGACGGGCAAAGTAAGATAAAGTGATCAAGTCGATTCAATACGTATCACTGATTCATGATCTTATATTTCTAGCTCTTTACTTCGAGACTAAGATTAGATATATATGAAATTGCCCTGTTCCTTGGCATGTGATATAAACATGCTTAAGGAAGATTGAGGATGTTTGGACTCAAATGTTTGAATGTTAAAGTGAAACTATAAACTCGTTTTGTAGTGCAGAAAAGGGAAGATAGACAAATTTATCTCCCTTTTCTCTTGTTTTGTATCAACATTCAAAGCCCAATATAGTTTATGGGCCCAAGTTTTAATCTTCAATACTTTAGATAGCTAATCTCCCACCGGGGGGCCCCCTCAATGGATGAAGAATTGTCAATTATCCTTTTGTCCTTGTCTTTTATATTTTCCCCCATTTCGCCCTTTCAAAAACAATAAATTACCACCCCATATTTAATATTTATTATATGAAGAATAGTAACAGGAGATAGGCATGTCAATCAAGCCGAGTGAACCGAGCCTAGTCATGCTCACGCTCGGCTTGATATATTGTGAGTTTTTATCGTTAAAACTTGAATTTGTACGAGTTTTTTTTTAAAGCTCGGGCTCGGCTTGAAATACCACCCTATATTTAATATTTATTATATGAAGAATAGCAGTAGGAGATAGGCCTGTCAATCAAGCCGAACGAGCCGAATCTAGTCATGCTCACGCTCGGCTTGATATTATGCGAGTTTTTATTGTTAAAGCTTGAATTTGTACGAGCTTTTTTTTTTTCAAAGCTCGGGCTCGGCTTGAAAATTTATACGAGCTTCGAGCCAAGCCCAAGCCGGCCCAAATTTAGTCTTTTTTTTTTAAACTACAAGTAATAAAGTAAATATAATATATAAATTAACCAAAAAAAATAAATGTGCACAAAACATTAAAAGAACTAACATCATCCATGCTGTAATGACAAATCATAAAACTTAAATTAACAAAGTTGAAATATCTATAATAAATAAAGTAAATTGTATCGCCTCTTGTTAGTTTTCAAATCCATTTCTCTTGCATCAAGACACAAATAAGAATTTATACATTAAGAAAGCCATCAACACTTGGGAAAAAGATTTCTTTAATAAATTATGAGTAGTGAATTCACTATAGAGAAAAATAATCAAAGGATTATCTTACAAATTGTAAGGCTTATATTTTAGAAAAAAAGAATCTCATTCAATTTTCTACTCGTCACAACAATAAGTTGAAATATCTCTTGAGATACATGTTCTATATATTATTTAAGATTGAAAAATATTATAGATAAATTTATATTTGGTTTACTTACAAGAAAATTGCTTGAGAGTTATAAGAATTATGATGAACAACAACTTTTTGAAGATGAAACCTAGCAGGAGCAACCCACGACTTTGAATCTCACTTTATGTACGTGATTCATTGATTTGTAATAGAAAAGACATAGGACTCTTAGAGTTAGATATGGAGTTTTTTTACTAGTTTCAATTATTTATAGACTAATGCGTTGTATAAGGAAAATTTTGGAATTACATGGTGATTGATCATTTTAAGGATTGTTTTTCCTAATTTAAAATATTAATATTCTCCATCCAATTTGCAATCATTGATACATTATTAGATATTATAATGTATGTGTGTGTGTGTATATATATATATAAATATTAATTTACGAGCCCGAGCTTAATTTAAGCTGAGCATACCTTTGCTCACCCTCGGCTTGGGCCCGGCTTGGGCTTGGCTCTTATAAAGCTCGGTTTGAAAATTACCAAACCAAACTTACGAACTTCGAGCCAGCTTGGGCTCATTGACAATCCTAGCAGGAGATTTGCAAATCCCTTTTTCTCTCCTATGGCGGAGTAGAAGTTAATGCAACCTATGTAAAATTCTTCTATAAATTACATGCTTTCATTGGGCATTGAAGGAACCCACAAGTAATTTCTTCCTTTTCCGTTCGATTAAAGTTGAGCAAAAATTTAAGGATCTTTTTTAGTTTATTCAACGTTAGTTTTTGGTGTTTTTGTTGTTGTTCTATTTTTTTAATCCAATTTGGATCTTCTTATCTATAGATGTGGTGGGTTCTTTGATTTATACAAAGAGTATGAGATAATACATATCTAAAAATTGTCGTAAGGTAATTTGTGACCTCAATTCCATTGACAAAAAAGATTGGGTTTTTGGCACATTGCACCCTTCAATTATCACCTTTTGCCACAATGCACCTTTAAATTCAATTTTTGGCACTTTGCACCATTAAATTGCATGTAGCTTGTCACTTTGCACCCTCAAGCATCTAACTGACTCATTCACTCATTTTTGAGAGGGTAAAAACGTCAATCTCTGAATATTTGGCTGATTGCACCCACAAATTGCCACCTTTTGGCACGATACACCTCTAAATTGCATTTTTGGTACTTTGCACCCTTAAATTGCCTTTTTTTTTGCGCAATGCACCCTTATTGATATATATCGTTAATTTTGTATTAATATATATTGTTAACTAGTCGGAACCCCGTGCCAAAGTACAAAACACTAATTACATAAAACTAATAATAACAAAATCTATTAATGTATAATTTATTTATTTATAATCTGCAAAATTAAAAGATTTGATTCAAGTTTGATGATTATCATCGAAAAATCTTTTTATATGAGTATTTTTAAAAGTATAGTGCATGATCTTTAAATTTATTAAATATCCTTTAAACAATAAATGTTTGATAAATTAACAAAATAAATAGATAGAAAAAAAAAACAGATAATTGTTTGAATTCATATTATGTTGGTAACTAACTTATTTGAATTTTTAAATTTGACTATTTTTACATTTAACTACACTTATTTATATTCAATTAAAAAATATGTAGTGATTACTTACGCGACACAATTGAGATCAATTAGACTATCCACATGTGCGCTTACTTGGATAGTTTCAAGGGTTGTATTTTATTATATATAGATTTTGTATTAATATATATATATGTTATTAAATATTAAATATACATTATTATTTGTTTAATATTACTAAATAAATAAGTAAATATTTTTCTATACAGGCTGGTGACCCCCAAAAAAGTATAACTGGTTCAAGCTCAACTCGTCAAAAAAGCTTGGCTCTTTAGGCTCGACTCTTTTTCATGGATACTCATTTCAACTTTGAAAAGAAAAAAACTATAATACTGATGCAGGGAAAATTACACTTTTCATCCCATAACTTTGCTCTAGTTCAATTTTGGTCCCATTCATTATAGATTTCTCACATTTAGTCCTATAACTTTCAAAATGTCTCAAATTTAGTCCAAAATGAAGTTTCCATCCAAAATTTAATGGTCAACCCCATTAGGCAACCTTTTGACCTATTTTTTCAAGGATTTTGCATGAGTGACACATGATATTAAATAGAAACATCGTGATAATGAATATAATATGTGTGTGGTGCATTTATAAACAAATTCAAAAGGTTGAGACTAAATGTGTGTGTGGTCAAAAGGTTGATTAACGTAGTTGACTGTCAAATTTCGGATGGAAACTTCGGTTGAGACTAAATGTGAGACATTTCGAAAGTTATAGGAATAAATGTGAGAAATTCGTAACAAATGAGACCAAAATTGAAATGTGAAAAAGTTATGAGACGAAAAATAATTTTCCCTACTGATGCATTATGAGAGAATTTTTCTTCATAGGAGCATAGAGAGTTGAGAAAAATGTTTCTAAATTGAATGTGTTCTAGCAAAGTGCCAAAAAATATCAATAAGGGTGCATTGCGCAAAAAAGATGACAATTTAAGGGTGCAAAGTGCCAAAAATGCAATTTAAGGGTGTAATGTGCCAAAAGGTAGCAATTTAAGGGTGCAATCCGCCAAAATATTTAGAGATTGACGTTTTTACCCACTCAAAAATGAATGAACTCGTTTTTATGGGTGAGTTAGATACTTGAGGGAGCAAAATTCCAAATTACATGCAATTTAATGGTATAAAGTGTCAAAAATTGAATTTAAGGGTGCATAGTGCTAAAAGATGGTAATTGAAGGGTGCAATGTGCCAAAAGCCCAAAAAGATTTTCGTGGTTTAAGGGTTTAGCTGGAAATGGTGTGAACACTCCCTTTTTTAACTTTTTGATATTAATGTAACGGAATTTTTTTTGACTGTCACATAAATCATCCTCCAGAAATCAGTGAATTTGGTTTAGAGTGAAGAACTAGTTTTGAATCTTAACACTGAAAAATATAGAAATTCATTCATCAATATTAAAGAGAGTGCATCTCTATTTGCATTTTAAAAGTGGTTCATCCAAATGCAAGTGGTTAAAAGAGCTCTATCTTGATTTTGCTCAAGTGGTGGCTCATTCAAAGTTCTGAATGGAACTGGTAATATATGTTTGCCTTCATAGATTGTTTACTTATCAGGAACACAAGTAAGGAAAGCCCCGAAAAAATGTTTCTCTTTAAGTGGGGGCAATAATGGTATTTTGATTATGTCCTCAAAGTAATCAGCAATAACAAACATAATAGATTGTTTTATTATTAGGTTCACAAGTAAGGAAATCCCCGAAGAAACGTTTCTTTAAGTGGGGGCAACAATGGTATTTAGATTATATCCTCAAAGTAATCAGCAATAACAAATATAACATGATAAATGGACTAATTTTATTCCAACTTACCAAACAAGGGATAAATTAGGTTTTTCTAATCTTCAATAGTGTTTTTATCTCAAGATGGGATTATCTCACCTTTTCCTAAGGTCCATACCAAACTAACCCTTAAGATATTAGAGTTCATGGGTTTTATAGATGTTGTAGGCGCCGCTTTCTTGAAAAAGGGAAAAAGTAGTGATAAGAAGCGGAATGTAAGGGGACTCCCACGAAACCAAAACATGCGATATCGTTGTATGATTCACTTTTGTTGAGTAGACATATTTCATATCCACATTTTGACTACCGTTGCACATATACATTTCTTGGACTTGCAAGGCTAACTGCAAACTTTGCGCACTGCAAATGAAGTAACCAATGTAGACATATATGATTTAGTTGCGGATAGAACTCTGTCCCAATTGCTGATAAAAGTAAAATATATCAAGGAAAAGAAATAAGAAAAAGCGTGGACGGCAGGATTCGAACCTGCGCGGGCCGAGCCCACATGATTTCTAGTCATGCACGATAACCACTCCGGCACGTCCACCTGGATGAAAAATGATGGCTCAAAAATAAACTTTGATGGCGCTTTAGGGTTCCAAAGAATATCTACCTGCTTCGACTCTTGTGAATAAAAAGTGATTAAACAATGTTGTAGATAGAAGTGAGATACCACTCAAGAAACAAGTAATTGCCCCATGCTTAAACAAAAACCTTTGTTTTTTCTTTTGGTTTATCCAAGGTAAACTCAGGTCTCATTTGAGGCCCAAGACTAATCCACGAAGAGGCGGGGGTGGTTTCCCCTCGATAATGCACCTGGTGCGTGATGTGTCGCCTCTTTCATTTCTTTTTTTTAAAATTTTTTTCTAAAATCTTTCTTTTACTTCTTTTTCCATTTCTTTTGTCTTTTTCTTTACTTTTTTCAGGTTTTATATTTGAAAATTCAAGAATTTTTTTTCGTCTTCCTCATTTTTCTTTGTATTAGTGTTGCGACTGGGTTCAAAGCAAATTCATATTAATAATTCAATTCGTGCATAGGTCAAGAATTATCCAAAATCAAATGATGTATATTTTCAGATCGAACGATTCGGTTAGATCAAGTTGGATTATATTTTACTTATACTCGTTAACAATTTAAATTATTTGATATTTTAACAAAAAAAAAATATTGATGATAAAGTGTAAAATTACCTAATATTATTCACAACATCAAATAAATTGAGTTGTGAGTGAATAATATTAATCTATTTAATATTTCGCTATCATTATCTAGTTTTATTTTAATCATCAAATAATTTGAGTTGTGAGCGCTTCTAATTAAAATATAATCTAATTCGACATACACGAACCGTTTGATATGAAGATATAATTATTTGGTGTCAGATTAATTTAGACTACTACTTGTATATGTCGGTTCGGTTGAATTTATAATATTAAACTATCCGAGTCCAATCGCATAAACACACCAACTATTATAAATATAAATGAACAAGACACAATTTCTTAAACTTTTAAAACATAAAATTGAAAGAAAATACACAAAATGAAGAAAGAGAAAAAACAAAAACTCAAAAAAAAAAAAAAAACAAAACAAAAAAAAGAAATAAAGAGGTAACACATGTCACCTTTGCATCATCTGATGCATACACACCAGATATAGTATCGAGAGAACCTTGAGGGATAGAAGCATTAAAGATTGGTCCCAACAAGTGCACTTCCTGAAATTCAAACTTATATTTTCCTCCTTACGGGATGGTTTCACTAACATTATGTTGGTACAACACATTAATATAACTAAACAAAACTCTCACCACAAAATGAACAACCCCATTTCAACAACCAAAACACCAAATGCAAATAAGGTACATACAAACATCCCACCTCATGACAACCCTCAAACACAACTGCAAAACCACTGCACAAATTCATCAAATCCATGCACAAACCATCACTAGAGGCCTCTTTTCACTCCACCCCACTCCCCTCCTCACTCAAATCCTCCACTCCTTCACTCACACCACAAACATTGTATCCAACAACTATATAATCACCTACACAACCAACATATTCAATCTCATTCAAAACCCTTCATCTTTCAACTACAACTCCATCATCCGTGCACATACCCTCCTCTGTTCCCCTCACACTGCATTGAATTTCTTCACCCGAATGCGAAGAAATTCAGTCTCCCCCGATTTCCACACGTACCCTTTTGTTCTTAAAGCGTGTGGGCTGTTGGAAAACACGCTTTTACTTGCTGAAACCATCCATTCGGATTTGGTGAAGCTTGGGTTGTTGGTTGATGTTTTTGTGTGTAACACGCTTGCTTGTACGTATAGTAGAGGCGGCGATGTTGTTAGCTTGGAGAAGGTGTTTGAGGGGAGCTTGTTTAGAGATGTGGTGAGTTATAACGTTATGATTGATGGGATTGTTAAGGCTGGTGAGATTGATAAAGCACGGGAGGTGTTCGATGAAATGCCTGAAAGAGATGCTGTTTCGTGGGGTACCCTTTTGGCGGGGTATGCGAAACTGAATCGGTGCGTTGAGGCCATTGAGTTGTTTGATCATATGGTTGATTTGGAGGTGAAGTTTGATAATGTGGCTCTGGTTTCGTATCTTTCGGCTTGTGCACACCTCGGGGAGCTGGAAAAAGGGAAGATGATACATGATCACATCAGAAGAGATGGGATTAAATTAGATTTGTATTTGGGTACTGCATTGGTAGACTTGTATGCAAAATGTGGGTGCATTGAGATGGCTAAGGAAGTTTTCAATTCGTGTCGCCTCAAAAACGTGTCTTTATGGAACGCAATGCTTGCTGGATTGGCTATGCATGGTCATGGCATACCATTGCTTCAATACTTCTCAAGAATGGTGGAAAATGGTATCAAACCTGATGGGGTGACAATTTTAGCTCTTCTAGTCGGCTGCAGTCATTCAGGCCTCATCAACGAGGCTAGGACGATTTTTAGTGAAATGGAAAGTGTTTATCGGGTCCCACGAGAGCTAAAACACTACGGATGTATGGCTGATTTGCTCGGGCGTGCGGGTTTGATAAAGGAAGCCGTGGAGATGATAAGGGAAATGCCAATGGTAGGGGATGTGTTCGTTTGGGGAGGATTGCTTGGTGGGTGTAAAATACATGGAAATCTCGAGGTTGCTGAGGTGGCAGCTAAACGCGTGATGGAGGTGAAACCGGAAGATGGCGGCGTGTATTCCGTTTTGGCTCATATGTATGCTAATTCGCATCGGTGGGATGATCTAGTTAAGGTGAGGAGATTGAGAGATTGCAGATGGGGGATCAAGAAGAGTGCTGGGTGTAGTTTGATTGAATTGGATGGAATTAAACATGAGTTTGTTTCAGGGGATTGTTTGCATGTTCACACTGATGAAATATATTTTGTATTGCATTGTTTGGAGCTACACCAATATGAAGCGCTGTAGTTATAATCATCATTCATCTGTATATAATGTAACATCACTGAAACTGGGATTATTCGAATTCAATTCATGTAGAACTCTAGCTCAAGTTAATTAATTTGTTCTGTATTACCAAAAATTATAAACAATACAGGATCTTTATAATAGTGCTTTTATTTGTTATTTTAATTGATTGTTTTTACTCACATCTTAATTTATCTGTGTTGATAAGTGAAACACTTAAATCATTTATTTCTGAGTTGCAATTAACCTAGTTTATGAATGTTAGGAAAAAAATTGTAAAATTTACTAAAAATCCTTTGGAATTAAACTTTTATATCCAAAAAATTTATGGTAATATTTTTCAACTACGAAAATCCACACCACCAACATTTAGGGTAAATAAATTTATGAACTTAATTGCATTTAGCTTTCTAGATTAAGAATTAATTAATTATAATTTTTTTTATTGATAATTGATATTAGTTATGATTTATTAATGTTGGTAAATAAATTTATAAATTTAATTGCTCTTAGCTTTTTAGATTAAGAATTAATTAATTATACATTTTTATTGATAATTGATATTAGATATGATTTATTTAATAAGAGTAAGGAACAACATTTTCAGGATATGAGTATGACCGTTGTAAATTAAAGAAATTTAATATTATTAGGAACTAATATTAATTGTTTATACCATGTTTTTGAAATATCATCAGAATATTAAATTTGAAAAATCATTTGCTTCAAAACAATTATCTGAACAGAATATGAATTGAGACTTGAGATTTGTTATAACTGATAAATGGATTGAGAGGTCAATAGACAATAGATCCTGAGAGATATATATACACACATATACATATAAAAGTAGATATTTTCACAAGACACGGACAAATATATTTATTGAATTTTAAGTTCAGAGAAAAAGGATTTAATCTAAATTCGATCAGACAGGAACACACGCTCTCTCCAACGGCCATAATATTCCCTCTATATGTATACCACACCATTTTCAAATTTATCTTTTTTCGTTATCAAACTTTCTTCTTCAATTCTATTTTCATTTCTTAAAATCCTGAATTCAAAATATACGAGAAAAGTAGAAATGGTTTCCTTATTCAACGGAACATCAATTTTTCAGTGTTTCTTGTTCGACCAGCCTGTAAGTCACTCTCCGATTCTCTTCATTTCATTTTTAATCTTTCTTCAATTGATTTCTAACTTTTTCGTATTTTTCAGATTTCATTTTAGGTTTTTAAATTTCTCCTAAAGATTTATTTATTGAAACATCAATTTTTCAGTGTTTCTTGTTCTTCCAGCCTGTAAGTCACTCTCCGATTCTCTTAATTGATTCTTACTTTTTGTATTATTTCAGATTTCATTATAGTTTTTTAAATTTCTCCTGAAGATTTATTTATTGAAACATCAACTTTTTTCTTGATTTATTCCGTTAATCATTTACGAAGTCGAATATTCTCCTTTTCTTTAATTTTGTTTTGTTTCTGTTTTATCTTTTTTCCTGCCATTTGATTATTTACTTCCTCGGTTTTGCTCATAACAGGTGAAATCATCAATTTTAGTTTTGTAGTTTCCATTTTGAATATTTGATTTTGATTCAAATTTCACGTTTTTTAAAATTTCCATGATTACATATATGCCCAATCATTGACATAACCGTAGAATTTATTTTGTATATTCTTGTGCTGAGAGATTTCATCATTTGAACAGTTGGCTCTTCGTATCATTTTTAACCGTTATTTCCTAAAATACGTGGGAAAATGAGTTTTTAATATATGGAAAAATGAGTTTTTTTATTTTTGTGTGAAAATATAGGTATGTTTGGTTGTGTTTCTGAATGATTTAATATATATGAAATGACTGAGTTAGTTAAAAATAATGATTACTTGAATAGTATATATAAAATAATAGATAATGTTATATTGATTAAATATATTTATAAGTTAAAATGAGAAAAATCGACCCCAAAATAAGTATTAAAAAATATTCAAAATGGTGTTAAAATGTGCTCGAGCCTATAAATGTTAAAACCATGTATTTGATTCCACTATAGCACCACATTTGTTGTCGGAAATGTAGATTTTTAGAAGTAGATGTGAGAAAAAGAAAAATATGGGAGTGATTTGGTAAAGTAAAAGGTAATAATTGAAGAATGTGAAAGTAAAAATGAAAATAAGTGTATTTTCAGTTGAGAATGGTGTAAAATGTGTACCTTCATTTTCAAATGAGTATGAAAATGAAAATATGAGTTTAAAATTACAAACAAACATAGCCTTAGGGATTCACATTGAGGACATAACATCCGTCGTTATATCACGGGTTTTAATCATGGGATACAAAAGTACACTACAATAATGTGCTATATATAATAGAAAGTCTTCTAAGCTAGTATCAAGAACATACAGAATATTCATATAACTATAATTAAATTTAGAAGCTTAATTTTTACAGTTCATAAAGAAATAGAAACCTTTATATGATCTACAAGTTGATGATTCATGTCAATCGGATAATTACTGCATCCGGAGTATCAAAGGTAACTAGTGTGTCGGTCACATCTGGAATATCCGGAATATCAAAGCCAAACATGTTTCTTAGCACTTTCATTTTTTCTCGATCAGATTGTTTTGATTCGCTTTGATACAATACTAGGAAGTACTCACAATGATTTCATATTGTTAACAGAAAAAAAATTATCAGCACTAATTGGATCATTTTTGAGGCGGCCTATACTTTCTGAAGGAGTGACATTGGTATTCTTTCTTTGCTATAAGCGACTTCCAGGTGACAAATCTTCATCTCTTTTATCTTCCTACTTCCTTGCGACTTTAGTTCTGCTGGTTTATGAAAATAGATATATTTGTATTCGTGTTATTGTTTTCATGATATCATGAAGGCGTGTGAAATACTTCAGATACCTATCCCTCACCAATAACTTTTCTATATACAAACCTATACAAACCTTTTTTCTTTAAGACTGATGAGAATTTGTGTCGTCTAAATCAACAGCTAAAAATTCCACATGATCTTGCTGAAGCCCACATTAGATGAGATACAACTATGCTATATGACAGAAACTAGACGTACAACAGAACTTGAATTTAAAGCTACTCTCCTCCAGTGATATACAAATTGTCTTGTTAGATACTCATTTGGTTTTTTGGATTGTTTTGACAAAACAAACTTCTTTTATATTAATGGAAATGTCTTTGAGGTGGCTTAGAACTTGCTGAAACTAAAAGCACAAACTAGAGTTGACTCTGTTGTATAATAGCACTGTGCATATTTCTCAAATATGCAATCTTGACTTGGAGAAACTGTAATGACATAGTACCTGCTGCACGGAGAACTCCTTATCTTATCTGTAGTGCACTTCAATTGACCCCACCATCCCTCAGTTTTTATGAGGTTTAGCATGCACTTTCTCTTTAGTGGTCTTCAATCTTCTGTAATTAACTCCTAGCGCTATCTACTGCTGTGATATAGGGTAGTTGTCAAACTTTAAGGATCTTCAGAATACTTACTTTGAGTCTAAGGCATTGTAGGATCTTGTACATACAAATCACCGGACTAATCCCCTTGATGTCAGCAATCTTCCATCCAAAAGCTTTCTTGTGTGCCTTTAATACCTCCTTTAACTTTGCTTCTTGTAGCTCTGTAAGAGAAGAAGAAATGATTAGTGGCAAGATTTCATTATCGTTCAAATACACATATTTAAGATGAGAAGGTAAAGTTTTAAGGTCAAGAATGGGTGGCTCTTCGATGGATGGTTTGGCTTGGCTCGACAAAGGCCTATCCAACTTCTCAAATTTCCTCTTCGGGTAAGGTAGCTTTATCTCTAAGCTACGTCCAGCTTCTAATTCTTCATCACTCGCAGAATCAACATCCTTAGAATTCATGAGACACAGTTGTTGTTCAAATTTTAACGAACAAACTGAAAATGCAACGAAGGATGTGGAATTTTTTGAGGCGAGAATTAACTCTATCCTTAACATGAAATTGCCCCGGCTATAGGTGGTACCGACTTTGACAAAACTTGTCCCAAGATACAACGAAAACTTTTCTGAAGATTGAACCAATTCAATTTCAGAAAACAATGAACTTTATTTTTCTATTGAAATCTCAAGAAAAAGATGAAAATGAACAACGAACTTTACTTTTCTATTGAATTCTCAAGAAAAAGATGAAGATGAACAATGGACTTTACTTTTCTGCTGAAATCTCAAGAAAAAGATGAAGATGATTTGAAGAACTCAAGAACACTAGAGAGAATTGTGTTGTGTTTTGAGTTGGTGTGTTTTACAATGGAGGGAATGGTTGCTATTTATAGGCAAAAACTATTGCCACAAGAATCAATCCACACCATCCATATTTAAGATCCAATATTAGCCATCCAAGTTGCTCAACTTGTAAAGTTGTCAACTTGATTAACTTATATGTCATGCATGACATATTTTCCAATTAAAATGTGGGATACACAAGTTCAAACCCCTCACTTTAACACTTAATTTCTCATTCGTTACAAGTCCGATTTGAGAAATTCGAAATGCTAAACTCATCTGCTCGGAACGTAGATTATGATTATCCAATAATCTTTAGTATCCCGGATACTAACGGTGTGCGAATCTTGTACACAAAATTGGTGGGAACCACACTTTGTAAAACCATTTTATCTAACAATCCCCCACACGAATGAAATTAATGCAATACATGCATGCTCTTGAGATTTCGATTGAAAGTTTATCACATCAAAAGAGGTAGCTTTTGGCTTTGAACCTTTCCTAGTGAAGTATCATGGGATTTACTAGGCCACCCAATGAACGTGATGTCTTGAATTGGTCAGCCGTTCGTGTAAACCCAGACAACGATATTCACATAATAAACTTTCAGCAGTTTTTCAGTTCTCATGGTTGGGTCCATTTTAGTCATGGCACCCCGTCTTGGTTTCAGAAGTGTTTACATTTTACTCAATGTTGAGGTGGCCTACACCTCACACTTACATAGGTGACTTCCTAATTAAGAGTATCCTGTCATACTCCGCTTCATTTAGACAGTGTAGGAATCATTAAAAGTCCAGCTTAACCTTTGCTACAATTTGCAGGTTGCACTTCTTTATCATAGGCAATGGGTTTAGAGTTTATTAATTAACTTTTAAGTGCCTCACTGAATGTTCACAACTTAGTTGTCCCATTGAACCAAGATCTTGGGATCTCTAGTCAACATGGTTGGGATATCTTGAGTAGTATAATCCAAAGCTTTTTGTGTGCTTTAAGTACTTAAGTACTCTAGTTAAGGCCTTCCAATGGTCTAAACTAGGATTATTCGTGAACCTACTCAACTTGCTCATAGAGTAAGCTAGATCAGGGTGGGTACAGTTCATGATATACATCAAACTTCCAATGACCCTAGCATACTCTAACTGCGATACGGGTTCGCCATGGTTCTTGCGTAGTACACTATTGCTCGGAAGGAACCGTTTCAACGTAATGAGATTGCGATAAGACTAATCCTTCAGAAGTCCTCAGGATCTTAATCCCTAAGATGACGTTTGCAAGTCCCATATCCTTCATGTCAAAGTTCTTCTTTAACATTCCTTTAGTAGTCATGATAATTTCATGATTACTACCCTTTATCAACATGTCATCTACATATAGGCACACCATGACATATGCGTTATGTGTTTGTCTAACATACACACATTTATCACACGCGTTGATCTTGAAACCATTTGATAACATCGTGCTATCAAATTTTTTATACCACTGCTTTGGCGATTGTTTAAGTCCGTACAACTACTTTACAAGTTTACACACTTTCTTCTCCTTTCCAAGAGCAACATATCCCTCAGGTTGTTCCATATATATTTCTTCATCTAATTCTCCATTCAGAAACGTAGTCTTAACATCCATTTGATGTATCTCAAGGTTATGCAGACAATAGCAGTGTATAATCTTATGGATGTTATTCTCATTACCGGAGAATAAGTATCGAAGAAATCAAGACCTTCCGTTTGTCGGTATTCTTTGACTACCAAACGGGCCTTATTATCAACAGTTCCATCAGCCTTATACTTTCTTTTCAGAATCCATTTACAACCTTTTAGGCTTACTTTCCCTTTGGAAGATCAACCAACTCCCAGGTATGGTTGTGCAAAATAAACTCGATTTCACTATTGATAGCCTCTTTCCAGAGTTGAGCATTTGGACTGGACATAGCTTCCTTAATCGTCCTTGGCTCCCCTTCTCATGTATAAGATACATAATCGGGACCAAATTTTTTTTGGAACTATTGCCCTTTTGCTACGACGTGGTTCTTCGTCCCCGAGATTAGAACTACTCATAGACTCATCAAATGTTCTTTTAAGAGGAAATTGCTCATTTCTTTCCTTACTTGGAAAGACATCCTCAAAAAACGAAGCATTTCTAGATTCCATGATTAGTACCTTCATGAAATACAAATATTTCTGATTTATGTACCAGAAATCAATAGGCGCTATTATTAAATGCATAACCAATGAATATGCAATCAATAGTTTTAGGTCCTATCTTAAACACTGCCACACTTTGAGGTACTTGTATGAAGGTTTGTGGCCTTTCCAGAGTTCTTAAGGAGTCTCATTCCTACTTTTGTGGGGAATTTTATTAAGTATATAATTTGCGGAGATGATCGCCTCCCCCCACAAATTCTGAGGTAATCCAGAATTTATCAACATCGCATTCATCATTTTTTTGAGAGTGCTATTTTTGCGTTCAGCAACACCATTTGATTGAGGTGAATATGGTGCCATCATTTGATGAATAATTCTAGAGTTGGTACAGAATTCATCAAAAGGCGCTTCGTATTCTCCACCTCTATCACTTAGGATAGTTTTTTTTTTATCCTTTTTCCAAGTTAATTTTCAACTTCCGTTTTGTAATGTGTAAATACTCCAAGCGCTTCGTCTTTACTTCTTAGTAAATACACATAATAATACTTTGTACAATCATCTATGAATGTAATGAAATACTTTTTCCCACCTCTAGTTTGTACAAACTTCAAATCACAGAAGTCACTGTGAATAAGTTCTAGAGGTGCGGTGTTTCTTTCCACTGAAGGAAACGGTTGTTTGACTAGCTTTGCCTCAACACAAATTTCACATTTATGTTCATTTCGAAATCTCAAGAGCATGTATTGCATTAATTTCATTCGTGTGGGAGATTGTTGGATAAAATGCTTTTACAAAGTGTGGTTCCCACCACTTTTGTGTACGAAATTCAAACACCGTTAGTATCCGGGATACTAAAGATGATTGGATAATTTTAGTCTACGTTCCGAGTAGATGGGTTTAGCATTTCGAATTTCTAAAATCGGACTTGTAACGAATGAGAAATTAAGTGCTAAAGTGAGGGGTTTGAACTTGTGTATCCCACATTGGATATACACCACATTTTAATTGGAAAATATGTCATGCATGAGATATGAGCTAATCAAGTTGGCAACTTTACAAGTTGAGCAACTTGGATGACTAATATTGGATCTTAAATATGGATGGTTGACACGCTAAAAGCTAACGTGCTATGATAGCAAGTGCACTAGTCGTGTGTAGTAATAAGTGGACTAAAAGTCTGGGTTGTCGAACCACGGAGACTTGGTATTTTAATTTATGATTAATGAAAATGGACAAAAGTAAATTGCAATAAAACGAGTAAGCAAGTGAAGAACCAAAGAGAAACGAACTATAGATTAAATCTTCACGTATGATAAAATGACTAAGGCACATGCTACAACCGAATCTACTCGTCAATATAGATGAGCTACTCTTCGAATTATTAGACTCCTATTGCTTTGGTGGAAATTCCTTAGATAATTATTACCCGATGTCTCGGCACATAATAATCCTATGATTAATTGATGGTTCTCTAAATATGTCTATCCGAGAATCTAATCAATAGCCACGCATTAACGTTCTAGAGTTTCCCCGGATAAATCCGGCTAACCGCACCCGAAAATCTTTACCTATGTCTAGGGCAATTCCTCATTAGTTTCGGATGATGAGTTGATTCCATTGAACCCTAATCTATCTTCTCTCGAACGACTAGACTAGGCAAGATAGCAAGCATATGGTGATCAAGCACATGATTGTGATAAAAGCTCAAAATCAACACACAAAGCATTATGAGAATTAATACGAAAATTCACTTCACATATATTGATTCATAAATTGGCCTTCACATGGCCTAAGTTCTACAAGTTTAGCTCATAACCATCAACATAGAAGAATTCAACATGTTCATATACATAAGTGTAAACACAAAAATGCAATAAACAATGAACAAACTCCCTCAAAGGTTGAATGGTGATGGATCCTCAAGTGGAGCTTCAATCCTTAGCTCTTCTTCTCCTCTTGCCTTCTAAGAATGATGAAGAATGATGATCAATGAAGCAGATTTTCGCCCCCCCCTGTCAAGTGTGTGTTGTGAGGGGTTCCCCCCCCCCAATGGGGTGTGTTTCTCTTGGCCTTCTTTACCCCTTTTTAAACTCCCAACCCCATCAAGCATGCAATAAACAATTCCTCTTCCCATCAAGCATGTTCTCAACACATGGGCTGACATCTTGTCTTTAAATATTCCATTCCACCATAAAATATTGAACTTTTGGCTGAAAGGAATCAAATCTCGGATGTGGCCACGCCTAGGCGCGGGAATTATGGCGCTCGGGCGCCGTCAGCAGAATGTTGGGAGTATTTGCCTCTGTCTGGCGCAGTAATTGTATTTCCTTCATAACTCTCTCCACAAAACTCCGATTTGGATGATTCAAGTCCTCATTTGAAGCTAACACATAGTTCTACAACTTTGTAGAAGGAAACTTCATCCAATTCGGTCTCTAAACATAAGAAAATAGCGCTCAACCGTGGAAACAAATGCAGATACGGCGCCCAGGCGTGGACAGAACGGCGCCTAGGCGCGGAAAGCAGAATGTTGATGTTATTTGCATCTTGTCCGGCGCCTGGGCGTGGTTGGAGGGGCGCTTGGGCGTGGACGACAGAAGCAAATTGGCCTGAACTTGTTTAATTACGTCGTCTTTCGCCTCGTTTCTTCGTATGTTCTCATTTATCACCTGTAATCACTTAACACCACGATTAAACGCAAATGTGGCATGATTTAGTCAATAAATGAATCCATAGCATAAGTCCCATGGGCTTAAAAACACGTAAAAATGCCTCTTATCAACATCCCCACACTTATCAATTGCACGTCCTCGAGCAATAAGAGTTCTAAGATAAGGAAACATCATCAATCAAAGAGAGAAACAAAAAGAAAACTACCTAACTCACTTTCGTGGAGTAAACGGTTGCATTTAGCGAATGCGACAAGCCTTTGAACCCTTGAGTTACCTCAAAGGACGAGTTATAGTCTCGTGAGGGTTTGCATACGATATACCCACAAAATCGAAGGATGTTTAGCTCAAACCAACCACTACAACTCGATATAAGAACTATGATGCAATGGCATGAATCAAGTGACAATAAAGCTCAATAATATGTACACAAATGAAAACAATGCTCATTCAACATCTAGAATCGAAACAATTTCCAAAGGGTGTAGTGGGATAATATCTAAGGTATTATGATCCAAAGGCATCCCTACCATGGTCGGAAACATTCCCATATCTACCAACTTTCGATAGATCATAGAGTTTATCAAATCATAGGCAACTTTAAGGTTAAATTGTGCTCATTTCCAAATTCACTTTACTTTAACATTAACACGCTTGTAAATGATTTTCGTTCATGACAATATATGACCTCGTGCAATGTTCTAGCCCCTTAGGTCTTCTTTGCCACCCATGTAACGGGCTTTGGGTCAACAACTCCCAAACTAGAGGGTTTTAGGGTGCTAAGTGTTAAGACACTCCTACGAACTTAATCACCCGAGTGGCAAAGGCCACGAAATAGAACGAGGTCTTTTATTCAACTAATTCCCGATTGGCTTGAGCAAAGCTCAAATTAGCACAACAAGTATAGTATATAGGCAATGGTGCTTTGGTGACCTCCAATACTCGTTGGCCTGACCGAATTTTCAAGGTCATACCAATCTCATCTCAATCATTTATTCATTGAACACAATTATGAACACATAAGCAACTAATCATCTCAAAACAATATGAGAAAAAATCTAGGTTAATATATCCGGGGGTGCTCCTCACATGTCTCGAGATGGAAAGCCCTTTTCAATCCCTCTACCATTGACTTGTGTGCACGTGTATCATCTAAGGAAGATTGATTCTCAACTAAGGTTAAAATGAGCATAACCAAGATGTGTACTTTTACATTTTAGACCATTCATAGAAATATACAAGATATCATGCCATTGTCTTGAGTTCTCAAGTCTAATTGCACCAATTGGCAAGCTAACATTCTAGAACAAAATTTTATGCTTGATTTTTCTCAAAAATTAGTACAAAACACATGCAATAGCAACGATTCCCCCAAACTTGAGCTAAAAACAAGATCACATGACACATAAAACCGATAAACACTACTCATATACCCCCCCACACTTAAACTCAACATTGGCCTCAATGTTGACTCAATCATACATACTCAAAAGGGTATACAAGAGTACTTACACCAAGGAGCAAACCTTATTCACATGAAATCCATTCCAAGCTCAAATCCGCAACGGCAGATTTTCCAAGGCAAAACGCAGCGACTACATGTAATGAACTCACAATACAAAACCATCAAGACTCAAAGAGAAGCATGCCAAAAGTGCATGCTTGAACAAAAGGTAAAGAAACAAAGCAAATCATAACAAAAACGAAAAAAAAAAGAAAAGAAGACGAAAATCAAAAACTAAAATGAACAAGTCCCCGGCAACGGCGCCAAAAACTTGACACGCTAAAAGCTAACGTGCTATGATAGCAAGTGCACTAGTCGTGTGTAGTAATAAGTTGACTAAAAGTCCGGGTTGTCGAACCACGGAGACTTGGTATTTTAATTTATGATTAATGAAAATGGACAAAAGTAAATTGCAATAAAACGAGTAAGCAAGTGAAGAACCAAAGAGAAACGAACTATAGATTAAATCTTCACGTATGATAAAATGACTAAGGCACATGCTACAACCGAATCTACTCGTCAATATAGATGAGCTACTCTTCGAATTATTAGACTCCTATTGCTTTGGTGGAAATTCCTTAGATAATTATTACCCGATGTCTCGGCACATAATAATCCTATGATTAATTGATGGTTCTCTAAATATGTCTATCCGAGAATCTAATCAATAGCCACGCATTAACGTTCTAGAGTTTCCCCGGATAAATCCGGCTAACCGCACCCGGAAATCTTTACCTATGTCTAGGGCAATTCCTCATTAGTTTCGGATGATGAGTTGATTCCATTGAACCCTAATCTATCTTCTCTCGAACGACTAGACTAGGCAAGATAGCAAGCATATGGTGATCAAGCACATGATTGTGATAAAAGCTCAAAATCAACACACAAAGCATTATGAGAATTAATACGAAAATTCACTTCACATATATTGATTCATAAATTGGCCTTCACATGGCCTAAGTTCTACAAGTTTAGTTCATAACCATCAACATAGAAGAATTCAACATGTTCATATACATAAGTTTAAACACAAAAATGCAATAAACAATGAACAAACTCCCTCAAAGGTTGAATGGTGATGGATCCTCAAGTGGAGCTTCAATCCTTAGCTCTTCTCCTCCTCTTGCCTTCTAAGAATGATGATCAATGAAGCAGATTTTCGCCCCCCCCTGTCAAGTGTGTGTTGTGAGGGGTTCCCCCCCCCAATGGGGTGTGTTTCTCTTGGCCTTCTTTACCCCTTTTTAAACTCCCAACCCCATCAAGCATGCAATAAACAATTCCTCTTCCCATCAAGCATGTTCTCAACTCATGGGCTGACATCTTGTCTTTAAATATTCCATTCCACCATAAAATATTGAACTTTTGGCTGAAAGGAATCAAATCTCGGATGTGGCCACGCCTAGGCGCGGGAATTATGGCGCTCGGGCGCCGTCAGCAGAATGTTGGGAGTATTTGCCTCTGTCTGGCGCAGTAATTGTATTTCATTCATAACTCTCTCCACAAAACTCCGATTTGGATGATTCAAGTCCTCATTTGAAGCTAACACATAGTTCTACAACTTTGTAGAAGGAAACTTCATCCAATTCGGTCTCTAAACATAAGAAAATAGCGCTCAACCGTGGAAACAAATGCAGATACGGCGCCCAGGCGTGGACAGAACGGCGCCTAGGCGCGGAAAGCAGAATGTTGATGTTATTTGCATCTTGTCCGGCGCCTGGGCGTGGTTGGAGGGGCGCTTGGGCGTGGACGACAGAAGCAAATTGGCCTGAACTTGTTTAATTACGTCGTCTTTCGCCTCGTTTCTTCGTATGTTCTCATTTATCACCTGTAATCACTTAACACCACGATTAAACGCAAATGTGGCATGATTTAGTCAATAAATGAATCCATAGCATAAGTCCCATGGGCTTTAAAAACACGTAAAAATGCCTCTTATCAATGGTGTGGATTGATTGTTGTGGCAATGATTTTTGCCTATAAATAGCAACCATTCCCTCATTGTAAAACACACCAACTCAAAACACAATACAATTCTCTCTAGCGTTCTTGAGTTCTTCAAATCATCTTCATTTTTTTCTTGAGATTTCAGTTAAAAAGTAAATTTCGTTGTTTTTCTGAAATTGAAATGGTTTAATTTTCAGAAAATTTTTCGTTGTATCTCGGGACACGTTTTGTCAAAGTCGGGGCAATTTCGTGTTATGGATAGAGTTAATTCTCGCTTCGAAAAATTCCTAATCCTTTGTTGCATTCTCAGTTTGTTGGTTAAAATTTGAACAACAAACTTAACAATACTTTGTGCAATCATCTATGAATGTAATGAAATACTTTTTCCCACCTCTAGTTTGTACAAACTTCAAATCACAAAAGTCACTGTGAATAAGTTCTAGAGGTGCGTTGTTTCTTTCCACTGAAGGAAACGGTTGTTTGACTAGTTTTGCCTCAACACAAATTTCACATTTATGTTCATTTTCAACTTTAAAAGTTGGTAATAAGTTCAAGTTGACCAATCTTCGAATGCTATTATAATTTACATGTCCTAGTCTAACATGCCACAAATTAGAATACTCAAGCAAATACACAGAATTTTTAATACTTTTATTGCTTTATTGCTTTCATTTTCAATTACAACAGAGCAGATTTCATTTATTACATTTATCTTGAAAAGGCCTTGATCAAGGTAACATTTTCCAACGTAAAATCCTTTCTTTGTTAAAGAAAATCTATCAGCCTCGAAGACTATAATGAACCTATTCTTGACCAAAGCTGAACCGGATACCAAATTCTTGCAAATTTTCGGAACATGCAGAACTTTAGTCAATGTCTGACTCTTTGCCTGAAGTCATCTTCAGCACAACTTTCCCCATTCCAACCACTGGAGACGTGGCCGAGCTTCCCATAAACAATCTCCGTCCATCAGTTGGGGAATAGGACGAGAAAGCATCTCTATCAGAACAAATGTGGCGAGTAGCCCCAGCATCTATGAACCACTCCCTCGGGTTGTCCGCCAAATTGGCTTCGAACACGACGACAGTGAGATCAAGATCAGTCAGATTAATCGGCACCTGGTGGTCAGACAGATCGTCAATCATTTCATTGATGCACTGGACATCATCTTCAGCCAAGTGCACCTGGGTCTACACTTGATTTTTGCCTTTGTTCTGATTTTTACCATAACGTTGCCCTTGAGACTTATTTTTCCTGGGTTCTTTCCGGTCTCTAGCCCAGTGTCTAGGTTGGCCACAGTTGTAACATCCATCTCCCTGTTTCAACTTGCTTTTCTTTTTCTGGGAGTTCCCTTTGGACTTCCCCTTAAACTTTCTTCTCCGGTTTGAGCTTTCCGGAACTTATGCGATGTTAGTCATTGCCTGCACATGAGACCTCTTGTCACTACTACAGAAATGACCTATTACAACGGTTTTAACCGCTGTAACAGGTACCGCTGCGCACATGAGACCTCTTGTCACTACTACAGAAATGACCTATTACAGCGGTTTTAACCGCTGTAACAGGTACCGCTGTAATTGGTTAGACCAATAACAGTAGTTTTTGAACCGCTGTAATAGGGACCAATTATAGCGGTTCCGAAAAAAACCGCTGTAATTGGTCAAACCGCTGTAATAGTTTTTCTCCAGTTTTTTTTCTATACCTATTATAGCGGTATAATAAGTTTTACCTATTTTGGCGGTTTTGTGAAAAACCGCTATAATAGGTGTATTTTTTATTTTTCTTAAAAAAATTTTCTTGCTGTACTGTACAAAATTTATTGTAACTAGCTTCCCACAAGCTCAAAATTCAACACACTAACACAACAAACCATAAAATCAATTCAACAGAAACAACAAACGTGCAACCCAAAATTAACTTCACCAAATTAAATGATCATCTCTAACAACAAAAACCAACAAATGTATTGTTCCAATTTACATAATCTCCAACAAATCAAATTTTACGTATAATCTCCAACAACTGATAATGAGTTTACAATCAATTAAATACAACAAATCAAATAAAAATTTACAACAATTTACAACTTACACCATACCAAAAGCGCATTGGAAAATGTATTGTGCCAATTCGCCACGTACTTCATCAAGTTGCTCTATAGAGTAAGTGACGTATTGACAATCAGGAAAGTACTGCACGATAGAGATTGAAAACACAACAAAGGTTTAATAACTTATAAAGGGAAATTAGAATTTGATGATGAGTATTAATTAGGATTATGCATACCGCTGGGGGGAGTGTAGATTCTCCGTGACTAATAATATCCTTCATGAATTTCATAACAAAGAAGCCACAATCTTTGTCGTTTAACTGCATGGGGTACTACAAAATTGAAATAAAAAATTGTATTAGAACAATAACGTTTATACGAATAATCTCTCAAAAATATAAAATTACACTAACCTTTATAGAAGTCCATTTACAGGCCATTTTTTTGGATTTGGCCTTTTAGGTGTTACGATTTGCACGAGACATCAACACAGCACTGTTAAAAACATCAAAAAACAAGGAAAGATGTCAATATCAAGCAAATATACATGTGAAATCTAGGAAGATATATACACTTTAAAATTAATATTAAATATAATGAATACATTGATTGAATGAAAAATTTACTGATTGATTCTTTCATAGCAGGTTGGTTATTCGAATCAACGTGCAAAGAATCCAGATAATAAACGATCTCTTTAATTGGATCAATCACAAGCAACACCCAATGTCCCCTAAATTAAAAAGCATTCAAAAGATAAGTTCAAAATTAGTTTTGCGTACGTAAAAAATTTTACAAAATAAAGTTGGGTGTTTAGTAACTCACCCGATGTTGTAAGGTGCAATAAACAACTTCCCGTCTGCGCAATCTTTCATGGCATTTGTTATATATTGCGCTTGTAAGATACGCTGAGAGGGAGTAATACCTGCTCCCGCAGCTATAGTATGTGGGCTAAGGAACCCGAAATTATTTGTTTTCTCTTCGAGGACCACGTACTTAGCCCACAATCACCTAAATTGAGCATAAAATAAATTTGAACAAGAAAATAAACATAGTCCAAATTAATGCAGTAAAATAATTTAAAAACTAACTTTTTTTTAATTGATATTTAAAAACTTACTTGATGTAAACTGAAATGATAGAGACTCCTATTTGTTCTTTGCGCAAAAAATGACAGATCTCCTCCCACCCAAGATACTCTTGATAGGGTTCGTTATTATAGATTGCCTCGGGAATGTCTATAGTGATCAATTGTTCAATAGGCATTATTTGCAAGTACCTTTCAAGAGTTACAAGTGGCTGGCTGTTACGTCTGCTGCTCTGTCATCTTCACGTGAAGGGTTGGCCACAAGAGGTGTTCGTTTGACAGCTGAGTGCTTCGTCATCTCTGATTTATGTTTTCCAACTGATGATTTGGATTTTCCAAGAGACTATTTAAGCAAAGAAAACCAACGTGAATGTTACAAACCAAAGTATATTTAGTAACCTTAAACAATTGTTATAATTTATTAATGGCTAGGTATTAATAATTACGTACCGATGCATCACTGACAGTGACAAGACTCTTAGGCCATGCAATAATGTATCCCACAGCCTCAGAAATTGTGAACACTTCTTCATCGGCGAGAGGGACTGGTAGGGGTGCAATATCTTCAATTGCAATGTCAATCATCACTTTCACAAGGTGGGTGGGTAATGGAAGTGTATGCAGCGTTCTATCATCTGGTCGATTGTACATTTGTCCTTTAGCCACCAAACGATAAGACGGTGTTGAAAGTGACAATTGACATGGCGCCACAACCTACATAGATAAAAAATATATATATATATATATATATATATACCATTATATTAGAAAAATTTGTGTATTTTAATGAATTGCAAGTTATATGATCACTTAATAATTTCATATCATTACCTGAGGAAGGTTCTTAACTGGATCTGAGCAGCTATCTTTCAAAGAAACCGCCTCATCTTCATGTGGCTACTGCGACCCAGACGCCTTATGCTCGTCAAACTCGCGTCGCAATGAGGATAGTGATGTAGTGAGCATGTGCACCATGTTTTTCAAGTTATCAATCTCCTCATCTTTAGAAGGCTTTTTGTCAATAAAATCAAAGCCTACACCCATAACGCAACCCGAATGCTCCTTCTTGTTAAGAGCTTTAGCCAATATATCATTTCGGGTCCTCTCGTTTCCACTATGGCTACCCTCCTGGGATAAGCACTCCTGTAATAATACATTTAAAAATTAGTGAACTTTGCTCTTTTAAAAAAATTTCAAAAACAACATACAACACATGATATAGCTAAAATTGCAAATAACTCACAATTTCATCTGATACTCTTTTAACATTGACATTATCTATGTTATGCTGGTTGTCAGAATGTGCAATCGTGACACGAGCACTCGTATGGAGGATTGCACATTCTGACAACCAGCATAACATTGATAATGTCAATGTTAAAAGAGTATCAGATGAAATTGTGAGTTATTTGCAATTTTAGCTATATCATGTGTTGTATGTTGTTTTTGAATTTTTTTAAAGGAGCAAAGTTCACTAATTTTTAAATGTATTATTACAGGAGTGCTTATCACAGGAGGGTAGCCATAGTGGAAGCGAGAGGACCCGGAATGATATATTGGCTAAAACTCTTAACAAGAAGGAGCATTCGGGTCGCGTTAGGGGTGTAGGCTTTGGGGTATCACAAAAAGCCTTCTAAAGATGAGGAAATTGATAACTTGAAAAACATGGTGCACATGCTCACTGCATCACTATCCTC
Organism: Buddleja alternifolia; assembly: GCA_019426215.1. Taxonomy (NCBI): domain Eukaryota; kingdom Viridiplantae; phylum Streptophyta; class Magnoliopsida; order Lamiales; family Scrophulariaceae; genus Buddleja; species Buddleja alternifolia. The sequence goes on from CM033396.1 coordinate 32,384,192, forward strand.
ATTGCGACGCGAGTTTGACGAGCATAAGGCGTCTGGGTCGCAGCAGCCACATGAAGATGAGGCGGTTTTTTTGAAAGATAGCTGCCCAGATCCAGTTAAGAACCTTCCTCAGGTAATGATATGAAATTATTAAGTGATCATATAACTTACAATTCATTAAAATACAAAAATCTTTCTATATATATATATATATATATATTTTATATATGTAGGTTGTGGCGCCATGTCAATTGTCACTTTCAACACCGTCTTATCGTTTGGTGGCTAAAGGACAAATGTACAATCGACCAGATGATAGAAACGCTGCATACACTTCCATTACCCACCCACCTTGTGAAAGTGATGATTGACATTGTAATTGAAGATATTGCACCCCTACCAGTCCCTCTCGCTGATGAAGAAGTGTTCACAGTTTCTGAGGCTGTGGGATACATTGTTGCTTGGCCTAAGAGTCTTGTCACTGTCAGTGATGCATCGGTACGTAATTATTAATACCTAGCCATTAATAAATTATAACAATTGTTTAAGGTTACTAAATATACTTTGGTTTGTAACATTCACGTTGGTTTTCTTTGCTTAAATAATCTCTTGGAAAATCCAAATCATCAGTTGGAAAACATAAATCAGAGATGACGAAGCACTCAACTGTCAAACGAACACCTCCTGTGGCCAACCCTTCACGTGAAGATGACAGAGCAGCAGACGTAACAGCTGATCAACTCCCTCAGCCACTTGTAACTCTTGAAAGGTACTTGCAAATAATGCCTATTGAACAATTGATCGCTATAGACATTCCCGAGGCAATCTATAATAACGAACCCTATCAAGAGTATCTTGGGCAGGAGGAGATCTGTCATTTTTTGTGCAAAGAACAAATAGGAGTCTCTATCATTTCAGCTTACATCAAGTATGTTTTTAAATATCAATTAAAAAAAGTTAGTTTTTAAATTATTTTACTGCATTAATTTGAACTATGTTTATTTTCTTGTTCAAATTTATTTTATGCTCAGGTGTTTGTGGGCTAAGTACGTGGTCCCCGAAGAGAAAACAAATAATTTTGGGTTTCTTCGCCCACATACTATAGCTACGGGAGCAGGTATTACTCCCTCTCAGCGTATCTTACAAGCGAAATATATAACAAATGCCATGAAAGATTGCGCAGACGGGAAGTTGTTTATTGCACCTTACAACACCAGGTGAGTTACTAAACACCCAACTTTATTTTGTAAAATTTGTTACGTACCCAAAACTAATTTTGAACTTACCTTTTGAATGCTTTTCAATTTAGGGGACATTGGGTGTTGCTTGTGATTGATCCAATTAAAGAGATCGTTTATTATTCTGGATTCTTTGCACATTGATTCGAATAACCGACCTGATATCCAGGTGTAATAGAAGGATACATAGATGCTAATTGGATATCAGACATAAATGACTCTAAGTCCACGAATGGGTACATTTTTACCATTGGTGGTGGAGCAGTGTCGTGGAAATCATCTAAGCAAACTTGCATAGCTCGATCCACAATGGAATCAGAATTCATAGCTTTAGACAAAGCTAGTGAAGAAGCTGAGTGGCTACGAAATCTCTTAGAAGATGTTCTCTGTTGGGAAAAACCAGTACCCTCAATCTTAATTCATTAAGACTGTCAGTCTGCAATTGGTAAGGCACAAAATAATATGTATAATGGTAAGTAAGTCTAGACATATTCGTCGTAGACACAATACCATTAAACAGTTGATCTCTAACGGATTAGTCCATTGATTATTGTAGATCCTTTAACGAAAGGATTGCCTAGAGATCAATTAGAATACCTATCAAGAGGAATGGGTTTAAAGTTTACAGATTAAAAATGGACACAGCGGTAACCCAACCATGTTTACTGGAGATCCCAAGATCTTGGTTCAATGAGACCACTAAGTTGTGAACATTCAGTGAGTTAATTAATAAACTTTAAACCCATTAGCTATATGATAAAGAAGTGCAACCTGCAAGTTGTAGCAAAGGTTAAGTTGGGCTTTTAATGATTCCTACACTGTCTAAATGAAGTGGAGTATGGTAGGATACTCTTAATTAGGAAGTCACCTATGTAAGTGTGAGGTGTTGACCGCCTCATCATTGAGTAAAATGTAAACACTTCTGAAACCAAGAGGGGGTGTCACGACCAAAATGGACCCAACCGTGAGAACTGAAAAATTGTTGAAAGTTTATTAAATGAATATTGTTGTCTGGGTTCACACGAACGGCTGACTAATTGAAGACATCACGTTCATTGGGTAGCCTAGTAAATCCGATGATACTTCATTAGGAAAGGTTCAAAGCCAAAAGCTACCTCTTCTGATGTGATAAACTTTCAATTGAAATCTCAAGAGCATGTATTGCATTAATTTCATTCGTGTGGGGGATTGTTGGATAAAATGGTTTTACAACGTGTGGTTCCCACCATTTTTGTGTACGAAATTCGAACACCGTTAGTATCCGGGATACTAAAGATTATTGGATAATCTTAATCTACGTTCCAAGTAGATGAGTTTAGCATTTCGAATTTTTCAAATCGGACTTGTAACGAATGAGAAATTAAGTGCTACAGTGAGCGGTTTAAACCTGTGTATCCCACATTGGATATACACCACATTTTAATTGGAAAATATGTCATGCATGCATGACATATGAGCTAATCAAGTTGGCAACTTTACAAGTTGAGCAACTTGGATGGCTAATATTAGATCTTAAATATGGATGGTGTGGATTGATTCTTGTGGCAATGATTTTTGCCTATAAATAGCAATCATTCCCTCCATTGTAAAACACACCAACTCAAAACACAACACAATTCTCTCTAGTGTTCTTGAGTTCTTCAAATCATCTTCATCTTTTTTTTGAGATTTCAGCAGAAAAGTAAAGTTTGTTGTTTTCTGAAATTGAAGTGGTTCAATCTTTAGAAAATTTTTCGTTGTATCTTGGGACACATTTTGTCAAAGCCGGTACCACCTATAGCCGGGGCAATTTCGTGTTAAGGATAAAATTAATTCTCGCCTCGAAAAATTCCTCATCCTTTATTACATTTTCAGTTTGTTTGTTCAAATTTGAACAACAAACTTAGCACGAAAATTTGAACAACTCAAAATGATACATACTTGTCTAAAGGGTAAGATGACCAAGTCATCATCTTATGAATCCTATCCTTAGAGATATGGCCTAGTCTAGCATGCCACAAGTATGTATCATTTTGATTATCCAACTTTCTCTTTCTAGTATGTTCCTCATGTTGAGATAATAAGATTGGAGTATCGGGGAGAACCGTGTATGCATGAGACAACTTTGATTCCAATATTAAAGAAGAACCATAAAACATGGAGCAAGCTCCATTTTTTATAACAAAACTATAGCCTTCCTTGTCCAACAAGGGTACAGAAATGATGTTCTTAATTAATTGCGGAATGTAAAATATATTGTTCAAAATAACACGATTTTTGTTGGGAAAAAATAACCTGCAAATCATTGCAAAGGTGAACTCTACATCCTGTGCCCAACAACACCCAAGAAGCATCATTAACTGATAAGTTAATTTCAACATAAAACATACCATTCACTGATTCAGTGCAGTTACGCTTCCAATGTCCCTTTTTACCACAATTAAAGCACGCACCCTGATCGGTACTAGCCTTTTTCAACCTTTGCCTTTCAACTGCTTTTTCTTGTTGTTGTTCTTTTTCCCCTTGTCCTTATGGCCCTTAGAACGGGATGAGGAACCAACAAGCAGTAGCGGTTTATCTTTCTTGATGGTGTCATCTGTATTCATCAACATGTTCAACAACTCGGGTAATCAAGCCTCAAGTTAATTCATGTTGTAGTTGATGACAAACTGGTCAAACGACTTTGGAAGGGACTGAAGCACGAGGTCAGCAGAAAGCTCGGTCTCAAGTTTTACACCAAGATCAGAGAGCATTAATAAGACCAATCGTACGTGATCATCGATCCCTCGTGCAACTTTAGAGATTGCGAATCTCTCCGTCCTAGTTCGAATGCCATAGAGCTCCTCGAGACTCTTGATAATATCCTTAGAGATGGTCATGTGCTCAAATTGCTTTTGAAGCTCATTAGTCATTGAAGCTATCATGATACATCTCACTTGGATATTATCATCGGTCCACTTATCAAAAGTGGCACGTTCATCATCAATTTGTGCGAGTGACGCGAGGCAAAGACACATCCAATACGGTCCAACTACGCTGATTGGTACCGAAACCTTAAGATTCTGCTTCCAAGTGAGCGCAAGGATAGCGTATTGGATGCGCCTTTGCCTCGCATCACTCGCACAAATTGATGATGAACGTGCCACTTTTGATAAGTGGACCGATGATAATATCCAAGTGAGATGTATTAATAGCTTCAATGTCTCGAGGAGCTCTATGACATTCGAACTAGGAGGGAGAGATTCGCAATCTCGAAAGAGCTATTCCGGGCTCGCTTGCACGAGGGATCGTCGGTCGATGATCACGTTTTACGTATGATTGGTCTTATTAATAAGCTCTTCGATCTTGGTGTAAAACTTGAGACTGAGCTTTCTGTTGACCTCGGGCTTCAGTCCCTTCCAGAGTAGTTTGACCAGTTTGTCATCAACTACAACACGAATCAACTTGAGGCTTCATTACCCGAATTGTTGAACATGTTGATGAGTGCAGATGCCACCATCAAGAAAGATAAACCGGTACTGCTTGTTGGTTCCTCATCCCGTTCTAAGGGCCATAAGGACAAGGGGAAGAACAACAACAACAAGAAAAAGCAGTTGAAAGGCAAATGTGGTGTGAAAAAGGCTAAGAGTACCAATCAGGGTGCGTGTTTTAATTGTGGTAAAAAGGGACATTGGAAGCGTAACTGCACTGAATCAGTGAATGATATGTTTTATGTTGAAGTTAACTTATCAATTAATGATGCTTCTTGGGTGTTGGACACCAGATGTGGAGTTCACCTTTGCAATGATTTGCAGGTCATTTTTTTCCAACAAAAACCGTGTTATTTTGAACAATGTATTTTACATTCCGCAATTAATTAAGAACATCATTTTTGTACCCTTGTTGGACATGGAATGCAATAGTTTTGTTATAAAAAATGGAGCTGATTTTATCTCATTTTGTGATTTAGGCAAGATTTGGAGTGCAAAATATCAATTTCAATCAAAATGGGAGATTTGGCAATATTTCGGAAATAATGATATATCTGGAGATACAGACATTAGTTTCTATTGAATTTTATCCAGTTGGAAAGCTAAGACAAAGACCTATATTTCTTATGAAGAAGTCCAGACCCAGTTCGGAAGTTAAAGGGCTCGAAAGTGTTCAAGAATTTACAGAAGATTTCTGTTTTGGACTAGATTGTGCAGCTTTGGTGAAAAATTCATAAATAGAGTTACGTGTCTTGGATTCAGTCAAGGCCAGTTGGAAATGAAAGATAACACATAAATCTACAAATTTCTAGAAGGAGTCAAAGTCAAATTCGATGGTTTATAAAATGGATACAAATTAAAGTGTAAAGGGAAGAATAGATTCTCCATGCTTTGATGTTAAAGGGGAGAATATATTCACCATGCTTTGATGTTAAAGGGAAGAATATATTCTCCATGTCTTGATAATGGAAGAGAGAATATATTCTCTCCATGATTGTGACATCTTTTCATTGCATATATATATTGTCTTGCAAGACTTGAAGTAGAGGGGAGGAGGGGAGAGAGTAAGAAAAATAGTATTTTCAAGTTTTATGCTTACAATTATGAGTAACTAAGTTTTTCTTTCGATTCAAGTGAGTTCATTTTGATTCACACGTTATGAGACACGGAGCTTCATCTATCTATCTACTGTTTGATTATCTTTTGTTTCTTATTCTTAATGTTCATGCTTGTTTAGATAATAATCTAAGGTGCACATTAGTTGATTATCTATTACAATCTATTGCTAACAAATCTTCATAATCCGTAATTGTTATGCTTGATTTGTGCTCGTAGCAATTGAGTTGTCAAGATTGCGATCCCAGTTTTTATTGATTAGTCGAGGGAAACATTAGTGCAATTGAGAATATATTCTCCCCTTTAACATCAAAGCATGGAGAATCTATTCTTCCCTTTACACTTTGATTTGTATCCACTTCTAAACCATCGAATCTGACTTTGACTCCTTCCAGAAATGTTATCTTTCATTTCCAACTGGTCTTGACTGAATCCAAGACACGTAACTCTATTTATGAATTTTCACCAAAGCTGCGCAGTCCAGTCCAAAACAGAAATCTTCTGTAAATTCTTGAACACTTTCGAGCCCTTTAACTTCCGAACTGGGTCTGGACTTCTTCATAAGAAATATAGGCTTTTTGTCTTAGCTTTCCAACTTGATAAAATTCAATAGAAACTAATGTCTGTATTTCCAGATATATCATTATTAACCAAAGTTGGGCTTTGGGTAATGATATAAGGAAGTTAATAGGGATATAAATAGCTGGTTATTTATGTTTTTGGCTAAGTAATCAAAGAATAGATAGTATTTTAGGTGTCTATGATCAACTTGAATTGAACTTCCCATTTAATTCCTGCCCTTTATCATTCATCCAAACAAACCTCCCCATTGAATATTATTTTGATCAACCAATCTCTAAGGTTCGACCTGGACTTACGAGTACTACAGATTCTTGTGAGAACAGTAATTATATTTTGTTGCATTTGACATGTATCAAATTTTGGCGCCGTTGCCGGGGATTGGTTTTCGGTCAAAATCTTATTTTATTCTAATTATTATTGTAATATATATATCCTGTTAGATTTTTATATTTCTTAGTTTCAAGTTTTATTGACTAATTTGTGCATTGAAAAAAAAATCATAAGGGTTTTTGGAATTTTTCTAATTTTAGCTGTAAAATCTTCGTCATTTGACGCGGAAAACGTGCAATCAGAAGTATCTATCTTATCTCCACATGGAAGCACCATATCTCTTCACTTATTTTTGAGTGAATCAGACGAAGAGGAAGTCCTAGCTGGAAATAATAGGACTTTGAAGAAGTTGGCTACTCCGGATTTTAATTTACAACCTTTATGCATTGAATATGCTGATTTCGATGTCGATTTTGAATTAAAATCTGGATTGATTCACTTATTGCCTAAATTTCGTGGTCTTGCAGGTGAGGACCCAAACAAGCACCTAAAGGAATTTCATGTTGTATGCTCGAGCATGTGACCGACGGGAGTATCCGAGGAACAAATTAAATTAAGAGCATTGCCATTTTCCTTAGCAGATGATGCAAAAGATTGGCTTTATTACTTACCTTCAGTCAGGGACGATATCAACATGGAATGAAGTCAAAAGACTATTTTTGGAAAAGTACTTTCCAGCATCAAGGGCTGCCAACATAATAAGAAAAGAGATTTGTGGCATAAGGACAACGGAGAATCGTTATATGAATATTGGGAGCGATTTAAGAAGTTGTGTGCAAGCTGTCCACACCATCAGATAAGTGAGCAACTATTAATTCAATATTTTTATGAAGGCTTACTTCCCATGGAGAGGACCATGATTGATGCAGCGAGTGGAGGAGCTCTAGTGGATAAAACCCCCACAGCTGCTAGAACTTTAATTTCCAACATGGCAGCAAATTCACAGCAATTTGGCATGAGGTTAGATCATACACCTAAAAAAGTCAACGAGGTAAGTACATCTAACCTTGAGCATAAAATTTCTGAGTTAACTTCATTAGTTCATCAAATGGCCGTAGGAAATTTGCAAGTAGCGAAGGTATGTGGTATTTGTTTGGTTACAGGGCACCCCACTGATGCGTGTCCTACATTGCAAGAAAATACTAACCAGGAAGCCAATGCCATTAGAGGATTCCCAGGTCAGCAACAAAGTAAGTACGATCTTTATTCCAATTCATACAATTCAGGCTGGCGAGATCCAGTTATGGAAATCAAGTTGGACAAAATCGTTATCATAATTCTTTCCAACCACGACAGCAACATCAAACGAATCAATCTTCGAATTCAGGTATGCCTTTAGATGAAATTGTCAAAGCTCTCGCTAACAATACCCAACAATTTCAACAAGAAACAAGGAACAACATCCAAAATTTGGAGAAACAGATAAGTCAGTTAGCAACTTCGATGAGCAAGACGGAAGCTCAAGGTTCGGGCAAATTACCCTCCTAAACAATCATAAATCCTAGAGAGAATGCAGTGTAGTAACTTTGCCAAGCGGAAAAGAAATTCAGAGCCCAATTCAAAGTGTGCCGGAAGAAAAAAAATCAGCAGAGAAAAAAGAGGCTGAAATTGATCTCGAAACTCCCAAGGTAAGTTTTTCTCCAAACATGCATAATTCCACTGACAATGTTCCTGTTTCCATCCCCTTTCCGAGCATGTTAAGTAAATCCAAGAAACAAGATGAAGAGAAGGAGATATTGGAGACATTTAGGAATGTAGCAGTAAACATTCCACTGCTTGATGCTATTAGTCAGATTTCGAGATATGCGAAATTCCTTAAGGAACTGTGCACCACGAAGATGAAGCTACGAGGAGACGAGAAGATTAAGGTGGATGAAAATGTGTCTGCAGTAATCCAGGGAAAACTGCCGCCTAAGTGTAAGGATCCAGGTACATTTACTATCCCTTATGTGATTGGTAATAATAGATTTGAACGTGTAGATTTAGGTGCATCAATTAACGTCATGGCTCATTCAATTTATGCATTTCTTAATTTGGGTCCCTTGAAACAAACTTGTGTTATTATACAATTGGCGGATTGATCTAATGCATACCTCGAGGGGGTGCTTGAGGATGTGTTAGTACAGTTGAACGAGTTAATCTTTCCAGCTGATTTTTACGTTCTGAATATGGAAGATAATGGATCCCCAAATCCAGCCCCGATCCTCCTAGGACGCCCCTTCCTCAAAACAGCAAGAACAAAGATTGATGCTTATGATGGCACTTTATCAATGGAGTTCGATGGGCAGATTATCAAATTTAGCATATTCTAATCCACGAGGTATCCCCCTGATGTGAATTCAGTTTATTCTATTGATATTATTGATGTGTTAGCACAGGAGGCTTTTGAGAAAAGTCAAGTGGATGCATTGGAAGTAGTACTCAGTCGTGGTTTATGGCAATTTGGGGAGCATCTGAATTTTAGTGATGAAGTTGAAGAGATGATTATAGCTTTGCAGTCCTTACCACCAGCCCCTAGCACGTATAATGTGTCAAAAATTAAGTTATCATTTAATCACACAAAATTGCTGCCATCTGTGTTGCAGGCTCCGAGTTTAGAACTTAAGCCCTTACCCGACCATCTGAAGTATGCGTACTTAGGGGAGACTGAGACCTTGCCAGTAATAATTGCATAGAATCTGACTATGGTGCAAGAGGAAAGACTCGTTAGGATGCTTCAAGATCATAAGACAGCAATTGGGTGGACTATAGCCGACATTAAGGGAATTAGTCCTTCTATGTGCGTGCACCGAATTTTGTTAGAGGATGACTCGAAACCAAACAGAGAGGCTCAAAGAAGGCTAAATCCATTGATGATGGATGTAGTAAAGAAAGAAATCCTGAAGTTGTTGGATGCAGGAGTTATTTACCCAATTTCAGACAGCAAGTGGGTGAGTCCTGTTCAGGTTGTACCAAAAAAATCAGGAGTTATTTACCCAATTTCAGACAGCAAGTGGGTGAGTCCTGTTCAGGTTGTACCAAAAAAATCTGGAGTGACTGTAGTGCAGAACCAGAATAATGAGCTAGTTCCTCCGGGATTCAAAGTGGGTGGCGTGCTTGCATTGATTACCGCAAGCTGAATGCAGCAACGAGAAAAGACCATTTTCCTTTACCTTTTATTGATCTAATGCTTGAGCAATTAGCCGGTAAATCTCATTATTGTTTTCTTGATGGTTATTCAGGTTATAACCAGATTGTGATTGCTCCTGAAGACCAAGAGAAAACCACATTCACGTGTTCGTTTGGAACATTCGCTTACCGGAGGATGCCGTTTGGACTTTGCAATGCACAAACCACTTTTCAGCGCTGCATGATAAGTATTTTCTCTGATTTCATCGAAAAGTACATTGAAGTTTTTATGCATGATTTTACTTTGCATGGGGATTCATTTGATTCTTGTCTTGAAAATTTATCTTGTGTGCTTGATCGTTGCATTGACACAAATCTTGTTTTGAATTTTGAAAAATGTCATTTTATGGTAGAACAAGGGATTGTATTAGGACATGTTATTTCATGTAAGGGTATTGAGGTAGATAAAGCTAAGGTAGATTTAATTGTGAACTTACCCTACCCCACATGTGTGAGGGATGTGCGATCTTTCCTTGGTCATGCAGGTTTTTATCGTAGATTTATCAAGGATTTTTCAAAGATTGCATTGCCTCTGTCCAAGTTGCTACAACAAGATGTGATTTTCGAATTCACCTAAGACTGCAAGAGCGCTTTTGACAAGCTGAAATGGGAGCAGTTTTAGGACAACGAGTTGGCAAGCAACCTCATGTGATCCATTATGCTTCCCGGACTCTTAACGCGGCTCAATGCAATTATTCAACTACTGAAAAAGAACTTTTGTCTATTGTTTTTGCTTTAGATAAATTTCGTTCTTATCTACTTGGATTTAAAGTGATTGTATTTTCCGATTATGCAGCTTTAAGACATCTTTTGGCGAAGAAAGAATCAAAACCGAGGTTAATGAGATGGATTCTTCTTCTTCAAGAATTTGATCTAGAGATTAAAGATAAAAAGGGGGCTGAAAATTTGGTGGCGGATCATTTGAGTCGATTGGTGTGAAAAGAAAATCCGGTGCCACTACAAGAATTCTTTCCAGATGAGCAATTGTTTGCTCTGCAAGGTATGGTTCCTTGGTATGCTGATTTAGTGAATTATTTAGTTTCTAGAACTTTACTTGCTGATTTGAGTAGAGCTAAGAAAGAAAAAATTAAGAGTGAGGCGAAATATATGTGTGGGATGATCCATACTTGTGGAAGTTTTGTTCCGATCAAATTATTAGGAGATGTGTACCTGATTTTGAATTAAGCTCTGTCTTGAAATTTCGTCATGCTTATGCGTGTGGTGGTCACTTTGGACCTAAGAGAACTGCTAGAAAAGTGTTAGATGGTGGTTTTTATTGGCCTACTTATTCCGTGATGCTTATGTCATGTGTAAATATTGTGAACAATGTTAAAGGACGGGGAATTTAAGTCATAGGAATGAAAAGGTTCAAACGCCCATCCTTGTTTGTGAGATTTTTGATATATGGGGTATTGATTTATGGGACCCTTTCCTTCCTCCTTTTTTGTTTATATCTTACTTGCGGTTGATTATGTTTCGAAGTGGGTGGAAGCTAAAGCCACAAACTGAGATTTTAAAGCTGTTGTAGGTTTTCTCAAGTCTAACAATTTTAGTAGGGTTGGCATACCAAAAGCGTTGATAAGTGATCAGGGGTCTCATTTGTAATCGAGTTGTGGACACTTTGCTAAAAACATATGGGGTGTTTCATAAGACATGCACACCTTATCACCTCAGACAAATGGGCAAGCCGAGGTGTCCAATCGAGAAGTCAAGTCCATCTTGGAAAAAACTGTAAATCCTAATAAAAAAGATTGGAGTCTCGACTTAAAGATGCAATTATGGGGCGTAACCAGACCGCTAATAACACCATTATTGGGATGTCTCCATATAGAACGTCTTTGGAAATCGTGTCATTTCCTGTAGAATTGGAACAAAAAACGTTTTAGGGCTGTAAAGAGTTGCAATTTAGATAGAGATCAACGCTGGTATCAAAGGAAGTTGCAACTACACAGTTAGAGGAGATTTGCCTTGATGCTTATGAGAATTTCTGAATTACAAGAGAAACCAAGGGGTTTCATGACAAGATGACTCTAGGAAGGATTTGGATTGGACAAAAAGTGTTGCTTTACAAACAACTCAAAACTCAATTAATGCCTAGTAAGTTACTTCTCATTGGTTGGACCTTTTGTTGTGATTAACGTATTTTCTTATGGTGCATAGAGATTCAAAGCTTAGAAACTAACAATTGTTCAAGGTAAATGGACATAGACTCAAACCTTTTTCTATGAAGGTTTTCAAGAGCAACAATTGAAGAAGTTTCATTGATCAATCCAACTTACTTGTTAAAAGGCTGCAAAGTCGAGCCAACGACTTTAAAAAAAATCGTTGATTGGGAGGCACCCAAGAGTGGCTGAACGACCACCATCAGCTTTGCTTCCTTTTCCCTATCTCTTTTATTTCGTTTAATCATGTATTATTTCAGTCCTGTGTTGGCTTGAGGACATTGCAGATTTTAAGTGTGGGGGAGAGGGTTAGTTGTTTATCTTTTGAAAAAAAAAATCTTTATTGTGCAGCCACGTAAGTATGAAAAATTTGAAGCCAAAATTTTTGTTCCTCTTGCATAAAAAAAAATCGTTTCTTTTCCGCCTCTCATAAGTGTTCTTGAGTTCTGAGTATGCATAAAGATCTTGAATCAAGAATTCTTCCAAAATACTTAGAGAAGTAAATTTTGGCTTTCACCCTGAATCCCATACACTATTCCTAGAGTTAGAAATAAACGGTATAGATAACTAGCCTAAAGATTATAAACGACCTGTGGGTATCCGGGGTGTGGATTCAACTTTGAGGAGAAACACTTGGGTCTCTGAAGTGAATCAAAGAATCCGATCCAAAGACGTTTTTGGTGGAGGAATTCGAAATCTACATCAAAGGAGAAAAACGAAGGAGTGATTCAAGGAACGAGAAGAGAAGGCAAGCTAGGGAGCTTACGTTAAGGAAGAAGAAACTCTTCGATTTTTACGAAAAATCGAATAAGGTAAGATCTTCTTTATTAAAGCTTTAAATAACAAATCAAAGATGCGCAAGCCTATGATACGTGATAAGCCCGTAGGATTAATAAACTCGCATGTTTAAATCCTAGAAACTAAAAATTTAATTTTCCGCTGTGCTTAGTCGGGCTATATGTATATTTCCCAACACCTCTAATATACGTGAACGTTTCGAGTTCATGTATATTAAGATACATGTCTCCTGGTTAATCATCGCTTCATACTAGGAGATCGTGTCTGTTATCATAAAGGTCACCTTCTCAGACACCTTCTATTTTTAATACAGATTTAACGATCGTGTCTTTTCGCTTTTCCGGTGCCTTTTCGTGATCAAGCTTTTAAACCTTTTTAAATCACAATTTCTTCCTACAAGAGACTCATATTTTTTGGCGGGTATAAAACGCCTGAAGTGCCTCGTCTTCCCTATTAAGTGATAGAAGCATCTTTTCATGATTGGACACTTGAACCCTATAAATAACCCATCACTTCTTCATAGTCGTACTGCTCACCACTTTCTCTCACTCTCCTTATTCTTCGAACAACACTTCTTTCTTTCGAAAACTTCATTTTCTTCTCCTGTCTTCGAACATTCCTCATTCGAGATCTATCATCTTCTTCGCCTGGCCTTCGATGGCAAACTCTCATGATCTTTCTCGTCTAGTGGCTCGATCGAGTATCTTGGATTGTGAAGATGCCCAAGATTTGTTTCAGGTTATCAAGAATTTCGAAACCTATTATCTTGATACCAAAATATCCCCTCTTGGTTCTACCCACATAATTCCTCCATGGGTTCTTGATCGCCGTGGTCAATCGATCAATCACGTCGGACTCGGGCCTCGATTTCGATCCGAGGCTTTCGAACCCTCTGAGGCTAATAATCCCGATTTATTGGGTATTTGGCCTGCCTTGGAGGGTGATGCTCCTTGTTTTCAGTCTAGAGTGGAGAATAAATATGGCTGGACGAGCAAAACCAAACCCATCAATGGTTGGATTGGGGTCACTGATGCATACCCTTGGTTCGAAAGGTTGCATCATCTTCAGAGCAAATGGGAAGGCAATCGGCTTTTAGGGCTTATTCGAATAGCATGTTACCCAGTTCTTCCCTTCGAACAAGTAGCAACAGATGCGCTTGCGTATTCCTGGCACCCTTCGTACAATTGCTTTGTGCTACCTCGGGGTTTTCAAACAATCACGTTGGAAGACGTTTCTCTGATTACTGGTCTTTCTCCGACAGGTGCACCCCTTCCTACTGGCGAGCCGTTACCTAACACTCGAGCTCTCTTATTATCCACTGAAACTTGGTTGAAGCATCATGGCAAAAATAAAGGTGCGAATATTGCTTACACTGCTTTGGTCAAATTCTTTATCAGTTGCGATGACCCGCCTACCCCCTTCGAAGAGGTCTTGTTTTTGAATTTTATCTTTTCCTGGCTATTTATGAACGCTGGTTGTGTCGTGAATAAGACTTTTCTTACTTTGTCTATTAACATTGCTGTTACCATGGGACCCATCGAGCTGGCTCCACTAGTGTTATCTCATTTTTATCGTATGATGTTTAATTTGAATAGTGACCCTTCGAATGCTCATAAATTATCTGGTCCCCTTTGGTTATTGACACGTTGGTCCTTCCTATATTACCCCGAGTTATTAAATATTAGGACTGTACAAACCCTCGAAGCTTCGATCTCAACTGAGGAACGACGGTCCTCGAAAAAGTCCTCCAATTTCCGATTTGAACCTGTTTCGATATTGGGTTTGTTATGGGGAAGCTAGCATCAATTTGTTGATCCCCTTTGAGAAGGTATCATATCTCGAGGTTTTGGGCGCTATTTATAACCCGCTTTATGTTTCCACATGGTGTCCCTTTTTCGAAGCAAGGCATGATCAGACTCGAAATCATTGGTCTCACACTGCTTTACCCGATTGGATGCTAATGATTGATTCGCTTGATTCCTCCGTAGATGATCACCCCTACTGGAGGTCTATTATATCATCCCGAGACTTCCTATATGCTTACAATATCCCCGGAGTCGAAGTTTACAACCCCCAGGTAATACCAATGTGTTTTTAAGTGTGTATGTCTGTGACCTGTAAATATGATGAACTTTTTGAGCTTATAGATTTCGAATTGTTATATTTTCGAGCATTTGGCGTTTCTTAGGCACATAGCCTTTTCGAGCATGCCTTATTTCGAGTGTTATATTTTCGAGCATCTGATGTTTCTCGAACACATAGCCTTTTCGAGCATGCCCCATGTCGAGCAGGCCTTGTTTCGACTACATTGTATTTCGAGTGAGTCTGGTCTCGAGTTTAGTCTAATTCTTATCTTTATTTTGTAGCTCTGTTCGCAGCAATTTGGCATACCCCAGTGCTTTTCTCTGCCATTTTTGGGTACCATGAATCGTCCTTGGTCAAGCAGGCAATTTCATATCGCGAACCATCAAAGGGCCAAAGCCGAGGCTCTCATTCGGAATCAAGCTTCTTGCCAAATTCCCCCTTGCTTTATTCCCATTTTTTGCAGAGTCTTCCGAGTCGAGAGATGTTTCGTGGACTTTTGGAATAAAGTTTTGAGGCGCAGTTATTCAAGACAGATCATCCACAAGCAAATCACAGACATTACCAGGCTGTGTGCTGGCACGGTGAATATGGCTCAACTCTCGAGCCTTTTATCGATTAAGGTAACTATCGCATGTTAGTGTAACTTTGATCAAAATGTTTAAGACTCATTCTTATGTTCTTTCCTATAGGATGATGATTACATCCTTCCGTACGATTTAATTTTGGGGTGGAGATTCGAGCGAGACAACCCCCAAGTTCTAGAAGCGGTGGCATTGTCCCAAGCTCTTCGAGACTCATCTGCTCCAACTGAGCTATTTTCTATCCCTACCCACGCTACTCGAAAACGAAGTGCACTTACCATCCGGGAGCCCACAGCCTCGATTTCTCGAGAAGAGCCCCTTCGAACATTTGGTGAAGAAGAGAATGATGAAGACGATGCAGCTCAATATGCTCTTCAGCCAAGATCCAGGAAACGCTTACGTGCGCATGGGTCTCTCGGCGCATCAAGTAATTACTCAACTATTCTTAACCTTTTATTCGAAGATTACTTCTTTACTTGATAATTGCTCATTTGTATTCCTTATGCAGGCTCTTCGTGTGGAGCTGCTGTCTTCGAAAAGAGACAACAACTATTGAGGCTGGCGTCGAGGATGTTTTTGAGACCATCCTTGAGGAGGGTTCGCCTGATTTCGAGCCCCGACCAATTTCGCCTGTCCCTGAGGAAGTTTTGCCTGATCTTGGGACTCATCAAGCTCCAATCGAAGAAGACCTCACCTTGGGTACTTTTGAAGGTGTCATCTAGTTCCCTGAATCGGTTAATCACTTCAAGGTTTTCTTGCGCCGTATAGTCATTGGTGCGCCTTTGTCGCTTTACTCCTTTTTGATATTCTACTTCTTACTTTCTCTTCAGGGAATTTGTCAAGTACCACTCTCGAGAAAATGGACCTCGGTCCAGAGATTAATACGAGCACTGTTCCTAATCTCTCGAGATTTTCTTCGTCAGGTAAAAAACTACCATGTGTATGTTTTATATTTGGGAAGATTTTGACAATCTAATTATTCATATTCATGAACAACTTCTTTCCTCAAACCTCCAGGCATGCCTGGCTTACCGTCTTCGGTGCGATTCTTAATTGGTACTACATCGGGAATATCCACCATCGTTGTGGATTCTTCTATTATTCACAACCTCAGTACAAACCTTGTGTTTGGATTCCAAGTTCGGCCTGTTCTGGATTCTTCTCATGTGTCCTCCTCAGTACAAATAGAGGAGGTTGAAGATATCTCTCCTTTGGCTATTTCAACTAGCCTGGTCATGGACCCTGGATCTTCGAGCTCTACCTTGGCTCTTGTTGCCCCGGCTGAAGGTATAAATCTGTCTCATCGAAATGTGCAATACTCCATTCCCCTTTATAATTTGACATATTAACTTCGGGATTTCCTTTCTTTTGATAATGCAGCGCCGGTCGTATTCTCTCAAGTTGCCTTAAACGAAGCTCTTATGGACATAAAGCATAATCTTAATGATCCCCATCTACTAGTGGAACTTCGTTTTCTCCTTGATGAAGCGGCCGCAAGGATGGCTAGTACCTGGCTTCCCATGTTCCAGACGGCTCGTGAGGTTTTCGAGAATAGCCTTGCTCGCCTCCGCTCTCTTGCAGATCAGGGTATCAACCCTTTTACTGAAACAGTGTCTTCTAACCATGTTCAACAACTGAATCAACTCCGTGGCCAGGTTTCCATCTTAGAGGGTTCTCGTGATAGTTATTTGGCTCGAATTGCTGCTCTCGATGCCCAGATCGCCGATTTTCAACTTGAACGGGATCGCTTAGTCCAGTCAACTGACCAAGTCGAAGAGAACATTTCAGTTTTGAATGACCAGATTGCCACTCTATCAATCGAGCTCGAAGAAATAGCAAAACCTGCTGTACTCGAAAGAGACGCTTTTGACTCGGCTTTAGATATTTTATCTAGTTCTCTGTTCTTCCTTCAACCTTAGCACATTTTCGAACAATGTTGCTTTCATATTTTGTTATTGTAAAAAATTCTTACCCGTTTCAGGTAATCTTTTAAATATAATGGTTTCGTTTTCCTTCCATATACTTGGTGTATACTTTTTTAAGTATTTTGCATTTAATGCTTTTCCGTACTTGTCCCCATTTATCCATTGGAGTTCGAAAGCATTTCCAGATAATTTACTCGAGATTAAAAATGGTCCTTCCCATTTAGATGACCACTTCCCATAAAAGTTATCTTTTGATCCTTCAGGCAAAATCATTTTCCAAACTAAATCTCCTACTTCGAAGGA
The DNA here is from genome assembly GCA_019426215.1 of Buddleja alternifolia. Classification (NCBI taxonomy): domain Eukaryota; kingdom Viridiplantae; phylum Streptophyta; class Magnoliopsida; order Lamiales; family Scrophulariaceae; genus Buddleja; species Buddleja alternifolia. Next base: position 32,401,908 of record CM033396.1, read on the forward strand.
TCTTGCGTTTACTTTTTTGTTATAACTCCTTTCAATTCTATTCTTTTGTAGTTCTATTTGTTGCAATGCTTGAACTTGCAATATTTCATGATCTAGCTTTTCGATATTCATGTTTTCCATGTACTCTTCGGTTGAGAGTTGTGCTTGTTCGAGTATTCGTCTGGACTTGATATTGATTTCTAAAGGAATTTCTGCCTCATGGCCATACACTAATTGGAAAGGGGATATTCCTAGGCTGTCCTTCTTGATTGTCCTTAATGCCCAAATTGCATCGATTAACGATTCGTGCCAATTTCTCGGGCTTAGGCTTATCATTTTTGAGATGCAACCTTTAATTAGCTTGTTCGACGATTCAGCTTGGCCATTCGCTTGGCGTAATAAGGTGTCGAATTTATCAATTTTATTCCGAACTGTTCCAAAAATTCGAGTACTTCTGTGCTATTAAATACTCTAGCCTGATCGAAGGTTATGGTTTCTGGAATACCAAATCTTGTGATGATATACTCCTTAATGAACTCGATCACTTGTTTTGAACTTATATTCTCGAAAGCTTTAACCTCTATCCATTTGGTAAAATAATCAGTGGCCACCAAGATATACTTATGCTTCTTAGATGAAGCTGGTTTAATTTCTCCAATTATGTCCATGGCCCAACCTCGAAATGGCCAGGGTTTTACTATGGAATTTAAACTGACAGTCGGCTGCCTCAAAATTTTCCCATATGTTTCTGACATTGTTTACATCCCTTAGCATAGCTTATACAATCTCGTAAGATAGTTGGCCAGTAGAATCCATATCTTTGTATCAGCCACCTCATTTTCTGTCCTGGCTGATGGGCTCCGCACACCCCTTCGTGGGTTTCTGCCATTATAATTAGTGCATCCTCCAGGTCGAGACATTTCAACAAAACCCCTTGAGGATCCTTTCTATATAACTCTTTCCCATCATAAAAATAATGATGTGCCATCAATTTTAGCTTATTTGAGAATCTCCCTCTAGCTGGGTCTTGGAGATATTTGATGATCTCAAGGCGCCAATCTTGTTCTTTTTTAAGAATATCTATTTTGTGAATTCGAGCCACCCTTTGCTCGAAAGGTAGTACTATCCTCGGTTTGAGTTGGATAGTTGACTCAAACATATCTGAATCGATTTTATATCCCGATGCTAATTGAGCCAAATCATTAGATATTTGATTCTTTTCCCGTGGTACATACGAAACTTCAACTGTCTCGAAACATTTGAATAACTCATTTATTCGAGCAAAAGAGGTTATTGCTACGGGACTTACACATTTAAATATTCCCTTCACTTGATTTATTATCAACTGGGAATCCCCTTTTATCTTTATGCTCTTTGCTTTCATATCTCGTAGTACCTCTAATCCTAAGATAAGGGCTTCGTATTTTGCCCTATTGTTAGTGCAGTCACCTTCGATTTTCGCATACATTTTGGTAATTAATTTAGACGGGGATATTATATATATCCCGACCCCTGCGCTATCTCGAGTGCTTGATCCGTCGAAATAGAGAATCCAAGGAGCGGTGCTAATGACATCAATTTCGAAATGTCCCCTGGTTCCCTTATCTATAGATGGATGATCCGCTAAAAAATCAGTCAATGCTTGACCTTTTACTGCTTTTTGTGGCACATAGATCAAGTCAAATTGGAGTAAGCTAAGACGCCATTTACTTAATCGACCTTTAACCAAAGGTTGATTGATCATAAATTTGATGACGTCGGTCGGGGATACCACTTCGATAGAATATGCAGCAAAATAATGCCTTAATTTAGTAGAGGCAAAATATAGGCTGAGGCACCATTTTTCTATTGAAGTATACCTTTTTTATGCATCATTTAGAAGTCTACTCAAGTAAAATACAGCTTGTTCGTAGCCTTTGTCGTTTTCCTGCACTAAAAGGCACCCTATTGACACTTCTACTGCTGATATATATAATCTTAGCTTTTTTCCTTTTCGAGGAGGAATCAGCACCGGAGGCTGGACTAAATATTTCTTTATAGCATCGAATGCTTCTTTTTGCTCATCGCCCCATACAAATTCATCCTCATCTGGAGAAAGCCTCCGTTTTTCCGGCTAAGTTGGCTATAAATCTTCGTAGAAAATTCACTTGCCTGAGGAAACTCTGAAGTTCTTTTTTATTGTTCCGAGGTTTAGCTTCTATAATGGTTTTGGCTTTGTTTCGGTCCACTTCGATGCCTCGATGATGTATTAGGAACCCCAAAAAATTTCCAGCTTCCACGTCGAAAGCACATTTCAAAGGATTCATTTTTAAATTAAATAATCTCATTCGTTGGAAAGATTCAATTAAAAATCGTTTATGTTCTTCGTGATCTTGAGCTTTAACCACTATATCATCGATATATATTTCTAAAGACTTTTCGATTACATCATGGAAAATGTAATTCATAGTCCTCTGGTAGGTGGCTCCGGCATTTTTTAAGCCGAACAGCATGACCCTCCATTCAAATGTCCCTATGGACCCTGGACATCTGAAAGCTGTTTTATGCCGATCCGCTTCAGCTATTTTCAACTGATAATATCCAGAATACCCATCCATAAAGGACATCACCTTATGCCCAGCAGCTGCATCAATCAATACATCTGCCATTGGCATCGGGTATTCGTCTTTCGGTGTAGCCTTATTCAAATCTCTAAAGTCGATGCATATTCGTACTTTACCATTCTTCTTAATTACTGGTACTATATTAGCCAACCATTCAACATATCGAGTTGGCCTAATGAACTTGGCTTCGACTAACTTCTCTATTTCTTCTTTGATGGCTCCCATTAGATCTGGGGATAGACGCCTCGACGCTTGTATTACAGGTTTAAAGCCTGGTTTAATGGGTAACTCGTGTCGAGTTACATTTGTATCAATTTCGGGCATTTCATGATGTGCCCAAGCGAAACAATCTTTAAATTGATGTAATATTTTGATTAGTTCTCTTTTCTCTATTTGGTTCATTTTTGAACTTACGTAGGTAATTCGAGGATTTTCGATTGTCCCTAGATTAACTTCTTCCAACTGATCCTGACCATTTTTTCTGGTATCTTCGTCTGGTTTTAGGATCCCTTCTTTGATATTTTTGGTTTTCGAATTAGCTACATCCTTTTCGTTCTGGACGTCTGTTCTATGTTTATTGTTTCGAGAATCTTCATTATGAGTGTCATCTTTTCGAGAGCCTGCCATACACGTTTCATCTCGAGAGGTGATTGTTTGGGGACCTGTCGCACATGTTGGATCTCGAGAGGTTGTTTCTCGAGAATTTACCTTACACATTTCGTTATGACAATATATCGAATTAAATTTATCATGACTAATATGATCAAGATCGTAATCACATAATTTCGATTCTATTCGTTCAATAGTTAATTTTCGAAAAACATTTGAAACAACGCTATCCCTACTTACAACTGCTTACTTCATAACTTATACAAAGTTCAAACTTGCCCTATTTCGATTTCGGCTAACTTAGAGCCCATCTCGAATGCAGACTCTTCTCGGACTTCCCTTTCTTCTTCTTCTTCTTCTTCTTCTTCTTCTTCTTCTGTAGCCTCTTCGATGGCTTTTCCCGTGAATCTTAAATGGCCACTTCCTTCGAGCTTTCCTGCTCCATACCTGGCATTGACAATTTGTGTATCGATGAAATAATTATTTCTTTCTGCTTTGACCACCTCGAATTGGTGTCCGTTCCAACAAATTAACACTTGATGTAAGGTCGAAGGGATACAATAGTTTTGGTGTATCCAATCTCTCCCCAACAGAGCATTAAATGATGGTGAATTTGTCTCGACTACAAAAAATACCGAATAGGAACTTTGGGTTCCTATTTTGATCCGACAGGGCAAAACTCCTAATACTTTGGTAGCTTGACCCTAAAAATCCGTAGACTGCTACATCAGTAGCTACTAAGTTTTTTGAGCTTTTACCTAGTCTTGTTAACGTTTTTTCCGGCAAAATGTTAACAGTAGCCCCATTGTCCACTAATACTTTATTAATGGGAATGCCTTCGATTTCGGCTTTTATGAACAAGGGTTTCATGTGGTTATTATTTATTTCCTCTTTCGAAAATAACAGTTTAGCCAAATTTTCGACTTTATGCCCATTGTCTTCGAGTGATTTATCACTAATAATTTGAAAACAAGGCGGGTTACCTTTCTCCTGGTCAGTCGTGAGTTCGAGCATATTTTCTTCCTCATCCGTACTTTCTTTGGCTGCGAATTCGGCTGGCAGCACAGTTACCATATCTACGTCCCTATCTTCCTCAAGTTTCAGAATCCTTTCCAAAGAAGCTTCTTTTGCTTTTAAATCAGCTTCGTTTGCTGATTCTTCGTATGGCGCGTCTCCCAGTAAAATATCCAGGTCATCTCCAGACTCGAAATCTCCCAACTCTTCATCATCTTCAGTCGTAATACCTTTTCCTTTTAAACTCGCCTCTCTTAGTTGGTCGCTCAACTGATCAACATCCTTTTCGAGATCTTCCCCACTAGGATTCTTGACTATTTTCGATTTCAAGATCCCTTTCGATAATGCCTCTTCTTCGACCCTTAGATTGGCAATCATTGCCTCCTGTTGCATTCCCCAGGCCACCGCTGCTCAAGAGTAGGCCACTTGTTGGGCGATAACCTTCGGGTGGTCATCTTTCTTTCTCTCGATGTGCCTGCGATATCCACCTAGGCGGTCCAAGGGTGAATTCTTGCCGGATGGTGCAGATCTTCCATATCCTCTTCCTCCTCTTCCTCGAAAGTGCATATCGAAAGGCATTATTCCAAAGACTTGGTCGTTCGCTTCGTACCATTGCCTTTTATTCCACTCCTTCTGATATGCGGGAATCCAATCTGGATCGTTCGGGATAACTTGTAACCTTACTAATTCATAATGCAAAGTATCTGCTCACTGACTGCATAATATCTTCTGCATCTGGGTTAAATTCTTCACCACCCTAGCAGGCGTCTGATAGACAATCTCACGTACAGGGGTTTCGAGTACCTCTTTATACAATTTTTCCTCTTTTCCTTGAGCGGTCGATTTGGTTTCGCCGACCGCTTCTTTGTTTTTCTGCTTTCCATCCTGATCGAATTCCAAAATTCTCTTCTTGATTCCTGGTAGGCATATCGTGCCTCTCTCATACTGTTTTGCCACAAAACGTCTGAAAATTTGGCACTGGTCCGTGGTATGTATAGTATTCATGTGCCATCTGCACATGCCTTCTAAACCTTCGTCTTTTACCTTCGGGAATGTCAGCACTCCCTCATCTATTAGCCTATTAAACAATCGGTTTGCCAACTTGGCCTCCTTTCGTACCTGTAAATTAGAATGTTCGAACTCGTTAATATCCACAGTATTAATCTCGAAATTTAGAACAGGAAATGGATCTTCCTCAATATTTGGTTTTTGAGTATCTAGAAAAATAATATCTTTTGAGTCCAATTTTTCTTGTACCAAATTCCTAAACATAATACACTCATTCATTTCGTGTGAAAAAGCATTGTGCCATTTACAGTATAGCTTTCCTTTAATCTCTGATTTTGAAGGGATCCTATATCTCCCCTTCAACCTAAGTTTTTTATTGGCAAGAAGGCAGTCGAATATTCGCTCGGTTTTAGTCACATCGAAACTATACTCATTTTCTTTCTTTGTTTGTAAAGAGACTGTAGCTATACAGTCCTTTCTTTCGAGGGCCCCACATTGAAACGGGGGTCCTTTAACGAATTCTGCCAGATCTATTTCATAGGCATCTTCGAATGCCCATGGAATTCCCACCTCGAAGGCATTGAAACCCTGATGTTTTCTCTGGCTTTCTTCTCTTAACATATTTTCATATCTCACCGCGCTCTCTGCTAGACCACTAAAATCAGAGAACATCATTCCGTCAAATTTTACTCTATAATCAAAAGCCATGTTTTGTTGAGCTAATTGAACAAATTCAGATTCGGGAATGTTCAAATGACATTTGATCCTAGCTTTCTTAAATCGGGCCGAGAAATCTTCTATTGACTCTCCAGGATTCTGCCCTATTTTGGCTAAGTCACTCATGGTCATGCTCGGTTCAGTTCGAGCAAAATGATTTTGGAACTGAAATTGCATTTCCCAAGTACGTATCGAATTAGGTGATAAATTCATATACCAGTTAAACGCTGACCCGATTAAGGAACTAGGGAATAACCATAGTTTGAGATAATCCTGATCGGCTGCCTCTCGGCATTGGCAAGTGAATCGAGACAAATGTTCTAGAGCTGACACATGGTCTTCTCCAGAAAACAAAGTGAAGTTGGGAATTTTATACGTTCTTGAGAAAGGAAAATTCCTGTCTACCCAGTCGGGGTAAGGTTTCCCAGGAATCAAACGGTGGTTCCTTCGAAAACCAGGCCCATATATCCTTTCGATGGCCATTTCCACTTGATTTTGTAGAGGATCTTGAATTTGCGGTCCAAAATTTCCTCCTATGTAGTTATTAGGCACGTACTGCCCCCCAGCATATGGGAACTGCAAATTGTTATTCACGAAAGGGAAATTTTGGTTTACCTGATAATTGGGCAGACCTTGATTTCCTATGTTAAAGGGTGCATTCGAAGATCCTATATATGGTTGACTTTGAGGCGCACCCTGCGTCCCATTGTAATATCCTTGAGTATAACCAATATTTGGTTCAGGATTTCCAAGATTAACATTAGGTGGGTATCCAGCGGGAAACTGTTCCGAACCATTCGGTTGTACGGAGACATTTGGCCTTGCTGGTTGAGGAATAAACTGAGTTGTATAGGCATTCACCTGACTCACACGTGGATGCCCCCCAGCATTTTGTAGATTCGAGTAGTGCTGCTCCTCGAGTGGAACTTGATTCGAGCACTGGCCAGTCTCGAATCTTTCCTCTCGAGTTCGCGCATCTCGAGGATACCCGAGGGGAACTTCATTAGGACTAACTGTCCTGGTTCGAACCCTAGGTTCTATTGATATTAATTGAGATACTTTTTCTACTAGAGTGTTATGCCGGCTAATTAGGGGTTCGAGTGCTAATGCTACCTGGGTACTTATCATATTCGAAAAGACATCACATGTTTGATTAAAGATTTCTCCTAATTCAGTGATTACTCGAGTAACCTCCCGAGCCAGTCCATCTCGAGCGTTCACTGCAATGTCCTGCACAATTGCAGTGAATATTCGGGCCGACTCTTGCGCTAACACTCGGTACTGATCATCGAATTCTCTTCTTTGATCTTCGCGAGCACCCGCTAGGGTCTGTTTCATAACTCGGACAAATTGTTCGTACATTTTGTCCGCTCTGACTTTATGTTTCGCAACTGGTTGAGTATCACAGTTGTCAACCAAATTGTCTCTGAGTGAATCCTCAGATCTTATACAAGAATTTTATTTCTAAGAATTCTAAAACGTCAGTTTTCAAAACCGACTCCCACTGTGGTCGCCAAAACTTGTTTCGTAAAAAAAAACAAACTAAATTAGGGTGGATCCAATTGCGCGTTCCGAGCCCCGCCATAATTCTCCACTTAGAATTATCTTTCAACCCCCGCGTTCGAGTTCGATACGCTAAACGGTGGTTCAGAATTTAACACTTCTGCGTGTTGTTTAAAATAATTATTCGGACCGCAATTGATGAAAATATTTATCGTCTTCGAATGAAACAATAATACAGTGAAGGAAAAATTCAAGTTCAGATAAATATTATCTCTCAGATACTTAAATCTGACAAAAGATAATCTTATACCTACATGAGAATTTCTCGATCGTATGCATTATTTTGGGTGTTAATTATTGTTTTCGAATGCAATAACGGAATGAAAGGTAAGATTCAAGTCCAGAGAACAATTATCTCTCAGATACTAAATCTGACAAAAAGATAATATTATACCTACGTGAGAATCTTTCCTTTGAATACAATGATGAACGGAAAACTTAGGTCAAGATACAAATCACTATCAAATACTGAAATCTGAAAACAGATAATTTATACCTCCATAAAAGCCTTCACTTCAAGAAAGTTACAAACGATTGAATACTGGTACAAACTCCGAGAGTCGGATCCAGCAATTCTTGGTAAATTATCGCTAATCTATGCTACAAGCTACTCCTAATTACGCCTACGCCTACTCCTAGGAAAAGAGAAAAAAAGTTGTTGTTGATTTTGATGATGCCTTCTCCTTCCTTTTTTCGTTTTTTATTTCAGCTTCGTGGCCCCACGTCTTCAACCGTCGAGAACTGCTTCTAACTTCTCTTTCAAAATTCTTTCGTCTTGGCGGGTTACTTCTTAGGGAGTTCCCGACTCTTTGACCCTGCACTAGACCGGACTTCTTTGGGCCTGCTCTGTTATTGTCATAATGGGCTTAACCTTTTATTTTTGGGCCCATTAATTGCTGTTGGGCCTTTTGAGGTCTTTTAATTCGTCAACCCATTTTTATTTTTTAGTGTAAACAATATCAATTTGTAATTCAATTTCTTAGTGTTTAATGCAAATAACAAAACTAAAATACGATGGTAACATGATCATGGATAATGCATTAATTACGAAAATTAAGTATCATTTTAAATTATATATAAAAGATTAATTGCGATGTTACAATGATAGAATCCTATGTAGTGGATCAAATTCATGACCAAATTGATTTAAAAAATGGATACATTACATGCTTTATTCAAGTGGTAAAGAGCTTTACAGGCTTTTCTCAAGTGGAAAAGAGCTTTACACTCTTTTGTCAATATATTGAGGAAGTGATGGGAAAAATGGATCTCATTGAGCAAAAGGTGATCTATATTAAAGAGAAAATCATGGGAGTCGTCAAATGTTAGGCATACCTACCCCTTTATTTTATTTTATTTTGACAAGTAAAAGATTCATTAAAAAACTAAAGATTAAGCGATAACAGAATTAAAAATCAGTCCAAAGGAAAGCGAGTAATCCGAAAAAGCTAAATTAACCCGTTTATTTGATCTTCACTATGAATCAATGGGAAATTCTAGCTCGCTCCCGGCTCGGCCAAACCCATGTGTATTTTATAAAATAACTTACCAATTATATGGCAAGTGTAATACACTCTCCTTGTAAAATACACTTGGGTGCGGCCAAGGCGGGTCTGGACTAGAATTTTCCATGAATCAATATCTTCACTGAGAAATTGCGTACTCTTTGAATCAAGCAAGCTTTTAATTACTGATATACATGTCCTACCCCTTTATTTGGTCTAGTTCTCATCGGTATATATAGTTTTCAAACACTAATCAATACACCTTTCCATACTTTTTAATACGACAATTAGGTTGCAAATCTATTAATCAAACCAAACTCTTATGAGGTTTCCATAGCCAAAGCTTTCTTCTTTGAGAATCTGAAGAAATTGATAAAATTATCCTTTTGGAAAATCAAATCAGATAATCAGAGATGGCAGCGGCTTATGCGGCTGTAGTTTCACTTATTCATGTTGTTGAAAATATCCAGAATCCATCTATGCATTGGATCCTTCTTGATAGAAAACAGATCGAAGCCCTCCACGAGAAGGTTTGTTCTTTGCAAGATTTACTCGAAGATTTTTACAACACAAGAAGCAAACTAGATGTAGATGGATTGGAGAGTCAAATAGCGGATGCTAGCAATGAAGCTGAGGATATCATTGAATCGTATGTAGTGGAACAAATTGCTGACCAATTCTCCGAAGAAGCGGAAAAGAGCTTTACATTCTTTTGTCAAGATATTGAGAACGTGATTGGAAAAATGGATCTCATTGAGCAGAAGGTGGTCTATATTAAAGAGAAGATCACGGGAGTCGTCAAAGATCAGCAACGCAGAGAGCTTGAGTCTGTGCCTGTTGTTGGTTTATAGCGACAAGCTCCTCCTACTGCCAAGAACACTATGGTGGGATTTGACGATCACTTGGTTCAAATAATGGAAAAACTTGCCACCAAGAAATCAAAACTCCAAATGATCTCAATTGTGGGGATGGGCGGTATAGGTAAGACCACACTCGCTACAAATGTTTATGAAAATCCATTTATTGTTCAACACTTTGATATTCGCGCTTGGGTTACCATATCTCAAGAGTATAACGTACGAGAAATTCTTTTACACCTTTTGTATGATGTTGAAGGTGGAAAAGATAGCATCGAAAAGTTATCTGCATTTACAGATAGGATGGATAAAAAAAGCGATGAACAACTTGGAGAACAATTATACAAAAGTTTAATTATTAGGAGGTACTTAATTGTAATGGATGATTTATGGAGTACTGAGGCCTGGGATGTGGTAAGGAGGTTCTTCCCAAACAATTCTAACGAGAGTCGAATCATGATAACAACAAGACTATCCAATGTAGCTATTTGTCTTGGCTCTGGTGATCCTCATAGAATAAAGTTGCTCAATGAAGATAATAGTTGGGATCTATTTTCTGAAAAGGCATTTCAACATGACGGTTGCCCTCTGGAATTGGAGGAAATAGGAAAGGAAATTGCTGAAAATTGTGGAGGACTGCCTCTAGCACTTGTTGTAATTGGTAGACTCCTAGCAAAGTCAAAGAAGACTCGAGAATATTGAGTATGTTGCTGAAAATCTAAGCTCAATTGTAAATTCGGGCGATGATGAGTATTGTCCCAAACTATTGTCTTTGAGCTATAATCACTTGCCTATCCATTTGAAACCATGCTTTCTCTACATGGCAACTTTTCCAGAAGATTGTAAAATTCGTGTTTCTAGGCTCATAAGGCTATGGGTTGCTGAGGGATTTCTAAAACCTATAAGAACTAATAAAAGCTTGAAAGATGTCGCGAATGAGTACTTAAAGGACCTTATTGATAGAAATCTCATATCAATTCGTAACAAATACACAGGAAGAACGAAAATCTGTATAATTCATGATCTCTTGAGGGACCTCTGTTTAAGGGAAGCTCACAAAGAAAACTTTCTTCACGTGGTAAAGGTAGAAAGCCTTGATATTCCACCACACATAATAAGCACACGACGCCTCAGTATTCACCAAAGCAGGAAGGAACAAAGGTATCGCCCTCAAGTCCTTAATGCCTTGCAATGTGTATCCCGTACTCGTTCTTTGTTGTGTGAGTTTGAATGCTCGCCACTACTCGTATCAAGATTATATTTGTTGAGGGTATTGGATGTGGTTGACAAATATTCTGCTGAAGATATTATAAAATTAGCCAACCTACGATACCTTTCTTTTACGGGTGATTGGGATTTGAATTTGAGATTTATTTCTTCAATGTCCTTATTTTGGAATCTGCAGACCTTTATTTTACTTGGAACTAGGCCGATGGTACTGCCACCTGAAATTTGGGAGATGAAACAACTTAGGACTCTCAAAATCAAAGGTTCTGTTCATTTTCCTCAACCTCAAATTGGTACACAAAATTCTCAAATTTTGGAAAACTTGCATACCTTGTATAATGTAGTGGATTTTAGGTGTACCGAGGAGGTAGCTAAAGGGATGCCAAATCTGAAGAAATTGAAATTGGATTATGATCCACTCTCCAGTGGTGTGGAATGGTCATACTACTGCCTCAACAATCTTGTCCATCTTCATAAACTTGAATCACTAACTTGCAAATTTTGTGACAAGATTTCTGCGGGGAATATTGCATTTCCACATTCTCTCAAAAAGTTAAATTTATGGGGATGTCGTCTTCCTTGGGAAGATATGACCATTATCGGTTCATTGCCAAATCTTGAAACACTTCTTGGACACTTTGCATTTGTGGGCGCAGAATGGGATACAATTGAAGGGGAATTTGTTCAATTGAAACACTTGATTATCTCCGATACTGATTTGATGTACTGGGAAGCAGACTACAGTCACTTTCCAAGCCTTGAGACCTTGTTTCTTGGATGCCCAGAACTGGAAGAAATTCCTTTGGGTTTTGCAACACTTCCTATGCTTCAGGACATTAATTTGCGCGACTGCAAACCTTCTGTTGTCACTTCGGCAAAGCTAATACTTGAAGAACGTGACAACTCGGGATATGAAGGTCTTCAAGTTGACATTTATCACACCGAATCTGGGCAATGGATACCTATAACACGTGGCGATAGCTAGTCGTTGTATTAAGATTAGGATTATAAGGCTTCCAAGCTACTTTGAAATGGTGGTCACTTGTTTATTCAAATTATACTCTTTTTAAGCTTTAATAATTTATTTTGTTGTATTATATTAATTAGACGAGTCTATGCTCTCAGGCAAGCTTCGTTGGGTCAATTTGTTAATAACTCGGCATACATTTCCTGGTTTCGCACTGATCGTAGTATCAAATCGTGGATGTATGCTACATTCATTCAGGAAGTTCTACAAGCCGTCTATACACTCCCTACATCGCGTGATGTTTGGTTCACTCTTGAGCGTCGCTTTGTTCAACAATCTCTTTCCAAACAATTAGAGTATAAAAGTGAATTCTCCAATATCAAAAAGGGAAATCTATCTTGTGACGCCTACCTCAGCAAGCTGAAAAATATTTGTAATAACCTTGGTGCAGTAAATTATCCTATCTCTCCTCGTGATCTAGTTATTCAAGCCCTCAATGGGCTCCCTTTTGAGTATCAAGCTTTCGTCACCGCTGTCTCCCTATATCCTTCTCTCCTAACATTCGATGATCTTCGGGCACAGCTCCTTCAATTTGAGCAACGCCTTCGCCAAATCGACTCTCCTTCCTCTATATCTCCTGCCTTTATTGCTCCCTCTCACTCATCGAACTCTAACCATTCTGGTGGTAAAGGTCGTGGTCGCGGTTTTGGTTCCGGTCATGGGAAGGGGCGTAATGGTCGTGGTTCGTCCTCCTCCCTTCACCAGTCTTATCAGTACTCTTCTCAGACTCAGTCTCAGCAGCCCCATCGTCGGCACTCTGGGCATTCTGGTTTTACAAGGCAATCTGGGCCTTCTGGATTTCAGCACTCTCCGGGTCCTGGTCTTCTTCCGACACCTACTCCTAGTCAGACATGTCAGCTTTGTGGTATTCCGGGTCACTCTTGCATTTCATGCCCCCAGCGGTTTAATCACGCATATGTTTCTGAGGAGCTTCCAACGTCATTTTCAGCCCTGTCCATTGCTGACACCTCTGACATAGCCTGGTATCCTGATAGTGGTGCCTCTACTCATATGACTCCAGATGACGGTAAACTTTCTAACCTTACTCCCTATACTGGTACAAATAAGATTTTAGTTGGTAATGGTGCACTCCTGTCTATTAAGCATGTCGGCTCCTCTACTTTACATACCTCTAGTCGTCCTTTTACTTTATCCAATGAGATGCATGTCCCTAGTTTGTCTCACAATCTCCTATCTGTTAGAAAATTATGTCAAGATAATGATTGTTTAATTGAGTTTTCTTCCATTGGTTTCTGTGTTAAGGACAAAGCAACAAGGAAGGTTCTTCTGGAGTCCCCTTTCAATAGTGGTCTGTACCCGGTCTCTCCTAATTTGGTGTCCTCCCGTCTGGGTCACCCCAGTAGATCTATTTTTCAGCAGTTGTCTTGTAGTGGTAGTTTACAATCTAAGGATTGTTCCGTCTCTTTTTGTCAAAGTTGTCAGTTGGGTCGGTCACACAAGTTACCTTTTCAGCCTATTGACAAGCGTAGCTCTGTGCCTTTTTATTTAATTCACTCAGATGTATGGACTTCCCCTGTTATCTCCCCTACTGGTTTTAAGTATTATGTTATTTTTATTGATAATTTTACGCGTTTTACTTGGTGCTGCCCCATGCGTGCTAAATCTGAAGTCTATACTCACTTTTGTAATTTTAAAAACTTAATTGAAAATCTTTTTACAACTAAAATCAAAATGTTTCAAAGTGATGGGGGTTGTGAGTTTGATAATGCCAAGTTTCGTACCCTTTTTGCTGCTTCTGGTATTCCGTTTCGTTTGTCATGCTCTTACACCCCACAGCAAAATGGTGTGTCGGAACGTAAGCATCGTCATATCTCTGAGTTACTTCGTACTTTACTTCTTACTGCTCATCTCCCTCACTCTTTTTGGGTCGACGCTCTATATACTGCTATATTTCTTATCAACCGTCTCCCCACCCCAACACTTTGCCACAAGTCTCCTTTTGAGGTTCTTTTTGGTCGTTTACCCGATTATTCCTCATTTTGGACTTTTGGTTGTGCGTGTTTCCCACATCTTGGTCATCGTTCTGCTCATAAGCTCGATCCTTGCTCTGCCTCGTGTATCTTCTTAGGTTATGCCCCAGATTACAAGGGTTATCGGTGCCTCGATCCCGCTTCTGGTGTTATTCATATGAGTCATCACGTCGTCTTTAATGAAGACTCATTTCCTTATCCTACTTTACCTTCCGCTTCCGCCCCTGATACCCACCAGTCCGCTTCTGGATCTTTTTCGGTCTCTCTTCCTCATCCGCCTTATCTCGGTCCCACCAACCTTCCTGTTGTCACCACCACCGTGTCTTCCACTTTGCCTATCCCAGTGTCATCTCCATCGCCTCCCTCTCCTCAGAGTCCTTCATGTCCCTCCAGTCCAGTCCACTCTCCGTCTCCTTCCCCAACTGCTGTTGAGTCCTCGACTGTCCCGTCTCCTACCACTACCTCTTCTTCGGTCTCTTCCTCTCCTGAGTCCTCACCCAGTGTCCCACCTCCGTCTACTCGTCATCCTATGGTCACCCGCTTACGTGATGGTACGCGTAAGCCTCGTGTTCTTCCCTCCTTGTCTGCTGTTTCCCCACCTCTTGAGCCGACATGCTATACACAGGCAGCCAAGGATCCCCTTTGGCGTGCCGCCATGGCTGATGAGTTTAATGCTCTTCAAGCAAATGGCACATGAACTTTGGTGCCACCATATCCTTTGCAAAATCTAGTTGGTTCCAAATGGGTGTACAAGGTGAAGTTATGGTCTGATGGATCTATTGAGCGGTATAAGGCCTGCTTGGTTGCTCAGAGGTTTAAGCAACAGGCTGGTATTGACTTTGGTGAGACCTTCAGCCCTGTGGTTAAGCCGACTACTATTCGCATTGTTCTCTCCATTGCAGTCTCTCATCAGTGGGTTATCAGACAGCTTGATGTGAAGAATGCTTTTCTTCATGGTGATCTTACCGAGACTGTTTACATGGCTCAGCCCCGCGGTTTTACTCACCCCCAGTATCCTTCACATGTGTGTCAGTTACAGTTACAGAAGGCTTTATATGGTCTGAAACAAGCGCCTAGAGCTTGGTTTCAGAAATTTGGTTCGTATTTGCTGCGTCTTGGGTTCACCAGCAGCAAAGCTGATATGTCGATGTTTGTCTACCGTTCTGGTTCTATCACCTTGGTTCTCTTGCTGTATGTTGATGGCATCATCTTGACTGGGAATGACTCTGCTGCAGTTACTGCTCTTATTTCTCGCCTTTCCCAGGAGTTTGCTATGAAGGATTTGGGGGATCTTCACTACTTTCTGGGTATTCATGCTACACGAGACTCTCTTGGATTGTTTCTTTTGCAGAAAAAGTATGCAACTGAGCTCTACAGCGTTTTGACATGATGAGCTTGAAGCCTGTTGCCTCTCCTCTTTCTGCGAAGTCTACTCCATCCGCACTTGAGGGCGACCTTTTCTCTGATCTGACTCTTTATTGCAGTATTGTTGGGGGTCTTCAGTATCTCACTCACACTCGGCCTGACATTGCTTATGCAGTTGCCTTAGTCAGTCAGTTTATGCACTCACCTCGGGATATTCACTTTCAGATGGTAAAGAGGATTCTTCGTTATCTACGGGGTACTCTTGACTTTGGTCTTCTTATTCGATCTTCCTTGTTGGATTCTCTTACTGTCTATGCTGACTCTGACTGGGCCTGTTGTCCTGATAGCCGGCGCTCTACTACTGGCTATGCTGTTTATTTTGGTGATAACCTTATCCTGGTCCGCCAAAAAGCAAGCCACTGTATCCCGATCCAGTACTGAGTCTGAGTACCGTTCTATTGCTTATGCTGTTGCTGAGACTTGCTGGTTGCGTTACATTCTACGTGACTTGGGGATTTTTCTTCCGCATCCTGTTCGTGTCTACTGCGATAATATTAGTGCTATCTATCTTGGTCTTAACCCAGTGTTTCATGCTCGTACGAAGCACATTGAGATAGATTAGCACTTTGTTCGTGATAAGGTCACCGTTGGTGATGTTTTGGTGAAGTATGTTCCCACTGCTGATTAGATTGTTGATATCTTCACCAAAGCTTTGCCTGCTCCTAAGTTCTCATAGTTACGGGCCTATCTTCGAGTTGGTCCCACTGCTCAGATTCCGGGGGGGAGGGGGTTAGTGTATATTCTTCTAGATACAATTAGATATTGTATATATTCTATTAGATAGAGATTGATATTCTAGTTAGATTTAGATAGACTCAAATCTATATAGATAGGGTCTTATATCAGTCTATATATACGTGTATACTGTATCATTCACAATTATTCAGAAATACACAGAGTTCTCTTTTACATTACTAGCCTAAAAACTCTATCAGTTATTAAGGTAATTAAATTCTCTTCATACTCTTGAATTGTATAATGACAAATTCCTTAGGCTCTGTTTGTTTGCCAGGTAACGGAATCCAAATTGAGAATCAGATATCTAGTAATCAGATCTTCAGTTATCTGATTCCATAATAGTATTTAGTTGTGTCTAGAAAATAGAATAAAGAGCTTTTTAATGTTTAGTTCATGCACATTTTTTTTTTTGGAAGAAGTAAGTTTAATTCATGCACATTTCATAAAAAATGAAAGTCACATTTGAAAACTTTCATTAAATTAACATAATTTCTAAGTTAGTTTATTTGTATACGTTGTGTCACCTAAACATGTGAAATTTTTATATTAAAAAAGTTAATATATTTTCATACTGACTGTAAAATTGTATGCATAATTAATATTTAAATACTAATTATTAAAACAGTAAATTAATTTGACTGTGACACGTCAAACCAATTAATGGGTCCAAAATGTGGATTATGAACAATAGATTACTGAATATATATATATATATTATATGTATGTGTGTGTGTGTGTGTATATATATATATTTATATATTGCTTGGTTATCATTAGGCAAATTGTAAGTTTAGTCGCATAGGATAGGGCTATTTTAATTTTAGTTCCGCACTTTACACGAATTTAGAAAAAATCTCAATAATTTGATAAAGTTCCAATGTTAATCCTTTTTTTAAGTAATGTTGATTCTGCACTTTATTTTTCATTTGTTTTTAATGGAAAAACTAACAGAATGGACCATTCCCTCAAACTCTAATAGAATGGAAAACTGAAAATTGCATTTTGCCCCCTGAAACTATATATCTTGTATCAAACACCCCCTAAACATATTTTTTTTGTTATTTACCCCTTTGAAAATTTAAAATAAAAAGCGAGAAAAAAGAAACATAAATATCGTCTTCCCTAACAGTTTTTAACTTTTTATTATTTTTCAAGGGGTAAGTAACATTAATATTTGTTTAGGGTATTTAATACAACTTGCATAGTTTAGGGGGGCAAAATGTTATTTTTTTAAAACATTCCGTTAGTTTTCGTTAACTTTTAATGAAAAATAAACTATGTGACTAACATTGTTTAAAAAAATAACTAATATTGCAATTTTTTCAAATTATTGAGACATTTTTTAAAATCACGTAAAGTGTGGGACCAAAACTAAAAGAGCCCTGTCCATGCTACTCAATTTGCAGTTATGCAGTTATCGTTACACAGAAATTAAGAATGTTAATTGATTACCTTATTACTAGTTAGACAGGTGTTAAGTAATTACTTGATCAATAGTATTTAAATAGCTAGACTATGTTTCTCTAATAATTTATAACTTGTAATCTGTTTTATTAGCAAATTGACCGTTGCTTCATTCAGGTACTCATTGATACACTTGATTATATATGTTGATTATTTATCAAAAAAAAAAAAGATTATATATGTTGATTGTTAAAATAGGTAAGTAGTTGGTTATATATGGATTCGCTAAAGTTGATACACATAAATATTGTTAGTTCCCTCTTAAACATTATTCTGTTGTATCAGTAATTACTATCTAGTAATTGATCATTTTTTACCTGGTTAAGTTTCTATTGAATGAGTAAATGCTTAATATCTGTATGTTAATAATAAAATGTCTGATGATATTTGATATTGCTATAAAAATTAGTTAATTAACAAATCATAATATATACATATTAATTAACCAAAATAGTTTTGTGTCAACCTGTAAAATATGAGCTCATTCGATGGTTACTTAAAGGAGTGAACATACGGTGTTTTTTTATTGTGAACAGAATTATTATGTCACACACAGTTGAACAGATAAAAGTATGTACCCGCTGAAGTGGAAGATGTTATGTTCGTGAGGGGCCTCAACTTAGCGACAAATTACATACTAGAATAAGTTCTATATTATGAGTGTTTTATTTATTAGTTTACTTTATTCAGCAATGTTTAGTGTTATTATCATTCATAAAGATAAAGATCACATCATAAATGTATTTTGTATAATTAACTCAAATGAACATTAATGTCATTAAATAAAATGTTGCACCTTTCAACTTCCAATATTCCAATATTATGATATCCTATGATTAATATACAAATCCTACTAAAACCTACTACACCACTTCCTCATTCGAGTTAATCCTTTCGTCTCCAGAAATTACTATAGATTTCTTAGTGGTGTATTGAGGAATGTAACAAAGTCCAATTCTACCCCTTCCACATTCAAAGCATAAATATGTGTTCCCTGTCAGAAGATTATTTACTTATTTACATTATGCCTTATTAATTTACTTTTTTCCTTGTAAGACTATATATTGGTTTTACTTTCAATAATAGTTAAGGAGTATTATTCATTCAATAGGGTATCAAGCCTAACCTAATTTTTTCTCTCCCATAAGTAGCAGCTGCCGCCTCCCATCCTTTAGCCGTGCAGCCGCCGTTTTTTTTTTCTTCACACCATCGCTATTGGTAATCTCTCTCTCTAAACTTTTCCCACCTTTTTTAAGTCGTTTGCTTCTCTTCAATGCAAAATTCTTCCACTTATACAAGCCTTCTTTGCCGCTGAAAAAAACCCTTACATGATACAAGTAATTCAATCTTAGTTTCTTTACTTTATTTCTTGCGTTTTGATTCGTATTTCGATCAATTCCAATGTCTACCACAGACGAAACCCTCGAAAACTCAACCCCCACTATCGATCCCCTAAAACCGCCCACCCTCCATCCCGCTCTTCATGCCAAAAATATTTACACATCTTTTGGTTTTAAATTGTCTGATCAAGACTCTAATTAATTATAAGTTATGGCGAGGAGAACAAACGAATCCGATAATGATTGGTTTGCAATTGACTCTACCATCAAACGTTGGTTTTACTCAACCATTAACATAAAACTTTTGAAAAATCTTGATCTCAAGTCTGCTATTGCCAGTGATGTCTGGTTTGCCATTCAGGACAATTTCCAAAACAACAAAGCTACCCGTTCTCACCAAATAAATGAATGTTTTAGAAACTTTTCCAAAGGAAACCTTTCCATCTCTCAATACTGTTAAGAGATGAGGTCTATGTTTGATACTTTGGCTGATTTAGATTGTCGTGTGACCGATTAAGACTCATGCTTCAATTTTCACATGGTTTACCAGAATCTTACCTCCTCTAGTCACTATAATCACCACAAAACCTCCCCTCCCATCTTTCCTTGAAGTTCGAAACCTTTAAGTCACTCATGAAGCCCGAAAACCGTTTTCATCCATCGCCATCTCCCACTGATCGACCATTGCGTTATTTTCTCAAAACCAGAATGGCAGAAATACTTATTGTAACAATAGAAACAAAGGAAAGAATGCAGGTCGTACTACTGGTCGTGGTGGTGGTCACCCAAGCGTCAATATTAGGGTAAAAAATCAAATGCATCATCTTATCTAGTAAACAATGCTTCGTATTTGAATTCGGGTATCTCTCTACATTATATTTAGCATACATCGACTGGTCCACATCTTCTCGTGCCATACCAGCCCTCCTTAGGTCCACAAACGGCATCTTATGCGGCTTAACCACCTTCACCCCAGTTCCTCGATAATTGGGTGCTTCTACCTTCGTCTCCTATACCCGAACTGCTCCCTAGTCCCGGCCCATCTACACCATCTGCCCACAATTCCGCCTCTGCTATCTCACCATTTCCACCACATGCTTGGTCCACTCCATACGACCATACTCTACCATCATCTCCGTCATCCGTCTATTCTTCTGTTGCTCCGACTGACTTGTCATCACTCTTCCAGACATTGACTCTTCAACAACCTGATGAAAATTGGTACATGGATACAGGGGCGACATCTCGTATGTCACCTCACCCAGGTAACTTGCATAATCCTGAACTTTGTGTGTTATCTAAGTCTATTGTTGTGGGAAATGGTGCTGTTATACCAGTTAGTTCCATTGGTTCGAGTTCTATGTCGTCTTCTTCCCACCCCCTTCATTTAAATGGTGTCCTAGTGTTAAGTTAATGTCCTCAAATGCCACTAGAGGATTAGTAATTGAAAGGTCATTATCAAATTGTAATTGTTTTTAATCAATCAATAAAAAGGCATTTTAGTTGTTTACTTTTATATTAGCATTTATATATTGTAATCATCTATAAGTCCATAAACACAAGAGTCAACTCTCTAAGGCACTAGAGGAGTTTGATACTTGTGTACTAAATTAGACTGCAAGTCAAAGATTTTTTTTTTTTTTTTGGAAATCTCAGGGTAAATCTCCGTCAGTCACCTAGCAGAGTAAACCTGCCCATACGCAATAGCCCGCAAATCATGTATAGGGGTAATCCGCCCTAGGTTACCTATAGGCGAAGAGCTCAATAAGCGCAGGAGCCCCCAGGGGAGGATGTAAGAGTAAAACCCGCCATCCTCTTCTCCTAGATTTCGAACCCAGGTGGGTTCTCACAGCAAATGCCTTGTGGACCACTAGACCACACCCCTTTGCTTAAGTCAAAGATTTTCAGTTGGGCATTGAAAATCATAAAGACTTGTATGATATGAATTTTAACAAGAAAGGTATCCGTCAATCACTAGGAAGTAGTGAAGAACTCATATCATAGGTGCACTGATGGAGATAGTGGCACTCAGATATGACTCGCATCGATTCTGTGACATGGGTTTTCATTCTTTGACAGTTATTGACAAAATTGATTAATTGTAATAGGTGTGTCTGAACTTTAGATTTGAGGAATCGAGTTGAAGATATACTTGTGACATTAGGTTTGTCATTAGAGTAGTTAGGCCCAATTCACCCGTTGGTGGGGTCAACCTCGAACTGCAACCTAATGGGCAAGTAGTAATCTTAACTGGTATCCAAGATGAGATTCGTTCCCTCGTAAGTGAACGAGGAATTATCCTATGCATCTATAAGTAAGTTAGATCTTAAAGTCTTTGGCCAAAGCATTCACTGATCTGAACTTATTATAAATAAAGCATAGTATCAAGTTAGTGAGTTTAAGTAAAAACCATGACTCTCACTTAACCGAGATATGGAAACGAAGAGTTTGTATTCACACAATATTTACAAATGGAAAGGTAAAAATGATCTAATCATTTCATCTTATTTGGGTTAAAATATGGACCACTTGACTATCTAGGTGGGACCCATATTCAATAGAATCCTCCCATTGCCAAATATAGATGAACCTAAAGAGTCACGCTTAAAAAGGAAAAATTGATGGAAAAATGGAATATTTCTTGTGGTAATATTTTAAGTATTGGATACTTAAAATTAAATAAATGGAATTAATTATTTGAGGAAACAAGATAATTCATTTATGATTTATTTAATATATTATTTCTTGGAGAAATAAAATTAATTAAATAGGTTATCTATTATTTAATTAGATTAATCAATTAGATTGAATTAATTAATTAAATACTAGATTACACTAAGCTCAAATTGATGCACCAAGTGACACACCAAGCCTTAAGGGGGGCGGCTACTAGGCGTGTAATATGGGCTTAATTTGAGCCTAAGATAATAACTTAAGTGATATAAATATCACATTAGTTATAAGCCTAGGTCATAAGTTGCATTACAAAACACCACAAGAAAAAGAATTCCTCTCCCTTCTTCTCTCTAGCCGTCGATCACAAGCAAGAAAAGGAGGAAGATTTTTTCATCAAATATTTTTCAACAAGACAATTTAGAGGCAGAACAATTGGACTGCTTGGATCATCATAGTTTCAGCCGGAGCAATTTCACGAAGAAGTTCAAGAATTCAAGATCCTAGGAATTATCAACCACTTCGCTACAACAGGTAAAGTTGTTTTACCCTATCGTACATATGTATGATTAAACCCCGGGATTGATCCTGTTATGGAAAAATCCAAAAAAACTTAAATTCCGTTTTTCACTGCTTTTGGTTAATTTTCCCCCAACACCTAGTATGTCCTCATCTTTTTAAGAATCTTCTCTCTGACCATCAATTCACTCGTGAAAATCATTGTTCAATCGAATTTGACACTTATGGTTTTTCTGTGAAGAATCTTAAGTTGGGCGACTTAATTCTCTTGAGTGATAGTGGTGGTGAGCTTTATCCCATTCGAGAACTTCAATTAGCCCCTCCTACCACCCTCCCTCTCGCTCATGTCATCTCAAACGTTTGACATCGTCGTCTTGGTCAACCCAGCGCTTCTATCTTCCATTTTCTTTGCTCGAGCCATTTGATTGTTGGAAATGTGCCCTTGATACCAAAGATGAGTTAGAATATAAGGCACAAGTTTATATTATGCAACCTCTAATTAATATAAAGGCAATAGTATGTTGTTCATATAATTCTTGATGGCATCTATAAAGTCTTAAATGAACAACTAGTCCATGTGCGTCAGGGCAAACCTTTGCACTCCTTATAGTAGTTAAGGAGATAGGCACTGGAAGGGTTTGATACTTGATCACTTAAATGGTTCGTAAGTCAGAGAATCTCAATTGGGCATTGAGATTTGTATGAACTTGTATGACACATGCTCTGACAAAAGAGTGTCAGTTGAACACTATGGGATAGTGGGAGTTTGTGTCATAGATACATTGATGGGATTAGTGTATTCGAACACGGCTCGTAGTAATCCGATTACATGAATTTTTACTCAATGACTGTCAACGATTGAATTACTGATTATGAAGGTATGCGTGAGCCTTAGACAAGAGGAATTACAGTCACAGTGTGCATGTAACGTTGGATTCTTTCATCAAAGTAGTTAGGCCCAATTCACACGTTGGTGGGGCCGACCTCGAAGTGCGTTCCAATGGACAAGTAGCATGTGAGTTGATTGCCAATAGGGAATTTACTGTCTCGAAAGTAAACGAGAAGTATCCTATGCGATCATAAGTAAATGAGATTAGAAGTCTCTGCCTAGAGCTAATGAACTAACTCGTGTTCGATAATCTCATATTACTATGATTCTTAAGCATAGCATCGAGTCCTGTGAGTTTGACATATTCCATGGCTCTCACTCCATCGGGATACGTCAGTAAAGGGCTTATACTCATATGGTATTCATATTCTAGAGGTTCGTAATGACACAGTCATTTCGTACTCGATTGGGCTACGGTGTGGGGCCATAGTGCCGGCTAGGTGTCACCCACATCCATTGGTATCCTCCCATTGCCAATCAAGATGAACCTATAGAGTCGCGCTATAAAGGAATAGACTGGAAAATCAAGTCTTATATTTGGAGGGTGTTTTGGTAATTTGTCCTCTAGAAGGACGAATTAATTAATTGGACAAAATAATTTAATTGGTTGTTTAATTGGATTAAACAACGGTAAATTAAATTAATTAGTTTGAATATTTAATTGACTAGGTTAATTAAACATTTAAACTAGAATAATAATTATTTAATTAATTAATTAATTAATGTTGATTTAATCAATATATATTTTGATTGGATTAAATATTAATTGATTTAATTAATTAAACTAAGTTGACTGGTTCAACATAGCCCAATTAATTGTCCAGTAGTCCTATGGTGCGTGTACTGTTGGGCTTTAAGTTGGAGGATTTATTTAATCCTCCAACACAAGCCAAAGAACACAATAATTCAATTATGTGAAATTCCTCCATCAGAAATACAATGCAGAGAAAAGCTCTCTTCCACTCTCTCTCATTCTAGCCACCACGTTGGAGAAAGAGATGATGATTTCCGGAGTCGATTCCACCGCATGATGATCTAAAGACGATACAGTTGAACCGTTGGAGAAGATTGAAGAATCGCGAGGACTAAAGATTGAATACGTGAAAAGGTAAGTTTTTCGTATTTATCTTTTTCTTGTTTAAATCAACAAAAGCCACAAATTAATCCTGATTTGGTAATCCAGATCTGTTTTTCGTTTTCGCTGCGCATGCCGACAGGATTCCCAACATTGATTTCTTGTAATAAGTTTAGTGATGATTCCATATGCTCTGCTTGTCAACTAGGAAAGCGCAAAAGCTTGCTTTTTTCCCTTTCTAGGTCTGTTAGTAATGGTTTATTTGATATTCTTCATTTTGATTTATGGACATTGCCATTACCTAGTTTGAATGGTTTTCGGTGTTACATTTTGTTTATTGATGACATCTCGCATTTTTATGGGGTTTTCTTCTATGCTCTAAATCTGATGCTTTTAGCGTTTTAACGAATTTCTCTACTTATGTTAAAACTCAATTCAATCACACTATCAAAATTTTTCAATGTGACCGTGGTGGTGAGTCTGACAACAAAAAAATTCATGATCTTTTTAATCACAATGGCATCAACTTTCGTTTCTCATGCCCACACAAACCACAACAAAATGGTAAGGCAGAGCGAACCACTCAAAATGTGAACAATATCATTCGCACTTTACTATTTCAGGCTCTTCTTCCTCCATCGTTTTGGGTCGAAGCTTTGAACATGGAAATTCATCTTCTTAACCTTCTTTCCACTACCACTCTCTCTTTTTGGACTCTGTTTGAATTACTTTACAACGTTTTTCACGCGTACTATCATTTGTGTGTCTTCAATTGTCTCTGTTATCCCAGTTTGTCCTCCACAGCTCCCCACAAGCTCGCACCTTGTTCTTCTCCTTGTCTCTTTCTCGACTATCCATCTCACCACAAAAGTTATCGATGTTTGGATCTCTCCACCAACAAAATCATTGTTTCTTGTCACGTGCATTTCAATGAGGATATCTTTCCATTCCACTTTCTCTTTGTCCTACGCCAACCGACGGATATGACTTCTATCATCTGATAATGAACCTTCTCCTTTTTTTAGGTATTCTAATTCCAACATTTGGACACCTGTCACCTCACGTTCTAACATTGCCCCTGTTGCATCCGTTGAGCCTACTGCTTCCAACGTTCGGACACCCATCGCACAACGTTCGAATATTGATTCTAGTTCCACAAGCCCTCTTCTGCCCGAGACATTCGAATGTCCCTCCTTCCTCCGGGATTTTCTCCTAATCCTACTCAGGACCCTCATTTTTTCACCTTATACCACACACTCTAAGTTCGGTATATATCTTCAAACCCAAAACTATTCTTACTCTCTTAGCCTCGAACTCTCTACTGCTCTCTCCCATTCCCTGCTCTCACGTTCAAGCTCTTCACAACCCCAATGGTACTTGGGATCTCGTTCTATGCCCCCCTAATGCGAATCTTGTCGGGTCAAAATGGATTTTCCATCATAAATTCCACTCCGATGGGTCCCTAGAATGTTACAAAGCTTGCCTCGTTGCCCTAGGCTTTACCCAACATCTTGGAATTGACTCTGATGACACTTTTAGTCCCATTGTTACGCCAACGACCATTCGAACTGTCCTTAGTCTTGCTATTTTGTGCGATTGGCCCATTCACCAACTCGATGTTAAAAATGTTTTTCTCAATGGTCACCCAACTAAAACTGTGTACATGAAACAACCACCCAACTTCTAGAATTCCCAATTTTTCACTCATGTCTATCATCTCAAGAAAGCCCTTTACAGTCTCAAACAAGCGCCTCATGTCAGGAACCATCGGTTTGCCTCATACATCGCCACCCTTGATTTCCTCCATAGTCAGGCTCGTGCATCTATCTTCATCCTTCGTTGCGGTCCTGATATTGCAAATCTCCTTCTATATGTCGATGACGTTGTTCTCACCACCTCATCTTCCTCTCTTCTGTCTCATGTTACACGCCTTCTCTCTTGTAAGTTCTTCATGACTGATCTTGGTCAACTCCATTACTTCTTAGGAATTTCTGTTAAGCGTTGTGCTTATGGCTTATTTCTTTCGCAGGCCAAATTCGCCCCAGAGATTATTACCCGTGTCGGCATGACTTCCTGTAATCCCGTTACCACTCATGTAGATACTCACTCTAAACTCTCATCCTCTTCTAGTAGTCCGGTCTTTGATCCCACTCTTTACCGCAGTCTTGCCAACCCTTCAGTATCTTACATTAACTCGTCTTGATATTGTATATGCCATTCAGCAAATCTATCTCTTCATGCATGACCCCTGTGATTCCCTCATGAACGCTCTTAAGCGTATCATTCTCTATATTTAGGGTTCTATTACTCAAGGTCTTCTCCTTCGTCCATCCTCTATTGATCAATTCATTGCATACTTTGCCTCTGACTGGGCTGGTTGTCCTGATATTCATCATTCCACTTCTAGTTTTTGTGTCTACTTGGTTGATA
Source organism: Buddleja alternifolia (assembly GCA_019426215.1). NCBI lineage: Eukaryota > Viridiplantae > Streptophyta > Magnoliopsida > Lamiales > Scrophulariaceae > Buddleja > Buddleja alternifolia. Next base: position 32,428,561 of record CM033396.1, read on the forward strand.
ATTTGTTGTCCTGGTCTTCTAAGAGCCAACTCATTCTCTCTCGTTCTATTGCAGAGGCTGGATATCGTGGTGTAGCCAATGATGTAGCTGAAGCTTGTTGACTTCGTAATCTTTTACTTGAGCTCCATTGTCCCCTTACAAAAGCATCTATTGTTTACTGTGATAACATTAGCTAGGGCTGCAAACGAGCCCAACCTAATGAAATTCAGGCTCGAGCTCGGGCTCAAACTCGACGAGCCTCATTTTCTAAGGCTCGAGTTCAAGCTCGAAGAAGACGAGCCGAGCTCGAACTTGAAGTAAAAATTAATTTAATTATTTTTTTTCTTTTTTTAGAAAACAAAATAAGTTATGTTTTTTTGCTTATAACAATACGTTAATAATGTATAATATATATTATTCAGATAAACAATAAGTATTATTAAAATAAATTATAAGTAATATCTTATATTCAATAAGTATTTAGAAAATAGAGGAGGCTGTTGTGAATACATGATTTTACTAAATTATTTTATAGAAAAGTATATCATATCAACTAAAATATATAATCTTATAATTGTTGTTGTTGTTTTGCACGATTTGAACAAAATAGAAAAAAACAAACTTAAGTATTATTAAACTATGTTGTACATAAAATTGTAAGTATTATTTTTATGAAATTCGAGTAGTTTGAGTCATATATTAAAAATTAATATAAAATAATAATAAAAACTCACGAGCCGACTCATGAGCATATGAACAACTATAAGTGAGCTCGAGCTCGAAATAGCTCAAGCTTGAGCTGAGATCTAGTCGAGCCGGCTCACCATGCTCGTGAGCCGGCTCGACTCACCTTACACCCCTAATATTAGCTCTATCGTCTAATCCAGTTCAGCACCATTGCACTAAACATGTTGAGTTAGATTTGCATTTTATTTGAGAACGTGTCACAGTGGGTGAAGTCCGTGTACTTCATGTACTGTCATCACGTCAGTTTGCAAATGTGTTCATTAAGGGCCTACCCTCGGCTTTATTTTTGGAATTCAAGTCCTGGTCAGTCTCCTCCCTTTTCAACTGCGGTGGAGTGTTAGAAGATTATTTCCTTATTTACATTATGCCTTATTTACTTTTTTGTTGTAAGACTATATATATTGGTTTTAATTTCAAAAAAAGTTAAGGAGTATTATTCATTCAACATTCCCTTCCAGTTTCATTCTCATTATTTCTTGTCAAAATTACAGCCTGAATATGTGTTCCTCAATTATGTGAATATTGGAAAAAGTTTTGATAGGTGTGAGATTTATGGGTTATAGAGCCTCATATTCATTGTGTTTACATTGGTTTATGCATGATTTATGCCACATATGCGCTTAATTTGTGTGCTTATTGAGTAAAGGTGGAAAATCATTGCAATTGAGGAAAATGGGTCGGAAACGCAGAATTTCCAAGTATTTAGAGAATGAATTTGACAAATGTTTCTTCTACAAAGTTGTAGAGCTATGTCTTAGCTTCATGCGGCAGCTTGAATCATCTAAAATGGAAACAGTAGCAATTTCTCTTCTGCGCAGAAGAGAAATTGTTACTGCATCCAACGTTCGAACGTTGGACATGTTCGAACGTCAGCCTAGTCAACGCCCAGTCACACAACTTATGCCACATCACAACGTTCGAACGTTGGGTTGGTGACGTTCGAACGCTGAAGTCGGTTGGACGATTTTTGGCAAGTTTAGATACCTAATTCAATTAGAAGACTTGGAGATCCTCTTCTATAAATACCTCCTTTTATAACAGCAAAAGAGTTTGAAAATTTCATCATTGGAAGAGATTTTTGAGCAAGGAGACTAGCAAGACGAAGAGAACGACGATTCTACATCAATTCATCAATTCGTGATAGGGAGATTTTTAGTTCTAGATTATTTGTCTATGAATAATTCTATGTTTTTGATTGTTTTTCCAATTACGATTATGAACTAAATTTCCTTTAACTAGGGCCATGTGAAGTCCGAATTTATGAGTTTATATATATATGAAGTAATTGTTCGTATTAATTCTATTATTGCTTTGTGTGTTAATTTTGTGTTTTTATTCCAATCATATGCTTGATCACCATTTGCTTGCTAAATTGCTTAGTCTATTCATTCGGGAGAATATAGGTTAGTGTTCAAAGGAATTAACACATCATCCGGAAAAAAATAGTGGAATTGCCCCTAGAGATATGTATAGATTCCCGGGTGCTGTTAGCCGGATTTATTTGGGGAAATTCTAGAACATAAATGCATGGTTGTTGATTAGATTCTCGGATAGACATATTTAGAGAACCGTCAATTACTCATAGGATTATTACAGTCGAGACATCGGGTAGTAATTAATTAAGGAATTTTCACCAAAGCAATATTAGTTCAATAATTTGAAGAATAATTCATATATATTAACGAGTAAATACGGTTGAGGCATGTGCCTTAGTTATTTTATCTCATAAGAATCTCAATCTCATTGTCAAGTCTTGTTTTCAATTTTTCTTTAATTTGTGATACAATCGTGATAATTTAATTTAATTTAATTTAATTTCAATTGCTTTAAACTCTGTCAATCTAAAATACGAGTCTCTGTGGGTTCGACATCCCGGACTTAAAAATCCATTTTATTACTGCACATGACCAATTCACTTGTTGTTTAATACACGTAAGGATTTCTCGTGTCAAGTTTTTGGCATCGTTGCTGGGGACTTGATTTATTTTAGTTTGGGATTTTATTGAAATTTTTAGCTTTAATTTCTTTTATCATTTTTATTATTATTATTATTATTGTTGTTGTTGTTGTTGTTTTTGTTATTTTCTAGCTTTAAATTTTTGTTGGTTTGCTTCTTTGCTTCGAGCAGGTTGATCTTTTGGTGAATGACCCGAGCATCAGGAGAGGCTTTAGAGAAATTTGACCCCGAGATCGAGAGTACATTTCGTGCAAACCAGAGAAATCGAGCTATGGCTGGTAACTTCCCTGATATAAATCTCTCAGAGAACAAGGAATGGTTCAAAATCTGTTTCAAGCTATGCAACCAGCACCTCCAGCACCACCTCCATCGGTTCGTGGTAATCAGCTGCCCTGTGTGCATACTACACCAGGACCAGTGATTCTCCCAAATTTTGCTACACGAAACTTTCACATTCCTTCTCACATGTTCACCATGGTTCAGGCTGAACCGTTTTATGGTGACCCGAGTGACTCACCTCATGACCATCTGGAGCACTTCGAGAATGTGTAACTTACCATGCAATTCCACCCACGAGATTTGGATGCAATCCGCCTCAGACTATTCCACTTCTCTCTGAAGGATAAGGAGACCCTATGGTACAAATCATTACCCCCACAATCAATTGAAACGTGGGGTGATCTAGTCGAGGAGTTTCTCAATAAGTTCTTTCCACCATCAAGGATTAATGAACTTCAGAGTGAGATTAAGGGATTTAAGCAGAAAAGGGATGAGTCGTTGGCCTAAGCATGGCAAAATACAAAGGTTTGCTTCGAAAGTGCCCTGATCACAACTACACTCGGTATGAGAGAGTTCAACACTTTGACATGGAGTCCAATCTCAGATTCGACACCGACTCAATGTCCGAGCCGTTGGTGATCTTTTGGATCTTGATAGTAGAACAGTGTGGGCAAAGCTCAAGCAGATGGCACGGGAGGATGAACTTTACCCTAAAGATGATGATGAGATCCCTCCTCAAACTCAACGGGTTGCCAATGTTCAAGAGGTAGAAGAAGAGGTCGAGGAAGAGCCTATGATTGGCTATGTGAGTTATGTCGGAAATTCAAATAGACCTCAAGTAAACTTCCACATACCCAAGAAATTTCCGAAAAGGCCAAATCCAACATAGAATGCACAACCAGGCATCTATCAAGCACCAAGGCCTCCGTTTAACAATACTCAACCTCAAAGGCCTGGAAATTTTAGACCACAAGGTCAAGCTCAGAGACCTCCTACTGTCGAAGAAAGATTGAATGATTATATGCAAAAATCGGACTAATCATTCTCCAAGATTCGACTGATGCTGAAGGATGTTTCCATGGGTATGAGAGAGATGCAGCGTCAACTTGGGAAATTGTAAAAAAAAATCCGAAAGAGCAGTGCCAAGCTGTTACTCTCAAGAGTGGTAAAGAAGTGAAGAATGCACCCTCCTAGCACCCAACGTCTGAACGTGAAGAGGACAACGTTCAAACGTTGGAAAATTTTGAGAAATCAGACATACTTCATCCAACGTTCAAACGTGACCAGCCTGATGTTCGAACGTTGACTGGTCAATGTTCGAATGTTAGGAAAGACAACGTTCGAACGTCAGAGGCAGACATGGCCCCTTCTGAAAATTTGACTCCTCTTTCATCTAATCCTATTGAAATACGTCTCCTCTTCCCTCTAGCACATAAAAAGAATAAAAAAGACATGGATAAGAGTTTTCTTAGGATTTTAGAAATTCTTCGAGAAGTTCGAATTAATATTCCTTTTATTGATGCGATTTTGTAGATGCCCAATTACATCAAGTTCTTCAAGGATATTCTCTACAATAAGCAGAAATGGGAAGGCAATAGAACGGTGTGCTTGACTAAAGCATGCTCAGCAGTAGTGCTGAACAAGTTGCCACAGAAACTCAAGGATCCGAGGAGCTTCACAAATCCCTGCACAATTGGGCAACTCAAATTCGACCGAGTGCTATGTGATTCAGGCGCCAGCATAAATCTTCTTCCCTACTCGTTGTTCCAGAAATTGGGTTTGGGAAATCCAAAGCCAACCTCGATGAGCCTCCAGATTGCAGATCGATCAATCAAACACTCGAAGAGAATCATAGAGGATGTAATCGTGCAAGTTGACAAGTTTTACTTCCTGGTGGACTTCGTGGTTCTAGAGATGGAAGAAGATGTTGAAGTTCCTCTCATCCTAGGAAGACCTTTCCTAGCCACAGGTAAAGCTACGATCGACATAGCAAATGGTAAGCTAACTTTGAATGTGGGTGAGGAAAGAGTTACTTTTGACGTATATAAGATTATGAAGCATGTTGGTGATGATGCGTCATGTTAAAGAATAGATGTTTTTGATCCTTTGATTATAGAGCACTTGTAGGAAAACATCTCTGATGATCCACTTGAGGTATGCATAATGAACTCCACGGATGTTGAGTCAGCCAATGATAGACAACTAGCAGTTGTTCATAGCTTAGAGAGGCGTGCACAATACCCCCCACAAAGAAATTTGAGAAGTTGGATAGGCCACTGTCTAGCCACTCCAACCCATCCATCGAAGAGCCACCAACTCTTGAACTAAAACCCTTACCTTCTCATTTTAAATATGTTTATTTAAATGATAATGAAACCTTGCCACTCATCATTTCTTCTTCTCTTACAGAGCAACAAGAAGCAAGGTTACTGGAGGTATTGAGAGATCACAAAAAGGCCTTTGGATGGAAGATTGCTGACATCAAGGGGATCAGCCCAGCCATCTGCATGCACAAGATTTTAATGGAAGAAGGCTCAAATCCCACTATACAACCACAAAGGAGGTCTAATCCTCAAATTCAAGAAGTGGTGAAGAAAGGGGTAATCAAGCTACTCGATGCTGGCATTATCTTTTCCATCTCTGATAGTCCATGGGTAAGTCCAACTCAGGTAGTGCCCAAGAAGGGAGGTATGACAGTAATTCGTAATGACAATAACGAGTTAATTCAATCTAGAATTGTCACTGGTTTTAGGGTTTGCATAGACTACCAAAAATTGAATGAATATACCCGAAAAGACCACTTCCCCTTTCCCTTTGTCGATCAAGTGTTAGAAAGATTAGCCGAGCATGAATACTATTGTTTTTTGGATGGGTACTCCGGCTATAATCAAATTGCCATTGCACCCAAGGATTAAGAGAAAACTACTTTCACTTGTCCTTATGGCACTTTTGCTTATAGGTGGATGCCCTTTGGCTTATGTAATGCTCCTGCTACTTTTCAAAGATGCATGATGGCTGTATTTCATGACATGGTCGGGCAATTTCTTGAAATCTTCATGGATGATTTTTCTGTGTTTGGCTCTACTTATGACAGATGTTTGCACAATCTAACCCAGGTTTTGCTGAGGTGTGAGGAGACTGATCTAATCTTAAATTGGGAAAGTGCCACTTCATGTCATAAGAGGGAATCGTTCTGGGTCATAAGATCTCCCAAAAGGGGATTGAGGTGGATAGAGCGAAAATCGAAGTGATAACCAATCTTCCGCCACCCACCACGGTCAAAGCCGTGAGAAGCTTTTTAGGACATGCTGGGTTTTACAGGCATTTTATTTCTATTTTTTCTAAAATTGCTAAACCCCTATCTAACTTGACCGTGAAAGATGTTGTGTTTGACTTTAATGATGCATGCATGCAGGCCTTCCTCACCCTGAAGAAGAAATAGATATAAGCACCGGTGATGTCCGCCCCAGACTGGAGCCTGCCATTTGAGTTGATGTGCGTTGCGAGCGACACATCCATAGGAGTTGTACTGGGTCAAAGGAAAGGTAAAATCTTTCATACTATTGACTATGCTAGTCGTACCTTAAATGAAGCACAACTCAATTATGCTACGACTGAAAAAGAGCTCTTAGCTGTGATTTTTGCTTTTAACAAATTTCACTCCTATCTTGTGCTTAACAAAGTAATAGTATACACTGATCACTCGGCCTTAAAATACTTGTTTGCTAAAAAAGATGCAAAACCTAGACTACTTAGGTGGATCTTATTACTACAAGAGTTTGACTTAGAAATAAAAGATAAAAAAGGATCTGAAAATGTAGTAGCTGATCACCTCTCTAGGCTAGAGTTAGTGGATAAGAAAATGGATGAAACCCCAATAAGAGATGAATTCCCTGATGATCAACTTTTTGCTCTTTCTTCTATTTCAATCCCTTGGTATGCTGATTATGCTAACTATATAGTTGCTGGAATTTTACCCCCTGATTTAACTTTTCACCAAAGAAAGAAGTTTTAAAAGATGTTAGGCACTATCTGTGGGAAGAGCCTTACTTGTTTAAAATTGGTGTAGAGGAAATTATCAAGCGTTGTGTACCAGAGGAGGAAATGGCCTCTGTCTTGGCTCATTGCCATGACATGTTGATCGGTGGCCACTTTGGCCCATCCAAGACTGCTGCCAAGGTTCTGCAAGCATATTTTTTCTGGCCTACTTTATTTAAAGATGCACACGCTTATGTTCAATCATGTGATAGATGTCAAAGAGTAGGTAATATCTCTAGACGACATGAAATGGCTATGAATGATGTGCTTGAATGTGAACTGTTTGATGTGTGGGGTATAGATTTTATGGGACCCTTTCCTAGTTCTTGTTCCAATAGGTATATTCTAGTCGTTGTTGATTATGTGTCCAAATGGGTCAAAGCTAAGGCTTTTCAAACTAATGATGCTAGGGTTGTTCTTAGATTTCTGAAAAAACATATTTTTACACGATTTGGAACCCCGAGAGCAATTATAAGTGATGGAGGAACACATTTTCGTAACAAGCAATTTGAAAACTTGTTGAACAAATATGGTGTTAAACATAAAATCGTGACCCCTTACCACCCTCAAACTAGTGGGCAAGTTGAAGTGTCTAATAGGGAAATTAAACGGATTTTAGAAAAAACGGTAAATAGCCATCAAACTGATTGGTCTCTGAAATTAGATGATGCATTGTGGGCTTACCGTACGGATTTTAAAACCCCTATTTGCATGTCTCCGTATCGTCTTGTATTTGGAAAAGCTTGTCATTTACCTGTCGAACTTGAACATCGTGCTTATAGGGCTACGAAATTCCTTAATTTTGATGCAAGTGCTGTAGGTAATAAGAGGTTGCTTCAACTGAATGAGCTCGAGGAGTGGAGACATGAAGCATACGAGAATGCAAAACTGTACAAGGAACGGACTAAGAAGTGGCATGACAAGCATATTCTGCCCTGGGAATTCGAGGAAGGCGAAAAAGTTCTGATGTACAACTCTAGACTCAAGCTTTTCCCAGGAAAGCTCAAATCATGATGGTCGGGACCATTTCGAGTCACACGAGTGTATTCTTCGGGAGTTGTGGAGCTTATCACTGATGATGGATAAGTATTCTTGACCAATGGGCACATGCTGAAACATTACTCGGGCACCGAATGGAGTGCAAACACATCATCTATCAAGCTCTGAGATCCATCAACTTAAGTTGATCCTGAACAGTCGAGCTATTAACTCTAAACAAGTGTTTTTTGGGAGGCAACCCATGTTTCTTTCGTTTGTGCGGTTGTTGTTTTGTTTGCAGGAAACTGGTCAAAAGGAGATTGCATTGTCTACACAGTACCAAATGTTCGAACGTGGGATTTGTAACGTTCGAACGTTGAAATTTTAAATTTTTTTGAGCTACTAGATCCAACGTTCGAATGTGGGCTTTGTAACGTTCAAACGTTGCGATGATTTTCTTTTTTTTGGGCTACTGCACCCAACGTTCGAACGTTGGGATTTTTGAAAAAAAAATTATTTGAAAATCAGATTTGAAGAAGACAAAGACGCGTCTTCTTCTTCTTTCCCCTTCCCAGAACAAAAAGCCCCAATTTATTTCATCACAAAGCCCTAATTTCAAAAATCCACAAATTGCCACCACCACGCCGCTCTATTCTCTCCACCACCGGGACCAACCACCACGGCCACCTCTGTCACCACTTCGTTGTTTTAGCCCAGATTCAGCCAACGTTCGAATGTTGGCCAGGTGATGTTCGAACGTAAGGTTCCGTACCTAAAAGTTTTTCGAAATTTAACATTTCGACTCGATAAGTGATCGGCTCAACTCCTCTTCATATTTTTATCGAATTCAAGACCGTGTGGGGCTCGTACTATTTTCTGTCATGATTGTTGCTTGTTGGTGTTAAATCAGATTGTTGAATAAGTTTGGGGGTAGACGGTTTGTTGTTGGGGTTTGCTTGTTGAGGGTTGTTGCTGTGATTGATTAATTCTCGTTGTGGATGTATTGTGTTGAGGATTGTTGCTGTTGATTTTCGTCAGAATTAGTTAAATCAACTGCAATGGCCTGTACGAGGGGTAATAAAGCGGGTGATGGAACCTCGAGAGGTAAAGAGCCCGTTGTAGACTCTGAGGCCCTTGCTGATGAGGAGAGTACTGTCACCCTTGAATCTCGTTTTGATAGTTTAGAGGTTCAAGCCATGTATAGCAGGCTCGGTACATGAATGATCTACAAAGAAATGCCCCTCCTTATTTAGAAGGCCCCAGTTAAAGCACTTTTATGGTTCCATAAGTGGCAACCGTTTTATGCGGAGCCTCACAAAATTCATCCGGTCTGGGTACAAGAGTTCTATGCTTCTGCGATAGTCAATGTGAGAATTAAAAACCGCCCGGGCAGCTATGAGGTTTCATCTTCAGCTACAGTGAGGGGGAGAACAATTACATTTGATCAGCTAGTTATTAGGGCATACCTTAGGCTGTCACTGATGCCATTTGATTGTGGTTACAATGCTTTAGTGCGATATCATTATGGGGTTATGGATTTAGATGTTGTTATACAAGAAGTGGCAGTAGAGGGCACACAGTGGATTAATTATACTATGTTTAAAGCACAAGCACTGAAGGCTGAGGCAAAATTTTGGTATGAGTTTGTGCGTCACTGTGTAATGCCGAGTACGAATAAGTTGGAGGTGCCAAAGGATAGGGCTATTCTTGTTTATGCTATTCTACAGAAATTGGAGATTGACATCGTTCAACTCATTTACACAGCCTTACAGACCCAAATCCATAGATTCTCTGTGGAATTGTCTGGAGATAACCCCACTGCCCAGTTGAAGAAGAAAGTCCCTTTTATTTTCCCGCCATTGATCAATGCCTTATGTGAGCGAAATTCTATGGAACAATTCGCGGGTGAGGAGTTGATTGTTCCGGGGATTATTTTGGCATACACCGGGAAAGTTCGACAGGCTAAAAGCAACAAGAGGCCTCGCCCTGATCCGACTAGTGGCGAGGGATCGAGTAGGCAGCCCCAGGGATCGGTTCCACCATAATCTGCTTCAGAGGCCACTTTAGCACACGAGATGTCTCAGATTAGGATATGCCAGTCAGTGATGATGGCTAACATGCGGATGCTAGCTCAGTACCAGAGACAGTTGATGATTGCATCTGATATCTCTGCCTGGCGGCCCCCTTACGATTATCCTGTGGTTCCCGACTTCCTTCCTCTCCCGACAGCGACTGTGGATGAGCCGATGATAGATCCGGCTGAGCTAGATAAGGATGCTGAGGAGGATGGCGAAGCTAATGATGCTGAGGGCGATGATGGGGATGAGCCGTGATGATAGTTCGACCTATGGATCCTTTTAGACTTATTCCTGTTTTATTATTTTGTTTTCATTTTTAGTTGTTTTCTTTCAGATTTTGTTCTATTTTATGCTTTGATAATTATGTAGGCATGTACTATTCTGACTTATGCTTTAATCTATCTGTACTGCTTTTCTTATGTCTTCTATCTTAGCTTGAGCCTGTATGAGATGTATGTCGTTGGCTGAGATGAATGGCAAGCCTGAGTAGGATAGTCAGACGAGTGTTGAGCATTCTGATAGGATCGCCTCGATTTTAGGCTCAACCGACTACTCCTAGGTTTGCTTTTTCAGCATTCCGGTTCTGTAAGTACTTCTTTCACCCTTTTCACGGTTTGGGTTTAGATGTAACATTAAGGGCAATGTTAGGTTTAAGTTTGGGGGTGTTAGGTAATGCTTAGTTATATTCATGTTTTGTGCTTATAATGAGAAATTCAAGAAAATCGAGCATGAAATTTTTTATTTTTTTTAGCCACCAATTAATGTAATGAAATGGATTAACTTGAATTTGATAGCATAATTTCTTGATTTATATTGGAATTCAATGCAATACACATATCTTTACTTTGCTCGTGGGACCCTAGATTAAAGTAGATTTTCTTTAGATGATTCACAAATGCACAATAAGTCGAGGGTAGAGGAGTGAAGTGGATAATCATTCTGAAACATTTAAAGAATTTCTCCCTGAAATATTGACTTAGATTCTTCTTAAGGTCATGAGTTGACTAATTGCTTCATATGCTTAATGAATAATGAATAAGGTTGATGATAATTGGTATGACTATAAAGTCAGGCTAATATGTACTGGAGATGAAAAGTTACATACCTATAAACTGTACTATAATGCTAATTTGAGCTAAGCTCAAGCCAATTAAAGTTAAAAGTGAATGAAAGGTCTAGTTTTATTTCGTGGCCTTTGGCACTCGAGTAATTAAATCCGTAAGGAGTGTCTGGACACTTAATGCCCTAAACCTATCTAGTTTGGGAGTCATTGATCTAAAACTCGATACATGGGTGTCATAGAAAGCCTAAGGGAATAGAACATTGCACACGATCTAACCTTAATGAATGTAAATGGAAGTTTCATATGAGCTTAAAATCTAAATTGGTTAATTAATGAAATTTAAAGTGGCTATGGAGTTTCTTATGAGACTTTTGCTTTAGGATTGATCGAAGGTTAATAGATATGGGATTAAGTCCGAAATTTGGTAAGGATGCCACTTGACTATAATGCCTTAGACTTGTTTTCACTACACCCTTTAGAGATCTTTTCGAGTCTAGGTATAACATGAGTAAGTTTTTGATATGTATACATAATTTTGAGCTTTAACGGCTGATTTTGTGCCATTAATTCTTGTTAATTTTGTTGAGTTGTCTTGATTGGCTGTGGTTGAGAATTTTTGATTTTGTGGGTAAATCATCTGCAAACCCTCACGAGACTATACTCGTCCTCTCTGGTAACTTTGAGGTTTAAAGGCTTATTGCACATGCTAAGTGCAATCGTGCACTCTACGAAAATAAATTGTTTTTAATTTTGTTATAGTTTTATTTTAGTCTTAGATTGATGTTTGATCGTGGTTTTGTAGTCTAAGTCTTTTTATTGCTTGGGGACGATCAATGTTAAGTTTGGGGGTGTTGATAGGTGTGAGATTTACGTGTTATAGAGCCTCACATTCATTGTGTTTACATTGGTTTATGCATGATTTATGCCACATATGCGTTTAATTTGTGTGCTTATTGAGTAAAGGTGGAAAATCATTGCAATTGAGAAAAACTGGTCGGAAACGCAGACTTTCCGAGTACTTAGAGAATGAATTTGACAAATGTTTCTTCTACTGTAGAGCTAGGTCTTAGCTTCATGTGGCAGCTTGAATCACCTAAAATGGAGGTCTTGGGAGAAAGTTAGGAAGAAAACAATATCGCTGCGCAAAAGAGAAATTGCTACTGCATCCAACGTTCGAACGTTGGACATGTAACGTTTGAACGTCAGCCTAGTCAATGCCCAGTCACACAACTTATGCCACGTCACAATGTTCGAACGTTGGGTTGGTGACGTTCGAACGTTGAAGTCGGCTGGACGATTTTTGGCAAGTTTTGATACCTAATTCAATTAGAAGACTTGGGGATCCTCTTCTATAAATACTTCCTCTTATAACAGCAAAATGGTTTGAAAATTTCAGCATTGCAAAAGATTTTTGAGCATGGAGACGAGCAAGACGAAGAGAACGACAATTCTGCATCAATTCATCAATTCGTCATAGGGAGATTTTTAGTTCTAGATTATTTGTCTATGAATAATTCTATGTTTTATATTGTTTTCCAATTACGATTATGAACTAAATTTCCTTTAACTAGGGCCATGTGAAGGCCGAATTTATGAGTTTATATATATGAAGTAATTGTTCGTATTAATTCTATTATTACTTTGTGTGTTAATTTTGTGCTTTTATTCCAATCATAGGCTTGATCACCATATGCTTGCTAAATTGCCTAGTCTATTCATTCGAGAGAATATAGGTTAGGGTTCAAAGGAATTAACAAATCATCCGGAAAAAATAGTGCAATTGCCCCTAGAGATAGGTAGAGATTCCCGGATGCTGTTAGCCGGATTTATCGGGGGAAATTCTAGAACGTAAATTCATGGTTGTTGATTAATTATCAATAAACATCCCATATGATAAATTCTAGTATGATAAATTATCAATAAACATCCCATATGATAAATTCTAGTATGATAAATTATCAATAAACATCCCATATGAAAGAATTTTATCTTCAAACGTAAGCTAAAATTTATAAACAATTTTGCGCGACTTCACGAGAAAGTCCATAACTCACTGTACGGTAGTTGGAATCATATGAATTTTTTTTTCTTTCAAAGTGAACATATAGAGCTTTCTGAAAATGCTTGATACATTACCAAAAATCTCTAGTATAAAACAGTTTTTCTTTCAAATATAAGCTAAAATTTGTCAACTATTTTGCGCGACTTCACGAGAAATACCATAACTCACTATACGTTGCTCGGAATCATACCGCTTTTTTACATTCAAGGTAGACACATAAAAATTTCTAAAAATGTATGAAACATTATCAAAAAATGTCTAGTATAAAACAGTTTTTCCTTCAAACATAAGATAAAATTTGTCAACTATTTTGCGCTACTTCACGAGAAAGTCCATAACGCATTGTACGATGCTCGAAATCATAAACCCTTTTTTTATTTCAAAGTAGACACATAGGAATTTATAAAAATGCATGCCATATTATCAAAAAACATCTAGTATGAAACAGTTTTTTCTTCAAACGTAAGCTAAAATTTATAGACAGTTTTGCGCGACTTCACGAGAAAGTCCATAACTCACTATACGATGGTCGGAATCATATGAACTTTTTTTATTTCAAAGTGAACAAATAGACCTTTTTGAAAATATTTGATACATTACAAAGAAATATGTAATATGAAACAGTTTTTCCTTCAAACATTAGCTAAAATTTGCTTACAGTTTTGCGCGACTTTACGAGAAATACCATAACGCATTGTACGTTGCTCGGAATCATAAACTGCTTTTTTACTTTAAAGATAGACACATAGAGTTTTCTAAAAATGTATGACACATTATCAAAAAATGTTTGGTATAAAACAGTTTTTCCTTCAATCATAAGCTAAAATTTGTCAACTATTTTGCACGATTTCACGAGAAGTCCATAACGCATTGTACGATGATCGAAATCATAAACCCTTTGTTTTTCTTTCAAAGTAGACACATAGGAATTTCTAAAAATGTATGATACATTATCAAAAAACATCTAGTACGAAACAGTTTTTTCTTCAAACATAAGTTAAAATTTATAGAAAGTTTTGCGCGACTTAACGAAAATGTCCATAACGCACTGTACGATGCTCGAAATAATAAAATATTTTTTTCTTTTAAAATTAGACACATAGGGCTTTCTGAAAATATATGACACATTATCAAGAAATGTCCAGAACTAAGCCGCTTTCCTATCAAAATATAAGCTAAATTTAATATGCATTCATACGTCGATATTATGTACTAATACGTGATATTAAGTGTACCCGTACGTCGATTGATAGACAACAATACGTCAATTGACTTGCATTCATATGTCAATTTGAATGTACTAATACATCAAATTAAATGTATTATTATGTTAATTGATAGACAACCATACGTAATTTTTAGAAAATAATACGCCAATTGACTTGAAACCATACATCAATATTATGTATTAATACGTCATATTAAGTGTACCTATAAATCGATAGATATACAATAATACGTCAATTGACTTGCATTCATACGTCAATTTGAATGTACTAATATGTCATATTAAATGTATTTTTACGTCAATTGATAGACAACCATACATCATTTCCAGAAAATAATACGTCAATTGATAGACAACCATATGTCATTTCCAGAAAATAATACGTCAATTGACTTGCAACCATATGCCAATATTATGTATTAATACATCATATTAAGTGTAATATATGTCGATAGATATACAATAATACGTCAATTGACTTGCATTCATACATCAATTGATATGTATACATACGTCAATTGATATGTAGTCTTACGTCAATTAATATGTAAACATACATTAATTGATATAATACATACGTCAATTGATATGTAGCCATACGTTAATTGAGTTGTATCCATACATCAATTGATATGTAGCCATACGTCAATTGATATGTAGCCATACATCAATTGATATAATACACACGTCAATTGCTATGTAGTCATACGTCAATTGATAAAATACATACGTCAATTAATATGTAGCCATACGTCAATTGGGTTGTATACATACGTCAATTGACATGTATCCATACGTCAATTGATATGTAGCCATACGTCAATTAATATGTATACATACGTAAATTGATATGTAGTCATACGTCAATTAATATGTATACATACGTCAATTGATATAATGCATACGTCAATTGATATGTAGCCATACGTCAATTGAGTTGTATACATATGTCAATTGATATGTAGCCATACATCAATTGATATAATACATACGTCAATTGATATATAGTCATACGTCAATTGAGTTGTATACATACGTCAATTGATATGTATCCATACGTCAATTGATATGTATACATACGTCAATTGATGTGTAGCCATACGTCAATTGATGTGTAGCCATACGTCAATTGATGCGTAGCCATACGTCAATTGATGCGTAGCCATACGTCAATTGATATGTAGCCATCTGTCAATTGATATGTAGACATACGTCAATTAATGCATATTTTGCTCCAAGTATGTTGTTTAATGCACCTCCGTGACATTAAAATATATATAACATGCGCAAGTATAAGCATGTGAATGAGTGTTTCAAAACTACAAACTCACACAATTTACACATGTGATCACTAGTAGTAGTGTTTACACACATTATGTTTGAGAAAGATATGTACCTTTATTGATTCAACTCCTATTATTCTCCAATAAATTGTATAATCCAACTTTAAAATATTACAAATATATACAATCATTCCTTTAAAAAATGCTATGGCGTTTAGGGTTTAGGGTTTGGGGTTTCATGATATAGGGTTCATGGTTTACATTAATTGACGTATGTTTACATGTAAATTGACTTATAATTGTATAATACATTGTATAATACAACGAAACATGACTTGCTTCAACTGACGTATGTTTACACCAAAATGACGTAAGTTTACGTTAAAATGACGTAACTTTAGTTCCAATCGACGTATTGTGACATATAAAATGAAGTATTATTACATATAACTTACTTAATTGAAACGACGTGTAGGCACACACCAATGACGTATGGATAATATCAATTGACGTATATATAATTGACGCAAGACTACATATCAATTGACGTATGGATACATATCAATTGACGTATGTATACAACTCAATTGACATATGACTACATATTAATTGATGTATGGATACATATCAATTGAAGTATGTATACAGCTCAATTGATGTATGGCTACATATCAATTGAGTATGTATTATATCAATTGACGTACGGATACATGATGTCAATGGACGTATGGATACATATCAATTGACGTATGTATACAACTCAATTGACGTATGGATACAACTCAAATGACGTATGGCTACATGTCAATTGATGTATGTATTATATCAATTGACATATATATTATATCAATTGATGTATGACTACATATCAATTGACGTATGGATACAACTCATTTAACGTCTGACGTCATATCAATTGACGTATGGCTACATATAAATTAACGTATAGCTATATATCAATTGACGTATGTATTATATCAATGGACGTATGGATACATATCAATTGACGTATGTATACAACTCAATTAACGTATGGCTACATATCAATTGATGTATGTATTATATCAATTGACGTATGTATACATATTAATTGACGTAAGGCTACATATCAATTGACGTATGTATACATATCAATTGACGTATGTATACATATCAATTGACGTATGGATACATGTCAATTGACGTATGACTACATATCAATTGACATATAGCTACATATCAATTGACGTATGTATTATATCAATTGACGTATGTATTATATCAATTGACGTATGTATACAACTAAATTGACATATGGCTACATATCAATTGACGTATGTATTATATCAATTGACGTATTTATACATATTAATTGACGTAAGACTACATATTAATTGACGTATGTATACATATCAATTGACGTATGGCTACATATCAATTGGCGTATGGATATATGCCAATTGACATATGTATACAACTCAATTGATGTATGGCTACAAATCAATTGACGTATTTCTATATATAAAATGACGTACTTTTCAAAGATGTTGGGTTACATATACAATTACGTATTACATATCAAATGATCAAGCACACCACCAAAAACGCATCGAACCCACATGTTTTCCACCTTAACCATCTTTCAAACTCTCACATCTTTCGACTCCACTGAGAAATTTCAAATGCTTGATAGAATTCAAACTACCTACGAATTCAAATTCTCCTCATTTTTCTTTGATAATTTAAATTTCAAGACACCCCTGATCTACAAACAGAATAAAAGATATAATATCAACATGATTGGCAAAAGAATAGTTGCACTATTACAATATTTATGTAATTTTGAATGTATTTAACAAAGAAATATACAAATACATGATAAAGAAGCTCAATCATCTACCCCTCTTGTCTTCAGGTTTCCTGAATCAGGAACTCATAAAATTCAGTCTTCATCTTAGAATTCGATTTCTTAATATCACCCCCATGTAAGGTTGAACTGGAGATAGTGCCGACTCCATCGCCGGTGCTTTTGTGTGTGTTTTTCCCATAGTTTTGGATAGAGCTTGCTCTAAGCAAATCCTTTTTATGTGTTCTTCTTACAGGAATTGTTCCTTGTGGCCATCTCCCATTCATGTGCCACAACTGACTTATTATTGTCTTTCCTCCCTTTTCATTATTCTTCCTCAATTCTTTTCTCTCACTAAATACCACCCCTTCTGGATGGTAACTAGGCTTCATCTGCAAACAATTAAAAATCTCAATCACCATCAATAAAAAAAGGGAAGAAAGATTAAAATGGAACATAAATGAAATAATTATTAACGAGTGATGCTATATACCACATTACCACTTCACCGTTTTTTCACTTCTTTTAATTTCAGTGAGAACTGAATGTAATAAATTCATTTGATTTGATTTCCATAAGTTAACATAACAAATGAATATCTTACCGAATCAAAGATTGGTGAAAAAATGTGAAGAATAAACGGTGGTATATAACATTGAAAATGAATGGAGAAAAAAAGAAGATAATTATTGACTTAACTAATTAACCTGAATTGTGTGGTTTTTAAAGTAAGGATGATCGAACGCTGGTTGATGAGATATATGTACACAGTCTATAATATCACCATCTGGGCTCTACTTAAAAAACACCAAAATAATTTGTCAGTTAAATCCTCATTTACACACATAAATTAAACATATATATATATATATGTGTGTGTGTGTGTGTGTGTGTGTGTGTGTGTTATACCTTGATGGATTTGAGAGACGGCTTGTTGAGACAGCTCAAATAGCGTTTAACTTCAAGATTCCGGCGAGCCAAACTCAACCTCGCTGCCGTTCCATTTAATGGCGCCGTTAACAGAAGTACAAACCACAAAAGTACCCCAATTCTGGTGCCCCACACAACTCAGCACACAAGACTAAACATCAACACTAGAGCTTCGCCGCCTCCGCCTGCTTCCCCTCCTTTGATTCCCACCATCCCGACCGGCGGCGTTTTTGATTCCCGCAAGTGGGTTTTCATCAGCGTCGAAATCGGAGCAGTGGTCTTGGTTCTGTTTGCCTCTGGGTTTGCGATCTGGTTCTTCTTCTTCCACCGCCATAAGTCCCTGCCTCCACCTCCCAAGCAGCTTGCGCATGATGATGAAGATGAGTCGGGGGGAAGGGAAGAGAGAAAGAGTGGAGAGAAGAGAGTGGCTGAGAAAAGAGTTTTGGAATTTTGTGTTTAATTGAGGACATTTTTGTCTTTTCACAGCCACTGGGGAATTCATCCAAATTTTGATTTTAAACTAGGGAGTGCAGACTTTAAAAATAGGAGGGGGGACTGATTCATGAATTGAAAAGTGAATTAGGGATTTATCTCTAATTTTCTCTCTCTATATATATATATATATATATATATATATTCCTCTTAGTACAGTTATTATAATATTTAAGAATTAAACACAAAGTAATAACATTACATCTTAGCTGCGTTAACATTGAAATGGACCCATATTGTAATATTATTATTCTAGTATTGAACTTGCATTTACAGCCTGCCTTATTTATAATCTCCACTTAAATTAATATGCATAGACGCTTCTTTTCTTTTTCCTTTTTTGTCTGTTTTAGTTTTGAAGCTTTTCAAGTTATCTTACAATATTTACCAAAAAAAAAAAAAAAAAGTAGTCACCTTATATGTTGCGAGATCAGCTAATCAATGCCTCTATAAATGGGTCACAAATTATTATGTTACTAAAGATTATTTTTGTCATGAATACTCATACATTTTAATTTAATGTCATGAAATATTGTGATATTGTAGCATTATATTACTGATTAATATGCTTATTTGGGGCTCTATAATTTCTGCATTTATATTTGAATTTCTATTTTTAAAGATCGCACAGTCCATTCCAACCCGCAAAGGGCGAGTTTGACACTTGTCAGATCAGATTTAGGCTAAGATCGTGAAAAACTAGCAAGAATGCCCAACCCACAGGGTCACACCGTTCCTAAATATTCCTAAAAATCCTAAACCACTAAATTTATAATGATTATGATCATTGCTATAACGAAAATCGTGTCTATAGTTAAAAGGGGTGTTTGCTTACCACCACTGTATTTGGGGCTGAAAAATGAATCAAGCTGCCTGATATTTGAGATCGTTTGCTAAAAGGTTGTTTTTGAGTTCAGTTTGTTAACATATCAATCCAAGGTTGAACAACATTTTGTGTGTTCGATACCCTTAAAATTCGGCTCAAACTCTACTCAATTAGTAAATAATGATAAAAATATGTGTAAAAAAATCTAGTTACTCGAGCTCAACTTGTGTTTGACTTGACTAACCCTCAAACCAAATTCAAATACAAATTCTAAAGCTCGAGAATATTTCAAACAAATTTGAACAGCAACTTCCCAACCCAACTCAACTTGTTTACTGCCCTATGCTATGTTCTCTAACTTTTCTCTCGAGTCCATCTAACAAAAAGGTAAGAGCTAATAAAATATTATCAATAAGTTAACAAAACACTTTCTAAATATAAGGTGAGAAAACTTCAATATTTAACAATATCATAATTTTTATTAAAAGTTACAAAAAAGAATCGACTAAAAATTACAAGGTGGGTATTATTTAAATATATTGATGTGTGTCCAATTCACATCAATAATATTTATATAATAATATAGGGATAATTGCGTAATATATGATAATATAAAGCACAAAATGTAAATGAACATAAAATATAACGTGGTTCGGTATAATATGACCTACGTCCAAGGGGTGTAAAGTTCGTCTGGTTTTTCTCTATAGTTTATACTTATTTTACAATGGATATCTTCTCCTTTATTCATCTTTATGATGGGTATTTATACAAGTTGTAGAGAATCTTCAATATGGTAGATAAATAAATGCTTGGTTTTCTTTCCTTAATCACATAATGTAATTATTTCTAATTAGGATCTTCTTAATTGGGCTAGATCTAATCAAGAGATTAGGCCTGATTAATCAGAGATTTTGGTCTTGATCTCCTCGTCTTTCTATGAAAAGTCTTTGATTTTATTGATCTTGTCTCCAGCCTTGTCATATGTAGACAGGTCTAGATCAGTTAGCTCTTCCTGAGGTGCTGGATCGGGGCGGCAGCCTTCTAGAAGAAACCAGATCCGTCTTCTCAATGGGTTTTAGCCCACTAAGCATTGGGTTTGTCAGCTTGGCTCAGTATCCAATTTCCACCTACATCATATGTAATGTTACATCTCACGACTAATTGAAATGAAATAGTTTCGGCCTTCGGAGATAGAAATTAATTATTTAAATATCTTTTTTATATTATAGTGCCTTATCCTCGATTTATGGAAAAATTATT
Source organism: Buddleja alternifolia (assembly GCA_019426215.1). NCBI lineage: Eukaryota > Viridiplantae > Streptophyta > Magnoliopsida > Lamiales > Scrophulariaceae > Buddleja > Buddleja alternifolia. The sequence goes on from CM033396.1 coordinate 32,449,589, forward strand.
TTGTATGTTATAATATATTATTAAGAGTTAATTGTTCTAATTGCCCTTCTTATTTAGTGTAATTACTGTCCAACTCACTTATTTTGAACACAAAATAGATACCATATTTTTAGAATAGACCTTACAATCGCCTCTTCCGTTAGAAAACTAACCAAATTAACTAATGCCATCAAAAAATATTTTTCAAATTTTCTATTTTGTCCTTCTCTTAGTTAACTCTTTTTGACCAAAAAACCTCTGTGAAGGTGAATGTAGTTTTTCAAAAAAAAGGAGTGTGTAATGTTAATTTTCAACCTTTAAATATATAATTTCATAAGAAACTTGTTAAAATCTTGACAATGAAGTGCAAATTTGAATTTATACCAAGTTGAGACAATTTAGGTGAATTTAACTAAGCAACTAAGGGAATTATTAAAAAAAAAAAAAATTAACAATTAAGGGAAAATACTCGATGAAGTTCTACTAAATGTGAACCAAAATCGCATACTGAATACCTTATTGAATATTTTGATTCAACTAGATTGTTTATAAATAAATAATTTTTCTAAAAAATAAAATAAAAAATTAAGATAAGGAGTCAAATTTATTAAAAAAATAAAAATATCAATGAAAATTATATTTATATATATATATATAAGACATTGTATTTGGTCCAAATATGGTACAATTGCCTTCTTACAATGAAACCTTACAATAACCCCTTCATATAGAAAACTAATCGAATTTGCTAACATCTTCAAAAAAAATATTTTCCAAAACTTATAGATGGCCCTTCTCCTAGTCAACTTTCTTTGACCAAAAAACCTCTGAGGGCGTGAATGTAATTTTTCAAAATAAGACGTGTGTAATTGTGACTTTCAACCATTAACTATATAAATATATGATTTATAAGAAACTTGTTAATATCTTGATAATGAAGTGCAAATTCGAATTTATGCCAATCTGAGACAATTTAGATGAGTTTAATTAACCAATTAAAGGAATACACTCGATGAAGTTGTACCAAATATAAGCATAAATAGCAGATTGCATACCTTGTTGAGTATTTTTATTCCACTAGATTTTGTATAAATAAATATTTTTTCTAAAAAAATAAATAAGATAAGGACGCACATTTTATTAAAAAATAAAAATATTTATGAAATTATATAAAAATAAAACATCATATCTGCTCCAATACAGTACGACTCTCAATGCTTATTGAATTGAATACCAAACTATTTATAAAATTAAGCATATACTTAGTTTTGATTGATTTAAGAGCAACATCACAATTCAATATAGATAAAGCCAAATTAGTAGGTTGACAGAAAATATAAATCAATTAGTAAAATTAAATAAGTTGAGAGAAAATAAATATATATAAAATTATAATAAAAAAAAAGAAATAAAAATATGCAATCAAAAAATATAAAGACAAAAGAAGTAAAGACAATGAGTCATGGAGGGCGAATGTAATGTTATATTATAATATGGAGGTGTCTGTTATACGTTCAAAATAAGTGAATTGAACTATTAATTACACTAAATAAGGAGAGTAGTTAGTGTTATTAACCTTATTTTAATTATTGTTTTGAAACGAGAGTAAGATTGTCATTTTACACTTTCTATGAGGCTTGACTAACGATCATTAGTCGGAGGGTGTCAAGATTTTATTATAAGAAGGGGCATCCGTTATGTGCCCAAAATAAACTGACCGAACCATAATTACAATTTAAGAAGGTTGGTTAGTGTAATTGACCATTTATTAAATACAGAGTGAGCCAATGAAGACAAATATTTCACTATCTTGGTATATTTGAAGTAAAAATATTTTCGACTCCAACCTATGTCATTGAGAGCACTTTAGTCCTCAATCTATTATTTTGACACCCAACTACCCAATTTTTGTCACTATGACACTTCAGTCCATTTGACCATCGCCGGCGAGATCTTTAGGAATGTTTCGTCCAAATTTGCCAAAAATTGTGCATTTTGCACCCTACCATATAACATTTGTGAACTCCTGCTCTCATTCATTACATAATATGTGCACTTTGTCAGAATATTCCAAATGATTCCGCAAGCAACGGCCAAATTAACTGAAGTGCCACAATTGACAAAAAATGGGTAATCAAATGTCAAACTTAATAGATTGAGGACTAAAGTACTCTCAGCGGCATTGTAGACTAACAGTGTGTACACAAATATGTGAAAACCAATAAACTGCATTGTAAGGCCAATTGTGTGGTAGAACACTCAGATGACCAACACAAAGTTTCCTTGGGAGTAAAATAAACTGATGCAAACATCTGTAGCAAAACAATACACATCCTTTCAAAGAAATACTCATATGCAGCGGATTTTGCCTACACCGAACAGTGCGGATGGTGCTATACTGCTGATCTATCGTCAGCCAAACAGTTGTGTGTAACACTAAAACCGATTCTTCCATGAATTTTCCTCCTTTTACCCGTACTTGGCTTTGAGTAAGCCAAACAAACGATTAGATAGTATCTGCTGTGATACAAAGAGGAACGTATCACACCCTTTAAGCAGAAAAGAATGTGATTATGCAGGATGGGATAAAAATCAAAGAACTCTGATTCTATTCATAACTCTCTTCTCGTTTCATACAAACAATTATATAGTTACACACTCTTAATTTTATGCCCAAGAGCTGAAAACTACAAGTTAGGATGACACAGGAAGAAAAACCGGAATATAAAGCAGGAGAATGAACACTCATAGGTGTCTACAAACCATACAAGTGATAAAAGCCCAAATCATGTACACTTGAGCACCACACATACACAAATATAGAACAAACCATTTGTTGTTCATAAGTTTTTCTATACAAGCACGGGCACAGAAAATATCTGGTCCACTAAGGGTCAAACACTCGAAAAAGCTGATCAAATCTCAATGCAGCCGCTAACAGTCCATAGGAGACACTTGATTTGAAACTCCAGGAAAAGAAAGAATGGCTTGTCCATAAATCGTCATTTAAAGAAACCCTGAACCAAAGTTTGGCATGTCATGGCATCAGATAAACTTAAGCGTTTCTCAGGCTATTTTTATCTAATCAAGAATTTTCTCCTCTCAAGGTTTAGGCCAATGTGTAGCAACGCTGATCACATGCGTATGGTTGTCTCATTTCGTGTTGTATGTTGTTGAGTTATGTCACGCTGCAACTGATGCAACCCTCATTTGACATTGTTAATTTTGGAACTGAATAGACTGTTTGGAGTCTCTATTACAAAAGTCCTTGACACGTGGACTAGAAGAATACCGTAACGAATATGGGTCTTACTTTCTCAATTCATCCTTGACAAGCTACAACCTTGTCATCGTTTGTCAACAATAAACTTATCCTCAAACAAAATGATGAGCTACCTGAGTCACAAGACGTTATCCAAATCTTGCACCAAGCACTGAGTTATAGAATATAGTCTCACAGCTAAAGACCACTCAGAGTGCTCAAAGTCTCTCTCAAGTGGGAAAACCAAAATCTAAACTGGCCGGGAAAGAAAGACGTCCCCAGCTTGTGCCAGCATTTTTTCTTCCTCTCTTCGATCATGGAAAATAGGTAGCAAGGAAAAAGACCTACATCCATTATCCAATCGTCGTTTAAATTTACTTTGACAAAACTCATCTAAGATGACAAATATCTGATCCGTCATTTTTCTCCTTGCAACTTAAAAGACATTAGAAATTCTATCTGCTAAAACCACACAAATTCTTCACAACAGAACGTATTAACACCATCACCTTGCAATACACTATGTACCAACTCTCACAAATTAATCTTTTACCCAAATCAAACAATATAAATAACTCACACCGGAATTGCTTTCACAATCGATACCATTTCAATATTCAAACTAAATCAAAATTCAAAATCAATATCCGAGATTCGAACATTTATGCATTGTATTCAAGATAGCACACGAATTCATCGATTTCTCATTAAACAGCGAATAAAAGGGAAAAAAAATCAATCAGAATTGTTTTGAGGATACCAAAAGCGAAGAAGGAGAAGAGTAGAGGTGAATAAGGTGATCTTGCTGCTCTCTGTACCGGCGCCTGAGATAGGTTTCGACGATTTCCATCACGACGACGAACTTCTTCATCTCGTCGAGTTGGCGGCTCAGCTCGGCTTCCTTGCCCTGTCTCGCTCCAGCCGCGCCTCCATTTCGGCTATCTGGCCTATCAAATTCTCAAGCGATAAGTAGTCCTTCGCCCGCAATCGATCGTCGTCGTCGCGGCACATGGCTGAGGTGTTGGCTTCTTCGACTTGTGCCTTGTATTGTGAGAGTAGTACCCTGATTTATCGCTGGGTATGGGTTCTGATGACTTGCTTTAGGTTTTGATGAGATTGACAAGATTACCCTAGCTTGTTTAAACAAGATAACGAGGGCACCCAAAGCCCAAAGGGGTGATTTTAAGTTAGATTGGAGGCGGTCTGTTTAACGGAAAACTTAGGCTATGTTTGGTTATGTTTTGGGATGATATTTTGATAAGAATTATTGGTGAAAAATTTATGGAGACACGTGCAATTTTGATGAGATTATATTTGATTGTATTTTGGGAGTTGATTTTTGAGTGATTGTTTGGTGAGATAGTGTTTGATTTTGTTTTCAGAGGGAATATAATATAATATTGAGATTGTAATAATTATTATATAGATAAATATATATGTATATATGTACAAATACATTTCGATACCCGAGTGAAAAAATACATGTTAAAAAAGATGACGAAATGTGTGTCTTTTTTAACATGTTGTGCTTTTTCACTCGGATATCGAAATGAATCAATTCTCATACCGTTACAAACTTTGTGAGTCAATCTACATTTTTTGTAATGAAGTCGAAGCCTGAAAATGTACAACAAACGTTGAAAAATCATCCCAAAGATGACGAAAAAATATTTTTTTCCAAAAAATCTGTACATGTGTGTCCTTTTTTTACTTGTCATATTCCCTCACTCAGGTATCGGAATGAGTCCATTCTTGTGTGGTGACAAAGTTTATATGAAAATCTACAATTTATTTGTTCAAGTCAAAACTCAAAAATGAACAAAAAAGGGAGAAAAATGAGCCGGAAACATAGACAAAACTATTGTTTTCTTTAAAAAATTGTTCTAATCTGTCCTTTTTTACTTGTCACATTTCTTCACTCGGGTATTGGAATGAGTCCATTCTTGTGTGGTTACAAAGTCTATATTGAAGTCTACAATTGATATGTTCAAATCGAAACTCAAAAATGCACAAAAAAATGAGCGAAAAATAAGGAAAAAAACATGATCTATATATATATATATATATATATATATATATATAGATTTTGCATTCCGCTGTCAAGGACAGCGGAACGCAATAAAAAAATAATATATAGCCCATTCCGCGCTCGGGCAACGCAGAATGGGCAGCTATATTAAAAAAAAAAAAAAAAACACTCCGCGATGCCCGAACACGGAATCTATCTATTTCGCGTTCGAGCAGCACGGAATGTGCTATTTTCTGCACCCTAATTTTTGTTGTATTATTTTTCTTTTTTCTTATCTTTTTATTCTCCATTATTTCTTCACGAAAATTTCTCTTCTCCTCTCTCCTATTTCACTCTTAAAACAGACAAAATCACTTTTTCTTCCAAATCTAAAACTCTTCCTAATCTAAAACCTTTGCATTTTTTCGCCTTATGTCATTAAAAACATTGACAGAGAAATTGATAAACTATTGAATCTAAAACTCTTCCTAATCTAAAACCTTAGATTTTTTCCTCCTTATGTCGTTAAAAAAATTGACAGAGAAATTGACAAACAATTGTAAGAAAAATGACAGAGAAAAGTTCTCATTATAAATCAATGAAATTAGAGAACATAATTTTCTTCAAAAAGGTGATCTTGACAAATAATGTCTACTTTAAAATAGTCGCGTGATCACCATAAGTTGAGTAAAGAATCAACAAGTCTCCATTTATTGTGGCACAAAACATTCGTATGGATCATCTGCGAATATCATTTTTTGTAAGTATCTTCCCATGCAACTAGGGTGGTAAACGAGTTGAGTCGAGTCTAAGAAGTTGTTGTTCAGGTTTATTTGTATTATTATCGAGTTTCAGAATTTTTGTTTGAATTTAATTTGATTATTAATCGAGTTGAGAACAAACGAGCTTTAATCGAGTCGAACACGAATCGAGCTCGAATAGTTTGATCTTTTTGCACGTAAGTTGTCATCTTTTACTAATCGAGTCAAACTTGAGCCGATCTTCAAACTTATCTAACTATGTCTACTAGCAATAACTGGACACATGAAAGTAACTTGATAAACTTAGTAACTTGATACATAGTTAACTAGAATTAACCTTGATGAAATAACTGATAAAATCAAGACTTTGGTAAAATCAAGTAAACACTTTATTATGGTGAGAGGGTCTATGGCAATACAAAAATGAGTATCTAACTGAAATTTTATAAATAAGCAAAAGTGTGTTCCGTGGTAGTCATCTTGGTTCACTTCTCAACCATAACCGCTGCTTATACTTAAGTAAATCTTCCATATTGCTGAAATAGGCAAACAAAGAAAATGACATTATTTGGTGCTTAACTCTGTAAGTTCACTAATAATTCTAAAAGAAAAAAAATATTTAAAAAGATAGAATGATACCTGTAAGAGTTGCACGAAATTAAACCAGTTTCATTACTGATAGTATTTTTTGGTTCTTGCTCATACACTGAATTTATCTGTTGAATTTATAATCAACTCAATCAATTTACACTTGATTTGTATAGAATAATTGTCAACTAGAAGGAGCTATATAGGATTCATACAAATGACTCACTACAGTCATAGCTTTGGTTGTCGTCCTGCTTAGTACCAAAACTTGCACTTCCATGTGGCCAGGTAGATGTAGTTTCTTGATGTTTGTCGTCTTTACCTCCATCTAAAGCCTATCATATGTACAACAATTCAACTTGATCATAATAAGGGATCATCATAATATTATTCCATTTGATGAACATACATCTTTAAGAACATAAGTTTTATTATACTTACTGATCCTAGAACAGAGTTATCTTGGTTTCGATCATCTTCTTCTCCAATGGAAGTCTACAATGAAGTATATTATATAAGTAGAATTAAGATATATAAATTAAGTCAACTGAGCAATATCATTATATATTTACAATACCTTTCCTCCCTTTTTTCCATGTATAATTGAGTTGGGTTCGTGTTCCTTTGATTTTTGCTTATAAACCTGCACATATTAAATAGATATGTCCAATTGACGTATGTATTATATCAATTGACGAATGGCTACAAATCAATTGACGTATATATTATACAAATTAACGTATGTATACAACGAAATTGACGTATGGCTACATATCAATTGACGTATGTATTATATCGATTGACGTATTTATACATATCAATTGACGTAAGACTACATATCAATTGACGTATGTATACATATCAATTGACGTATGGCTATATATCAATTGACGTATGGATATATATGCCAATTGACATATGTATACAACTCAATTGACGTATGGCTACATATCAATTGACGTATTTCTATATACAAAATGAAGTACTTTTCAAAGATGTTGGGTTACATATACAATTACGTATTACATATCAAATGATCAAGCACACCACCAAAAACGCATCGAACCCACATGTTTTCCACCTTAACCATCTTTCAAACTCTCGCATCTTTCGACTCCACTGAGAAATTTCAAATGCTTGATAGAATTCAAACTACCTACGAATTCAAATTCTCCTCATTTTTCTTTGATAATTTAAATTTCAAGACACCCCTGATCTACAAACAGAATAAAAGATATAATATCGACATGATTGGCAAAAGAATAGTTGCACTATTACAATATTTATGTAATTTTGAATGTATTTAACAAAGAAGTATACAAATACATGATAAAGAAGCTCAATCATCTACCCCTCTTGTCTTCGGGTTTCCTGAATCTGGAACTCATAAAATTCCGTCTTCATGTTAGAATTCGATTTCTTAATATCACCCCCCATGTAAGGTTGAACTGGAGATAGTGCCGACTCCATCGCCGTTGCTTTTGTGTGTTTTTTTCCCATAGTTTTGGATAGAGCTTGCTCTAAGCAAATCCTTTTTATGTGATCTGGTTCTTCTTCTTCCACCGCCATAAGTCCCTGCCTCCACCTCCCAAGCAGCTTGCGCATGATGATGAAGAGAGAAAGAGTGGAGAGAAGAGAGTGGCTGAGAAAATAGTTTTGGGATTTTGTGTTTAATTGAGGACATTTTTGTCTTTTCACAGCCATTGGGGAATTCATCCAAATTTTGATTTTAAACAAGGGAGTGCAGACTTTTAAAAATAGGAGGGGGGGACTGATTCATGAATTGAAAAGTGAATTAGGGATTTATCTCTAATTTGCTCTCTCTCTATATATATATATATATTCCTCTTAGTACAGTTATTATAATATTTAAGAATTAAACACAAAGTAATAACATTACATCTTAGCTGCGTTAACATTGAAATGGACCCATATTGTAATATTATTATTCTAGTATTGAACTTGCTTTTACAGCCTGCCTTATTTATAATCTCCACTTAAATTAATATGCATAGACGCTTCTTTTCTTTTTCTTTTTGTGTCTGTTTTAGTTTTGAAGCTTTTCAAATTATCTTACAATATTTACCAAAAAAAAAAAAAAGTCACCTTATATGTTGCGCGATCAACTAATCAATGCCTCTAAAAATGGGTCACAAATTATTATGTTACTAAAGATTATTTTAGTCATGAATACTCATACATTTTAATTTAATGTCATGAAATATTGTGATATTGTAGCATTATATTACTGATTAATATGCTTATTTGGGGCTCTATAATTTCTGCATTTATATTTTAATTTCTATTTTTAAAGATCGCACAGTCCATTCCAACCCGCAAAGGGGGAGTTTGATACTTGTCAGATCAGATTTAGGCTAAGATCGTGAAAAACTAGCAAGAATGCCCAACCCACAGGGTCACACCGTTCCTAAATATTCCTAAAAATCCTAAACCACTAAATTTATAATGATTATGATCATTGCTATAACGAAAATCGTGTCTATAGTTAAAAGGGGTGTTTGCTTACCACCACTGTATTTGGGGCTGAAAAATGAATCAAGCTGCCTGATATTTGAGATCGTTTGCTAAAAAGTTGTTTTTGAGTTCAGTTTGTTAACATATCAATCCAAGGTTGAACAACATTTTGTGTGTTCGATACCCTTAAAATTCGGCTCAAACTCTACTCAATTAGTAAATAATGATAAAAATATGTGTAAAAAAATCTAGTTACTCGAGCTCAACTTGTGTTTGACTTGACTAACCCTCAAACCAAATTCAAATACAAATTCTAAAGCTCGAGAATATTTCAAACAAATTTGAACAGCAACTTCCCAACCCAACTCAACTTGTTTACTAAAATGAGTATCTAACTGAAATTTTATAAATAAGCAAAAGTGTGTTCCGTGGTAGTCATCTTGGTTCACTTCTCAACCATAACCGCTGCTTATACTTAAGTAAATCTTCCATATTGCTGAAATAGGCAAACAAAGAAAATGACATTATTTGGTGCTTAACTCTGTAAGTTCACTAATAATACTAAAAGAAAAAAAATATTTAAAAAGATAGAATGATACCTGTAAGAGTTGCACGAAACCAGTTTCATTACTGATAGTATTTTTTGGTTCTTGCTCATACACTGAATTTATCTGTTGAATTTATAATCAACTCAATCAATTTACACTTGATTTGTATAGAATAATTGTCAACTAGAAGGAGCTATATAGGATTCATACAAATGACTCACTACAGTCATAGCTTTGGTTGTCGTCCTGCTTAGTACCAAAACTTGCACTTCCATGTGGCCAGGTAGATGTAGTTTCTTGATGTTTGTCGTCTTTACCTCCATCTAAAGCCTATCATATGTACAACAATTCAACTTGATCATAATAAGGGATCATCATAATATTATTCCATTTGATGAACATACATCTTTAAGAACATAAGTTTTATTATACTTACTGATCCTAGAACAGAGTTATCTTGGTTTCGATCATCTTCTTCTCCAATGGAAGTCTACAATGAAGTATATTATATAAGTAGAATTAAGATATATAAATTAAGTCAACTGAGCAATATCATTATATATTTACAATACCTTTCCTCCCTTTTTTCCATGTATAATTGAGTTGGGTTCGTGTTCCTTTGATTTTTGCTTATAAACCTGCACATATTAAATAGATATGTCCAATTGACGTATGTATTATATCAATTGACGAATGGCTACAAATCAATTGACGTATATATTATACAAATTAACGTATGTATACAACGAAATTGACGTATGGCTACATATCAATTGACGTATGTATTATATCGATTGACGTATTTATACATATCGATTGACGTAAGACTACATATCAATTGACGTATGTATACATATCAATTGACGTATGGCTATATATCAATTGACGTATGGATATATATGCCAATTGACATATGTATACAACTCAATTGACGTATGGCTAAATATCAATTGACGTATTTCTATATATAAAATGAAGTACTTTTCAAAGATGTTGGGTTACATATACAATTACGTATTACATATCAAATGATCAAGCACACCACCAAAAATGCATCGAACCCACATGTTTTCCACCTTAACCATCTTTCAAACTCTCGCATCTTTCGACTCCACTGAGAAATTTCAAATGCTTGATAGAATTTAAACTACCTACGAATTCAAATTCTCCTCATTTTTCTTTGATAATTTAAATTTCAAGACACCCCTGATCTACAAACAGAATAAAAGATATAATATCGACATGATTGGCAAAAGAATAGTTGCACTATTACAATATTTATGTAATTTTGAATGTATTTAACAAAGAAGTATACAAATACATGATAAAGAAGCTCAATCATCTACCCCTCTTGTCTTCGGGTTTCCTGAATCTGGAACTCATAAAATTCCGTCTTCATGTTAGAATTCGATTTCTTAATATCACCCCCCATGTAAGGTTGAACTGGAGATAGTGCCGACTCCATCGCCGTTGCTTTTGTGTGTTTTTTCCCATAGTTTTGGATAGAGCTTGCTCTAAGCAAATCCTTTTTATGTGTTCTTCTTACAGGAATTGTTCCTTGTGGCCATCTCCCATTCATGTGCCACAACTGACTTATTATTGTATTTCCTCCCTTTTCATTATTCTTCCTCAATTCTTTTCTCTCACTAAATACCACCCCTTCTGGATGGTAACTAGGCTTCATCTGCAAACAATTAAAAATCTCAATCACCATCAATAAAAAAAGGGAAGAAAGATTAAAATGGAACATAAATGAAATAATTATTAACGAGTGATGCTATATACCACATTACCACTTCACCGTTTTTTCACTTCTTTTAATTTCAGTGAGAACTGAATGTAATAAATTCATTTGATTTGATTTCCATAAGTTAACATAACAAATGAATATCTTACCGAATCAAAGATTGGTGAAAAAATGTGAAGAATAAACGGTGGTATATAACATTGAAAATGAATGGAGAAAAAAAGAAGGTAATTATTGACTTAACTAATTAACCGGAATTGTGTGGTTTTTAAAGTAAGGATGATCGAACGCTGGTTGATGAGATATATGTACACAGTCTATAATATCACCATCCGGGCTCTACTTAAAAAACACCAAAATAATTTGTCAGGTAAATCCTCATTTACACACATAAATTAAACATATATATATATATATATGTGTGTGTGTGTGTGTGTTATACCTTGATGGATTTGAGAGACGGCTTGTTGAGACAGCTCAAATAGCGTTTAACTTCAAGATTCCGGCGAGCCAAACTCAACCTCGCTGCCGTTCCATTTAATGGCGCCGTTAACAGAAGTACAAACCACAAAAGTACCCCAATTCTGGTGCCCCACACAACTCAGCACACAAGACTAAACATCAACACTAGAGCTTCGCCGTCTCCGCCTGCTTCCCCTCCTTTGATTCCCACCATCCCGACCGGCGGCGTTTTTGATTCCCGCAAGTGGGTTTTCATCAGCGTCGAAATCGGAGCAGTGGTCTTGGTTCTGTTTGCCTCTGGGTTTGCGATCTGGTTCTTCTTCTTCCACCGCCATAAGTCCCTGCCTCCACCTCCCAAGCAGCTTGCGCATGATGATGAAGATGAGTCGGGGGGAGGGGAAGAGAGAAAGAGTGGAGAGAAGAGAGTGGCTGAGAAAAGAGTTTTGGGATTTTGTGTTTAATTGAGGACATTTTTGTCTTTTCACAGTCATTGGGGAATTCATCCAAATTTTGATTTTAAATTAGGGAGTGCAGACTTTAAAAATAGGAGAGGGGACTGATTCATGAATTGAAAAGTGAATTAGGGATTTATCTCTAATTTGCTCTCTCTCTCTATATATATATATTCCTCTTAGTACAGTTATTATAATATTTAAGAATTAAACACAAAGTAATAACATTACATCTTAGCTGCGTTAACATTGAAATGGACCCATATTGTAATATTATTATTCTAGTATTGAACTTGCATTTACAGCCTGCCTTATTTATAATCTCCACTTAAATTAATATGCATAGACGCTTCTTTTCTTTTTCTTTTTTTGTCTATTTTAGTTTTGAAGCTTTTCAAGTTATCTTACAATATTTACCAAAAAAAAAAAAAAAAAGTCACCTTATATGTTGCGAGATCAGCTAATCAATGCCTCTATAAATGGGTCACAAATTATTATGTTACTAAAGATTATTTTAGTCATGAATACTCATACATTTTAATTTAATGTCATGAAATATTGTGATATTGTAGCATTATATTACTGATTAATATGCTTATTTGGGGCTCTATAATTTCTGCATTTATATTTTAATTTCTATTTTTAAAGATCGCACAGTCCATTCCAACCCGCAAAGGGCGAGTTTGATACTTGTCAGATCAGATTTAGGCTAAGATCGTGAAAAACTAGCAAGAATGCCCAACCCACAGGGTCACACCGTTCCTAAATATTCCTAAAAATCCTAAACCACTAAATTTATAATGATTATGATCATTGCTATAACGAAAATCGTGTCTATAGTTAAAAGGGGTGTTTGCTTACCACCACTGTATTTGGGGCTGAAAAATGAATCAAGCTGCCTGATATTTGAGATCGTTTGCTAAAAGGTTGTTTTTGAGTTCAGTTTGTTAACATATCAATCCAAGGTTGAACAACATTTTGTGTGTTCGATACCCTTAAAATTCGGCTCAAACTCTACTCAATTAGTAAATAATGATAAAAATATGTGTAAAAAAATCTAGTTACTCGAGCTCAACTTGTGTTTGACTTGACTAACCCTCAAACCAAATTCAAATACAAATTCTAAAGCTCGAGAATATTTCAAACAAATTTGAACAGCAACTTCCCAACCCAACTCAACTTGTTTACTGCCCTATGCTATGTTCTCTAACTTTTCTCTCGAGTCCATCTAACAAAAAGGTAAGAGCTAATAAAATATTATGAATAATTTAACAAAACACTTTCTAAATATAAGGTGAGAAAACTTCAATATTTAACAATATCATAATTTTTATTAAAAGTTACAAAAAAGAATCGACTAAAAATTACAAGGTGGGTATTATTTAAATATATTGTTGTGTGTCCAATTCACATCAATAATATTTATATAATAATATAGGGATAATTGAGTAATATATGATAATATAAAGCACAAAATGTAAATGAACATAAAATATAACGTGGTTCGGTATAATATGACCTACGTCCAAGGGGTGTAAAGTTCGTCTGGTTTATTTCTCTATAGTTTATACTTATTTTACAATGGATATCTTCTCCTTTATTCATTTTTATGATGGGTATTTATACAAGTTGTAGAGAATCTTCAATATGGTAGATAAATAAATGCTTGGTCTTCTTTCCTTAATTACATAATGTAATTACTTCTAATTAGGATCTTCTTAATTGGGCTAGATCTAATCAAGAGATTAGGCCTGACTAGTCAGAGATTTTGGTCTTGATCTCCTCGTCTTTCTATGAAAAGTCTTTGACTTTATTGATCTTGTCTTCAGCCTTGTCATATGTAGACAGGTCTAGATCAGTTAGCTCTTCCTGAGGTGCTGGATCGGGGCGGCAGCCTTCTAGAAGAAACCAGATCCGTCTTCTCAATGGGTTTTAGCCCACTAAGCATTGGGTTTGTCAGCTTGGCTCAGTATCCAATTTCCACCTACATCATATGTAATGTTACATCTCACGACTAATTGAAATGAAATAGTTTCGGCCTTCGGAGATAGAAATTAATTATTTAAATATCTTTTTTATATTATAGTGCCTTATCCTCGATTTATGGAAAAATTATTTTGTATGTTATAATATATTATTAAGAGTTAATTGTTCTAATTGCCCTTCTTATTTAGTGTAATTACAGTCCAACTCACTTATTTTGAACACAAAATAGATACCATATTTTTAGAATAGACCTTACAATCGCCTCTTCCGTTAGAAAACTAACCAAATTAACTAATGCCATCAAAAAATATTTTTCAAATTTTCTATTTTGTCCTTCTCTTAGTTAACTCTTTTTGACCAAAAAACCTCTGTGAAGGTGAATGTAGTTTTTCAAAAAAAAAAGGAGTGTGTAATGTTAATTTTCAACCTTTAAATATATAATTTCATAAGAAACTTGTTAAAATCTTGACAATGAAGTGCAAATTTGAATTTATACCAAGTTGAGACAATTTAGGTGAATTTAACTAAGCAACTAAGGGAATTATTAAAAAAAAAAAAAACTAAACAATTAAGGGAAAATACTCGATGAAGTTCTACTAAATGTGAACCAAAATCGCATACTGAATACCTTATTGAATATTTTGATTCAACTAGATTGTTTATAAATAAATAATTTTTCTAAAAAATAAAAGAAAAAAATTAAGATAAGGAGTCAAATTTATTAAAAAAATAAAAATATCAATGAAAATTATATTTATATATATATAAGACATTGTATTTGGTCCAAATATGGTACAATTGCCTCCTTACAATGAAACCTTACAATAACCCCTTCATATAGAAAACTAATCGAATTTGCTAACATCTTCAAAAAAAATATTTTCCAGAACTTATAGTTTGCCCTTCTCCTAGTCAACTTTCTTTGACCAAAAAACCTCTGAGGGCGTGAATGTAATTTTTCAAAATAAGACATGTGTAATTGTGACTTTCAACCATTAACTATATAAATATATGATTTATAAGAAACTTGTTAATATCTTGATAATGAAGTGCAAATTCGAATTTATGCCAATCTGAGACAATTTAGATGAGTTTAATTAACCAATTAAAGGAATACACTCGATGAAGTTGTACCAAATATAAGCATAAATAGCAGATTGCATACCTTGTTGAGTATTTTTATTCCACTAGATTTTGTATAAATAAATATTTTTTCTAAAAAAATAAATAAGATAAGGACGCACATTTTATTAAAAAATAAAAATATTTATGAAATTATATAAAAATAAAACATCATATCTGCTCCAATACAGTACGACTCTCAATGCTTATTGAATTGAATACCAAACTATTTATAAAATTAAACATATACTTAGTTTTGATTGATTTAAGAGCAACATCACAATTCAATATAGATAAAGCCAAATTAGTAGGTTGCCAGAAAATATAAATCAATTAGTAAAATTAAATAAGTTGAGAGAAAATAAATATATATAAAATTATAATAAAAAAAGAAATAAAAATATGCAATCAAAAAATATAAAGACAAAAGAAGTAAAGACAATGAATCATGGAGGGCGAATGTAATGTTATATTATAATATGGAGGTGCCTGTTATACGTTCAAAATAAGTGAATTGAACTATTAATTACACTAAATAAGGAGAGTAGTTAGTGTTATTAACCTTATTTTAATTATTGTTTTGAAACTAGAGTAAGATTGTCATTTTACACTTTCTTTGAGGCGGAGGGTGTCAAGATTTTATTATAAGAAGGGGCATCCGTTATGTGCCCAAAATAAACTGACCGAACCATAATTACAATTTAAGAAGGTTGGTTAGTGTAATTGACCATTTATTAAATACAGAGTGAGCCAATGAAGACAAATATTTCACTATCTTGGTATATTTGAAGTAAAAATATTTTCGACTCCAACCTATGTCATTGAGAGCACTTTAGTCCTCAATCTATTATTTTGACACCCAACAACCCAATCTTTGTCACTATGACACTTCAGTCCATTTGACCATCGCCGGCGAGATCTTTAGGAATGTTTCGTCCAAATTTGCCAAAAATTGTGCATTTTGCACCCTACCATATAACATTTGTGAACTCCTGCTCTCATTCATTACATAATATGTGCACTTTGTCAGAATATTCCAAATGATTCCGCAAGCAACGGCCAAATTAACTGAAGTGCCACAATTGACAAAAAATGGGTAATCAAATGTCAAACTTAATAGATTGAGGACTAAAGTACTCTCAGCGACATTGTAGACTAACAGTGTGTACACAAATATGTGAAAACCAATAAACTGCATTGTAAGGCCAATTGTGTGGTAGAACACTCAGATGACCAACACAAAGTTTCCTTGGGAGTAAAATAAACTGATGCAAACATCTGTAGCAAAACAATACACATCCTTTCAAAGAAATACTCATATGCAGCGGATTTTGCCTACACCGAACAGTGCGGATGGTGCTATACTGCTGATCTATCGTCAGCCAAACAGTTGTGTGTAACACTAAAACCGATTCTTCCAAGAATTTTCCTCCTTTTACCCGTACTTGGCTTTGAGTAAGCCAAACAAACGATTAGATAGTATCTGCTGTGATACAAAGAGGAACGTATCACACCCTTTAAGCAGAAAAGAATGTGATTATGCAGGATGGGATAAAAATCAAAGAACTCTGATTCTATTCATAACTCTCTTCTCGTTTCATACAAACAATTATATAGTTACACACTCTTAATTTTATGCCAAAGAGCTGAAAACTACAAGTTAGGATGACACAGGAAGAAAAACCGGAATATAAAGCAGGAGAATGAACACTCATAGGTGTCTACAAACCATACAAGTGATAAAAGCCCAAATCATGTACACTTGAGCACCACACATACACAAATATAGAACAAACCATTTGTTGTTCATAAGTTTTTCTATACAAGCACGGGCACAGAAATATCTGGTCCACTAAGGGTCAAACACTCGAAAAAGCTGATCAAATCTCAATGCAGCCGCTAACAGTCCATAGGAGACACTTGATTTGAAACTCCAGGAAAAGAAAGAATGGCTTGTCCATAAATCGTCATTTAAAGAAACCCTGAACCAAAGTTTGGCATGTCATGGCATCAGATAAACTTAAGCGTTTCTCAGGCTATTTTTATCTAATCAAGAATTTTCTCCTCTCAAGGTTTAGGCCAATGTGTAGCAACGCTGATCACATGCGTATGGTTGTCTCATTTCGTGTTGTATGTTGTTGAGTTATGTCACGCTGCAACTGATGCAACCCTCATTTGACATTGTTAATTTTGGAACTGAATAGACTGTTTGGAGTCTCTATTACAAAAGTCCTTGACACGTGGACTAGAAGAATACCGTAACGAATATGGGTCTTACTTTCTCAATTCATCCTTGACAAGCTACAACCTTGTCATCGTTTGTCAACAATAAACTTATCCTCAAACAAAATGATGAGCTACCTGAGTCACAAGACGTTATCCAAATCTTGCACCAAGCACTGAGTTATAGAATATAGTCTCACAGCTAAAGACCACTCAGAGTGCTCAAAGTCTCTCTCAAGTGGGAAAACCAAAATCTAAACTGGCCGGGAAAGAAAGACGTCCCCAGCTTGTGCCAGCATTTTTTCTTCCTCTCTTCGATCATGGAAAATAGGTAGCAAGGAAAAAGACCTACATCCATTATCCAATCGTCGTTTAAATTTACTTTGACAAAACTCATCTAAGATGACAAATATCTGATCCGTCATTTTTCTCCTTGCAACTTAAAAGACATTAGAAATTCTATCTGCTAAAACCACACAAATTCTTCACAACAGAACGTATTAACACCATCACCTTGCAATACACTATGTACCAACTCTCACAAATTAATCTTTTACCCAAATCAAACAATATAAATAACTCACACCGGAATTGCTTTCACAATCGATACCATTTCAATATTCAAACTAAATCAAAATTCAAAATCAATATCCGAGATTCGAACATTTATGCATTGTATTCAAGATAGCACACGAATTCATCGATTTCTCATTAAACAGCGAATAAAAGGGAAAAAAAATCAATCAGAATTGTTTTGAGGATACCAAAAGCGAAGAAGGAGAAGAGTAGAGGTGAATAAGGTGATCTTGCTGCTCTCTGTACCGGCGCCTGAGATAGGTTTCGACGATTTCCATCACGACGACGAACTTCTTCATCTCGTCGAGTTGGCGGCTCAGCTCGGCTTCCTTGCCCTGTCTCGCTCCAGCCGCGCCTCCATTTCGGCTATCTGGCCTATCAAATTCTCAAGCGATAAGTAGTCCTTCGCCCGCAATCGATCGTCGTCGTCGCGGCACATGGCTGAGGTGTTGGCTTCTTCGACTTGTGCCTTGTATTGTGAGAGTAGTACCCTGATTTATCGCTGGGTATGGGTTCTGATGACTTGCTTTAGGTTTTGATGAGATTGACAAGATTACCCTAGCTTGTTTAAACAAGATAACGAGGGCACCCAAAGCCCAAAGGGGTGATTTTAAGTTAGATTGGAGGCGGTCTGTTTAACGGAAAACTTAGGCTATGTTTGGTTATGTTTTGGGAAGATATTTTGATAAGAATTATTGGTGAAAAATTTATGGAGACACGTGCAATTTTGATGAGATTATATTTGATTGTATTTTGGGAGTTGATTTTTGAGTGATTATTTGGTGAGATAGTGTTTGGTTTTGTTTTCAGAGGGAATATAATATAATATTGAGATTGTAATAATTATTATATAGATAAATATATATGTATATATGTACAAATACATTTCGATACCCGAGTGAAAAAATACATGTTAAAAAAGATGACGAAATGTGTGTCTTTTTTAACATGTTGTGCTTTTTCACTCGGATATCGAAATGAATCAATTCTCATACCGTTACAAACTTTGTGAGTCAATCTACATTTTTTGTATTGAAGTCGAAGCCTGAAAATGTACAAAAAACGTCGAAAAATCATCCCAAAGATGACGAAAAAATATTTTTTTCCAAAAAATCTGTATATGTGTGTCCTTTTTTTACTTGTCATATTCCCTCACTCAGTTATCGGACTGAGTCCATTCTTGTGTGGTGACAAAGTTTATATGAAAATCTACAATTTATTTGTTCAAGTCAAAACTCAAAAATGAACAAAAAAGGGAGAAAAATGAGTCGAAAATATAGACAAAGCTATTGTTTTCTTTAAAAAATTGTTCTAATCTGTCCTTTTTTACTTGTCATATTTTTCACTCGGGTAACGGAATGAGTCCATTCTTCTGTGGTTACAAAGTCTATATGAAAGTCTACAATTGATATGTTCAAATCGAAACTCAAAAATGCACAAAAAAAGGAGAAAAATGATCGAAAAATAAGGAAAAAAACATGATCTAATATACAACATACAGTAAATATTGAAAACATGTCAAAACATTATTGAAACATGTTAAAGGGCACATTCTATATCTCTATACACTACATACAACCTCATTATACAACATCTTCATACAAAAAAAAAAAAAAGGCTACAAAATCTCTCTAAAATCTCTCAATTGTATATCCCCATTTAATTCCACACTGTATATCCCCATTATATGTAATGTATAATGTAATATAAGCTGCTATATAATGTATTCAATTGACTGTTTGGAAGGCAGTTAATCCCACACAGTATATCCTCATTATATGTCCTATATAATGTAATATAAGTTGTTGTATAATGTATTCAAATCACTACTTGTAAAGCAACAAATACCACACTATATATCTCCATTATAGTTACTATATAATGATGAATAATCTACAGTCTAATAAATACAATTCACTACTTGCAATGGCAACTCATCCAACTGTATATTGATGTATAAGCTGTTGTATATCACAATTCTATTTACTGTATATTGATATATAAGTTGCTGTATACAATAAACATGCATATTTCAGTAACTCACGCGATTTTGAAAATGATAATATAAATCGATATGATGATGATTACGCATACCTGCATCCATCTCAGCTATGAAAACGTAATCAAAACCTATTGATAATGGAGGAGAAAACGCAGAATTGACGATGATGATGAATCGAGCTTGATGATTAATTCAGTTTGATGATGAATAATGTAAATAGTTTACGTTCTGTGATTCAAATTCTTACGTTCTGTGAACTGATCGAATTATTATTGGAAATAAAAAATGAATTGGAGAAAAGAATCTGTTATGGCGCAATAAGTGGAATTTGATTTTGATCATGCATGATATTTGCATGAGTTTGTTACCTTCATTGACTAAAATGACCCTGCCATCATTAAAAAAAATTATATAATCTAAAAAATGGAGTTAAATTTGGACCTTGGGATCAAATGGTATCAATGGTGTAGATTGAGTCTTATATCTTACCAAATGTAATGGAATGTATTTGATCCATACCCTATGTATATATATGTATATTCTACCCTTTTTAAAATGATGAAGGATTAATTGAAAAAAAAACACACAAATCCGTTTCTATTATTCTCTCCTTTTTTTCTTTCACAAGAAATTTTCCAACCCATGTGTTGAGTACGAAGAACACTAAAATAAATTCCTAACCCCTTTCCCTCAAAAATCCAAAATTCAATATTCTCTTGGTTAGCACTGGTGGAGATAATCGAGGGTACGAGTTAGGATGTGAATAAACTCAGAGGCGCAACGCTTGGGGTGCTAGGGCATATCCAATTTAGAGAGGTATAGCAGGGAGTAGCTTAAAAAGACGTTGCTGCTTTAAGTTCTTCGAAAGGTAAACACAAGAAAACTTTTTTTTAGGATAGTTTTGAATCCGATGGTACCATGTCTGCCTAGTCCTAATTTCGGGATGTCGCTTTTAAGTTTTTAAATCTGTATTTTTCGCTGCGCAGGCATCCCTGGGTTGTACAAAGCCAAGGTTTTGACATGGTTCAGATTCTTTTCGTGTTTATATGCTTTAAATATATTTTATTGCATATTGGAATTTGTTGGAATTTTTGTTTAATTTTTGGATCCGTTGATTTGGAATTAATCTAAAATCGAAGGGCTGCGTTTTTTTTATGTTCTGATTTGAAAAAAGGGAGGGGTTTGCTGTCGCATAGGCGGTGCTACCGGAACAGCGCCGCCGCTGGGCGACGACGGCGGCCGATTGCCATGAACAGCAATAGCGCTGTTCGGCGGCACATGGGCAGCAGCAGTGGCGCTATGCGCACGCTCCATTAGCAACGCGTCACTGTTCAGCGATGCGCCGTCACGGACGATGGCGCACGGGTGGCGGATTGTAGGGCCGCCTTCGTGATTTGACCTAAGGGGTCAAAATGTCATTTTCCCTATTTCCAAATATTTATCGTTTTAATTGTATTTTAGGCCTTGAGTCATTTTTGCAATTTAAATTTGAAAGTGCAAGCCTAATTTGTGATTTTATAAAATTAAGTTTTTTGAATCTCAAATTAAAATTATTTTAAGTTTGTTCTAAAAATTGTGTATTTCAAAATTAAGGGTTTAATTTAATTTTGGAAGTTGAAATAAAATGGGAATTTTATAAATTTTTGAGATTGAATAAATTAGGTTTTTGAAATTATTTTTAGATTAATTGAAAAGGTACTAGTTATTCGTGTGGGTTTCTAAAATTGGTTTTTAGAAATTAAAGTCTTTGGATCTATTAATTAATTGGATTATCCTTAATTTAAGACGGTCAATATTAATTCATATTTGCATGATAGCATGTTTATGTGATTATGTGGTGATCCGGGTCGAGCCATAGACTAGTCGTTGTTATGATTTGAGGCCTGTGTGCCATGTTTTCTTTTCTTGTAATTGGGAGGTAAAGGTTTTCTTTAAATGTAATTTTTGTGAAGACGAAGATGGAGACGTTCAAGCTCATGGAGATTTGAAGACCTTAGTGTAGGGTCCGGGTCCTTAGATTAGATTGGTCAATACCTTGATGGCTCGGGGTGTTTAGGTATTGGCTCGACTAAGATCACATTTACCGATTTATGTATGATTGCTTATTTTCTTATGTTATGTATGATGTGCATGTTTGCATAATCACCTAAGAAAGATAAGTAAAAGAAATTGTGAGACCTTGTTTTTGGAAAAACCCCTTTTAAACAATATTAAGTCCCTAAATCGATAAATCGGGGGCTCGGAAGCTCCTTGATTAGGTCCAGTGCATTCCATCACTAAATGTGAGAGGGAATAGCGCGAGGCTTGTCATCATTGTCTCACGAGTCATGGAGGTGACAAGATTAAGTGTACTAATCTCACATTTAAGCATTCTATATAACAATGATGTTATCTTAGAATAGCACACGGGTTTCAGTTTTGCTAAGGAGTCATCCATGAGTCGTGGGACCACCTGGCTACTGTTTTGTTGTGAGAATTTGATGGGTCGGACTTAAACACAGACTAGTGTACGGTTGCATCGTGTTCTCGAGACGTACATGAAATGTGAGGTAACCATCTCGAGGACCACCTGGAAGTGGATGGGGTCGTCGTACCCAGTCATGTATTTTTGCCCATTGTCTCACGAGTCCTGGAAAGCTTGAGCCCACTGAGAGCTGTTATGTTTCCAGTCTTCTGTCTATTGGGGTGATGAAATTCAAAAAGTTAGTGGGAGCACATTTGTATATTTAAAATTCCTTAATTTTATGAGAAGATATGTTAAAACTGAATGCTAATGATTGTTTTTTGCTTTATCGCATTTACACAATAATATCATGGATATCGTTAGTGCAAGTTTAAGGATCCTTGATAACAACAAGTTTGATGGCTTTAATTATTCCTTTTGGCGTAAGTTTCTGGATGTGTACCTTAAGGCTGAGAAACTTGATTATGTGATCAAAGGGGAAGTCCCATTTTGGCCTAGACCTGCAACTCCGAAACTTACTTTAGAGTACTACACGAGGCAAATAGATGACGAGGCTTACGTTTGACATTTCATATTATCTATGATGCCAGATAATTTGATTAAGATATATGGAGATGTCAAACTAGCCAAGGACAACATCAAAGATATGGAGGAGACATTTGGAAAGAAGACGCCAAAAGGTGATTGCCCTCATTGCCATGGGATGACACTTGAGCAAGGATTGTTCTGCTACCTTCAAAAGCAACAAAGAAGGAGTGTTTATTGTTGAGGTTAATTTGTCAATTACCCATGCTTCTTTGCTATTTGACACCGGCTGTGGTACTTACCTTTCCGATGATTTGCAGGTATCGTCTAGAAGCAGAGAGCCAAATGATGGGGACATGGTCCTGAGAATGGCTAATGGAGCGTCTGTCGCTGCGAAGGCTGTTGGAAAAGTCGTTTCAGTTCTTAAGGATGGCAGTAAGTTTATTTTAAAAGATGTTTATTATGTTCCCGGATTGATTAAGAACCTAATTTTTGTTTCAGTGTTGGACAAAGAAGGTTCTTCTGTTAAAATAAATAATGGATTTTGTTTAATGTTTTTGGGTTCTAAATTGATCATTAGAGCATGTATGTATAATAACCTTTATGTTTACCCGTGCACTAATTCTCTTGCAATTTAACTAATCAACAAAGGGAAACGTAAATCAGATAATCCACCTAATGCATAAATCTAGCATGCTAGACTTGGTCATGCATCTAAGGATAAAATTCGCAAGTTGTCAAGTTTCCTTGAACTTGATGAAGAAGAGGAACTACCAACTTGTGAATCTTGTCTAAAGCGCAAAATGACAAAGTCTTGGATGCGGGGTTTACTTCACTTATTACAGAGTTAGCGTCATTGGATAAAGACTTAACCAACAAGGAAATGGTCAATAAGAATTTTAGAAGTCTTCTAAGCAAGTATTTGATAAAGACTGTAGCAATGAGAGAATCACAAATGTTGGATATTATGACTCCAGAACATGTGTTTTCAGAGCTAAGGGCTTTTGAATTTGAATTGGGTAAAGTTAGCAACACATCGACTTCAGCAACTAAATCAGGAACTTTAATTGCCACTACCAAAAGTAAGGGAAAAGCAGTCAGTGAGGTGAAAGTGACAGAATCAAACAGGGAAAAGGAAATGGCTTTATTGGTCAAGAAATTCAAAAAATTTGTAAGATATGAAAAGAGAAATCCAAATGGATAGCCCTCATTTCAAACCCCTCCCCCTGCACCAGCGCCTCAGTATCAAGTGCCAGTGTCATCTATCCCTCAGCCTCTAGTGCCAGTTCAATATCAAGCGCCTCCATCTCCAAATCAGAATCTCTTAGCGCCAATAGTTTCCAAAAGGTTAACAACTAAATAGAAAATAAAAATTAATATTTGTTACAACTGCAAGAAGCCAGGGCACTACCAGGTAAATTGCTCTTATCCAAATGTATCTAAGCCCACAAGGTAAGATCATGCGAATAGAAACCAATTCAAGAGCAACCTTCGCCAACAAGGTTTGCTAGAGAAATCTTAACCATTCTCCGCACCTGAAGCGAATTTGGAATCTTTAGATGAAAGCAGCGATGATGAGCTATCTAGCGACTCAGTGATAATTTGTCTCATGGCGAGAGATCAAGAAGTGTCTGATGACTCGTTATCTGAGGTATCCACTGAATTATCTCATCCTCTTTCTTATGAAGAATTACTTGACAAAGTTAATGAATATTATAAAGATTGTCAAGGTGCCGTTAGACTATATCAAGAACACACTCATG
This sequence comes from Buddleja alternifolia, assembly GCA_019426215.1. Lineage (NCBI taxonomy): Eukaryota > Viridiplantae > Streptophyta > Magnoliopsida > Lamiales > Scrophulariaceae > Buddleja > Buddleja alternifolia. The sequence goes on from CM033396.1 coordinate 32,474,532, forward strand.
AGATCTCAGCGATTAAAAATGATAATGTGACGCTCAAAGCCGAGTTGCTAGTTCAACAACAGTGCATTGAGAAGAACAAATCGCTTGAGGCAAAGATCACTCAGTTGAAAAGTGATCTTGATATGGTAGTCAACAGAGAAGCAGAGCTGATCGTTAAGCTTGCCAAATCAGAACAGATTGTCTCATCATTATCAAAAACTTAAAGAAAGTTGGATAATGTGACTGAGGTAACCAGACTTTTTGGTGAAAATACCGGTTTAGGTTGTGATTAATTTGGTTATAAATAAAAAACGTCTAAGGTTACAGCAACCAACAAAGGAAAAGGTGTAGCCTTTGTTGAGAAGAGTTCAAACAGTCAAACGCTGAATGAACCAAGAGACAATGGTAAGAGGCCAAATGAGAAGGTCAAAGCCAACTGAAGAAATAAGGAGAAGATGAAAGTGAATGATTTACAAAAGAAGGTTTATCCAAACGCTCAAAAAGCTAAGGAGAAATCTTCTACAAGTGAATCAAACGCTAAGCGTGAACCGCCAAAAAGGACTCCTAAGCCAATGCTACGGAAATACCAGCGTCAATATCCTCAGAGATCTAGATCATATTATCGATACTATGATGATTATGATTTTGAGTATGATTATTATTATGATCAAGGATATTACTATACACCTAAGCAGCACACACAACACAAAATCATAGTCAAAATCATAATATCCTTGATCATAATAATAATCATAATAATATTACTATACACCTAAGCAGCACACACATATTACTATACACCTAAGCAGGATTATTATGATCAAGGTCAATCCTTCCGTAATGAATACAAGGCAAATATGGGTTCCAAAAGTTTTAATTCAGACTAACGCCACTAATGTTGAAGGACCTAAGTCAAAATCGGTACCTAAAAAGAATACAACTGCCCTTTAAATATAGGTACCTAGAGCTAACACCGATACATCAATTTGGTACATCGATAGTGGGTCGTTAAGGCACATGACAGGCTCGAAGGATCTCTTGATCAACTATCGTACAACCAATGGTCCTCAAGTTATTTTCGGTGATAACTCCAAAGGTAAAACCAAAGGTATAGGCATTATGCATAGGGAGAACGTCATGATAAGTGACATATATTATGTTGAGGGTCTTAAGCATAATCTACTGAGCATTAGTCAATTTTGTGATAAAGTCTTTGAAGTTAAATTCTTTAGTGACTTTTGCTATATTAACGACGCTAAGACTGGATCTACTAAATTGAAAGGAAAAAAAAATACATAATATTTATTTGGTAGATTGGGGTTCAACAATCGATAACAACCCTACATGCTTTGTTGCTAAGAATCAAAATGAATTGGGTTGGTTATGGCATAGAAATATGAATCACCTCAACTTTAAGGCAATCTCTCAGTTAATATTGTTAAATCTTGTAGAGGGATTACTTAAGGGTTCCTTTCAGAAAAATCGCTTATGTGATGCATGTCAAATGGGTAAACAAGTTAAATCATCGTTTAAGAAAAAACTTAATCTATCTACTTCTAGAATTCTTGAATTATTGCGTCTAGATTTGTTTGGTCCTATTCAAATCATGAGTGTTAGTGGTAAAAAGTATTCGCTAGTGATAGTTGATGATTTCTCACGCTATATATGGGTAGAATTTTTAGCTTCCAAAGATGAAACTAGTGTCAAGCTCACAACACTAATTCGTCAATTACAAACTTCAAAAGATCTAAAGGTGACAAGAATTAGAAGCGATAGAGGAATTGAATTTACTAACCATATTGTTGAGAAGTTTTGTATTGATTTTGGAATATTGCATGAGTATTGTACGCCTAGAACACCTCAACAAAATGGAGTTGCCGAGCAACTAAACAGACTGCTTAAAGAAGCCGCTAGGACAATGTTAGTTGACTCCAAGTTGCCTCAAAGGTTTTGGGCCGGAGCAATCAATGGCGCTTCCTACACTCAGAACCGGTGTATGATCAACAAGCAACATGAAAAAACTCCATATGAGTTGTGGAAGGGAAGTAAGCCTAACGTTTTATATTTTCATGTATTTGATTCAAAATGGTTTATTCATAACAATGGATCCCACCATCTAAAGACCTTTGATCCTAAAGCAGATGAGAAAATCTTTCTAGGCTATGCCAAAAATGGAAAGAGTTTTCGCTCCTAAATAAGATCAAATCGAAGGTTGAAGAATCCATTCATGTTATGTCTGATGATGCTAACCAAGAACCGAGTAAGGTTAATATTGATGATGTAGGAGTTGAAGATCTTACCCAACAAGCGTCACAAATAAATATTGGTGATGATAGTGATGATGAGGAGGATGATGAGATCTTTGTGCCCAATCCTAAGGTTACTGGTGAGGTTATCAATGATGATATTGCAAGAAATGCTGATGATCATGAAGAGAATGATCATCAAGAGCAAATTGGAACTGTGAATGATGAAGTGACTAAGCAAGAGGCAAATGAGGGTCAAGCGATTGATAATTAGGAGTCTCTCAACCCGTTCCAATTAGATTGAAAATGGCTTAGAGATCATCCACCAGAATTAGCAATTGGAGATATTAGAGCACCTGTAAGAACTAGGGCCGCTACATTAATTGAGGACATGTTCACAAGTTTCCTATCTCAAATGGAACCAAAGAAAGTGGATGAAGCGCTTAGTGATTCAAGTTGGGTAGAAGCGATGCAAGAGGAGTTTAACCAATTTGAGCATAGTAAGGTTTGGACGCTAGTTCCCAGACCAACTCACCAAGGAGTTATTGGGACTAGATGGGTTTTCAGGAACAAAATGGATGAAAATGGTATTGTTATAAGAAACAAAGCCAGATTAATCGCTCAGGGTTATTATCAAGAAGAGGTTATTGACTTTGATGGAACTTATGCCCCAGTAGCCTGTCTTGAAGCAATTCGGATGTTCCTAGAATTTGCCACATTCAACAAGTTCAAAGTGTATCAAATGGACGTGAAGAGTGCTTTCCTGAATGGTAAACTCTAAGAAGATGTATATGTGGAGCAACCCCCAGGATTTATCAACAACTATAGCAAAAGTATGGTCTACAAATTGGATAAGCCACTCTATGGCCTTTAACAAGCACCAAGAGCATGGTATGACACTCTCTCTATCTTTCTTATAGGTAAAGGCTTTTCAAAAGGCAGCGTTGACACAACGTTATTTAAAATTACTGATAATGAAGATATTCTCTTAGACCAAATTTATGTTGATGATATTATTTTTGAATCTACTAATAAGAGATTGTGTGAGAAATTTTCAAAACTGATGCAAGATCAATTTGAAATGAGCATGATGTGTGAATTAACTTTCTTCTTAGGATTACAAGTTAAACAACTCCCTGATGGCATATTTATAAACCAAGCTAAATATACAAGAGATATGATTAAGAAATTTGGTATGGAAAATGCATCATCTTCAAAAATTCCAATGAGCCAAATGCTTAAATTAGATAAAGATGAAAGTGGGAAGAAAATTGATATCACTAAATGTTGGTCCCAAGTGGCATACGAAAGGGTCTAGAAGGGGGGGGGGGGTTGAATAGACCCTTAAGTCTTTTTCGACTTAAAAAAGATTTCGTATTAAACGTATTTGGACGCTTGAAATGATAGGCGCTTGAAGTGTCTGACGCTTCACTTTAGCGTTCACAAAAGATATTTGAGACTTTGTGAAGCGTCTAACGAAGACTGTTTTATAAAGTTAACTTAGACTTCAGGAATTGAATACTTTGACCTTGTAATTTAGCGTTCAGTTCTTTTAATCAGGGTTAGCACAGCGGAATGATTTTGGAGTCTTCTCTTTGAAAGTTTTAGCGTCACAAGATGTTTCTTAGGTGCTTAGCTTTTGATTGTGTTTTACTTATGCAATGATATGATAGATGAATAAAATGACTGAAAAGTAAATAACACAATATTTGTAAGGTTCGTTGGGTGGTGTAATCCCAACTACGTCCTTCTTCTCCTTTGCACTTGGAGGCAATCCACTAAAATGATTTTCAAAGAATCACACAGAATCTTCTACAAATTAGGGAGAGATGGATGTCGATGACTTGAGCTCCTTGATCACACAGATTTCTGCTTCAAATCACTTCAACCCTTTTGCTTCTTTCACCCAGAAATGATGCAAGTATCCAACTTCGACTTCACACAGATCGCGAGGCTTGGATGGGATTTTCTAAAAGGTTTGTTTGATTTTGATGAAGTTCAAACAACTTGGTAATATCTCAGTAGGAATCTGGTTTCTTCAAAAAGAATGTTTGAGATATTTGTTGACTGTCTCAGGAATATAAGAAAAGCAATTTGGATGTTTCTTGAAGTTTCTGGCTTTTCTGAGAGTTTAAGGAATGAGATTTTAATGCAACAGCAATTTGGCTTTGATAAAATTGTTGCTCTATGTTTGTTTGTTGTTGAAGTCCTATTTATAGGTATTCTTGGAGAAAGTGTCCGTTTGACACATGCACTGGCGCGTGTCTCTCACTTTCGCGAGTGAACAGCTTTTGTCCTTTTTCCTGAAAATCTGCTGCACGAAAGTTGGTGCTGCAGTCTGAGATAGTTGACAGTCCAATAGGGTGGCTTCTCCGTACGTCTGACATTACTTATCATATTAAATGCCTTATCAACATTTAATGCATTTGAAATTAATACCCGTTGGTATTTAATGCTTTGAGAATATTTGCATTAAACTCCTTCTGGACTTAGAAGTAAATTCAGGTGAAATTCACTTCTGCCTCATAAGGTAACGCTTGATATAGCTGGCCAAAGTGGACGCTTGGAGACTGTATCTATCTTCTGAGATCAGGCGCTTGAGTCTTCGAACTTTACCACTGATAAACTCACTCAGAAATCATCAGACGCTCAGCCTAAGACTATTTTGCCTAACACTCTAAAGTAAGATAACAAAGCCTAATAAATCTATTACAAGTCTAACGCTTCAAAGCCTATACAAGTTTTCTACGAAAATAAACTTACAACTTTTTTGGGGTCTAACAAAAACTTAATTGTCATCATCAAAACTTCTAACATGAAATTCCTAACAATTTCCCCCTTTTTGATGATGGCAATACTTACTCTTTTATAGTTCAAGAGTTAGACAGCCAAAAGTAAAAGTTAGCTTTGATCAGTAGACGTTAGTTAAAGTTAGTTACGCTTCAACGAGATGTTTCAGCAAGAGAAAAAATGCATTTCATATTTATCGAGAATTACAAGCATTTTTACAGCTGAATATTTAAAGATATAAGAGACAAGAATATAGATAATGTAAAATCAGAAAGCTTTAATGACTTGGTCTAACTCTGTATCGCTTGGACATTTCAGCTCGGATAGCTTCAGTCAGATTGTCTTCCAAGATCATCATTGCTTCATGATCTTTGTTGATGATAAGCTTGTTTTCTTCTTGTTGTCTCTTCTTGAATATTGTAAAATGATTATCCCAGTCAGTTGGGTCGATACCAATGTACCTTAGGCAGATTCGAAAAGCTTGGCTAAAATCAGTCATCTTCCTTTCTTCAGCTAAGATCTGTGGATCTGTAGGTTCTGAAATGGATGTTCTCTGAAGAGGAATGTCAAACTGTTCAAGCAGTGCTCTTGTAGGAATTGGTAGGTTTGGATATAACGCTCTAGGAGGTTCCCTTAGCGTACTACTGGGCGCTCCGGATGAACTTTGTTTCAGAGCAGTTATCCAAGACGGGAGATTAAGCGCAGACTGAGAAGGAGGCATTTGACGCTTAGGAGACGGAGGATCTTCAACTTTTGAACTGGACGCTTTCCGCTTTTCTCCTTTCTTCTTCTCTTCCCCCTTATTGCCATCATCAGATTTTAAGAAGTGGTTTGTGAGTACACTTACCTGATGAGCAATCTGAGATAAGGAATCTGTGATGTCATCCAGACGCTTGTCGAAGCGTTCCTGCATAACAAGAAGCTTAGCGCTGGTGGCGTCATTCACAGAGATCTCAAGGGTTGCAAGGCGCTTTTCAAGTTCTTCTTTCATGGCAAGTTGGGTTGCATGGGCAGCATCCTGCATTTCTTGAAAGTCTTGTTTGCACTCACCAACTGCCGCTTGAGCTGAACTACGCATATGAGCAATCTGAGCGCTCATTACGTGAGTTTCAATCTTTGCCAGGTCTTCCTTAATCCAATGGAGAGATTCTTCACTCTGAGTAGCTTGAGCGCTAATTGTCTCCAAAACAGATTTAAGCAGGGGACCGAAGGCTTGACTCTCATCTGATTGAACCGCTTGAGGAGCTGGTCGCTTGAACCGTGATGAGTGTTTGAGAGAGTCAAAAGGAACTTGATAGGCTGGATCAAAAACAGTACCTCGAATATCCAGGGAAGTATCTTAGCACTATCAATGGTAGCATGTTCAGGAGCGTCAGGAATACTGGTATCTGCAGATTTGGACGCTTCAGATGTCTCAGCAGGCGCTTCCTCAAGCGTTGACTCAGGTTGGCGAAAGTCAGTGAATTGAAAGTTCCAGCTTGCTGAGTCGGCATAAGAGGTGGATGTAGAATCCAAGAGTTCAATGAGTCTGGTCCTGGACATACAAGTACCGGAGATAAATGTGCGAAGAGGACTATCAATGGCCCTGATGTACATTGGACCAATGATATCCAGCACATGATCTGGGAAAACTTTGGACGGCGCTTGAGCGATGGAGAATAGTGAATCTGTGCAGTGAGTTCTGGAAAATCCAATCAAGCAATCTGAGGGAAGAGATGCAGGACGTCGATGTGTAGGCACACAGTCCGCATAGTACTCTTCAAGATACGGATAAATGGCTTGAGCGAGCTCTTGATTCCTTTCAAGCAGAGAGAGAACATACTCATAGTGATTGAGTACCTCACTGCGAATGGAAGGGAGCAGTGGATATCCTTTGAATGAATTGATCACTGAGCCGTTCCAAGATCTGAGATTGGCAGTGAAGATTTTATCAAAGAGAGATACGGGAGATAGAATCTTTACCATCAGATTGAAGTTTTCTTCACAGTGGCTTGGAGCAAGATTTAAGCACCGTTCACCAACTGTACCACTGGAAGACGCTTGAGCATTAAACCGAAGAGGGGTGAGGGATAATCTCTGAAGTTCTTGACGTAGACATTGTTCTATTTGATGTCTAATAATTGGGAGCTTGAGAACAGGTCCGAGTCTTTGTTGACGCTTCAGGAGGCAATACTTGGCGAATTGACGCTTCTTGTCATGCATGCCTATGCCGAAAAGATGGGGAGCTTGGACTAACTCTGGGAAGGTGTATTTATGTCCCATGTACGCTTCAACCCAATTTACTTCATTTATACAGAAGTCTGTGCCAGCAGTCACCATAGCACGAATGCCTTCAAGATGAATATCTCTTATGGCTTCAAAGCGGTGCTTATCAGGCTGATAGTTGGCATTCCAGACGCTGTCAAAGTAAGCATCAGCTTCAGTCTGGAGCAGATCGGTCAACGATTCAAGGCGCTCACCAGCATGAATCTCTTTATTTTTCCATAGACTAAGAGGACGGACCGATGCAAGATTTTCAGGGCTGTGAGCCGTCTGTGGGAAATGTGTGTAACCTTCTCTGTTCAAGACTGACTCTGAGGGATTGAGAAAGCTAGGACGGAGAGGATCATACACACGAACAGTGTAATCCCTTAGCGCGAACCCAGTTGGTCTGCTGTGGCCATTGTCAAGATAGTAAGCCACATCCACGACACATCTAGGAGGTCTGTCTCCTGGTCTGTCTAGAACGGTTGCTTTGATTGCGCTGTCAAAGTCAATCAGTCTTGCAGCGTCAGCTTCTGCAGCAATATATCTTTCTATAATATATCCTGCAGGAATGAAATCTTCGTCGAGCGCTGGGGGCATATAGTTAATTGAATGATCAATTGTCTTCAGCGGATCGAGTTGAAAGAAGTGACGAGGAGCTATAACGTCTTCAGCAGCGCTCTGACCTTCTGAACGTGCCTCTGTTAAAGTAGCAGGTTCCTCAGGTTCAATTGCAGCTACTTCAGCGGCAACATCTTGAGCGATAGCTACGACTCCAGTCAGGTCAAAATCCAACAGAACATCTGTGGACACTTCAGCAGCAGCTGGAACTATAGCCTGAGAACTAAGCTCAACAGCAGTTTCTGGAGCGCTTGGCTCAACAGCAACATCTTGAGCGCTTGGCTCAATGACAGCTTGAGCGCTTGGCTCAACGGCAACTTGAGCGCTTGGCTCAACAGCAACCTCTTGAGCGCTTGGCTCAACGACAACTTGAGCGCTTGGCTCAACTGTCTCAGGCTCTTCAGGAGTAGCTTGACGCTTGCTAGTCCTGGAACGCTTAAAGATTTTCTTAATGTTGACTCCTTCAACTAGTTTAGCCGGAGGAGCGGGAGGATCAGCAGCTGGTTCTTCAAAGTCTATTTGCTTAATGATCCCTTCCAGCTTTCGTCTTTTGAGAGGCAACTTGTCCTCGACATCCTCATCAGTTTCCTCATCAATCTTTTGAGAGGGGACGGCAATTTTAACTTTGGGTTTTCTGGGGGCTCTCTTCTTCGTTACTGCTGGACGCTTCACAGCTTCCTCTGGCACTGGTCTCTCCGCCTTTTGAGCAAGCAGTTGGCGTTCTTCCAGCTGTTCAAATAGGGGTCTAGCCGCACCACTAACTTTTGGAGGATTGAACATATTGGTCAGAATCCTTTTTCCCAACAACTTGGACTTATTCAACGGAAGTCCAGATGAGTACACACAATTTGATTTAAACAAGATGTCACTCAGGATGAGTCCATAAGGCTTATTTGAAGCGCTTAGACTGTCCCGAAACCGTCCAAAGATGTACTCACTCCAGTTGATTTTGATGTTGAAGAGTATAGCAACCATCATCTGAAATTGAACAGGATTTACCTTATCAAAGGTTCCCACGCGGCATTCTATGATCTTGCTGCAGAAATCAGCCAATAACCGGTATTTGGACACCAGGTCTTTCTTCTCGAAGTACTGAGTGTAAGGAACGTCGTCGTACGCACTCATGATTGCCCATGCTTCCTTAATTTGTTTCAACGTAACAGAATCCAATGCCTCACCCTCATTAGGCAAATTGAAGTTCTTGGCAATGGTGGAAGCAGATAGGATGAATTCCTTTGGAGACTCCTTCTTGGAGAAGGGAATTTGACAAGAGATGGACTTCTTGTCCTCTGAAAGTGTAGCAGTCTTCCAGAAAGTTTCAACTTCAGTGGGAAACATATAAGAGTATTGGGTTAAGAAGGGTTTGAGCCCAGCTTTGACGACCATGTCCATTATGTCCGTCAGGTTGATCTGAGTTTGTTCATATAGAAATTTCCAGTCGACAACAAGACCTTCAGTTACCTTGATGGTAATTTCAGCAGAAGTAGATGATGATTTCTTTGGTGCCATTTTTTTTTAAAACGAAGAAGATGGACTGAGATTTTTCTGTTGTTTTGAGAGAGAGATAAAGAGAGATTTGCAGATATGCTTGAGTAGAAAGTAAGTTACTTTTTCTGCAGAGTTTGTGTTTTAAATGACACAGTAAAGAGTTTTGAAACTTGTGTTATGTAGTCTTAGTAGGATTTAAACACGTGTAATAACTGTTGAATCTTAGCCATAAATTTATTAACTGCGGACGCGAGTTTTGTGTAAAAGAGAGAAGTTACATTTGGTAATTCTCATATATAAAGATTTGACATCCGAGTAAAAAAAATTAACGTTTGGTATTTTCAGAGTGTAACACACGCGCATGTTTGTACACTGACACGTACACAAATACGTGCTATCTCTGAACCGTCATTTTTAAAAAATTTGAGTACCCGCCAGTTTGATGTGATAGAGGCGTGTGAGTAGAGTACAAAATAGACCTTTGAGTCTACCCACGACCTTGAAAGAAGTTTGAAAATTTTATGCATGGCTTGTAACGAAAATATTTTATAAATTTTTGATAAACTATTCAGCGCTTAGCTGATAAAATGGACGCTTGAAGTCAAAAGTCTTTTCAATATTTTGAGCATTCAATATTTTATGCAAACATAGAACTGAGCGTTGATGATTATGCATCTGAAAATTTTTATCATTGACGCTTACAGTTATGATCAAGTAAATTTTTTTTTTTTTAAAGAATATTGTGAGATATAACTTAAGTGGATTCCCCCTAAATTATATGCCTAATAAAACATGATGCTTCATGATCAAGCGTTTAAATCAATCATACCTAGTTCACTTCTCAAAGTGAGAAAACGTTGTTCATTGAGTGCTTTGGTGAAGATATCTGCCAGTTGTTTGTCAGTTCCAATGAAGTGCATGGAGATATCTTTCTTTTGAACGTGATCACGAAGGAAATGGTATCTAATGTCAATGTGTTTGGTTCTTGAATGAAGAACAGGGTTTTGAGTCATGGCTAAAGCGCTTTGGTTATCACAATGAATGGGAGTTGGTCCTAAGATTGTTCCGTAATCTCTAAGTTGTTGCCTCATCCATAGAACTTGTGCACAACAACTTCCTGCAGCTACATACTCAGCTTCGGCTGTGGAGGTAGCTATGGATTGTTGTTTCTTGCTATGCCATGAAACTAACCTATCACCTAAGAATTGACAAGTACCACTAGTGCTTTTACGATCTATTTTGCAACCTGCAAAATCTGCATCTGAGTAACCGATTAGTTCAAAAGGAGAATCCCTGGGATACCATAAGCCCACATGTTGTGTGCCTTTTAGGTATTTAAGGATTTTCTTGGCAGCAGTCAAGTGTGACTCTTTAGGATCAGCTTGGAATCGTGCACACATACATACCGAAAACATAATATCAGGTCTACTGGCAGTGAGATAAAGAAGTGATCCTATGATACCTCTATAATTAGTGATATCAACTTTCTTTCCACTTTCATCTTTATCTAACTTAAGCGTTTGGCTCATTGGAATTTTTGAATATGATGCATTTTCCATACCAAATTTCTTAATCATATCTCGTGTATATTTAGCTTGGTTGATAAATATGCCATTAGGGAGTTGTTTAACTTGTAGTCCTAAGAAGAAAGTTAATTCACCCATCATGCTCATTTCAAATTGTTCTTGCATCATTTTCGAAAATTTCTCACACAGACGCTTATTAGTAGAACCAAATATAATGTCATCAACGTAAATTTGAACTAAGAGAATATCTTCATCATTGGTAATTTTAAATAACGTTGTGTCAACGCTGCCTTTTGAAAAACCTTTACCAATAAGAAAGATAGAGAGAGTGTCATACCATGCTCGAGGTGCTTGCTTAAGCCCATAAAGTGCTTTTTCTAGCTTGTAAACCATACCCTTACCATGATTGTTGATGAATCCTGGAGGTTGCTCCACATACACTTCTTCTTGGAGTTTACCATTCAGGAAGGCACTCTTTACGTCCATTTGAAATACTGTAAACTTGTTAAACGCTGCGTACGCTAGAAACATGCGGATTGCTTCAAGACGAGCAACAGGAGCGTAAGTCTCATCAAAGTCAATGCCCTCCTCTTGGCAGTATCCTTGAGCTACGAGTCTGGCCTTGTTTCTTACAACAATGCCGTCCTCATCCATCTTGTTTCTATATACCCATCTAGTTCCAATAACTCCTTGATGAGTTGGTCTTGGTACTAGCATCCAAACTTTATTTCGCTCAAACTGATTGAGCTCTTCTTGCATAGCTTCAATCCAACTTGGATCACTTAACGCTTCATCCACTTTCTTAGGTTCCATTTGAGATAGAAAGCTTGCGAACATAGCCTCATTAAATGTAGCGGCTCTAGTTCTAACTGGTGCTTCAATATCTCCAATGATTTGCTCAGGTGGATGGTCACGTAACCATAGTCTATCTGTTTGGAAGGGGTTTTGAGAATGAACAGGCGCTTGAGAATCATTCGCTTGACCATTCTCCTGCGTTGGCGCTTCAAGTTCACGATTCCTTCTTTGCTCTTGATGATCATTCTCTTCATGATCATCCGTATTTCTTACATGATAATTTAGATTGATTTCACGAGTATTCTTAGGAGGAGGCACTGAGATCTCATCATCATCGTCAGTATCTTCATCAATAGTAATTTTGGACGCTTGATGACATAGATCTTCAACTCCTACATCATTTACATTTACCTTACTCGGCTCTTGGTTAGCATCATCAAACACAACATGAATAGATTCCTCAACCTTCGATTTGATCTTATTGAGAATGCGAAAATTCTTTCCATTTTTGGCGTAGCCTAGAAAGATTCCTTCATCCGCTTTAGGATCAAAAGTCTTTAGGCTTTGGGATCCATTATTATGGATAAAACATTTAGAACCAAAGACGTGAAAGTATGAAATATTTGGCTTACGTCCCTTCCACAGTTCATATGGAGTTTTTCCATGCTGTTTGTTGATCATGCATCGATTTTGAGTGTAACAAGCAGTGTTGATCGCTTCGGCCCAAAATCTAGGAGCAAGCTTGGATTCAGCTAACATAGTCCTAGCGGCTTCCTTAAGCGTTCGGTTCCGGCGCTCAGCAACACCATTTTGTTGGGAGTTCTGGGAGCTGAATACTCATGATGTATTCCATTTTCTGCACAAAACTTCTCAACAACCTTGTTAGTAAACTCAGTACCGTGATCGCTTCTTATTCTTGCAACCTTAAGATTTTTCAATGTTTGAAGTTGCCGAATAAGCGCTGTTAACTTGTCACATGTTTCATCTTTGGATGAAAGAAATTCCACCCAAGTAAATCTAGAGAAATCGTCTACTACCACTAAAGTATACTTTTTACCGCTTACACTGATTGTTTGAACAGGTCCAAACAAATCCATGTGAAGTAGTTCAAGTATTCTAGAAGTAGATAGATGAGGTTTTCTCTTGAAAGATGATTTAACTTGTTTACCCATTTGACAAGCGTCACAGAGGCGATCCTTATGAAATGGTCCATTTGGCAATCCCTCTACAAGATTTTGACTTATAAGCTGAGAGATTGTCTTAAAGTTGAGGTGATTCATTTTTCTATGCCATAACCAACCCATTTTAGATTCATTTTTAGCAACAAAGCATGTTGGGTTGTTATCAAGTGTTGAACCCCAATCTACCAAATATACGTTGTTATTCCTTTTTCCTTTTAGTTTAGTAGATTTAGTCTTAGCGTCGTTTATATAGCAATAGTCACTTGAGAATATGACTTCAAAGCCTTTATCGCAGAATTGACTTATGCTTAATAAATTGTGCTTTAGACCCTCAACAAAATAAACATCACTTATCATGATGTTCCCCTATGCACAGTACCTATACCTTTGGTTTTACCTTTGGAGTTATCACCAAATACAACCTGAGGACCATTGGCAGCTTGATAGTTGATCAGAAGATCTTTGGAACCTGTCATGTGCCTTGACGATCCACTATCAAAATACCAAACAGATGTATTGACTTTAGCTCTAGGTACCTGCAATCAAAAGGGAAGTTCTATTTCTGTTTAGGTACCCATTGTTGCTTGGGTCCTTCAACATTAGTATCCTTGTTAGTGTTAATTAGAACTTTAGGAACCCAAATTTGCCTTGTCTTCATAGTAGGAATATTGGCCTTTTTGGGTTTCACCTTGTGCTGTGTGTAATTTTTGGATGTATAATAATATCCACGATTATAATAATAGTCATAATCATAATTATCATAGTATCGATAATATGATCTTGACTGTCTTGGATATCGACGCTGGTATTTCCTTGGCTCTGGCTTGGGTTGCACGTTTGGTGCTAGACGCTTAGCGCTTGATTCACAGTGACTAGATTTATCCTTAGCTTTTTGAGCGTTTGGATGAGTCTGTCTTTGTGGATCATTTGCTTTAGCCTTACCCTTGTCTGAGTTAGTTTTGACTTTCTCATTTGGCCTCTTACCATTGTCCCTTGGTTCATTTTGAGTTTGACCTTGTGAACCTTTCTCAACAAAGAAAACACCCTTTCCTTTGTTGTTTGCCGTAACATTAGGTTTGTTTGGTTGTTTACCGAATTCATTGCATCCTAAACCGGTCTTTTCTCCAAACAACCTTGTTATTTTAGTCACATTGTCGAGCTTTCTGGATGCTTTGGACAACGATGAGATGAGCTGTTCTGACTTGGCAAGTCTAGCCATCAGATCAGCTTCTCTCTTGACTATTATATCAAGATCACTTTCAATTGAATAACTTCACTCTCAAGCGATTGGTTTTTCTCAATGCACTGTTGCTGAATTTGCAACTCTGCTCTGAGCGTTACTTTATCGTTTGTGAGTGATGAAATAATAGCGAGATCATTTTGATATATTTTGGCAGCTTCTTGACATTCATTGTAATATTCTTTGACTTTGTCAAGTAATTCATCATAAGAAAGAGGAATTGATAATTCATTGATTACCTCAGGGGACGCTTCATCATCTCTGGCCATGAGACATATGAGCGCTGAGTCATCTATCGGCTCATCATCATCACTACTTTCGTCTGATGATTCTAAATCTTCAGGTGCTGATGCTGGTTCTGATTCCGCAAGCAAACCTTGTTGTCGAAGGTTGCTCCTGAATTGGTTTCTATCCAAGTAATCCTGCCTTGAGGGCTTGGATACATTTGGATAGGGACAATTTACCTGGTAGTGCCCCGGTTTCCTGCAATTATAACAAAGATTGGTTTTCATTTTTTGTTCACTTGTTAGCCTTGCAGTGTGTGGTTTTGAAACCACTGGAGCTGGGAGATTTTGAGTAGACGCTTGATATTGAGCAGGCGCTTGAGGTAAAGGAACAGAATATTGAGGCGCTTGAAACTGTTGTTGTATGGGAGAAGGCGCTTGATATGAACTTTGTCCTTGATTATTAGGACCTTTTCCTTTCTTTTCATATCTCAAGAACTTCCTGAATCTATTCAGCAAAGCCAACTCTTCTTCCTCATTAATGTCCGAATTCTTTCCTTTGTTACCCGATTTGCCTTTGATTGATGCAATGAGCGCTCCAGATTCAATCACTGGATTACTCACAATGTCACTAGCAGAGTTCAACTCGAACTCAAAAGCTTTTATCTCTGAAAAGGCGTCTTCTGGAGTTAAGAGATCCAGCATGTTTGATTCTCTCATAGCTGTTGTCTTCATCAAGAATTTACTTGGTAGACTTCTAAAGATCTTAACCACCATTTCTCGATTCTGTAAGTCCATTCCCAACGACGTAAGTTCTGTAACAAGAGCTGTGAATCTTATATCCAATTGCTCTAGCGTTTCATTGGGTAGCATCTTAAATCCGTTAAACTTTTCCTTAGCAATGGAAAGTTTGTTTTCTTTGATTTGAGCTGAACCACCACAGATTGTAGCCTAGCTTATCCCATATTTCTTTAGTCGTTTTGCAAGATTTGATTTTATTGAATAAGTTATCATTATCACCAATAGCCGTATACAGAGCGTTGCGACCAACATTGTCCAAGTTAGCTCTTCGACGCTCATCTGGAGACCATTCTTGTTTTGGTTTTTCAACGTAACCATCAGGGGTTTCTTCTGTGGCTCCAGGCGCTCTTGTGATAACTTTGTATATTTTGATTGGCCCATCTGAAATAATATCGCACATGTCATCATCGCATGAACATAAATACGTAAATGCTTTGACTTTCCATGTGTCAAAATTTGATTCTGTCAATTTGGGAACTTTAGCAAATGCCATATCTAAGCTTTAAAAAGCAACTAGATTTTGAAAGAAAAAGGATCTAAACAAGCAGTTATGCTTGGAAATTTTAAAATTTCAAAATTAACCGCTCTGATACCACTTGTTGGTCCCAAGTGGCATACGAAAGGGTCTAGAAGGGGGGGGGGGGGGGTTGAATAGACCCTTAAGTCTTTTTCGACTTAAAAAAGATTTCGTATTAAACGTATTTGGACGCTTGAAATGATAGGCGCTTGAAGTGTCTGACGCTTCACTTTAGCGTTCACAAAAGATATTTGAGACTTTGTGAAGCGTCTAACGAAGACTGTTTTATAAAGTTAACTTAGACTTCAGGAATTGAATACTTTGACCTTGTAGGTTAAGCGTTCAGTTCTTTTAATCAGGGTTAGCACAGCGGAATGATTTTGGAGTCTTCTCTTTGAAAGTTTTAGCGTCACAAGATGTTTCTTAGGTGCTTAGCTTTTGATTGTGTTTTACTTATGCAATGATATGATAGATGAATGAAATGACTGAAAAGTAAATAACACAATATTTGTAAGGTTCGTTGGGTGGTGTAATCCCAACTACGTCCTTCTTCTCCTTTGCACTTGGAGGCAATCCACTAAAATGATTTTCAAAGAATCACACAGAATCTTCTACAAATTAGGGAGAGATGGATGTCGATGACTTGAGCTCCTTGATCACACAGATTTCTGCTTCAAATCACTTCAACCCTCTTGCTTCTTTCACCCAGAAATGATGCAAGTATCCAACTTCGACTTCACACAGATCGCGAGGCTTGGATGGGATTTTCTAAAAGGTTTGTTTGATTTTGATGAAGTTCAAACAACTTGGTAATATCTCAGTAGGAATCTGGTTTCTTCAAAAAGAATGTTTGAGATATTTGTTGACTGTCTCAGGAATATAAGAAAAGCAATTTGGATGTTTCTTGAAGTTTCTGGCTTTTCTGAGAGTTTAAGGAATGAGATTTTAATGCAACAGCAATTTGGCTTTGATAAAATTGTTGCTCTATGTTTGTTTGTTGTTGAAGTCCTATTTATAGGTATTCTTGGAGAAAGTGTCCGTTTGACACATGCACTGGCGCGTGTCTCTCACTTTCGCGAGTGAACAGCTTTTGTCCTTTTTCCTGAAAATCTGCTGCACGAAAGTTGGTGCTGCAGTCTGAGATAGTTGACAGTCCAATAGGGTGGCTTCTCCGTACGTCTGACATTACTTATCATATTAAATGCCCTTATCAACATTTAATGCATTTGAAATTAATACCCGTTGGTATTTAATGCTTTGAGAATATTTGCATTAAACTCCTTCTGGACTTAGAAGTAAATTCAGGTGAAATTACTTCTGCCTCATAAGGTAACGCTTGATATAGCTGGCCAAAGTGGACGCTTGGAGACTGTATCTATCTTCTGAGATCAGGCGCTTGAGTCTTCGAACTTTACCACTGATAAACTCACTCAGAAATCATCAGACGCTCAGCCTAAGACTGTTTTGCCTAACACTCTAAAGTAAGATAACAAAGCCTAATAAATCTATTACAAGTCTAACGCTTCAAAGCCTATACAAGTTTTCTACGAAAATAAACTTACAACTTTTTTGGGGTCTAACAAAAACTTAATTGTCATCATCAAAACTTCTAACATGAAATTCCTAACACTAAATATAGAGGTATCATTGGATCACTTCTTTATCTTACCGCTAGTAGACCTCATATTATATTTTTGGTATGTATGCGTGCACGCTTTCAAGCTGATCCTAGAGAGTCACACTTAATTACTACCAAGTGAATCCTTAAATACCTAAAAGGCACACAAAATGTGGGCTTGTGGTATCCAAGGAACTCTCCTTTTGAACTAATTGGCTATTCAGATGCAAATTTTGCAGGATGCAAAATAGATAGAAAAAGTACTAGTGGTATATGCCAATTTCTAGGTGATTGATTGGTTTCATGGCATAGTAAGAAACAACAATCCATAGCAACTTCTATCGCTGAAGCCGAGTATGTAGCCGCTGGAAGCTGTTGTGCAAAAATCCTTTGGATGAGGCAACAACTTCAAGATTATGCAATCCTCTTAGGTCCTACCCCAATCCATTGTGATAACCAAAGCACTTTAGCTATGACCCAAAACCCAGTTATTCATTCTAGAACTAAACACATTGACATTCGCTACCATTTCTTGCGTGACCATGTTCAAAAGAAAGATATCTCTATGCATTTCATTGAAACTGACTAACAATTAACAGATATCTTCACAAAAGTGCTCAACGAACAACGTTTTCTCACTTTGAGAAGTGAATTAGGTATGATGGATTGAAAAGTTGAATCATGAAGCATCATACTTTTATAGGCATATAATTTAGGAAAAATCCACTTAATTATAATGTCTAAAGCATCTTCAAAATTGAAATGAGTTATCAATTTTAGGGGGAACTTTAAAATTGTACTTATTCCAATTAGTAAGCGACAAAGATCAAAAATGACTTTGAAAAAAGAAAAAAACTTTATGCATTGATCATTAATGTTTACCTTTATGCATGACAATTTGATCGCTAATAAAATGAAAGGATTATTTCTCAATAGCGATTAAATGCTCTTTCTTTAAATAAGACTTTAGTGTTAAGTAAATTCCCAATTTTATGCTAACTATCTTTCTCTGAAAATCATGCATTGTTTTCATTGCTAAAAGTAGCGTATGAATAAGTCCAAACGATAAGATTTGACAACTGCCCACACGTTCCTACCACATCAAACTGATGGTTAATAAATAGGCGGTTCAACATTTGTACTTGCCTGGGTACGTGTCAGTGTACCAACAGGCACGTTCACTTCACGCTGAAAATTTTCAAAATCTCGAACGTTTTTTAAAAGTAACTACGGGCTCCAAAATTTTATATTTACAGCAGTTAACCTAATTTTTCGCACCTATTACATTCATCTTTATGATTAAACGGCTCAAATTCAATGTTTTTTGCATTTTGATTAACTGCATTCACACGTGGCATTTATCAAAGCAATTGAGGAGTTACTTTTTGCCATGTTGACACGCTAATAACTAACGTGCTATGATAGCAAGTGCACTAGTCGTGTGTAGTAATAAGTGTGGACGAAAAGTCCGGGTTGTCGAACCACGGAGACTTGAATTTTAGTTTATGATTTGTAATGATAAAGAACTAATATAATTAAAGTAAATTAGAGGTAAAATGCATACAATAAGAACAAGATTACACAATTGATTTTACACAAACTATAAAGAGAGACTAAGGCACATGCTAGGTCCAAATTGATCAAATATACTTATAAAGGTTCTTGTTGGAGAATTACTCTTATATTGTTATGGTGAAAACTCCTAAGGTAGAGAATAACCGATGTCTCGCGTATAAACTCCTATGCTTAGATCGTGATTTCCCAAATATTCCTATCCGGAAATCTAACCACTAAACATGCATTAACATACTAGAGTTCACTCGATTAGAATCGAATAACTTCACCCGGGAATCTTTACCTATGTCTAGGGCAATTCCTCATTAGTTGCGGGTCATGATGTGAATTTCTTGCACCCTAAGTCCATTTTCTCCCGAAATATTAACCTAGACATAAGATTCTAACATGTAGTGATCAAGTATATACAAGATAGGCAAAAAACACAAATTCACATCACATAACAATATAAGAGTAATCACAACAATCCTCTATTATAAGTATAAATCACAATTTGGCCTTACATGACCCTAGTTCTACAAAATTAGCTCATCATCAATGGCTTAAAAGAATCTAATGTTGTCATATACATAATCATGAGCATAAAATGTAATGAAAAACAATTAAAAACTCCCTCAAGTGTGATTCAAGATGGATCCTTGATTGTGGCTTCAAATCTCTAGCTCTTTTCCTTCTCCCTTTTCCTAGCAAACTTCAAAGAATGATGATTGGTGAAGAATTGAAAATGATGAATGATTGATGGGGGAAGGATGATGGCCGGCTGCCCTCCCCCTTGTGTTTTTTCCTTTTAGACTCTCTTCCCCTTTTTAAACTCAAAAACCCATCAAGCATGTAATAAACAATTCCTATAAAGCATGCCAATCAAGAAATACAACTAAGGCACCCCCTCAACACATGTGCTGACCTCTTGGCTTTAAATGATTCCCTTCCACCTAAAATGCTGAACTTTTGTCTAAAAGGAATCAAATGTCGGAGGTATCGGCGCCCCGGCGTGGGTGTTTTGGCGTCTAGGCGCGGATGTGCGAAGTCTAGACAGCTTTCTTGCTTTCCTGCGCAACAATCGTATTTCCTTCATAAATCTCTCCACAGACCTCCGATTTGGATGATTCAGTTCCCACGTGAAGCTAAGACATAGATCTACAACTTTGTAGAAGGAAACTTTGTCCAATTCGGTCTCTAAATGTACATAAATAGCCTTAGACCGTGGTAAGTGTTGCGAAATTGGCGCCCAGGCGTAGCTATGATGGCGCCTAGGCGCGGGAGTGCGAAGCAAATCCTCGGAACTGGATGTCAGCAGCGCCTGGGCGTGGTTGGAGGGACGCTTGGGCGCGTAGGTGTGAAGCAACTTGGCCTAAACTTGTTTTATACGTCGTTTTTCAGCCCATTCTTCGAATGTATCCACTTAAGGCCTGAAATCACTTAATGCATGGATTAAACGCACATGTGGCAATAATCAAGCAATAAATGAACCTAAAACATAAACGCAAAGGGGCTTAAAAACACGTAAAAACACCTCTTATCACATGTACTTAAACCCTTTAAATTTTTACAGAAAAAACTTTATCACTTTCATATTCTCCTTGCTGTACAAATTCTCTAAAGGCTAAAAGCTTTCTTCTTCCTTCTCAAAAGCTTATCTTTTCATCAATGGCGCCACCAAAGTCTTCCACATCTGCTGCCGGAAAATCTTCCAAAACCATGGGTTTAATGCGGGTTTCCTACTTACCTGGGAATACCTTTTTGAGAACCAAAACTTTTCGATAAGACAAATCCTTTTTTGCATTGAAGAATCAGGTTTGAGAACCTTCTCACCTCTCATTCTCTCATTCATGAGGATGAAGTTAAGTTTTTCTTTGAGAATGCCATCATGTTTTACGATGGCAACTCAATTTCTTGTTCGTTTCTATCTGTTGAAAGCCCATTTGTGCTTTGTTCACAATTGCTTGCTTATCTACTGAAACTACCTACTGATGGGTGTGAAGTTGAAGACATGGCCATGGGAGCTTCTACCAAGGTCTGGGAACACGTTAAAAGAGATGATGTTGATGCTGCTTACAAGTCAAATTTCAAAAAGAATGACATGAAAGACGAATATGTCATTCCGGCTGATATTTGTGCAAAAATGATTGAGTGTCGGAAAGGATCTTTTGATAAAGTCTCTATCGTTCAATACAAGATGATGATCGCCTTTTTGACCAAGCTGAAGTTCAACTGGGCTTTGTACGTTTTTAATCACTTTAAGGTAGCGATGCAAAAGTCGGTGAATCCCAAGCCTTATGGGATTTTGCTTATTTTTATTTTAAGAGCTTGTGGATACGTAACATCCCATGGATCCAAAGCGCCAGTGACCAAATCCTCTTTGATCAACGAGTTGCTTAACCTCAAGCGAGTGGGTGAAGCAGTTACTTCCAAAGAGGAGCGTAAGCGACTCCTGGCTGAAGGCCTTGCTGAAGGAAAAGTTTGTGGTGATGATGTGGATAGAGCGGCTTCCTCATCAGATGAGCCAGAAGAAGTTGTGGTCAAGAGACCAAAGAGAAAAACTACATTGAAGATCGCTAAGCCCTGCAAGCCAGCGAAGAAACAAAAGAAGGAGACGAAGAAGAAGAAGAAGAAGTCTCCCTCCGCTCCTCCAAAAACCCCTTCTCCTCTTCTAGTGACTACTATATCGCTAGAGACAGAATAAGTGGAAGTGTCGCTTGCTCGAAATCGCACTCTGTGGTCTACTCTTAAGGGATCAACAAATGCTCCCACAGAACTAGGGCTTGAGGAACCTGCCAGTGCCCTTCTTCCCACCCCTTCTACACCTGTTGCAGAGCCTGACACTAATCCTCTTTCACAGGATTTGGCTAGCGATCAGGGTAAGTACTTGTGCTAAACAATGTACATTATCCTTTCCTTGTTGTTCACATTTTTAACGCTAGGATAAAATCTTCTTTCAGTTCATAGAGAATATAACATTTAGTATGTTTTGAATACATTGGATCCTGCAATATCTCCATTCGTGCTGATCCCCTCACTTCTTTACCTATTGAAGATAAAGAAGTCCCAGAGCCTGAGGCTATGGAAACTGAGGTTTCTAAAGATCAAGCGACTAATGTAGTCAAAGATAGTCCTCAGGGTAAGCATTTCTGTCTTTTATATCTCAAATTTCTACTTAGTAGAAATCTTTCTTGTTTCTCAAACGCTTGCATGTGTCAGCTCAAAGTGTACCAGACGCTGATGCACCTCCTCCTCCAGAGGTAGACGTAGAGTTGGACGTTGACTTGTCAACAGTGGTGGAAATCGCTAAAGAAGTAGAAACAGTCCTTCCGGACGCTGAAATCTCTTCAGCCTGGGATGCTGAGCCGTCAATAGAAGTGCCCCCGATTGTCCCCACACCAACTGGTCCTCCTCCTCCAACGGTTAATTTCTTTCCCAGAGGCCATGATGAAGATCTCGAGTTCTACTATGCGTAGAGAGAAAAGACCCTTAGGCAGTAGCTTAAATTTCAGACAACTCTCCACAATCCTACGCTCTCAAAAACTCAAAAATCAATTATTTTCGAGAAGCTTGCCACGATTGGCCTCAAGTCCAAAAAGGAGATCATTGCTATTCTTGAGTATCTAGAGACTCCTCTCAAAGATTTGGCAGAGTTTGAAAGCAAATGCTTTCAGTCAGCCGTTTGAAAGCAAACCTTAATGCTTCAAATGGGTTATTCTGCCCTGCCAAAGGTCAGCCGCTAACAAGTCTTCACCAAAACCTTTAAGATTATGGAAAGGAAGTCAGCCGCAATTTCTTACCTCAGCTACTCGAGGCCAGGAAAGGCTCGTTCAGCCGCACTCTAACGTGCTATGATAGCAAGTGATGTTGGACAAAGTCCTGACTTGAATCCGATAAAAGAAGACAGCATTAAACAAACGAAGAACCAAAGAGAAACGGGCGATTGGGTCAAATAAGAGCTACCTTCGAATTATTAGACTCCTAGAACTATTACCCGATGTTGAATCTATGAAATGACGGGTCTATCCGAGAATCTTCAAAAATCACGCATTAACCTAGAGCTTCCCCCGAATCCGGCTAACAACACCCCAAAGGTCAGCCGCTAACAAGTCTAGATTAGGCAAGATACAAGCATCAAACACATGATTGGAATAAGAATTATGGAAAGGAAAATGGTAGCAAATGTACATACTCTAAACATGTAAATGCAAATAATTAAAACTCCCCAATCCATCCTTATCAAAAGTGATGAAGAAAATGGTGATGAATATGATGAGTGAAAAGGGTTGAAGATGTCAAAGATCCTGAGAATTTCTTACTAGAGTTTGGGCAGATGAGCTTTGAAGATCTTTTTGAGAAATCTCGGATGTGGCCAAGGCGCGGGAATTATTCGGGCGCCCAAATAATGTTGGGAAGCCTCTGTACTCGAGTAATTGCCGATTTGGAGATTCAAGATTTGAAGCTAACACATAGTTCTACAACTTTGTAGAAGAAACTTCATCCAAGTCTCTTGAAAATATCGCTGAGAAACTGGTGCTACGGCGCCCAGGCGACAGAACGGCGCCTACGCAGAATGTTGACATTATATCTTTTGACGTGGTAATACTGGCGCCTGGGCGTCCAGATGGGCTGAGGATTCGATTGTAAGACTTCTTAATGCACGAATCAAACGCACATGTGGCAAGAATCAAGCGATAAATGAACCTAAGACATAAACGCAAAGGGGCTTAAAAACACGTAAAAATGCCTCTTATCAATGATCAAGTATCCCTTTCTCTTCAATTTTAGAATCGAGTACCAGCGTCGAGGATACTCTCTGTTTTTACTGCAAAGGCACGATTCGCTAGTGGGACCAGTGAATGCCTTGCCTTATTTCAGAAGATGCATGGAAAGTTTCATTAGACATCAACTTACTCAGATTAGTCAGGGAGAACGCTATGTGTTTCATCCGCAATAGAATTTTGCTAAGCGTATTCACCTTGATCTAAATAAAGACGCTTCCATCAGCAAGCGTGATGCCCTTCCGAGTCCAAGCAAAGTGCATATGCACTTGATAGATGACCATCGAGAGTTTCACAGGCACAGAAGAGCGATTGTTGAGAAGGCCAAATCGCTGGATATCACTTTTAACCATCATTTTGGTTTTAGTGACTTCCGTGGATACAATCTTTATCCTGGTCTATTTTGTGAGCAGAACATCCGAGTGGCCAAGTTCATTTCGCTTATCCGACTAGTGGATCAGGTGCAAGCTCAAGCGCTGATAACTTTGATGATAGACTTCATAAATTTGTACACATCTGGAGTAGAGATCCCGGAAGACGCTGATCTAGCGTTCAGTTCTAAAGAGCGCGAAGACGCTTTGTTTTTCACTCAAAGAACTTTCTACCAAAGTCCAAGACATGTTCTAGAAGCGATTGGCCCAATCTGGGTCATCCTTATGAAAAGAGAAGTTTTTGTGGAAATCACAGAGTTAGAAGTGGATCAGGATCCTACTATTGAGGACGCTGCGATCATAAACGCTGACATTCAGATGGCAGAAGCCCCCAGCGCTCCAGTAGTTGATACGCCACTTGTTGAAGAAGTTGCGCAGATTGAGGTTGCAACTCAATCTTTCGACTTAGCGATTCAAGAAGTTCAGGACGAAATTGCTGAAGATCCAGAGGAACCTTTCATCAGAGATAAATCAAAGGGGAAGGCATCAGTTTTAAGCTCATATGGACTCATTCCATCCCCTGAGTGTCCTTCTTCTTCCTCAGACTCAGATTCAGATAGTGATCCAGAGGCAAAGGACTTTAGAAAAGCAGTTAGGAACTTGCTCAACGACATTGAAGGTTCCTGCTCCAAGATGATAGCCAATGATGAGATGCACATCAGGCTTGCCTCGGATACTAGAAATCGTGATATATCAAACGCTATGACCAAGAGTACTGCGTCAGTACTGGATCGCATAGTCCCTTTAATCACTGGCCTATCTGAAGAGTTCAATCGCTCTCTCGCTCAGAACGCTTCAGTAGATACTGAAAGATACAATACTTCCAACTCCGTGAGTCAAAGTATGGCTGAACAAGTTGCCCTACTAGTTGATGAAGCTAAATTACTCCGGCGAGATGTCACTAATATGACATCTTCCCTTGATGAAGTCAAGAAGGGGGAAGAAAAAGAAAATCTAAAAGATCAGAAAGGTAAAGGAAAAGCCTCAGAGCCGATGTCCAAAATCGAGAACAAAAGTGGCGCTCCATGTTTGAAGAGATTGCGAGCTTGAAAAAGATGCTCACAAAGAAGCGAAAGCCAAGATACTTCAGAGGCAGGCATAGGCGTCCTGATGTGGATGTTAAATTTCTTGAAGACATGGGTTTTCATCCCTACGCTGAACCCTTGCGGAGACCTCTTAACTGGAAACCTTCCAATGATCGAGTCCAAGATCTATACCATGATCTTATCCAGACGCTTGGAATTTCTCTAAGAGATTGGGTGAAAAGGTTGTTAGAGCTCAACCAAAGCGCTAAAGAACGACGTGAGGACTACAACGAGGTCTATCATACAACAATGATAGACATTGATCGAGTTCTCTTAGATCTAGCGAATGACATCTTCCAAGAAGAGATGTCCAGAAAGCGACAGAGAAGATAATTACTTATCTTTCTCTATTTTCTTGCATCTTTTGTTGCTTTATATTTTTAGTGTAATCATGTATGCTTCAATTCTTTATATGAATGAATGATTAAACGCTGAAACATCTTGTTGAAACTAATCTAACATTAGCTAACTCAACTAACTTTCTAACGCTAACTTATATCTTTTGGCTTTTCTTCAAAACTCTTAAACTATAAAAGAGTTAAAAGAGTTAAGGTCTTGATATCATTAAAAAGAGGGAAATTGTTAGGAAATTTCATGTTAGAAGTTTTGCTGATGACAAGAATAGGATTTTATATTAGACTCCAAAATAATGTAAGTTTATGCTTTCATAGAACAATTGTATAAGCGTTTGAAAGTTTATTATTTTTGTTAGGCTTGTAATTTTTATCTTTATAGATTTTAGACTAAGTATTAGATACCAAGTCGCTAATAGAATTTTAAATGAGTCTGTCACAGATAAAGTTGAAGATCAGCGTCTAAAGTCTAGTGAAGATGAAGATTTGTCTAAAGCATCTGTCAAACGCTAAAGGACTATTTCAAGAATAATGAATCAAGCGCTCAAAATACTCAAGCGATCAAGGATCGGATTCATCTGAAATAAATTCTCAAGTCATGAAAGACTTAAATGCAATCAACAACGGACATTATTTCAAAACGCACTAAATGTCTGATAAGTGCATTAAATGTGATAAGACATTATGAATTGTGGACAAGCCACCTTTTGACTAGACTGTCAGGATTCAGAATTCAAAGTCTACTTATGTTCAATTGGTAACAGCAGAAATTCAGGAATGTCAGAAAAGGGAATATTTACGCGCTGCGTGAGAGACACGCGCCTGCATGTGTCCAACGGACAAATCCCAAGAATTCTTTATAAATAGTACCCTTTAGCAAACCCTAAATACATACGTACATAATTAAAAAAAATAGGCCTAGACTTTGCTGAAAAATATAATTGAGAAAAGCTTATAAACTCCATAGCCAAATTCCTTCAAACTTTTCATATACATTCCAAAGATAATCGCCGACATCTCAAACATCTTCATAGAAGAACCCTACACTCTTATTGAGATATCCTAAGTTGTTTGAACTTCCTAAAATCAAACAAACTCGTGACGAAAACCCTCAACCTCTTTCATCTGAGTGAGAAAGTTGTTGATCTACAAGCAGCATTTCTGTGTGAGAAAAGCTTGTTGAAGAAGATCTTTATTGAGCTGAAGTCTGTGTGATCAAGGAGCTCAAGATCATCTTCTCTTTCCTTTATTTTGTAGAAGCATTTGTGTGATCCTTCAATAATCAACTTAGTGGAATTCCTTCGAGTATAAACAAGAAGAATGACGTAGCTGGGATTACATCACCCAGTGAACCTTACATATCTTATGTTATTAATTATTTTATTGCTTTACTTTACTATTTACATTGTATCTTGAAAAGCCTTTAAAAAACAATTAAGCGACTATTTGGTTAAAGAGAACACTAAGCTTAAAAATCATTTCCGATGTGCTAACCCTGATTAAGCGATTTAAGCATTACTCTACTTTGGTAACTGCCTGAATCACTAAGTCTAATTTATCTTATCTTTAATGCCTGACCTAGCGCTTTGCTTACTAAGTATTCAAAATCTTAAAAAGTGATACAAAATTTTTAAAGTTGAAAAAGACTTAAAGGGTCTATTCAACCCCTGCCCCCCTTCTAGACCCTTTCATATGCCACTTGGGACCACCAGTTTACCACATACCAAAATGGCCCGTGCCATCAAAAGATTCCACTACCAATCGCGTATTCACCACAGTGGTTCTTGCCAAAATGGACGACGGTGATGCTTTTGAGATGCCTTCCATTTTTGGTTACAAATTATCTTCAATAACCCTCCAAATGCAAAAGCCAAATAGCCTAGGAAAACTTTTTTGATGTGGAAGATCAAATTAAACTGCGACCACAGAGCATACTCAAAATACCCGAGCTCTGATACCACTTGTTGTGGAACTCAGAGTCATATTCCACCAAGTATAGAAATTAGCAAGTGATTTATTGTACAAGAAAACCACACTAGATTTAATTCCCAGGAAAGATTGGAGGCGTCACAACGGTCACGCTTAAAATCCAATCTCCTAGACAGAATTAACTAGACGTATTTAATAGGACAATATAACATTACAACTATAACTAACAATGGCTACTTGAAGAATAACACAAAATAAAGAACACCAAATATAACGAGGTTCGGCTAATTTGGCCTACGTCCTCGGACCCCACCAAAAATATTTCACTAAGGAGCTAATTTGAAATAATACAAACTATAGAGGAGAAAAGCAAAATTGCCTAAAGAATTAGGCAATGGGATGGTATACAAAGTGAAGAGGTGGGCCCTTTTTATACAAAAAATGAGCCCACCCTTTACAAATTCTATCTATGTGGGACATTTTCCTCTTTTGGAAATGAGCCACACGTCAACAGAGATGAACATGGATTTATTTAGAAAGTGTATGGAGCCTATTGAGAAATGCTTGAGAGATTCAAAGATTGATATGAGCCAAGTTCATGATGTGGTATTCGTTGATAGGGTTGAGATTTACGTAATTTGATCCCATGATTTCATATGGTTTAAGCTTGATTATGAGTAATTTATGCCATAAATGCATGTAATGAGTGTGATATTTGAAGTCAGGTATAACTCATCACAATTGAGGAAAATAAGGGAGTAAAGTACGTATTCAGTGGAAAACCGAAGAAACAGAGTTCAACGTACAAACGTGGTGATTGCAGCGTTCGAACGCTGGGAAGAATCATGCACGAATGTAAAAATGTTAGGAAATTTCATGTTAGATGTTTTGATGATGACAAGATAAGATTTTATGTTAGACCCCAAAAGAATGTAATTTATGTCATAGAACAATTGTATAAGCGTTTGAAAGTTTGTAATCTTGCTAGACTTATAATTTTTATCTTTGTAGATTTTAGACTAAGTATTGGATACCAAGTCGCTAGTAGAATTCTAGGTGAGTCTGTTAGAGATAAAGTTGAAGATCAGCGTCTGAAGTCAAGTGAAGATGAAGATTTGTTCTTAGTGTCTGTCAAACGCTAAAGGACTGTTTCAGGATTTATGAATCAAGCGCTCAAATACTTAAGCGATCAAGGATCAGACTCACCTGAAATAAATTCTCAAGTCATGAGGGATTTAAATGCAATCATCAACGGACATTTATTTCCAACGGGAAATAAATTCAAATGCATTAAATGCCTGATAAGTGCACTAATTGTGATAAGCTATTATGACTTATGGACAAGCCACCTTTTGACTAGACTGTCAGATTTCGAAGATCAAACCTGCTCCTGTCCAATCAGAACCAGTAGAATTTCAGAAATGTCAGAATGGGACTATTTAATGTGTTGCGTGAGGTACACGCGCTCACATGTGTCCAACAGACAAAACCCAAGAAACTCTATAAATAATACCCTTCAACAAACCTCACATATAGACGTACATACACAAGAGAGTAAAAACTTTGCTGAAATATTTTATCAAGAAAAGCTTAGAAACTTCATAGCGAAAATTCTTCCAAGCTTTTTACATACATTTCAAACAGTCATAGATATCTCAAACATCTTCGTAGAAGAACCATACACTATTATTGAGATATCCTAAGTTGTTTGAACTTCCTAAAATCAAACAAACCCGTGATCAAAATCCTCAACCTCATCTATCTGTGTGAAGAAGTTGTTGACTCTACAAGTAGTATTACTGAGTGAGAGAAGCTTGTTGGTGAAGATCTTCATTGGTGCTGAAGTCTGAGTGATCAAGAAGCCCAAGATCATCATCCCCTCCTCTATTTTGTAGAAGCCTTTGTGTGATCCTTCGATAATCAAATTTAGTGGAATTCCTCTAAGTGTTCAAGGAGAAGAAGGACATAGCTGGGATTACACTACCCAGTGAACCTTACAAATTCTTGTGTTATTTACTATTTTATTGTTTTACTTTATATTCTATCATTTATTCTGAAAAAGACAAGTAAAACGGTTAAGCAAGTATTTTTGACCAAAACAAACGCTAAAGCTTTAAAATCATTTCCGTTTTCCTAACCCTGATTAAGCGATCTAAGCTTTACCCTACTTTGGTAAATTGCTAAAATCACTAAGTCTAAGTTATCTTTACTGTAGCACCTGACCTAGCGCTCAGCTCTCTAAGCATTCAAACCTTTAAAAGTGATACGAATTTTTGAAGTCGAAAAAGACTAAAGCGTCTATTCAACCCTCCCCTTCTAGACCCTTTCATATGCCACTTGGGACCATCAAGTGGTATCAGAGCGGTTGAAATAGAAACCTAAGCGTTTTCGAGCGTAACTGCTTATTTAGATCCATTTTTCTAAACTTAGTCGCTTTATTTATTTTAATCTCATATCCTGGCTTTTAACAAGATGCCTAAGCTGGTTGAATCAAACTATGATTCATGGAAACTAATAGCATTTGCATATTTATGTTCATGTGATAATGAGATGTGTGATGCAATTACAAATGGCCCCATTCAGATCATGAAAGTTGTAACTCGAGCCCCTGGAGCAATTGAGGCTACTCCAAATGGTTATGTCGAGAAACCTAAGTTGGAATTGACACCAGAAGATCGAAAAAGAGTGAATCTAGATAATGTTGGACGAAGTATACTTTACTCAGCGTTAGGAGACAATGATGCATTGTTCAACAAGATCAAGCAATGTAAGACTTCAAAAGAGATATGGGATAAGTTGGCTATCCTGTGTGAAGGTTCAGCACAGATGAAGGAGAACAAGCTCTCCATAGCCATGCAAAGATTGGAGCATTTTGAGATGCAGACCAATGAAACGCTAGAACAATTGGACACAAGGTTCACTTTGCTCATCACAGAGTTAGCGACACTAGACAAGGAGTTGACTAACAAGGAAATGGTCAACAAGATATTTAGAAGACTTCCAAGCAAGTATTTGATTAAGATGGTTTTCATAAGAGAATCACAAATGTTGGAAACTCTAATTCCGAAACATGTGTTTTCAGAGTTAAAGGCATTTGAGTTTGAACTAGGAGAAGTCAGCGACACAACGACTTGTACATCAGCGACTGAATTAGGAGCCCGGATAGCTACTACTAAGATCAAGGGAAAGACAGTCAGTGAGGTGAAAGCGACAGAATCGAATGAGGAAAAGGAAATGGCATTATTAGTTAAGAAATTCAAGAAATTTCTAAGATACGAAAAGAGAAACCCTAGTGGACAAACATCATTTCAAACCCCTCCCCCTGCACCAGTGCCGTAGTATCAAGCGCCGGTGTATTCTGCTACTCAGCCTCCAGCACCAGTTCAATACCAAGTGCCTCCGTCTCCAATACAAAATGTTTCAACTCCAGCAGTTTCCAAGCGATTAACCACTGAACAGAAAATGAAAACTAATTTGTGTTACAATTGCAGGAAACCAAGGCACTACCAGGTAAATTGCCCTTATCTGAATGTATCTAAGCCCACAAGGCAAGATTATGCGGATAGAAAGCAATCCAGGAGCAACCTTCACCAACAAGGTTTGCTAGCGGAATTTGAACCATTCTCCGTACCTGAAGAGGATTTGGAATCATCAGATGAAAGAAGTGATGATGAGCCATGTAGCGACTCAGCGTTAATTTATCTCATGGCAAGAGATGAAAAAGCGCCTGATGACTCGCTATCTAAGGTAAACACTGAATTATCTCATCCTCTTTCGTATGATGAACTACTTGACAAAATAACTGTGTATTATAAAGATTTTTAAGATGCCTCCAAAATATATCAAGATCACTTCGATATCATTTCATCGCTCACAAGTGATAAAATGGCGCTCAAGGCAGAGTTGCAAGTTCAGCAACAATGCATTGAGAAGAATCAATCGCTTGAGAGTGAAATTATTCAATTAAAAAGTGATTTTGATATAACAGTCAAGAGAGAAGCTGAATTGATCGCTAGACTTGCCAAATTAGAGCAGCTTGTCTCATCATTATCGAAAGCATCAAGAAAGCTAGATAATGTGACTGAGGTAACCAGACTTTTTGGTGAAAAGACCGGTTTAGGTTGTGATACATTTGGTCAAAAATCAAAAGCGTCTAAGGTTACGGCAGCCAACAAAGGAAAAGGTGTATTCTTTGTTGAGAAGAGTTCAAACAGTCAAACGCTGAATGAACCCGAGGATAATGGTAAGAGGCTAAATGAGAAGATCAGTGAATGATTCACAGAAGAAGGTTCATCCAAACCCTCAAAAGGCTAAGGATAAACCATCTACAAGTAAATCAAACGCTAAGCGTCAATCACCAAAAGCGACTCCTAAGCCAGTGCCAAGGAAAGACCAGCGTCAATATCCTCAAAGATCTAGATCATATTATCGATACTATGATGATTATGATTATGGTTATGACTGTGATTACTATTATAATCGAGGGTATTACTATATACCTAAAAAGCACACACAACACAAACCGAAACCCAAGAATGCCAATCTTCCCGTAATGAAGACAAGGCAAATAGGGGTTCCAAAAGTTTTAATTCAAACCAAAGTCACTAACATTAAAGGACCCAAGACAAAATGGGTACCTAAGAAGAACTAGAACTGCCCTTTAAATGCAGCTACCTAGAGCCAACACCGATACTTCAGTTTGGTGCATTGATAGTGGGTCATCAAGGAACATGACTGGCTCATAAGATCTCTTGGTCAACTATCATGTAATCAACGGTCCTCAAGTTATATTCGGTGATAACTCCAAAGGTAAAACCAAAGGTATAGGTATCATGCATGGGGGGAACATCATGATTAGTGATGTACATTATGTTGAGGGTCTTAAGCATAATTTATTGAGCATTAGTTAATTTTGTGATAAAGGCTTTGAAGTTAAATTCTCAAGAAATTATTGCTATGTTAACGACGCTAAGACTAAGTCCACTAAGTTAAGAGGAAAAACAACAAACAATGTATATTTAGTGGATTGGGATTCAACAATAGATAACAACCCCACACGCTTTGTTGCTAAGAGTCAAAATGAATTAGGTTGGTTATGGCATAGAAAAATGAATCACCTCAACTGTAAGACAATCTCTTAGTTAATATCGCTGAATCTAGTATAGGGATTACCTAAGGGTTTCTTTCAGACAAATCGCTTATGTGATGCATGTCAAATGGGTAAACAAGTTAAATCATCTTTTAAGAAGAAACCATGCTTATCTACTTCTAGAATTCTTGAGCTGTTGCATTTAGATTTGTTTGGTCCTATTCAAATCATGAGTGTTAGTGGTAAAAAGTATTCGCTAGTAATAGTTGATGATTTCTCTCACTATACATGGGTAGAATTTCTAGCGACCAAAGATGAAACTAATGTCAAGCTCACAGCGCTAATCCGTTAATTACAAACTTCAAAAGATTTAAAGGTGACAATGATTAGAAGCGATAGAGGAACTAAATTTAGTAACCAATTTGTTGAGAAGTTTTGTATAGATTTCGGAATACTTCATGAGTATTCTACTCCTAGAACACCTCAACAGAATAGAGTTATCGAGAGACGGAACAGAACGCTTAAAGAAGCTGCTAGGACGATGTAAGCAGAGTGCAAGCTGCCTCAAAGGTTTTGGGCCGAAGCTATCAATACCGCTTGCTAGACTCAGAACCGGTGTATGATCAACAAGCAACATGAGAAGACTCCATACGAGTTGTGGAAGAGACGTAAGCCTAACGTTTAGTATTTTCATGTATTTGGTTCAAAATGTTTGATTCATAACAATGGATCCCAAAGTCTAAAGACTTTTGATCCTAAAGCGGATGAGGAAATCTTTCTAGGCTATGCCAAGAATGGAAAGAGTTTTCGCATCCTAAATAAGATCAAATTGAAGGTTGAAGAATCCATTCATGTTGTGTTTGATGATGCTAACCAAGAACCGAGTAAGGTTAATCCTGATGATGTAGGAATTGAAGATCTTGCCCAACAAGCGTCACAAATCAATCTTGGTGATGATAGTGATGATGATGAGGATGATTAGATCTTTGGGTCTAATCCTAAGGTTACTCGTGAGGTTACTAATGATGATTTTGTCGGAAACGCTGATGATCATGAAGAGAATGATCATCAAGAGCAAATTGAACTGTGAATAATGAGGGTCAAGTGATTAATAATCAAGAGTCTCTCAACCCGTTCCAACCAGATCGTAAATGGCTTAGAGATTATCCACCAAAGCTAGTTATTGGAGATATTGAAGCACCTGTTAGAATTAGGGCTGCTACCATCAATGAGGCCATGTTCGCAAGTTTTCTATCTCAAATGGAACCAAAGAAAGTGGATGAAGCGCTCAGTGATTCAAGTTGGGTAGAAGCGATGCAGGAAGAGCTTAACCAATTTGAGAGAAGTAAGGTTTGGACGCTAGTACCAAGACCAACTCACCAAGGAGTTATTGGAACTAGATGGGTTTTTAGGAATAAGATGGATGAAGATGGCATTGTTATAAGAAACAAAGCGAGATTGGTCGCTTAGGGTTATTGCCAAGAAGAGGGTATTGATTTTGATGAGACGTATGCCCCAGTAGCCCGTCTTGAAGCGATTCGGATGTTCCTAGCATTTGCTGCATTCAATAAGTTCACAATGTACCAAATGGACGTGAAGAGTGCTTTCCTGAATGGTAAACTCCAAGAAGAAGTATATGTGGAGCAACCACCAGGATTCATCAACAACCATGGGAAAAGTATGGTCTACAAATTGGATAAGGCAATTTATGGCCTTAAACAAGCACCAAGAGCATGGTATGACACTCTCTCTATCTTCCTTATAAGTAAAGGCTTTTCAAAAGGCAGCACTGATACAACGTTATTTAAAATTATCCATAATGAAGATATTCTCTTAGTCCAAATATATGTTGATATTATATTCGGATCTACTAATAAGCGATTGTATGAGAAATTTTCGAAAATGATGTAAGATCGATTTGAAATGAGCAAGATAGGTGAGTTAACTTTCTTCCTAGGATTACAAGTTAAACAACTCCCTAATGGCATATTTATTAACCAAGCTAAATATACAAGAGATATGATTAAGAAATTTGGTATGGAAAATGCACCATCTTAAAAAATTCCAATGAGCCAAACGCTTAAGTTAGATAAAGATGAAAGTGGGAAGAAAATTGATATCACTAATTATAGAGGTATCATTGGATCACTTCTTTATCTTACCGCTAGTAGACCTGATATTATGTTTTCGGTATTCATGTGTGCACGCTTTCAAGCTGATACAAAAGAATCACACTTAAATGCTACCAATAAGATCCTTAAATACCTAAAAGACACACAAAATGTGGGCTTATAGTATCCAAGGGACTCTCCTTTTGAACTAATTGGTTATTCAGATGCAGATTTTGCAGGATGCAAAATAGATAGAAAGAGTACTAGTGGTACATGTCAATTTCTAGGTGATAGATTGATTTCATGGCATAGTAAGAAACAACAATCCATAGCGACTTCTACCTCTGAGGCAGAATATGTAGCCGCTGGAAGCTGTTGTGCACAAATCCTTTGGATGAGGCAACACCTTAGAGAATATGGAACAATCATAGGTCCTACCCCAATCCATTGTGATAACCAAAGAGCTTTAGCTATGACCCAAAATCCAGTCCTTCATTCTAGAACTAAACACAATGACATTCGCTACCATTTCTTGTGTGACCACGTTCAAAAGAAAGATATCTCCATGCACTTCATTGGTACTGACAAACAATTAGCAGATAACTTCACCAAAGCGCTCAACGAGCAATGTTTTCTCAGTTTGAGAAGTGAATTAGGTATGATTGATTTAAACGCTTAATCATAAAGCATCATATCTTTTATAGTCATATAATTTAGGGGGAATTCGGTTTATAATTATGTCTAAAGCAATTTTCAGAATTGAAATAAGTTATCAATTTTAGAGGGAACTTTAAAATTGTACTTATTCAAATCAATAAGCATCTATGATCAAAAATTAATTTCAAAATTATGTGCATTGATCATTAGAGTTTATCTGTTATGCATGACAAAATCAATCTCTAATAAAATTAAATGAAAATGTCTTTTCAGAGCCCAAAGCAATTGAATTTTATTAAAAGACTTCAGCGTTAAGAATATTCTCACTTAAACGCTAAGTAACTTTTTCAGAAACTCATGCATTGTTTGCAACTCTAAAAGGTAGCGTGTGGATAAATCCTAAAGATAATATTTGACAACTGCCCACGCGCTCCTATCAAATCAAACTGGTGGTTAATGATTCCTATATAAATAGGCGGTTCAGTACAAGCATGGGTCTAGGTACATGTCAGTGTACCATTAGGCCCGTGCAACTCACGCTGAACATTTTCAAAATTTCAAATGTTTTTTTTTAAAGTATCCGCGGACTCCAAAAATCTTATATTTCACAGTAGTTAACCTATTTTACCGCACCTTTTTAAATCCGTCTTTATGACTAAAAGGATCAGATTTAATTTTTGTTATTTCCAAAATATTTCTTGATACGTGGCATTTATCTAGGCTATTGAAGAGTTTTTTTTTTGTTTTTTTTGCCTCTATTTAAACCCTCCATATTTTTACAAAAAAGCTTTATCACTTTCAAATTCTCTTTGCTATAAAAACTCTCTCTCAAGGCAAATAGACTTTCTTTTAACTCTAAAAAAAAAAAAAAACTTTAACCGTTCATCAATGGTGCCACCAAAATCTTCGAAACTACCACGGAAAATCTGCCAAAATTGAGAAACCAGTGACAGTCAATGCCGGATTCCTGGTAAACTGGGAGTATCTCTTCAATAACCAAAACTTTCCTTTGAGGACCATTCTTCTTCTCATCCACGAATCAGATCTAAGACACATTTTGACTTCCCATTCCAACCTTCATGATGAAGAAACCCTGTTCTTCTTTCAAAATGCTGTGATTCCAGATGATGGAAATTCTATTTCTTGCGTCTTTCCTTTTGCCAAAGAAACCTTCGTTCTCACTCCTCAACTTTTATCTTCCCTACTACAACTTCCTAATGATGGTGGAGAAGTTGAAGAAGTAACTCTTGGAGACGCCACCTAGATCTGGGAACTGGTCAAAAAGGACGACGAAGAAGCTGCTTATGAAGCAAATTTCAAGAAGAATGACATGAAAGAAGAATATGTCATTCTGGCTGACATCTGCTCCAAGATGATCGAGTGCAAGAAAGGCAATTTTGATAAAATCTCCAACATCCGATACAAGATGATTACTGCCATTTTGACCAAGTTAGAGATAAACTGGTCTCAGTGTGTCTTTAATCGCTTTAAGGCAGCGATGGCAAAATCTGTAAATCCCAAGCCTTATGAGATTGTTTTAAGTTTGTTGTTAAGCATTAGAGGTTTTGTCAACACTGCTGGTAAGAAGGTCCCAGCGCTTAAATTTTATGGTAAGAAAATGATTGGCAAATTGCTGAAACCCAAGCGACGGAGTGGAGCATCTGTTCCTAAGGAGGAACATGAGCGACTTCTAGATAAAGGATTTGTTCG
This sequence comes from Buddleja alternifolia, assembly GCA_019426215.1. Classification (NCBI taxonomy): domain Eukaryota; kingdom Viridiplantae; phylum Streptophyta; class Magnoliopsida; order Lamiales; family Scrophulariaceae; genus Buddleja; species Buddleja alternifolia. Next base: position 32,511,502 of record CM033396.1, read on the forward strand.
GAGTAATGATGAGGAGCAAGTGTCATCGTCTTCATCATCATCATCATCATCGGAAGAGAAAGTGGTGGTTAAGTGACCAAAATGAAAAATCGCTGAGCCAGCCAAGCTTGCCAAGAAGCAGAAGAAGACGGAGACCAAAAAGAAGAAATCTCCTTCTCCTCCACCTAAATCACCCTCTCCCCCTCCTGCATTTGAAATGGTTCCAGAAGATGAAGAATAAGAAGAGAAAGTACCGCTAGCAGACAAGCGTACTCCGTGGTCCACTTCAAAAAAATCAACAAGTGCTCCTGCTGAGCCAGCGCTTGAAGAACTAGCGAGTGCTCCTTCTTCACCTCCTGCTGTTGAAACCATTCTTGAATCCATTTCAGAGCCTAAAGCCACTACTCCTTCTGAGAGGCTTGCTCTTTTTCAGGGTAAGTACTTGTGAAAGATAATGCACTCTATCCTTTCCTCGTTAGGTTTTCTTTTCTAACTTCAGGATAAAATCTTTTAGCCGAATGTGAAGCGGATATCCAAAATGTTCTTAACACTTTTGAGAACTTGAATATTCCCATTCGTGTTGATCCCCTCACTTCTTTCCTCGATTTAGATCCTGTTGAAGAAGTCCCAGAGCCTGAGGCTATGGAAACTGAAGTTCCTATAGATAAAGCAACTGAAACAGTCAAAGAGAGTCCTCAGGGTAAGCGTTGTAGTCTATTTAATCGTCTATTTCTATTCTGTGGAAATTTTTCTTGCTTTTCTCAAACGCTTGCATGTGTCAGCTAGTTGAAATGGAGATTGCCTTTCAGACCACTCTCCACAATTCTTCACTCTCTAACTCGAAGAGATTTAAGTTCTTTAAGAGGCTTGCCGATCTCGGTCTGTACTCGCTAGAGCGCCTGCAATCTCATCTTAAATATATTAGGTGACCAGCGATCAACATGACAGACTTCGACCATGAGCGATTCAACTTCACAAGTCGCTCTGCAGAATCATTCTATTCTCTTTGCCCGAACAAGATTGTGATCAAGAATCCCCACATGGGTGATTGGTTGAAGAATCCAGTTGAAGAGGATCTCAACAAAATTGGATACTCTGCTCTACCCAAGGTTGTTCATTCTCCTCAGAACACTTTAACTCCCAGGCCCCTCAAACTTTGGAAAGGAAAAGGACCAGTCGTTGCTGAGCGTCCTAATCCAATCAATTCTTGGCTAGAAGCTGAAGCTCGTGAATATCTTGCCAGGCTTTGGGAAGATGATTATGAGAGTGAATATGAACGCTTTGAGAAGTATCTCGCCTTTAGAATAGACAAGAAGAAGTTCGAAAAACTTGGCAAGCGGTGGATGATGGATACTGCTCAGTGGGCTGAAGATTTTGTGCTTCATTTCTACACGCTTGAAGAACTTATCAGATATCCATTTTTGTTTGATTTTGTTGTAGAATACAGAGCTGAGGATTTGCTGTATTTCTACTTAATCAGCCCAAGAATCTAGTTGGGAGCATTAGCGACTTGCCTTCTTAAAGACAACCTATTGAACGCTATCTTCGCCAACAGCTTGCTTTATTCAGTCAGGGAAGACGCTACGTTTTTCACCAGAATTAGAATTTTGTCCAGCGTATCCTTTCCGATCTGAATGAGGATGCATCAACAAGCAAGCATGATGCCCTCTCAGCACCCAGTCAAGTGTCCATGCAAATTACTGATGAGCATGCTGATTTTCACGAGACAGAAGAGCGATAGTTGAGAATGCTCACTCACTAGATATCACCTTCAATGATCATTATGGCTTCAACAATTTCAGAGGCTATAATTTGTTGCCTGTTCTCATTCGTGAGCAAAATATCCAAGTGGCCAAGATTCTATCGCTTATTCGGCCTGTGGATCAAGAAGTTGCTCAAGTGCTAATGCCATTTATTTTGGACTTCTACAATTCTTATATTTCCGGAGTTGATCTGCCAGAGGATGTGCAATTTGCACTTAGCACTGAAGAGCATGAAGACGCTATATTCTTCATTCTGCAGACTAATATCCTAAGTCCAAGGCACGTCATGGAAGCGATTGGCCCACTCTGGGTCATTGCTATTTAGAAACCTTCTCCTCCAATGGAGATTGTTGAAATGGAAATGGAACAAGCTCCTGCTGTGGAAGTCGCTCCAACCACAGATGCTGATATGCAAACTGAAGTGGGTCCCAGCGATCCAGCAGTCGAGGTTCCAATTGTTGAACAAGTTGTTCAGATTGAGGAAGCAACTCAATCTCTTAACTTAGCAATAGACGAAGTACATATCGAAATATCCAAGGAGCCTGAAGAGCCTTTGATAAGAGATAGATCTAAAGAAAAGGCTGCAATCTCACGCTCATCCCCTGAGCGTTCATCTACTTCGTCGGACTCATATTCAGATAGCGATCCTCAAGATAAGGAGTTTAAACAAGCAGTAATGAACTCTCTGATTGATATTTAAGGTTCATGCTCTCATTTTGCTGAATCATCTCAACATATTATTTGATTCATGGAAAGCCAGGGAGTCACTAATTTGAGGACTCAAGCGACTTAGTGTGCTAACAACGTTCTTGATAAGATGGTGCCCCTTATCTCTGGATTATTTGAAGAGTTCAATCGTAACTTAGCCCAGACCGCTTCTGCAAATACTGAGCGACATAATGCTTCCAACACAGTTGCTCAAAGTATTGCTGAACAAGTCACGCTACTTGTTGAAGAGGTTAAGCTATTGCGACGCGATATCGCTGATCTCAAATCCTCCCTTGACGATGCCAAGAAGGGGGAAGATGAGAAAAAAAAGCATCTATTGTCCCAAGACAAAGCCTTTTGGAGCCAATTTCTAAAACACACAATAAGCATTGGCGCTCAATGTTTGAAGAAATAGTAAGCATAAAGAAGATGCTCACTAAGAAGCGAAAGTCAAGATACTACCAAGGCAGGCAAAGGCTTTCGAACTTATATATAGAATTGTTAGAGGGCATGGGTTTTCATCCATACGCTGAACCTCTTAGAAGACCTCTCAATTGGAAACCTACCAATGATCGAAGACAAGACATTTATCATGACTTGATTCGAGAACTTGGAATCCCTCCAAGGGATTGGGTGGAAAGATTATTACAGCTGAATTTAAGCGCTAGATAGAGAAGGCATGCCTATAATGAAGTTCATCATACCACAATGATAGACATTGATAGACTTCTTCTGGACTTAGCGAGTGAAATTCTAGCTGAAGAGGCAAACGCAAAGTGACTGAAAAAATGATTGCTTATTTTTTTTCTTTTGTATGTTTTCTGCTGTCGCTTTAAATTATTTACTTTCAGTATTAATCATGTACGCTTACTTTTCATATGAATGAATGAATGATTTATCGTTGAAACAATTTGTTGAGGCTAATCTAACTTTAGCTAACTAAACTAACTCTCCAAACGCTAACTTATGATTTATTTATTTTTGGGCTTTTCTTGGAACTCTTAATCTATAAAAGAGTTATAAGAGTTAAGGTCTTGACATCATGAAAAAGGGGGAAATTGTTAGGAAATTTCATGTTAGATGTTTTGATGATGACAAGATAGGATTTTATGTTGGACCCCAAAAGAATGCAAGTTTATGTTTTCATAGAACAATTGTATAAGCGTTTGAAAGTTTGTAATCTTGCTAGGCTTGTAATTTTTATCTTTATAGATTTTAGACTAAGAATTCGATACCAAGTCGCTAGTAGAATTCTAGGTGAGTCTATTAGAGATAAAGTTGAAGATCAGCGTGTGAAGTCAAGTGAAGATGAAGATTTGTTCTTAGCGTCTGTCAAACGCTAAAGGACTGTTTCAAGATTTATGAATCAAGCGCTCAAATACTCAAGCGATCAAGGATCAAATTCACCTTAAATAAATTCTCAAGTCATGAGGGACTTAAATGCAATCATCAACGGACATTTATTTCCAACGGGAAATAAATTCAAATGCATTAAATGCCTGATAAGTGCATTAATTGTGATAAGCTGTTATAACTTGTAGACAAGCCACCTTTTGACTAGATGTCAGATTTCAGAGATCAAACCTGCTTCTGTCCAATCAAAACTAGCAGAATTTCAGGAATGTCAGAATGGGACTATTGAACGCACTGCGTGAGGTACACGCACTCACATATGTCCAACAGACAAATCCCAAGAAACCTTATAAATAGTACCCTTCAGCAAACCCCACATATAGACATACATACACAAGAGAGTAAAAACTTTGCTGAAATATTTTTTCAAGAAAAGCTTAGAAACTTCATAGCCAAAATTCTTCCAAACTTTTTACATACATTCCAGGCGGTCATAGATATCTCAAACATTTTCGTAGAAGAACCATACACTATTATTGAGATATCCTAAGTTGTTTGAACTTCCTAAAATCAAACAAACCCATGATCAAAATCCTCAACCTCATCTATCTGTGTGAAGAAGTTGTTGACTCTACAAGTAGTATTTCTGAGTGACAGAAGCTTGTTGGTGAAGATCTTCATTGGTGCTGAAGTCTGAGTGATCAAGGAGCCCAAGATCATCATCCCCTCCTCTATTTTGTAGAAGCATTTGTGTGATCCTTCGATAATCAAATTTAGTGGAATTTCTCTAAGTGTTCAAGGAGAAGAAGGACATAGCTGGGATTACACTACCCAGTGAACCTTACAAATTCTTGTGTTATTTACTATTTTATTGTTTTACTTTATATTCTATCATTCACTATTACAAAAATACACTATTACAACGTACTCTGTGATAGGTCTATTCGGTTCAGACCTATGACAGCAGTTCGCCACGAATCACTGTCATAAAATTTTAGAAAATAAAAAATAAAAAAATAAAAAAACAGACAGCGGTTCAATCTCGAACCGCTATCATAGTTCTGGGATATGACAGCGGTTCGACCACGAACCGCTGTTATAGTGCCGGGCTATGAACCGCTGTTCAAATAAAAAACCTCCTGTGACAGCGGTTCGTACCCGAACCGCTGTCATAGGTGGTCGGGTTTTTAGCTAGGTAACCCGCCCGCCCCCCTAATTCTCTCTCTCTCTCTCTCTCTCTCGCTCTCACCACCCCACCACCACCCCGACGCCACCACCTCTAGCTCTCTCTCTCGCTCCCTTGGTTTCTCTCTCTCTCTCTCTCTCAGTTTCTCTCTCTCTCTACTCGACCTCTCTCTCACCGCCTCCGTCCATCGCCCTCTTTCAGTATCTCTCTCTCTCTCGCTTTCTCTCTCTCTTTCTCTCTATATATATATGTGCATATATATATATATATGTATATATTCTATATATATATTTAACTCTTTCTATATATATATATATCAAGACCGCCATCCCTGCTGCCCCGCCGCCATCACCATTTAGTGGGTAATTTTTTTTAGATAAATATATATACACACACACACATACACACATAGAGAGAGTATAGAGTTTGAAATAGATAAATATTTGTGTATGTATATTTGTGTATGTGTGGGTGTATGTATATTTGTGTATATGTGGGTGTATGTATATATATTTGTGTATGTGTGGGTGTATGTATATTTGTGTATATGTGGGTGTATGTATATATATTTGTGTATGTGTGGGTATATGTATATTTGTGTATGTGTGGGTGTATGTATATTTGTGTATATTCTTGAGATTTGCCTATTTATTGAAAAATTTAAGGGAAATAGGGATTTGACTGAATTTAGTGTTAATTTGGGTTAGTCGGTTTGATTTGGGATTAAATTGTGGTTATTTTGTGGTTTAGGGTACATTGATCCAATAGGTGATCTATATTTATACTTAGTTGTTGAAAATATGATGTTTTATTTGTAGTTTTATGTGATCCGACTGGTGATCAATATTTGTAGTTGTTGAAAATATGATGTATGTGATCCAACTAGTGATCAATATATATTTATAAAATGATGCTTTATTTTTAGTTTTATATGATTTATGTGATCCAACTGGTGATCAATATTTGTAGTTGATTGAAATATGATGCTTTATGTGATCCAATTGGTGATCAATATTTTCGTATAGTACGATCGACATTTTAGGTTTGTTGTGGGTGAAAGATTAGAATATTGGGTTTGTTTGGTTGAAAGATACGGATTTTGTTGGTTGCAAGTTTGGGGGAAGATTAAGTCGAGAACTTGGTAGAAATTTTTGCGTCGGTACTCTGCCGAATTTTTTCTAGGATAACGGGAAATAAATTAAAATTAAAATAACTTAATTAATTTAACTCAACTGATGTCAAAATTATTTAATTTAATTAATTAAGATCGAAATTGTATTTTAGCGGATCGTAAGATCCGAATTTTGTTGGTTGCAATCTACCCGGGTGAAGATTAAGTTGAGAACTTGGTAGAAATTTTTGCGTTGTTACTCTACCGAATTTTTTTTAGAATAATGGAAAATAAATTAAAATGAAAATTATTTAATTAATTCAACTATCAACTGAAGATAAAATTGTTTAATTTAATTAATTCAGAATCAAGATGGATTGAAGTTGGATTTTAGGGGATCGTATGTCGGAACAGTATGCGAAAGGGGTGAAAGAGTTCATAAAGTTTGCAGTTGAGCATGCACCAGATCGAACTAGGATCACTTGCCCGTGTTTACGTTGTTGATTTGGAAAGAGAATTAGTCCACGTGAGTTGGAAGATCATTTGGTGTGTAATGGAATTGATAAAAGCTACACACGTTGGACAAGACACGGTGAAAGCAGTGTCACGTCAGATGATTTGGGTGGTACATCATGTCCATCACAGGATTTCAACATGAATGATTATGAGCCTCATCGTTTGGAGGAGATGACAAATGTGATTGAGGAGGATTTGCGAAATTGTCCTAAAATGTTTGACAATTTGACAAGTGATTCAAAGACACCACTGTATAGTGGTAGTAAATTTACAAGATTGAAAGTAGTTCTAAACCTATACAACTTAAAAGCCAACAATGGGTGGAGTGATAAGAGTTTCACAGACTTACTTGGTCTATTAAAAAGCATGCTACCTGAGGATAATGTGTTACCTAATCGTACTTATGAGGCTAAACGGATGTTAACCTCAATTAGCATGGGATATGAGAGGATTCATGCCTGTCTCAATGATTGCATATTATTTAGAATTGACTATGCATCATTGAAGGCTTGTCTGAAATGTGGCACCTCATGGTACAAGAAGAATGGATCTGCGCCTCACTTCAACTTGACCACTCATTATAAGTAAATACTTAGTGCGGAGTGATCAGTGTAAACAATGACTTTATTCAAGACAAGGTATGAATAAAACTTATAAAATGCAAAGACTATAGCTAGCAATTCCTCTTCCGTCGTGGCATAATTCAATTGAGCATCATTTAAAGTTCGACTAGCATAGTAAATGGTGTAAAATACCTTATCTTTCCTTTGGCCCAGTACGGCTCCAACTACTGAATCACTTGCATCACACATAAGCTCAAATGGGAGGTTCCAATCTGGAGGTGCTATGATGGGAGCCGAAATTAATTTTTCCTTGAGCTTGCGAAAAGCCTGCAAACACTTATCATCGAAGTTAAACGGTGCATCTTTCACCAACAAATTAGACAATGGTTTAGCAATTTTCGAAAAGTCTAAAATGAAATGCTTGTAAAATCCTACATGACCAAGAAAGCTCCTGACGGCTTTCACCGAGGAGGGTGGGGGAAGCTTTTCAATGACCGCAACTTTCGCTTTATCCATTTCAATCCCCTTGTGAGAGATTTGGTGGCCAAGCACAATTCCTTCTTGAACCATAAAATGACACTTTTCCCAATTTAACACAAGATTAGTTTCTTCACATCGTTTTAGAACACGTGTTAAATGGTTAAGACATGTATCGAAAGAAGTTCCAAAAACCGAAAAATCATCCATAAAAATTTCTAGGAAATCCTCGACCATATCATGAAAATAGCCATCATACATCGTTGAAAGGTGGCAGGGGCATTACATAGGCCAAATGGCATCCGCCTATAAGCAAATGTTCCATAAGGACAACTGAAAGTGGTTTTCTCTTGATCCTCGGGTGTGATGGCAATTTGATTATAGACAGAGTAGCCATCTAGAAAATAATAAAACTCATGCCCAGCTAACCTCTCAAGCATTTGATCAATGAAGGGAAGGGGAAAGTGGTCTTTCCGGGTGGCCTCATTTAATTTTCGATAATCAATGCACACTCGCCACCCGGTAACAGTTCGCGTAGGAATTAATTCATTGTTAGCATTGGTAATAACAGTCATACCCCCTTTCTTTGGGACCACTTGAGTTGGACTTACCCAATTGCTATCGGAGATAGGATAGATAATACCTGCATCGAGTAGCTTGATTACCTCTTTTTTAACGACTTCTTGCATCATCGAATTCAGTCGTCTTTGCGGTTGGATGGTGGGCTTGTATTCATCCTCCATGAGGATCTTATGCATACATACCATTAGAAAAATGCCCTTGATATCAGCTATTTTCCAACCAAAAGCCTTTTTGTGGGCTTTTAACACAGTAAACAGCTTTTCTTCCATAATTTCTGTCAAAGATGAAGAGATTATAACAAGTAAGAATTTTGAATCTTGTAAGTAAGCATACTTGAGATGAGAAGGGAGAGGTTTAAGCTCAAGAGTTGGTGGTTCTTCGATGGAGGGCCTTGGTGGTGCAGTGATTGGTCTATCCAAAACTTCGAAACGAGGTTGAAAACTTCGCCTGTAAGAAGGATTGGCATCTAGAAAAGCAACAGTGTCCCTCAAGTTATCGTTTTCCATCGTCTCTTCCACGGGATTCACAAGACACGCCTCCACTTGGTCATCATATTGATTTTCCTGAAAGTGTTCAGCAATTAAAGTATCAAGTGAATCAATGTGGAAACAAGTAGAATCATTAGATGGTGTTCGCATAGCATGATACACATTGATTGTCACTTGTTCTTCTCCCACTCTAAGAGTTAATTGACCATTAGCAATATCAATTAATGCGCGTCCAGTGGCGAGGAATGGTCGACCAAGAATAAGTGGTAATTCGACATCCTCCTCCATGTCTAGAACTACAAAGTCCACCGGGAAGATAAATTTTTTGACCTTCACTAAGACATCTTCCACTATTCCTCGTGGGTACTTGATGGACCTATCAGCAAGTTGCAACGATATAGTGGTAGGTTTGGGCTCGCCAAGTCCTCATTTCCTGAAAAGTGACAAAGGCAACAAATTAATATTGGCACCGGAATCGCACAAAACTTTGGAAAAAGAAATAGAACCGATAGTGTAAGGAATTGTAAAGCTCCCAGGATCCTTAAGCTTTTGATTTATCCGGTTTTACAATATAGCCGAGCATTCTGCAGTAAGGGCTACAGTTTCATGTTCCTCCAACTTTCTCTTGTTAGAAAGGATATCCTTAAGATATTTAGCGTAGCTCGGCATTTGCAACAAAGCATGTACAAGAGGAATGTTAATACGCAATTGTTTAAATATATCAAGAAACTTAGCAAATTGCTTATCTAACTTCCCTTTTTATAATGTAAGTGGAAAAGGAGGCCGTGGTTTGGGCACGGAGGGTTCGGGTGAGGACTATCCCGAAACAGGGGATGGTACCGCGGCTTTATTTTTGGAGTTGGATGCTGCCTTGGTTTCATCCGAACCTTGTTGTGTATCCTCCATATTCTCTCCCAATTTTGGATCAACGAGGTTCTTTCCGCTACGAAGTGAAACTGCTTGAACTTGTTCCTTAGGATTTTTCTCGGTATCACTGGGTAACGTGCCTTGGGTTCGTCCTGAAAGCATGTTGGTGATTTGCCCAATTTGTGTTTCTAAGTTCTTTAGTGCAATTTCTTGATTTTTTAAACTCGCTTCTTGTTTCTTGGACATCATTTCTTGAGATTGAAATTTCTGTGTCGTTTCCATCATGAACTTTTGCAACACATCTTCCACATTATTCTTCTTCTCGGGTAGTGGTGGTTGTTGGAACCCTCCTGGCCTTTGAAATGGAGGTTGTTGGAAACCTCCTTGGTTTTGCTGAAAACCGGGTGGTGGTGGTCTCTCCATATTCGTATTTTGGTTCCATGAGAAATTTGGATGATTCCTCCATCCCTGATTGAAAGAGTTTGAATACGGAGTGTTCTGTGGACGACTTGAGTTTTCCATGAAGTTTGCACTTTCAACCGTGTTAAGTATCAGACACTCAAAGTTCGTATGATCGCCTCCACAATTTTCACAAGTGGCCTTGACCTGATTCACTGTACCCTGCATGAGTCCGAAAGCGTCTAACCTTTTGTTTAAGGCTTCCAATTGAACAGCGACACCTGAATTATCTCCAATTTCACACACTCCAGCACGCTTCTTGGGCAATGTGATTCATTCAGTTGGCCATTGATAGTTGTTTTCGGCCATCAGCTCAATTAACGCCCAAGCTTCATCGGGTGACTTGTTCATGATAGTTCCTCCTGCGGCAGCATCCAGATTTGTACGGAGATTAGGACCCAACCCCAAGTAGAAGGTTTGCACAAGTGCCGGCACGGCTAACCCGTGGTGTGGGCATTTCCTCAGAAGTTCCTTAAAACGCTCCCATGCCTCATAAAGTGATTCCCCCTCAAATTGACGAAAGCTAGTGATTTCATTTTTCATGGCCACTGTCTTGCCGGGTGGAAAATACTTGGACAAAAGTTTATCCACCATTTGATCCCAAGTATGAATAGAGCCGGTCGGCAAAGAGTTGAACCATTGTTTAGCTTTGTCTCTGAGGGAGAATGGGAATAACCTTAACCGTATTGTGTCATCAATGACTTCGTTATTCTTGAAGGTATGGATAATCTCCAAGAACGTTCCTATGTGAGCGTCAGGGTCGTCATGGAGTAGACCGGAGAACTGAACCTGGTTTCCAATCATCTGGATATACCCTGGTAGGATCTGAAAGGTGTTAGCCTCTACCGGTGGCAGTACAATTGGCCCTGCAGCTCCTTGAATGTTGGGCATCATAAAATCCCTCAAAGGGCGTTGTGGAGGCGCCTCTGGTTGGTTTAGAGGGACACGAAGATTCGCAAGATCCCGACGAACTTCTTCTTCTAAGATAGCGGGATCTATGTGAATAGGAGGATTCGGATCCATTGTGTCTTGATGTTGTTGAGCCTCTCTTTGTAGTCTTACCCCTCGAGTAAACGTTCGTTCAATTTCAGGGTCCAACTCCGCTAGTCCAATTCGATTAGTGCGGGTCATGCACTAAACAAGATCAACCTTGCACAAAGAAAGACAAACCAATTAGTAACAAAAAAAAATGATCTAAGCTCAGAAAGAATAAGAGAATCTCAATATTAGATATAAATAGTTTCCCCGGCAACGGCGCCAAAAATTTGACACGACAAAATCCTAGCAAGAGAACTAGGTCGCGTAAGTAGTAAAGTGGATGTTTAAGTTTGGGGTTATCGTATCCGCCGGGACAACTATAATCTAAGTATCGAGACTACTGTATTACTCAATTCTAAGTTAGATCGGTTGATAAAAGGTTGAATTAAACTAGTTAACTAAGCTAACTACTAAAACAGTTTTAAAACCAAATAAGTGGAGGAAACAATAGAAGAGAAGCGATTAAGGCACATTGGTGGTCCCAAGTGGCATACGAAAGGGTCTAGAAGGGGGGGGGGGGGGTTGGATAGACCCTGAAGTCTTTTTCGACTTCAAAAATTTTGTATCACTTTAAAGGTTTGAACGCTTGGATAACTGAGCGCTTGGGTCAGACGCTTCAGGAAGTTAACTTAGACTTAGTGATTTTAGCAGTTTACCAAAGTAGGGCAACGCTTAGATCACTTAATCAGGGTTAGTACAGCGAAAATGAGTTTTAACGTTCTTTTAATTAATTTAATCGCTTTGCACTTTAACTTGTCTCTTACAAAGATAAATGATGTAATAATAATAATAAGAAGATAGTAAAGATAAATAACACAAGATGTATAAGGTTCACTGGGTGGTGTAATCCCAGCTAAGTCCTTCTTCTGCTTTTTCACTTGGAGGAATTTACTAGGATGATTTTCGAAGAATCACACAGAATCTTCTACAAGATAGCAAAGGGTGAAAATGATATTGGGCTCCTTGATCACACAGACTTCAGCACCAATGAAGATCGTCTTCTTCAAGCTTCTCTCACTCAGAAATACTGCCTGAAAGGGTTCAACAACTTTTCTCACTCAGATGAAAGGTTGAGGTTTGTCACTAGGGTTTTGTTTGTTTCTGAAAAGATCAAACAACTTGGAATATCTCAGTTGAAATTTGGGTTTCTTCTTTGGAAGATGTTTGAGATATTTGTGACTGTCTGGAATGTAGATAAAAAGCTTGAAAGATTTGGCTATGGACTTTCTAAGCTTTTTCCCAGAAAATGTACGTAAGATTTTTTGCGATAATTTCTCTTCTCATACGTATTTTGTGTATCTTGTTTTTTGTCTTGTATTTCTTATATTATTTCATATGTTTAGGGTTTTCTGGGGTAACGTATTTTTAGGCAATTTCTTGGGATCTGTCCGTTGGACACATGTAGGAGCGTGCCTCTCACGCAGCACGTGAGTTTACCTAAAGTCTGACATTCCTAAAAATTCGCTGAAGCCGATTGGACGGGAGCAGCTGAAACTCTGAATTTTCTGACAGTCTGGTCAAAAGGTGGCTTGTCCACAAGTCACATTAGTTGATCACATTTAATGCTCTTATCAGGCATTTAGTGCATTTGAATTTAATTCCCGTAGGAAATAAATGCCCGTTGAAAGATTGCATTTAAGTCCTTCATGACTTGAGGATTTATTTCAGGTGAATCTAACATCGGTCGCTTAAGTGCTTTGAGCGCTTGATTCATAAATCCTGAAATGATATCCTTTAGTGTTTGACGGACGCTAAGTAGCAAATCTTCATCTCTGGTTGACTTCAGAAGCTGATCTTCAACTGCTTCTCTAATAGACTCACCTAGAATTCTATTAGCGACTCAGTATCTAATACTTAGTCTAAAATCTACAAAGATAAAAATTACAAGCCTATAATAATTACAACTTTCAAACGCTTATACATCAATCTATGAAAAACGGAAACTTACATTGTATTTTTGGGGTCTAACATTAAATCCTATCTTGTCGTCATCAAAACATCTAACATGAAATTTCCTAACAATTTCCCCCTTTTTGATGATGTCAAGACTTTTAGCTCTTATAACTCTTTTATAATTTAAGAGTTACTTAAAAGAAAAGGCCCAGAGAAATAGAAGTTAGCGTTTGAAAAGTTAGTAAAGTTAGCTAAAGTTAGATTAGCTTCAACAAGATGTTTCAGCGTTAAAACATTCATTCATTGAAAGAATTAAAGCATACATGTTTTACACTGAAAGAAAATCATAAATAAAACAGAAAGAAAATTATAAAAGGAATCCAGTCACTTTTTATGTCGCTTCGTTCTTTCTTCGCCTTGTAGAACTTCTAACGCTAAGTCCAACAAGAGACGATCAATATCGATCATTGTCGTATGTTGAACTTCATCATAATCATGCCTACGAAGTCTGGCGCTTTCATTTAGCTCTAACAACCTTTCCGTCCAATCCCTTGGTGGAATACCAAGTTCACGAATTAAATCATGATAGATATCTCTTTGTCGATCATTTGACGATCTCCAATTGATAGGTCGTTGTAGCGGTCCGGCATATGCAGGAAATCCCATACTTTCTAAGAACTCGGGGTCCAACTCTGGAAGCGCGTACTTTCCGAGATAATATCTTGGCTTTCTTTTCTTGGATAGCATTTTCTTAATGCTTACTAATTCTTCGAACAATGAACGCCACTGTTTATTATCTGTCTTGGAAATCGCTTTGGACTTTTCTTTATCTTCCCCCTTCTTGACATTATCAAGGGAGGTCTTAAGTTCAGCGACATCTCGGCGCAAGAGTCTAACTTCTTCGACGAGAAGAGCAACTTGTTGAGCGACACTCTGAGCGGCGGCATCGGATGAAGCGTGTCTTTTAGTATCGGCCAATGCGCTCTGAGCTAAGTGACGGTTGAATTCAGATGAGAGCTCAGCGATAAGAGGTGATATGCTTTGCATGATAGCAATAGTGCTTTTATTTGCAGCATTTCCAATATCACGACTCCGCGTATCCGACACTATGCGGATATGTCTATCAGCAGCCTCAAAGATCTTGGAGCAGGAACCCTCAATGTTGGTAAGCGAGTTCCGAACTACCTGTTTGAAGTCTCTGGCTTCTGAATCGCTCTCGGAATTTGAATTAGAAGAAGGATGCTCTGGGGATGAGAGAAGTCCGTAAGAACTAGAAACTGCAGCCTTACCTTTGGATTTATCTCTGGTAAAAGGTTCTTCAGGCTCTTGAGCAATTTCAGCGTGCACTTCTTCAATCGCTTGATCCATGATAAGATCTGCAATCGCTGGGGGCTCGACTACCGGGGCACTAGGAGAATCTGGAAAAGAAGCCTCAGAATGTTGAGCGACTTCTGTAGTAGGAGCAATGTCTTCTTCTATAATTTGGATTTGGGGAGAAGGTTCTCTAATACCAATGACCCAGAGGGGGCCAAGGACTTCCATCACATGCCTTGGACTGATCAGGCTAGATTGCGGGATAAAGAATATAGCATCTTCGTGCTCTTCGGTACTTAGTGCAAGTTGCACACCTTCCGGTAAAGCAATCCCTGAAGTATAACAGTTGAAGAAGTCCAAAATCAAAGGCATGAGCGCTTGAGCTGCTTCTTGGTCCACTGGCCTAATCAGCAAGATCATCTTGGCCACTTGAATATTTGATTCACTAAAGAGCACGGGGTGAAGAGTATATCCTCTGAAATTGGAACACCCGGAATAGCGATTGAAACTGATGTCCAGGGCTTGGGCATTTTCTAACACTGCTCTCATTTCTCAGCGGAACTCAGCGTGTTCATTCGAAACATCCACACAAATCTGACTCTGGCCTAGAAGAAGTGGTCGTTTACTTGATGAAGCGTCTTCATTTAGGTCAGGAAAGACTCGTTGAACAAACCCTGCATGAGGATGCAAAACGCAGCGTCCGCCTTGGCTGTATAAGGCAAGTTGCTGGCGAATGTAGCTTTCGATTGGTTGTCTATGTCGTGGCAAAGCTCTAACATTCCCTGAAATAATCTGGCCCTGTTGAAGCAAAAAGGTTGCATAACCTCGGCGTCTGTACTCTATCCCAAATTCGAACAAAAAGGGATATCTGATCAGTTCTTCAATGGTGTAAAAGTGAAGAACAAATTCTTCAGCCCACCTGGCTGTATTCACCATCCAACGTTTTCCAAGTTTGTCTGCTTTCTTTTGCTCTTTATTAGCGGCAAGGAACTTCTCAAAACGTTCCGTCTCTTCATCATAATCATCAGCCCATAATCTGGCTAGATATTCACAAGCCTCATCTTCTATCCACGAGTTGACCGGATTTGGGCTCTCCGCAACAAGCGGTCCTTTACCTTTCCATAACTTAAGTGGATTAGGAGAGAGAGCATTCTGGGGAGACTTGACAACAGAGGGGAGAGCCGAATAACCTATCTTGTTGAGATCTTCCTCATCTGGATTTTTGTTCCAATCACCCATGTGGAGGTTCTTGAAAACAATCTTGCTTTGGCGCAGAGGATAAAAGGACTCGTCCGAGCGACCGTTTGAATTGAAACGCTGAAGATCAAAGTCAGCTCTGTTGAAAACTGGACGACGAATATACTCAAAGCGGGATTGAAGACGCTCCAAGTTATATAGTCCTAGATTGGTAATGCGCTCGAAAATTTCAAACTTGTGAGAGTTGGACATATCGGGCCGATGGAGAGTTGTTTGAAATTGTATTTCCAACTCGGCAAGCGTTTGAGTGTCTCGTTCTCTGGCGGCATAATAGAATTCAACATCTGGAGTATATCCGCGCGGAAAAAAATCGATGACACGAGGAGGAGGTCCCGTTGGCGCAGGAACAATGGCAATTGCTTTTGTTGGCATGGGGGCCACTTCTATCGACCGCTCAGTGTTTAAAGTCGCTTCACTGGCTGATGATGTTTCAGCGTTAGGAAGGGCTTGAGATGCTTCCTTAGCGATATCCACAACAGTTTCCATATCCACATCTACTTCAACTGGAATCTTGGATGAAAGAGGGGCATCAGCGATTGGTGCCTCTTGAGGTACATCTTGAGTTGATACATGTAAGCGATTGAGAAAAGCAAGCAAAATTTCCACTAAGTAGAAATTTAGAAAAGAAAAGACTAAATCGCTTACCCTGAGGAATATCATCGACTATTTCAGTCACTTGATCTGTTTCTTGGACAGGTTCCTCAGGCTCTTGGACAACTTCTTCTGGATCGAAGTTGAGAAAAGAAGTTATAGGATCAGCACGAATGGGAATATTTAATTCTTCAAGAGTGTTGAGAACATATTGAATATCTGCTTCACATTGTGCTGAAAGAGTTTTTATCCTAGCGTTAAAGACTTAGAAACTAACGAGAAAAGGATAGACTAATTTGCTTAGCAAATACTTACCCTGGACACTAGAATGCCTCTCAGAATGAGTAGCGGCTTGAGGATCTGAGCTGATTTCGGGAACAGCGTCAGAGGGAAGAACGCTCACTGACTCTCTAAGCGCTGGTTTCGCTGAAGCGCTAGAGGATGCTGCGGGAGTAGAAAGAGGAGTACGTCTTCGTGTAAGCGGTACTTCTTCTTCTACTACTTCCTCTCCTCGGGAACGGAAAAGATAAACGCTGGAGGAGGCGATGGAGATTTAGGAGAGGGAGAAGGAGAAGGAATCTTTTGCTTCTTTTTGGGCTCTGACTTCTTCTTCTTGGGTTCAGGCTTCTGTTTCTTTGCTGGCTTGGAGGCTCAGCGACCTTGAGAACTATCTTTCTCTTAGGGCGCTTGACCACCACTTTTTCTTCGGACGAAGAGGATGTTGATGAAGAGGAAGACGCTTGATCTTCATCATCACTACGAACAACTCCTAAAGCACGAAGTCGCTCACGCTCTTCTTTTGGAATAGCTGCACCACCTATCTTCCTTGGCTTTTGCAGCTCACCGATCATTTTCTTTCCGTAGAATTTTGTCATTGGAATCTTTTTGCCAAAAGAGTTTGTATAACCGCAAGTGCTAAGAATACGACTTAACACAATCCCATAAGGCTTTGGATTTACCGACTTGGCCATCGCTGCCTTGAAGCGATTAAAAACGTAGAGAGAGCAATTTACTTTTAATTTGGTCAGAATGGCCACCATCATCTTGTACTGAATGTTTGTAACTTTATCGAATGTCCCTTTTCTGCATTCGATCATCTTTAAGCATATATCCGCGAAAATAACGTATTCGCCCTTCATATCGTTCTTCTTGAAGTTCGGCTCATACGCAGTATCAACATCTTCTTTCTTGACCAATTCCCAGACTTTTGTAGCATCTCTGAGAGTGACGTGTTCCACCTCAGTGCCATCATTGGGTAGAACCAACAATGAAGAAATCAAGGAAGGGGTAAGAACAAAAGTCTCTTTAGCAAAAGGGAAGACGCAGGATATGGAATTTCCGTCTTTAGAAATTTGGGCATTGTTGAAAAAATAGAGAGATTCGTCTTCAAAGTAGTTGACAATAGTAGTGATCATATCTCTCAAACCAGATTCTTGAACGAGTAGAAGAATCGTTCGAAGAGGAAAGTTCTGGTTATCAAACGGGTAGTCCCAGTTAACCAGAAATCCGACATTAACCGTGACTGGTTTTTCAGCACGGGAAGTTTTTCCGGTAGCAGACTTGGATGATTTGGAAGATTTTGAAGCTTTGGGTGCCATTGCTGAAAGTTTGAAAGCCTTTTGAGAGAGAGAAGTATTTGCCTTGAGAGAGATGAAGAGTTTTACAGTAGAGAGAATTTGGGAAAGTGATAAAGCCTGACTGTAAAAACCTTGAAGGGTTTAAATACAGGCAAAAAGTAACTTCTCAATGGCTACGATTTTGACACGTGGACAGTGAAAGAGTTTGAGTTTTGAACGGATTCAAATCTGATACGGTTTAAGGAAAATATGGATGCAAAAAGTACGTTAAAATAGTTTATCAGTTGCCAAAAATAGCGAAATTTTGGGATCCGCAGTTACCAAATTATTTGAAAAATGTTTGAAAATTTTTGAAATTTTCAGCGTGAAGTACACACGCATGATAGTACACTGACACATACTCAGACTCATGCAGACCTGAACTGTCTCGGTTTTAGATAAAAGTTACTAACCGTCAGTTTGATTTGATAGACACGTGTGGGTAGTTATCAAATCTAATCTTTTGGTCTTATCCACACACTATCTTTTTATCGATGAAAACTATGCATGAATTTTAAAATAATTTTCTTAGCGTTAATGTGAGAATCTCTTTGACGCTTAAGACTTTTGGAGAACAAAATTTAATTTTGTAAAATTTGAGATAAAGTTAATCGCTTGAATTTATAAATGACATTTTTATTTAGAGATTGACTTTGTCATGCATAAAGATAAGCGCTAGTGATTAGTGCATATATTTTTAAAGTCATTTTTTGATCACAGTCGCTTATAAATTGTTATAAGTACAATTTTAAAGTTCTCCCTAAAATTGATGACTTATTTCAGATTTTTGTCAAAACGCTTTAGACATAAACATAAGGTGGATTCCCCCTAAATTATATCCTTATTAAATATGATGCTTTATGATTTAAGCGTTTAAATCAATCATACCTAATTCACTTCTCAAAGTGAGAAAGCGTTGTTCGTTGAGCGCTTTGGTGAAGATATCTGCCAATTGTATGTCAGTTCCAATGAAGTGCATGGAAATATCTTTCTTTTGAACATGGTCACGCAAGAAATGGTATCTAATATCAATGTGTTTCGTTCTAGAATGAAGGACAGGATTTTGGGTCATAGCTAAAGCGCTTTGGTTATCACAATGGACTGGAGTAGGACCTAGGATGATTCCATAGTCTCTAAGTTGTTGCCTCATCCAAAGAATTTGCGCACAATAGCTCCCAGCGGCTACATATTCTGCCTCAGCGGTAGAAGTCGCTATGGATTGTTGTTTCTTACTATGCCACGAAACTAGACTATCACTTAGAAATTGACATGCACCACTAGTACTTTTCCTATCTATTTTGCATCCTGCAAAATCTGCTTCTGAATAACCAATTAGTTCAAAAGGAGAGTCCCGTGGATACCATAAGCCCACATTTTGTGTGCCTTTTAGGTATTTAAGGATTCTCTTGGCAGCATTTAAGTGTGATTCTCTAGGATCAGCTTGAAAGCGTGCACACATGCATACCGAAAACATAATATCCGGTCTACTAGCGGTAAGATAAAGAAGTGATCCAATGATACCTCTATAGTTAGTGATATCAATTTTCTTCCCACTTTCATCTTTATCTAACTTAAGCGTTTGGCTCATTGGAATTTTTGAAGATGATGCATTTTTCATACCAAATTTATTAATCATATCTTTTGTATATTTAACTTGGTTTATAAATATTCTGTTGGTCCCAAGTGGTATACGAAAGGGTCTAGAAGGGGGGGGGGTTGAATAGACCCTGAAGTCTTTTTCGACTTCTAAAAATTCGTATCACTTTGAGGTATTTGAACGCTCGAAAAGCTTTAAGCGCTGGATGTGGCACTTGAGAAACGTTAACTTAGACTCGGTGATTTCAACGCTTACCAAAGTAGGGTAGAGTTTAGTCACTAAATCAGGGTTAGCACAGCGGAAGTAGTTTATAGCTTAGCGTTCGGTTTGTTAATCGAAAGTAGTCGCTTAGTTATTTTAAAACTTTATCAGAATGTATGCAATATGAATAGTAAAGCAGTAAAACAATGAATGCTTAAAGAGGTAAATGACACAAGATATTTGTAAGGTTCACTGGGTGATGTAATCCCAGCTACGTCCTTCTTCTCCTTTTATCAGGGAGGTTTTCCACTATGATGATTATCGAAGAGTCACACAGAGACTTCTACAAGATAGAGGGAGATTGAATATGATCTCGGAACTCCTTGGTCACACAGATTTCAGCTCCACTAAAGACCTTCTATCCCCTTGCTTCTTTCACTCAGAAATGGTGCAAGTTACCCTTGATCTCGGAACTCCTTGGTCACACAGATTTCAGCTCCAATAGAGATCAACTTCAACAAACTTCTTTTACACAAAAATATTGCTTGTAAGTCAACCAGCTTTCTCACTCAGATGAAAGGTGTTGATGGTTTTGGTCACGGGTTTGTTTGTTTTTGGAAAGTTCAAACAACTTGGAGATATCTCAATGGTAGTGTCGGTTCTTCTTAAAAAGATATTTGAGATATGGGTGACTATCTAGGAATGTATTTGAGAAAGCTTAAAAAGATTTCGGCTCTGGAGTGTATAAGCTCTTTTTAAAACAGTTCAGCAACGTTTTGGACCCTTCTTTTTTTTTATTTTTACGTCCAGATGTTTTTTTTATATATGTCCCTCATTGTCCCTTTTGCTGAAAAGGTTATTTATAGATTGTTATGAGATTTTGTCCGTTGGACACGGTTGGAGTCTCGTTTCCCTAAACATTCCATGAATTCTGACAATCCTAACTTTGGGTATATTTAATTGGTTAGGCATGGTCTTGGTTTCATAAATCTGACAGTCTAGGTCAAAGATATGGCTTGCCCATAAGTTGTAGTGCTTATATTTTAATAGCACTTATCCGACTTTTGATGCATCTTGTTTTATTTCCGTTTGGGAATAATTTCCGTTAATTCATGCATCTTTGATAACTTGGGTTTGAATCTTCAGGTTACACTTAGAGAACTAGGCGTTTGAGCCTTTGGAGTTTTAGGCTTCTTGAAAGTAGTCTTCTTTGTTAATCAGACGCTTGAAGAGGTCACAATCTTTACCAGATCTTTTAGACGCTTGTCCTTTCACTTTATCTTTGATAGACTCACTCAGAATTCTATCATTGACTTAGTGTTAAGTACTTGGTCTAAGGTCCATAACAAATCTTGAGCGCTGAGTTCGTAACCCGGGATAGTCATTTAGCGTTTGATGGACGCTTGAGACTAATCTTTATCTTTACTGTTTCTTTAGACGCTTGATCTTCAACTTCATCACTTGGTAGGCTCACGCAGAATTCTTCTAGTGATTTAGTATCACATTCTTAGTCTAAACTCTATAAAAATACAAGTCTAGTGAAAAAAACACGAGCTTTCAGGCGCTTACATATTTGTTCTATGAAAGCTTTTATACTTTACATTTCTTGGGGTCTAACATGAAGTCCTATTTGTCATCATCAAAACATCTAACATGAAATTCCTAACATATTCCATTAGGGAGTTGTTTAACTTGTAATCCTAAGAAGAAAGTTAATTCACCCATCATGCTCATTTCAAATTGATCTTGCATCATTTTCGAAAATTTCTCACACAATCGCTTATTAGTAGATCCGAATATAATATCATCAACATATATTTTAAATATCTTCATTATGGATAATTTTAAATAACATTGTGTCAACGCTGCCTTTTGAAAAACCTTTACCTATAAGGAAGATAGAGAAAGTGTCATACCATGCTCTTGGTGCTTCTTTAAGGCCATAGAGTGCCTTATCCAGTTTGTAGACCATACTTTTGCCATGGTTGTTGATGAATCTTGGAGGTTGCTCCACATAAACTTCTTCTTGGAGTTTACCATTCAAGAATGCACTTTTCACGTCCATTTGGTACACCGTGAATTTTTTTAATGCGGCAAACGCTAGGAACATCCTAATTGCTTCAAGACGGGCTACTGGGGCGTATGTCTCATCAAAATCAATACCCTCTTCTTAACAATAACCCTGAGCGACTAATCTGGCTTTGTTTCTTATAACAATGCCATCTTTGTCCATCTTGTTCCTAAAAACCCATCTAGTCCCAATAACTCCTTGATGAGTTGGCCTTGGTACTAGCGTCCAAACCTTGCTTCTCTCAAATTGGTTAAGCTCTTCTTGCATCGCTTCTACCCAACTTGAATCACTGAGCGCTTCATCCACTTTCTTTGGTTCCATTTAAGATAAGAAACTTGCGAACATGGCCTCATTAATTGTAGCTGACCTAGTTCTAAGAGGTGCTTCCATATCTCCAATGATTAGCTCTGGTGGATGGTCTCTAAGACATTTACGGTCTGGTTGGAAAGGGTTGAGAGACTCCTGGTTATCAATCGCTTGATCCATATTTGTCTCTTGCGCAGTCACTTCATCATTCACAGTTCCAATTTGCTCTTGATGATCATTCTCTTCATGATCATCAGCGATTCTGACTTTATCATCATTTGTAACCTCACGAGTAACCTTAGGAATAGGCACAAAGATCTCATCATCCTCATTATCACTATTATCATCAAAATTAATTTGTGACGCTTGTTGGGCAAGATCTTCAATTCCTACATCATCAGGATTAACCTTACTCGGTTCTTGGTTAGCACCATCAAACACAATATGAATGGATTCTTCAACCTTCGATTTGATCTTATTTAGGATGCGAAAACTCTTTCCATTCTTGGCATAGCCTAGAAAGATTCCCTCATCCGCTTTAGGATCAAAAGTCTTTAGGCTGTGGGATCCATTATTATGAATGAAACATTTTGAACCAAATACATGAAAATATGAAAACGTCCCTTCCATAACTCATATGGAGTCTTCTCATGTTGTTTGTTGATCATACACCGATTCTGAGTGTAGCAAGCGGTGTTGATGGCTTTGGCCCAAAACCTTTGAGGCAGCTTAGACTTTGTAAGCATTGTCCTAGCGGCTTTTTTAAGCGTTCTGTTTCGTCGCTCAGCAACTCCATTTTGTTGAGGTGTTCTAGGATCAGAATACTCATGAAGTATTCCAAAATCTGTACAAAACTTCTCAACAAATTGGTTAGTAAATTCAGTTCCTCTATCGCTTCTAATTCTCGTCACTTTTAGATCTTTTGAATTTTGCAGTTGACGGATTAGCGCTGTAAGCTTGACACTAGTTTCATCTTTGGTCGCTAGAAATTCTACCCATGTATAACGAGAGAAATCATCAACTATTACTAGCGAGTACTTTTTACCACTAACACTCATGATTTCAATAGGACCAGACAAATCTAAATGCAATAGTTCAAGAACTCTAGAAGTAGATAGACATGATTTCTTCTTAAAAGATGATTTAACTTGTTTACCCATTTGACATGCATCACATAAGCGATTCTTTTGAAAGGAACCCTTAGGTAATCCCTCTACAAGATTTAGCGATATTAACTGAGAGATTGCCTTAAAGTTGAGGTGATTCATTTTTCTATGCCATAACCAACCCCATTCATTTTGACTTTTAGCAACAAAGCATGTGGGGTTGTTATCAAATGTAGAATTCCAATCCACTAAATACACTTTTTTTTTGTTCCTCTTAATTTAGTAGACTTAGTCTTAGCGTCGTTGACATAGAAGAAGTTGCTTGAAAATTTAACATCAAAGCCTTTATCACAAAATTGACTAATGCTCAACAAATTATGCTTAAGACCCTTAACATAATATACATCACTGAACATGATGTTCCCCTTATGCATGATACCTATATCTTTGGTTTTACCTTTAGAGTTATCACCAAATATAACTTGAGGACCATTGGTAGCTCGATAGTTGATCAAGAGATCGTTTGAGCCAGTCATGTGCCTTGACAACCCACTATCGATGTACCAAACTGAAGTATCGGTGTTGGCTCTAGGTACCTGCATTTAAAGGGCAGTTCTAATTCTTCTTAGGTACCCATGTTGTTTTGGGTCCTTCAACGTTAGTAGCTTTGGTTTGAATTAAAACTTTCGGAACCCATATTTGCCTTGTCTTCATTACGGGAAGATCGGCCTTCTTGGGTTTTGGTTTGTGTTGTGTGTGCTTTTTAGGTGTATAGTAATATCCTCGATTATAATAGTAATCATAATCGTAATCATAGTCATAATCATAATCATCATAGTATCGATAATATGATCTTGACTGTCTTGGATATTGACGCTGGTATTTCCTTGGCACTGGCTTGGGTTGCACTTTTGGTGCTGAACGCTTAGCGCTTGATTCACAGTGTTCAGGCTTACCCTTAGTCTTTTGAGCGTTTGGATGAACCCGTTTTTGTGAATCATTTGCTTTAGCCTTACCCTTGCCTGAGTCAGCTTTGGCTTTCTCATTTGGTCTCTTACTGTTGTCGCTAGGTTCATTTAGCGTTTGACTTTGTGAACCTTCCTCAACAAAGAGAACACCCTTTTGTTTGTTGTTTACCGTAACATTAGATTTATTTGGTTGTTTACCGAATTTATTGTATCCTAAACTGGTCTTTTCACCATATAGTCTAGTTACCTCAGTCACATTATCCAACTTTCTAGCAGCTTTTGATAATGTTGAGATGAGTTGCTCTGATTTGGCAAGTCTAGCGATCAGATCAGCTTCTCTCTTGACTATTATATCAAGATCGCTTTTCAATTGAATAATCTCACTCTCAAGTGATTAGTTCTTCTCAATGCATTGTTGTTGAACTTTCAACTCTGCTTTGAACGTTACTTTATCTCTTGTGAGTGATGAGATAATAGCGAGATCATTTTGATATATTTTGGCGGCCTCTTGACAATCTTTATAATATTCATTAACTTTGTCAAGTAATTCATTATAAGAAAGAGGATGAGATAATTCATTGGTTACCTCTGGTAGCGATTTGTCAGACGCTTCATCTTCTCTTGCCATAAGACAGATCAACGTTGAGTCGCTTGTAGGCTCATCATCATTGCTTTCATCTGATGATTCCAAGTCCTCTTCAGGTGCGGGAAATGGTTCGGATTCCGCTGGCAAACCTTGTTGACGAAGGTTGCTCCTGAATTGGTTTCTATCCGCATAGTCTTGCCTTGTGGGCTTAGACACATTTGGATAAGGGCAATTTACCTAGTAGTGCCCTGGTTTCCTGCAATTATAACACAAATTAGTTTTCATTTTCTGTTCAGTGGATAATCGCTTTGATCCAACTGGCACTGAGAGATTCTGAGTAGGCGATGGAGGCGCTTGATATGGAACTGGCGCTACTGGTTGAGGTGCGGAATACACTGGCGCTTGATACTGAGGCGCTGGTGCTGGGGGAGGAGTTTGAATGAAGTTTGTCCAATAGGATTTCTCTTTTCATATCTTAGAAATTTCTTGACTAATAAGGCCATTTCCTTTTCTTCATTTGATTCCACTGGTTTAACCTCACTAACCGCTTTACCCTTATTTTTGGTGGTAGCGATTAATGCTCTTGATTCAGTCGCTGAAGTTGTTGTGTCGCTAACTTCACCTAACTCGAATTCGAATGCCTTTAACTCTGAAAGCACATGTTCTGGAGTAAGAGACTCCAAAGTTTGTGATTCTCTCATAGCAACTGTCTTGATCAAGTATTTATTTGGAAGACTTCTAAAAATCTTATTGACCATTTCCTTGTTGGTGAATTCTTTATGTAATGATGCTAACTCGGTAATGAGCAAAGTGAATCCTGCGTCCAATTGTTCTAGCGTCTCACTGGGCTGCCTTTTGAAATGCTCGAATCTTTGCATGGCTATGGAGAGCTTGTTGTCCTTCATTTGTGCTGAACCTTCGCACACAATGGCCAACTTATTCCATATTTCTTTGGAAGTCTTACATTGCTTAATCTTGTTGAACAATGCATCGTTATCTCCTAACGCTGAGTAAAGTGCACTTCGTCTAACATTATCCAAATTAGCTCTTTTTCTATCCTCTGGCATCCATTCTAACTTAGGTTTCTCGACATAACCATCTGGAGTAGCCTCGATCGCTCCAGGGGCTCGAATTACAACTTTCATAATCTGAATGGGGCCATCTGTAATCACATCACACATTTCATTATCGCACGAACATAAATATGCGAATGCTCTAAGTTTCCAAGAATCATAGTTTGATTCTACCAACTTAGGCATTTTGTTAAAAGCCAATGTTTTAAAGAGAGATTTTAAAGTGATTAAGTTTTCAAAAGAATGGATCTGAACAAGCAGTTATGCTTGGAAACGCTTAAGTTTCTAATTCAACCGCTCTGATACCACTTGGTGGTCCCAAGTGGCATACGAAAGGGTCTAGAAGGGGGGGTTGAATAGACCCTGAAGTCTTTTTCGACTTCAAAAATTTTGTATCACTTTAAAGGTTTGAACGCTTGGATAATTGAGCGCTTGGGTCAGGCGCTTCAGGAAAGTTAACTTAGACTTAGTGATTTTAGCAGTTTACCAAAGTAGGACAACGCTTAGATCACTTAATCAGGGTTAGCACAGCGGAAATGAGTTTTAGCGTTCTTTTAATTAATTTAATCACTTTGAACTTTAACTTGTCTCTTTCAAAGATAAATGATGTAATAATAAGAAGAAGAAGACAGTAAAGATAAATAACACAAGATGTATAAGGTTCATAGGGTGGTGTAATCCCAGCTACGTCCTTCTTCTGCTTTTTCACTTGGAGGAATTTACTAGGATGATTTTCGAAGAATCACACAGAATCTTCTACAAGATAGTAAAAGGTGAAAATGATCTTGGGCTCCTTGATCACACAAACTTCAACACCAATGAAGATCGTCTTCTTCAAGCTTCTCTCACTCAGAAATACTGCCTGAAAGGGTTCAACAACTTTTCTCACTCAGATGAAAGGTTGAGGTTTGTCACTAGGGTTTTGTTTGTTTTTGAAAAGATCAAACAACTTGGAATATCTCAGTTGGAATTTGGGTTTTTTCTTTGGAAGATGTTTGAGATATTTGTGACTATCTGGAATGTAGATAAAAAGCTTGAAAGATTTGGCTATGGAGTTTCTAAGCTTTTTCCCAGAAAATGTACGTAAGATTTTTGGCGATAATTTCTCTTTTCGTACGTATTTTGTGTATCTTTTTTTTTGTCTTGTATTTCTTGTATTATTTCATATGTTTAGGGTTTTCTGGGGTAAGGTATTTATAGGCAATTTCTTGGGATCTGTCCGTTGGACACATGTAGAAGTGTGCCTCTCACGCAGCACGTGAGTTTACCTAAAGTCTGACATTCCTGAAAATTCGTTGAAGCCGATTGGACGGGAGCAGCTGAAACTCTGAATTTTCTGACAGTCTGGTCAAAAGGTGGCTTGTCCATAAGTCACATTAGTTTATCACATTTAATGCTCTTATCAGGCATTTAATGCATTTGAATTTAATTCCCGTTGGAAATAAATGCCCGTTGAAAGATTGCATTTAAGTCCTTCATGACTTGAGAATTTATTTCAAGTGAATTTGACATCGGTCACTTAAGTGCTTTGAGCGCTTGATTCATAAATCCTGAAATGATGTCCTTTAGCGTTTGACGGACGCTAAGTAACAAATCTTCATCTCTGGTTGACTTCAGACACTGATCTTCAACTGTTTCTCTAATAGACTCAACTAGAATTCTATTAGCGACTCAGTATCTAATACTTAGTCTAAAATCTACAAAGATAAAAATTACTAACCTATAATAATTACAACTTTCAAACGCTTATACATCAATCTATGAAAAATGGAAACTTACATTGTATTATTGGGGTCTAACATTAAATCTTATCTTGTCATCATCAAAACATCTAACATGAAATTTCCTAACACACATGGTTCAACCATTTATGTATTTCGATTGTGATTAAAATTCTAATGGATTATGGGATGGATTTAGCCAAGGCGAAATTCCCTAACATACGTACTACCCAATCTCTTGGCATAGCAACCCTACCTTAGTTAACGATTTCCTATATATCTCTATATGAAAACCCGTCTTAACAAAGATGCATTTAAGGTCTAGAAATTCCCCACGCGAATGGAAAGCCACCTAAAGAAACCGAGTCTATCTCTAGTCGGTTTAACTATAGGGTATTCAATGTTTATATCTTCCCTAGGTTATTATCTCTCGATCTCTAACCTAGGCATTTTATCGAACACTTGGTAATCAAACAAGTGAAGCATTGAGATCAACTATTGAATACATAACTAAAACCAACATTAATCCAATAAAAACCAAAGCAACAACAATCAAAATAACATAAACGGCCTAGCCACGACCTTAATCAAATAAGTTTAGCTCATATTCATATCATAAGTACGGATCTGAATCATACAAACCATATTAGAGAGTTGGACAAAGTTAAGAAATAAAGATGTAAAAACTCCCGAATAATCGTAATGATTTTGATCCCTCATTAAATTCTCCGTTGTTTTGCGAATCTGAGGCTTCAAGGAGATGTTATGACTTTCAATCTTCTTTTCAAAGTGTTTCTCTCCTCCCTTTTGGTGTTTGGCTGCTCTCAAGTGTATGTTAGGGTAGAAATGACCTGAATGGTCTATTTATAAACAAGTCCGCCACCTCAAACACCACGGCGTTGGGTGTTGAACGTCGCGGCATTTCATTCTGCTTATCATCGCCGCGGCGTTGAATGGTAAACGACGCGGCGTTTCCCTATTTTTCTCCAAAAGTGCTTTGTTTTGCCTTCGTTTCTCGCTCTGTGCCCCGACTGTTAACCTAATCTGAAAAGTCAAAAAAATGGGGTTCAAAGCATCATATATGATCAAATTATCAATGAAACAATAAAAATCAAATTGATAAACGGGGTGAATCGTGTGTAAAACTAGCATATATCATCTGCGCCTGTCAAAACCATGTGGTATTTGCCTATAAAACCACGATTTAAGCGCATGTACAGTAGTAAAGAGTTAGCCAAGGACTTGACATGGCATGATGATAGAAGGCTTGAAGAAAGGATTGAAGATGACAAGATTCGACACCCCTCAGATTCTCCTCAATGGAAAAAAATTGATGATGATTTCCCTGAATTTGGTGAAGAATCAAGAAACCTGTGCCATGTATTGGCTACAGATGGCATGCACCCTCATGGCTTGCAAAGTAGTTCACATAGTACATGGCCGGTGATTTTGATGATCTACAACCTTCCCCCATCGCGATGCATGAAGCGAGAGCATATAATGATGCCTATACTCATTTCTGGGCCGAAACAACCTGGAAATGATATAGATGTCTACTTGGCTCCTTTAATTGAGGATTTGAAGGTGTTGTGGGACACCGGTGTTCAAGTATATGACGGGTTCAAAGAAGAAAATTTTAATCTCAGAGTCATGTTATTTAAAACAATCAATGATTTTCTGGCAAGAGCAAACCTCGAGGGATATGGTGTACATGGCCAATGTGGATTCCCCATATGTGTCAAGAGTACAGATCAATATCGATTGACACACTCTCAGAAATATGCATTCCAAGGGCCGGAGATGGCTAAATCGGAACCATTGATATCGTGGGTGGAAGAAAGCTTTCAATGGGAATATAGAAGAAGGCCGAGCTCCTAAGTGCTTGACTAGTGAAGAAGTGTTTGAGAATGTTAAAGACTTGGAGGTCAAATTTGGAAAGACTTTTGCAGGTGGCCTTGCAAAAACTGGATGGAAAAAAAGGTCAATTTTCTTTAAGTTGTCGTATTGGACTTCCTTACATGTTAGACATTTTCTTGATATTATGTATATTGAGAAAAATGTATTTGATAGTGTCATTGGTACACTTCTAAATGTGTCCGGAAAGACAAAAGATGGCTTAAAAGCACGGTTAGACTTGGTTGAAATGAAGTTAAGAGCAAAATTGGCACCAACAAATAAGGGGAAGCATACTTATTTGCCTCCAGCAGCTCACACTCTAGCCAGGAAAGAAAAAATTGCATTATGTGAGTTTCTTAATGGAGTAAAAGTTCCAGAAAGGTATTCTTCAAACATTAGCAGTCTTGTATCAATGAAGGACTTGAAGCTAAAGCACATGAAGACTCATGATTGTCATGTAATCATGGATCATTTGCTACCAATTGCTATACGGGCCATTTTGCCAAAAAAAGTGAGAGACACGAAAACTAGATTGTGTTTCTTCTTCAAAGCAATGTGGAGCAAGGTGTTTGATCCTGAGCAATTTCCTACACTTCAGAAACAAATTGTCATCACTTTGTGTGAGCTTGAGATGTATTTTCCACCTTCTTTTTTTTATATAATGACTCACCTACCTATTCACTTGGTTAGAGAGACTCAACTATGTGGACCGGCTTTTATGAGATCTATGTATCCGGCTGAGCGTTATATGAAGGTATTGAAAGGCTACGTGAAAAATCGCAGTCGACCGAAAGGTTGCATTGTTGAATGGTACATAGTTGATGAAGCCATTACATTTTGCACAGATTATCTGGCAGATTCTAATGTTGCAGAGCTTCCAAAGTCTCATGTTATGGGAGGGGGAACAGAAGGGAAAAGCGTAATTGGAAAGCAATTAGTTAGTGTTCATATTACACAAAAGGAGTAGGCACACCTATATGTGTTCCACAACACCGATGAGGTTGACCCATATGTTGAAGAGCATAAGAACCAACTTAGGATATTCAATCCAATTAAAAATGAGAGCTGGATTTCAAGAGAGCATAATAAGAGTTTCATCAATTGGTTCCGAAAGCATATTGAAGAGAAACAGAAAGAGAATCCACAGCTTTCAGTTTCAGATAAATTGACACGACTGTCGATGGGTTCGGACAGACTAGTATTTTGTTATTCAGGTTATCGTATAAATGGTCGCACATTCTATACATAAGACCAAGATGAACGAAGTATAATGCAGAATAGTGGTGTGAGTCTGGTAGCTCAAGCAATGCATATCTCAAGTGCGAAAAACAATAATCCTATCTATGTCGATTTATCATATTATGGGGTGATTGAACGTATATGGGAGCTTGATTATAGTTGGTTTCGGATGCCTGTATTTGGGTGTACGTGGGTTGACAATAAACATGGTGTCGATAATAGTGAAATAGGCTTCACTCGAGTAGACCTTGAAAGGGTGGGATACAAAGATGAACCTTTCATTTTAGCATCACAAGCTAAGCAAGTGTTTTTTGTCACCGATCCTATTGATAAGAGGTGGTCCATTATTTTATCGGCAAACAAAAATACTTGTATTGATGATGATTATGAAGAAAGTGAAGATGATGGAGAAAATCCTATCTCATTAGGTGATTCACAATCAATTGATAGTGACGATGACTTGGATATAAGTGATGATGAATTGTATAAGCGACAAGATCACCAAGAAGGGATATGGATTAATCCATCAGTTCGTCGGCGTACTAAAAAAATGGTCGTACCGATGGGAAGCAAAAGACTGCTAAGCCAACGACAAAAAGAAAACGATGAAAGGTATTTGAACTTATTTCATAATTGTATGATAGACTTATTTTTTGATCAATATTTATACTTGGTTGCTAGAAAATTTATATTCTTGAGATTTGCCTATTTGTGGAAAATTTAAGGGAAATAGGGGCTTGACTTAATTTAAGGTTAATTTGGGTTAGCTGGGGGTTAATTACGTTTAATTGAGGATTAAATTTTGTTTATTTTGTGGTTTAGGATAATTACGTTCTAGAATAATGGAAATGAACCTAACTTCTGTATTTATTACTTCTATTTTAAAATTATTATTGCCAAATCAATCTGCCAAATTTATATGAATCTAACTTCTGTATTTTTTGGCTTTTGTAGGTCGATGGCTTCAGATCCTACTGGTAGTTTTCCTGAGGATGATGTATATGGATCAGATAGCCGTCATGAAAATGAGATATGGAGAGGTATCACGGCTATGAAAAAAGTTGTCAAAGCCAGGAGTCAAGGTATAAGGCTACCTGTCGGCTGGAATGACAGAGGCCAGACAGTTAACCCAAACAAATCAATATTTGTTGGTTATATAGGCGTGTAGGCTCGGCAGAAGGTGTCGATTACCATGAGTGATTGGCGAAAAGTCTAGTCACCAATAAAAAGAAACATTTGGGATGAAATAAAGGTAATTTGGATATTATCATATTTGTAAGTGTTAATGTATTATCATATTCTCTAAATTATAATTTTATATATACTTTGTTGTTTGTTTTTTGTAGTTAGCATTTGATATTGAAGAAAGTAGACAAAATTACGTACTAGCAGAAGTGGGGAAGCTAGCACGTAACTTCAGGAGCTACTTGAGTAGAAGGTGGGTGCGAGATGATGATGGAAACATTAATGACAACCCACCTCCACAATATGAGATATCTCAAGCTGATTGGACGGCATTTTTAGATGTTCGCCTAGGTGAAGGTTTTCAAGTAGCTAGTCATTTCAATTTACTGTTTCATTTGTTGGTTATCGCGTTTATATTTAGCTAATAATTTAGGGAAAATCAGGAAAGAGCAAAGGAACCTGAATACCGTTACCGGAAAGCGAGTCTTGGACATGCTCTTGTGAAGCAAATGGAGGTATGTAGTTCATTTAGCAGTGAATCCTTACAATTTTTTTAATAAAAATTCTATGTTAATAAATATATATTTTTTAATGAAAATATAGATGAATAGAAGAAGGGATGCGGGATCCGATTGCATAGAGGTGACACAAGCACTCGTGTGAAGGATTGCGCGTTCCGATAAAACAAATCAAATTGATAACGACAATGTTAGAAGAGTAGTGAATGAAATGGTGAGTTATTTGCAATTTTAACTCTATAATGTATTGTATGTTTGTTTTGAAATACTATTGAAAGAACAAAGTTCACTAATATTTTTTATTTTTTAAAATGTATTATTACAGGAGAGCATTTCACAAGAGAGTACGAGCCATAGTGGAAATGAGAAGAGTCGAGATGACCTATTGGCTGAAGCTCTTAAAAAGAAGGAGCATCCGAGTCGCGTTAAGGGTGTTGGCTTTGGGGTCTCACAAAGAGACTATTTTAAGGATCCAAAGCCTGCTACAGAAATGGAGATGGAAAGCTTGAGAAACATGGTGAAAAACCTCTCCGAAACTATGCTTGCCATGCAACAACGAATTGATGTTTTGGAAGCGCCTAACTCGCGTCAGCCACATGAAGATGACGTGATTTCTTTGAAAGATAGCAGCCCAGAACCAGTTTATAAGATGCTTCCTGAGGTAATGATTTGAACTTGTTTATTGATCATGTAACTTGCAACTCTCTATTTCTATAAATCACACAAAACTTTCTAATATAATGTTGCATATATATATATATATATGTGTGTGTGTGTGTGTGTGTGTGTGTGTGTAGGTTATCGCTCCATGTCAATTAGCACTTTCATCACCGTCATATCATGTGGTGGCTAAAGGACAGATGTACAATCGACCGGTGATTGATAGAATACTTCACAACTGTCCATTAGCCACCAACCATGTGAAAGTGCGCATTGACACTGCAGTTGAGGCAGATACACCCCTACCCGTCCCTCTCAATGATGAAATGCTCACCATTTCTAGTGTTCTGGGTACCTTTGTTGCTTGGCCAGCGAGTCTTGTCATTGTCACTGATGCACTGGTATATAATTAATAGCTACTCATTAATAAATTATTACAATTTTATGAGGTTACTAAATATACTTTGGTGTGTAACATTCATGTTTTATTTTCTTTGCTTAAAAAATCTCTAGGACCATCCAAATCATCTGGAAACTAGAAACCAGGGACGTCGAAGCAGTCAACTGTCAAAGGAAAATTTCCAGTGGCCAAGCCTACACGTGAAGGTGACAGATGTGCAGACCTTCAACTAAATGGACTCCCTGATGACCTTTTATTTCTGGGAAAGTACACGAAGATGATGTATATTAGTGCCCAGATCACTATAAACATGGAGGAACCCATTATGAATTTTACATTCCTAGAGTATATTGTAAAGGAGGAGATCTGTCACCTTCTGCACCAAAAAAAGATAGGAGCCTTTATCATTACCGTGTACATAAAGTAAGTTTTTAATTATTTTATTGCATCTGAACTACGATTATTTTCGTTAGTCGAAATTCATTTTTTATGCTCAATTTATGTGTTTGTGGGTTAAGTACGTGATCCCCGAAGGGAAAGAAGCAAGTTCCGGGTTCCTTAGCCCACATTTCATATCAGTGAGAACAAGCCCGCAAATTCAACAAGTGCAGTACATAGCACGTGCTATGATACAAAGTGCACAAACGAATAAGTTATTTTTTGCACCTTACAACACCGGGTGAGCTACTAAAGACTCCACTTTAATTTGTAAAACTAGTTACGCAAAACAAATTTTGAACTTATCTTTTGAATGCTTTGTAGGGGACATTGGTTGTTGCTTGCAATTAATCCATTTCAAGAGGTTGTTTAGTATCTGGATTCTTTGCATGGTGAGCCAGAATACCGAGATGATATGACACAAAAAATCAATCAGTAAGTTTTTCATTCAATCAATGTATCCATTATATTTAATATTTTTTTAAAGTGTATATTTATTTCACATAATTGCTTGTTTTTGACATATTTCCTTGTTTTTTTGATACATGTCTTGCTCATTTGAATAATGTGTTAAAATGTTGTGAGGAAACCAACCTTGTTTTGAATTGGGAAAAATGTCATTTAATGGTCCGGGAGGTGATAGGAGTCATTTTTACATAAGTTTTTAGGTCCTTTTAATGACAATTCAGGCCCATATATAGTTTATTTCATGCGACTTGTGCATTTAATATGTGTGTAAAGTGCTTTCAGGTAGTAAGCGACGATGGACGAAGAAAAGGGCAAAAAGACGACTCATTTACCCAACTCTGCTCAAGGCTGCGCATTGAGGCGCCTGGGCGCCATTTTTCTCGCGCCCAAGCGCGACCCAGCAAACAAAATTAAAACTTCGCAAAGAGGCGCCTAGGCGCCTGAACCACCACGCCTAAGCGCCACATATCGCGCGCCTGGGCGCCCCATTTTCTGCGGCTGGGCGCCCCATTTTCCGCGCCTGGGCGCCCATGAGCTTCTGCCCCAAGAAATCTACGCCACATACGCGGCGCCTAGGCGCCGATCAACGTGCGCCCAGGCGCCGCGATAACAGAATTTTGGAACTATAAATTGGATTTTTCAATTCATTCATAGGGTTCTGAATCTGGGGAATTGGGGGCATTTTCTGGGGTTTTGGGCCATTATATCACTAATCTTGAAGAGGAAGAAGAGGATAAGAGCCAAGGATTGAAGCTACATTAAAAGATCTATTGCCATTCAACCTTATAGGGAGTTTCTTTCATTGTTCATTGCATTTGATGTTCACATTTATGTATAAGAACATGTTGAATTCTGCTATGTTGATAGTGATGGGCTAAATTCATATGGCTAGGGCCTTGTAAGAATTGATTTGTGAATTATTCGTATTATTGATAATTGTTGAATTAATTCCTTTGTTGCTATGTGTTATGAATTTGTGCTTATACTCCTTACATGTGATTGATCACCATATGTATTATAAATTGCCTAGTTTAGCATCTTGAGAAAGAGTTAAGTTAGGGTGCAAGGAATTCATAGCATCAGCGATCAAATAGGAGTTGCCCTAGACATTGGTAAAGACTCCCGGGTGAAGTCGTTCGATTCTAATCGAGTAAACTCTAGTTCCTCAATGCATGCTTAGAAGTTAGATTTCCGGGTAGACATACTTAGGAAACCGCCGCTTCAGTGTAGGAGCATATCGTGAGACATCGGGTATTCTTTACCTTAGGAGTTTTCACCATAGCAACTAGGTCTAATAATTCAACAAGAGTCTTTGTGCGAATAAGGATCAAGTCAAGTTTTGCATGTGCCTTAGTCTAGTTCTCACACTTGAGTTTCAATCCGTTACTTGTTCTTATTTCTTTTGTTCTTTGTTTGCTTACTTGTTTTACTCTTAATTTCTGTTAATTCGTCTTTACGTTTATTCGAAAATCATAATCTAAAAATCCAAGTCTCCGTGGTTCGACAACCCAGACTTATATTGTCCATTTTTATTACTACACGACTAGTATACTTTCTACCAAGCACGTTAGGTTTTAGCGTGTCAGGAGGGAATTGTGCTTGGCCACAAGATCTCTCAAAAAGGGATCGAAGTAGACCAAGCCAAGATTGAGGTCATAGAAAAACTTCCCCCGCCCACTTCGGTCAAAGCCGTTAGGATTTTTCTCGGGCATGCCGGGTTCTATAGGCGATTTATCTTGAACTTCTCTAAAATTGCGAAACCGTTATCTAATTTGCTTGTCAAGGATGCACTGTTTGATTTCAATTCTTCTTGTATGCAGGCCTTTCTCGATTTGAAGGAACGCTTAGTTTCCGCCCCTATCATGTCACCCCCCGATTGGAGCTTACCATTCGAGTTGATGTGTGATGTGAGTGACACCGCAGTTGGAGCGGTCCTTGGCCAAAGAAAGGAGAATGTATTTTGAACCATTTACTATGCTAGTAAAACTCTTAACGATGCACAATTGAATTATGCCACCACGGAAAAGGAGTTACTAGCCATAGTCTTTGCATTCGATAAATTCCACTCTTACCTCGTGCTAAACAAAGTGATAGTTTACACCGATCATTCAGCCTTGAAATATTTGCTTGCCAAGAAAAATGCCAAACCGAGACTCCTTAGGTGGATTTTGTTACTACAAGAGTTTGATTTAGAGATCAAAGACAAGAAAGGCACCGAGAACGTAGTAGCCGACCACCTCTCACGATTAGAGCTAGTGAATGATCCGTTAGATGAGACACCCATTCGTGAGGAATTCCCGGATGAACACCTCCTTGCTATTTCTGAC
Source organism: Buddleja alternifolia (assembly GCA_019426215.1). Taxonomy (NCBI): domain Eukaryota; kingdom Viridiplantae; phylum Streptophyta; class Magnoliopsida; order Lamiales; family Scrophulariaceae; genus Buddleja; species Buddleja alternifolia. Next base: position 32,548,023 of record CM033396.1, read on the forward strand.
AATATTTCACCTTGTTATGCTAATTTTGCCAATTACATTGTTACGGGCCTTCTTCCCCCAGATATCACTTTTCATCAAAAGAAGAAATTTCTATTTGATGTGAAGCAGTATCTATGGGAAAAACCCTTTCTATTCAAAATTTGTGCAGGTGGCTTAATTCGACGTTGCATACCCGAAACGGAAGTGAATTCTATCCTTTCTCATTGTGATGATATGGTGGTGGGTGGCCACTTTGGGCCCTCCAAAACGGTAGCTAAGATCCTCCAATCAGGTTTCTTATGGCCTACTCTTATTAAAGATGCATATCATTATGTCAAGTCATGTGATCGTTGTCAATGAATGGGGAACATCTCTAAACGTCATGAAACACCTTTAAATATCATGTTAGAGTGTGAATTGTTTGATGTATGGGGTGTGGACTTTATGGGCCCTTTCCCCAGTTCTTGTTCAAACAAATACATCCTTGTTGCGGTAGACTATGTCTCCAAATGGGTGGAAGCCGTGGCCTCGCCAACTAATGATGCTCGGGTCGTCACTAGTTTTCTAAAGAAGCATATTTTTACTCGATTTGGAACTCCCCGAGCCATCATTAGTGACGGGGGCACCCACTTTTGCAACAAACAGTTTGAACTTTTATTGACCAAGTACGGGATGAGGCATAAAATTTCGACCCCATATCACCCGCAAACTAGTGGCCAAGTGGAGGTTTCTAATAGGGAGATTAAGCATATCTTCGAAAAAACGGTCAATGCATCAAGAAAGGATTGGTCCCTTAAGTTGGATGATGCTCTTTGGGCTTATCGGACCGCCTATAAAACCCCAATTGGCATGTCCCCGTATCGTCTTATTTTTGGCAAAACATGTCAATTGCCCGTTGAGATTGAACATCGTGCTTTTTGGGCCATTAAGTTTCTGAACTTTGACTCTCAACGTGTAGGTACACAACGTTTGCTACAACTCAACGAGCTCAAAGAATGGCGTCACCTCACATATGAGAACGCAAAACTCTACAAGGAGCGTACCAAAATGTGGCATAACAAGCATATCCTTCCCCGGGAGTTCCACAAGGGAGAGAGGGTGTTACTATACAACTCTCGACTCCGACTCTTCCCCGAGAAGCTTAAGTCTCGATGGTCGGGCCCATTCTGGATGTCCCATGTCTACCCATCGGGCGCCATCGAGCTCACAACGGATAAAGGACAGAATTTCTTGGTCAACGCTCAACGTCTGAAACCATATGTCGGGGTGGATGGACCGAGAGACAAAGTGTCCATCATCCTCGAGGACCCTCCATGATTTCTCGCCTTACGTCGAGCTAACGACTCTAAACTAGCGCTTCTTAGGAGGCAACCCAAGCTTTCTTTCCGTCTTTTTTTCTTTTTCTCGTGTTTTCCCCCTTTCATTGCTTTATTTTCTAGTTTTAAATCCTTGTTGGTCTGTGTTTTAAGTGTTTTTCTTCTTCTTTTTGAAACAGGAAATGGAAATCCTACACAACAGCTGACCCGCGCCCAGGCGCCGATTATACCGCACCTAGGTGCCTCGGGATCCCAAGAGTGCCCCTTACTTCGCATCATGGCGCCCGAGCGCCACCATATACACGCCCCGGTGCGCAACCTTCCGCGCCCAGGCGCCAGAAATTGAGCGCCTAGGCGCCACAGAAACTCAAACGCCACAATCAGGTACGCAGTCAGGCGCCTAGGCGCCCCAATATGCGCGCCTAGGCACGTTTACTGAATTTATTTCTATTCTCGGTCAAAACGGTCAAAATCCCTCACGACTCCTATCAACTCCTCTCCACACACGATTCCGGCGAATCTCTCCATTTGTCCGGCCATTTCCACCGCCAATCTTCGCCGTCACGCAGTGGGCTCCTTGTACATATCTGAATCGGTGCACCCATTCGTTGAATACAAAAAGGTGAGTTTGGCTATCTTCTTCCTCCATTTCTGTCTATAGCCGAATAAGTGGGTGGATTTTGTGTTGTGGGAAGCCGTTATTTCTGTTTGAGGATTTGGAGCGATTGGCCGTGATATTTTGTGTAATTTTTCTTTGAAATTTGTGGATATTGTTGTTGGATTGTGGGTTGCTATCTAATTGTGGTGTGTTGTTGGGAATTGAGGATTGTTGTGTTGGGTTGGTTGAATTCGGGTAGATTCGAGAATTTGAGATTCGAGACGTTGAGAAATTGAGATTCAATTTACCCCTTTGTCATTTGAAAATGCCGAAAAACACCACTAAACAGTCCAAAGGCAAGAAGAAAATGGGTGAGGGTTCCTCTAACGAACCCGAGACTCCATTTGATCCCCGTTTTGCAAACCCCAAAGTCCAGATTCTATGTCAGAGTTTGAGCGCCCCCCGCACCCTAATCAGGGAGCATTATTTGACCCTCCGGGGGCAGCCCTTGGTGCAAGAATTGATACAGTTCCATCACCTACAATTCTTCTGTCGAAAGCCCGAGCCCTATCATGTCCAAGAAAGCTGTGGACTTTGCCCGGGTGATTCACAAGTCTTTGAAGGATCATTTTTGGAAATTGAGGAATGAATTAGGGCCATTGATTGACACGGAGATGGCTAAGCAAAAGGGTGATGGGCCCACCAGGAAGAGCCCTATCATTCTCCCGTCACTGATCACTGTTTTGTGCAAGGCAGCTAAAGTTCCAACATTTCCCATGGAGCGTACGGAGCTCCCTGGTTCTTCTCTAGCCGTGGTAGCTGATGACCCGCAGGCTCCCCCACCACAGGCCACTTCCAAGAGGCTTTGCCCGTCGTCGTCCCGCCCTACTAGTTCTCAGCAGTTCCCACCGATGGATGCCGCCGCCATTAGACAATTAAAGGATGAATTGAGGGATGAGTTAAGGGATGAGATGAGGATGGTTATGACCGACACGTGTGCATATTTTCGTCAGCTTCTCGTCGAGCAGGATGTATTTATCGGTCGGGGCCCGTTTGACTATTCTACTGCTCCGCAGCCCGAGGATGTGCATGAGTCGGGTGCCATAGTTCCTATGGGCGGTGATGATGATGCTCATGATGACGAGGGTAGCCCTATGCTCGATTTGGCTAATCTCGAGGGCAGAGCGGATGAGGATTATATTGACCGTTTTGGCACCGAGGATTAGTCTTGGCTTGTATTTTCCATTTCCTGTCCCGCTTTGTCGTTTTGTTTATCTGCTGATTTGATTTGTTGGATATTGTTATATGTTGGATGCTCTTTTATTTCATTTCTAGTTCTTTATCTATGCATTTTCTAGTTTTTGTTTGTTTCGTTGTATTTTCAACGTTTCTATCCATTGCTTGATGATTCGTATGGCTAGCATATGTTTCAATGTGTCGAGGTCGTCACCGTGATTGCCACCCTTGGACTCAATTGCCATAGTGGACTCGAGTCTGCTTTTCAGCAACCCTATGGTGATGTGTACTTTACCCTTCTTTTTTTTCGAACATTGGGGCCAATGTTCATGTTAAGTTTGGGGGGGGGGGGTACTAGATCCATTGTAGTCATAATTATCTATGTTTTCGATATTTCGGTCCAAGTTTGGGGGGGGGGGTGGCACCTCTACATGTGAGCTTATGCAATTTTGTGAAATTTTGAATTTTTTTTGATAGAATTTCAACCCTTCACTTGATGCATTGAGCATGGTTAATTTGAATACATGGTATGTTTTCTCTATCAATTTGGTTTTTAATGGCTATACACATCGTTTCTTGCTTGTGGGACCCTAACTAGACTAGATTGACCATGAGATGATTCACATATGCACATAAATCGAGGGTAGAGGAGTTGAGTGGACAACCATTTTGAAACACTTAAAGGCTTGATCCCGAAAATATCAACTTAGAATTTTCACATGTGTTATGAGTTGAGAACGTTAACTTCGTATGCTTAACAATAATAAAAAGAGGTTGAACATTGGTATGACTGCAAAAGTCAGGCTTAATAGATACTGGGGGCGAAGAGCACCATGCCTAGAATACTGTACTATTATGCTAATTTGAGCTAAGCTCAAGCCAATGCAAGTGTTAAGTGAATAAGGACCTAGTTCAATTTTGTGGTCTTTGACACTCGAGCGATTAAGCCCTTAGGAGTGTCTCTACACTTGATACCCTAAAGTCGTCTGGTTTGGGAGTTATTGGCCCAAAGCTCGTTACAAGGGTGTCATAGAAAGCCTAAGAGGATCGATAATCGCACATGGTCTAACCTCTAATGTTTCGAGTTGAAAGTTGCATAAGTTAGAGCCTAAAGTGGATAAAGTGACGGATTTTTAGTGGCTTTGAAGTTGTATTCAATTCTCGTACCATGTGACTAATCAAAAGTTGATAAATATGGGATTAATGCTTGAAAAGTGGTAAGAATGCCACTCGACTATAATACTTGAGATTTATTACACTACACCCTTAAGATGATCTTTTCGATGTTAAGGCATAACATGAGCAAGTGTGTGACGTGTATATATATGTAACTTGAGCTTAAACAGATGAATTCATACCATTGTGTTTTATTAATCATTGTAATTTACGTCGAGTGATTGGGGTTGAAAATCTTTCGATTTTGTGGGTATATCGTCTGCAAACCCTCACGAGACTATAACTCGTCCTTTGAGGTAACTCAAGGGTTCAAAGGCTTGTTGCATCCGCTAAATGCAACCGTTTACTCCACGAAAGTGAGTTTAGTAGTTTCTTTTCTTTTGCTTCCCTGTGTTTGATGATGAGTTTGTATCTTATGCCTTTTCTTGCTCGAGGTCGAGCAAGTGATAAGTTTAGGGGGGTTGATAGGAGTCACTTTTGCATACATTTTTAGGCCTTTTTAATGACAATTCAGGCTCGTATACAGTTTATTTCGTGCCACTCGTGTGTTTAATATGTGTGTGAAGTGATTTTAGGTAGTAAGCGACGAGGGACGAAGAAAAGGGCAAAAAGATGACTCACTTATCAAACACTACTCAGGCTTCGCAGAGCCACGCCCAGGCTCTAGTTTACCCGCGCCCAGGCGCCACCCAGGCAGAGAGAGATCTGGCTTCGAAAACACGGCGCCACACATCGCACGCCTGGGCGCCTCTTATCTCCACGCCTGGGCGCCACGGAACTTTTGCCCCAAGAAAGACACGCCACATAGGCGGCGCCTAGGCGCCGATCAACTCCCGCCTAGGTGCCGCAATAACAGAATTTTGAATGTATAAATAGGATTTTTCAATTCATTTTGAGGGTTCTGAATCTTGGGAATTGGGAGCATTTTCTAGGGTTTTGGGCCATTATATCACTGATCTTGAAGAGCAAGAAGAGGATAAGAGCCAAGGATTGAAGCTACATTAAAAGATCTATTGTCATTCAACCTTATAGGGAGTTTCTTTCATTGTTCATTGCATTTGATGTTTACATTTATGTATAAGAACATGTTGAATTCTGCTATGTTGATAGTTATGGGCTAAATTCATATGGCTAGGGCCTTGTAAGAATTGATTTGTGAATTATTCGTATTATTGATAATTGTTGAATTAATTCCTTTGTTGCTATGTGTTATGAATTTGTGCTTATATTCCCTACATGTGATTGATCACCATATGTATTATAAATTGCCTAGTCTAGCATCTTGAGAAAGAGTTAAGTTAGGGTGCAAGGAATTCATAGCATCACCGATCAAATAGGAGTTGCCCTAGACATAGGTAAAGACTCCCGGGTGAAGTCGTTCGATTCTAATCGAGTAAAATCTAGTTCCTCAATGCATGCTTAGAGGTTAGATCTCCGGGTAGACATACTTAGGAAATCGCCGCTTAAGTGTAGGAGCATATCGCGAGACATCGGGCATTCTTTACCTTAGGAGTTTTCACCATAGCAACTAGGTCTAATAATTCAACAAGAGTCTTTGTGCGAATAAGGATCAAGTCAAGTCTTGCATGTGCCTTAGTCTAGTTCTCACACTTGAGTTTCAATTCGTTACTTGTTCTTATTTCTCTTGTTCTTTGTTTGCTTACTTGTTTTACTCTTAATTTCCGTTATTTCGTCTTTACGTTTATTCGAAAATCATAAGCTAAAAATCCAAGTCTCCGTGATTCGACAACCCGGACTTATTTTGTCCATTTTTATTACTACACGACTAGTATACTTGCTACCAAGCACGTTAGGTTTTAGTGTGTCAACTGTACAGGAATATTACCATAACAGGGTGCAAAATATAAAAAAAGAAAAAAAAATCCAATCCTATGACAGCGGTTCGGAAGGAACCACTGTCATAAGGTCGCAAAAAAAAAAATTAATTCGAACCCTATAACAGCGGTTCAGCCGGAACTGCTGTTATAGGGTTCAAATTTTTTTATTATTTTTTTTGAACCCTATGATTGCGGTTCCTGCCGGAACCGCTGTCATAGGATTCAGCCTATTACAGTGGTTTTTATGGAACCGCTGTAATAGGGTGACCTGTTACAGTGGTTTTTAACCGCTTTAATAGGTCCAAACCATATAACAGTGATACCTATGACAGCAGTTAAAACCGCTATAATAGGCCCAAAAAAATCGCTGTAATAGGTCATTTATGTAATAGTGATTTATTCTGAAAAAGATAAGTGAAACGGTTATGCGACTATTTTTTACCAAAACGAACGCTAAAGCTTTAAAATCATTTTCGGTGTGCTGACCCTGATTAAGCGATCTAAGCTTTACCCTACTTTGGTAAATTGCTAAAATCACTAAGTCTACGTTATCTTTACTGTAGAGCCTGACCTAGCACTCAGCTCTCTAAGCGTTCAAACCTTTAAAAGTGATACGAATTTTTGAAATCAAAAAAGACTAAAGGGTCTATTCAACCCCCCCTCCCCTCCCTTCTAGACCCTTTCGTATGCCACTTGGGACCATCAAAAAAGAGCTTACGCACAGACGCCATAGAAAGAAAGTTTGAACGTTGATGTTGGCAGAACCGTTTTGAAAATTTCCAATTCCAAACCTAAACGGACTCTTCCAACACTACGCCTATAAATACAAGATGCGGGAGAAAAGAAAACGAGTAGTTTTCTAGTAGGTAAAATATACACGTTAGTTTAGATTAGGGTTAGGTTTAGTTTAGATTTATTCTTGATTACTTTTGGATCAAGATTCACTACCACAAAAATATACTATTACAGCGCACCTATTACAGTGGTTTTGGTAAAACCGCTGAACGGAGGCACCTATTACAGCGGTTCAAGCTTGAACCAATGTAATAGGTCATTGCCCTAATTTAAAACAAATTTTGCCCGCCTCCCCTTTCCCCCAATTTCAACCTCTCTCTCTCTCTCTCTCTCTCTCTCTCTCTCTCTCTCTCTCTCTCTCTCTCTCTCTCTTTCTCTATCTCTCTCTCTCTCGATCCCCCCCCCAAAAGCTTGGCACCGCCACCACCACCGCTACCACCACCACTGCCACATACCGGCGCCTCCTCCACCACCACCACCACCACCACCATAAGCTTCTTCTCTTTCTCTCTCTTTCTATATATATATATATATATATATGTATATTTATGTATGTGTGGTGTATGTATATTTGTGTATATGTGGGTGGGTGTATGTATATTTGTGTATGTGTGGGTGTATGTATATTTGTGTATGTGTGGGTGTATGTATATTTGTGTATGTGTGGTTGTATGTATATTTGTGTATATGTGGGTGGGTGTATGTATATTAGTGTATGTGTGGGTGTATGTATATTTGTGTATGTGTGGCTATATGTATATTTGTGTATGTGTGGGTGTATGTATATTTGTGTATGTGTGGGTGTATGTATATTTGTGTATGAGTGGGTGTGTGTATATTTGTGTATGGGTGGGTGTATGTAAATTTGTGTTTGTATGGGTGAGTGTATGTATATTTGTGTATGTGTGGATGAGTGTATGTGTGGGTGTATGTATATTTGTGTATATCTGGGTGTATGTATATTTGTGTTTGTGTGGGTGTATACATATTTGTGTTGTGAGTGTATGAATATTTGTGTATGTGTGGGTGGGTGTATGTATATTTGTGTATGTGTGGGTGTATGTATATTTGTGTATGTGTGGGTGTATGTATATTTCTATATGTGTGGGTGTATGTATATTTGTATATTTACGAAAATATTTCTTGTTTGAAATTTTACTGTGTCGAAATGACACGAAATTCGCACTGTCATACAAAAACGGCGTTTTGAACAGAACACATTTTTTTGCAATGGGGTCTTGTGATTTTAGCCATCTAAGATCGTTTAAGGCTTCAAATTTGCGTTTTATTAATTTCAGGGGTATTTTCATAATAAAATGCAAATTTGAGGCCTTAAACGATCTCAGATAGCTAAAATACAAGACCGCATTGTAAAGCTATGCGTTCTATTTAGAACGCTGTTTTACTATGACCGTGCGAATTTCGTGTCATTTTTTCCAACACAGTAAAATTTCAAACGAGAAAGAGAAAAAAAAATCTAATGCCCTATTACAACGGTTAAAGTTATAACCGCTGTATTTAATCGCCGTAATAGGACCCCTAACCCTATTACAAGGGTGCATATTACAGCGGTTAAAACCCGCTGTAATAGATGAAAAAAAAAACCCGCTGTAATAGTCATTTTTTGTAGTAGTTGTTAGGAATTTCATGTTAGATGTTTTGATGATGACAAGATAGGATTTCATGTTAGACCCCAAAAGAATGTAAGTTTATGTTTTCATAGAAATATTGTATAAGCGTTTGAAAGTTTACTTATTTGGTTAGGCTTGTAATTTTTGTCTTTATAGATTTTAGATTATGTGATACCAAATCATTAATAGAATTCTGTGTGATTCTATTAAGTGATGAAGTTGAAGATCAGCATCTGGAATCAAAAGAAGATGAAGATTTGTTCCAAGCGTCCAGCGCTTACTATTCACGCATTACTATTCAAGCGCTCAAGCGTCCAGCGCTTACTATTCACGCGTACTATTCAAGTGAACAGTCCCAAGCGCCTGTTGAATAGTACTACTATTCATCCGTCACTATTCAAGCGTACTATTCACGCGTACTGTTCAAAGCGCTCACTATTCAAAGCGCCAGCTGAATAGTTCTACTATTCATGTGAACAGTGCTACTATTCAAGCAATTATTTCCAACGGAAATAAAGACAAGATGCATTAAAGTTGGATAAAGTGCATTAAAGTATGAGCACTACAATATGGGCAAGCTACCTTTTTGACCAAGACTATTAGATTCCAAAAACCAAGAACAAGTCTGGCTATTTAATATTGCCAAATGTCAGGAATGTTTGAGACAAGGAATGTTTAGGGAAACACGCTCCAAATTGTGTCCAACGGACAAAATTCCAAGAAACTTAAATAGTACCCTTTCAGCAAAAACAAAGGTGGTGACAAGCGTGACAGAGGAAAAAAGAGATCGAGATCACACGCTCATATACACTGAAAAAGGTCCAAACTTTGCTGATATTATTTGAGAGAAAAAGCTTAGAAACTCCATAGCCGAAATCCTTCAAGGCTCTCAAATACATTCCAAAGACAGTCACCAATATCTCAAACATCTTTTTAGAAGAACCATACACTATTACTGAGATATTCCAAGTTGTTTGAACTTCCCAACATCAAACAAACCCGTTACAAAAACCTCAACATCTTTCATCTGAGTGAGAAAGTTTGTTGATTCACAAGCAGCATTTTTGTATAAAAGAAGCTTGTTGAAGTTGATCTCTATTGGAGCTGAAATCTGTGTGACCAAGGAGTTCCGGGATCAAGTTGTAACTTGCATTATTTCTGGGTGAAAGAAGCAAGGGGATAGAGGATCTTTATTGGAGCTGAAATCTGTGTGACCAAGGAGTTCCGAGATCTATATCCAACCTCTCTCTATTTTATAGAAATCTCTGTGTGACTCTTCGATAATCATCATAGTGGAAATCCTCCCTGATAAAAGGAGAAGAAGGACGTAGCTGGGATTACATCACCCAGTGAACCTTACAAATATCTTGTGTCATTTACTGTTTTATTGTCTTACATTATACTGTCATATTATATCTTGAAAAGGCATTTAAAACTAATAAGCGACTAATTGGTTAAAACGAACGCTAAGCTATAAAAACATTTCCGCTGTGCTAACCCTGATTTAGTGACTAAACTCTACCCTACTTTGGTAAGCGTTGAAATCACCGAGTCTAAGTTAACGTTTCTCAAGCGCCACATCCAGCGCTTAAACTTGTCAAGCGTTCAAATACTTCAAAGTGATACGAATTTTTAAGAAGTCGAAAAAGACTTCAGGGTCTATTCAACCCCCCCCCCCTTCTAGACCCTTTCGTATACCACTTGGGACCAACAGTAGTGATTACATAGTTTTGAAGAACAAGAAGAAGCAAAGAGATCATCTTCTATACAAGGGAGTTTCTTAGATCTAGATAGATTTTTGTCTATGAATATTATCTATTTCTTTGTATCTTTTTTTTATAGTTATGAAGTAATTCTTTAGATTAAGGCAATACAAAGGCCGGATTGATCTTAAATAATATATGATAGTTGTTTGATTCAAGTTAATTCTATAGTTGCTATGTATTGTAATTTTTGTGCTTTTATCATCTTCATTTGATTAGCTACCATGTGTTGAACTATTGCTTAGTTTATCTATTCGGGAGAAAGTAAATTAGGGTGCAGAGGAAAGCATAATATCTTCTAAGTCAGTTAATGCTAGGGATAGCTATATACTCCGGATGCTATTAGCCGGGTTTATTTGGAGGGATAAATCTGAATAAATTTGGGGGAAATTCTAGTGTTTAATGCATGCAGTAGAGATTGCTACACCCAATCTAGTATAGGTTATCATGAGCGAGGGATCCGCGTGATAATAATCTTAAGGAATTTTCCACCATAGCATTATAGTCAAATAACTTGAAGAAATAACAATAATATATGAAGCAAGTAAATCTGTGCTGATCTGTGAGTCTTAATCGTTTTTCTCATTATTGTTCTAGTTTTCAATATAGTTAATTCCTGTTCAATTATATTTCTTGTTTTGTTTATAAAAGTTCAATTTTATACTTGCATTCATTCTTGTAAAACTAGAATATAAACTCTGTGGGTTCGATATTCTGGACTTAATTGTCCACTTTATTACTACACACGACCAGTCCTCTTGCTGTTAAATATACGATTGGGTTTTCGTGCATCAAGTTTTTGGCACCGTTGCCGAGGACTTGCTTATTTTAGTTTTTGATTGAATTGCAAGTCTAATTTCTCTGTCTTTAAATTTTCAGGATTCTAAGAATGGTGGCAAAATTTCACAGTTTACTGCTAAAACAAAAAAATAATCTAGTTACAAAATACTATCCGAGACATGAAACCATTAGTAGTTCCACCGCGTCCTTGGGAAGTATGACCCATGATTGATTCACCTATGCCAATTACCACGCTGGTGATAGCTGATGTCAGTCTGTAACAGAATCAGATACATTATCTTGTCCAGGTTCCAAAACCCGATTTTACTTAGACAATGAGGGAATTCTATCAAGGGTTGAGAGAAACAAGGCTTCAGATTGAGAAATTGTCACGTATTACCCCTACGAAAATATTCGAGGAAATATCAATAGGGAACGAAAAAGAAGCAGAGGGACAATTGTGCAGTGTCACGACATAGGAGGAAAGACAAGAAGAACAAGCAGAAAATCCAAAAATTCACTCCCACAATTCAATGTCCGAACGCGACACACTCAACGTTCGAACATGTGTAAATAAATTGAAATCCATGAGCCACTGTTGACAGAACGTTCGAACGTGCTACACTCAACATTCGAACGTGGTGACTCCTGACGTCCAGACGTCCTATGCAGTTAGCTCTGATCTTGATAAATCTGTTTCCACTTTTTCTCCACCTCAAAAGTTTCGTTTACCATTCCCGTTAGCCTTAGAAAAAGAGAGGAGTAAATTTGATCAAATCCTAGATAATTTACGGAAGGTGAAGGTCACAAACCCTTTATCGAGTCTATTTTTTAAATGCAGTGTATCTCGAAACTGTCAAGGGGCATTCTGATGAATGAACAATCTTGGAAGGAAGTTTGCCCGGTAACTACTACCGCAAAACTGTCATTGCAATATAAAGATTCAGAACCGTTATCTATCTCATGCACTAGAGGAGAAACAAAATTGGATCATGTTATTCTGGATGAGGAAAGTAGATATAATCTACTTCCTTACATATGGTTCAAAAAGTTGGGATTTAGCAGATTAAGTTCATCAGATAGAGTGGTCAAACTCGAAGACGAGTCTCTCAACAGCTTGAAGGGAGTTATCGAGAATGTGCTAGTAAAGATTGACAAATATCACTTCCCAGTAGATTTTGTGATTGGCGAGAGGGAGGATTTCTGTACCACACCTCTAATCCTAGGAAATTCTTTCCTAGCCACTAGTAAGGCCACACTTGATAAGGTAAATGGTAAGTTAATCTTGAATATGGGACGAAAAAGAATAAGTCTTAATGCGTTCAAGGGAAAACGTCATTTATATGCTTATCTGAATTATTTCGCAATTAGATACAAGTAATCCTTTGAGTGTTGAGATACTACAGGAACATTCTCCAGATGACTTTCGAGAGATGAGTCACAAAGAATTTAAAAAGAAATTGTTGGGGGATTGTCTGATTGATACTACAAGGTCATTACCAGCAACTAGTATTGGAACCTAGCTTATTCCGGAAACTGATAGAAAGGTGGATGAGTCGTGCAGTCCACGTCGTGAACCTCCTTGAACAAACTCAAAAAGTCAAGATATTGACTTTAAACAAGCTCTTCTTGGGAGTCAACCCAAGTATTTTAATTTTGGTTATAGTTTTTTTTTTTTTTGGTTATGTTTTAGTTGGTAATCTTTGTCATTTTATTCTTTCTTTCTTTTTTATTTCAGATACGAAGTCCTAGGCATGTTATGACATCATCCAGTTACGGGGGAGTGGGATGGCACTTTTTGAACAATTAAATTTTTTAAGTAAACACAACGTTTGAATGTGATGTTCATATCGTTCGGGCGTAATCCAGTTACTCCGCGTCTGAACGTGAAGATTTTCAATGTTCGAACGTTGAGCCCAAATTTCAAAAAATATATATATAAAATCTCAAATGTTGGGGTGCCTCTTCATTTTAAATGTTCGGACGCAGTCAAAAACCCCTAAACGCCACAACTCTTCAAATTCAAAAGATTTCCCCCTTTAAAAACTCAATCTTCGCCAAATTAACACCCATACCACCACTCCAATCGCCCCCACTATCTTTACTGTCAAAAAGAGTGCAGCAACCTCCATCTGAAATAGCCGAAGAGTCGCGCGCTAGCTGTGACGTTCAAACATGGTCTTCATAACATTTGGGCGTGAGTCTCCAGTTTACGAAATTTGTTTCTGTCTAGTAAGTGATTGGCTCAACTTTCTCAAAAAAAAAATTCTTTTAAAGCCGTGTGGGGCTTGTTGTTTGTGGATATACTATGGAGTTGTGCGAATTAGTGGTTTGTGTGGAGTTGCTGCTTGGTTTGGTTGATTGAGGGTTGTGGGCTGTTGTTGAAGCAGTAATCAATTTGGGTTAACTTTCCCTTTTAATCTCTGAGAAAATGGTGAGGATAAGAGGAGGAGGAGTGGGTAGTTCGCTTAGGAACCCCGATCCCACGCCAGAGAATGTTTAGGGGTTGGAGACTGAGCAGTTGGACTACAAGTTCGATAACCTGAATGTCTAGAGCATATATAGGCAGTTAACTATAAGGATGATTCTGAAGTAGCATCCGATTATAGGTCGGTCTTAAGCAGTCACCGGCATCATCCGTTTCCACATGTTGGAGTCATTTTATGAGGAGCCACACAAGATAGTGGTACAGTGGGTATAGGAGTTTTATGCCCACGCGATGGAGATGTTCAGGAAGGGGAGTATTTGGATATGGACCTAATTCGGGTCCGAGGCACTGTAATTGATATCTCTCCGGAGCAGAAACAGAACAGTTTGGGTTTGACAGTTGACACGCTAAAAGCTAACGTGCTATTGTAGCAAGTGCACTAGTCGTGTGTAGTAATAAATGGACGGTAAGTCCGGATTGTCGAACCACAAGGACTTGAATTCTAGTTTAAGATTTGTAATGAAGTGAATAAACAAAGTAAGAATAAATTCAAATAAAATTTGTAAAGAACAAGAACAAAGATGAGCAAGTGATTTAAAACCAATTATAAAGGGAGACTAAGGCACATGCTAGGTTCAAATTGATCAAATATACTTATAAAGGTTCTTGTTGAAGGATTACACTTATATTGTTATGGTGAGAGCTCCGAGGGTAGAGAATAACCGATGTCTCGCGTATAAACTCCTATGCTTAGATCGTGATTTCCCAAATATTCCTATCCGGAAATCTAACCACTAAACATGCATTAACTTACTAGAGCTCACTCGATTTGAATCGAACAACTTCACCCGGAAATCTTTACCTATGTCTAGGGCAATTCCTCATTAGTTGCGGGTCATGATGTGAATTTCTTGCACCCTAAGTCAATTTTCTCCCGAAATATTCACCTAGGCATAAGATTCTAACATATAGTGATCAAGTATATGCAAGATAAGTAGAACATCAATTCACATCACATAACAATATAAGAATAACCTCAACAATCATCTATTATAAACATAAATCACAATTTGGCCTTACATGGCCCTAGTCTTACGAATTTAGTTCATAATTGAAAGCATAAAAGACATAAGAGGAATATTCATAGACATAAATGAAATGAAAAGCTCTTAAAAACTCCCTAAATGGTGATGGATCTTGAAATTGAGCCTTCAATCCTCAAGCTCTTTTCCTTCCTCTAGTTTTCCCCTCTCTCTCAATGATGAAGAATGGTGATGAATGATGGTGAAATCAGATTAGGGGCTACCCCCCTCTCTCCTTTCATAATGAAGAATGCAAGAGATGATTGCCTTTATAGGTGTATATTCTCCTCCCTCCCATGTGTTGTCCCCTCTTGTGTCATCCATTACTCTAAAGTATGTAGTATAAAATTCCATAAAGTAAATCTACCAAAAAACACACTTATAGCAACCCCTCAACACATGTGCTAACATTTTGGCTTTAAACATTCTTCCCCACAAAAGATGCTGAACTTTTGGCTAAAAGTAATCAAATTCCGGACGACGCGGCGCTCAGGCGTGGGTATTTTGGCGCCTAGGCGCAGTTTTGCGAAGTCTGGGCAGTTTTCTTGTTTTTCTGCGCAGTAATTGTATTTCCTTCATAAATCTTTCCACAGACCTCCGATTTGGATGATTCAAGTTCCCACGTGTAGCTAAGACATAGAGATACAACTTTGTTGAAGGAAACTTTGTCCAATTCGGTCTCTAAATGTACAAATTGTGCGCTCAACCGTGGCAAGTGTTACGAAATCCGCACCCAGGCGTGGCTATGATGGCGCCTAGGCACGGTAGGTGAAGCAAATCCTCGGAACTGGATGTCAGATGCGCCTGGGCGTGGTTGGAAGGGCGCTTGGGCGTGGTAAGCCGAATGTCTGAACCGTTTTCTTGGTTTTCAGCGCAGCAATCGTGTTTCCTTCATAACTTTCTCCACGGACCTCCGATGTGGATGATTCAAGTTGCCAAGTGAAGCTAACAAAGAGATCTACAACTTTTTTGAAGGAAACTTCCTCAAATTCGACATCAAAATATACATAAATTCTGTATTTGCGCGCATTATTCCTCTATTGTAGTGATTTTTCACCTTTACTCGATAAGCACACAAATTAAACGCAAATGTGGTATAAATCATGCATAAACCAATATAAATCCAATAAATATGAGGCTCTAAAACATGTAAATTCACACCCTATCAACAGTTCCAGATGAGTGCGAGTATACTGCTATGATAGGGAATGCGGGAAAGTATCAGGTGGATTTGGAGACGGTTCGGTAGGGGATTAATGTGGAGGGTTCTGAGTGGAGCCCCAAGGGTAGCTATCTTAGCCAAGGGGATCTAACACCCGTGGCGGTAATTTAGTATGAGTTGATCTGTCACTGCATCCTCCTGACTGCGAATAAGTCGGAGGTGACGAGAGATAGAGCTATATTGGTCTATGTTATTCTGGAGAAGAAGAAGATTAACTTTGTGAACTTGATTCACAAAGCTTTGAGTGGGCAGATTGAAAATTTTGGAAAGGAAGAGGATAAAAATAAAAAGAAGAAGGCGAAGACGACAAAGAAGAAGAAGACCCCATTTATCTTCCCATCCTTGATCACAGTTCTATGCAAGACAGCTCAGGTACCAAAGTATGAGGATGACATCTCAGGGGAGGGTGGTATTCCGATCAACTACTCTGAGAAGAAGAAGGTACCAATTGGGGGGAAGAATGTGCGAACTTCACAAGGTCAGAGCTCGAGTTCAGCAGTTGCACAAGCACTGACTACTATGACTGGTCTGAGGAGAAATGTGAACCATCTACAGACCCCATAACTGCACTGGAGGATACTTTTCAGATGGGGATGTCGTTAACCCTGGCTAATTTCTAGCTGATGAGCCAGTACCAGAGGTAGCTAGTGTTAGAGATGGATTTATCTGCGGGGAGACCTGTCTATGCCTATTCCCCTATTTCGGAGTTCCATCGCCCGCCTGCTCCTACTTCGACCCCTGGTGCTTATATGTTTGACGTGAATGACTTGTATGATGATAAAGAGGAGGAGGAGGATGATGACGTTGAGGCTGATGAGTAGTAATAGCCTATATTATGTTTTTTGTTTTATTTTCTTTTAATGGATTTTTGTTTTTCTGTCTTGCTTATTTTTGAGTTTATGGATGTTCTGTTTTTTTTTTAATTTATTTATGTTGATTATGTTGGATATTTTGATGCTTGATTTGAGTTTTGTGATGATTAGTAGTTATCTCTTTAAAATCCCTGGAATTGGAACGATATTGGAATTGGAGCTTTTTCAGTGAACTTACACAGAAAAGCACGCATGAAGAATTTAGGTTTGCTTTTCAGCATCCTAGTTGGTAGTATTGTTCTTTATCATTTTATTTTTCAATTTTCATGTTTTAGCTTGTGCAACATTGGGGACAATGTTGGAGTTAAGTTTGAGGGTAGGAAAGTATTAAAGAATGCATGCTACCTGTGTAGTATAAGTTCGTGGGAGGAGTGTCAACTTTTGAGATAAATGCTTTTATGTTGAAAAATTTAAGCATTAAAAAAAAAATTTAGTCCTTCCAATTGATACATTAAAATTTATTAACTTGGAAAAATGGCATGATTTCTATGAATAATTTGAATTTAATGGAACAAATATATCTTTGATATTGCTCGTGGAGACCCTAGACTAGGATTGAATTTCTTAGATGATTCACATTGCACATAAGTAGAAGGTAGAGGAGTTGAAAGGATAATCATCTTGAGACACTTAAGGAATATTTCTCGGAAATATTGGTTTATATTATTCATAAGGTTATAAAATGATTAGTTAATTTTGTATGCTAAACAATGAATGAAAAAGGTTGAATTTTGGTATGACCAAAAGTGGTCAGGCTAATATGTATTGGAGGTGAAAGTCACATACCTACATACTGTACTATTATGCTAATTTAAGCTTATCTCAAGCCAAAAGAAAGTTTAATTGTTGAAAGATTTAGTTTTGTTTCGTGGCCTTTGACATTCGAATGATTAAATCCTTAGGAGTGTCTCTACACTTAGTGCCCTAAAACTATCTAGTTTGGGAGTCATTGATCTAAAGCTTGTTACATGGGTGTCATAGAAAGCCTAATGGAATAAAACATTGCACATGATCTAGCCTTAATGAATTTAATGGAAGTTTCATATGAAGTTAAAGTTTGAATATTTGAGCTAATGAAATTTAAATGGCTATGAAGTTTCTGTAATTCTTGTGCCTAGTGTTGGATCGAAAGTTGATAGATATGGGATTAATGTCCAAAATCTGGTAAGGATGCCTATCGACTATAATGCCTTAGATTAATTTTCACTACACCTTATGGAGTCTTTTCGAGTATTGGTGTCTTATGAACAAAATTATCTGATATGTATATATATTTTTGAGCTTTAAAAGGATGATTTTGTGCCATTGACTTTTGTTAATTATGTTGATTTGTATTCATTGGGTTAGGACTAAAATTTATTGGATTTTGTGGGTATATCATCTGCAAACCCTCACGAGACTATACTCGTCCTTTTTGGATAACTTAAAGGTTTAAAGCCTTGTTACACATGATAAGTATAATCGTTTACTCCATGAAAGTGAGCATATCCTTTTTGTTATTGTTTTTATTTCTTTTTGTTAGAGTGTCATTGCTCGAGGATGATCAATGTTTAAGTTTGGGGGTGTTGATAGGGTTGAGGTTTACGTAATTTAATCCCATAATTTCATATGGTTTAAGCTTGATTATGAGTAATTTATCCCACCAATGCATGTAATGAGTTTGATATTTGAAGTCAGGTATAAATCATCACAATTGAGGAAAATAAGGGAGTAAAATACGTATTCAGTAGAAAATCGTAGAAGCAGAGTTCAACGTACGAACGTTCGAATGTGGTGATTGCAACATTCGAACGCTGGGAAGAATTACGCACAAACGTGAAAGAGCTTACGCACGGACTCCAGAGGAAGAACGTCCGTACGTTGATGTCGGCAGAACAGTTTTGGAGATTTCCAATTCTAAACCTAAACGGAGTCTTCCAACACTGCGCCTATAAATACAAGATGCAGGAGAAGAGAAAAAGAGCAGCTTTCCAGTAGGTAAAATATACACTTTGGTTTAGCTTAGGGTTAGGATTAGTTTAGATTTATTTTTGATTACTTTTGGATCAAGATTACATAGTTTTGAAGAACAAGAAGAAGGAAGGAGATCATCTTCTATACAAGGAAGTTTCGTAGATCTAGATAGATTTTTGTCTATGAATATTTATCTTTTTCTTAATTTGTATCTTTTCTTTTATATTTATGAACTAATTTCTTAGATTAAGACCATACAAAGGCTGGATTGATCTTGAATAATATGTGATAGTTGTTTGATTCAAGTTAATTCTATGATTGCTATGTATTGTGATTTTTGTGCTTTTATCATCTTCATATGATTAGCTACCATGTGTTGAGTTATTGCCTAGTTTATCTGCTCGGGAGAAAGTAAATTAGGGTGCAGAGGAAATCATAATATCTTCTAAGTCAGTTGATGTTAGGGATAGATACATACTTCGGATGCTGTTAGTCATGTTTATTTGGAGAGATAAATCTGAATAAATTTGGGGAAAATTCTAGTGTTTAATGCATGCAGTAGAGATTGCTACACCCAATCTAGTATAGGTTATCATGAGCGAGGGATCCGCGTGATAATAATCTTAAGGAATTTTTCACCATAGCATTGTAGTCTAATAGCTTGAAGAAATAACTTATATATGAAGCAAGTAAATCTGTGCTGATGTGTGAGTTTTAATCGCCTTTCTCATTATTGTTCTAGTTTTCAGTATAGTTAATTCCTGTTCAATTATAGTTCTTGTTTTATTTATAAAAACTCGATTTTATACTTGCATTAATTCTTGTAAAACTAGAATACAAATCTATGTGAGTTCGACATCCCAGACTTAATTGTCCACTTTATTACTACACATGACTAGTCCTTTTGCTGTTGAATACACGATTGGATTTTCGTGCATCATTCTTGTTGGTGGATCAACTAGAATTCCTAAAGTTCAGCAATTGTTGCAAGATTTCTTTAATGGGAAAGATCTTTGCAAGAGAATAAACCCCAGCGAGGCGGTGGCGTACCGCACCACAGTCTAGGCCGCCATTCTCAACGGCGAAGGCAATGAAAAAGTTCAAGATCTTCTCCTTCTCGACGTCACCCCATTAAGCCTCGGTATAGAAACAGTCGGTGGAGTTATGACAGTTTTAATTCCAAGAAACACCACAATTGCGACGAAAAAAGAGCAAATTTTCTCGACTTATTCAGATAATCAGCCTAGGGTTTTAATCCAAGTTTATGAAGGTAAAAGGCCTATGACTAAGGATAATAACCTTTTAGGCAAATTTGAGCTAAAGGGTATCCCGCCAGCCCTATGTAGCGTCCCAGAAATCAATGTGTGCTTCGATATCAACGCGAATGGTATACTAAATGTTTCGGCTGAGGACAAGATGGCTGGTGTGAAGAACAAGATCACGATCACGAACGATAAGGGGAGATTGAGCAAGGATGAGATGGAGAGGATGGTTAATGAAGCCGAGAAGTATAAGGCAAGGGATGAGGCGGTGAAGAAGAAAGTGGATGCTAAGGATGCGTTGGAGAATTATGCGTATAACATGAGAAATACTGCGAAGGATGAGAAGATTGGTTTGAAATTGGGGGTGACGGAGAAGGAGAAGATTGAGAAAGCAATTGATGAGGCTGTGAATTGGTTGGATAGGAACTAGCTAGTTGGCTGAAGTGGATGAATTCGAGGATAAGTTGAAGGAGTTGGAGAATTTGTGTAACCCGATTATTGGGAAGATGTGTCAGGGAGCGGGTGGAGATGTGCCGATGGGTGCCGGGAAGTGGTGGCTATAGCAATGGTGGCTCTGGAAATGCTGGTCCTGGTCCTAAGATTGAAGAAGTTGATTAAAATTTGTGTTCGATTGTTTTTATGGAGAGGGATGACATGATTTGGTCTTTTGCTCTGTATGTCTCTGTTTTTCTTGTATTTCAGTTCTTACTATTAAACAATTAGTTACGGCTATGTTTGTTTATGTTTTTGAGTTTAAATTCTGAATTTTTTTTGAAAAATGCATACTATGGAGATTCGTGTGAAAATAATGTAATGTGTGTTGTGTTTGTTTATATTTTATAAAAATGGTTGAAATTTATAAAATGGGTCAAATCAATGGTGATAGGTTCATATATGATATGTTGAATGATTGAGTTAGTTATTTATATAATGATTATGTGAATAAAAAATAATAAAATATAAATTAAAATTTGTAAAGTATGAAAAAGAAAGAGAAGTAATGATTTTGATTGATAATTGTGTGAAATGATAGATATATTGAGTGATAGAGTTATATAGGAGATTGAAATAGTTACGTTGAAAATAGGTGAATTTAGATAAAAATAATTTGTGTGATGGTTTTTTAAGATTTTGTGATCTAGGATAGTGAAAATGGAATTTGAAAACATAAACAAACAAGGCCTAGTCTTGCTGGAAAAGCTGTTGAGATTCATGTAAACATATCCCTGTTAGCATGGTGTAGTATTAAGTTTTGAATTTTGAAGTTTATTGTATAGAATTACCAACTCCTTATTTAGTTAAATACAGGAGTATTTTACGAATACGATTTTTATTAAAAGTGCGGTTAGAATCGACTGAAAAGAACAAAAATAGGAAATAATTGCATTAGTGTTTGTACGGGTAAAATATGAATAAAAATAAATTATTTTGGAGTAAAAATACGGCTTGTTTTTACTTTATTTTGTAAGGTATATGTCTTATAATTGGTTTTTATATTATGGGAAAAAAAATATTTGGTAGGAGTTGCTAGTTGACAATAAATAAGTTTTTGATAAATTGTTAATATTTGTGGTTTGTACTACATAATATTCAATAAATAACTATTATAATCTTAATTTAATTTTCAGTTTTAAATAAAAATAATAGGAAAAATTACTAATCCCTTTAAATAAATTTTTGCATCCAAAAAAATCCATCAAAATATATTTCAATTTCAAAAACTCATTTGACAAACATTTCAATCCAAAAAGATCCAAAAGTTCGAATTAACAACTTGTTGGATTAAATTGTCCTTCATTTATTATGGGAAGAATTGATTAACTGCTCCTCTTTTATCATATTTTCCTTTTTTTTTAATTTTAAAATTAATAAATAGTATATTCGTGTGTCCGCCTTCGAATGGATAAAAAATGCCAAACTCAAAAGTAGAGAAAACTCTTCTCTATTAATTGACTGATCCTATTACACTACTTAACTAATTTTATTTTTTAATATTAAATATTTAAAATATTTTTATATAATTTATTTTCTTTTGTATTATGGTAATTATCTAAAAAAATATTTTTTAAAATTTTTAAAATTTTTTTAAAAAATCTGAAATTTTAATATTAAAATCAATTAGTATCAATTATCAATATAAAAATTTTAAATAAATAAATTTCTTCATGAAACTACAATTGACTAATTTTTAATCTACAAGGTTAAGAGCGGTTAAGTACATAAATTTATTAAACCCTAAAGTTTAGGGGTTTTGGATTGAAAAGTTAGTGGAATGAGCTTTTTGGTTTGAAAAATATTTTCATGGGTTTTTTGGATATAAAAGTTTGTTTTAGGTGGGTTTTAGTAAATTTCCCAAAATAATATTTTTTGGCCAAAAAGAGAGATTATTCGTAAGTGTAATACGAAATATATAAAGTACTTGTAATAAACAGCTCAACTCAAAAGTACGTGTATAATTTATTATGTTAAGAATGCATACTGAAAACTAAAGTATTTTATAATTATACGTATGTATGGGTACTATACGTATATAATGCACATTATAACTAACACAGACCAACTCTACTCTATTGTCCCTAATCATTTATATATTTACTTAAATTAACCAATAAATAATACGTGCATGTGAGTCGCATATTCAGGCATATAAACATTGTCCAAATTGAAATGGTCATATATTCAAAATTTCAATAATAATAGGGTTAATTGATTAAATGCAGTTTGAACCCTAAAATATGAGATCTATATCAAATACTCCTAAACTATCAAAACTTTTCGATTATATTGTTTGCACTATAAATTGTGACATCTAGGTTTAAATTATCAAAATTTTCAGTTACATAGTTGAACAATAAAGTATGACATGTTGGTTTAAGTGCCCCCTTTGAAAAAGTAAGGCTATGTTTGTTTGTGTTTTCATCTCACTTTTTTCATTTCCATTTTCATTAGAAAATGGAAATACACACTTTACGTTGTTTTTAACTGAAAATATTCTCATTTTTATTCTTATTTTTACGTTCCCGAGAAATTTCAATCATTTATTTAAAATTACATTTTGCATCACTTATCTCACATCCACCCATCATCGTCCTTTCTCTCTCTTCCACCCTCACCATCATCTCTCTCTCTCTCTCTCCTCTCTCTTCACCCATCACCATCATTTAATCATTACTTTTCAATCATTTCACACATCACACTCACAAATTTCAACCATTTTAAAAAACACAACCAAACACACCTTCTTTTTTCACTTTTCTCACACGAAAATCAAAAAACACGTTCTCCCATACATTTTAGAAAATGACGATTGAAAATGAAATAAAAACACATCCAAACAGAGCCTAAGATTTTGCAAATATTTTTTGAAAAAGTACGAAAGCAAAAATATATTTTTATTTTATTACAAAAGTAAAAGTTCGTTTCTTGAAACTTTTAAAGTACCTATAATACCTAGGGGAATGATATTGGAGCACCACTTTAATTTCTCTTTGTAAGAAAATGACAAAAATATCCACCTTTAAATAAAAAACAATAGTTATAAATTTATAAGACTAATATACTCAGGGACGGAGCCAGGAATTTGAATGAGGGGGGGCGAGATTGTTGTGATATAGATATACATTTTTTTTTGCCAAATAGTCGAAGGAGTGAAAGGGGGATGGTACGCTATATTTGTGAAGGAAAATATAATAAGACACTAGGTTCAATTACAACTTTTGACATACTTTATACTCTTATATCTCTTTCGTTATAACCAGGATTTTGGGTTTGGGAGGGCGAACTCAAAATAAAAGGAAAAAAACATGATATTTTTTTATTTTGAGGGAGGGCGAAATTCAAATATTAAAAATTTTGTAAGGTAAAAAAATGATTTTTCAAAATTGAGGGGGGGCGACCGCACCTTCCAGCCCCCTCCCCTGGCTCCTGAATATGCCCCTTAATTCTCATAGTACTCTTTTCATCTTTTCTTAATCCTCACGTATGCCGCCAAATCTCCAATTTAATTCCACTCTATATCTAAACTCTACTTTAATATTATTTAAGTTGCACAATTGTCCACCACTTCATCATATCTTTTATGGTAAATAAAACCATAACATTTATGCTAAATAAAACCATAACAATGGAGAAAAATTACGTTATATTGAATACGTTTAGGGAGTTGTTTCCACGTTGAATGAGATACTTGAATTGGTGAATACAAAAAGTATTGAACAAATTTTAGAATTCTATCATGCATGCAATTCATCTTAGATCGATGGAAGTGGTAACTTTCTCCTTTAAATTTCGTAAAATCAAATATTAGCTTTATATAATATTTTAGTGCTATTCTTTTGCTTTGTTTACTATTTATTGTAAGGTTAGTCAATGAATTTTCATATCATAAGTTGTTTTGTTGTTCTTAAAATTTTTAAAAGTCTTGATTCGAATAATTAACTAAGATATAGTTCTTTGCTTCTATAAATTTTAAAAAGTCTTGATTCGAATAATTAACTAAGATATAGTTCTTTGCTTCTATAAATTTTAATCCTCCTGAGTATGGATGTCCACTTACACAAGGAAAAAAAAAGACTATGAGTGTCCAAGCTAAAAATGGTTATGTGCCTCTGCCCCTTGTGATAATTAAATGCCAATCACTATAATATGCCAATGAAATTTTATGTTTATATTTAAATGTACGATGTTCTTAATTATAATTGATTTTTACATGCTAATGATTCATTGTTAAAAGTCTTGGTTTAGTTTTAAGTTCTTTAGTTTTTCTTTTTCTAGTTTTATTAATTCATCTCCTTTGGTAGATATGAAAAAGAACGATCGAGAGGGATGACGTTGAATTGGTATGAATTAAATAGACCTATCACAACAGAGGATTTCGTCTATCCATATTTTGTTTCGATACTGTGCCAATCAATATGTTAGAATTGCACTGCTGCAAAATATATGTTCAAAACATGTAGGAAGTTCTGCAGTCGAACATTTAAGTACCTTAGAGTAAAATTCTCTTTATGTGATGTTTTGTGTATATGATTTTATACTTTGTCTATTTATATGGATATTGAAAAGTCTATAGACACTTCTAATATTTTTATTTCTCCATTTTTTTAGGGCGAGACTTGATTTGAGCACTTCTTTACGAGCAACGGTCGTAGCGTGCCAAAATTATTGCAAGAATAAAAATTTAAAGTTGTTGACTTGACATTAATATGCAGAGAATGAAGTGTCCTCCTTTGATTTGTGCACTTTTTTACGCGCAACAGTTGTAGCGTATTAAAATTATTGCAAGAATAAAAATTTAAAGTTGTTGGCTTGACGACATATACAGAGAGTGAAGTGTTCTCCTTTGTTTTGTAGACTATATTTAAGACTTATTGTTACTTTTTTTTCTCTCAGTTATTTAAGACCTTATTAGTTAATTTTTTTTTTATCTAATTTATAATATGAAGTTTGTTGTCTTACAAGATAGAATAAATTCTAGTCCAAGTTCATTATTTTGCTTGGTATCACATCACAGTGCTACGTATATTATGTGTATGCTTCATGAATTAGCTAAAGGAGAAAAAAAGTTTAAGACAAAATATGACAAATTCTATTGGTGGTGGTGAAGATAAGGTATATGGTGGTATACAGTGGCGGTTCTAGAAACTGAGGTCAGTGGGGATACTAGAAATTTTATTAAGGCAAGCCCCCTCGCGGTACGGTAAGCTATATTTATGGAGGAAAATATAATAACTAATTGTGTTCAATTACAACTTTTGACATAATTTATACTTTTATACCTCTTTTGTTATAGCCAGAATTTTGGGTTTTGGGGGGGGCGAACTCAAAGTAAAGTGAGAAAACGTGATATTTTTTTACTTTAGAGGGGCGAAATTCAAATATAAAAAATTTTGTAAGGTAAAAAAATGAATTTTCAAAATTGAGGGGGGGCATTTAATAATTTGAGATATATTAAAAAAAAATATTGAGTGCCCCCCCTCCTTTATACACTTAAATCCGCCACCAGTGTAAATCCGCCCCTGGTGGTATACATCCGCCGGTCCCCTTTGCAACCAAAATATGTTTGTTATATTTTAAAGGCATCAGGGTAGATTAGGAATACAACTTTAAATACTATAATGTAATTTAGAACTTATGGGTGTTTTTGTCATAGTTTAATACAAAATTTGAAATTGGAGTTTCTATAGTAATTTTTGGAGTGCCAATATCATTCCCCTAATACCTATTTGTCATTCAATTTTTTCAGTGACATAAGATTCAAAAGCAAATAACAAAAGTAAATATTAAATAGGGCTAAAAGCATACAACCCTAATTTAGGGGTTGTGTACTTTGTTGCTAACCTATCAAAATGTTCATCCGATATTTTTACAGTTGGTGAATATTGCATTTAACCTACTGTGACCAGATCTGGCAGAATCTTAGGGCTTATTCCCTCATTCTCCGACACATTTGACACACACATAATATAAGGGTAAAACCGTCACTTATGGGCAAAGTGCTATACACCCTTAAGATAGGGGGTTGTCTACTTTGATTCCAAAACTTTTTTTATTTTTGTAAATCTGTACTTTTTCGTTTCAAATGTTCATAATTTTCAAAAAAGAAAAAATTACAAAAACATAGAAACAAATTAAAAAGAAAAGAAAAGGGAAAATTAACAAAAATTTCAGAAAAAAGTCAGGAAAAAAATCAGCAAAACAAGAATAAAAAATTCAAAAAAATAAAAATAAAAGAAAATGAAAATAAAAATAGAAAAATCAGATTTTGAATATTAATTATTTATTTTTATTTTCATTTTTTCATTTGAATTCTTTTCTTTCCAAGATGTTTTGCGAAGTTTACCGGAACTTTCTATTTTTTTGGATCTTTTGATTTCTTCTATTTTTCCTGAAATTTTCAGAATTTTAATGGTTATTTTTATGATTTGTTTTTATCTTTTTTTTATTATTATTTTGTCGATAATTATGAACATTTTAATTTAAAAAATAAAGAAATTTGGGATCAAAACACACATTCCCCTATCATATGGGGTATGTAGCACTTTGCCCATTGAGTGACGGTTTTACCATTACTAATAGCATATGCATGCCACATGTGTCGGAGAATGCGAGAATATTCTCTATGATCCCGTTGGATGAGGTTAATTGCAAAATTCACCAAAGATGAGTTGTCAAGTGCATTTTTTGATAGGTTGTGGAGCAAAATGCACAAACCCCTATAGGTTAGGGGGTGTCTATTTTATCCGTTTTAATTATCTGCAACAATAAGATGTATTTATAATAATATTAGAACTCTAAATGAAACTACATATAACTAATAATTAAATTTAGAGTTCCATAAGATTACTCTTATTTATTCATTCATTATATGCACTAAACATACTTCGAACATGACTTATGTATACTGCCAGTCGCGGTACATATGAATTATTATATATATATATATTACTCGAAATATAAACAATATGGATCTGAATTTTTAAAAATATTAATTTTTACTCGAAATATAGGTAATATGAATCTCGATTTGTCCTTTTTCTCGTGGAGAGAAAGACGATGTCACCATTGAACGCCTTTGATCACTGGAAAAACCTATCTAATCGGAATAGATGTGTGAAAGAAAATAATTTTAATATGAAAAAGGACGAGCATTTCCGTCTTTTTAGGTGGGTAAGTAGTAAAGCATAACTTCTACTTTAAAATACAGGGTGCATAGTTTAAATCAGTTCTGCAACTCTATTAATTGATGGACTATTGGGACCAGGGTTTGTAACCCATGTCAAAAGAGTTACTTTCACAGAAATAAATTGAACTTCTTTCACAGAATTAATGTTTTAAGTAGATTAAATTTCTAATACTATTAGTTATTGACTTATTCAACCTTAACTCCTCATAACAATATTATTTGATCCTAAAAAATTAAAAATAATCTAATCTATCTTGAATTATTGGTACTTTGATGATGATGATGAAGATCCATAGATAAACAGTATTTATTTTTTAATATGTAGTAGCTTGGATATAAACTATTGCTGATGAATGATGCAAAGTGTAAACTATTGCGTGTATACGTAAGCTGTGAAGCATTCCAAAGAGAAAATTCAACACCTTGAATTAGTGTAATTATGAATGAGCAACAAATGTAAGAATACAGTGCTTGAAAATAATGTCAGATAAGCATTTTTAGTAAGAATGATGTATATTGTATCAAATCAAAAAAGATTCATATACTCGAGTATTCTTATGAGATATGATGATTATAATTATTTTATCTTTCGAATCTTTTAATAAAGATTATGCTCCTTTTATATTACTTTAGTCTTTACATATGGAAATTGATACTAGATTTCGAACACTATTAGTAAGAGTGATATGACAAAAGAAGTAAATACACTTGCATAGATCACAAGGAAGAAGAAACGACATCAGCGACACATTAAAGATACATATATTACTATACACAAATATGCTAGAACATAGTGCTAATATTATTGTCAAAAAATTATTTTATATTCTAATAGATAAAATAGGTTTAGATATATTCTTAAATACGTTTTGAGTAAAACTTAATAAAGGTTGATTACGAGATAAAGAAACTCTTAATAGGAAACAATAAATATTCTTAAACATTCACTACAAGATAAATAAGTATTCACCACGTGACGTCGGCTAAATAGTTGATGTGGAAAGTGTTAACAAAAGTGAGTATATATAATCATCAATAAATACGAATCGTCAATGAACAGCTCGTTGGCAATGTCGTACATGGTGGAGCAGCCGCAGTAGGCGATGTCGTACACGGTGGAGCAGCCGCAGTAGGCGATGTCGTACACGGTGGAGCAGCCGCAGTAGGCGATGTCGTGCACGGTGGAGCAGCCACAGTAGGCGATGTCGTGCACAGTGGAGCAGCCGCAGTCGGCGATGTCGTACACGGTGGAGCACCTTGTCGCCGTCATCCTCCCCGAGGTCGAAAACTACGTCAATGAACAGCTACTTGTCTCAATTGGTTTTTTTTTTTTTCTTTTTGTGTTAATTGATTCGTTTTTGTTTATTGAATGAATAATTGTGCATTTTTTAAGTTTGTTTGGTTATGTAACTGTAGGTTTCGTCGCAGACCTACAGTTTGAATGCAAATCTGTGCCTTCTCCGTCTCTACCATTAATTGTTTTCTTTTCTCAATTGTTATTATTTGATTATTGAAATTTTAGTTGTTATGTGCCTTTTTTACAAAATTGCAGTTTGAGCCTGAGAGAATGAGTACTCAAATTGTTGCTCGCATTCTGATCAAGGTAAATGAAGTATATGTGATTCAATAAACAGAAAAGTCCTCTACTTTTCTTTCTTTCTTCTTTTAGTTTTGGAATTTCCCTTAGTTTAGTTTATGTGATGGTTTACTTTTTGCAGGTTCTAATAGCAATGCCGGCCCCTGATTTCAGCCTCTGCCTTTTCCTAATTCCTAAAATAGTGGTATTGATTATGCTTTTTAATCTCAAGTTCAACTACTTACCATTTGCCTCATTTAGTTGGTTCAAAGCTACATGTTACTGCTGTCATCTTAAAGGATAAGCACACTTTATTTTAGGGGAACACATTTAATTTACCCTTATTGTAAAGAGAGTCATACTAAATGTCATAATGCTGTTTTAGAAATGATGACGAGGAGAAATTTGCTAATAAACACAAATCTTCGGTTACCGATTGTTGCTGCCGTTTGGTCCTATCACCACCTCCGCCCACCACATACCACTGCTGCCGCCACCGTCGTTGGATTGCTGCTGCCGTTGAATTTTTTATGCCGCAGGTAGGTTTCTTCTTCTTTAATCTTCCACGCAGAGGAGAATATATACATGAATGTGAATGTAGGATGAAGCTTAAATTTGCATCTTCCAATTTTTTTCTCTCGTTTAAAGTTCTACTCGAATTGGAAAACTAGGGCACTACTTGAAGAGGTAATCTTATATTTGGTGGTGGTGGTGATTTAAAAACTTGAGCAATCCAATTATTTAGGTTTTTTTCTCTCTCTATACATACATGTATGCACATCAGAAAGTAGCACCACCTCATTATGCACAAATACATACTGTTAAATAAAATCTTGAATAGAAAATTCGGAATGGGATTAAGCAATTAGTGGGTGGGATGTGTTGATTTTTTCAAATTCGGCAAGTAATTAAGAGCATTACCGTCATTTGAGGCCACAGAGTGACAATCTTTTATTGTAGAGTTCTTTAATTGTTCGGAGAAATATATCAAAATTTGTTAGAGAAGCAAGACAAGCAAGAATGCTGCTTTTGTTTGAAACTCCAGAGGGGTTTGTCGTTTTCAAAATATTGGATGAAGGCAAGCTCTCCAAAGTTGAGGTATTCTTCTTTTGTGTTCATAACCACCCTTTCTACTACTCTTTTCATATCTGTTTCTTTCTTTCACTCTTCTAGGTTTACACATGTGTTTCTTTCTTTCTTTCAATTTTTTGTTTGTTATTTGAATTGCAGGACTTGGGGAAGGAATTTTCCACACTAGACTCTCCTAGACAGGTCTTAATTCTTCTGTATTTCTCTTAGATTGTGTGTGACTATCTTAGATTGAATATGACATAAAGTATGATTTCTGAGTCTTGTCTTTAACTGCTGAGACCACCACCAATGTTACTGAGTATTTCATCTTCGTTTTCGTATTGTGTTTGTGACTACATTTTGCTTTTCAATTAATGAATCTAATTAGCAAATGTGTCTTATGTGAACACTAGGTTGTCAAGCTAAAAGCTTTTTCCAAGTTTGAGAATACATCTGAAGCTCT
Source organism: Buddleja alternifolia (assembly GCA_019426215.1). Taxonomy (NCBI): domain Eukaryota; kingdom Viridiplantae; phylum Streptophyta; class Magnoliopsida; order Lamiales; family Scrophulariaceae; genus Buddleja; species Buddleja alternifolia. Next base: position 32,578,748 of record CM033396.1, read on the forward strand.
ATCAGCTGCTATCTTATTGATTGAAAGTAAGCCGAGCAAAGGTAATACCTCTGAACATGATGAACTTTCAATGTGTACAATGTTGCCTATCACCATTTCATTTTCATGAGATTCTGAGCTCTCTCGTTCAACATTATATTATATTTACTGTCACAAATGTGCAATATGATTGTTTCGATCATGAGTGCTTTGCAGACTTTGTTAGAGAAAGGTTATGACCTTGTTTCTGGTGGAACGGAGAATCATCACGTCTCAGTGAATTTATAAAACAAGGTATACCCATAGTTTTGGTCTTCCTTGGGTTATTAGTATTTTGCTCTTGCTTTCTGATCAACCAATCTTAAGAATATTAGTATTTGAAACAATTGTATATACTTCCATTTTAGTGCCATAGTTGAGCATTAAGTTGGTTGGTTCAGTAAGTAGCCTTGTAGTTGAGCATCTTCACTGTTCTGTTATGCTCATTTTTCTTTATGTGAACCTTTCGCAAAAGCAATCTCCTCTAGATTCCTAGTAGATAATTGTTTATTTTTTGGAAAATATATAGAGAGGAATTGGTAAACTAGTTTTCCTATTGTAGAAGCTGTGTTGCATGACTATTTGTGAAGTATCCTTGTCCTATGCCAAGACATTTTTCTGTTACACATTTTCCATATTCAGTGGTTCTTCTTAGTGACAAGAGGCATTGTTAGAGATATAACTTATAAAATCTTAATTTATCTTGTTCTTCTGGGGATCCTTTCCTAACTCTAGAGGGCAAGGGAGACCCTAAGGATATTATTTATCTTTGTTCAGTTTAAATGAAAACACGAACGGAACGCTTTTACAAACATAATAATTGGTGATAAATGCTAATTTTTACAGAAGACAAAAGGAGGGCCATCGTTCTTATAATTCTTTTCTCCCTTAATTAAGGTGTGTTTAGCTCTGAGCGAAGAACTATTATGTATGCTAAGTGAAGTGGTACTTTTAAATCATCTGTGAAATCATGATCTAGATGCCGCATGCTAGTTCTTTTACTCTTTAATGTAGTACAACTGTGCAGTATTACTTTAGTTGGACTGATTTGAATTTCTTGTGGCGTATAAAACTTCAAGTTACTAATTCCTAGGTTTCATTTGCAGGTTGGGACTTCGTAGTTGGAAAATAAGGTGCTTCAAATGATCGTGTTTTGTTAGCTCAAGTTTTTGGACGTCGGGACTTTGCCATCAATAAATCATGTTGTGTTCTTTTTTGTTTTCCCCTAGATATTTTAGCTAGTTTTGTGATAAATTGTATTTTCTTTGGTTTCCCATTAGATATTTCAGCCAGCTTTGTGATAGATTGTAATTTTAATGATTTTTTATTAGTTAAATAAAAAATAGTTATTTCTTTGCCCCAAATTAGTTAAATAAAAAATGAACGAGTGATGTCATTGTCATTTTAGCTTTCTTTAGTAATTTCTGGTTATATAGTTTTTCTAACTAAATTATATTAAAGAAAATTAAAAAAAGAAAACAAAGAAGACTTTGGCAATGGCTAAACAGCCGTGGTGGATAAGTGTATTTATCCACATCGGCTCTTTAGCCGTATATATAGAGGGGTCAAAATCATGTTTTGGCCTTTTTACAGAATGACACTAAAGTCGTTGGTATAAGAGTTGCAAATACTTCCGCAATGGCTTTTAGCAACCTTAGCAGATACAACTGCTAATAAGGTGTTGCAAAGTGGTTGCGGATGACTATTAGCAATACTTGTTGATTAAAGGCAACAGACTTTAGCCATTGTCAAAAATCCTTTTTCTTGTAGTGATTTAAAGTATAAGAAAAATAAATATTTAGATCCTATGTTGTTTATAAAGACTTAGACAATATGCATAAAAAAAAATTTATACATGAAAAGATATGATAAAATATATAATAGAGTTCTTAAATTTATGTCTATGTTTGTTTATGTTTTTGGGCTAGTGTTTAGATTTTTATTTTTTTTTGGGAGAAACGTGCAATAAAGGTATTCGTGTGAAAATAATGAGTTGTTGGTTGTGTTTGTTTATATTTTTAGAAAATAATTGGGATTAGTGAAATATGTCAAATCAAGTTTAATTTGTTAATGAATAATGTATAAAATGCTTGATTTAGTTATTTTTGTAGTGATTATGGAATTAGAAAAAAATAACACAGTAAGAAAGACAGAAGAAAAAATACTTTAAGAATGTAATTGTTGTTGAGAGGTAGTGTGAATGAGAGATAGTTGAAGTGATCGATGTGTTGATTGATAGATAGCTATATAAAAAGGAAGTAAAAGTGAATTTGAACAAAAATGTTTTGAAATTTCAAAAAATTGTGATTCAAAAAAAAAAAAAAAGCAAAAAATATTTTTTGAAAACATAAACAAACATGGACAATTTTTCAGATATGAGGTGTTAGTGAAAAGTTCAGAGAAAAATAATTAACAATTAGAGCTCACTTATCTATGATAGGACTCATTTTTTTTTTAATTCTGAAAGGGGGGGATACCCAACAAGTCATAACTAACCCGACAAACCCGGGTTAATAGTCACAAAACGAGGCCAAGTAATGCCTACTCTATCATTGTCTAGGAGGTGATAGATTTGTGAGTGTGGTACATTCGTGTGGTGCATATGGGTGTGAATTCCCATTTTAGCTAGAGCATCAGCTACTTGGTTTGCTTCCCGCCAAACCATTTGGAACGAGACATCTCAGTCTCTACCCTGCACACTACGAATGCGAGAGATCACAGCAAAATGGTGATGCTCCAAGGAGGCGTCCAAAATGCTATTAAGTGCAGCTCGACAGTCCGATTCAACGATTAATTTCCTTATCCCTGTGGCCCACGCCATCTCTAGTCCCAATAGAATGGCACGCATCTCAGCCTCCAATGACGAACACGGGTCAATGCGACCACTGAACCCCCTTAACCATGTTCCATGCTCGTCCCGAAGAGTACCCCCAACCCCTGCTTGGCCGGTTGCTATTATCGCCGCATCCACATTCAGTTTAGTGTAACCACATGTTGGTTTTTTTCAGCCCGTGTGTACCTGTAGGTGCATCACGTCTGGATCAAAGTTAAGGGAATGAATGGTACCGTCAATTCTTTTGTGTAACACATCTAGTTCCGCCATAGGAACTGTAGCTCAGACTCCATGCGTTACCTCATTCCGAACCTGCCAAATAAAAAACAAAGTCTCAGTGAAAGCTATATCCCATTTAGTTCGCGGGCTCATTTTCAACCACCTAACACTAGGCAACACGTATCCAAGATAGAACGCTCTAGTCACCCACACGATTGATTTCAAACTCGGTATCCCCAAACTTCTTCAACAAATCATTCCCACAACCAAATTTTTGCTCAACTCAACAAGCACAACAAGCTCACGAATGGAATGCTTAAAACGAGCAAGAAAAGGAAACCCACAAAATTCAATCGACCCGAATGATACTCGCAACTACCAACCAAATGCACGATATCATCAACAATCCAATAATTAAAATCAACTTGCACCCCACAATTTACCACAAAGAATATATGTACCTTAATCCAAAATGGGTAGACAATTTTCACAAAGTGATGTATGAAGCTATTACTTTACCCAAAGAAGATGAAAATGCAAGGTAAAGTCCGGTGGTGGCGGCACAATTCCGGCGGCGACGGTGGGGAGTCGCGAACGTGGATTTTCGGCCGAAATTTTTGAGTTTTGATCGGTGGGAAGTGTAAGAAATCGGTTGGGAAGTGTAGATTCAAGATGAATTGGAGAGAAATTGAGTGATGTGGAAGGAATTTGGATTTTTGTAAGGGGGGGAAGAGTTAGGTTTTTGTTTATTTTGTGAAAGGAAATGAGGGTTGTAAGTGAAATGAGGAAAAAGAAGCTGCTGGGTCCATATATGCATCGAACGCCGCAGCGTTCGATTTATAACGCCGCGACGTTGGGATGCAGTAGCTAACGCCGCGGCGTTATTTTTTTGGAACGCCGCGGCGTTGGGATGCAGTAGCTAACGTCGCGGCGTTATTTCTTTGTAACGCCGCGGCGTTGGGATGCAGTAGCTAACGCCGCGACGTTATTTCTTTGGAACGCCGCGGCGTTGAATCAACCTGATTTTTTTTTTTTTTTAAAAGAAAGGGCTGCTTGCGTCGAATCGTACGAATGAATGGAAAACCTGCAAACACGATGAAAGCACATCGTAAAAATATTAAACAGAAACAAAATGAAGAAAAGACAAAGTGAAACGAAAGGAAAATAAATAAAATAAAATAAAAAAAACTTGGGTTGCCTCCCAAGAAGCGCTTGTTTATAGTCGTTAGCTTGACTTAGGTGCAATCAATGTGGTGGGTCAACGAGGGTAACGTGCACATGGTCCCTCATACAACCATTTCCTTCATAGTGTTTCAAACGGTGGCCATTAACAATGAAAGAACCCTTTGTTTCGTGTGAAATTTCAACCGCACCGGAGGGGTAAACTTTCATGATAGTGAAAGGTCCGGACCATTTAGAGCGTAGTTTACCGGGAAAAAGTCGGAGGCGGGAATTGAATAAAAGGACCTGTTCTCCCTCGGTAAACTCCCTCGGTGTGATGCACTTGTCGTGCCAGCGTTTTGTTCGTTCCTTGTAGATTTTTGCGTTTTCATAGGCCTCCTGTCGGAACTCATCCAGCTCGTTCAATTGCAACAACCTGTGTTTGCCAACATCTTGCAAATCAAAATTAAGCAATTTAATTGCCCAAAATGCCCTATGCTCTAGCTCAACGGGTAGGTGGCAAGCTTTCCCAAAAACGAGTCGGTAAGGTGACATGCCAATAGGTGTCTTAAACGCAGTTCGATATGCCCACAGGGCATCATCTAACTTAAGAGACCAATCTTTTCGAGATGAATTTACCGTTTTCTCAAGGATGCGTTTAAGTTCCCGATTGGACACTTCAACTTGACCACTCGTTTGAGGGTGGTACGGTGTGGAAATCTTATGTGTGACACCATATTTTTGCAAAAGATTATCAAACTGTTTGTTGCAAAAATGAGTGCCACCATCACTTATAATGGCTCGAGGGGTACCGAATCGAGTGAAAATGTGTTTTTTCAAAAATTTAACTACCACCCTTGAATCATTCGTACGTAAAGCCTCCGCTTCGATCCATTTAGACACATAATCAACCGCTACTAGAATGTATTTATTGGAGCATGAGCTAGGGAATGGTCCCATAAAGTCAATGCCCCAAACATCAAAAAGTTCGCATTCTAGTATGTTGTTTAACGGCATTTCATGTTTCCTCGAAATATTCCCTGTTCTTTGGCATTGATCACAAGAAGATACATACGCATGCACATCTTTAAATAGGGAGGGCCAGAAAAAACCTGATTGGAGAACTTTTGAGGCGGTCTTAGTAGGCCCAAAGTGGCCACCTACCTTGCCATCATGGCAATGGCTCATAATAGATGTCATTTCTTCCGCCGAGACACAACGCCTGATAATGCCATCTGCACAATTCTTAAACAAAAATGGCTCTTCCCAAAAATAATGCTTGACATCAGATAAAAATTTCTTCTTTTGATAAAAAGTGAGATTAGGGGGAAGTGCACCCATGACAACATAATTTGCAAAATCAGCATACCAGGGGAAAGCACCATGAATCACCGTATACAATTGTTCATCCGGAAACTCTTCCCCGATTGGTTTTTCAATGATTGAATCGGAGACAGGAGCTTCTATTCTAGACAAATGGTCAGCTACCACATTCTCAACTCCCTTTTTATCCCTAATTTCTAGATCAAATTCTTGGAGAAGAAGAATCCATCTAATAAGGCGAGGTTTGGCATCCTTCTTTGCAAGTAGATACTTAAGTGCAGAGTGATCAGTGTAAACAATGACTTTGTTCAAGACAAGGTATGAATGAAACTTATCAAATGCAAAAACTATAGCTAGCAATTCCTTTTCCGTCGTGGCATAATTTAACTGAGCATCATTTAAAGTTCGACTCGCATAATAAATGGTGTAGAATACCTTATCTTTCCTTTGTCCGAGTACAGCTCCAACTGCTGAATCACTAGCATCACACATAAGCTCAAATGGGAGGTTCCAATCTGGAGGTGCCATGATGGGCGCTGAAATTAATTTTTCCTTGAGCGTGTGAAAAGCCTGCAAACACTTATCATCAAAGTTAAACGGTGTATCTTTTACCAACAAATTAGATAATGGTTTAGCAATTTTCGAAAAGTCTAAAATGAAACGCCTGTAAAATCCTGCATGACCAAGAAAGCTCCTGACGGCTTTCACCGAAGAGGGTGGGGGGAGCTTTTCAATGACCTCCACTTTAGCTTTATCCACTTCAATCCCCTTGTGAGAGATTTTGTGGCCAAGCACAATTCCTTCTTGAACCATAAAATGACACTTTTCCCAATTTAACACAAGATTAGTTTCTTCACATCGTTTTAGAACACGTGTTAAATGGTTAAGACATGTATCGAAAGAAGTTCCAAAAACTGAAAAATCATCCATAAAAATTTCTAGGGAATCCTCGACCATGTCGTGAAAAATAGCCATCATACATCGTTGAAAGGTGGCAGGGGCATTACATAGGCCAAATGGCATCCGCCTATAAGCAAATGTGCCATAAGGACAAGTGAAAGTGGTTTTCTCTTGATCCTCAGGTGTGATGGCAATTTGATTATAGCCAGAGTAGCCATCTAGGAAACAATAAAACTCATGCCCGGCTAACCTCTCAAGCATTTGATCAATGAAGGGAAGGGGAAAGTGGTCTTTCCGGGTGGCCTCATTTAATTTTCGATAATCAATGCATACTCGCCACCCGGTAACTGTTCGTGTGGGAATTAATTCATTGTTAGCATTGGTAATAACAGTCATACCTCCTTTCTTCGGGACCACTTGAGTTGGACTCACCCAATTGCTATCGGAGATAGGATAGATAATACCTGCATCGAGTAGCTTAATTACCTCCTTTTTAACAACTTCTTGCATCATTGGATTGAGTCGTCTTTGCGGTTAAATGGTGGGCTTATATTCATCCTCCATGAGGATCTTATGCATACATACCGTTGGACAAATCCCTTTAATATCAGCTATTTTCCATCCAAAAGCCTTTTTATGGGCTTTCAACACCGTAAGCAGCTTCTCCTCCATAATGTCTGTCAAAGATGAAGAGATTATAACAGGTAAAAATTCTGAATCTTGTAAGTAAGCATACTTGAGATGAGAAGGAAGAGGTTTAAGCTCAAAAGGTGGCGGTTCTTCAATTGAGGGCTTTGGTAATGAAGTGATTGGTCTATCCAGAACTTCGAAACGAGGTCGAAAACTTCGTTTGTAAGGTGGATTTGCCTCGAGAAAAGCAACAGCGTCCCTCAAGTTATTGTTTTCCATTGTCTCATCCATGGGATTCACAAGACATGCCTCCACTTGATCTTCGTATTGATTTCCCTGAAAATGTTCAGAAATTAAGGTATCAAATGCATCAATGTGGAAACAAGTAGAATCATTAGATGGTGTTCGCATAGCATGATACACATTTATTGTCACTTGCTCATCTCCCACTCTAAGAGTTAATTGACCATTGGCAATATCAATTAATGCTCGTCCGGTGGCGAGGAATGGTCGACCAAGAATGAGTGGTAGCTCGACATCCTCCTCCATATCTAGAACTACAAAGTCCACCGGGAATATGAATTTTTCGACTTTCACCAAAACATCTTCCACTATTCCTCGTGGGTACTTGATGGACCTATCAGCGAGTTGCAATGAAATAGTGGTAGGCTTGGGCTCGCCAAGTCCTAATTTCCTGAAAAGTGACAAAGGCAACAAATTAATACTGGCACCAGAATCACACAAAACTTTAGAAAAAGAAATAGAACTGATAGTGCAAGGAATTGTAAAGCTTCCAGGATCCTTAAGCTTTTGAGGTATCCGGTTTTGCAATATAGCCGAGCATTCTGCAGTAAGGGCTACAGTTTCATGTTCCTCCAACTTTCTCTTGTTAGAAAGGATATCCTTGAGATATTTAGCGTAACTCGGCATTTGCAACAAAGCATCTACAAGAGGAATGTTAATACGCAATTGTTTAAATATATCAAGAAACTTGACAAATTGCTTATCTAACTTTCCTTTTTGTAATGCAAGTGGAAATGGAGGTCTTGGTTTGGGCACGGAGGGTTCGGTAGAGGAATGTCCCGAAACAGGGGATGAGGTCTCGGTGTTCTTTCCGGAGTTGGATGTTGCCTTAGTTTTATCCAAATGTTCTGGTGTATCATCCATTTTCTCTCCCAATTTTTGATCAACGAGGTTCTTTCCGCTACGAAGTGAAACTGCTTGAACTTGTTCCTTTGGATTTTTCTCGGTATCACTTGGTAACGTGCCTTGGGTTCGTCCGGAAAGCATGTTGGCAATTTGCCCAATTTGAGTTTCTAAGTTTTTTAGTGCAATTTCTTGATTTTTTAAGCTTGCTTCTTGTTTCTTGAACATCATTTCTTGATATTGAAACTTTTGTGTTGCCTCCATCATGAACTTTTGCCACACATCTTCCATATTATTCTTTTTCTCGCTTTGTTGTGGTTGTTGGAGCCCCCCTTGCCTTTGAAATGGAGGTTGTTGGAAACCTCCTTGGTTTTGCTGAAAACCTGGTGGTGGTGGTTTCGCCATATTCGAATTTTGGCTCCATGAGAAATTTGGATGATTCCTCCATCCCGGATTAAAAGAATTCGAGTAGGGATTATTCTGTTGACGACTTGCATTTCCCATGAAGTTAGCACTTTCAACCGAGTTAGATGTCCCACACACATCTCCTTGTAAGCACTCAAAGTTTGTGTGATCACCTCCACAATTTTCACAAGTGGATTTAACTTGATTTACCGTACCTTGCATGAGTCCGAAGGAATCCAATCTTTTGTTTAGGGCCTCCAATTGAACAGCTACTGTGGAGCTATTCCCAATTTCATACAAGCCGGCGGGCTTCTTGGGCAACGTGATTCGTTCGGTTGGCCATTGATAGTTGTTCTCGGCCATGAGCTCAATTAATGCCCAAGCTTCCTCAGGTGATTTGTTCATGATAGTACCTCCCGCGGCGGCATCTAAATTCGTACGGAGATTTGGTCCCAAACCCAAATAGAAAGTTTGAACAAGTGTGGGCACAACTAACCCATGGTGTGGGCATTTCCTCAAAAGTTCCTTAAAACGCTCCCTTGCCTCATAAAGTGATTCCCCCTCATATTGACGAAAGCTGGTGATTTCATTTTTCATTGCGGCCGTCTTACCCGGTGGAAAATACTTAGACAAAAATTTATCCACCATTTGTTCCCAAGTACGGATAGAGGCGGTTGGCAAAGAGTTGAACCACTGTTTAGCCTTGTCTTTGAGAGAGAATGGAAATAACCGTAAGCGTATGGCGTCGTCGGTGACTCCATTGTTCTTGAAAGTATGGATAATCTCCGAGAATGTGGCTATATGAGCGTGTGGATCATCATGTTGTAAACCGGAGAATTGAACCTGGTTTCCTATCATTTGGATATACCCCGGCAGGATTTGAAAAGTGTAAGCCTCTACCGGTGGTAAAACGATTGGCCCTGCGGCTCCTTGGATGTTTGGCATCATATAATCCCTCAAAGGGCGTTGCGGAGGCGCCTCTGGTTGGTTTTGATGAACGCGAAGATTTGCAAGCTCCCGACGAACCGCTTCTTCTAAGATAGCGGGATCTATGTGAATAGGAGGAGGATTCAGATTTGGATCCATTGTAGCTTGATAACGTTGAGCCTCTCTTTGTAGTCTTATCCCTCGAGTAAACGTTCGTTCAATTTCAGGGTCCAACTCCGCTAGTCCCACTCGACTAGTACGGGTCATGCACTAACCGAGATCAAACCTTGCACAAAGAAAGACACATAAATTAAAAATAAAAGAAATGATCTAAGCTCAGAAAGAATAAGGGAATCTCAATATTAGATAAAAATAGTTGTCCCCGGCAACGGCGCCAAAAACTTGACACGACAAAATCCTAGCAAGAGAACTAGGTCGCGTAAGTAGTAAAGTGGATTTCTAAGTCCGGGGTTATCGTATCCGCAGGGACAACTATAATCTAAGTACCAAGACTACTATATTACTCAATTCTAAGTTAAATCGGTCGATAGAAAGGTTGATTAACTAATTAATAAATACTAGAAAATAAACTAAGGCAATGTCACACCAAATAAAGGGAGGAAACAATAGAGAGAAGCGATCAAGGCACATGGTTCAACCGATTATGCATTTAGATTGTGATTTAGGTTCTATTGGATTATTAGATTGATTTAGCTAAGGCGAAATTCCCTAACGTACGTACTACCCAATCTCTTGGCATAGCAACCCTACCCTTGGTAACGATTTCCTATATATCTCTATATGAAAACCCGATTAACGAGGATGCATTTAAGGTCTAGGAATTCCCCACGTGAATGGAAAGCCACCTAAAGAAACCGAGTCTATCTCTAGTCGGTTTAACTATAGGGTATTCAATGTTTATATCTTCCCTAGGTTATTATCTCTCGATCTCTAACCTAGGCATTTTATCAAACACTTGGTGATCAAGCAAATGTAGCATTGAGATCAAATATTGAATACATAGCTAAAACCAAAATTAATCCAATAAAAACCAACAAATCAACAATCAAAATAACATAAACGGCCTATCCATGGCCTCAATCAAACAAGTTTAGCTCATATTCATGTCAAAAGTGCAAATATAAATCATACAAGTCATAGGAGATTTGAACAAATTCAAGAAACAAATATGTAAAAACTCCCTAATTCTTGTAGAGATGTGGATTCCTTGTTGAATTCTCCATGTTTTGACATTTAATCTTCTCTTCTAAGCTCTTCCTCTCTCTATTTTCGTGTGGTTGTTGATATCCAAGGTGAGTTGGGGTAAAAAATGGCTAAAAGAGGTATTTATAGGCCAACACTGCCGCCTCGAACGCCGCGGCGTTCGCTTGTTGAACGCCGCGGCGTTGGCTACTGCTTGTGAACGCCGCGGCGTTGGCTACTGCATGTGAACGCCGCGGCGTTCGCTTGTTGCCTTGAAAAGTTCTAAAAATTGTTTCATTTTTCCTTCGGTTCTTGCTCTTTCCTCCGGCTGTTAACCCAATCTGAAAAGTCAAAGCAAACCGGGTTCAAAGCATCATATGTGATCAAATTATTAAAGAAACAATCAAAATCAAGTTGATAAAAGGGGTAAAACTTGTGTAAAAATAACATATATCACCTGTTCATCTTGTGGGATAAATTCCAGTCGAGCCAGTCTTCTACTAAACCTGAAAAGAAAACATTATGACAGTCAGGATGAACAAGTTGTAACCAAATTTTTTTTGCCCACTGACAATCACGAATATCGTGTAAGGGAGTATCCGAGGCGATCCCACAGATGGGGCAGTCATCCGAAGCCACAATTCCACGCGCCTTTAACACCGATTGAGTAATCACTTTGTTATGCCGGAGTAACCATAGGAACATTCGACGTCGGTATGCCCCGGGACTTTCCAGATTTTCAGCCACAATTTGGAATTCTCCATTCGCCCGTGACCTTCTAGCGCTTCGTAAGCACTTTTACAACTATACCTCCCATCCGGGGAAAATCTCCACCGTGGCATATCTTTGCGCCCCGATCCCGCTGCCAAATCTATCCCCTGCAATTGAGTCTTAACCGTGATTGGTAGCCCCTGTAAACCATCCCAATCCCAGCCAGACCCCGGAATCCAATACTGAGCAATAGTCCGAGACAAGTCCTCAGCCGAAATCGGTTGTTGACAGTGAGTAGCTAACGGTTCCTCCCCAAGCCAGACATCTTCCTAAAATCTGATCCGAGCCCTATCACCCATTATCCACCAAGTACCCAATTTAAGTAGAGGAAAACTCGACTGAATACTCCGCCAAGTGGACGAGGTCACATTTCTCGCCCGAGCACGCTGCCTCAGAACATATTTGTGTTTAAACACGTGAGTCCACAAGCTATCGTCATCTCTAAGTAGCTGCCACCCCAACTTACTGATGAGGGCTAGGTTCGTGATTCGGGTCCTTCTCAACCCCAATCCTCCTCGGCTTTTGGGTTTACAAACAGTATCCCACTTCACCTGGTGCAATTTATGTTCTATATCCGAGCTCCCCCACAAAAATTGCCGGTTCGCTTTATCAATTGCATCACAAATACCTAACGGAAGTCTCATTGTTTGCATGTGGTATGAAGACAGATTTTTCGTTACCGACTTAATCAAGGTTACACGTCCGGCTAACGATAAGTGTTTTCGTTTCCAGCCCTGTAATCTTTTCTTGACTCGATCCACCAAAAATCCACACTCTCGCTTAAGTATCCGTCCGTGTTGCAGAGGGACGCCAAGGTACCTCCCCAAATTTTCGGTACAGCCAAGACTCATGCTATTACTGATCCGACACTTGAGTTCCATTGTTACATTTTTCGAAATGAACAACTTTGACTTGTGGGTGTTCACAGCCTGCCCCGAGAGATTACAATAGTATTTCAAAGTATCCATTACCGAACTCGTGTGCTGTACTGTAGCCTCCCCAAATAGAAGTAAATCATCTGCAAACATTAAGTGGGAGATACATGGTCCATGTCTAAAAGTTGGTACCGGTCTCCATTTTCTCTCCCGCACCGCGACATCGATTAGGCAACCTAGCTTCTGTACACAAAAAACAAAGAGTTATGGTGATAGGGGATCCCCATGTCTTAGTCCTCGCTTAGGATCAAACCACTCTGTTGCCTCACCATTCCAAAGCAGGGATAGTTTGGCTCGGGTGGTACAATCCATAATAAGCAAGATCCAAGCCGCGGGGAAGCCAATTTCCCGTAACACATTTTCGAGAAAACTCCAATTAATACTGTCGTAAGCCTTTTCGAAATCAATTTTGGCTATGAAAAAACCTCTCTTTCCTTTTAGTCGATTCAAATCATGCAAAATTTCCTAAGTAATTAACACATTATCGATTGTTTGCCTGCCCGGTATAAAACTACTCTGAGACCGTGGGATAAGCTCATCTATAAACTCTTTAATGCAATTAGCCAATGTTTTGGTAACAATTTTAAGGCTTACATTCGTAAGACTAATTGGACGAAATTGTGAGAGACGGGTTGGGTTCTTATCTTTTGGAATTAAAACAATGCGAGATTTATTAAGAGTGGGATCAATGCTACCTGACTGAAGGGCTTTCTGAACCAGCTGAAAAATATCCTCACCGACTATATCCCAACAACGCTGATAGAACATAGGCTGTATTCCATCCGGACCCGGTGCTTTAGATGGACTCATATCCCATAGCGCTTGTTTCACCTCTTCTTTGGTAACCGGCTGAAGTAGTATCTCCGTATGCTGCTCCTGTAGTGTCGGGAACCCGGCGTATCTGCATAGGTGCACACGGGTTCGCCCGCATCATACAGTGCCTTATAGTACTCGATGGCCATGTTCTTGAGTTCAATCGGGTCAGTTTCCACAGTCCCATCCTCCCGTTCCAGGGCCTTCACTTTAGATTTTCCTTGTCGACTCATGGCCGAAAGGTGAAAAAAATGTGTGTTCATATCCCCTGCTGTAAGCCATTGAGCCCTGGCTTTTTATTTCCAAAAGAGTTCTTTCTGATGTAGAGTATCAAAATACTGAGCTTGAAGTTTATTTTCCAGCTTTCTGAGAGAGTACCTAAAGTTCTGACCTTGCTCTCTTTGTATCCCAGCAATACGAGCCACAAGCTGCTGTTGTCGCTTGGATATGTTACCAAAAGTGTCATGATTCCATGCATGCGTGGTTGTCCGAGTATGTTGAATTTGCTCATGAATCCCATCTTCTCATCTAGCATGCCAATTCTGATCAATCATTTCCCGGAAGCTCGGATGAGTAAACCATGCCGACTGAAATCGAAAGTACTCCAAACTAGTCCCCAGCCGTGTATGCTCATATAGAGTGAGCAGTAACGGTGCATGGTCCGACCCGATTCTAGGTAAGTGCCGAACTGTTGCTTGAGGGAAGGATAGCTGCCAAGTATCGTTACACATGGCTCGATCTAACCTTTCTTGTAATGATGACTTCCCTCCTTTAGCCCACGTGAAAGGTGAGCCAACAAACTTGAGATCAATAAGCTCACACTTATCTACACATTCCAAGAATTTACGGCATTTATGTATATCGACTGGAGCACCACCCGTTTTCTCTGATTGCGTCGTGACTACATTCATGTCCCCCGCAATAACCCATGGACCGTGTATGTGGGGTTTCATACGAATAATGTGCTCCCAAAGATGATTCCGTGACCCCACCTGCGGACTGGCATACACTGCCGTTAGAACCCAAGTCCTATCCCCATCTCGACGAATAACGGAGGTGATACTCTGCTCGTTAGCTTCAACAATTTCGATATCAACCTCTTGAGAATTCCAGAATAACTATATACCCCCGGCAAAGCCCCTTGCTTCAACCTTTTCGACTTTATCCAACTTACTGAACCTGAGTATATTCTTTGCATTATGACCCGGAACACGTGGCTCCACAAGGACAAGGATCATCGGCTTATGCCGAGTCAAAACTTCTCTGAGCGAATTCAAAAATTCAGGCTTCGTTGCACCCCTGCAATTCCAAAATATCGACGTCATTTAATAACACAGAGGGAGAAGTTCAAAGGAACAAAAACTTATACTGTTCAGCCCCCTTATCCTTGGCCATTTCCACGTTGCTAGCACCATCTCGCCGAGATTCAGTTATTGCAACGTCTCCATAGCCCATATCGCCACTAAGGGCAGCACATCGTGACATATCAACTTCTTCCACTGACTCAGTCTCGGAACTGATATGGCCATCCTCTGGATACTCCGGCGGTCTGATGTGCCCGAAATGGGAGCTTGTTTCCAGCATGTCCACTGTACCCTGCACACCCCCTCCAAACTGTCCCGAAGTCGGCTGAGATATATCAACACCTGAATCAGTCATATCATGATCCTGCTTGACGTTAGAATAGATGGAGTTATTTCAAATGGTATATGTAGCACCAATCGTGATCGGGGCTATCTTTTCCCTCTCCACTAACTGCTCTGATTGCTCCGGAGGTATATCTCTATCCACTCTTCTCCAAACCTTAGTACCCACAGCTTGGGTTCTCCTCTCCACCGGCTTAACCGGTGTCTCTCCATCAGAGTCTATGTGCTCGTCTAGCTCATACAAAGCTGCAAACCGTGACCCGCTCGTTGCCGTCTTGGTATTATTGTTTGTTTTGGTGCCATGCACATGAGTAGGTGCCATCCTATTTAAAACATCGCCCTGCTTAACACTCGTATTTTTAGTCTCCATGTTATCCCCATTTGGTCCAGCCATATTTGCATGGGAACCCGCGCCGAAATGGAAGATAAAGGGTTCTTGGGCCGACTCCCGATTTGGCTCCTTACGCTGACCTCGTCTCGTCCGAGGGGGCACGGTATTCCACGGTCCAACAGTAGTGGGTGTAGCGTGCTTTTCTCCATCATTCGGTACTGTTCCGACATTGTCCTTTTGGTTATGCGAGCCACAAGTCTTTTTCTGATGTCCTACCGACCCACATTCAAAACAAATTAAAGACAAACCTTCGTACTCAACCACTCTTAACTTCTTGTTTACCTTAATAACCGGAATGATTGGTTTATCCAAATCGAGTTTAACACAAACTCGAGCATAGCGTCCCCGTAAAGATTCTTCGGTATGCTTATCAATGCCCCGCACCTTACCAATCAACCCGCCCATGCCTCTGAGGTGTTTATCATTAAAGTAGTGTATCGGCAAGTCCGGGAAGTGTATCCAAACCATAGTGTTTGATATCTTCTCCTTCCTTGGATTAAAAGTCGGGTTCCATTTACGAACCATTAAATAATGTCCCAAAATCATCCACGGGCCATCTCGAAGCACCCTATCATACTCCGCCTTAATTCTGAACCTAACGAGATAGAATTCATTGCCTATATCTACTGGATTGACGTCGTATGGGAGCTTCCAAATGGCTTTCATACGCTGTTTCAGCATCGTGTATCCCACCTTCCGTCCGAGAACCTTCACCACAAGTGCCCTATGATAAGGCGTCGCCATCTCCCGTAGGTCCTCTTCCGGAATTGTGTAGCTCGGTACCGAGTCATCCGATTCATTCTCACTTAGGTCTGCTCCATCAAAGAAGTCTTTTTCGCCTCCCCCGGTGTAGTATCCCGGAGTTACTGTTTACCGATTCCAAGTTTGGTGGAGGTTACCCGTTTTCCACAAGTTGGTCTGATTTTTCTCCTTCTCCGTGTTGTCCATCTGACTGGTGTCTTCCACCTCCGTGTATGTCTCTGGCCCTTCATTATTGACCGGAACAGATCCTCCTGCCGGAGTTTGTTGCGCCATCATGAAGTCCGAATTAGGGTTCCGGTGTTCTCCCTCATCCGCGCCTAACAGATTGCGTTTCAACTTTTTGGTGTTTCGATTGGGGGTCACCACCAGCGGGGGTGGTTTGTCGACGTCCGCCTCCTCCATGCACGGAGGCGGATCGGTCCGTTAGGGAAAGCCCTAACCGAGGCGATGACGGCGCTGTTGCTGTTCTTTCTTTTTCCGTGTGCTCCGAGTTTAACGCGGGCCTAAATTTCTTCCTTTGATGATTGTATGATAGGACTCATTTTAGTCCAATTTTTTATACGTCTATTTTTGACAAAATTTTAAGTCTTATAAGATTTGAAAATAAAAAACATTTTAGTATTTTGTAATGGTTAATCATTATTCGTGTCAATTCATTTTTTTAATCGAGTAATTTAGAACAATAGATTATTTTAAGGACTGGAAGCATATCTTGGAACTAGAGGTGTACACGGTCAGGTTCGAGCGGTTTTACAAAAAAATTAACCCGACCCGACATGTCCGAGTTGACAAAATATCAAACCGAAAATGCATAATTATCTTTTCAAATCGAGCGGTTCGGGTCGGTCGGATTTAATGTTTTAACGGGCGGGTTATCAAATTATAGTTATAATTTTTACAACTTAATTTTAGTTATAAGTAGTAAGTAAGAAATTAATTATTATACTTTTGGTACATTTAACTTAAAAAATTGAGTTGGTGAAAAATATACAAATAAGTGGTGTTATTAAATAAAATTCATATTACCATGATTTCTAATGAGTGAAAAACTCTAAAATATTAATAAAATTAATGTTTTTTGTAAATTTATCATCAAAATATACATATACATATAAATTTTTCGTTCAGATCAAATGAAAACAAGTGTTCAAACGAGTCAATTTGTTTGCTCAAATAAAAAATAAAATATGTTACATGAATATGAATAAACCACTCTTATTAGAGAGTATATATGCATATATAGTTTTCAAAGTTTAGTGTTAATCTTTAACTATATATACTTATACTTGTAATATAAATAATTAGCGGTCGGGTTGCGGGTTAGGCGGGTTACAATTATTAAACCCACCACCCGACCCAAAAGTGGCGGGTTGTAATATTTTCAAATCGCCACTATTATTTAATAATTCTAAACCGACGGTTTTCGGGCGGATCGGCTCGGGTTGAGCTGTTCGGACGGGTTTATGTACACCCCTACTTGGAACAATGTCACAGACAAAGAAAGAAAGTAATAGGCAAGATACAAGGAAATATTATATTTGATAATAGACGTACTTTTGAAAATACAATGAATCATTTTTTTACATGGAAGTATTGATAAACCCTCTTGATAGATGTGTAAGGATAGATAAGTTAAAACTACCACATGTCTTGAACAAATGAACTATCATCTCATATCTTGAAATTCATATGTTTATCAAATTATTTGAATGAATATAACTAATATAAAGATATACTTGAAAACAAACAAATAAACAATTTGAGGGAGATTATGTACAAATAAACAAACAAATAAATTATGTTTATAATTAATATTTGACATAAATAAGAGTAAGTTAATTTCATAATCATTTACTCCATTTGATAATCACGTGCGAACGCACATGATACTTTCTAGTATATACATATATATATATATATATATATAATGTTAATTTAATTAATCATCCTCATGTATAGCCCTCATTTTGTAAATGATGTATTATTTCTTAGTTACTCAAATATATGTGTATTCTATTATTGTAAGTATGCATTTATTTAATATGTGATAAATTATCTTTTGATTTAAAATTTAAAAATAAAAATTAAATCATAGTTTTACAAAACTCAATAGTATTGAAGATAGAAGAAAGACTTTATTGGTGGATAAAATTAATAAATAAACATTGAAACTTTTTTATCACTGATCTACCTACCCCTTTATTTATAATTAAACAATAGTTGTACTGCAATTATTTGATCTAGTTCTCATGGCTATAGCTTTCATAGAATTGAAAATTCAACACTTGAAATGTCGAGTGCCTTTTATCAATTTTGTTTTGCTTTTCACAATAAATGACATTTTGGCCTATTGATAAATTGAAAAAAAGGAGTTTGAGTACCAATAACAAAAATTAGAGTTTTTTTAACAACTTTTGTTAGTTATTATAAGTAGTTGGAAATTAATACATAAGAAAGTGAAAAAAAAGGATATTTGGATAGGTAATAATTAAAAATGGTGCGGGATTATTATAACTAATAAATTTATGTGGGTCATTAAAGTAGGAAAAAAAATAAAAAATTTCAATTAACTAAATTTTGTGCACATGATAATACATGTGGCACTAGGAGTAATAGGTTGGGAAATATTTTTTTAAATAACACTTGTTTGGGACAGGATCTATTGTGGATGTATATATTTCGTTAGTTAGATAGCTACTAATTCTTCGACACCTTGAAACACCTGTTTCTTCGACACCTTGAAACACTGTTTCTTCGACAGTTGATAAAATCCCGTTTTGGAAAATCAGATATCAGAGATGGTGGCGGCTTATGCAGCTGTAGTTTCACTTATCCATGTCCTTGAAAATATCCAGAATTCTTCTATGCATTGGATCCTTCTTGACAGAGAACAGATCCAATCCCTCCACCAGAGGGTTTGTTCTTTGCAAGATTTTCTCGAAGATTTTTACAACACACGAAGCAAATTAGAAATAAAAGGATTGGAGAGTCAAATAGCAGATGCTAGTCATGAAGCTGAGGATATCATTGAATCCTATGTGGTGGGTCGAATTCATGACCAAATTGATGGGAAAAATGGTTACTTTACATGCGTTTCTCAAGTGGTAAAGTGCTTTACATGCTTTTCTCAAGTGGACAAGCGCTTTATATTCTTTTGTCAAGATATTGAGAAAGTGATGGGAAAAATGGATCTCATTGAGCAGAAGGTGATCAATATTAAAGAGAAGATCACAGGAGTCGTCAAAGATCAACAACCCGAAGAGTTTGGTTCATCACGACAAGCTCCTCCTACTGCCAAGAACACTATGGTGGGATTTGACGATCACTTGGTTCGAATAATGGAAAAACTTGCCACCAAAAAAGCGAAACTCCAAATGATCTCAATTGTGGGGATGGGAGGGATAGGTAAGACCACACTCGCTACAAATGTTTATGATAATCCATTTATTGTTCAACACTTTGATGTTCGTGCTTGGGTTACTATATCTCAAGACTATAATGTACGAGAAATTCTTTTAGGCCTTTTGTATGACGTTGAAATTCGTTCTAATAAGAGGGGAAAAGATAGCAACGAAGCGTTATCTGCATTTACAGATAAGATGAATAAAAAAGGTGATGAACAATTAGGAGAACAATTATACAAAAGTTTAATTGTTAGGAGGTACTTGATTGTCATGGATGATTTATGGAGTACCGAGGCCTGGGATGTGGTAAGGAGGTTCTTCCCAGATAATCATAATGAGAGTCGAATCATGATAACAACAAGACTATCAAATGTAGCTATTTGTATGGGCTCTGGTGATCCTCATGAAATAGAGTTCCTAGATGATGATAAAAGTTGGGATCTGTTATGTGAAAAGGTGTTTGAACAAGACAGTTGCCCTCTTCAGTTGCAGGAAATAGGAAAGGAAATTGCTAAAAGTTGTGGAGGACTGCCTCTAGCACTTGTTGTAATTGGTGGACTCCTAGCAAAGTCTAACAAGACTCGAGAATATTGGGAGTATGTTGCTGAAAATCTAAACTCAATTGTAAATTCAGGCAATGATGAGTATTGTCTCAAACTCTTATATTTGAGTTATAATCATTTGCCTATTCATTTGAAACCATGCTTTCTCTACATGGCAACTTTTCCAGAAGATTGTGAGATACGTATTTCAAGGCTTATAAAGCTATGGGTTGCTGAGGGATTTCTAAAACCTATAAGAACTAAAAGATTGGAAGATGTCGCAAATGAGTACTTAAAGGACCTTACTGATAGAAATCTCATATCAATTCCTAACAAAGACGATTTGGAAAGTAAAATTTGTACAATTCATGATCTCTTGAGGGACCTCTGTTTAAGGGAAGCTCACAAAGAAAACTTTCTTTGTGTGACAAGGGTAGACAGCCTTAACATTCCACCACACATAAAAAGCATACGACGCCTCAGTATTCATCAAAGCACGAAGGAACAAAGGTATCACCCTCAAGTCCTTAATGCCTTGCAATGTGCATCCTGTACTCGTTCTTTGTTGTGTGAGTTTGAATGCCGTTCACCACGACTCGTATCAAGATTAAATTTGCTGAGGGTATTGGATGTGGTTGACAAATATTCTCCTAAAGATATGATGAAATTAGTCAACCTACGATACCTTTCTTTTACGGGTAATCAGGATTTGAATTTGAGATTTATTTCTTCAATGTCCCTATTTTGGAATCTGCAGACTTTTATTTTACGTGGTGAAACTGAGCCGATAGTACTGCCACCTGAAATTTGGGAGATGACACAACTCAGGACTCTCGAATTCACAGTTGTTTCTTTACCTGATCCTCAACCTCGAATTGGGACACAAAACTCTCAAATTTTGGAAAACTTACAGAATTTGTCCTTTGTATTCTTTTTTAGGTGTACCGAGGAGGTAGTTAAAAGGATGCCAAATCTGAAGAAATTGAGATGTGGTTATGACCTACTCTCCAGTGGTGTGGAATGGTCATACTATTGCCTCAACAATCTTATCCATCTTCATAAACTTGAATCACTAACTTGCATTTTTTGTGAAAAAATTTCTGTGGGAAATATTGCATTTCCACATTCTCTGATAAAGTTAAGTTTAAATGGTTGTCGTCTTCCTTGGGAAGATATAACCGTTATCGGTTCATTGCCAAGACTCGAAACACTTCATCTTTTTAGCTTCGCATTTGAAGGCCCACAATGGGATGCAACTGAAGGGGAATTTGTTCAATTGAAACACTTGAGGATTTACAAAACTGATTTGATGTATTGGGAAGCAGACTACACCCACTTTCCAAACCTTGAGATCTTGTCTCTTGAATGCCCAGAACTGGAAGAAATTCCTTTGGGTTTTGCAACACATCCGATGCTTCAGTCCATTTTATTGGACCACTGCAAACCTTCTGCTGTCAGTTCGGCAAAGCTAATACTTGAGGAACGTGACAACTTGGGATATGAAGGTCTTCAAGTTGACATTTATAACACCGATTCTGGGCAATGGACACGTGTAACACTTGGCGATAGCGAGTAGTTATATTCAGATGAGGATTATATGCCTTCCAAGCCACATTGAAATAGTGAGTTGTTCTTTCAAATTCTACTCCTTTTAAGCATTAATAATCTATTCTGTTGTATTATATTGATTAGATGAGTCCATGCTTCTTGTATGTTGACTTTAATTTTTCTGTTTGGTGATAATAGGTTTTTTGATAAATGTTGCAATCCCACCACTATTATCCATGTATATTGTCCATTGCACTGTCATTTTTGTTAAAAATTAGCATGATTCCTATGAAAGGTATTTGCTAAAAATAAAAAAATATCTTAAAAAATTCATAATTTATTTGTTAAATACGATTGTTATAAAATAAAATTAAGAATTAGTACAGGAGAATTTTAGGATACCACAACCCTGATATGATTGACACAATTTCTTTTTTTTTTTTTTTTTGAGTAATTATATATTATACGACCTTTTATATACCACCATATTGCACATCACCTACTTTTGGTAAGAAATCACTTCCAATTAATTAATTATAATGGATTTAATACATCCATACTTTCTAAATCCAAGAGAAGTGAAAAATCGGTGGTATGAAAACGGGTGGTATATAGCATTTTTCAAATTTTTATTGCAAGTAGTTGAGTTGATCGTGAGCTATCATATTTCTTGTAGCTACACACAAGTTATTATGAGTACAAAAATGTATAAAATAACCTGTAACATTTAGAATTACGTATTATGGAAATGAAAGATGTGATGCCCGTTGCTTGATGAATAGTATAAAAATAGCTAGACTTTGTTTCTCTAATAATTTATAACTTGTAATCTGTTTAATTAGCTAAGTGACCGTTGCTTCATTCTGGTACTTATTGATACACTTGATTATGTTGATTGGTAATTTTAAATTATTATTTAGAGAAATTAAACAACCATTTTTTCAAGCATCGATGTTTTCTTGTCTATTCATCTGGTTCTGATTCATCACAATTTCTATTATAGTGTTTCAGAATTTAAATGTCTTATATATTACATTTTATACTGTTATGGTATTTTCTCATCATGGAATTCAGCTATTTTACTAATTAAAATTTCATCATAGATGTAGTTGACAAATTTTCTCCCGAAGAAATTATGAAGTTGGGCAACGTGTGGTACCTTGCTTTCAAAGTTGATTGGGATATAAATTCGGGGCTTAATGCTTCAACGTTTCTTCTTTGGAATTTACAGACTTTAATTGCACATGATGTATGTCACACCGTACTGGACCTGTCGTCTGAAATGTGGTGGATGACACAACTTAGGCATCTCGAGATTACATACAATTTTTTTGCAGGATCCTCCTCAGTCCCACATTGGTACACAACAACGTTATATTTTAGAAAGCTTACAAACACTCTCGTATGTAATGAATTTCTGGTGTAGTGAGGAGGTAGTCAAAAGGATTCCAAATGTAAAGAAAATGAAGATTGGTTATTACACTCTCTCTAGAGGTGTGGAATAATCATACTACTGCCTCGACAATCTTGTCCATCTTCATTAACTTGAATCACTAACTTTCACTGTGTGTGTCAAGACGTCGGTGGTAGAAATTGCTTTTCCACGATCTCTCAAAAAGTTAACTTTAATTGGTTGTTGGTTCATTGCCCCAACTTGAAGTACTTATGCTTTTTTGGCTATGCATTTGAAGACCCGCAATGGGAAGCAGTTGAAGGAATTTCTTCAACTGAAAATTTTGCAAATTGTAGACACTGATTTGATGTACTGGATAGCAGATAATACTCAGTTTCCAAGCCTTGAGATGCTGGATCTTAAATGTCTAGAACTCGAAGAAATTCCTATTGGTTTTGCAGAACTTACTATGCATCGGAAAATTCAATTGGAATGCAAGCCTTGTATTGTCACTTCGGTCAAGCAAACACCAGACAGCTTGGAATATGAGGGTCTTGAAGTTTATGTTAAGTGCACTAATGAAGAAACATGGACCCGTATTAAACTTGGCGATTGATAATATTCAAATGCCTTCCAAGGTAGTCTCTAATACTAAGTTATTGCTTCAAATCCTTCACATATTTCTTTTTAAGCTTTTATAATTTGTTCTGTTTGTATTGTTTTAATTTTATGAGTTCCTGCAGATCGTAAATTTACTCTTATTATACTATTTGACCATTAATTCGTATAAACATGGAGATATGTAAAAGGTTTAATTAGAGAAAACCACATTGTTCATGTGATAGGGGTATATTGCCCATTTGCACAATAAAAATTCATATCTTGAAGAAATTTCCAGATTATAACCCTTTTTATCTTTTCCTTTTACCTTTCTTTCATTGCCTTTTGATAAGAGATAAAAAGTGGGTAGTTACTCGTAACAAACTTTTTTCATTAAGCATAACTTACTCATAAGAAATGGGGTAGGTTTGAGAAGAGAAGATTGAAAAGGCGATTGATGAGGCTGTGGAGTGGTTGGATAGGAAGCAGCTGGCTGAAGTGGATGAATTTGAAGACAAGTTGAAGGGGTTGGAGAATTTGTGTAACCCGATTATTGCAAAGATGTATCAGGGCGCGGGTGGAGATGTGCCGATGGGTGGCGGCGACGATTTGCCAGGAATTGGTGGTGGATATGGCATGGTGACCTCTGGTTTTTATGCATGTCTCTGCTTTTGTTCTGTTTCTCAAGTATTTATGTCATTGGAGAAGATATTGAGATTAATGTAAAACATATATCAGTTAATAATGTGTAACATTCAGTTTTGAAGTGGGTGGTGTTTTTTAGCTTGATATGGCATTGAATCTATTTAGGACAGTGCATATCTATGATGCACGGATATGGATACGAGAATACGGGTACGTTACGACACGGATATAGAATACGGCAAACTTCAATAGAATACGATACATTGGGGATACGAATATATATATAATATTTAAAAATAAATTTGAGTCAGTATGTTCATTAACATAAATAAAAATGCAATACTGATACAGGTTCATTGTTTATAAGTTCAAAAAATTTCGAAGGTAACCATAATATTTCATTATTTGCAGCGGTGTAAGAATGTTATTTCATTGATACCAATATTTAACTTCTTATCCAAAATCTTTGGTAATAAAGTGTAAATGATAGATTTCACGTGAAGCAAGAGAAAAAAATAAATATTAAGAAGTGAAATCGAAACGATGTTTTGCTTCTTTCAATTTCCTTATTGTTTGTTTAACTTTTTAATGTATGGTCAAAATTATTATTATTTTTCTATTTTAACTTATAAATTATTATATAATATTCAAAAATACTATGTCTGATATTCAAGGCGTGTCAGATATTTCAAATTTTGTATGAAATACAGCATCCGGAAGTATCGGATACGGTATCTGATTTTTATTTATTTTTTAATTTTTGGATACGTAAAAAGGGTATCCGATACGTATCCGGCTGGTATCCGCAGAGTATCGTATCCGATACGAGTACGATACTGCACGGGTCCAATTTTAGGAGTATCCGTGCATCATAGGTGCATATTGAACTAGAAAAAAGTAATAATTATTGAATACATATAAAATAGGAAAAATTGCACTAACACTCACTGCTATAATAGGTAATTACACAAACTTACCCTTTTATAATTGAAATTGTAAATATCTAACCCACTATAATTGAAAATTACATTTACCCCCTAAGATTAGTTTTTTGATGACATCATCATGTGAATTCCAAAAATGCCCCTGTCCAAATATCATTTAGGAATAATTACAACAATTCCCATCTTATTTTTGAAATTACACAAACCTAAAAATGCCATTTTTCCATATATTTTTGTCTTTAGGCTAACTCGTCGGATCACTTTTGAAATTTTCCTTATGATTGAACACATTATGAATATATATCATATAAAATTAGACCAATTCAAGAACAAATATTGGATTAAACAAAAACATCAAGAGGAATTACAAGTAAAACTATTAAAAAATAAATTAAATAATTAGAAATAATATATTTACGTTGTGCTGTGCGGGTCTTGCAACATGAAAATCACCACAAACTGGGCAATGCGCGATGTTAGAATAGCTAATAATTTTCTAAGTTGTAAAGAAGAGACAAAGTTTATAAATATAAATATTTGAATGCCTGAAATAATAATTTAAAAAATTTATTTTTAAGGCATAGCTTTTATGCTTAAATTGATAGTGTGGTGCTTGCATTAGACATATATGTATCGTCCAATATGCATTGGTTAAACAATTAGTTGAAAAAATTGTTAAGGAAAGCAAAAAATACTGAATTGATTATTAAAAGTGATATTTATCTTTTGAATTTTTAGCAATTAACTTTTTTTAACAAATGGGCTTTATTGATATTTACCTAGAAAATAAAGAAAAGTGAAGCTGTTATAGTAATTTTTGGAGCTCTAATATCAATTTTTTTATTAAATAGTACCTAATATCAATTTTGTTTTTTGAATAGTACCAGTTTAGGAATTATTTTTCTTAAATGTAATATTTTAGGGAAACAAAAAAAAAAAAAAACTCAACTCTATTGATCTTAATCAAATTAGACCAACATAGGGCCCATAATATCCAAGTTCATGATCCATTTAACTCCGAGGCCCAACCACACCAACTTCTCCATTTCTCCCGCGCCCTCCAGAACCCTCTCGCCTCGTCTCTCACATTACTCTTGAAAAACAACAGAAAACTCTAGTCCTCTCTGCTTTCTTCTTCCTCCCTCTCGAAACCAGCCCCTTCACCAACCACCACCACCACCACCCACCAATATATGTATGTATATATATACACATACCTTGCCTTCTTCATCATCATCAAAACAAACTCAGACTTCAACTCACACAATCTCTCTCACACATATAACTGCAACTATATATATCAAAACTTTCCCTTTCCCAAATTCATAGCCAATTCTTAACAAGCTTACATCTATGGCGAAAACCGAAGGCAAGGCTATTGGAATCGACCTCGGCACAACATACAGCTGCGTTGGCCTGTGGCAAAACGACCGCGTCGAAATCATTCCCAATGATCAAGGCAACAGAACCACACCATCCTACGTGGCATTCACTGACACCGAGCGCCTCATCGGCGATGCCGCCAAGAATCAAGTAGCCATGAATCCGCAAAATACAGTTTTCGACGCTAAGCGTCTAATCGGTCGCCGATTCTCCGATCCTTCCGTCCAGGACGATATGAAGCTATGGCCGTTTAAAGTAATTCCAGGCCCCGGCGACAAGCCTATGATCCAGGTTCAATACAAGGGCGAGGTTAAGCAATTCGCCGCCGAGGAGATTTCGTCTATGGTGTTGATTAAAATGAAGGAAATTGCAGAAGCATTTGTGGGGCAAACTATTAAAAACGCCGTAGTTACGGTCCCAGCTTATTTCAATGATTCGCAGCGTCAAGCGACTAAGGACGCCGGAGCTATTGCCGGATTAAACGTTATGAGGATTATTAATGAGCCGACGGCGGCTGCTATTGCTTATGGTTTGGATAAAAAGGCTGCGAGGAGTGGAGAGAAGAATGTGTTGATTTTCGATCTCGGTGGTGGTACATTCGATGTGTCGTTGCTCACTATTGAGGAAGGGATATTTGAGGTGAAAGCCACTGCGGGAGACACGCATTTGGGCGGCGAAGATTTTGACAACCGCATGGTGAACCATTTCGCGGCGGAGTTCAAGAGGAAGCATAAAAAGGATATTAGTGGTAACGCTAGGGCGCTTAGGCGGTTGAGGACTTCCTGTGAGAGGGCGAAAAGAACTTTATCGTCGACTGCTCAAACGACGATTGAGATTGATTCGTTGTATGAGGGGATTGATTTCTACGCTACGATCACGAGGGCGAGATTCGAGGAGATGAACATGGATTTGTTTAGAAAGTGTATGGAGCCTGTTGAGAAATGTTTAAGAGATTCAAAGATTGATAAGAGCCAGGTTCATGATGTGGTTCTTGTTGGTGGATCAACTAGAATTCCCAAAGTTCAGCAATTGTTGCAAGATTTCTTTAATGGGAAAGAGCTTTGCAAGAGCATAAACCCTGACGAGGCCGTGGCGTACGGAGCCGCCGTCCAGGCTGCTATTCTCAGCGGCGAAGGCAATGAAAAAGTTCAAGATTTGTTGCTTCTTGATGTCACCCCACTAAGTCTCGGTATAGAAACTGCCGGTGGAGTTATGACAGTTTTAATTCCAAGAAACACAACAATTCCAACAAAAAAAGAGCAAATTTTCTCAACATACTCGGATGATCAGCCTGGAGTTCTAATCCAAGTTTATGAAGGTGAAAGGCCTATGACTAAGGATAATAACCTTCTAGGAAAATTCGAGCTAAAGGGTATCCCGCCAGCGCCACGTGGTGTCCCACAAATCAACGTTTGCTTCGATATCGATGCGAATGGTATACTAAATGTTTCGGCTGAGGACAAGACAGCTGGTGTGAAGAACAAGATCACGATCACAAACGATAAGGGGAGATTGAGCAAGGATGAGATTGAGAGGATGGTTAATGAGGCCGAGAAGTATAAGGCAGAGGATGAGGCGGTGAAGAAGAAAGTAGATGCTAAGAATGCGTTAGAGAATTACGCGTATAACATGAGAAATACTGTGAAGGATGAGAAGATTGGTTCGAAATTGGGGGTGTCGGAGAAGGAGAAGATTGAGAAGGCGATTGATGAGGCTGTGGAGTGGTTGGATAGGAACCAGTTGGCCGAAGTGGATGAATTTGAGGATAAGTTGAAGGAGTTGGAGAATTTGTGTAACCCGATTATTGCGAAGATGTATCAGGGAGCGGGTGGGGATGTGCCGATGGGTGGCGGTGCTGAGATGCCGGGAAGTGGTGGCTCTGGAAATGGTGGTGCTGGTCCTAAGATTGAAGAAGTTGATTAAACAATAAGTTATTGTATCTCTGATTTTGCTCTGTATGTCTCTGTTTTTGTTCTTGTATTTCAGTTCTTACTCTTAAACAATAAGTTATCGGTGCTGGAGAAGATGTTGATGTAAACATATGTTAGTATGATGTAGGATTTAGTTTTGAATCATATTGTTTTGAAGTTTATTATATTGAATCATATGAATTGTCATAAAATATATTTAAGAGATGTTGTGCGACTTTAACCAGAAATTGCAACATTATCATTGACGAGAATGTGTTTTTTACTTATCGCAATGAATATCAAATGCACTTATTTAAAATGAAAATGTTATGTATTTAAATTTTCAATAATAATGGCGTTAAATTGGTTAAATCTAGTTTGAACCTAAAGTTTGATCTCTACATCAAATGCTACTAAACTGTCAAAACTTTCAATTATATTGTTTGCACTTTAAAATATTAATTGTGATATTACAGTGATTGAAAAATTAAGTACAATTGTAAATGAGTGTAAAAAATTATGTAGCAATACTTATGATGTACAAATTCTAAATCTATTAATATATAATATATCTCAAGCACACTTATATGACGATAAGTTTCTGGAAAGCATGTCTAGACAAATTCTTTTAGTGATTTTTTTATAATTCACAATTTATTTTACTTTGGTCTTTTAATTATTTATCTTTGGTCAGTGATTAATTTAATGGGTATATTTTGTTAGTTAGGCAGCTACTAGTTCTTTCAAGACCAATAATTTACTTTTATATTTTTTTGTTATGGTGTACGTGTATATTTTGTTAGTTAGGCAGCTACTAGTTCTTTCAAGACCAATAATTTATTTTTATACTTTTTGGTATGTTGTATGTGTGCATTTAGTATGTATATCATATTATCATACATAATATTATCATATTATAAAATATTTGAAAAGTTAAATTTCAAAGTTGGTATTTTGTTACTTATTAGTATATTTTATTTATGGAATTCATGTATCTAAATTTTTTTTTGTACTTGGAAAAAAATCTATAAGTATAATCAATTTCATTTTTTAATACTCATCATTCAGTAAAATTGCCGTTATATATTGTCTATTTATCTTATATTATTTTTATTTTTCGTACATTTTCATCAATAAAATTTTAATTTTAATTAAAAAGAAATCTTTAGACCTCCTGTTCATAATATTTTACATGGTCCAATATTATCTACTTATCATCCAGGATCAATATTTTTAAAATATTGATATATGAATATCAATATTAGCCATTTATACAATTATTTTTTGGAAAGAAAAACAACGTACGTCACCTACAAAAGTCAACTTAAAGTCATAGTTTTTGGGGAAAAAAAAACATCTCCTAAATCTACCCTCAAACACCTTATCTGAAAAAAAATCTCACATCCATCCACAGTCATACTATTCGTGGAAAATTTTAAGATGGATCGGGATTGTTGATCTCAATTCATTTTTCACCACATATTTGAAATAATTGGGGTGATTTTTACATTCACTTATCCTGTATAAACCACCCCATTTCAAATATTTATGTGATGAAAAATAGATTGGGAGCAACACATAATTACCCTACTCTTCGTCTACAAAAAGCAACACCCTGATCCTTTTTTTCGACATTCAACAACTTGAAACACTGTTTTTTCGGCACTAATCAAAACACTATTTATAAAATCCCCTTTTGAAAAAACAGATAATCAGAGATGGCAGCGGCTTATGCAGCTGTAGTTTCACTCATCCACGTTCTTGAAAATGTCCAGAATCCATCAATGGATTGGATACTTCTTGACAGAGAACAGGTCCAGGCCCTCCACGAGAAGGTTTGTTCTTTGCAAGATTTTCTCGAAGATTTTTACAACACACGAAGCAAATTAGAAATAAAAGGATTCGAGAGTCAAATAGCAGAAGCGAGTCATGAAGCTGAGGATATCATCGAATCGTATGTAGTGGGTGTTAGGAATCAACGCGCATGAACGAACTTTAAAGTAAGAATCAAAGCAAAAAAATGAGACAACAAATTTACGTGGTTCGGCAAAATCCGCCTAGAGTTTCCGTTCTTCCACTATAAGAGAAATTTACCGGTACAAAAAATACACACTTGAGTTTATAGACAAACTCAAGAAAACCACTCTTGTACAACCACTCTCAAAGTTATATAGAACACTACTCTCCCATCCCCCTTTGTAATGCCCCGAGAGAAAAACCCCACAAATGTTTCCCGTGTAGCACAATTTGTATCTACCACAAATTGCTTTCCCTAGTATACACTACATTTTTCCTAGTATATACTACACTATACACACTTTGCTCTCTATGTTTTCTCTCAATTTTGGGATGCATGAAGTGAAGGAAATTCACTCTTATTTATAGGAGTAATTCCACCTACCAAAACTCCTTTTGGTTTCACCTACCAAACAACCTCTTGGTTTTACCTACCAAACAACTTTTGGTTCCACCTACCAAACAACCTTTGGTTCCACCTACCAAAGCTATTCTTTTTGATAATTTGATTTGTCTCCACACTTATATCCCATCAGTGGGTCGAATCCATGACCAAATTGATGGGAAAAATGGATACTTTACGTGGTTTTCGCAAGTGATAAAGAGCTTTACATTGTTTTCACAAGTGGAAAAGAGCTTTACATGGATATTGAGAAAGTGATGAGAAAAATGGATCTCATTGAGCAGAAGGTGATCAATGTTAAAGAGAAGATGATCATGGGAGTCGTCAAAGATCAACAACTCGAAGAGTTTGAGCCTGTTGTTGGTTTATCACGACAAGCTACTACCGGCAAGAACACTCTGGTGGGATTTGACGATCACTTGGTTCAAATAATGGAAAAACTTGACACCAAAAAATCAAAACTCCAAATGATCTCAATTGTGGGGAAGGGCGGTATAGGTAAGACCACACTCGCTACAAATGTTTATGATAATCCATTTATTGTTCAACACTTTGATGTTCGTGCTTGGGTTACTATATCTCAAGACTATAATGTTCGAGAAATTCTTTTACGCCTTTTGTATGCGGTTGACGGTGGAAAAGATAGCATCGAAAAGTCATCTGCATTTACAGATAAGATGAATAAAAACAGTGATGAACAGTTAGGAGATCAATTATACAAAAGTTTAATAACTAGGAGGTACTTGATTGTAATGGATGATTTATGGAGTACCGAGGCCTGGGATGAGGTAAGGAGGTTCTTCCCAGATAATTCTAATGAGTGTCGAATCATGGTAACAACAAGACTATCAAATGTAGCTATTTGTTTTGGCTCAGGTGATCCTCATGAAATAGAGTTCCTAGATGAAGATAAAAGTTGGGATCTGTTTTGTAAAAAAGGTATTTCAACAAGACGATTGCCCTCTTGATTTGGAGAAAGTGGGAAAGAAAATTGCTAAAAGTTGTAGAGGACTGCCTCTAGCAGTTGTTGTAATTGGTGGACTCCTAGCAAAGTCTAACAAGACTCGAGAATATTGGGAGTATATTGCTGAAAATCTAAACTCAATTGTAAATTCGGGCAATGATGAGTATTGTCTCAAACTATTATCTTTGAGCTATAATCACTTGCCTATCTATTTGAAACCATGCTTCCTCTACATGGCAACTTTTCCAGAAGATTGTGATATTAGTGTTTCTAGGCTCATAAAGCTATGGGTTGCTGAGGGATTTCTAAAACCTATAAGAACTAAAAGCTTGGAAGATGTCGCAAATGAGTACTTAAAGGACCTTACTGATAGAAATCTCATATCAATTCGTAATAGAAACATATGGAGATCGAAAATCTGTATAATTCATGATCTCTTGAGGGACCTCTGTGTAAGGGAAGCTCACAAAGAAAACTTTCTTCGTGTGATAAGGGTAGAAAGCCTTGAAATTCCACCACACATAAATCGCATACGACGCCTCAATATTCATGAAAGCACGAAGGAACAAAGGTATCACCCTCAAGTCCTTAATGCCTTGCAATGTGCATCCTGTACTCGTTCTTTGTTGTGTGAGTTTGAATGCAGTTCACCACGACTCGTATCAAGGTTAAATTTGCTGAGGATATTGGATGTGGTTGACAAATATTATTCTGAAGATATTATGAAATTAGTCAACCTACGATACCTTTCTGTTACGGGTGATCGGGATTTGAATTTGAATATTGTTTCTTCAATTTCCCCATTTTGGAATCTGCAGACTTTTATTTTACGTGGTGAAACTGGGCCGATAGTACTTCCATCTCGAATTTGGGAGATGACACAACTAAGGACCCTGAAATCCGAAGTTGTTTGTTTACCTGAACCTCAACCTCAAATTGGTACACAAAACTCTCAAATTTTGGAAAACTTACATCGCTTGTCCCATGTAAAGTTTGTTAGGTGTACCGAGGAGGTAGTCAAAAGGATGCCAAATCTGAAGAAATTGAAGTTTCGTTATGACAAACTCCCCAGTGGTGTGGAATGGTCATAATACTGCCTCAACAATCTCCATCTTCATAAACTTGAATCACTAAAATGCATTTTTTATGACAAGATTTCTGTGAGGAATATTGCATTTCCACATTCTCTCAAAAAGTTAATTTTAGCGGGTTGTCGGCTTTCTTGGGAAGATATAACCGTTATCGGTTCATTACCAAGACTTGAAACACTTGTTCTATTACACTTCGCATTTGAAGGCGCACAATGGGATGCAATTGAAGGGGAATTTGTTCAATTGAAACACTTGACGATTTTCAAAACTGATTTGATGTACTGGGAAGCAGACTACACTCACTTTCCAAACCTTGAGATCTTGTATCTTGGATGCCTGGAAATGAAAGAAATTCCTTTGGGTCTTGTAACACTTCCGTTGCTTGAGTACATTCATTTGTACCACTGCAGACCTTCTGTTGTCACTTCGGCAAAGCTAATACTTGAGGAACGTGACAATTTGGGATATGAAGGTCTTCAAGTTACAGTTAAAAACACCAATTCTGAGCAATGGATAACTGTAACACTTGGTGATAGCCAGTAGTTATAGTGAGTTGTTAATTCAAATTCTACTCTTCTTAAGCTTTAATCATTTATTCTGTTGTATTATATTAAGAGGGTGTTTGGCTAAGCTTATAAGCTTTTCTAAACATCTTATAAGCTATATAAATTTGTTTGGTATTTTTTTTTTTAAAACAACTTATATGACCAAAATATAAGATGTTTGGGTCTTATAATTTGCTTTGTCATTTCTTAACTTTTTTGTTAAGACTAAAATAACTTTATAGTAATAAATTAATATTATGATTTAATAAAAAAAATACGAATAATTATTATTAAATGTGCATGAACTTGAAATCCTCTAATAAAAAAAATACTAATAATTATTATTGAATATGCATGAACTTGAAATTAAATTAATAGTTCACAAGTTTGTTCAATGTATATGTTTGGTGGAGTTTAATACTAAACAAAAATATTCTTGTGAAAATGAATGGTTTAATTACAAGAATTATTTAAATAGCTCAAGCTCAACAATTTCCATTTCTCTATTTCCTTTTCCTCAGTCATTTCTCTTGCAATTTATGAATCACATAAAAGAAGCACTTCAATCAGTTTTTAAACAACCATTGAGCTGCTACCATGAGTGCATGTACACAACAGTTTGCCTGAAGATTCGGCGAAAAGGCTGGTCAAGGAACAATGGAGTCGTGCAATTCCGCCACATCTGCTGATTCTGTTGTGGAACTCAGAGTCATATTCCACCAAATATAGAAATAGCGAGGGAAATATTGTACTAGAAAACCACACTAGATTTAATTCCCAGGAAAGATTGGAGGCGTCACAACGGTCGCGCTTAAAACCCAACCTCCTCGACAGAATTAACTAGACGAATTTAATAGCACAATATAACACTACAACTATAACTAACAATGGCTACTTGAAGAATAGCACAAAATAAAGAACACCAAATTTAACGAGGTTCGGCTAATTTAGCCTACGTCCTCGGACCCCACCAAAATATTTCATTAAAGGACTAAAGTGAAACTATTACAAACTATAGAGGAAGAAAGAAGAAATTGCTAAAAGACTTAGGCAATTTGGGATGTTTTCTAATGTAAATAGATGGTCTCTTTTTATAGTGTAAAGAGACCACTCTTTACAACCATTTTCCAATGTGGGATATTGCTCAACTTTGAAATGAGGCATTCTTCAACAAATCTCCACCTTGGCGAATTTCCAAAATCTTCAATCTCCTCGTCAAACGGGGTCACCAAAAATCAATCTTCAAACTTTGACAATGTTGATCAAGTCCAAACAAAATTTGAACTTGATTGCAGTCACAACTTTTGTCAACATATCAGCAGGATTCTCAGTAGTATGGATCTTCTCGATTCTGACTCCACCTTCTTCAAGTATCTCTCTTATGAAGTGATACCGAACATCAATGTGCTTCGTCCTTGCATGATAAACTTGGTTCTTTGCTAAATGGATAGCACTTTGACTATCACAATGTATTTTCACATACTTTTGTCCAATCCCCAGTTCACCAAGCAACCCTTGAAGCCAAATTGCTTCCTTTACAGCCTCTGAAATTGACATATACTCTGCTTCCGTAGTAGACAGAGCAACCGTTGACTGTAAGGTAGACTTCCAACTGACCGGTGCTTTAGCAAGAGTAAATACGTAGCCTGTAGTTGATCTACGCTTATCTAAATCACCAGCATAGTCTGAATCGCAATATCCGACTACATACTGACTATGTTCCCGCTCAAATATCAAACCAACATCAGCTGTGTCATGGATGTATCGCAAAATCCATTTCACAGCTTGCCAATGTTCCTTTCCAGGATCATGCATATACCTGCTCACAACCCCCACTGCTTGGAAAATATCAGGCCTCGTACACACCATAGCATACATCAAGCTACCAACAACATTTGCATACGGTACTTTTGACATGTATTCCCGTTCTGCATCAGATTTCGGTGACAAAGCGGCGCTAAGCTTAAAATGAGGAGCAAGCGGAGTACTAACTGGTTTTGACTTTTCATCAATGCCAAAACGCCTCAACATCCTACTCAGATATTGTTTCTGAGTCAAACAAAACCTCCTCAATTTTCTATCTCTGAAAATCTCCATGCCGAGAATCTTCTTCGCCTCACCTAGATCCTTCATCTCGAACTCCCTTTTCAAATGAGTCTTCAACTTCTCAATTTCTATTAGACTCGGGGAGGCAATCAACATATCATCAACATACAGAAGAAGATATATGAAGGATCCATCTTGTAGCTTGTGCAAATACACACAATGATCGTATTTGCTTCTTGTGTACCCAATTCCCATCATAAACTTGTCAAATCGCTTGTACCACTGCCTCGGAGATTGCTTCAATCCGTACAACGATTTTTGAAGTTTACAAACCAAATTTTCATTTTCAGCAACTTTGAATCCCTCTGGCTGAGTCATATAGATTTCCTCTTCCAAGTGTCCATGTAAAAATGCAGTTTTTACATCCAACTGAACTAGTTCAAAATCCAACTGTGCTACCAAAGCCAACAAAATTCTAATGGAGGAGTGTTTTACAACTGGAGAAAACACCTCATTATAATCAATGCCCTCCTTTTGAGCGTAACCTTTGGCCACCAATCTGGCTTTGTAGCGAACATCACCTTGGCTAGGAAATCCATCTTTCTTTGCAAATACCCATTTGCATCCAATTGCCTTCTTTCCCTTCGGGAGACTGGCCAGTTCCCATGTTTGATTCTTATGAAGGGACTGCATTTCTTCACTCATGGCAATCCTCCACTTATCTTTCTCTGGTCCTTTGACTGCTTCAATATAAGCGGTAGGAACATCATCAGCGGCAATTGCAGATGCACAAGCCACCATATCATCAAAGCGAGCAGGCTTTCTAATTGTCCTCTTTGGCTTGCTAGTTGCAATTGATTCAAGTTGTTGTGGAAGTTCTTGGGGTTGAACTTCCTTTTCTTCAAAATCTCCTTCTACCATAGGAGAATGATCAAGAGTTTCTTGATCTGCTGGGAGAACAAACTTTTCAAACTCCACCTGTTTGGGAGTACCATCCTGCTGTTCTGCATTCACCTTTTCCAACACGGTAGATTCATCAAAGGTGACATCCCTGCTAAAGATTATTTTCTTTATCTCTGGACACCAAAGGCGATAGCCTTTTATACCAGAGGTGATCCCCATGAACACTGCTTTCTTTGCTCTAGGATCCAACTTTGATTCCTTAACATGATAATATGCAGCGGAACCAAACACATATAAGGAATCATAATCAGCAGCAGGCTTTCCAAACCATTTCTCAAATGGTGTTTTTCCATCAATAGCAGTAGATGGTAGACGATTAACGAGATGACACGCATACGTCACAGCCTCAGCCCAAAATTCTTTACCCAACCCAGCATTGGATAACAAACACCGAACTTTCTCCAGCAAAGTCCGATTCATGCGTTCTGCCACTCCGTTCTGTTGTGGTGTATGTCTAACAGTGAAGTGTCTGACAATGCCTTCATCCTCACAAAATTTTTGAAATGGACCACTCCTAAATTCTCCACCATTGTCTGTACGGAGACGTTTGACCCTTTTATCAGTCTGAGTTTCCAACATCTTTTTCCATTTGAGGAATGCCTCAAACACTTCATCCTTTGTCTTCATCGTATACACCCAAACTCTCCGGGAAAAATCATCAACAAAGGTTACAAAATAGTGTTTCCCTCCCAAAGAACTCGTTTTTGAGGGACCCCATACATCCGAATGAACATAATCCAAGATACCCTCAGTATTATGGATTGCTGTTCCAAATTTAACCCTTGTTTGTTTCCCACGAACACAATGTTCACAAAACTCCAATTTGGAGTATTTCACTCCTTTCAACAATCCTTGATTTATGAGGAGATTCAAGGATTTTCCACCTGCATGTCCCAAGCGCATATGCCATAGCCTAACTGCTTCTGAATTCCGATCATCAACAGTAACTGCTGCTACTGCAACTTGTTGTGGAACTCAGAGTCATATTTCACCAAATATAGAAATAGCGAGGGAAATATTGTACTAGAAAACCACACTAGATTTAATTCCCAGGAAAGATTGGAGGCGTCACAACGGTCGCGCTTAAAACCCAACCTCCTCGACAGAATTAACTATACGAATTTAATAGCACAATATAACACTACAACTATAACTAACAATGGCTACTTGAAGAATAGCACAAAATAAAGAACACCAAATTTAACGAGGTTCGGCTAATTTAGCCTACGTCCTCGGACCCCACCAAAATATTTCACTAAAGGACTAAAGTGAAACTATTACAAACTATAGAGGAAGAAAGAAGAAATTGCTAAAAGACTCAGGCAATTTGGGATGTTTTCTAATGTAATTAGATGGTCTCTTTTTATAGTGTAAAGAGACCACTCTTTACAACCATTTTTCAATGTGGGATATTGCTCAACTTTGAAATGAGCCATTCTTCAACAGATTCAACCTACTGGTGGTGCTTCTACGGGTTTGCAAAGAGGCTATGCGTACAATACAAAATCTTGTCTTTGTAACCCCTAAATCAGTGCACATGATCCTTAAATGCAATAATTTTGTGATTGTTTAAATCAGGATCCTTTACGCTAGCTATATGATTAGAAATTATTGCTATATGGGTTTGTATTTGTTTTTCACCATACGTACCTTTCTTATTTATATTATATCTACCCCGAGTTACTCTCAACCTGATCTGCTTATGAACTATTGAAAAAATATGCAATAGCTTTTATCTTTTCCAGAAAATTCAGCAATATATGTATTTGTACAAATAGAAAACCAATTTATGATCTGCGTGAGTTCATATTTTTATCAGTCAATTAATTTCAGTTTGGTTCTGTAATTTTGTTATCTAAAAATAAATGGGAAATTCAGACGGTTTTAATATATATAGGCATATAGCATGCGATATGAAAAGCCATGGGTCTATTCGCTAAGGGCCGAATTTATTCAGAGATTGCAGCATGGAGAAAATTCTGCACTAATTAATATGAACCTTAGAATATACTTACATAATTAAAATATTAACACACATGAACCATGATTAAATGTATCAAAATATAAATATGTAATAATCAGGGAAAATTACACTTTTCGTCCCTGAAGTTGAAGCCAAAAACACATTTGGTCCCTCATGTTTCGGCCTCAACACATTTGGTCCCTCAACTTACAAATTTCGAACAAATGTGGTCCCTGCCGTCAATTTACCGTTAGAACTAACGGAATCCGCACTGTTCATCATCTTCCCCAACTCTAAAATCCGATTTCAAACTTTAAATTATGATATCTCACTCATTTCAAGTCCATTTTTAACGAATCTTATATGGTTAGAATCGTCTCAACGAGTAGAATCCATCCATGTAAGTTTTGTCCCAAAATACGCTGATTCTATTGACCCGAACAGCACAAATTCGAAAAAATCCGTTTTTTGAATCAGCCTATTTTGGGACAAAACTTACATGGATGGATTCTACTCATTGAGACGATTCTAACCATATAAGATTCGTTAAAAATGGACTTGAAATGAGTGAGATATCATAATTTAAAGTTTGAAATCGGATTTTAGAGTTGGGGAAGATGATGAACAGTGCGGATTCCGTTAGTTCTAACGGTAAATTGACGGCAGGGACCACATTTGTTCGAAATTTGTAAGTTGAGGGACCAAATGTGTTGAGGTTGAAACATGAGGGACCAAATGTGTTTTTGGCTACAACTTCAGGGACGAAAACTGTAATTTTCCCGTAATAATCACCTTAATTACAACTGTAACTATACTTTCTATTTCTGAATTTTTTGTTAAGGCTAAAATAAACATATAGTAATTAATTCAAGTTATCTTTTGATAAAAAAAATATCTTTTATTATTGTTATAGAATGAACATGCATGAACTTAAATATAATAGCTAGTTTACATTGTTCCATATAAATTTTGGGTAGAGTTTAATAACGATACTAAGAGTTTACATTGTTCAATTTAAATAATGGGTGGAGTTTAATAAAGATATTAATAGTTTACAAGACTATGAATGATATATTGAATGGTTGAAGTTACATATTATCCTATATTAATTCTTGCTACAAAAAATACCATACAATATTTTTCAACAAATAATTAATTACAATTGTCTTCTTATAAATTCCAAAAACTACTTCTATATGCTCATTCAAGCGATGAATCGCAGGTTTAACTTTGACTTTATACTATCTTCTTCTTTATTATTATGGCTCTTTTTATTATGTTCTTGAATATAAACTCTTTTTTGACATTCTGTGTTATTGGATTAAAATATTGATATATGATATATCTGGTATATATGTAGGCATGTCTTGGTTATTCCTCTTCTTATACGATCCCTAATTATTATCAATAATTAGATCAAGAACTATTTGATAGAACAAATATTCACAACAGTGAGTATGGTAAGGAAATTGTGGTGATTGGTGCATTTGGCATTTTAAAATAGTAATAATAAAAAAAAGATAGTTTCATTATTAATTAGTTGTTACGTACTCGATTCAAATCCTTTTGATCCGCTCCATTAGTGGTACGTGATTGGTGCATTTGCTTGGTGGTTTTGCTAAATGTACTTTATGAAATTTACAAGGCATTAGCCAGTGGGCTTCTCATGTGAAATACTATTTCATTATTCAAAATAATTAGAATTGTAAAATTTGTACACATGACCATTTGCTTACCGTTAGATATTATTATTGATCTCCTAATTAGATTAATATTATTATTGTTTTCCTAGTTAGACTAGTATTCTTATTACCTTATTTATCTTTTACCTTCTTTATAGTTTATGATTTTCTTGTATTCTCTCTCTTTTGTAACTCTATAAATATGTTACTCAATAATACAAGTTTCCTACGGGATTTTCTCTAATCTAACATGGTATCAGAGCTATAGGGTTTTCTTTCAACCCTCATGATCTTTCACTTCCGCCAGCCTCTACCATCGCCGTCTCCGTACGGCTCCCTATATATATATATATATTTTTTTTCTTTCTCTTTTTTATTTTATGCCGATGTCGTGCTCACCCTTGGAAAACGAGGACTTGGAGTCACCGTCTTTTTATTTTATGTCGCCGCCTTCTCTATTTGGCCACGGGCAACCGCCGCTTTTAGTTTTGTTAGTTGCCGCTGCTCACCTTTTGAAAAACGAGGACTTGGAGTCGCCTCCGCCACCTTTAATATTTGTCTCTGTCTTCTTCTCAAATTCTCTATGATCGGATTTCTTTGTCCAGTCTCAGCATTCAAGACTCTCACGTTTCGACTACGGGGGAGTGTTAGATATTAAAATCTTTCCATATCTTTCTAATATTTATGTTAATTTAGGTTTCTTTATGTTTCCTTGTATTTATCTTTTCCTTGTTTATAATTAGGGTTTTTTGTTTACCAAGTACTTGTAACTCTATAAATATGTTACTCAATAATACAAGTTTCCTACGTGGTTTTCGAGCCATGGTATCTCGATCTCTGGCTTCCGCCATCCTCAAGTCGTCGACCCCGTCTAGCGTACCTTATCTAGTTTAATTTAGTTTAGGGTAGTTTTTTTTTCTTTATCTTTGTTTATGTTGTCACCGCTCACCCTTGGAAAAACAAGGACTTGGAGCCGTCGTCTTATTTAATGATTTTCAGACGAAATTGCTCCACATTGAGAAGCGTCTTCGTCGAACCGCCGCCTTATTTAATGATTTCCAGATGAAACTGCTCCACCTTGAGAAACGTATTCGTCAAAATCTCTCTACTAAGCATTTTTTATGCCGGGACTGTCGTAATATCTTTTCTCGGTTTTTAGTTCAGTCTCAATGTTCAAGACTTTCACGTTTCGACTGCGGGGGAGTGTTAGATATTATTATTGATCTCCTAATTAGATTAGTATTATTATTGTTTTCCTAATTAGACTAGTATTCTTATTACCTTATTTATCTTTTACCTTCTTTATAGTTTAGGGTTTTCTTATATTCTCTCTATTTTGTAACTCTATAAATATGTTACTCAATAATACAAGTTTCCTACGGGGTTTTCTCTAATCTAACATTTACAAAATCCAGAGGGGAATGATTTTGGTTCTAAAATTGGACTAGATAATAATTTGTTAGTTGCAAAATTAAGATGATAAAAGGAGTAATGTTCGAACACATAATAAGTTGTTCCAAGTCTTTTCCTTTGTGGTCCTTTTTGTCATTCACAAATGACAATTCACATGGTAGAAAAATGAACTACAATAGGTGGGAGTTAGGAAAATAAAGAAGAAATCTATATAGACATCGAAAGCAGGGTATTTGCATTTATCTCCCCCGAGGTTAAACTCTTTGACAAATATCTCCCTTAAGGTTTGAATTCTTAGCCAGGGGATCCCTTCCATCAGTTGACCGTTAAGTCTGCCATTAGTTTTGCTTAAATATCAAAGTTACCATTATGTTAGTTTTTTTTTGTTCTTTTCATATTTTTTAATTATTCACTAATAATTAATTTTTTTTTCTCTTGCATTACCTATAGTTTTTTGTTTTCCTTTTTTGAAACAATTACCTATTGTTTTTTAATATGGAATAATGCGGTTGGCATACTTGGCGAAGAACATTAGCTATGTGTTCATTTGTTTATCAATAATTCAAATTTTACAAGTTTTCTCCAAAAAATACATCTAAAAATTTAAATTTTTAATAGTGTTGTATTATATTGTGCTATATTATACTTTACTGAAATATAAGTGCGGAGGCAAATTTTCTGAACAAATAAAGAAAACAAATACAATAAGTGTCTTTAATGAGAGATCTAAATACGGATTGGATGGGGGAAAATTATTTATGCAATTTCTAACATTATATTATATTATATTACATTTTAGGAAAAATTACTAAACCCCCCTAAATAAAATTTTATATCCAAAAAATTCATGAAAATATTTTTCAATCTGAAAAACTCTTTTCACAAACTTTTCATTTAAAGAAACCAAAAGCTTAAGATTATAAAATACTTGGACTAAATTACACTTAATCCCTTAAGTTGATAATTGATCAATCAATTTTTTTTTTCAAAACCTTTTCATGCATTTTGGAATATTCAGATTGATAAATTGTATAAAGATGATTTTTATTAATAATATTAAATATTTTATAGAACATTTTTTACTTTAACATGGTAATTATCTAAAAATACCCTTTTTAACCTTTAAAAAGATAAAAAAATTTAAAAAACAATAATTAAAATTATAATTAATATTAACTACCAATACAAAAGTTCTAAATAAATAAATTTCTCGACAAATGTACATCTGATTAATACTCAATACGGTCCACAATAATACTCAATAGGGTCCTCATGTCGAACTGCTTCGTAGTCATCGTTTCTTTCTACTAATAACCATGTTTGTTGCTGTCAGGAGTTATGATTATCTCCCATTCTCAAAATATATATTTCTGGCTCGTATTTGTGGTGGTGAGTCGTGATAATTTTTGCCTTAATAAAGACTTTCAGCATTTATGAACTACTCAACTTTTTTTCTTTTGATTTCACGTGAAATACTATAGTCGGATTGTGATGACTCAACTTTTTTTTTTTTTTTGATTTTCTGGTCACAAGATTTGCTTTCACGTGAACTATTGTAGTCGGATTGTGACGATTCAACTTGATTTTCTGGTCACGGGTTTTGCTTTCACATGAACTACTGTAGTCGGATTGTGACGACTCAATTTTTTTTTATTTTCTGGTCACGGGTTTTGCTTTCATGTGAACTACTGTAGTCAGATTGTGACTATATATATGAAGGGAGTGAACACCAATCTTAATAACATTATTAAAAATGGAGCCGTTTAGAGCCCCAAAATTGTATTACACTCCTGGTGATATTTTTCGTGCCATGGGATGTAGTTGACAGTTAAAATGATGATTACTATTATTCATTGAATCCAAATCAGAGATATTCAGAAATATATTTGCAAACGATGGAAGATGAATGGAGATTTCGGGTCCAAGAACAAAACGGCCTTGTCATGGATTGTCGTGAACATCAAATTTGTTGCCTCCGACGAAGAGCCATACTGATGTCTCGTGTAATGCCACTTGAGAAAACTATAGCACTCAATAGGATAAGTGAGGAGAATAACAGGATGGTTATGCATATGCAACGTCTAAATTACCAAGAAATTTCTCGAGAATACGCCTTATGTGATTATGTGCAAGAAGCAAGAGCCCGGTGGGAGCTTAGTATAGGTTTTGAGTATCGATCGGATACTGAAATGTCTGATGAGGAGAATAACTAGATTCTTGTCAATTAGTTTCATATTAATTCAATGTCCATATTAATTTAGTAATTTTTTGGGCAATAAATAAAACAATTATGTTGATAAATATATATTATTATCATGTGACCGATATATAAATACACAACGACCAACGTCTAAATAGACTATCTATGTGACCGATAACCACAATATCCCCTCGTCACACAAGTTGTCGAGGCCGTGGCCTCCTAGCAAAGTCTAGCAAGACACGAGAATATTGGGTATATGTGGCTGAAATTTTGAACTCAATTGTAAATTCAGGGGATGATGAGTATTGCCTCAAGATATTATCGTTGAATTATAGCCACTTGCCCATTCACTTGAAACCATACTTCCTCTATATGGCAATGTTTCCAGAAGATTGTGAGATTCGTGTATCGAGGCTCGTCAAGTTGTGGGTTGCCAGGGGATTTCTCACGTGAGCCACATGACATGCATGCACTCTCATACGGATATGATTCAATAGCACGATGTTCCTATTCAATATTATGTGCTACTCATGCATAAAATTTAGACTACGGAGTTGAACGCTAAATTTTAGATGAAATATTCGGTTGAGACCAAAATATAAGAATTTTTAAAAGTTATGGGACACAATGTGAGAATCCCATAACTTATAGGACCAAATTTGAAAAAAGCCAAATATATAAGAGCAAAAATGCAATTTTCCTTAATTCCTTCTTAATTTCCTTTTTTAAT
Organism: Buddleja alternifolia; assembly: GCA_019426215.1. Lineage (NCBI taxonomy): Eukaryota > Viridiplantae > Streptophyta > Magnoliopsida > Lamiales > Scrophulariaceae > Buddleja > Buddleja alternifolia. The sequence goes on from CM033396.1 coordinate 32,623,219, forward strand.
TCATTATTTAGCTGTCCTCAAAGTCAATTTTTTAATAGAAAACAATGTCTTCTTGGGAAGCCATAATAAACCTAAACTTTGAATGTATTCGATCAATAATCAATTATTAAGTAATGGGGAACGAGAAACAAGATAACAGTGTTCACCTTGAAAAGAAAGAAGACTTTCACGGATTTATATAGATTCATTCATTGTTTTTTTTTTTTGTTACAATAAACCTAAGGTAAAATTGGCTCTGGTCACCTGTCAAGGCCATGACATGCCTTCTAGACCATAGGTTATTTATACAAGTAGTTACAAATAGAGTTTCAACCCCACCCTCACGTCACCAGAGGGAATCAAACATGTCCTTACAAACTGATCCAACTTGTGTTCATATATATTGAAAAGAAGAGTTTTCTGACATTAAAAAATCTGAGTTCGCGCGCTTTTGCTTTGTGTCAAATGGACATTTATCCCAATGTTGCCTATAAATAGGAATAGCAACAAGAAAAAAAAAGATTACAAGCCAAACCTCTGTTGCATTCAAATCTTAGTACTTATCAGAAAATCTTGAATTCCATAGTCAACATTTTTTAAAACTTTTCATCCATCCCTAAAACAGTCAAAAATACCTCAAATCTCTTTCCAAGAAGAACTACTCTACTATTGAGATATTCTAATATTTACTCGAACATATTCTATTTGGATTAATATTGATTTTAGTAACATATGTGAATAAAAATATTAAAATATACTAAATACAAATACATATCAAATTTTTAAAAATTTATCCAAAAATATTAAATATATTTTTGTTTATTTAAATATAAATTTTTATTCATTGCGTATAAGAACCAAGAATATAGAATTCACATATATAATTAATTTAAAAATAATAATTATTACTGTAATATATTTGTTCAAATATTATATTAACATATTTTATTGATATTACTTATAATTTAATTATTTTTTTATGAAAATATATTAAGATTATATTAACACCGAATAATAAATTTGGTATATAAGATACATCTAATGGACAATACATTTAAATGCAATCAATAATACCAAATTTTGCATGTGGTTTAGTGGTTGGGGTGTTAGGATTCCCTATTTTAGACCCAAGTTCACATCGCACAATTCCCTCCAAAATTTGTGCAGTCAGTATCCAAGTAAGTAGTTTTGGCAGGAAAATCAGAAAATTCCAAATTTTACGTCCTCGTCAGCATCACGTGTCTCTTCACGTGTCAAGTTCTGGCCAAATTAGTCGGCTCCAGTCAAAATCGGATTAAAATTGGCAATTTTTCTAAGTTATGGGACTAGTTTGTAAAGTGAAAAAAGGACCAAAATCCAGACGTGGTGAACATAACGGATGAAAAATGCATTTAATCCTGAATTTCCGTATCATAAGTTTAGTCATGTACATTTTTTTTCTTGCACTTGTCTTTTGTCTCATATTTAATGTATAGTCAAATTTTTCACATTTGATCACATAACCAAATTTTATCAAAAGAAAAAACAAACTAAGGTACCTGTTAGTCATATGCAAAAGAATAAAAGAAAAGACATTTATTAGACATTTTAGATATGAAAATTTTCACATTTATAGGACAGAAAATGCAATTTACCGTATCAGGTAGATGGGATTTGGTTTGGGATCTAGCCAACATCTCGTGACGTGATTCTTTTCCAAGTCTCCGTCCAGTAATGCAGGAAAATTCTGGTCCGCTCTTGACTCGGCAACATCTAATTGTAATTCATAAAATGAGCGACCAATCATATGGCAAATGTGATACAATGTCCTAATGAAATACACTTGAGTGTGACCGAGCCGGGAGCATAGCACTGCATACGACCCTAGAGCACTTTTACTGTCTGGAGTAGGGAGAGTTCCTTATGAACTACATCTCAATTGTGTAATAATCATATTTAGAAAATATAAACTCCGCAATATGGCTCACGTTCACACTTCACACCAATGCATTGGCAGACTTCCAAATGTTCATTTGAATTATTCACCTGTATTATATTCTGGTTCAGTTTTAAATATATACACCGGCCAGCTGCTAACAGATAAATAAATAAGAAATGACCAACTTGTTATTCACTTGTCGTGTTAATTGTGGTCACGTTTTCACATTTACGATACAATATTCCACTGGCATTTATTAATTGGCCATAAAAAAAATCAATTATAGTGCAATTATTGCTATCACGACTCTCGATTTTTTATTCTATACATTACGAAGGCATCTTCAACCCAAAACACCAAAATGGTTGCTCCAGTAGAATCTTATCCTACCCACAACTCCATTATTCCCGCCAAAATTACTATTCTCTATACATTATCTTTACACCTCATATTATACTATTTCCCCTGTTTAACAAATTACAGCCAAATTTTATGTTTTTCTACATATTTGATATGGGTAAAATTTGTCAATCAGATAATATCATGTGATTTATCATGTGGGGAGGGAATCCAGTCCATCACATGACAAAATAGGTTGGGGGTTATATTATGTATAAACTGCACTCGCTATTGTGCGAGCTGCCTACGTACCCAATATAATGGGATCAAGTCAGTTCGTAGTTCTATGGTGGAACTACTCTCAGAAGTAGCCAGTGGATTTTTTCTGAGAGAGTAGATAATCCCTGTCATCAGCATTTTTGGGATATATATAGGGCTGATGGTGGGTAATGGGTCAACACTTTACCATTGACCCATTTGCCTATTTATTAAACCCAATACCTAGCTATTTTATATTAAATAGCCTTTCTTCTTTTATAGCCTTGTGAACATAAAGACCCATATTCACAATGGGCTGCCGGCCCTATGGGCTTGACTATCATAATAAACGCGGACTCGATCTATGGGTAGTGGTCCGGCATAAGTCAAGGGTGGATTAATTACCATAATACCCCTAGACATTTTTTGTGCACATCATAATGCCCCCTAATCCCGGATGTACCATATAGGATACCCGGAAGTAGAAATATGTATGCGTGTATGGCAAGCTTTCTTGCCTCGGGGGGTCTAACGAGTCACCTCTTTACAGGGGGACATCTTAAGTGTTATCTCGAGGCAATGTAGGTGTCGACTTAAGACAACACCCGTAACTACCTTGAGTTCTGCCTCCTCGGGGTCGAGTGCCGCGAGGTCGGATGCCTCGGCATCAGCGTCATGAGGTCGGATGCCTCGGGGTCAAGCGCCGCGAAGCCGGATGCCTCGGAGTCGAGCGCCTCGATGTCGGATACCTTGCAATGCCCAAGTGTGCGAGGTATTTTGATTTGGGTATGCATTTCATGTCTTAGGGGGAAACTCTTAAGTTATGAACCTCTACTCCACTTGCCTAATAACCTCAGAGGGGTTATTATGTTAGCTGACGAGGCACTTTAGAAGAATTTTAATTGGTGAGATGTGCTTCAAGCACACTTTTATTTGTGAGAGATGCCTCATAAAGAGATGAGGTGCATGCCTGGCATAAGGGGAGGCTTGCGCCATGCTCATGGCAAGCTTGTCGTATCGGAGAAGACTTAGAATTGTAAGGCCTCTATCCGGGGTTTCAGCATCCCAGAGGGGCCTATAATTTTTTACCTCAATCCAGGAATTTTCACTCTGGAGGGGACTTGAAATTTATTAGACGGGCCTTTGCCCTGAGGTGTGGGGGCAAGGTCTCCTGCCTCGAGGTGAGGGGGCAAGGGCCTTCGCTGCGTGACAAGTGGGCTAGGTTCTTTGCCTCGAAATGAGGGGGCAAAGTTCTTGGCCTCTAGGTATGGTGGCAAAGGCACTCGCTCCATGGGGAGTGGGCTAGGTCCTTTGCTTCGAAATGAGGGGGCAAAGTCCTTGGCCTCTAGGTGAAATGGATAAGGCATTCGCTCTATGGTGAGTGGGCTAGGTCATTTACCTCGAAATGAGGGGGCAATGTTCTTGGCCTCTAGGTGTGGTGGTTGTTTTCCCCTTATTGTAGTGTTAGATTTATTTTCTATGACCTTTTGCACTTGTTAGATGTTATCTTATATGTCAAATTTCTCTTTCCCCTTAGGTAGGAGAGTCCCTCACTTCAAGAGAGGGGTCGGTAACAAGCACTCAGAGGTGCGCGAGGGAGACACAAGATTAGAGGTTTTAAAAGCTCCCCACCTACTTTTATGTAAGTATAGGTGGGTTGGTGGCATTCACTCTCACACCCCTTCATATCCTCACTTTCTCAAAAAACTTTCTCTTAGAATTTTTCTCTCTCTAGAAGCCCACTCCCTTAGCCAACCATGGGTGGAAGCCAAGTTGACCAAGGTAACTCTGGGATTCTTAGTACTTGCTCCTTATTTCTTAATGTCATGCTAGTAGTGTCAGAAATGACTTATTTTTTCGCCAACACTTAATTGCTTTATTTTATGACCTCGTTTTCCTAGAGCATTTTTTTTCGGAGTCATTAGTGTTTAGGGCAAATGTGAATCTTCAATTGGGGGTATTAACCCTCACATTTCGAGTAGAGGGAGTCGGGTGGCAACCCGGGGACTTGGCCTCGCGGTCGAGGCGCGAGGCTCGATACCTCGCGGCAAGGCCGCTAGGCAAGATGTGCTCTGGAGCTATGGTTCAGGGTGCGACGTCAAAGTTGGCTTAGTCCTTGTTGTTTTTGTTGGTCCTTTTTGACTTGTGAAAATATTTTATTTTTTACTTAGCATATAGCACATTTGTGAGCTACTCATTGGCCCTTCATAGGCTTTGAGTAAATCTTTTATTTTTCTAACTCCGTTGCCACATGAGCTTTGTCTGGGTGCCAATGGTGGTGTTACTTGTTAGCACCATGTGATGCCAATGGTGGCATTACTGTGCTCATGGCATGTTTTCTATGGAGCCTCGACCCCTCTCAATACTACTAAAAGGATCATAAGGTGGACAAGCCTCATTCGAGCTCAAAGGTCTTTCACTGTTCCATCTATATTGACCTCTAATGGGGTCGTGAGTTATTAAATGCAACCTCGATTAGACACTTTTAGTTCCAAAGGGCTATGTTGATATGTAGTTCTTGTTAGCCTTTATGACTTTCATTTATTTGTGCTTTGTAAAACTATCTTTGATTCATTTGAGCTTTGTGAGACTACTTTTCGCTTGTTGCTTTCGTCTTATCATAGCTATGCCTAACTTTGAGTACGTCTAATTTTTCCTACCCCTGTGGTTTGGTTTGATGGGTGGATGACTGAGTAGGGTTCCCTGCCCCCCACTCCTTAGTGTTTTTCTTTGAGAGACACTTGAAGGAGTAAGATACATATGAGGTGGATGTTATCTTTTTCTTGCGAAGGGCTAACTTAGAGCTTGGTTTCGCTCTTTATTCATGCCTTTGAATGATCGACGTGTTTAGTGACACTATTTTTAGTGGCCACATTATATTTGGGGGCTCAAGTTTCCTCTTATATTTTTAGTTTTAGTGCGATAATGGTCATCGCTTCAATTATTTTTGTATAACCTTGATCTAGAACCTTAGTGGGAGGGAAAAGATCCTTCACTTGTGGAGCCTCAACCCCTCTCGGTTGGAAGGATTATTAGGTGGACCATCCTAGTTCGAGCTTTTGGTAGCTCGGCGGATTTTTGTTCTTCCACTTATATTGACCTCTAATGGGGTCGCGTATTATTGGATAATGCCTCTATTGGAGGCTTTTAGCTCCAAGGGATCATATTGATATGTCTCTTTTCCAACTATGTTGGCGAATCACAGCAAGTGTATTAGCAATTAAAATTACTAAAAGTATAACAATATAGTGTGGATGTTTGATGACATGATGTCTCTATTTTTTTATGCGCGGAGGGTGGGTTATTAGTTTAGGTACTATTGGCTGCGTATGTTTGCAAGCCAACATCTAATTTTTAGAATTATAGTGCTCCACACTTTTTAGGAGTTTTCTATACATAGAATTTTTCATGAGCCTTGAATAGCCACATGTGTTATTCATTGGTCGCATGAGGTGAATTATCACACTAGCTGTATTGATATAATCTCGGTGCAAAGTCCATATTGGAGGGGGGTAGTTTTACAAACCCCATTCCCTCTTGGTGCTACTGGAAGGATTATAAGGTGGGTTAGCCTCAATCGAGTTTTCATTATTTTGGGGGACTTTTGTTGCTCCACCTACTGAAGGGGCCTTAGGTTTTGTCAATAGCTTGGGTCGGAATCATGGTCCCAAGGAGCATTTTTTGGGTGTTGTTAAGTCACCTGTTCAGTAATGTCATGCACATTCATATGTTATACTAGCATGATATCTAATAAAATTAACATACTCCGCACTATAATCAGAAATGTGCCTCTTGACACTTAATAGGCAGATAGCGAAAATTCAGAAATATCCAAACATCCATGCAAAATGTACAGGGATACACATAGGCACCTCAAAACTCTAAGTAAAGGTAGGTAGTGCTGGTGGGCACTCCTACTCAATGCTTGGCTAATGGCCAACCCGAAAATGTTCTACGGAAAATATAGGAAATACGATTGTGTTTAAATTTATTTGGTACCTGATGATGTCTCACTGGGCATAATACCTCGTTGCTTTGGGGGGTACCCCAAAAGGGTGGTTCTCTCAAGCCTGGCCCTCAGTCCAGGAGCTCCCTTCGCCGTTGTTGGCTCTTTGCTCTCGATCTTTGTTGGCTCTATGGCCTTCGCTATTATCATTTGATGTACATCGGAGTTTCTTCTCTTAATGATGAGGGTCGGGTATTTGGGGTGTGTTGCTCCTCCTTGGGGTAACCTAAAGCTATTTTCGTCCTCCTTGAAGGTGCTGACTGTGAGTAGGTTACCCAAGTGTTGGCTGGTTGGGTCTTGCCCCCCAAGTGATCTTTCTCTAGTAAGACTAAGTTTATCGCAACTTGCTTCCCTTTGTCGCTGAGATCAATGTTGTCATGCTTTCTTTTAGGTTTCTTCAATGCATTAACATAGCATTCTCTTGCTACCTTCACGTCACCGACGGCCTCCCTCGTTCTTATAGGGGTTGGAAATTTTGTCTTCATATGAAAAGTGGATATGACCGGTTGGAATAGGTTTGAGCTCGGCCTCCCCAAAATGACGTTGTATGTGGAGGGGGTTTTGACTTCGAAAAACTTCACAATCTTCGTAGAGCAGGCTGGAAATGAACCCAAAGATATAGGAATAGACACCTTCCCTAGTGCTCCATCGTCTCACCTTAATCTTCTTCACCTAAAAGTTAGAGATGGTCACCGATATCATTAAGGCATCGTTCACTAACGGGATGTGGTTCTCAGGGTCTTGCACTCTAAACTCTATATTTAAGGCATTTGGATCCACTTGATTCACTTGCACTCCTTGGTCTATGGCATCTTTTCATCTTCCCTTTTCTTCCTTTTATTGCCACCACCCTCTTGCTTTGCTGGACCAATAGTCTCTTCGATCCTAATGTATTTTTCGGCTCTAGCTAATAGCTCCTCCATAGTTGATGACGGCTTCCTAGCTATAGACTCGTTGAGCCTACTATTGCGCAAGTTCCATTGCATTATCCCCGATAGCAATTTGTGGTTGACATGTGGTACTTCGGACATTGCTGTGGAGAATCGTTGTACATATTCTCTCAAAGACTCTACGTCCTTTTGGACCACCATGAAGAGAAAAGATACGGTCTTAGGATATTTCTTGTTCATGGAAAAATGATTAAGGAAATGCCATGTCAATTGCTCGAAGCCGGTAATGGTACCCACGGGCAATTGGTTGAACTAGCTAAGGGCCCGACCAAATAGTGTGGTTCGGAATTTACAGTAAGCTGCATCGCTGATGTTGTACATGTTAGCCTTAGCATTGAACTTGTTAACTTCTTCTTGAGGGTCTCCAGCCCCCTCATATTCATTCAGGTGCTATATCTTTAGTCCTTGTGGTAAGGACTCTACCGAAATTATCGGGTAGAAAGGACTTGTCTTCGGGGGAGCTACATCTAAGGGTACTAGCTGCATATCCTCATATCTTTCATGGTTCTCCAATCTTTCATCATAGTAGGGTTCATGTATACTCAGGCCTTCTCGCCTTGGCAACGTCTCTTTGGAGGTTAAGGAGGCTCGACCTCTATGTGGAGGCCTGGGAGACGTTGGCCTTTGATCTCTTCCTCGCAGTGACCTCTCATGAGGGAAGACCACGCTGTTCTCTTCCATTTCATGTGATGCCCCATTCACCGGAGAGTTGGACCGTCTTGATCCAATCCCACAGAGGGTCAAGGACCCTTAGCCTCGGCAGGGGAATTGGCTAATCTCAACTTACTAGGGGCGACTTTTTTCACGAGGCTCCTTGCCTCTACGAACTGACTGAGGGAGTGGAACTTGAGGTCCCTTCTCTTGAGATAGAGGCGCCTCTTGATGATTTCTCACGTGGGGGTCTTGTCTCCTGATATCTAATGGAACAGGTGTCATGCATGACGGGTGTGCCTGGGCATATTGCTGGACCGGCTCTCACTGAAGCATTCTCGACAAGAGCAAGTAGTGTCTCTTGAGTGATCTCGAACACCCTAGTTGTTGGGGGTGGAATCACTGCTGGTGTTATGGGGGCGCGTTTTGCTCATCCGCCGAGGGTGGTATATCAGGACCTCTACCATGGGCCTGAACGTTCGGTAAACCATCTCTCCCTACTTAAACGCCTGGTAGACCTCCTAGCGTGGGGTTAAGGACTTTCTCGCCTGCTATAGGCATATTGCTGCTAGTCATCCTATCACTAGTAGTACGTGCTTGGGACCTAGTTTACATACTAAGTGGCTGGATCGCTGTTCCCACAGACTGCGCCAAACTAATGTGGGTAAAATTTGTCATACAGATAATATCACATGATTTACCAAATGGGGAAGGAATCTAGTCCAACACACTACAAACTAGGTTGAGGATTGTATTATGTCTAGACTGCACTCGCTGTTGTGCGAGTTGCATACGTACTCGATGTAATAGGATTAAGTCAGTTCGTAGTTCTATGGTGGAAGTACTCTCAGAAGTAGCCAGTGGATTTTTTCTGAGAGAGTAGATAATCCTTGTCAACAGCAACTTTGGGGGATATATAGGGCTGATGGTGGGCTATAGGCCAGGGCTTGACCGTTCGCCCATTTGCCTATTTATTAAACCCAATATCTGACTATTTCATATTAAAATAGTCTTTCTTCTTTTATAGCCTCGCAAACATAATGGCCCATATTCACAATGGGCTACCGGCCCTATGTGCTTGACTATCATAATAACCATGGACTTGATCTATGGGTAGTGCCCAAGCCCGAGTCATGGGTAGATTAATTACCATAATGTCCCTAAATATTTTTGGTGCACATCAATATTCTTCCAAGAAAATATAATTTTTATTTTGTTATATATTTTTATTAAAAAAGACAAGTAATTACTTTTTATTATCTAATGATAATAAATAACTAAACTTTATTTGTCTACTTTGTCATTGTCCTATTATATTAGTTAGTTTATTATTTATATTATTTAGTTTGTGTAATATCCCGGTTCGAGATGGGAATAATCTCTTTAGAATAAACGGAGAGAAGAGATAATTGAAAGAGAAAACTAGACTTTTATTATAATTTTGCTAAAACTTATTACAACTCAAACATCTTTATATAGACAAAGGAGACCTAGACCTAATTAACAACTAATACCAAAATTAGAAGATAAACATAATGGGATTGAGCTTTGTCCTCAAAGCCCGCATCAACTTGGTGTATGTTTGATCAACCGACTAGATGGGGTGGGTGGTTCGGAATCAGGATATGTCATTATCGGAATATTGGCGGAAAGTTCGTGAGTTTCTGAATAAGATGGGTCAATGTCGTCATCACTTGTAGTGATAAGGGTGAGAAAGTGTGTGGACTTGCAGCGATGATCTGGGCTAAATGTCTCATCACAATTGAAGCAAAGCCCTTGAGAATGGCGGTGTTGCATTTCAGTCGGGGTTAAGCATCGAATTGGTAATTGGTGCCATGATTTAGGGGGTATAGGAAGTATGGGTATTGTGTTGGGTTGATTTGGAAAAGAATTTTTTGGCACTAAAGGTGATGTGAGATTTTTAATAATGAGGCGCAACTTCTTTGGTCCCTTAATTTGGCTTCAACAAGCTTAGCCAAGCCAATTGCTTCTGTGATGGTAGGAGGTTTATAAATGGCTAATTCCTATTGAATTTGGGTATTGAGGCTGGAGAGGAAACAATTGAGTATAGCTATACTCGGTAGACCGACAACACAATTGCACCACTTTTGAAACATGAATTGATATTCCGCAACAGTTCCTGTTTGGCGAAGTTTGAAAAGGGCGGCTTCATGGTTATTGTATGAGGATGGCCCAAATCACAATTGCAGTCCCCTTGCAAAAGCTTCCCATGATGTTAGTTAGCTATTGGAGTGCATCCACTTATACCAACTAAGCGCATCACCTGACATATAAAACGAAACTAGTGAAACAGTGTAAATTAATTTCTTCTTAAAAATATTAATTTATTGTGCATGTGTTTAGATATATGTGTGTGATTCTGTGTGTCTGCTTGTGTGTGTGTGAGAGAGAGAGAGAATATTGTGGGTGTAAGGGGGTGTTTGGGGGTGGCAGCGCAAGATGATCGGAGGGGATGGCGGCGCGAGGTGGTGGGAGGGTATTTAGGTTTGCAGGTTGATTGCCTTTACATCATTGTATGTGGGTATATATATATTATGTATATATGTATTTTTTTTATATGTTATTAATATTTATATAAATTTCTTGACATTTTTTTAAACCATAATTATATATCATAAATAATATATTTGTTTTGTGTTTTTCATATATATATATGTGTGTGTGTGTGTGGTGTGTGTTATATTAGAATTTATAAATATTTTATTAAACTAATCATATGTACTTTATCTCATATTACAACCACTTCCCTCAATTTCTAAATTGATTGCATGCAGCTGTCTCATGAGAAAAATGTAGGATTGTCCGAAAGGTCAACCCAAGGGGCGAAATTGAATATTTGAAAAAGCTAACGGTTGACATCATCATTTTCCGTCAAAAAATTTAACAAAGGATTTTTTTGTTAGACGGATAATAACAGGAGGGAGCTGGTGGTAATTAGCCAAACTTGGGGGACGTGGTTGTGACTTGTGACTATCCGTTTTTAATATAAAGACCCAAAGTGGAGAAACGTATAACACGCCTATATTAAGGACGGTCAACCAATGGCTTTAATTTTATATTGCCCACTAGGTAAGAGTACTTCGTTACTTTCTTGTGATGCCGATCTGATACATCAATTATATTAGAACATAATAACACAAGCATCATAATCGTTCAATAGCTAGCGAGAGAGAGACAGAAAGATCTAATTAAAATGGCGGATGCAGCAGTGGAGTTCTTGCTAGGTAACCTTCAACAGCTACTGAGTTACCACGCCAATCTAATAATAGGTGCACAAGATGAGGTCAAACAGATGGAGTGTGACATCATCGACTCCTTCGTGACTCAGGCCGCGGACATCAAGACCAAGAATTATTTCATCAGGGCTTTCAGGACCCCAGTCAGTCTCCACGACATTGCGACCCAGGTCAAGTCTGTTGGGGAACAGATCAATAGGATATGCGGAGGCAGCGGCAGGCTTGACTTAGCCACTCTCGATATGAGCGGCGACGAAACCACTGAAAAGCAAGAGGTGATCCATCATTTATTTTTATATGTCCTCATTTATTTACATATATGCATATAATTAAGCATCTTCAATTTGGGATCCTCATACTGGATCTGGAAGTCTGGAATATAGTTGTTGATGGTATACTTACGCAAGACTTGAGCGTCGACTCTTGAATCTATATATAATCACTATATATATATATATATATATATGATCCAACATCCTCTTTTTTACACGGCCTTAATTTTGAACAGAAGATTGAGAGTGGTGATCTAGATTTCTAGGAGCTTCATGAACACTATAAGTATTGATATAATTCGGAGCGAATCTTTTATCTCACAATGGTGTCACATCATTGTGGGATTCACAAATGTCCATTTAATTTGAATTATTATTAGCAGTTTTTTAAATGGACATTTGTTAATCCCACAATGATGTGATATCATTATGGTACACCATTATGAGATAGAAGATCCGTTCTGAGATTCCATTTCACGTGAACTCCTACCGAGGTGTGACCCATAAGCAGAATTGTCGTATTTCAAAGATTAAACCACTATTATTTCATGGTGAAGGAGAAAAATTCAACATTTAATATTTATGCCTATATTATGAACTTCCAAAAACTTAAAGATCTAAAATCTTCCAGTAGGCAAAATTGTATGTTTCGTCCCATAATTTTGTCTCTTTTAAATTTGGAGTAAAGACATTAAACCCTTCGAACTATTGACTTTTTTGCACATTTTCAGATATACATTTTTTGTCACTTTGCATCCTGGACTTCACGGGATTTGCAGATTCTTATAGAAAAGCATATTCCGGTGGAATATTCAGACATAAAATGCAATTTAGCACAAAGTTGAGGATGCAAAGTGAAAAAAAAAATTTGAGGATGCAAAGTGCAAATTTATTTTGGATAAAGTACAAATTTCGGCGATTATTCTATCGGAATATGCTGCTTTATAAGATTCTGCAAATCCTGTGGTTGAGGATGCAAAGTGAAAAAAAAAAAACTACCTCTAAAAAAGTGCAAAAAAGTCAATAGTTTGGAGGGTTTAATGTCATTACCCCTTTAAATTTTGACCTCATTCGTTATAAAATCTCACATTTAGTCACATAACTTCAAATTAAATATCTCGCATTTAGTCCCAATCAAAATTTATATCCAAACTTTAACAGTCAAAGTTATATACTCTGTTAATCATTTATTTTGTCCAATTTTCTCGAAGAACTTGTGTGTGCATGGACTCAAACATGGATTTTATTCAATATCACGTGTCACTCAAGCATGAATTCTCCAGAAAAAATTGCTAAATTTTTTTATAGTAGTCGAACATTTTACTTTGACTTGTAAATTTTGGACAAAAATTTTAGTTGAAACTAACAGCGAGATATTTTGAAAGTTATGAGATTCCATATGAAATTTGAAATTTTATAACAAATAAGACCAAAATTAAAACGAGGCAAAGTTTTGGGTTGAAAAATATGAAAATAAATTATTTTGAGTTCATAGATGGACTAACTATAAAGCATGGACACTTCGAAAATTATCCCCGGGTGGTGTCGGGAGCGTGTCGGACAGGACATGCCTCCGACACAACTCCTTCACGTGTCGGACATGGCTAATATGTGTCCATGATCATAAAAAACAATTCGGATACCGTGTCGGACACGACCAAACGCGTGTCCGACCCGGTGATGACATAGTTGACAGTTTTTCTAAGAAATTAAAAAGTGTGGAGTTTCAATTGTAAATAGAAAAACTTCAAAAATCCTAATTCTAATTTTTGAACATTTGATACTTTGATTGTATTTATAATTGCTTTGTAATTTGTGACTTTTTATATTTTTGTTTTGCATTCGTTATTGACTTATTGTTGATAAATTGTAAAATTTTTTCAAACATATAGAGATTTATAAAGAAGCAAGAAAAATACAAATTTAACAATAAACAAGTAAACAACATTTTCACAGTTAATTGTTCTAACAAATTATATTGAAATTAAAACCAATATCTTATTTATGTTATATATATATATTTGACATTCGTGTTGGAGCCGTGTCGTGTTCTATTTTTTTGGAAAATGCAATGCCCCGTATTCGTGTCATGTCGTGTCTGTATCACTATGTCAATGTCCGTGCATCATAATGTACTAATATAAAATATGGATAAAATTAATGGTTTGTACAAAACTAACAATTTTCACAATCAAATAGTCAAATTCACTAACAAACATTGGCTTTGTTTGTTTATGTTCTAGAGTTAAATTTCTGATTATTTTTGGAATGTGTATTATGGGGTATATGGGTGAAAATGATATGATGTGTGGTGTGTTTGTGAAGAAATTGAAATTTTGGTATGCTAAAGGGGATACAATAAAGAGGACTTTTTACTTTAAGCACAAAAAAACTTGACTTTTGGTAGTTTGAATATAAATTACATCAGCAAAATTCAAACCCGCCTGAAAATGTCTACGTGGCACACACATTTAGTGATTTTCGTGTTTGGAAGGAAAATTGACTATGTGGCACCCAAAATTGGATAGAAATGAGGTAAAAAATCAGAATACCCCCAACTCCCATAGAAAGATAAAATTAAACAATAAGATTAGTGAAATATTGAAATTTTATTTTTCAAACATTTTTTAAGTTTGAAAAAGAAATTAAAAAAATAAAATAGTTTAATATTTAGATAAATGCGAATATAATTAGAAAAATATTAAAAACTTATCTAAAATATATTTAAAACATCAACAAATTTAAAAAATCAAAATATTAAACATTATATCTTATATTCAAAAATTATTTTTAGTGAACCAACTGTGATTTCCTTTAACAAAACTAAATTAATTATAAACTCATAAAATAAATGAATGTGAAGAAAAATTATGTTTTGGAAAATTCTATAGAATTAGAATATAATAAGAAAAACAACTAATATTAATAAACCCATTTAAAAATTTAAAACATTAAAAATTATATCTTAAATTAATTTTTATATTAAATAAAATTGACATTGTAATGGTGAATTGACAAAAAACAAAAAAGGATAAATCAGGAAAAATTTGAAACCAGAAAACAAATTAGAAAATAACCTGGAAAAAAAACAACAAATAATAGTAAAAATTAGTAAAAATCAATTTTTTTTATTTGAATCATTTTACAATTTAATGTTATCTATAGATATTTTTATTATAAAAATATTTATAATAAACAAAAGGAAAGATAACTCAAATAAAATATGTGGTTTAAAATTCTTAAAAAATTTACTAACTTATTCCAAAAAAAAAATAAAAATCAAAGTATTTAGGTTAAATCCCCAAATTAGAAGTCAATTTTCCCTTCACAACAAAAATTCCCAAATTGAAGGTTAATTTTCCTACCAAATCAAAAAATCCCCAAACTCAAGTCAATTTTTCCGCCATATTACATTTTCCGACAAATTTGAAAATTTCAGCATGATTTGTACTCACATGGCCAAAATCAAACTTTTAGCTACTAAAATTAAAAAAGTCATGTATAAGTATGAAAAAAAATGTGCTTGAGAGTCTTAAAAATGCTATTTTCCCGTGTGTTTATACATATTTTTAGAAAATAGATGAAAATTGTACAATAAATCAAATGAAAACACGATTGATCGATTTATGACGTAAAAACTAATTGAGTTAGTTATTTTGGTAATGATTATGTGATTGAAAAATAGTAAAGATAGAATTGTTGGAGTTGGGATTACTTTGCATTTTTGATACACTAATGAAGCATGTATATTTTTTCATACAAAAAAACTGGCACAATGCTAGTACGGTCCGATTTAAATATGACAATTTCAATACAAATTACGCCGTAAAATGTCTACGTGGCACCCAAAATTGGAAACAAATGATTAAAATAGTCAAAATTACCCCTAACTCCCATGTGCAGATAAAATTAAAGACCAGAATTTAAATAGATAAGAATTAGAAAATATTGAAATTCTAGTATTTCAAATTAATTTCTAGTTTGGAAAATATATTTATCTATTTACAAATAAAATAATTTAATATTTAGATAAATTTTAATATAGATGAAAAAATGTAAAAAAAAAAACATTATTTTAAAATATTAAAATTGATGCTTTAAACTTATCTCAGAAAAATAAAAAACAATCATAAACAGTTAGAAAACAAACGTAAAAATACTTTGGAAAACTTAAAAGGTCCAAAAACTTAAAAAAGATAAATAGAAAGAAAATAAAATAATTTAGAAATAAAAAAAAAGGTCGATAAAAAATCTGAAATGTAAATTCTTTTTTATTTATGTGTACCTATAGATACATTAATTAAAAAAATTACCTATAGTAAACCAAAGAAAATATCACCTCGATAAAATATTTGAATACTACTATCCAAAATAACTTATATAAAAAAAGAAAACAAAGCAAAACGGAAGTATTTAAGTTAAAATTTCAAAACCAAAAATAACATAAAGAAAATAAAGAATGAAAGTTGATTATTTTTCACATGTAAAAATCTCCAAATTGAAAGATCAATTTTCACACCAAATGAAAAAGAAAATTACAAATAGAAATAAATTTCCAGCCAAATGACGTTTTCCGGCGACATTGTACTTGCCAATTCTAAATTTGAGGGTACTCAAATTTCCTATGTGCCACTATTTTGTATGAAGAAAATGTACACGCTTTTTTTATTGTACCAAAAATACAATTTAGTTGTTGGATTATGTATTCATTGATGAGAGATAATTTGAAATGATGTATATGCTGATTGATACGTAGATATTATGAGAATGAAAAAATGAAGTAGAAAAAAGGTGGTTTTGGGTGAAAAGGTTTTGTAATATAGATTTTTATAATATTATGATCCATAAAAAAGAAAATAATTTTTCAAAACGAAGACAAACAAAGCTAATGTAACCATGCATCATAACGGAAAACGAATAAGAAAGTTCTATAGATTTTTTGTGAGATTTTACAAAGCCTTAGAAACGTAGAGTTTAGAAGTTTGACTATCAATTAACAACCCTCGACTAATTTGCATTTTTGGTCCAATAAGTGAGGTTTTTAATTTTAGCCTTTGGTCTCAAACAAATGCACTTCACCATATTGCATCCAATAAATTCATTTTTTTAGCAATTTAAGGATAAAAGGGTGGCGCGGTTAATTATTTAATAAAAACGACACATGCCTAACACGTGACTGTTAACTCATGAGCAAAAATCACAAATATTCCTAATTGCGGGACTAAACATGCATAGTTTTCACAAATTCCAAAGATTTTATATCCAGAAATCAGTATAAAGTTTTGATTTAAGACAATCCATTCCACCAAATTTTAGTTGCTGGTTTTCAATCTTATAATACTTATATAATCCAAAATCCAATGTAATCATGTCTAAGCCTTAAATTTTCAATTAATTGTTTAATTTACTTTTTTGATTTGATTTAATATTCCAAAATATCTTCAGTATTATTTTCCAGAAAAAGTTTAAAAAATAATTTTAAATAAAAGAATACATGAATTGTTTTAGCAAGAATATCCATTTCACCCCACGTAATATCTCTCCGGTTCTTCAAGGAATTAACGAATTAAGAGTCGTTCGATAAATTTTTCTATAAATTATGTAGTCACTTCATTAATTTTATTTTTCTTGATAAAAAGCCTTACAAATCTAAATTCCAATCATGAATTCTAATAAATTCAAATTTACATAGTACTCTAACCGATAGAATTCTAATAAATTCAAACTTACATAGGACTCTAACTGATAGCGTACTCGTTATCATCTAAACTTCTAATAAACTATTGATTCCTAACACATATACATATACGTTTATATGCATTTCTATATAATTTTTTATTATATATATATACACAATTTTATTTGATTTTTTAGCATTCAACCTCTATTCAATTAAAATATATATTGATTATAGATTTTTGTCTGAATATATAGTTTGTAAGTACAATGCTCTATTGATATGTCAAGTTTAATGATTTATAGATTTCAAGATATGAGTATCAATAATAAATAGTATGCTACGAATCACAGCTTGTGCTTTCTTATCCCTTTAAATACACCTTATGCAAATTCAAACTTGTAATAAGAAAAATGATTTATTGTACGCTCAATTTGCAGCTAAATAAGAATTAAAAAATATTTTGGAAATTGTTTAATGAGTAATTAATAGTAGTTATAAAATTAATATGATAAAAATTCATCATGGATAAATTATATATGATATTAAACATTAAAGCTTGGTGTGCCAGTACTCAAACATATATGTAAGTAATATATTGAAATGAATTGGAATTAACATAACTTTTACTAAAAGAACGAATTATACTTTTCTCTATACTAGAAAATATTATGCGCTTTGTACGTGGTAATGTGATGGGAAGTCAAACTGAAGTAAATATATCTAGTTTATTAGCAAATTAATAACTGGTTAAGAATTGATTATTTGGTATGCCTATCTTATACATTTTATTTATTTGTTCTGTAATCATATATCATCACCATGTGTCTTTAACTAGGAGGATGTTTGGCTAAGCTTATCCCAAACATTTTATAAGCTCCTACATCTTATAAAATGTTTTAGGAGCTTATAAGATATCTGTAACATCTTATAAGATGTTTAAAAAAAGATGGAGTTGGTTTACTTTTTTCAAAACAACTTATAAGACCCAAAAATCTTATTTTTTGGTCTTATAAGTTGTTTATTAAAAAATATTACCAAACAAAATTATAGAGCTTATAAGCTCTAAAACATCTTATAAGATGTTTAGAGGAACTTATAAGCTTAGCCAAATCTATTTCAAGAAATTAAACTTTTCAGCATGTTTATATTAAAATAATATTACTATTATATTTTAGCATGTTCATACATGGTTCATTAGTATATGTATCTTTCTTGATTTGCCACAACATTGTATTTTTGTGCTTCACACAAGTAGATTCATTTTTTTTATCCCATCAGTCTTTCCAATAAAGTAGAAAATATATCACTTTTCATAGTTCTACATGCAGTAACACTGAAATGCAAACAACATATTATATATGAATACTCATGTCTAAAAGTTTTTTTTGTTGTAAATAAAATAAAGAATGCATCATGTTTTCATGCAATTCACTTATTTGATTTTATTTTCAAGTACAATTTTGCATTTGTTGTTATTTTTATCACTTCATTTACATATGAATTTCTAAATTACATGACCAAAAAAATAAAAGAACTTCTACATATAAGATGATGATTCACTTGTACAAGCATGTTGTGGATTTTACTTATCTATCTTCGCATACTTCTATTTGAGCTAGAAGTTCATTTTTTTAACTTTTGCAAGAATTTTTCTTCCAAAATTCTCTACTTACCATAGAGGCCAACGATAGACAATTACTTTTATCTATTTTAGATTTAATTTTTTTCCCATTCTTCCCCAAAAACCTAACTTTAACCCACATTTTCTCTCATCCCACTCTCCCAACTCAATCTTCCACCTTCCATCCACCGTCTGTGTTGCCACCGCTGCCACCCTTCTCAAATTGCGTCTTCGCCGCCACCCTTTGAAAATCAAATGATGTTCCCCTTTGGAAAATAAAACACCGCTATCCCCACCTTTTGAAAATCCAACAATGTCGCCCCATCCTCTGCAAATACAACGTTGTCGCCTCATCCACGCCGCATCCGCTACCATCTAGAAATCACCCTCCTCCTCCTCCACCATCTGTAACTCTTGTTGTTCATCTCCTCTCATCGTTGCTACCTTGTTACCCACTTTTAATTGTTGCAGATGGTTGGTAGGTAGTTTTGGAGGAATGTTTTGAGATCATTGGAGAGGTGAGGGACTAAAGTGGGACAAATAATAGACTTGAGGGACTATTTAAGGGCATTTGAGAGATGAGGGACTAAAGTATACAAAAATAATTAAAAGGGGGCAAGTTCATCTTTTAGAGTTAATGGATTTAAATTTCCACATGGAGGGACCTTATTGTCCATTTAAAAAAAATAAAAAGTAAGTGGAGTACCTTCATAATAATATGGAGGGCTGATATCAATTTTCTAAAATAATTGTAAACATCGTATTACATAAAAACACTCGTGTTTGTGAGTTCTTTTGAATTAAGTACAAAATATATTATATTCTCACACTAAAAGTACTAATATGATTTTATTCTTAAATATGCTTATTTTATACTTGTTATCATGCTAAAAACTTCGAGCACGTGCAAACTTTCAGATATATGTTAATAATTCTATTGTACAGACATGTTATAATACATAACAATGAAAAATGAATAAATGTTTTTATATAAGATAATGATTCATCTATATCCCAAAATATGCATTTGTGTCTCACAGTTATCACTTTTTTTTATGTCAAAATTAGGTATAATTTTTTAAATTATTTTTTTAATCTTGAAATCAACTTATTCAAAGTAATGATTTGACAATATAGCAATTTACTGCTAATTACCAAATACTAAAAATATTTATAGAATTTAAGATTATCAAAATTAATAACCAACTTTTTGTTTAAGTTGGAATATTGCTTGTGGGTATAAAATTTTCCTTCTTCTTTGTTAGTGGTTGTGGGTAAAAATCTATTTTTTTTGTTAGTATTTTATAGAAAGTAGGAATCTATTTGTTGTTCATCTATTAAATAGTGTCCTACTACTAACATATTTCATTTTTTTATCAATAATTAAAGAGTTTCCGACTACTAAAATAATTCCAGATACTACTAAATGGTTTCCTACTCCTCAATGGATTCGTTTACTTAATAAATTCTAATATTAGTTATTATTATTTATTAATAGTAAGGGTGGGTATAAAAGTCTTTTCATAATGGAATAAACAATTGAGTTATTCACACATTTATATAGGGGTTAGATTTGTTGAGAAAATTTCACTTTTAGTCCCATTAGAGTTCAACCATAACACATTTAATCCCATAGAAATTTTTTGACACTTTTGGTTTCATTGGAGTCAAAATCATGTGACACTTTTAGTCTCATCAGTATATTTTTGGACGAAATTTACACATGTTAGACGCACACTCTGTTAGTAAACTACCTCGGGAATTAAATGAAGCGCGTGAAGGGCAGTTAACTAACAGAGCGTGTGTATAACATGGGTAAATTTCGTCCAAAAATAGACGGACGGGACCAAAAGTGTCATATTTTGAACTAGATGGGACCAAAGGTGTCAAAAATATTCCTATGTGACTAAAAGTGTTTTGGCCGAATTCCAATAGGACCAAGAGTGAATTTTTCCCTATATTTGTTTGTCCATAATCAAATTTGAAATTCTAAAATTGTGAAAAACTTGTCAAGTTTTACGACTGGCAATGAATTTGGCCCCCAATATCTAACTCCTGAATCCATTCGTGAATGTAATATTAGCAATGTTTTGGAAATTTTTATGTCTCATGCATGTCAAACTATATTTGATATTTGTTTCCAAAGTATCATGTAAATTTGTTTTGGGCGTTGATTCGAAGTAACGTATCAGTGATCTTCCTGTTTTTAAAGTAAATGAGTTTTTTGTTGAGTAACTACTTGGATTTCTAACTTTTATTTGCCACACAGGTTCCAGTTTTAAGACAAGTGAATGTGGTGGGTTTTGAAGACGAGGCCGAAAAAATAAGTGGATATCTTATTGAAAAAACTCAGCACCTTGACGTCATCTCCATCATTGGTATGCCTGGACTTGGCAAGACAACACTTGCGGGGAAGATTTATCATGATCCATCAATCCAATATGAATTTCCCATCCGCATATGGGTATATATTTCTCAAGAGTTCGAACCGAAGGACGTGTTCATTGAGATTCTAAAAGAGTTGATAACTAGCCTCCCTGAAGACATGTACCGCAAGACTGATCGAGAGTTAGCTAAAATAGTTTGTGAGTATCTAGAAAGAGGAAAGTTCTTGATTGTCATGGATGATGTGTGGGCAGCTGCAGACTGGGATAAACTCAAAATTGCTTTGCCAATCACAAATAACATGGGCAAAGTCTTGATCACCAGTCGTCAAAGAGAAGTGGGTCTCTATGCCAATCGCATTAGACCTCCCCACCAATTGCGTTTCTTTACTCAAGAGGAGAGTTGGTTGCTACTCCAGCTTGAAGTTTTTGGTAAGCCAGAATGCCCTTCTGAGTTGGAAACTCTTGGAAAGCTAATTGCACAGCAATGTGGTGGACTGCCATTGGCAATCGTGGTTATAGGAGGAATTCTTGCCAAAAAATATTCTGCAAGTGAAGATTTAAGTGCAATGAGAAACACATGGACAAAAGTGTCTGACCGAGTGAACGAATATCTTCTAGAGGAGGACCCAACGAGAAGCATGGAAAGAATTATAGCATTGAGTTATGATAAATTGCCTAATCACTTGAGAGCGTGCTTTCTCTATTTGGGGATGTTCCCTGAAGATTCTGAGATTTCAGTGTGGAAATTGGTCAGGATGTGGGTTGCTGAAGGATTTATCCAACAAAAGCAAGGTATCAGCCTGGAGGAAACTGCAGAAAATTATTTGCAAGATCTTATTGATAGGAACTTGATAAAAATTGATAAGATGAGAAGCAATGGTAAAGTTAAAACGTGTCGTATACATGATATGCTACGAGATTTCTGCAAAAATGAGGGTGGGAAAGAAAGGGAGAATTTCCTACAGGAAGTTAAAATGTCAAGTGAAGGAATATTCGAATCTTTGGATTTTCAAGTAGTAAACTCTCGTCGCCTTTGTATCCACTCCAATGTCTTGAGCTTTGTCTCTGCAAGACCTTTTGGTCCTCATGTCCGCTCTTTTGTCTGTTTTTCCAAGGAAGACATAGCCTTGCCCACAGAACACATGTCAGCCATCCTGACAGCTTTCAAACTGCTTAGAGTTTTAGATGTGAAGCCCATTAAATTCACTAGAATTCCTAGTGAAATGTACCAATTGCTTCATTTGAGGTACATCCATCTGTCACTAACGCTAGCATCACTTCCTAAAGCATTTACAAAACTCTTGAACGTTGAAACACTCATAGTTGATACGACATCACGTACTCTTGAAATCAAAGCAGAGATATGGAAGATGGCGCATTTAAGGTATTTACAAACAAATGCATCTACAATATTACCCAAGCCAACAAGTAGTAGTAAAGAAGGTGGAAAGTTTCAAACACTTAGCACAATATCACCAACAAGTTGCACAAAAGAAGTTTTTGACAGGGCATGCAATTTGAAGAAATTGGGCATTCGTGGGAAACTCGCCACACTTCTAGATGGCAAGAAGGAAGGATCATTTGATAGTTTACAGGGATTGGAAGGTCTTGAAAAGTTGAAGCTCCTTAATGATGTATTTCTCGATCCAACTGCTGGGAACAAATTGGGTAGGCTTCCTCCAGCCGACTTGTTTCCACCGAAACTGAAGAGCCTCACAATATCCGATACCTATCTAGATTGGTCTCAAATGGCTGTCCTAGGATTGCTGAAGTACCTCGAGGTGCTCAAGTTGAAAGATAATGCATTTGTTGGAAAGTCATGGGAGACAGAATATGGCGGTTTTCGCCATCTTGAAGTCTTGTACATTGGGCATACAAATTTAGCTATCTGGAAAACTTTAGCAGATCACTTCCCTCGACTTAGACGCCTTGAGTTAAGGAACTGTGAACAACTCCAAGAAATTCCAATCGAGTTGGCTGATATATCAACCCTCCAGCTGCTCGACTTGTTCCGTGCTTCTTCTGCTGCTTCCTCGGCTAAGAAAATTCAAGCTAAACGTACTGGAATCAAACTCTCCATTTTCCCAACTAATGAATGATCGCTCCTTTGGATTCTAAATGCTCAGGTAAGTAAAACATTCATCTAATAATTCATTTGGATTTTGTTCCCCATGGTTGATGTTAATATTAGTCATATCAGACTTTAGATGTATATTATTTTAGTTTCTTTGGTGGCTTCAGTAGAAGTTTTGTCGTTAGTTAAGTTAGTTGAATGAAACTTTGGTTGAGATCATAACTCATTATAATGACTCCATTTGTTCAGGCACCCATGCAAAGCTGCCAAGCAGAATGCGAAATATCAAATAATGGTTGCAAACCTGAATGGTCTGGATTGCTTCAATAACGGTTGCACATCGTTCTTTTATATATATGTTGAACTCTCAAATATTGCTGCACTTTGTGAGTTGGTAATTGATTTTTTTTAAATACTTTTGTGACATCTAATCTTGATGTTTATTTTTGCTATGGATGAACTATATATATTTGATGGTGACCATTTGATATGCCCAATTTTGGACATAGATAATAATCAAATAAATTATCTATTTGGCCCACAACAAGTCCACATCTGGCCCAAAACAAACCCAGGATCGGCCCAGGGATCAGGATCCGCCTCTCCCGCATGGATGGGGCCACTCGACCCGAACTCTGACCCATGGATCATGATTCGAAACCGTTAGATGCCATGTATACTCATCCGAGCGAACCATCTGTCACAGTCGGATCCGTACACGATGTCATATATAAATACCCTCATAATGAAATAGTGAGGGGTACGTAATCATTACTAAATATTCTATCTAGGATTTACTGATAGCATATCAACCTACGAGCTTCAACCTAGACTTTGATTAGACCCATATATAAATTATGAGGTTTATGTCGGGACCCACTTATACATATTGAACTATGTAAAAACTTCAAATAGGTATGTAAGCAACTCTTCACTAGAGTGCAGTCTATAATTTGTTCCTCTTCGGGTCGGAAACTGCCCGAGCCTCGACTGGTCAGCCGTGTGACCCTATGCAAAATATGACCTAGATCACCATTATATCATATGTTGTTCGAACTAAGAGAAATTACTATTGATGAACGTTACTGTGGTTGAACGACATCGTCGCGGTCTCCATTTCGATATGTCAAAATATTTTCTATATTGCCATGTGTTTGAAATTGACGATGTACAAGGACTAAGGATGCTATATTTGTTCCATTTAATTTTTACCATATTGGAGGGATTGTAGTTCTGTATTGTATTTGCTCTTCTAAATATAATATTGAATTGTGATAGAAATTAATTGATGACCTCGAATCTTCGAACTTCATGAGAATCACGTAATAAGCTATAAATTGAATCGTACTTGAATCCATAGCAAACAATTTCACCGAAAGATTATGACTTTTAGTTGATCGTACACCGAAAAACCTTTCTTCGGATGACGGGATTCCAGAGAGAAAGGACTGTATGAACTGAAAAATTCTATTTTTTGTCGTACGTCAACTGGGGACCATAACTCCTATATATAGCTTAAATAGGACTTATTTGCAAATCAACCCATCATAAATTGCAATTTAGTCCTCAAGATCTCTACACATATTAAATATAACCTCATACTAAATAAGATGACTTGGGTCTATATTACTTTATTGGATCAATTAAATTAGGCCCATTTTACTTTAAAATAATGTGAGATATATGATGAAACTGCAATGCATACACGTCTGTACGCCCGAATGCTAATACTTACATATACATACATGATATAAGTCCACAAAATTCTAACAATCTCCCACTTGGACTTTATACATGTGCATATACATAATACCTTACAATCATATATCACATTATAAACTTTAGTAGCTCAAGCAAGCATTATGTATTTAGTCATCTTATCCAATCCTGTCCATAGTCAATTTATGATCAAAGAGGTTGTCGTCGCATCAATCGCAACTAAACCCATCAGTGATCACATATATCAAAATAACTAACGACCTGGATCAAGTATGGATATGTAGCATGGAAATTACATGTAAAGTGATCTGCACATGCTTATTTCCAACTGGTCCAACCTTAAACCTTATTGAGATAAAAACTTTAACATTCAGAGTTCAAACTGAAGAACTTTATGCTTAAGCAATAACCAAAGTGTACACATATGTCAAATCCCAAACATTAAGCAAACACATATTACAAACTCCCACTGAATCTAGACATTGTCTAGCTATACAACACCCATACGAGTAGTGTGCTCATGAAAAACCTTCGGTGTCAAGCCCTTAGTGAGCGGATCCACAATCATGGAGTTTGTCCTAATATGCTCAATACTGATTTGACCACTCTGAACTTTTTCTTTAACAACAAGAATCTTAATGTCTATATGTTTAAACTTAGAAGAACTCCTGTTGTTATTTGAATAAAGGACTGCGGATTTATTGTCACAAAATAACTTTAGCGGTCTTTCAATACCATCTACTATACGCAGTCTAGTGATAAAATTCTGCAGCCAAATTCCTTGATTTGATGCCTCATAAGTTGCTACAAATTCTGCTTCCATGGTAGAGGAAGCAATGAGTGTCTGCTTAGCACTCTTCCAAGAAATTGCTCCACCACAATGCAAGTAAATGTAGCCCGAAGTGGATTTGCTCAAAGTCGAAATCAGAATACCCTATGATCTCAAGTTGATTCGACTGTCTATATGTGAGCATGTAATCTTTTGTTCTCTGTAAATACCGCAAACAACAAAGGAAAAAGTGTATTCTTTATTGAGAAGAGTTCAAACAGTCAAACACTGAATGAACCCAAAGACAATGGTACGAGGCCAAATGAGAAGGTCAAAGCCAACTCAGGCAACAAGGAGAAGACAAAAGTGAATGATTCACAAAAGAAGGTCTATCCAAATGCTCAAAAGGCTAAGGAGAAACTTTCTACAAGTGAATCAAACACTAAGCGTCAATCGCCAAACGCGACTCCTAAGCCAATGCCAAGGAAATACCAGCGTCAATATCCTCAATCCAGATTATATTATCGATACTATGATGATTGTGATTATGATTATGACTATGATTACTATTATAATCGAGGATGTTATTATACACCTAAGAAACACACACAACACAAACCGAAACCCAAGAAGGCCAGTCCTCCCGTAATGAAAACCAGGCAAATATGGGTTTCGAAAGTTTTAATTCAAACTAACGTTACTAACATTGAAGGACCCAAGACAAAATGGGTACCTAAAAAGAATTAGAACTACCCTTTAAATTCAGGTACCTAGAGCCAACAACGATACTTCAATTTGGTACATTGATAGTAGGTCGTCAAGGCACATGACAGACTCAGATGGTCTTTTGGTCAACTATAGTGCAACCAATGGTCCTCAAGTTATATTCGATGATAACTCCAAAGGTAAAACTAAAGGTATAGGTATCATGCATAGGGGGAACGTCATGATAAGTGACGTATGTTATGTTGAGGGTCTTAAGCATAATCTTTTAAGCGTAAGTCAATTTTGTGATAAAGGCTTTAAAGTTAAATTTTCAAGTGACTGTTGCTATATTAACGACGTTAAGACTAACTCTACTAAATTGAAAGGAGAAATAACAAACAATGTTTATTTGGTAGATTGGGGTTCAACAATCGATAACAACCATACATGCTTTGTTGCTAAAAGTGAATCTGAAACGGGTTGGTTATGGCATAGTGAATCACCTCAATTTTAAAACAATCTCTCAACTTATAACGTTAAATCTTGAAGAGGGATTACCTAAAGGACCATTTCATAAGGATCACCTTTGTGACGCTTATCAAATGGGCAAACAAGTTAAATCATCTTTCAAGAGAAAACCTTGTTTATCTACCTCTAGAATACTTGAACTACTTCACATGGATTTGTTTGGACCCGTTCAAACGATCAGTGTGAGTGTTAAAAAGTATACTTTGGTGATAGTAGATTATTTCTCTCGATTTACTTGGGTGGAATTTCATTGATCTAAAGATGAAACATGTGACAAGCTCACAACGCTTATTTGGCAACTTCAAACTTTGAAAAATCTCAAAGTTGCAAGAATAAGGAGCGATCACAAAACAGAGTTTACTAACAAGTTTGTTAAGAAGTTTTGTGCAGAAAATGGAATACATCATGAGTATTCAGCTCCTAGAACTCCTCAACAGAATGGCGTTGCTGAGCGTTGGAACAGAACGCTCAAGGAAGCCACTAGGACGATGTTACCAGAGTCCAAGCTTGCCCCTAGGTTTTAGGCTGAAGCGATCAACACTGCATGTTACACTTAGAACTGCTGCATGAACAACAAATAGCATGGAAAAACTCCACATGAACTATGGAAGAAACAAGTTGAAGATTTGTCTCATCAAGCTTCTAAGATCATTATTGTTGTAAGTGACGACGATGATGCGATCTTGGTGCCCTCTCCTAAGATTACTCGCAAGGATATTCCGAATGATAATGTAAGATCTGCTGATCATGAAGAAAATTATCATCAACAGCAAAATAGGATTTGTGAATTGGAAGCGCCTATGCAAGAGGGTAGTCAAGCGCCTGTGCAAGAAATTAATCAAGCGTCTGATCAACCTCCTAACCCATTCTAACTAGATAGACTGTGGCTACGTGATCATCCACCAGAGTAAATTATTGGATATATTGGAGCTCCTGTGAGGACTAGAGCCACTACATTCAATGAGGCCATGCTCGCGAGTTTCCTATCTCAAATGGAACCTAAGAAAGTGGATGAAGCGCTAAGCGATCCAAGTTGGATTGAGGCCATGCAAGAAGAGCTTAATCAGTTTGAACGTAGTAAGGTTTGGACGCTAGTACCAAGGCCAACTCACCAAGGAGTTATTGGAACTAGATGGGTTTATAGAAATAAGATGGATGAGAATGGCATTGTGTTAAGGAAAAAGGCCAGACTTGTCGCTCAAGGATATTACCAAGAAGAGGGTATTGATTTTAATGAGACATATGCTCATGTCGCTCGTCTTGAAGCAATTCGCATATTTCTAGTGTATGCACATTTAACAAATTCACACTGTATAAAATGGATGTGAAGAGTGCTTTCCTGAATGGTAAACTCCAAGAAGAGGTATATGTAGAGCAACCCCCAGGATTCATCAACAACCATGGAAAACGTGTGGTCTACAAATTGGATAAGGCACTCTATGGCCTTAAACAAGCACCAAGAGCATGGTATTACACTCTCTCTATCTTCCTTATAGGTTAAAGCTTTTCAAAACGTAGCGTGGATATAATGCTATTTAAAATTACCCATTATGAGGATAATCTCTTAGTCCAAATTTATTTTGATGACATAATATTTGGATCTACTAATAAGCGATTGTGTGAGAAATTTTCGAAAATGATGCAAGATGAATTTGAAATGAGAATGATGGGTGAATTAACTTTCTTCTTAGGATTACAAGTCAACTCCCTAATGGCATACTTATAAACCAAGCTAAATATACAAGAGATATGATTAAGAAATTTGGTATGAAAAATGCATTATCTTCAAAAATTCCAATGAGCCAAACGCTTAAGTTAGATTAAGACGAAAGTGTACAGAAGATTGATATCACTAATTATAGAGGTATCATTGGATCACTTCTTGATCTTAATACTAGTAGACCTGACATTATGTTTTTGGTATGCATGTGTGCACTCTTTCAAGCTGATCCTAGAGAGTCACACTTAATTGCTGCCAAGAGAATCCTTAAATACCTAAAAGGCATACAAAATGTGGGCTTATGGTATCCAAGAGACTCTCCTTTTGAACTAATTGGTTACTCAGATGCTGATTTTGCAGGATGCAAAATTGACCGGAAAAGTACTAGTAGTACATGTCAATTTCTAGGTGATAGATTGGTTTCATTGCATAGTAAGAAACAACAATCCATAGCGACTTCTACAGCTAAAGCCGAGTATGTAGCCGCTGGGAGTTGTTGTGCACAGATCCTTTGGAAGAGGCAACAACTTAAAGATTATGAATTCCTCTTAGGTCCTACCACAATCCATTGTGATAACCAAAGCGCATTAGCTATGACCTAAAACCCAGTCCTTCACTCTAGACGTAAACACATTGACATACGCTACCATTTCTTGAGTGACCATGTTCAAAAGAAAGATATCTCCATGCATTTCATTGGAACTGACAACATTGGCTGATATCTTCACAAAAGCGCTCAACGAACAACATTTTTTTACTTTGAGAAGTGAATTAGGTCTAATTGATTTAAACGCTTAATCATGAAGCATCATACTTTTATAGGCATATAATTTTGGGGTAATCCACTTTATTTATGTCTAAAAGATTCTTGAAAAATTGTTACAAGTCATCAAGTTTAGGAGGAACCTTAAAATTACACTTGTACACATCTGTAAGCGTCAATGATTAAAATCTACTTTTATATGCATAGATCATCAATGCTGATTATTATTATTTTTCCATGATATGTTGAACACTCAAAAATAAAAGAATTTAATTTAAAGCATCAACATAAATCTTCTCTAACAAAAGGATGTTAAGCGTTGAACATATTCCCTTCAACACTTAATAGAAACTTTTATAAAAATCATGCATAATTTTTAAAATGAGTAGTGACGTGATGGATAGAGTCAAAGTGCACAAGACCCTGATGCATCTCTACCTTTAGAGGCAGACCTAAAGTTGGATGTTGATTTCTCAATGGTGGTGGAAATCGCTAGAGAATTAGACACTGTCCTCCTCCTCAAGTGGTCAATTTCAGAGGCTATACTGAAGGTTTGGAGTATTATTATGCCTGGAGAGTGACGACGCTTAGGCAGTTGATTGACATGGAGCTAAATTTTCAAACTACCCTTCACAATCTTGCCTTGTCAGACGCTCAAAAGACAATCATATTTGAGATTCTTACCAATAGTACTTTTTCAATCACCACTTAGCACAGAACGCTTCAGCAGATACTGAGAAACATAACGCTTCAGCAGATACTGAGAAACATAACGCTTCAAACTTTCTAAACCAGAGTATCGCTGAACAGGTGGCATTGCTAGTTGATGAAGTTAAGCTGCTGAGACGTGATATCGCTGAATCGAAGTCTTCTCTTGATGATGCTAAGAAGGGGGAAGAGAAAGAAAAACATCAAGAATCCAAGGCCAAAGGAAAAGCATCAATGGAGCCAGTGTCCAAAACAGATAATAAGAATTGGCACTCCATGTTTGAAGAGATAGTGAGTCTGAAGAAGATGCTCCCAAAGAAGCCTAAGCCAAGATAATTCCAAGCCAGGCATAGGCATTCGGATCTTGATGTTCAGTTTTTGGAAGGAATGGGCTTTCATCCATATGTTGAGCCCTTGTGGAGACCTCTAAATTAGAAACCATCCAACGACCGAATGCAGGATATTTACCATGATTTAATCAGGATGCTCGGGATTCCTCCAAGGGATTGGGTGGAAAGGTTACTGGAATTAAACCAAAGCACTAAAACTCGAAGCGAGGACTACAATGAAGTCTATCATACAACAATGATAGACATCGATCGAGTCCTTCTGGATCTAGCAAACGAAATTTTCCAGGAAGAGGCTTCCAAAAAGCATGTATGCATTTTTCAATGTAAATCATGTTTGCTTTCAATTCCATATCTAATGAATGAATGATTTACCACTGAAATATCTTGTTAAGGCTAATCTAACTTTAGTTAACTTAACTAACTTTCTAACGCTAACTTATATTTACTTTGAGCTTTTCTTTGAAACTCTTAAACTATAAAAGAGTTATAGTCTTGACATCATTAAAAAGGGGAAAATTGTTAAGAAATTTCATGTTAGATGTTTTGATGATGACAAGAATAGGATTTTATATTAGACCCCAAAAGAATGTAAGTTTATGTTTTCATAGAACATTTTTATAAGCGTTTGAAAGTTTGTTATTTTGTTAGGCTTGTAATTTTTATCTTTATAGATTTTAAACTATGTATTAGATAACGAGTCGCTGATAGAATTTTAGGTGAGTCTATCAAAGATGAAGTTGAAGATCAGCGTCTTAAGTCAAGTTAAGATGAAGATTTGTTCTTAGCGTCTGTCAAACGCTAAAGGACTGTTTTAGGGATGTTGAATCAAGCGCTCAAATTACTCAAGTGATCAAGAATCAGATTCACTTGGAATAAATTCTCAAGTCATGGAAGACTTAAATGCAATCATCAACTAACATTTATTTCCAATGGAAAATAAATTCAAATGCATTAAATGCCTGATAAATGCATTAAACGTGATAAGCTATTATGATTTGTGGACAAGCCACCTTTTGACTAGACTGTTAGGATTCAGAGTTTAAAGTCTGCTCTTGTCCAATCGGAAATAGCAGAATTTTAGGAATGTCAGAAAAGGGACTATTTAACGCGCTGCATGAGAGACACGCGCCTGCATGTGTCCAACGGGCAAATACAAGAAATCTATATAAATATTACCCTCAATAAAACCCTAATTACATATATACGCAGATGCACAAGAAGATGTCAAAACTTTGCTGAAATTATTTGAGAGAAAAGCTTACAAAGTCCATAGCCAAAATTCTTTCAAGCTTTTCATACACATTCCAAAGACAGTCAAAGATATCTCAAACATCTTCATAGAAGAACCCTAAACTCCTATTGAGATATCTCAAGTTGTTTGAACTTCCCAACATCAAATAAACCCGTGATAAAACCCTCAATATTTTTCATCTGTGTGAGAAAGTTTGTTGATTCACAAGCAGTATTTTTGTGTAAAAGAAGCTTGTTCAAGAAGGTCCTTATTAGAAGTGAAGTCTGTGTTATCACGGAGCTCAAGATCAACTTCTCTTTCCTCTATCTTGTAGAAGTCTCTGTGTGACTCTTCGAAAATCATCTTAGTGGAATTCCTCCATGTGCAAAGGAGAAGAAGGACGTAGCTGGGATTACATCACCCAACTCTTACAATATCTTGTGTTATTTACTGTTTTATTGATTTACTTTATCTTTTCATATTATATCTTTGAAAAAGGCATTAAAATGGTTAAGCGACTATTTGGCAAAAGAGAATGCTAAGCTTTAAAATCATTTCCGCTGTGCTAACCCTGATTAAGCGATTGAAGCATTACCCTACTTTGGTAATTGTTGAAATCACTAAGTTTAAGTTATCTTTCTATTAAGTACCTGACCTAGTGCTGAGCTTTCTAAGCGTTCAAATTCTTCAAAAGTGACACGGATTTTTAAAAGTTGAAAAAGACTTCATGGTCTATTCAACCCCCCCTCCTAGGCCTTTTCGTATGCCACTAATTGGGACCATCAATACTCTTTTATCTAACTTTTTTGATTTATTTGAAACTCCTACATCACTCCCACCATATAGACTGTGTGATCATACTATAACACTTAAAAAGAGTACAAATGCAATGAATGTAAACCCTTATAAATACCCTGCAATTCTGAAAAATGAAATTGAACAAATTGTGCAAGAAATGTTGGATACTAGAGTTATTTGGTACATTAATAGCCCTTTTTCATCTCATGTACTCTTGGTTAAAAATAAGAACGGATGCATAGATTATAGAGAGTTGAATAAACAGAATTTTTGAAGTTATGTTTCCAATACCTTTAAATGAGAAGCTTTTTGATGAATTATATGGTGCTAAGATGTTACTGAATGGGATTTGAGATCAGGGTATTATCAGATTAGAATGAAGGAGGAGGATATATATAAAACTGTGTTAAGAACACATCAAGGTCACTATGAATTCCTTGTCATGCCTTTCGGATTAACAAATGCACCTTCTACATTTAGAAGTTTAATGAACAAAGTATTTCAACAATTTTTGAAGAGTTTATACTTGTGTTTTTTGATGATATATTAATCTATAGTAGTTGTTGGACTAATTACATTCTACACCCAAAGGAAACCTTGTTTTTACTAAGGACAAATTAGATATTTAGGTATATGTCAAGAAAAATAAGTGTAGCTTTGGAAAAGTTAGGGTGGAGTATCTGGACCACATCATCACACATGAGGGGGTTTTCGCTGATCCACATAAAGTTTAGGCTATGGCTAAGTGGCCTCAACCTAAAACATTGAAAGAACGCAGGGGTTTTCTTGGGTTAATAGGTTATTATAGGAGGTTTGTAAGAGACAAATGGAAAAATTTCTAGGCCTTTGACTAATCTACTAAAAAAATAGTAATTTCATATGGAGTGAGAGTGCTACATTAGCTTTTAATTAGTTGAAACATGCTATGTATGAAGCACCAGTGCTGATTATGTGACTTCTCAAAGGAGTTCACTATTGAAAATAATGCATCTAGACAAGGGATCAGAGGTGTACTTTTACTGCAAGGCAGCCCCAGTGGCTTTTATGAGTAAGGGATTGGCACCGAGAAATGTTGCTCTATTTGTATATGTAAGGGAAATGTTGGCTATTGTAGCTGTAGTTCAGAAATGGAGACCTTATTTGATTGAAAGACATTTTATGATTAAGACTGACCATAAAAGCTTGAAGTACATGAGGGAGCAAAGAGTATCCACACCTTGTCAATAGAAGTGGTTGTCTAAATCGTGTGGGTGTGCCTATGATATTACTCATAAGAAAGGCATTGATAATGTAGTGGCAGATGGATTTTCTAGAGTAACACACAATAATCAAAACTCCACAGAGGCATTCATCAGGGCTATTACAATAATTAACATTGAATTAATTCAAAGAATTAAAGATGAATGAATCATTAATGAGAAGAAATGAAATTGATTTAGAAAATAAACATTGATCCAAGAAACAAACCTAAGTATGAGAAGAAGGATGGGATATTGACCAGAAGGAGAAATATTGTGGTTCTACCTAGTTCTAATCTCAAAAATGATGTACTAGCTCACTATCATAACAGTACCATGGGGACCACTTAGGCATTCACAACACTGCTTAGAGAATTAAACAAACACTGTATTGGAAAGGCCGAAAAAAGATGTTCACAACTATATGAGAGAGTGTGAAACTTTTTCAAAGATACAGAGGAGAAAATGTGTCTTCTCCAAGTCTACTCCAACCATTACCTATTCCTGATAAAACATGAGAGGGCATCTTTATGGACTTTCTTAGAAGGTTGCCTCATTTTGGGGCTAAGGACTCTATTCTAGTGGTGGTAGATAGACTAAGAAAATATGGACACGTAATTTCCCTTAAACATCTATACATTGCACTAACAGTTGCTCACGCCTTTATGGACCACATATTCAAACTACATAGATTGCCAAAAACCATTATTAGGGATGCAATTTTTCTTGGTAAATTTTTACAAGAATTCTTTAGGTTACAAAGGGTTCAGTTGCACACATCAACATCATATCATCCCCAAATAGATGGACATATTGAGGTGGTTAATAAAATAGTAGACGGGTATCTGAGATGCATGAGACAGATCCAAGGACTAGACTTATTAGTTATCATTAGCAGAATGGAGGTACAATACTTCCCACCGTTCATCCATTAAAACCACAAGTTATGAAGTGGTTTATGGTCAGAAACCACTAGAGCATTTTGCTTATGTTCCTTCCAGTTCAAATGTGGATATTGTTCATAAAAGCTCACATCAAAGAGAGGCTACATTAAGGTTGGTTAAATTTCACCTCGCCAAGGCTCGAAACCGTATGCAGGTACAAACAGATAAGTCCATATCAGAAAGGGAGTTTTCAGTGGGAGAATGGTTGTTTGGTAAACTGCAACCTTACAGGACATTGTCTTTTAATGCTCAAGAAGAGACTTGGATCATCAACTTGTCAAATACAATTACCTATAAATATCACTTCACACGGGAATGTTTTGTTGTTTCCTGAACAGGTTTATGATCGCATGATAGCTCTAAAGGACAACCATGCCATCACCCAGGTTTTCATCCAGTGGTTCAATGCACCGGATGAAGACAACATGACACGTGAAAACCTAACGTGTTTATACAGCAAAAGGACTGATAGTGCAAGTAATAAAGTGGATTAAAAGTCTGGATTGTCTATCCCACAAGACTTGAATTTTGGCAATAACGAATTTAATTCAAGTTATCTTAAACCAAAATTAAAGGATTGTTAATAACAAGAGTAAAACAAGGATTGATGATTTTTTTTAAAATAGATGGAGAAATACAACTAAGGCACATGCGTCGACATAAATCATTAATTTATCAATATAAAACCTTTAATCGTATTTCAAATTATTGTTACTAAGGTTGAATTTCCTTTTATGTTCATTAGTCGATCTCTCGTGATAGCAAACTTTTACTTAATTAATGGCCCCCGTAATATCCCTACCCGAAAGTCTAATTAACAAGCATGCGTTCCCTGGAAAAACTGGCTAACTGCACTCGAATTTTTTTACCTATGTTTAGGGCAATTCCTGTTTACGGGTTATGTGATGATCTCTTTAGAACCTTAATTACCTTTTCATGAATGACTAAATTAAGCAATATCTCATACATGTGATGGCCAAACACACATAAAATTTAAGAACAAGATTAAGACACTTAGCAACAATAATCATCAATGAGAAAAATTACTTCTATGTGTCAAAACACATGATTCGGCCTACTCATGGCCTTAGTATATAAATTTAGCTACTCATAACTATGTGAAAACAACTAAACATGATGTTCATGTTCTTGAAAGAAAGTAAAATAAGAAATAAAAACTCTCTATGATGAGTCTTGAATTCTTCTTGAAATCTTGAGGCTGGTTCTTGATCTTCTTGCTTTTCTTGCTCCAAAACTATGTAAAATTGTATGAAATTTAGAACCCTAATAATAAATAAAAGATCTAATATTTATAGCCAAAGGGTGGAAGACTTCTAGTCAATTCAAACTTGAAAATTTTCAAAATCTGCTCAGCCAACCCCCACGCTCGAATATCACTCAACTTCACATTCAGACATTGACTTTATCTTAAAATTGTTGACTTTGACTTTGACCATCGTATGTTCGAACGTTACGTACCCCACTTTCGAGCTTTGGAACCAGTGGCTAATTTTCCACTGAAATTTTCTTATTTTCATGTTTTTCACCATTTTTCCTCTATTGCAATGATTATCACCTAAACTTACTTATTACACAAATTAAACACATATGTGGTATAAAATTATGCATAAACCAATATAAATCTCACGAATATTGGGATTAAATACACATAAAATCACAAACTATCAACACCCCCAAACTTAAACAATGATCATCCTCGACAATAATAAAGCATAGACATTAATCAAGAAACATCAATTAAGGGAAAAACAAAACCATAAACAAACTCACTTTTGTGGAGTGCACGATTGCACTTAGCATGTGCAACAAGCCTTTAAATCTTGTTATTACCCAAAAACGACGAGTTTAGTCTCGTGACGGTTTGAAGAAGATATACCCACAAAATCAAACAATTTCCAACCTTACCAAATCATTACAACTGAAAATAATCAACAAGAAAACAATAGCATAAAATCATCCACTTGTATCTCAAAAATTATACATACATATCAAGTAATTGCTCATGTTGCACCTTAATCCGAAAAGATCTCCAAAGAAATGTAGTGATAATAAGTCTACGGTATTATAGTCACGTGCCATCCTTATCAAATTTTGGACAATAATCTCATATCGATCAATCATAAGCATAAGAATCATTAAAAACCTCATAGCCATTTAAATTCCATTACTTAACAAATTTAAACAATGAACTCTCATGAAACTTCTAATTAAATTCATTAAAGGTTAGACCATGTGTAATGCTCTATCTCATTAGGCTTTCTATGGTACCCATGTAGAAAGTTTTAGGCCAACAACTCCCAAACCGGACGACTTTAGGGTATTAAGTGTAAAGACACTCTTAAGGGCTTAATAATTCGAGTGTCAAAGGCCAGGAAACAAAACTAGGTCCTTATTAAAATTTAAACTTCCAATTGGCTTGAGCAAATCTCAAATTAGCATGATAGTACAGTACATAGGCATGTTACTTTTCTTCTCCAGTACATATTAGCCTGACTTCTCAAGCCATACCAATCATCAACCTTATTGATTCATTATTAAGCATACAAAGCAACTAATCAACTTGTTCGATAAGAAAAATCTAAGTCAAAATTTTCGGAAAAAATTTCTTAAGTGTCTCAGAATGGTTATCCACTCAACTCCTCTAACCTCAACTTATGTGCAATGTGTATCATCTAAGAAAATTAAATCTAATCTAGGGTCGCACGAACAAAACATAAATATATAATCTCAATTAAACACCTCATTATCCATAGACTTATGTCATTATCTCAAGTCAACCATTCTCATTACATCAATAAGGCTATTTTTTTTAATGCTTGATTTTCTCAAATAAGAGCATATAAACATGAAAAATCATACGAATTCCCCCCCAAACTTGAACTAAGAAAGGAACACCTGACACATAAAAACATGAAGTACTACCCTCATATCCCCAAACTTAAAATCAACATTGTCCTAAATGTTGTCTCGACAATAAACATAAACTAAGGGGTAAAAAGAATACTTACAACCAAGAATGCTGAAAAGCAATCCTTCATCTCATATGTGTTCCAAGTCAAGTTCGTCTCATCAAAATATGAAAATTCATTAAAATAAAGTGTACCGGCTACTAACATGCTCAACATCCTCAAAACAACCCAAAACATCAAGCATGAAAAAACACATGCCAAAAGTGTATGTTAGACAACAAAACCAAAAGAAAACTAAAAACTAAGAAAATAAAAGAAAAATAGATAAAGATAACGAAAAGTCATACCTCCTACTTGTCATTTGTAGATGGCGAGTCTTCCATAGGCTCTGGTAACAGAAAGAAAGCAGGAACTCGTGGATAAGTAGTGGCGGATCTCCAGGCAGCTCTACGGATGCTCTCATCAAATCTAAGTAGAACTAGCTCATCATCCTCAAGTTAGCCATCATCAACGACTAAGCCACACGGATCTCTCTGTCCTCATCTCAACAATCTAATCTCTCATTTGCCATCAGTTAAAGAGCTCATACTAGGAGTTGTGGTACACTTACCTCTCTGTCTAGCATACTGAGGTCGGCATCCATCCTCTATCAGTCTAATCTCCTCTCTAAAATCAATCTCGACTCCCGGCTTTACAAAACCTTCATCATTCTATCACTTAACACCTTGTTTTAACCATAACGTGCTTATCAAAGAGGGAAAAATTAAGGGAGTCGCCTTCTTCATTGAGGGATTAACCATGTCACAACCGACTTTCTGAATTTAGTTCATAAAGGCCACAAAATGAGTTGTTGCTAGACAATCCTTTTTCTCGTCATTATGCAATAAATCAAGAGGGCCCTTTCTTTGTTAACCAACGAGTGGTTTGTGGTAGGCATGATGCAATACCTCACAAGCTCGTACCAAAAAAATGCTTTCGACTTAAACTTCCTCGAAATTATCTCCGTTTTTTTCTTTCCCCAAGTGGCTTCCTCAATTGCAATTTTCGGAAGAAAATTTTTCCCAATTAGAATTTCTCTTCATCTTGTTCTAAGAATTTTGTGTACTCACAATGTGCGGGTATTGAAAGACACATATATTCGTTTAACTTTGTCTTTGAAAACTCCACGTCCACTCTCTTTACCTTTACTTTGTACACCCCTCTTCTATACTTCTCCTTAGATTTATTGTTTGCACTACTAGCATAGAAGTATTGAACCCATGAGAGTACGATCAACCTATGAGTGGAGACAAAGTACGATAATTGCAATTGGTGCCTTGCACCAAGCACGAACATCTTCTTCAAATCGATTGATCTCTCCTTATGCAATTCCCAATTCTCCAACCTTTTACAAAAATTTTCGACCTCGATCGTCTCAAAATGCGAGTCACTCTCTACACTGGCTTCTTTTTTTGTATTCTCACCCCGCTTTGTTCCCGAATTTTCCCCTTCAACCATCTTTCCTTTCATCGACCTCAACCTCGCCATTCTCACATATACTCAACCGTAAAACTTCCCTCAAACTTATCAACACCATTCCACAACCAAGAACCACACCACACCAATACCACAGAAAATATGAAGAAAGGATAAGCCAATCACTCAGTAAAATTAAGGATACACCGAAGTAGACACACTCTAGTGGCCGCATTCGAACGTCGGGCCTCTCCACATTCGAACGTCGGTCTACAACGTGAAATTTGTTCAGCGTTTCTAGGAGGATCAGATCGGGTGATGATTGATAGTGGTCTAGCAGCTCCTCAAGATGGTTATGGAGTATAATGAGTGGTGGATTGTGTATAAGGAATGGGTGATTTCTGATTTGTGGTGGGTGAGTGAATTTTGTATTTTATGGATGGATTCTTGGGTGAAATAGTGTGTATATGTGATAGATGATGATTTAGATGAAGATTTATGGTAAAGATAGTGGTTTTATGGTGATTTCAAATGGTTGGAATGGTTTTTGGGGTGCAAGGTGTGTTTGGCGGGAGTTTCTTAGAGAAGAAGTGGGTATAAGTATTTACCCCCAAACTTACTTTTCAGCACTACACTCGACATTCGAACGTCCATATGGGCACGTTCGAGCGTTGCTTACAGTAGCAACAATAATCATCGATATGAAAAATTACTTTTATATATCAAAACTCATGATTCGGCCTAAGCATGGCTTTAATCTACACATTTAGCTACTCATAACTATGTGAAAACAACTAAAGATGATGTTCATGTTCTTGAAAGAAAGTAAACAAGAAAATAAAAACTCTCTATGATGAGTCTTGAATTCTTCTTGAAATCGTGATGTTCTTGATCTTCTTGTTTTTCTTGCTCCAAAAGTATGTAAAAGTGTACGAAATTCGGAACCCTAATCACAGAGAAAAGATCTCATATTTATAGCCAAAAGGTGGAAGACTCCTAATCAATTCAAACTTGGAAATTTCCAAAATTTGCTCAGTCAACCCTGACGTTCGAATGTCACTCAACTTAACGTTCGGAAATTGACTTTCTCTTAAAATTATTGACTTTAACTTTGACTTTGACCATCACAGGTTCGAGCGTTGGAACCAGTAGCTGTTTTTTTCGTTGAAATCTTCTTCTTTTCATGTTTTTCATCCTTTTTCCTCTATTGCAATTAATTTCGCTTGGACTTACTTAATATAGAAATTAAATGCATATATGATATAAAATCTTGCATAAATCAATATAAATCTCATGAATATAGGGCTTAAAAACAAGTAAAATCACAACGCATCACGGTGTTAGGTGTTATGCCCTCCATGCCACTAAGGAATTAGATTTAAGGCATTGAATTTGTATGAACATTATTATTGATTAATAATAGGCATTGAATTTGTTCTTATAAATCTAATTGTGACATTTAATATACTGAACAAATAGGTGTACTCACCACTGCTTATTTGATAAGTAGGAGCACTAGTGGAGTTAAGTGTTTGATCTTATAAAGACGGTTCGCGAGTTAAAGAATCAAAATTAGGCATTTAGATTTGACTCGTATGACACTTGCTTTGACAAGGAAAGTGCTTAGTCTCACACTGATTGGATAGTGGGTGCTGGTGTCATGAATATGGTTAATGGAGTTAACATATTCGAACACGACTCGTTGTAATCCTATCACATGGGTTTTTATTCAGTGACAGTCATTGATGAGGATTACCATTATAATAATAATAAGAGTGAACTTTAGACCTGAGGAGTCATTTACATTGTGCACATACCATTGAATAAGTTATTAAAGCAGTTAAGCCCAATCACCCGTTAGTGGGGGTCGACCTCGAAGTACGATTCAATTGGTGCGTTCGACAATGGGAAATGGATTTCCAATAGAGGATTCACTGTCTTGAAAGTAGACGAGAAACAACCTATACGTCATAGGTGTTGTGAAATTAAAGTCTTTGGCTAAAGCATTAATGACAGACTTATATTGAATATGAAGAGCAGTTTGGTAATTTCACATCTATATGATTATAAAGTACAGTATCAAGCTATATGAGTTTGACGTTCCAGGACTCTTACTTAATCGGGTTGCATCAGTGAAGAGTGTATGCTCATATGGTATTTATAACACAAAGGTTTGTGATGAAATATTCATCTCGTATGTTGGTCCCAAATGGCATACAAAAAGGTCTAGAAGGGAGGGGGGGTTGAATAGACCCTGAAGTCTTTTTCGACTTCAAAAATTTCGTACTTAAAAGTTGTGGACGCTTGAAGATGTTGGCGCTTGGCTGAACGTCTACTTGAAGACTGTTTTTATAAAGCTAACTTAGACTCAAGATTTGAATACTATAACCAGATAGAATTAAGCGTTCAGTTCTTTAATCAGGGTTAGCACATTGGAATGATTTTAAGTCTTACTTTTGAAGGATTTTAGCGTCACAAGGTTTCCTTGGTTGCTTAACTTTAATTGATTTTATCAATGTGTTTACTTAACCGATTATGCAATGATATGACAATAATAAAAATGACGGTAAAGTATGTTGTTAGGCTTGTAATTTTTATCTTTGTAGATTTTAGACTAAGTATTAGATACCGAGTCGCTAATAGAATTCTAGGTAAATCTATTAGAGATGAAGTTGAAGATCAGCGTCTGAAGTCAAATGGAGATGAAGATTCGTTCTTAGCGCCTGTCAAACGCTAAAGAACTGTTTCAGGGTTGTTGAATCAAGCGCTCAAATACTCATGTGATCAAGGATCATATTCACCTGAAGGAAATTCTCAAGTCATGAAGGACTTAAATGCAACCATCAACGAACATTTACTTCCAATGGAAAATATATTCAAATGCATTAAATGCCTGATAAGTGCATTAAATGTGATAAGATACTATGACTTGTGGGCAAGCCACCTTTTGACTAGACTGTCAGAATCAGAATTCAAAACCTGCTCATGTCCAATCGGAACCAGCAGAAAATGAGAAATGTCATAAAAGGGACTGTTTAACACGCTGCGCGAGATACATGCGCTCACATGTGTGCAACGGACAAATCCCAAGAAACATTATAAATATTATCCTTCAACAAACCCTAAAAATACGTACATACACAAGAAAAAGGTCAAAACTTTGCTGAAATTATTTGAGAGAAAAACTTATAAACTCTATAGCCAAAAATCCTCTCGAGTTTTTTTTTTTTTTTACATTCCAAAGATAGTCATAGATATATCAAACCTCTTTAGAGAAGAACCCTAAATTCCAATTGAGATATCCCAAGTTGTTTGAACTTCCCAACATCAAACAAAACCTTGACTAAACCCTCAACACCTTTCATCAGAGTGAGAAAGTTGGTTGATTCTACAAGTAGCATTTCTGTGTTAGAGAAGCTTGTTGAAGAAAGTCTCTATTGGAGCTGAAGTCTGTGTGATCAAGGAGCTCAAGATCATCTTCCCTTTCATCTATTTTGTAGAAGTCTCTGTGTGACTCTTCGATAATCAGTCTAGTGAATTCCTCCAAGTGCAAAGGAGAAGAAGGACGTAGCTGGGATTACATCACCCAGTGAACCTTACAATATCTTGTGTTATTTACTATCTTATTGCTTTACTTTACATTTGCTTATTATATCTTGAAAAAGCATTCAAAACAGTTAAGCGACTAATTCAAGTTCAAAAGAACATTAAGCTAAAATCATTTCCGCTGTGCTAACCCTGATTGAGCGATTGAAACTTTACCCTACTTTGGTAATTGTTGAAATCACTAAGTCTAAGTTATCTAAACTCTAAGCGCCTGACCTAGCGCTCAGCTTTCCAATCGTTCAAATCTTTAAAAGTGATACGAATAATTTTTTTTTAGTTGAAAAAGACTTCAGGGTCTATTCAACCCCCCCCCCCCTTTCAGACCCTTCCGTATGCCACTTGGGACCATCAAGTTGTATCAGAGCGGTTGAAGTAGAAACTGAAGCATTTCTGAGCGTAACTGCTTTGTTTAGATCCATTTTTCTAAACTTAGTCGCTTTATTTTTAATCTCTTAGCATGGATTTTAGCAAGATGCCTAAACTGGTTGAATCAAACTATGACTCATGGAAACTTAGAGCATTCGCTTATCTTTGTTCATGTGATAAAGAGATGTGTGATGTAATTACAAATGGCCCTATTCAGATCATGAAAGTTACAACTCGAGATCCGTAAGCGACTGAGGCTACTCCAGATGGTTATGTTGAGAAACCTAAGTTGGAATGGACGCCAGAAGATAGAAAAAGAGTTAACTTGGACAAGGTTGGATGAAGTGCTCTCTACTCAGCGTTAGGAGACAATGATGCATTGTTAAACAAGATCAAGCAAAGTAAGACTTCAAAAGAGATATGGGAAAAGTTAGCTATCGTGTGTGAAAATTCAACATAGATGAAGGAGAACAAACTCTCCATAGTCATGCAAAGATTTGAGCATTTCAAAATACAGCCCAACGAGATGCTAGATCAATTGGATGCAAGGTTCACTTTGCTCATCGCAGAGTTAGCGTCACTAGATAAGGAGTCAACAAGATATTCAGAATTCTTTCAAGCAAGTATTTGATTAAGACTGTTGCCATGAGAGAATCATAAATGTTGGAAACTTTGACTCCAAAACATGTATTTTCAGAGTTAAAGGCGTTTGAGTACGAATTGGGTGAGGTCAGCGACACTTCGACATTAGCAACTGAATCAAGATCTTTAATCGCTACTACCAAAAGTAAGGGTAAAGCATTTACTGAGGAAAAATCAACAGAACCCAATGAGGAGAAAGAGATGGCTTTATTGGTTAAGAAATTCAAGAAATTTCTAAGATATGAAAAGAGAAATCC
Organism: Buddleja alternifolia; assembly: GCA_019426215.1. Lineage (NCBI taxonomy): Eukaryota > Viridiplantae > Streptophyta > Magnoliopsida > Lamiales > Scrophulariaceae > Buddleja > Buddleja alternifolia. The sequence continues at coordinate 32,667,340 of CM033396.1, forward strand.
TATTGGACAAACGTCATTTCAAACCCCTCCCCCTGCACCAGCACCTCACTATCAAGCTTCAGCGTATTCTGCTCCTCAGCCTCTAGCACCAGCTCAATACCAAGCGCCTCCGTCTCCTAATCATAATATCTTGGCGCCAGTAGTTTTCAAAGGGTTATCAACTGAACATAAAATGAAAACTAACCTTTGTTATAACTGTAGGAAACCGGGGCACTTCCAGGTAAATTGCCCTTATCCAAATGTGTCTAAGCCCACAAGGTAAGACCATGCGGATATAAACCAATTCAGGAGCAACCTTCGCCAACAAAGTTTGCTAGCGGAGTCTGAAACATTCTCCGCACCTGAAAAGGACTTGGAATCATCAGATGAAAGCAGTAATGATGAGCCATCAAGCAACTCAGTGTTAAGAAGCTTCTGATGACTTGCTATCTAAGATAACCACTGAATTATCTCATCCTTTTTTGTATGATGAATTACTTGACAAAGTAAATGAATATTATAAAGATTGTCAAGATGCTGCCAAGTTATATCAAAATCACTTTGATATCATTTCATCGCTCACAAGTCATAGAATGACACTCAAGGCAGAGTTGCAAGTTCAGCAACAATGCATTGAGAAGAATCAATCACTTGAGAGTGAAATTATCCAATCAAAACGTGACCTTAATATAATAGTCAAGAGAGAAGCTGAATTGATCGCTAAACTTGCCAAATCAGAACAGCTTGTCTCATCATTATCCAAAGCATCAAGAAAGCTAGATAATGTAACTGAGGTAACTAGACTTTTTAGTGAAAAGACCAGTATAGGTTGTGATAAATTTGGTCAAAAATAAACTGTCTAAGATTACGGTAACCAACAAAGGAAAAGGTGTATTCTTTGTTGAGAAAAGTTAAAATTATCAAACGCTGAATGAACCGAAGGACAATGGCAAGAAGCCAAATGAGAAGGTCAATACCAACTCAGGCAACAAGGAGAAGACAAACGTGAATGATTCACAAAAGAAGGTTTATCTAAATGCTCCAAAGGCTAAGGATAAATCATCTACAAGTGAATCAAACGCTAATCGTCAATCGCCAAAAACGACTTCTAAGCCAATGTCAAGGAAATACCAGAGTCAATATCCTCAAAGATCCAGATCATATTATCGATACTATGATGATTATGATTACTATTATAATCAAGGATATTACTATACACCTAAAAGGCACACACAACACAAACCAAAACCCATGAAGGCCAGTCCTCCTGTAATGAAGACAAGGAAAATATGGGTTCCGAAAGTTTTAATTTAAACCAAAGCTACTAACATTGAAGGACACAAAACAGAATGGGTACGTAAGAAGAATTAAAACTGTCCTTTAAATGCAGGTACCTAGAGCCAACATCGATACTTCAGTTTGGTACATTGATAGTGGGTCGTCAAGGCACTTGACCGGCTCAAAGGATCTCTTGGTCAACTAGCGTGCAACCAATGTTCCTCAAGTTGTTTTCAGTGATAACTCCAAAGATAAAACAAAAGGTATAGGTATCATGCATAGGGGGAACATCATGTAAGTGATGTATATTATGTTGAGGGTCTTAAGCGTAATTTATTGAGCATAAGTCAATTTTGTAATAAAGGCTTTGAAGTCAAATTCTCAAGCGACTCTTGCTATATTAACGACGCTAAGACTAAGTCTACTAAATAAAGAGGAAAAAGAACAAACAATAGATAACAACCCTACATGTTTTGCTGCTAAAAGTCAAAATGAACTGGGTTGGTTATGGCATAGAAAAATGAATCACCTCAACTTTAACGCAATCTCTCAGTTAATATCGCTAAATCTAGTAGAGGGATTACCTAAGGGTTCCTTTCAGAAAAATCGCTTATATGATGCATGTCAAATAGGTAAACAAGTCAAATCATCTTTTAAGAAGAAACCTCATCTATCTACTTCTAGAGTCCTTAAACTATTGCATCTAGATTTGTTTGGTCCTATTCAAATCATGAGTGTTAGTGGTAAAAAGTACTCGCTAGTAATTGTTGATGATTTCTCTCGCTATACATGGGTAAAATTCCTAATGACTAAAGATGAAACTAGTGTCAAGCTCACAACGCTAATCCGTTAATTATAAACCTTAAAAGATTTAAAGGTGACGAGAATTAGAAGAGATAGAGGAATTGAATTTACTAACCATATTGTTGAGAAGTTTTGTACAGATTTTGGAATACTTCATGAGCGACGGAACAGAACGTTTAAAGAAACCACTAGGAGAATGTTAGCAGAGTCCAAGCTGCCTCGAAGGTTTTGGGCCAAAGCTATGAATACTGCTTTCTACACTCAGGACCGGTGTATGATCAACAAGCAACATGATAAGACTCCATATGAGTTATGGAGGGACGTAAGCCAAACGATTCATATTTTCATGTATTTGGTTCAAAATGTTTCATTCATAACAATGGATCCGAAAATCTAAAGACATTTGATCCCAAAGCGGATAAGGGAATCTTTCTAGGCTACGCTAAAAATGAGAGAATTTTCAAATCCTAAATAAGATTAAATCGAAGGTTGAAGAATCCATTCATGTTGTGTTTGATGATGTTAACCAAGAACCAAGTAAGTTTAATGTTGATGATGTAGGAATTAAAGATCGTGCCCAACAAGCGTCACAAATCAATCTTGGCGATGATAGTGATGATGATGAGGATGATGAGATCTTTGTACCCAATCCTAAGGTTACTTGTGAGGTTACTAATAATGATATTATTAGAAATGCTGATGATCATGAAGAGAATGATCATCAAGAGCAAATTGGAACTGTGAATGATACAGCAACTGCGCAAGAGGGACAAGCGATTGATGATCAAGAGTCTCTCAACCCGTTCCAACCAGATCGTAAATGGCTTAAAGATCATCCACTAGAGCTAGTTATTGGTGCTATTGGAGCACTTGTTAGAACTAGGGCCACTACAATCAATGGGGCCATGTTTGCAAGTTTCCTATCTCAAATGGAACCAAAGAAAGTGGATGAAGCGCTCAGTGATAAGTTGGGTAGAAGCGATGCAAGAAGAGCTTAACCAATTTGAGAGAAGTAAGGTTTGGATGCTAATACCAAGACCAACTCATCAAGGAGTTATTGGGACTGGATGGGTTTTTAGGAACAAGATGGACAAAGATGGCATTGTTATATAAAACAAAGTCAGACTAGTCGCTCAGGGTTAATGCCAAGAAGAGGGTATTGATTTTGATGAGACGTATGCCCCAGTGGCCCGTCATGAAGCGATTCGGATGTTCCTAGCGTTTGCCGCATCCAACAAGTTCACAGTTTATCAAATGGACATAAAGAGTGCTTTCCTGAATGATAAACTCCAAGAAGAAGTATATGTGGAGCAACCCCCAGGATTCATCAAAAACCATGGCAAAAGTATGGTCTACAAATTGGACAAGGCACTCTATGGCCTTAAACAAGCACCAAGAGCATGGTATGACAGTTTCTCTATCTTCCTTATAGGTAAAGGCTTTTCAAAAGGCAGCTTTGATACAACGTTATTTAAAATTACCCATAATGAAGATATTCTCTTAGTCCAAATTTATGTTGATGATATTATATTTGGATCTACTAACAAGCGATTGTGTGAGAAATTTTCGAAAATGATGCAAGATCAATTTGAAATGAGCAAGATGGGTGAATTAACTTTCTTCTTAGGATTACAAGTTAAACAATTCCCAAATGGCATATTTATAAACCAAGCTAAATATACAAGAGATATGATTAAGAAATTTGGTATGGAAAACGCATCATCTTCAAAAATTCCAATGAGCCAAACGCTTAAGTTAGATAAAGATGAAAGTGGGAAGAAAATTGATATCACTAACTATAAAGGTATCATTGGATCACTTCTTTATCTTACCGCTAGTAGACCTGATATTATGTTTTCGGCATAGATGTGTGCACGTTTTCAAGCTGATCCAAAAGAATCACACTTAATTGCTACCAAGAAGATCCTTAAATACCTAAAAGTCACACAAAATGTGGGCTTATGGTATCCAAGGGACTCTCCTTTTGAACTAATTGATTATTCAGACGCAGATTTTGCAGGATGCAAAACAAATAGAAAGACTACTAGTGGTACATGTCAATTTCTAGGTGATAGATTGGTTTCATGGCATAGTAAGAAACAACAATCCATAGCGACTTCTATCGCAGAGGCAGAGTATGTAGCCGCTGGAAGCTGTTGTGCACAAATCCTTTGGATGAGGCAACAACTTAGAGATTATGGAACAATCTTAGGTCCTACACCATTCCATTGTGACAACCAAATCATTTTAGCTATGACCCAAAACCCAGTCCTTCATTCTAGAACCAAACACATTGACATTCGCTACCATTTCTTGTGTGACCATGTTCAAAAGAAAGATATCTACATGCATTTCATTGGTACTGACAAACAATTAGCAGATATCTTCACCAAAGCGCTCAACGAACAATGTGTTCTCACTTTGAGAAGTGAATTAGGTATGATTGAATGCTTAATCATAAAGCATCATATCTTTCATTGGCATATAATTTAGGGGGAATCCACTTTACTATTATGTCTAAAGCGATTTCAAAATTGAAATGAGTTATCAATTTTAGGAGAAACTGTAAAAGTGTACTTATTTCAATCAATAAGTGTCTATGATCAAAAATGATTTTCAAAATTCTATGCATTGATCATTAGCGTTTATCTTTTATCCATGACAAAATCAATCTCTAATAAAATAAAATAAAAATATCTTTTAAAGATCAAAAGCGAATGAATTTATCAAAAGACTTCAGCTTTAAGAATATTCCCACCTGAATGCTAAGTAACTTTCTCTGAAAATCATGCATTGTTTTCATCGCTAAAAGGCAGCGAGTGGATAAATAAAAAAGATAAGATTTGACAACTGCCCACGCACTCCTATCAAATCAAACTGGCGATTAATGATCCTATGTAAAATAGGTGGTTCAATAAATGCATGTGTCTGGGTATGTGTCAGTGTAATATTAGGCGCGTGCAACTTACGTTGAACATTTTCAAAATCTCAAACGTTTTTGAAAAATAAGTGCGGACTCCCAAATTTTATATTTCATAGCAATTAACCAAATTTATCGCCCCTTTTTACTTCTGTCAAATTTATAGCAATTAACCAAATTCAACAACCAAAACTTTCCTTTGAGAAACTTCTTCCTCTCGTTGAAGAATCTGGTCTGAAAACCATGTTGACTTCCCATTCCTCGATTCACGAAGAAGAAGCTCTTTTCTTCTTTCAAAATGATGTTATTTCTGACGACGAGAACTCTATTTTCTGTGTGTTTCCATTTGCCAAAGAAACTTTCATTCTTACTCCTCAACTGATGTCCACTTTACTACAACTGCCTACTTATGGTGGAGAAGTTGAAGATGTGACCCTTGGAGACGACACCAAGGTCTGGGATCTGATTAAGAAGGAGGACATTGACGCAACATACGCATCAAATTTCAAGAAGAATGACATGAAGGGCGAATATGTCATTCTGGCCGATATCTGCACATAGATGATCGAGTGCAGAAAAGGAAGTTTCAATAAGGTTTCCAATATACAGTATAAGATGATGGTTGCCACTTTAACGAAACTGAAGGTCAATTGGGCCAGATACGTTTTTAATCGCTTCCAGGCACCGATCGAACAATCGATTAATCCCAAACCGTATGGGATTATGTTAAGCCTTCTGTTAAGCACTAGAGGTTACGTTAATACCGTAGGTAAAAATGTTCCAGCGCTTAAGTTTTACGGAAAGAAAATGATCGGCGAACTGTTAAACCCTAAGCGTCGAGGTGGTGCAGCGGTTCCCAAGGAGAAATGTGAGCGACTTCTTGCTCAAGGAGGTTCATAGTGATGATGAGGAGTAAGCGACACCGTCTTCATCATCATCATGAGAAGAAGTGGTGGTTAAGCGATCGAAAAGAAAAATTATCTTGAAAGTCGCTGAGCCATCCAAGTCAGCCAAGAAGCAAAAGCAGAAGTGTCCCTCTCCTCCTCCTAAATATCCTTCTTCTCTTCCCGCATTTATCATCTCTTTGGAAGAAGAAGAAGAGGAAGAGAAAGAATTACTGCTAGCCCGTAAGCGTTCTCCATGGTCCACTCCAACAGGATCAACAAGCGCTCCAGCGGAGCCAGTGCTTGAAGAACCAGCAAGTATTCTTTCCCCTCCTCCTTCTAAAGCTATTCCTGAATCAATTCCAGAGCCTGAAGCTGCTACTCTTTTTGAGAAGCTTGCTCATTTTCAGGGTAAGTACTTGTGATAAATAATGTATTTTATCCTTTCCTTGTTAGATTTCCTTCTCTAACGCTATGATAAAACCTTTCGGTTGAAAGTGAAGTAGTTATTCAAGATGTCTTTAATACTTTTGACAAATTGAAAATACCCATTCGTGTTGAACCCCTCACTTCTTTCCTCGATTTAGATCCTGATGAAGAAGTTTTAGAGCCTAAGGATATGGAACCTTCCACTTCCAAAGATCAGGAGACTGAAACAGTCGAAGAGATTCCTCAGGGTAAGCGTTTTAGTTTTTTTTTTATATATAGTCTATTTCTACTTAGTAGAAATCTTTTGTTTCTTAAACGCTTGCATGTATCAGCTCAAAATGTACCAAATGCTGATGCACCTCCACCTCCACCTCCTGAGGTCAATATGGAATTGGATGTAGAAATGACAACAGTTGTGGAAATCACTAAAGAAATTGCTCAAGTCCTTCCTGACGTTGATATATCACCTGCTCGTGAAGCGAATGCTGAGCGGTCGATAGAAGTGGCCCCTGCTATCCCAACTGAAGCGATTGCCATTGTTCCTACTCCAACCGGACCTCCTCCCCATGTCATCAACTTGTTTTCTCGCGGCTATGATGCAGATGTTGAATATTACTTTGCCGCTACAAAAAATGACACCAAGAGTTTGGTTAAAATGGAAATCACTTTCCAGGATACTCTCCATAAGCCTTTTCTTTCTAACTCGAAAAAATTAGAGTTTTTCGAGCGACTTGCGGATCTTGGTCTGTACTCACTTGAGCATTTGCAATCGCGGTTAGAATACATTCGGCGAACAGCAATCAATATAACAGATTTTGTCCGAAAGCGTTTCAACTTTATAGGTCGCTCTGCAAAATCTTTCTATTCTCTTCGCCCGAACAAAATTGTCATCAAAAATCCCCACATGGGTGATTGGCTGAAGAATCCAGATGAAGAGGATGTCAACAAAATTGGATACTCCGCTCTTCCAGAAATTGTTCGCTCCCCTCAAAACGCTTTCTCTCCTAGGCCCCTCAAACTTTGGAAAGGAAAAGGACCAGTTGTTGCTGAGTGTCCCAATCCTGTCAATTCTTGTCTAGAAGATGAAGCCCGTGAATACGTTGCCAGACTTTGGGCAGATGATTATGAAAGCAAATTCGAACGCTTTGAGAACTATCTCGCCGCTAGAATAGATAAGAAGAAGTTTAAAAACATGGCAAGCGGTGGATGATGGATACTGCTCAGTGGGCTGAAGAATTTGTGCTACATTTCTACACCCTTCAAAAGTTTGTGAGATATCCATTTTTGTTTGAATTTGGAGTAGAATACAGACGCCGAGGATTGCTGTATTTCTACTTGAGCAGCGAAAGAATCTTGTTGGGAATATTAGCGAATTGCCTTGATACAGACATCTTATAGAACGCTACAGAAATCAGAATTTTGTCCAGCATATCTTTCTAGATTTGAATGAGGATGCATGTACAAGAAAGCATGATGCCATCCAAGGACCCAGTCAAGCACACATACGACTTATTGATGAGAATACTATTTTTCACAGAGACAGAAGAGCGATTGTTGAGAATGCTCACTCGCTAGACCTCACTTTCAATGAACATTATGGCTTAAATAATTTCAGAGGCTATAATCTTTTGCTTGTCTTCATCTGAGAGAAAAACATTCAAGTGGCCAAAATCCTATCACTAATTAGGCCAGTGGATCAAGAAGCTGCTCAAGCGCTCATGTCAGAAAGGGACTGTTTAACGCGCTGCGCGAGATACACGCGCTCACATGTGTCCAACAGACAAATCCCAAGAAACCCTATAAATAGTACCCTTCAGCAAACCCTAAAAATACGTGCATACATAAGAAAAAGGTCAAAACTTTGCTGAAATTATTTGAGAGAAAACCTTATAAACTTCATAGCCAAAAATCCTCTCAAGCTTTTTTTTTACATTCCAAAGACAGTCATAGATATCTCAAACCTCTTCAGAGAAGAACCCTAAATTCCTATTGAAATATCCCAAATTGTTTGAGCTTCCTAACATTAAAGAAACCCGTGACTAAACCCTCAACACCTTTCATCTGAGTGAGAAAGTTTGTTGATTCTACAAGCAGCATTTCTGTGTGAGAAAAGCTTATTGAAGAAGGTCTCTATTGGAGCTGAAATCTGTGTGATCAAGGAGCTCAAGATCGTCTTCTCTTTCATCAATTTTGTAGAATTCTCTGTGTGACTCTTTGATAATCAATCTAGTGAATTCCTCCAAATGCAAAGGAGAAGAATGATGTAGCTGGGATTACATCACCTAGTGAACCATACAATATCTTTTGTTATTTACTGTTTTATTGCTTTACTTTACATTTGCATATTATATCTTGAAAAAGCATTCAAAACAGTTAAGCGACAAATTCAAGTTTAAAAGAACGTTAAGCTAAAATCATTTCCGCTGTGCTAGCCCTGATTAAGCGATTGAAACTTTAGCCTACTTTGGTAATTGTTGAAATCACTAAGTCTAAGTTATCTAAACTCTAAGCGCCTCACCTAGCGCTCACCTTTCCAAGCGTTCAAATCTTTAAAAGTGATACAAATGTTTTTTTTTAGTTGAAAAAGACTTCAGGGTCTATTCAACTTTCCCCCCTCCCCCCCTTTCTAGACCCTTTCGTATGCCACTTGGGACCATCAGGTTTCTATCCAATTAATCTTGCCTTGAGGGCTTAGATACATTTGGATAAGGGCAATTTACCGGGTAATGCCCTGGTTTCCTGCAATTATAACAAAGATTAGTTTTCATCTTTTGTTCATTTGTTAACCTTGCAGTTTGTGGTTTTAAGACCACAGGCGCTGAGAGATTCTGTGGAGTAGACGCTTGGTATTGCATCGGCGCTGAAGGAGAAGGTGTTGAATACTGAGGCACTTGATACTGTTGTTGAACTGGAGGAGGCGCTTGGTAAGAATTTTGTCCTTGATAATTAGGACCTTTTCCTTTTTTTTCATACTTTAAGAACTTTTTGAATCAATAAAAGAGGTGCTAGTTGCCCATCTTCACTTATATCTGACACTTTTCCTTTGTTACCCAATTTACCCTTGATTGATGCTATTAGCACTTCAGACTCTGTCACTGGACTGCTTACTGCATCACTTGCTGAATTTAACTCAAACTCGAATGCTTTGAGTTCCGAAAAAGCATCTTCAGGAGTTAGAAAAGATCCAACATGTTTGATTCTCTCATTGTTGTTGTTTTTATCAAAAATCTACTCGAGAGACTTCTGAAAATCTTAACCACCATTTCTCAATTTTGTAAATCCATGCCTAAAGATGTTAGTTCTATGACAAGAGCAGTAAATCTTACATCCAATTGTTCTAGCGTCTCATTAGGCAATATCTTTAAACCATTAAATCTTTCCTTGGCAATTGAAAGCTTGTTCTCCTTGATTTGTGCTGAGCCACCACATATTATAGCTAACCTATCCCAAATTTCCTTAGTCGTAGAGTACGACTTGACCTTGTTAAATAAGTTGTCGTTATCAACATTGTCCAAATTTTATCTTCGACACTCGTTTGTGGACCATTCTTGCTTTGGCTTCTCAACATAGCCATCTGGAGTCGCTTCAGTGGCTCCAGGCGCTCTGGTGATGACCTTGAGTATTTGAATCAGCCCATCTGAAATGATATCACACATTTCATCATCACAAGAACAAAAATATGTCAATGCTTTGACCTTCCATGAGTCATAGTTTGACTCGATCAACTTAGGCACATTAGCAAATGCCATTGAAAATTTTAAAACAACTATATTTGGAAAGGATATAAACAAGAAGTTATGCTTGGAAATTTTAAATAAATTTCAACTTCAACCGCTCTGATACCACTTGTTGGTCCCAAATGGCATACGAAAGGGTCTAGAGGGGGGGGGGGTTGAATAGACCCTGAAGTCTTTTTCGACTTCAAAAATTTTGTACTTAAAAGTTGTGGACATTTGAAAATGTAGGCGCTTGGCTGAGCGTCTACTTGAAGACTGTTTTTATAAAGTTAACTTAGACTCAAGATTTGAATACTATAACCAGATAGGTTTAAGCGTTCAGTTCTTTAATCATGGTTAGCACAACAGAATGATTTTAAGTCTTACTTTTGAAGGATTTTAGCGTCACAAAGGTTTTCCTTAGTTGTTTAACTTTAATTGATTTTATCAATATGTTTACTTAACCGATTACGCAATGATATGACAATAATAAAAATGACGATAAAGTAAAGAACAAAAGATTTGAAAGGTTCGTTGGGTGGTGTAATCCCAACTACGTCATTTTTCTCCTTGAACACTTGGAGGCAATCCACTGAAATGATTCTCAAAGAATCACACAGAAACTTCTACACAATAGGGAGAGATGGATATTGATGACTTGAGTTCCTTGGTCACACTGATTTCTGCTCCAAGTCATTTCTATCCTCTTGCTTCTTTCACCCAGAAATAATGCAAGTATCCAACTTCGACTTCACACAAATTACGAGGCTTAGATGGGCTTTTGTCTAACGGTTTGTTTGATTTTTGGGAAGTTCAAACAACTTGGAATATCTCAATAGTAATGTAAGTTCTTCTTGAAACGATATTTGAGATATTGGTTAATTGTCTCAGGGATTGAAGAAAAGCAAATAAAATGTTTGCTTGAATATTTTGACTTTTCTGAAAGTTTGAGGATTGAGACTTCAATGCAACAGAGATTTGGCTTGTAAGCTTATTGTTGTATGTACCGTGTTTTTTGGCATGTTGCTAAAGTTCTATTTATAGACTCTCTAGGAAAAAGTGTTCGTTTGACACATGCTCAGGCGCATGTCTTTTACTCTTGCGAGTGAACAACTTTTGTTCTTTTTTCATGAATTTCTGCTGGTTCTGATTAGATACGAGCAGTTTTTAAACTCTGATATCTGACAGTCTAGTCAAAAGGTGACTTGTCCACAAGTCACAATAGCGTATCACATTTAATGCGTTTTGAATTTATTTCCAGTAGAAATAAATGTCCGTTGATGATTGCATTTAAGTCCTTCATGACTTGAGAATTTATTTCATGTGAATCCCTTCGTTGAACGTTTGAGTAGCTTGAGTATTTGATTCATAACTTCTGAAATAGATCTTTATCGCTTGACAGAAGCTAAGAACAAATCTCCATTTTTACTTGATTTCAGACGCTGATCTTCCATTTCATCTTTGATAAACTCATCTAGAATTCTATCATAGATTTGCTATGTAATACTTAGTCTAAAAATCTACAAAGATAAAAATTACAAGCCAAACAAAATTACATTTTTCACACGCTTGTACAAATCTTCTATGAAAGCATAAACTTACATTTTATTTGGGGTCTAACATAAAATCCTAATTGTCATCATCAAAAAATCTAACATGAAATTCCTAACATCGTACTTGATTGGGTTTCGGTATAGCTTCACAGGACGGCTTGGTGATAACTATATCCTTGGAATCCTCCCAATGCCAATCAAGACGAGCCTAAAGAGTCGCACTATGTAGAGATGAAATAATAAATGAGTTTTACTGTTTGAAGGGTGTTTTTGTAATTTTACTTGGAGTGAAAATTGTCAAAAGGGATATGTAGTGATTACAATAAATATATTTAATTATTATAATTAAATTAATTTTATTCAATCAATATTAATAGTAGAGTATTATTAATTTAGAATTAATAAAGTACTATTAATAAAAAGATATTAGTATTAATTAATTTTCAATTGGATTGGATTGGGAATATTAATTAAATACTTAACATTGGACTTGGAGTTAGAAAAAGCCCTGTACACCTATCCCCTAGGGTACATTCAACCGCCCCCTTCTTCTCCTTAAGTCAAGGAGTAGTCTTTTATTTAAATACTAGGTGTTTAACTAAAATCATAACTCAAGTCAATTTTTCGTCTTAGAGGGTGAATAATAGTAAACAACAAAATCCTTTTCCTCCACATAAACCAAACAGTTTTACAAAAATACATTACTACAGCGCACCAATTACAACAATTTTGGTAAAATCGCTGAACGGAGGCACCTATTATAGCGGTTCATGGGAAACCGCTGTAATAGGGTACCTATTACACCGGTTCATCTTTGAATCGCTGTAATAGGCAGTTCAGTAACCTATTACATTGGTTCAAGGTGAATCGTTGTAATAGGGTACAACCAATTACAGTGGTTCACCCTTGAACCGCTGTAATAGGTACCACCTATTAGAGCGGTTCATCGGTGAACTGTTGTAATAGGTGGTTCGCCCTAGTATTACCCCCAACTCCCCCCCCCCCCACACACCCATTTTCATCTCCCTCTCTCTCTCCCTACTCTCGATCTCTCTCTCTCTATACACAAAAAACTCGGCACTACCACCACCACCACCCCCCATTTTGTCTCTCTCTCTCTCTCTCTCTCTCTCTATATATATATATATATATATATATGTTGGTCCCAAGTGGCATACGAAATGGTCTAGAAGGGGGGGGGGGTTAAATAGACCCTGAAGTCTTTTTCAACTTCTAAAAAATAATATCACTTTTGATGTATTTGAACGCTTGAAGAGCTTAAGCGCTAGGTCGGGCACTTGAGAAAAGATAACTTAGACTTAGTGATTTTAACATTTGCCGAAGTAGGGCAATGTTTAGTCACTAAATCAAGGTTAGCACAGCGAAAATAATTTTTATAGCTTAGCGTTCAGTTTAAGTCAAAGTAGTCGCTTAACTGTTTTAAACTTATTTCAAGATATATGCAGTATGGATAGTAAAGCAATAAAATAGTAGATGAATGAAGCAGTAAATAACACACGATAATTGTAAGGTTCACCAGGTGATGTAATCCCAGCTACGTCCTTCTTCTTTTTTTATCAGGGAGGATATTCACTAAGTTGAGTGTCGAAGAATCACACAGAGACTTCTACAAAGTAGCGAGAAATTGGATATAAATCTCAGAACTCCTTGGTCATACAGATTTCAGTTCCAATAAAGATTTTCTATCCTCTTGCTTCTTTCACTCAGAAATAATGCAAGTTACAACCGATCTCGGAACTCCTTTGTCACACAGATTTCAGCTCCAATAAAGATCTTCTTCCACAAGCTTCTTTTACATAAAAATACTGCCTGTAGATCAACAAACTTTCTCACTCAGATGAAAGATGTTGAAAGTTTCTGTAACGGGTTTGTTTGTTTTTGAGAAGTTCAAACAACTTGGGATATCTCAGTAATAGTGTATGGTTCTTCTAAAAAGAGATTTGAGATATTGTGACTGTCTTTTTGGAATAGGTAAGAAAAGCTTGAAAGGATTTTTGGCTATGAATTTTGTAGGTTTTTCTTTCAGCAAAGTTTGTACCCTTTTCTTGTGTCTTTTTGTATATATTTTTATGTATACAAGACTTGTGACTTTTTCATGTATATATGACTTATAAGTTAATATGTTTCATCATGCTTAGGGTTTTGCTGAGGAGACCATTCATAGGTTTCTTGGGATTTTGTCCGTTGGACACAATTAGGAGCACGTCTCCCTAAACATTCCTTGATTCTGACATTCCTGATTTTCGAACATATTAAAATGGTCAGGCATGTTCTTGGTTTCATAGATCCGACAGTCTTGGTCAAAAATTGGCTTGCCCATAAGTTATAGTGCTTATATTTTAATAGCACTTATCCGACTTTTAATGCATCTTGTATTATTTCCGTTGGAAATAATTATTAATAGATTAATGCATTTTAAGTCCTTGATAACTTAGGTTATAATCCTTCAGGTAACTTTGAGAACTAAGCGCTTGAATCTTTTGGACGTTTGACTTAGAGACAGTCTCTAAGTGCTTTAACAGACGCTTGAGATGAGTCATTATCTTTACTCAGTCTGCAGACGCTTGACTTTCGACTTGATCTTTGATAGACTCACTCAGAATTCCATCATTGATTTAATGTTAAATACTTGGACCAAAATCCATGAAATGTCTTGAGCGAACTCAGATCCTGAAACAGTTCCTTAGCGTTTGACGGGCGCTTGGAACAAATCTTTATCTTCACTTTGACTTCAGACGCTTCATCTTCAACTTCATCACTTAATAGACTCACACAGAACTCTACTAGTGATTTGGTATCACATACTTAGTTTAAAAATCTGTAAAGATAAAAATTACAAGCCTAGTAGAAATACAAGCCTTCGGACGCTTATACAAATATTCTATGAAAGCTTATACTTACTTATTTGGGGTCTAACATAAAAACTTAATTGTCATCATGAAAACATCTAACATAAAATTCCTAACAATTTCCCCTTTTTTGATGATGGCAATACTTACTCTTTTATAGTTCAAGAGTTAGACAGCCAAAATAAGAGTTAGTGTTTGGTTAGTACATGTTAGTTAAAGTAAGTTAAGCTTCAACGAGACGTTTCAACTGAAAAATGCACTTTATATATATCATTGAAAGTACAAGCATTTTACAACTGAAAAAGTATGGAGACAAAGAAAAACACAAAATTAAAAGATCTAATGATGTGGCTTTATTTATATTTCTTAACCATTTCAGCTCGAATCGCTTTGGTCAAGTGATCTTCTAATTTTATCATTGCAGTGTGATCTTTGTCGACGATGAATTTGTTTTCTTTCCTCTGTCTTTCTTTGAAGATAACAAAGTGCCTTTCCTATTCATTTGGATCTACACCAATGTACTTAAGGCAAATCCTAAAAGTTCTGTTTAAGTCATCCATCTTTCTTTCTTCAGCTAGGAGCCTTGGATTAGTGGGTTCCGAAATTGACGCTCGTTGAAGAGGGATGTCACACTGTTCAAGCCCCGGAAGAAAAGGTACTGGAAGATCAAGATATAAGGCTATGGGAGCAGTTCTTGATGTTCTACCCGGTGCTCCAGAAGATTCAGCTATTCCAGAGGTAATCACCCATGATGGAAATTCAAGATTCTGTGCAGGAGGAGGAGGAGTAGGAGTAGGTGTATTGTTGACAATTGGGTGGTGGAAGTGGATCTTGAGCTCTTGAACTAGAAGATTTCCTCTTCTCCCCTTTCTTCTTTTCTTTCCCCCTATTGCCATCATCAGACTTCATGAAATGCTCAGTGAGAAGACTGACTTGACTAGCAATCTAGGCTATAGAAGCCTCTAAGTTGTTGAGGCGTTGATCAAAGTGTTCTTTCATAGCTAATTGACTGGCTTGATTAGCGTCAGTCAGAGAGGTCTCTAGAGCAGTAAAGCGATTAATAAGATCTTCTTTCAAGCCCAACTGACTTGCTTGAGTAGCATTAGTCATCTGTTGAAGTTGCTTAAGGCATTTAGCCATGACTGCTTGGGCAGAAAGAACCGCTGGAGAAACGGGGCGCTTGAAACGAGATGTGTGCTTGAGAGATTCAAGGGAGACTTGACAGGCAGGATCAAACATTGTCCCTTGAAGCTCTATTGCAAGATCAGATTTATCAGAGGTAGTAGAGTCAGAGGCGTCAGGACTATCCGCAGGCAGAGACGCTTGAGGTTGTTTCTTTGAACGCTCAGCAGTGGGTGATGCTTGAGGCGCAAAAATATTTTCAACAGGTGCTTCAGTAAGCGCTGACTCTTCTTGGCGAAAATTCGTGAATTGGAAATTCATGCTGGCAAATGGCTCATCTGCATATGGATATGAGGCACTCTAAAGAAGTTCATGCAAGTGTTGAGAAGGAAGACAAGTACCTTGAATGAATGTGCGCAAAGGACTATCTATGGCCCTTATGTACATGGGACCTAAGATATCCAGCACATGATTTGGAAATATTCTAGAAGGCGCTTGACAGATTAAAAAGAGAGCGTCTGAGTGGTACTGCCGTGAAACTCCGATTAGCCTATCTATTGGAAGACTTTGGAGTCTCTGTGATTCAGGAACATAGGCGCTATAATATTCTTCTAAATACGGATAGATGGCTAGAGCAAGCTCTTGGTTCCGTTCCAGCAGAGAAAGGACAAACTCATAATGATTGAGTACTTCCTTTCTAATGGAGGGGAGCCGTGGGAATCCGCTGAAGGAGTGAATCCTTGACCCATTCCATTGTCGCAGATTGAAGGTGAAGATTCTGTCAAAAAGAGCGAGAGGTGACATTATCTTGACCAACAGATTGAAATTTTTGTCACGGTGGCTGCGACGGTTGTTTAAACAAGATTCTGGGAAACTACCACTAGTTGACGCTTGAGCGTTGAAGTGTAGAGGAGTGTTGACACATCTGTGCAACGCTTGGCGTAGAAACTGCTCTATCTATTGATGCTCAAATGGTAACTTGAGCACTGGTCCAACACGCTTCTGCAGGCAGTAATTGGCAAATTGACGCTTCTTCTCATGCATGCCTAAGCCAAAGAGGTGAGGAGCGCTGACCAACTCTTCAAATTTGTATCGGTTGCCAACGTACGCTTCAGCCCAGTTTAACGCAGTCATGCAGTAATCAGGACCTGCATTGATTATAGTTCGAACGCATTCATGATAGATATCTCTGATAGACTCAAAGCGATATCTATCAGTCTGATAGTTAGCATTCCAGATGCTGTCAAAGAACGCGTCGGCTTCGGTCTGTATCATATTTGTGAGAGATGCTAGACGTTCACCTGCGTGAACGGCTTTATTCTTCCACAACTGAAGTGGATTAATGGAATTTATGTTCTCAAGACTGTTTGCTACAAGAGAAAAATGTGTGTATCCTTCTCTGTTCAAAACCTTTTCTAATGGATTGAGAAAGGTTGGACGGAAAGAATCATATACTCAGATGTTGTAGTCTCTTAGGGCAAAACCAGTTGGTTTGCTGTGCCCATAGTCTCTATAATAGGCCAAGTCGACATCAGATCTTAGAGTTTTACCACCTAGTCTTGCTTCTTGGATGGCAACAGCAACAGGTATCTGACGAGGAGTTTTGCCAAGTTCAATAGCAAAATAATATGCCTTTTCAATAGCTGTGAGCTCTGAGTTGAAGATAGTATCTCGGATAGTCTGATCAAACTTAATCAGCTTGGTAATGTCATTTTATGCATTTATGACATTTTCTTCATTGTAACCCACAGGAATGAAATCTTTTTCAAGCACTGGAGGCATATAGTTGACTGATTGATCAATCGTTTTCAGTGGATCCAGCATGAAAAATTGTTGTGGCTTTGTAACTTCCACAGCAACGCTCTGACTTTCTAAGCGTGCCTCTGTTATAGCCAGAATAGGAGTTGATGTTTGAACCTCTTTGGAAGCAGGTTCCTCGATTTCAATTGCAGCAGCTTCTGTGGCAGCATCCTGAGCGATATGGACATCGATAGGCGCTTCAACAGCAGCTAGAGGAAGCGCTGTAATAAATGAACTATCCTTTATAAAAGTAGGATCTTCTACATAGGTAGGTAAAGGAATGTTATGGGAAGAAATAAACTTACCCTGAGAGCTAGTCTCAATAGCAATTGTTACTTGAGCACTTGGCCCAGTAGTCTCAGGCTCTGTAGCAGTAGAAGCAACTTGATGCTTACCTGATCCTCGGCGCTTCTTGAAAATTCTCTTGATGTTAATCCCCTCAACTGGTGTGGACGCTTCAGCAGGGGCAGTAGCCGGTTCGGCCTCAAAGTTGATCTTTTTGATGATCTTTTCAAGTTTGTTCCTTTTTATAAGTGGAAGCTTGTCTTCCTCATCTTCATCAGTTTCTTCATCATCCTTGGGAGGAGATGGAATAGGTTGAGCCTTGGGCTTTCTGGGAGCCCTCTTCTTTGTAATATCTATACGTTTCACGACTTCTTCTTGAGTAGGACACTCAGCCTCCCCATCTGACATTTCACTCACAATTTAGCGCTCAGATAGAGGTCTAGCAGCACCTTCGATCTTAGGTGGGCTGAAGAGATTGGCGATAATTCTCTTCCCATAGAATTTATGTTGGGCCAACGTAATCTGTCATAATTAGTACATTCTGCTCTGAAGAGCAAGTCACTGAGAACTAAACCAAAGGGTTTGTTTGGGGTGCTTAGACTGTCTTTGAATCTACTAAAAACATAAGCACTCCAGTTGATTTTGATATTGAGCAGTATAGCAGTCATCATCTGAAATTGGGTTGGGTTCACCTTGTCAAAGGTACCCACTCTGCATTCGACATTTTTACTGCAGAAATTGGCCAACACACAATATCTGTTGACGATATCCTTCTTTTCAAAATAGGGCTTGTATGGAACACCTTCATACGCACTTATCTTGGTCCAGATTTCTATAATCCGTTTATCAGTGGTGGTGTCCAGAGCTTCTCTCTGATTGGGCAGTTTGAAGTTCTTGGCAATGAGGTCGGCAGTGAGGATGAATTCCTTGGACTCCTTCTTGGAAACGGGAAATAGACACGAGATGGAGGTCTCATCCTCTGATAGCTTAGCATTCTTCCAAAAGAATTTGACTTCACTAGGGAATCAGTAAGAGTACTTAGTCAAGAATTTCTGAAACCCAGCCTCGGCAATAGAGTCCATCATCTCTGACAGATTGATGTTAATGCGTTCATAAAGAAATTTCCAGTCGACAACAAGGCCTTCAGTGACCTTGATAATAAGCTCGACAGATGCAGCAGCAGTGGATTTCTTGGTTGCCATTTTGAGAGATCTTCGAAGAAGGAGGTGAGATTTTGCTTTTGAAAAATAGGAGATAGAGAGAGAGAAATTTTTGCAGAGAGCTTGAGTAGAAATGGGTAATGTTCTGCAAATAATTTGATTTTGAATGACAAAGTGTGAATTTTGTGTTTTCTTTCCTTGTTAAGATATTGACACATGGAAAGCAATAAATCTCAGCCTCTGTGGACGTGAGTTTGTAAAAAGTAGGTGCTGTTACATTTGGTAACTCCTACATATAAAATTTTGACGTCCGAGTAAAGATTTGACTGAAAACGTTTGAGATTTTAGGTGTAAAACACATGCGTATGAGGTACTAACAAGTATGTAAGCACGAACTGTTCGTGAACCGGCATTTTGAAAAGTTATTTAAGTACCCGCCAATTTTTAGATAAAAGGAGCGTGTAGAATATTTTTGAGTTGACGCTTGACACAATTTAAACTCATCATTAAGAATATGGTGTTGACGCTTGAATTTAAATTGAATACGTTTTGTACTATTGAGCGTTTAATCATATTTTTTGCACATACCACTTGTTGAGGTAAATTGACGCTTTAAGTTAGTGTCAGCGTTCACTTTTTCAGTCACCTTTTGAACTTCAAGGTGATATTAAAATATTCCGCGTGAGCTGTACGCGCCCGAAATACATGGAGAGTGTATTTACACGTGTACATGTGCTGAACCATCTTTTGAAAAGTAATGTGTACCCTTTGGTTTTTTTGGACAGAGGTAAGGGATGTCAAGTCAGCATTAATTGCTTGACTGACAAATCCATTATTTTCGTCTAGTGTTAGATATTGATGCTTGTGTTGAAATTCATTTTACTAAGGGCTTAACTGGGAATGAGTTCAAGAATTTAGTTTCTGTTAATGAGTTCAGACGCTTAGAAAGAGTTTGGGAAGCGTCTAAATGAATTTTAATGTGTGAAATAGTAAATGCTTATGACCAATGCAGATAAAAGTAGTTTTGGTCAACTTCACTTAGATAAAGTTATTCTTTTAAAGTTTCCCTTATTTGGGTTCCCCCTAAAGTTAACAACTTTTAAAAAAAAAATGATACATAAAATAAAGTAGAATTCCCCCTAAATTTTATGCCTATAAAATAGGATGTTTTTTCGAATGATTAAGCATTTAAATCGATCATACCTAGTTCACTTCTCAAAGTGAGAAATCGTTGTTCATTGAGTGCTTTGGTGAAGATATCTGCCAATTGTTTTTCTATACCAATAAAGTACATGGAGATATCTTTCTTTTGAACATGGTCACGTAGGAAATGATATCGGATGTCAATGTGTTTAGTTCTAGAGTGGAGAACAGGATTTTGAGTCATAGCTAAAGTGCTTTGGTTATCACAATGGATTGGTGTTGGACCTAAGATTATACCATAATCCCTAAGTTGTTATCTCATCCAAAGGATTTGTGCACAACAGCTTCCAGCGGCTACATACTCAGCTTCAGCGGTAGAGGTCGCTATGGATTGTTGTTTCTTACTATGTCACGAAATTAGTCTATCACCTAGAAATTGACATGTACCACTAGTACTTTTTCTATCTATTTTGCATGCTGCAAAATCTGTATCTGAGTAACTAATTAGTTCAAAAGGAGAATCCCTTGGATACCATAAGCCCACATGTTGTGTGCCTTTTAGGTACTTAAGGATCTTCTTGGCAGGAATTAATTGTGATTCTCTAGGATCAGCTTGAAAGCGTGCACACATGCATACCGAGAACATAATATCAGGTCTACTAGCTGTAAGATAAAGAAGTGATCCAATGATTCCTCTGTAATTAGTAATATCAATTTTCTTCCCACTTTCATCTTTATCTAAGTTAAGCGTTTGGCTCATTGGAATTTTTGAAGATGATGCATTTTCCATACCAAATTTCTTAATCATATCTCTAGTATATTTAGTTTGGTTTATAATATGTCATTGGGGAGTTGTTTAACTTGTCATCTTAAGAAGTAAGTTAATTCACCCATCATGCTCATTTCAAATTGATCTTGCATCATTTTCGAAAACTTCTTACACAGACGCTTATTAGTAGATCCAAATATAATATCACCAACATAGATTTGGACTAAGAGAGTATCTTCATTATGGGTAATTTTAAATAACGTTATATCAACGCTGCCTTTTGAAAAGCCTTTACCTATAAGGAAGATAGAGAGAGTGTCATACCATGCTCTTGGTGCTTGTTTAAGGCCATAGAGTGCCTTATCCAATATGTAGACCATACTTTTGCCATGGTTGTTGATGAGTCCTGGTGGTTGCTCCACATATACTTCTTCTTGGAGTTTACCATTTAGAAATACACTCTTCACGTCCATTTGATATACTGTGAATTTGTTAAATGCGGCAAACGCTAGGAACATTCGAATTGCTTCAAGACAGGCTACTAGAGCATATGTCTCATCAAAATCAAGACCTTCTTCTTGGCAATATCCTTGAGCGACTAGTCTGGCTTTGTTTCTTACAACAATACCATCTTCGTCCATCTTGTTCCTGAAAACCCATCTAGTTCCAATGACTCCTTGGTGAGTAGGTCTTGGTACTAGCGTCCAAACCTTACTACGCTCAAATTGGTTAAGCTCTTTTTGCATGGCTTCTACCCAACTTGAATCATTAAGCGCTTCATCCACTTTCTTTGGTTTCATTTGAGATAAGAAACTTGCAAACATAGCCTCATTTATTATAGCGGCTCTAGTCTTGACAGGTGCTCCAATATCTCCAATTACTAACTCTGGTGGATGATCTCTAAACCATTTACGATCTGGTTGACACGGGTTGAGTGATTGATCAGGCGCTTGACTATCATCTTGCGTAGGTGCTTCACTATTCACAGTTCGAATTTGCTCTTGATGAACATTCTCTTCACGATCATCAGTGTTTCTTGCAATGTTATCATTATTGATAACCTCACGAGTAGTCTTAGGATTGGGCACAATGATCTCATCATCTTCATCAATATCACTATCATCACACAGGTTGATTTGTGACGCTTGTTGAGAGAGATCTTCAATTCCTACATCATTAACATTAACCATACTCAGTTCTTGATTAGCATCATCAAATACAACATGAATGGATTCTTCTACCTTTGATTTGATCTTATTTAGGATGCGAAAACTCTTTCCATTTTTGGCATAGCCTAGAAAGATTCCTTCATCCGCCTTAGGATTAAATGTCATTGGATTTTGGGATCCATTGTTATGAATGAAACATTTTGAACCAAATACATGAAAATATGAAATATTAGGCTTACGTCCCTTCCATAACTCATATGGAGTCTTTTCATGTTGCTTGTTAATCATACACCGGTTCTGAGTATAGCAAGCGGTACTGATAGCTTCGGCCCAAAACCTTTGAGGTAGCTTAGACTCGGCTAACATAGTCCTAGCGGCTTCCTTAAGCGTTCTATTCCATCGCTCGGAAACTCCATTTTGTTGAGGTGTTCTAGGCGCAGAATACTCATGAAGTATTCCAAAGTCTTTACAAAACTTCTCAACAACATGGTTAGTAAATTCAGTTCCCCTATCGCTTCTAATTCTTGTCACCTTTAAATCTTTTGAATTTTGTAATTGACGTATTAGAGCTGTGAGCTTGACACTAGTTTCATCTTTGGATGATAGAAATTCTACCCATGTATATCGTGAGAAATCATCAAGTATTACGAGTGAATACTTTTTACCACGAACGCTCATGATTTGAATAGGGCAAACAAATCTAAGTGTAATAATTCAAGTATTCTAGATGTAGATAGATGAGGTTTCTTCTTGAAAGATGATTCAACTTGTTTACCCATTTGACATGCATCACATAAGCGGTCTTTATTAAAGGAACCTTTAGGTAATCCCTCTACAAGATTTAGCGATATTAATTTAGAGATTGTCTTAAAGTTGAGGTGATTCATTTTTCTATGCCACAACCAACCCAGTTCATTTTGAATCTTAGCTACAAAACAAGTAGGGTTGTTGTCTAATGTTGAGCCCCAATCTACCAAATACACATTGTTTGTTCTTTTTCTTTTTAATTTAGTAGATCCAATCTTAGCGTCATTAATATAGCAATAGTCACTTGAAAATTTAACATCAAAACCTTTATCACAAAATTGACCTATGCTTAAAAGATTATACTTAAGACCCTCAACATAATATACATCACTTATCATGATGTTCCCCCTATGCATGATACCTATACCTTTGGTATTACCTTTTGAGTTATCACCAAATATAACTTGAGGACCATTGGTTGCATGATAGTTGATCGAAAGATCCTTTGAGCCAGTCATGTGTCTTGACGACCCACTATCTATGTACCAAATTGAAGTATTGATGTTGGCTCTGGGTACCTGCATTCAAAGAGCAGTTCTAATTCTTTTTAGGTACCCATTTTGTTTTGGGTCCTTCCTTGTTAGTAACGTTATTCTGAATTAGAATTTTCGGAACCCATGTTTGCCTTGTCTTCATTACGAGAAGATTGGCCTTTTTGGGTTTCGGTTTGTGTTGTGTGTGTTTTTTAGGTGTATAGTAATATCCTTGATTATAGTAATAATCATAGTCATAATCATAATTATCATAGTATTGATAACATGATCTGAATCGTTGTGGATATTGACGTTGGTATTTCCTTGGTACTAGCTTAGGATGCACTTTTAGTGCCAGACGCTTAGCGTTTGATTTACTTGTAGAAGGTTTCTCCTTAGCTATTTGAGCGTTTGGATAAACTTTCTTTTGTGAATCATTCGCTTTGGTCTTTCCTTTACCTGAGTCAGTGTTGACTTTTTCATTTGACCTTGTACCAATGTCTCTTGGTTCATTCAGCATTTATCTATTTGAATTTCTTCAACAAAGACTACACCTTTTTCTTTGTTCGTTGCCATAACCTTAGACGCTTTGGATTTATGATCAAGTTTATCACAACCTAAACTGGTCTTTTCACCAAATAGTCTGGTTATTTCAGTCACATTATCTAGCGTTCTTGACGCTTTTGATAATGATAAGATAAGCTGCTCTGATTTAGCAAGTATAGTGATCACTTCAGCTTCTCTCTTGACTATTATATCAATATCACTTTTTAATTGAGTAATTTCACTCTCAAGCGATTGGTTCTTCTCAATACATTGTTGCTGAACTTGCAATTCTGCCTTGAGCGTCACGTTATCACTTTTGAGCGCTAATATAATATTAAAGTGATTTTGATATAACCTGGCGGCATCTTGACAATCTTTATAATATTCTTTTACTCTGTCAAGTAGTTCATCATTAGAGAGAGAATGAGATAATTCAGTGGTTACCTCAAATAGCAAGGCATCAGACGCTTCATCATCTCTCGCCATGAGACAAATGAATGCTGAGTAGCTTGATGGCTCATCATCATTTCTTTCATCTGATGATTCCAAGTCCTCTTCAGGTATGTAGAGTGGTTCTGATTATGCTAGCAAGCCTTGTTATCTAAGGTTGCTCCTGAATTGTTTTTTATCCTCATGGTCTTGTTTTGTAGGCTTAGACACATTTGGATATGGGCAATTAACTTGGAAGTGCCCTGGTTTTTTGCAATTGTAACAAAGGTTAATTTTCATATTTTGTTCATTTGTTAACCTTTTGGAGACATATGGCGCTGAGAGATTTTGATTTGGTGATGGAGACGCTTGATATTGAATTGGCGCTGGAGATTGAGAAACAGAGTACACTGGCGCTTGATACTGAGGCGCTGGTGCTGGAGGAGAGGTTTGAAATGAGGTATGTCCAGTGGGAGTTCTCTTTTCATGTCTTAGAAATTTCTTGACCAACAAAGCCATTTCCATATCCTCGCTTGATTCTGTCGCTTTCACCTTAGTGACTGATTTTCCCTTGTTCTTGATGTTAGCTGTTAGGAATTTCATGTTAGATGTTTTGATGATGACAATTAGGAATCTTGTTAGACCCCAAAGTTATGTACGCTTAAATTTCATCGATACTTGTATAAGCATTTGAACATTAGAAATGTATAGGCTTTATTTTATCTTTTACTTTTGACATTCTTAGATCAAGAAGTCGGTTAGATTAAAGCATTTGATACTTTCTGAGTGAGCTTATCAAGACTGCGAAATCTGAAGACTCCAAGCGTCCAAGAAATCAATAGTGAATGAAGTTTGAAGAAGTTCACTCTATGCGCCTGACATGTTCTGAGTGAGGTGTCAAGTAACGAAGACAGAAGTCTCAAGCGTCTACACTTCTAAATGAAGTCTGAAGACTTTTCCAAGCGTCTAAACATTAAATATACCTCCAGATTAAATGGAACTTTCAGCTCATGAATGAAGCGTCTATCAAATGACAAACATTCTTCTGAAGCGTCAGATCGAAAGGAGTTTAATGCAAATATTCCCAGTCCATTAAATGCCAACGGGCATTTAATTCAAATGCATTAAATGCTGATAAGAGCATTAAATGTGATAAGCACTTTCAGACGTACGGAGAAGCCACCCTATTGGACTGTCAACTATTCAAAGACTGCAACACCAACTTTTGTACAACAGATTTTCAGGAAAAAGGATAAAAGTTGTTCACTCACGAAAGTGAGAGACACGCGCCCTTGCATGTGTCAAACGGACACTTTTTCCAAGAATGCCTATAAATAGAACTTCAACAACAAGCCAAACATAGAACAATCATCAAGCCAAATTGTTGTTGCATTGAAGTCTCATTCCTTAAACTTTCAGAAAAGCTAGAATACTCAAGAAAATATTCTCTTTGCTTTTCATCAAATCCTGAGACAGTCAACCCAATATCTCAAACATTCTTTTTGAGGAAACTACTCTACTACTGAGATATTCCAGTTGTTTGAACTTCATCAAAATCAAACAAACCCTTTTAGAAAAACCCCTATCCAAGCCTAGCGATATGTGTGAAGTCGAAGTTGGATACTTGCCATATTTCTGGGTGAAAGAAGCAAGGGGATTGAAGTGATTTGGAGCAGAAATCTATGTGATCAAGGAGCTCAAAGCATCGACATCCATATCTCCCTAATTTGTAGAAGATTCTGTGTGATTCTTTGAGAATCATTTTAGTGGATTGCCTCCAAGTGTTCGAGGAGAAGAAGGACGTAGTTGGGATTACACCACCCAACGAATCTTACAAATATTGTGTCATTTACTTTTCAGTCAATTCTTTTATCTATCATATCATTGCATAAACTGATTAAGTAAAACACAATCAAAAGCTAAGCAACTAAGAAACCTCTTGTGACGTTAAAGCTTTCAAGGAGAAGACTCAAAAATTATTCCGCTGTGCTAACACTGATTAAAGAACTGAACGCTTAACCTACTTGGTCAAAGTATTCAAATCTTGAAGTCTGAGTTAACTTCCTAAAAACAGTTTTCATCAGACGCTTCTCCAAAGCGCCAATATTTTTTTAAGTGAACGCTTAAGTCAAGCGTTAGACACTTCAAGCGTCTATCTTTTCAAGTGTCCAAAAATCTTCTAGTACGAAAAAGACTTCAGGGTCTATTCAACCACCCCCCACCCCCCTTCTAGACCCTTTCATATGCCACTTGGGACCAACATTAGCGATTAGGGCTCCGGATTCAGTCGATGTGTTGACTTCACCCAATTCAAACTCAAAATCTCTTAGTTCCGAAAATACATGCTCTGGAGTTAAATTCTCTGAGATTCTCTCATGGCAACAGTCTTTACCAAATACTTGCTTAGAAGACTTCTAAATATTTTAGTGACCATTTCCTTGTTGGTCAATTTTTTGTCCAGTGACGCTAACTCTGTAATAAGCGATGTGAATCTCGCATCCAATTGATCTAGCGTCTCATTTGGCATCATCTTAAATTGCTCAAATCTTTGCATGGCTATTGAGAGCTTGTTTTCTCTTATTTGTGTTGATCCTTCACACACAGTAGCCAATTTATCCCATATTTCTTTTGATGTTTTGCATAACTTGATTTTGTTGAATAATCCGTCATTGTCTATTAGCGCTGAGTATAGAGCGCTTCTCCCAACATTTTCCAAGTTCGCTCTTTTTCGATCTTCTGGTGTCCATTCTAACTTTGATTTCTCGACATAACCATCTGGAGTAGCTTCAGTCACTCCAGGTGCTCGAGTTACAACTTTCATGATTTTAATGGGGCCATCTGTAATTACATCACACATTTCATTATCATAGGAACATAGATAAGCAAATGCTCTAAGTTTCCATGAGTCATAGTTTGACTCAATAAACTTTGGCATCTTGTTAAAAGCCATGATATGAAATTTAAAAGAAATTTAAAAGCGACTAGGTTTTTTTTAAAAAAAAATGGATCTAAACAAGCAGTTACCCTCGGAAATGCTTAGGTTTCAACTTCAACCGCTCTGATACCACTTGTTGGTCCCAAGTGGCATACGAAAGGGTCTAGAAGGGGGCGGTTGAATAGACCCTGAAGTCTTTTTCGACTTCTAAAAAATCGTATCACTTTTGATGTATTTGAACACTTGAAGAGCTTAAGCGCTAGGTCGGGCGCTTGAGAAAAGATATTTTAGACTTAGTGATTTTAACACTTGCCGAAGTAGGGCAATGGTTAGTCACTTAATCAGGGTTAGCACAGTGGAAATAATTTTTATAGCTTAGTGTTCGGTTTAAGTCAAAGTAATCGCTTAACTATTTAAAACCTATTTCAAGATATATGCAATATGGATAGTAAAGCAATAAAATAGCAGATGAATGAAGCGGTAAATGACACAAGATATTTGTAAGGTTCACTAGGTGATGTAATCCCAGCTACGTCCTTCTTCTCCTTTTATCAGGGAGGATATTCACTAAGTTGATTGTCGAAGAATCACACAGAGACTTCTACAAAGTAGTGAGAAATTGGATATAAATCTCGGAACTCTTTGGTCACACAGATTTCAGCTCTAATAAAGATCTTCTATCCTCTTGCTTCTTTCACTTAGAAATAATGCAAGTTACAACCGATCTCGGAACTCCTTAGTCACACAGATTTC
This sequence comes from Buddleja alternifolia, assembly GCA_019426215.1. Classification (NCBI taxonomy): domain Eukaryota; kingdom Viridiplantae; phylum Streptophyta; class Magnoliopsida; order Lamiales; family Scrophulariaceae; genus Buddleja; species Buddleja alternifolia. Next base: position 32,695,164 of record CM033396.1, read on the forward strand.
AGCTCCAATAAAGATCTTCTTCCACAAGCTTCTTTTACATAAAATACTGCCTGTAGATCAACAAACTTTCTCACTCAGATGAAAGATGTTGAAAGTTTCTGTAACGGGTTTGTTTGTTTTTGAGAAGTTCAAACAACTTGGAATATCTCAATAATAGTGTATGGTTCTTCTAAAAAGAGATTTGAGATATTGTGACTGTCTTTTTGGAATAGGTAAGAAAAGCTTGAAAGGATTTTTGGCTATGAATTTTGTAGACTTTTCTTTCAGCAAAGTTTGTACCCTTTTCTTGTGTCTTTTTGTATATATTTTTATATATACAAGACTTGTGACTTTTTCACGTATATATGACTTATAAGTTAGTATGCTTCATCATGCTTAGGGTTTTGCTGAGGAGACTATTTATAGGTTCCTTGGGATTTTGTCCGTTAGACAGAATTAGGAACACGTCTCCCTAAACATTCCTTGATTTTGACATTCCTGATTTTCGAACATATTAAAATGGTCAGGCATGTTCTTGGTTTCATAGATCCGACAGTCTTGGTCAAAAAGTGACTTGCCCATAAGTTAGAGTGTTTATATTTTAATAGCACTTATCCGACTTTTAACACATCTTGTATTATTTTCGTTGGAAATAATTATTAATAGATTAATGCATTTTAAGTCCTTGATAACTTGGGTTATAATCCTTCAGGTAACTTTGAGAGCTGAGCGCTTGAGTCTTTTGGACTCTTGACTTAGAGACAGTCTCTAAGTGCTTTAACAGACGCTTGAGACGAGTCCTTATCTTTACTCAGTCTTCAGACGCTTGACTTTCGACTTGATCTTTGATAGACTCACTCAGAATTCCATCATTGATTTAGTGTTAAATACTTGGACCAAAATCCATGAAATGTCTTGAGCGAACTCAGATCCTGAAACAGTTCCTTAGCGTTTGACGGACGCTTAGAACAAATCTTCATCTTCACTTTGACTTCAGACGCTTGATCTTCAACTTCATCACTTAATAGACTCACACAGAACTCTACTAGTGATTTGGTATCACATACTTAGTCTAAAAATCTATAAAGATAAAAATTACAAGCCTAGTAGAAATACAAGCCTTCGGACGCTAATACAAATATTCTATGAAAGCTTATTCTTACTTATTTGGGGTCTAACATAAAAACTTAATTGTCATCATCAAAACATATAACATGAAATTCCTAACAATATATATATATATACAAACAGAGAATCATCAGCCTCTACCACCACCGCCGCCGCCGCCACCACCACCACCGCCACATACCGCCGCCACCTCCACCACCACCACCACCGTAAGCTTTTTCTCTCTCTCTATTTTTCTATATATATGAATATATATATATATATGTTCTCTATTTCTCTCTTTGTGTATATATATATATATAACTCTCTCTCTCTCTATAGCGCCGCCGCCGCCGCCACACCACCATATACCGCCGCCGCCGCCACCACCACCTCCATTTTACTTTTAGTTTGTGCGAATTTGGGGTAAGTTTTTTTAGATAAATATATATATAGAGAGAGAGTTTTTGCTATGTGTGTCGGGTTTGCGCTATAAATTCAAAATTTCTCCAAAAATGTAACGGGTTTGTGCTTCATGTTTGTGTTTGTGCCAATTTGGAATAACTTTTTTCGATAAATATGAGACAAATTTTGTGGTATAAGTAATTCTTGAGAATTGCCTATTTTTGTGGGAAATTAGAGGGAAATAGGGACTTAACTGAATTCAGGGTTAATTTGGGTTAGCTGGGGGTTAATTACATTTAATTTGATATTAAATTGTGGTTATTTTGTGGTTTAGGGTACATTGATCCAACTGGTGATCAATATTTATACTTAATTGCTGAAAATATGATGTTTTATTTATAGTTTTATGTGATCTAACTGATGATCAATATTTGTAGTTGCTCGAGATATAATGCTTTATATGATCCAACTGGTAATCAATATTTTCGTTTGGTGAGATTTAAATTTTGGGTTTGTTGTGGATGAAAAATTAGAATGTTGGGTTTGTTGTGGTTGAAAAATCCGAATTTTGTTGGTTGCAAGTTTGGGAGAAGGATTGGTCAAGAACTTGGTACAAATTTTTGTGCTGTTACTCTCAAATTTTTTCTAGAATAATGGGAAGGAAATTAAAATTAAAATTATTTAATTAATTAATTAATTAAATTCAACTGATGTTAATAAATTATTTAAGTAAAGGTTAATTAATAAAATTATTTTTTTTAACACAATTAATAAAATTATTTAAGAAAGGATAATATATTAATTTATCTAAGTAAGGATGGTAATTAATGTTAGTTTAATTTTCAAATAATTTAGAAACTTTATAGTGTTTTGACAAGAGTTGTCTCACATGAGAAATTTGAATTAGAAAAAAGAGAATATAAATCAGAATCAAGATGGATCGCAGTTGAATTTTGGCGGATCATATGTCGGAACAATATGAGAAAGGGGTGAAAGAGTTCATCAAGTTTGCGGTTAAGCATGCACCAGATCCAACTAGGATCACTTGCATGTGTTTACGTTGTTCTTTTGGAAAGAGAATTAGTCCACGTGACTTGGAAGATTATTTGGTGTGTAATGGAATTGATAAAAGTTACACACGTTGGACAAAACACGGTGAAAGCAGTGTCACGTCAGATGATTTGGGTGGTACATCATATCCATCACAGGATTTGGACTTGGATGATTATGAGCCTGATCATTTGGAGGAGATGACAAATTTGATTGAGGAGGATTTGCAAAATTGTCCTAAAATGTTTGACAATTTGATAAGTGATTCAAAGACATCACTATATAGTGGTAGTAAATTCACAAGATTGAAAGCAGTCCTAAACCTCTATAAGTTAAAAGTCAACAATAGATGGAGTGATAAAAGTTTCACAGACTTATTTGGCCTATTAAAAAGCATGCTACCCCAGGATAATGTGTTATCTAAACGTACTTATGAGGCTAAACGGATGTTAACCTCAATTGGCATGGGATATGAGATGATACATGCTTGTCTCAATGATTGCATATTGTTTAGAAATGACTATGCATCATTGAAGGAGTGTCCAAAATGTGGCGCCTCACGGTACAAGAAGAATGGATCTGCTCCTATCAAAACAATGTGGTATTTGCCCATAATACCTAGATTTAGGCGCACGTACAGTAGTCAAGAGTTTGCCAAGGACTTGACATGGCATGCTGATAGAAGGCTTGAAGAACGGATTGAAGATGACAACAAGATTTGACACCCCTCAAATTTTCCTCAATGGAAAAAAATTGATGATGATTTCCTTGAATTTGGGGAAGAACCAAGAAACATGTGCCTTGTATTGGCTACAGATGGCACGAACCCACATGGCTTGCAAAGTAGCTCACATAGTACATGGCCGGTGATTTTGATGATCTACAACCTACCCCCATCACGATGCATGAAGCGAGAGCATATAATGATGTCTATACTCATTTCTGGGCCAAAACAACCTGGAAATGATATAAATGTCTACTTGGCTCCTTTAATTGAGGATTTAAAGGTGTTGTGGGAGACCGATATTGAAGTATATGATGGGTTCAAAAAAGAAAGTTTCAATCTCAGAGTCATGTTATTTGGAACAATCAATGATTTTTCGGCAAGAGCTAATCTCGAGGGATATGGTGTACATCGCCTATGTGGATGCCCCATATGTGTCAAGATGTGAAGGTATATATCGTACATGGCCAAGGTTACACGTGAAGGTGACAGATGTGAAGACATTGTACTAGGTGGACTCCTTAGGGACCTTTTACTTCTTGGAAAGTACATGAAGAGAATGCCTATTGATGACCAGATCACTATAAACTTCGAGGAAACAATTATGAATATTGGATTCCAAGAGTTTATTGGGGGAAGGGGGGGAGGAGATCTGTCACCTTTTGCGTTAAGAAGAGATAGTAGCCTCTCTCATTTCAGTGCACATAAAGTAAGTTTTTTAGTTATTTTATTGCATGTGAACTATGATTATTTTCGTTACTCAAAATTTATTTTATGATCAATTTAGGTTTTTATGGGTTAGTTACGTGGTCCCCGAAGGGAAAGAAGATCGTTTTGGGTTCCTTAACCCACATGCTATATCTGCCGGATCAGGTACTCAGCAAGTTGAACAAATGCAGTTCATAGAAAATGCTATGATAGAGAGTGCACAAATGAATAAGTTATTTCTTGCACCTTACATACCGGGTGAGCTACTAAAAACTCAACTTTAATTTGTAAAACTTGTTTCGCAAAACAAACTTTGAACTTATCTTTTGAATGTTTTTTAGGGGACATTGGTTGTTGCTATGATTGATCCATTTCAAGAGGTCGTTTACTATATGGGTTCTTTGCATGATGATCTGGATAACCGATTTGACATGAAAGAAAAAATCAATCAGTAAGTTTTTCATTTAATCAATGTATCCATTATATTTAATATTATTTTTAAAGTGTATATATCTTCCTAAATTTCACATATTTGCTACATATTTCCTTGTTTCTTGTATTTTTTTATAGGATTGTGCTCTTATTTCGTGCAAATCACAACAATCAATTCAAGAAATCCAAAAACAAGACCTGTAAATGGATTAGAATAAAGGTTAGTGTTTTCTAGCTTCAAGAGATTATTTGTATAAAAGATAGTGTTCTAATACAGCTTTGCTTACTTTTGTAGTGCCCCCGGCAAACAAACGACGTAGAGTGTGGCTACTTCGTTATGAGATTCATGAAGGAGATTATTAGCCACAGAGAATCTACAATCCCAACAACGATATGCATAATTCTAATACTCAATTTCTTTCCCTTTTGAAGTTATTTAACCTTTGGTAGGTAACTGAAACATCATTTGGGTTTGTAATCTCTATATATATCTTGCAGTACTTTAATGATTGTCGATGCTCCTTCTACACTCAAGTGCAAATTGATGAAGTACACAGCGAAGTGGCACAATACATTATCGAATGCGATTAGAAATTGGGTAATGTATTTTTTGTAAATTGTGATTTGATTTGTTTTATTTAAATTGTGATTAATTTAATTAGTTGATTGTAAACACGTGATCATTTGTTGGAGATTATAAAATGTTGTTGTTGGAGGAAAGAATTGCTTATATTGAAGTTTTGGGTTTTTGTTGTTTCTGTTGAATTTGTTGTGCTGTGCTGGTTTGTTGGGTTAGTTTATTGAATATGTTGTACAAGAAGGTTGCAAATTAGAAGGGGAGATGAAAAAAATAAATACCACCTATTACAGTGGTTATCATTATAACCGCTGTAATAGGAGACCCTATTACAGCGGTTAAAAAGGCCTAAACCCTATTATAGCGATTAAAACCGCTGTAATAGGTAAAAAAAAAAAAAATCTTTGTACTAGGCGTTTTTTGTAGTAGTGTAAGGCGTCCAACCCAATCTGAGGTAGAGAAGGTCGAGCTTCAAGAGTAGAAGATTATCTTTCGCGTGATAATCTAAAGAAAAGAATGATCTGTTGCTTCTCAACAAATGGCTAGGCTTTTGGATTTCATCGAAATGGTAATTAAATTGACACCTTTTCTTAATATTGATTTTGTACCACGAAATTATCAAAAACATGAATTGAATCCGGGCTATGTGAATCGGAGAAAAAAAATTTATCCACTGATTCGATTCACAATACACGGCACATGGGAGAATTTATATGATTTGCAGCAACAATTTTCGGATTTTCATCCTTGAGGACAAGGATGCTTTAGGAGGGGGAGTATTTAATACATTTCAAAAATATTAGAATAAAAAAGGTTGTACCAAAACTCCTTTAAAAGGCGAGTTTTTAAGTCAATTGACGTTTCTATCGTCGTGGACTAATACCAAGCAAGTCAATAGGGCCCAAACTAGCTCATGTTAACCGGGTCAACACTCATTTATAGTTGAATTAAATACGAATTGGGGTTCAGTTAAGGTTACTTTCAGCCTAATCCCAAGATAGAAAGTCAGCTGTTTATTTATATTTCCTTCGTGTTTTCTTTCTATTTCTATTTGTCATCTTTTCCATTCTGCTAAAGCCCACACGCAAATTCTTTTCCGCTTGGTGTTTCATTTTCAGCAATAATTCCTTGTATAAATTGGAGAAAATATTAATGAAAAGACAAGTAAATTGACCCTAAATGGTTGGCATCTCTTGAAAATTAATTTTTCAAAGAAATTCCTTCGAAAATACATTTGTATGACATTCTATCAAAATTTTCTTGTTAAAAAAATCTCAAAATTTCTACTTTTATCTTATAAAATTTGAAAAAACTAGCTAATTTTTGGAAAAATTCTTGCAAAAAGAAGATAAAAATTAGATTTAAATTATTCATGATTTGACAGTTCATACCTCGATTAAAAGGGTTTTATCCGACTATTCGCAACACGGAGAGACAAATTAATCATATATTCTAATACGAAATAACACAAGGTGCAAAATAAAATTCATTTTGCCTATATTTTTTGAAGTCTACATTGATGACTTTGAGTAAAATTTGTATATGAAAAATTATATATAAACATCAATTCAAACAGAATTCTCATGAAAAAAACATATCACATCAACTGTAATGGTTACATGTTTTTCTAAAAAAATAACTCATCCAAACACACTTTTAACAACACTTTCTTACCCCTAAAAAATACTTTTCTCCACTTTTCTATGAAAAAAATTTCTTTGAGACAGAAAATGCCATCCAATTAAAGTCTTTCTGCCAAGTTACAACTTTTTCTTCTTGAACTCTTGAAACGTGAAATTGCAAGTGTTGAGCTTTCTTTGGAATTGATTCCATGCTTCGATCTCCAGGAAGTTTACAGTGAAATCTCTTATTGGATACTGCCTGTATCATTGCGTCTTTCAACGCTCCCCCTTTCCCTAGCCTCCCCCTCTGAAACCCTAAGCGTTGAACCTCTATCCCCCTCCCCTCAACAATTTGGTTCTTTTTATTTTTCCTAAATGTTATATTTGTAAGAAAATATATAGTTCTATAAAAGTTTTATATAAATCAGCTTTTTTCAGAAAAAAATTTCAGCTTATTTTGTAGGGAGTTCGTGACATTAAAATTTGTTTAGGGGGTATTTGTTGAAAAACGGAATAAGATTATGACCTTTTTAGATTATTGGTACTATTTCATGTAAAACACTATACCAGTATTAAAACATCCTTATTCTATGAGACTAAGGCTTTGTTTGGATGTGTTTTCATTTCATTTTCAACCGTCTTTCTAAAATGTATGGGAGAACGTGTTTTTTTATTTTCGTGTGAGAAAAGTGAAAAAAGTAGGTGTGTTTGGTTGTGTTTTTGAAAATAGTTGAAATTTGTGAGTGTGATGTGTGAAATAATTGAAAAGTAATGATTAGATGAATAATATAGGATTTGATGTTGAATATTGATGAGAGAGGAGAAAGAGAGAGGAGAGAGAAGAGAGAGAGGATGGTGATGGGTGGATGAAAGAGAAAATGTGAGATAAGTGATGTGAAATGTAATTTTAAATAAATGATTGAAATTTCTCAGGAACGTAAAAACGAGAATGAAAATGAGAATATTTTCAGTTAAAAACAGTGTAAAATGTGTATTTCCATTCTCATATGAAAATGGAAATGGAAAAAGAGTTTTTAAAACACAAACAAACAAAGCCTAAACTTCCCATTTTACTTCCATAAACTCATCTTCTTTCTTTTGAATGTGAACACTAGTATCTTGTTATTCGTTCCAATTATGAGTTATTGATAATTGTATTGAATCAATTATTAGCTTATAGTTTATATTAATTATGGCTCCCCAAGAAAACATGGTTTTCTGTTATGGGTCTGACTTGGAAAACTAAGTAATGAAATAATAAAGTTCACGGGGAATAAGACAGTAATTAAAGAGCATTTTGAATTGTTAATATAAATACTGTTTTATCTTGTATTTTAGGTCATCTACACAAAATATGTACGTGCACTTTTCTTAAAAATATAAAGTTGACATGAATTGTACATGTGTTGTGTACCAGTGTAATAGAATATAAGGTTATACACAATTTTGTAATTGATATCCCCTAATATGTACATACGACTCGAAGTCAAGAATACCTTTATTATTTCAAGGTTATTACAATAAAACATATGATCCCCGTGTTTATCATGTGTTGGGCCAGCTACGACTCATGACCCAACCCAACAACAGTTAATACTAACAGTAATTTCATGACACGTGGTATCTTATGAACCATACACACTATGGAATTTCTCTATAAATACCCGTAGTCAAAGCTTGACTAGGGGATGAGACAATTTACTTGCATATACATACTTTGATATTCTCTTACTGAATATCTTATACGACCTTAGTGTCTTATTCTATAGATTGAATATATATAAATTCCCTTTATAAACGTGGTTCTAATTTTCTTTTCTTTTCCGCCGAAACGTCCGAAAAGTTTCTATTTCTTTGCTTACGGAAAAGAAACCACGAAATAGTTTCGAAATTACATTGTTTCTTAAGAAATTCTCAATATTTCCAAATTTTTCGCGGAAACTCTCAAAGTTTCCACAGTTTCTATGGAAACCGTGGAAACATTGAACGTTTCATTGTTCCTTTTTGAAATGAGTTGTTTGTTCTGCCTTCTGTTTGCCAAGATAACAAATCTCTCGAATCTCTGAATTTTAGCTAAAAGAAGATTAAATAATGGAGAAGAAAATAGTAATCAAACAATCTACTAAATTAAGTCTTGAATAGAATCAAACCAGTCTCTTAGATAATCAACAAATCATACGAGAAACCAAAAATAATTAAGTTACTAGAACTTTGTCAATTATATGCTCTATAAATGTGAAACTTGAATCCAACATTACCACTTTATTTGTTAATGAAATCTAATTGATTAATTTTTTTATTTTGTATACTAATGAAAAGAGGGAGCAACTCTCATATCCTTCCTTTTTCACTATTTCTCACTTGTTTCTAGCATTTTGTAAGTTTTCTTTGATATTTCCGAAATATTTCCGACACGTTTCTAATATTTAACAACTCGAAACTTATCTTCAAAACGAAATTTTAATCCTTGTTTATAAATTGAACCATTGTCTAATATGATCTAAATATGTACGACCCTGCAGATATGATATTTTATGGTGATAGACTTTTCCCTTCTCATCAAAGTTTTTCATAAATTTTAAAAAATTTGCTTGATAATTTTAATCAAAAAGAAGTTGGAGTCGTTCACAATTTAACTTTTCTTTGGTAAATGGTTGTTCGTATTTTCCTTTTTTTCTGATAAAATTTACTTTTTCAAAGACTAGACAATTAAAAACGTTGAGTTAAAAAATGGGAGCATATCAATTGTTGCCAACGCTGTCGACTGCCCGGAGAAACCCAAGAGACGCAACATCACCAAACAAGACAACAATGAAATTGAACAATGAAATTCGCCTTGTCATTCAAGAGACAAGGCGAATCAAAGCAACTAAAACTCCAAAGAATATCACCAAACCAGCAAAGAAATGCTTTACAATCAAAAAGACTAAGAATGAACCACAACCAAAAAATGACCAGAACCAAATTCCGAATAAGAGAACCAAAGAATGACCAGAACCAAAAAACTACGTCGAGTTAATGTAGTTTGATGGTGGAGTTGGATGTTGGCAGATGGGTTGAAGAAGATGAAGCGGGTTGAAGAAGACGAAGAGATGAACTTGAAAATAAAAGAAAAGAAAAATAGGGAGGAAAAATTAATTAAGAAAAAAATTAATAAAAGTATCTTATAGTGTGTGAATTATGAAATAATTTGTGCTAATTGTATTAGTATATGAATACGATTATTTCTATTTAGGGCTCGATTGGTACGTAGGAATGAAATTGGATGGGAAATGAATGAGGTTAGTGTAGCATATCCTATGCTTGGTATGCCCAATGATTGAAAAAGGAATTGAATCATCATTACTTAATTTATTCCAATCCCTCGATTGATAACTAGAAATGAATTGTATGAATGAAATGAAACTATTGTCAAAGACCAAATTACGCTTTAGTTTAAGTTTCAATATAATTATTTTTCAAATTTATGGTTATTTGATATATGTATAACGATTAATATTATCATTTTAATCATGTAAGATGTAATAGGTTCAAATTGTGTACGCATCTACAAATAAAATTGTGGTTTCAATTAAAAAAAGAATGTTATATTACAGTGATATTTTTTCCCCTTCCGTACTTTAAACTTAAACTTTGATTGATGTGTCAACTTGAAAGCACGTGTTTCATTTATGAATTATAAATTACTTTGTTTTATTAATCAATAAAAATATAAACATGGTTAGCACTATAAATACTTGAAAGCTCACAGTTTATGAAAAAACAAAGATTGATTACCCAAGGCTTGTTAACCTAGTGGTATCAGCTTCCACTTTCATATGGAAGGTTCTAGGTTCAATCCCAGGTTGTCACAAGTTGTGACTTTTCCCTCCTTATTTGGAGTTTTATAGGGTATATGTTGCCCATAATTAAAAACCATAGATCTGGATTTGTTGGGTCAGGGTATCCGCCTTCATCTAGAATTAAAAGAAAAAAAAAACAAAAGTTGATTACGTAACTAATAGTTATATTGACGTTGCAATTTTTCTTGTAATTATAAAGTTGAAAATCTCATTGCTTCGCGATAATCTCCATGTTGCATTATTTTTATTATTGATGAATTAGATTAGAATAGAAATATTATTTATTGTAGAAAATATATCATTCCCAAAATATTTCAACACATTTCAGTAATTTTTAATAATTTTCCTATATTTCTCATATTTTTAAATTAATTTGTTATTATTATAATAATTTTCAATAATGAAACTATAATTTATTGGGCTCAAAAATATTATTCTGAATTTTTTTTTTGATGTATTATATTATTTTCTTGAGTTTTTCATTAGTAGCGTTATGTATAAAGTAATTAGAAATTATTAATTACTATATGTTAGACATAAAAATATAATTGTTGAAAGACCCTTCTATTGTTTGAGGGAGGATAATTTTGTCAATGTGTAAATATAAGTTGATTCATGTTAGATCAAGAATAGCTAAATTTAGGGGTGTGCAACGAGCCGAGTTGGCTCGTGAGCTCGGTGAGCCAGCTTGAAAAAAGCTCGACTTGAGCTGGAGAAAATTCGAGGTCGAGCCAAGCTTTTCTGTCAAGCCCAAGCCCGAGCCCAACTATACCTGTTCAAAAACCTGAATAAAAATATTTTTTTGTTTTTTAAAATATATATATAATACAATATTTTATTTATTTTTTTCTATATACATACATATAATATAATACCTTATAATAATATATATGTATTAATTACTAAATATTAAATATTTATGATGATTATATTTAAATATATATATTAATACAAAATTAATAGTATAGTACATATTAATTAAAGAATTATTTTTTTCTGACCTTGAGCTCATTTTTCTCGAGATCGAGCCCAGAAATTTGGCTAGGCTCGGCTCAAGCTCGGCTCATGTGTACCCCTAGCTAAATTCATGGGGGACAGAAGGAATGGCTATATATACCATAAATTTGGGAATAGGAATTCCTAGGGAATGATCATTCCCAACATTAAAACACCAAGCATAGGTCTAGGAATGGACTTGGGAACGTCCATTCCATTCCCACCTCATTCCAGTATACCAATCGAGCCCCTAGTATTTGAATTTTTATTATTACTAAAGTTACTTTTAATTAATCAATAATAACTCTATATATTCTTTAATTTTCTAACTAAATATTTAGATTTATATAAAAGTTTAAACAATTATAAAATGAAGACCTATTATTTAAAGCTAAAAAGGCTAAATAAAGTGATAAAAGTCATTCCAAATGTACAACTTAAGTTGGGCATATAGGTCAATTCCTTTTGCACTTTAGTGTGAGAGGAATACATCCAAAATCACACAAACAACGCGTGACATGCAGTCTCTGTTAATTTCTAATGGAAATGGGGTTTCATGCAAGGTTTATTGAAACATGGGGTGTGATTTACTTATTGTCTTAACATAGGAAGGTTCTAGTGTTTTCGAACTAACAAATTTTCTGTTAAAAGCTCTTCCTATTATTGTAATTGGAGTCCTACTACTAAATGGTTTCCTACTATGTTTATATATATATATAATAGGGCAAAATACACTTTGTACCTCTAAACTATTCACTTTGTCTCATTTAGGTCCATGAACCATCAAATGTAACAAAATGGTCTCTGAACTGTCAAAAGTCTTTCACTTTTGATGGACATGTTTGGCTACTTTTTAAAATTGATAACTAGTATAATACGAATGTTATTTTTGAATATTAAGTACTTTAATTTTTTTATTTTAATTTGGTAATTATTTAAAGAGTTTTTTTTTAATTTTTTAAGAAGATTAAAAAAAATTTAAATGTAAAGCTAAAATCAAAATTAGTTTCAATTATCGATATAAAATCTCTATATTAAAATTTTTTTAGATAAAACTACAATTCATTCTTTTTGCTTTAGAAGGCTAAGAACAATAAAATCCATAAATTTATTAACCAGAATGTTGAATTTTTTGAAAAGAAAAGTTGGTGAAATGAGTTTTTTGGGTTGAAAAATATTATAAAAAAAAATTTGTTATAAATTTAAGGAGGTTTTCATAAATTTCCCTTAAGAAATTAGTAGAAAATCGAATGTATTATATTTGAAAATTAAAAAATACAAAAAATAGTCTTATTAAAAATTTAAAAAGATATATTTTAAATAATTACCAAATTAGAAAAAAAATTATATAAAAAGATTTAAGGTACTTAATATTCAAAAATAACATTCGTGTTATACTATTTATCAATTTTCAAAAGTAGCCAAACATGTCCATCAAAAGTGAGGGACTATTTTTGTACGTTTGATAGTTTAGGGATCATTTTGTTACATTTAATAGTTCCCTAAATGAGACAAAGTGAATAGTTCAGAAGTACAAAGTGTATTTTGCCCTATTATATAATATAATATAATATAATATATAGATATGTTCAACTAAATTATGACTGATCAATGAATTTCTATGATTAAAGATATTTCATCATTTTTTTTACCATCTCTTTTTTCAATTCATGGTGTTTGCATATTTAATGTAATGTTTTCTTTTTTCAATGAATTTCTTCTTGTGATTATACCAATTTCGCCAACAGATCTTGTCCATAATTAGCTTTTTATTATCGTTTTCTTGTTAATAATTAATTGGATTACTGTTATTAAATATTTTCCTTCTACTCAGTGAATTTTTTATTTAATAAATTATTAATTATTATTAATATTAGGAGTGATTATAAAAGTCTTTTCATAATGGAGCAAACAAATGAGTCATTTACACGTCTATATCTACTAGAAAATATTACGTGCGTCACACGTGGTTGTATAATGAGAAACTAAATTGAAGTATAGAATTATTTAATTTATGGTAACATAAATAATTAATTATTTTCATATATATTTTTGACAATTGACGTACCCGGTGATTCTTTATTTTAATAATGAATTTGTCAAATTTACGTCTTCAAAATCAACAAGTCATTTAAATATTGTAATGTATTAATTAACAAATTATGAAGAATCATTATTATTATTATTATTTAGATCCTGTTTAATTAAATCTGATCGACTAACAAATAATTTAAATCATGTTATTTGTAATTGCGACAGCAAGAATATTTTAGGGGGGCATTTTATATTTAGCCCTAATTTTTTTTGACAAGTAAATAAAGAAAGCATGCTATTTTCACTCAATTCACTTATTTGATAATTTTCAAGTACAATTTTACATTTTTTGTTCATTTTGATCCCTATATTTACATACAAACCAGAAATATAAAAGATTTTCTACATATAATACGATAATTTACTTGTTCAAGCATCCAGTAGATTTAACTTTTCTATCCTCATATACATCTATTAAAAGAGTTTGATAAATACTTATGCCAAATTTTAATTTTTCTGTATTTTCAGAATATATTTCTCTGTCTTTACTATCAAAATAAGGATAATAGTACTAATCCCCATCAAAAAAATTACATTTTAGCACTCTTCCTATCCAAAATAGACTAAACAAAGTGTAACTTGAAAATATGAAATCAGCAGCACTTCGTCTCAATCTTAACATTTTGATAAAATTACAATTCTGCCCCTAAAGATCCTGTATGTTAGCTGATTCCCGTGAAATTTTCACTGAACAAACACAACCAATATCTCATCAATTTTGCACTAATACCTTTAACGCACATTTCCCAAAAAATCTCTAAACACTAACCCAAAAACATAAACAAACATAGCCATAAATTTAAGAACTCTAATATATATTTTATTATATATTTTCATGCATAAAACATAAAAATATTTTTTATACATGAAATAAGTCTTTTTAAACAACATATGATCTAAATATTTATTTTCCTTACACTAAATTGTTTCCTACTAAAAGTTTCTTTATTTCTTAATCAATCTTTTTATTGTTTTACTCAAAACGTGTTTAAGAATATATCTAAACTTATTTTATCTATTTGGATGTTTAATATTAGCACTCTGTTCTAGTATAATTGTGTATATTTCATTAAATATGTATCGTTTTTAAATTTATGACCGATTTCATTTCTTCTTCCTTGTGATCCATACAAGTACATTTACTTCTTTTGTCATATCACTCTTACTAATAATGTTCAAAATATAGTATCAATTTTCATATTGTAAAGGCTAAAGTAACGTAGAGAGCATATTCTTTATTATAAGATTCAAAAGATAAAACAAATATAATCATCATATGACATAGGAATATTGTGTATATGAATCTTTATTGATCAAATAAACTATACATCATATTTTTACTACAAATACTTATCTGGCATTATTTTCAAGCATTGTATCCTTATATTTTTTTTTGTTAAAGTAACAGAAAAGGGCAGGTGTGTTCGTGTCTATTATATAATAGATTATAGAATTTTAGGTTGAAATAATCTGTACAAACTAACTCGGTTCGTCATGTGATTGGATACATAATATAACACTGCTGAATGGTTTTCTACTATACTTATGTATATAATATATAGTATATAGATAAGTCCATAGAGACGTTTTTCCTCTTAATGTAATTGGACTCGTACTACTAATAATAAGAAAATAATCATTTTTTTTTATTAATCCTCTAATTTCAAAATAGAGGTCCTTTGTAGCCTACAACTTATTTGTTAATTATTAGAGATTAAAGTGAAAGAAACCCAATAACATTAACCCTTGGAGCAATGAGTCTCTCTTTCAAGTTGCCTACTCATCGGCCACTTAAAGAAAAGGATTAAGGATTTTTGGCCAATAGCAATTTGATTCTTTTCTTAAGTATTCTTATTTAATACGAAACATACAATTATATGTAATATAATTGGATCCCTACTGCTTAATGGTTTCCTACTACTCAATGATTCTTTTACTTAGTAAACTCAATTAATTATTAATAGTAAGGGTGGGTATGAAAGTTTTTTCATAATAGAATAAACAATTGAGTTATTCACACATTTATATAGGGGTTAGATAGATAGATTAGACTAGATATATCAAGGATGGATTGTTGGATGAGGAGTGGCTCTCAAAATTATTGGAAGTAGCTCTCAAGTCTCACCAGCTCCACTGTAGCTAGTTTTGGAATCTATGTAAAACCTTGTATGTATAGATTCTTAAAATACATGTGACTGGGGATGACAGACTGTCCTAGGGTTAAATTAAACAATGACTTGTGTAGCATATATAGCTGTTTTAAAACAAGCATAAAAAAAAAGTTTACTCCAATAGCATAGCTACCTTTCCTGAAATTCTCTTTCAAAAAAAAAAAAAAAAATAGAGAGTGAAGATGGCAACTGCTTATGCAGCTCTAGTTTCTCTTATGCATCTTCTGAAACGGATTCTTCATCCTTCGATGGAGTTCGCCGTTCAGGAGGGAGAACATATCAAATCCCTCCAAGAGAAGGTTTGTCCTTTGGTAGATCTTCTTGAAGATTTGTCCAACAAAAGAAGATGTAGCAAATTTGTAACTGATGAATTGAAGAATCAAATCACGAATACTGGTCACGAAGCAGAGGACATCATTGATTCCTATGTTGCAGATACAGTTTCTGCCATTAACTCTGCTGCAGCGGAAAACAACATAAGAGAAATGAGAAGGCGCTTTTGTGAAGATATTAAGAGAGTGACAGAAACAATGCATCTTATAAACCAAAAGCTGATCGAAATTGAAAAGAAGATGGATGTCCAGAAACATGATCATCAACACATAACTTCTTCACTAGATGATGCTTTATTAAGACAAGTTCCTAGGAGGGACAAGCTGGATGTTATGGTGGGATTTGAGGATCACTTGGACCAAATGATGAGAAGACTCGCCACAACAGAACCAAAACTCCAAATCATCCCAATTGTGGGAATGGCCGGTATAGGTAAAACCACTCTTGCCAAAAATCTTTATGAGAATCGGTTTATTGTGGAAACCTTTCATTCCCGTGCTTGGGTTTCAGTCTCGCAAGCATATACACTACGAGAAATTCTTTTATCCCTTTTGTATGATGTTCAGATGATTCATTCCAATGAAAAGAAACAGGAGTTCAATGAAAAAATGAGTGAAGAAAATGATGAGGAATTAGGAGAACGATTACATAAAAGTCTATTTGGTAGGAAGTACTTGATTGTGATTGATGACTGTTAAATATTAGTTTCCATATTTTCTATATCTCTTTACTTGTATTTACATTAAGTTTCTTTCCTTGTATGTAGATAGGGTTTTATATTCATTGTAACTCTATATATATACATTCCATCATCAATAATATTATTTACGGGGTTTAGAACTCTAACATGGTATCAGCCTAACAAGAGAGAACATATTCATCTCTCCATCGATCCGTAGCCAAGCCGCCAACCCCGGGTGCACAATCTTCTTCATCCAAATCTCGCCATCTTCGATGCCATCTTTCATCGGTAGTTCATCACGGTAAGTTTGCGATTCTTATTTTTTTTTTTACTTATCTTCTACGTTTTTTTGTCGTGACCATTATCACTATGGGTGAATCCACTACTTCCTCCTCCTCTCATCCGGCCTTTGCCATCACCAATGTTTTTCACCTTTTTAATTTTAAACTCTGTGAGGAAGATCCTCGTTTCAAGTTATGGAAAACAATTTTTTCCGATATTTGTCGTAGCTATAGAGTTCTAGGCCATATTAATGGAAAAACCGTCCCCAAAGATGATAATGATGAGGATTGGTTTTCGTTAGATTCAAAAATCAAAACTTGGATGTACAATTCTGTCGATGCAAGTCTTCTTGACAGTGTTAGTGGCGATGGTTTTACCGCCAAACAAATTTGGGATAATCTTGAATCCTTTTTTAATAATAATAAACCCTCCCGTTCCCTTCATCTTCAAGAAAAATTTCGCAATTATAAAAAGGGAAATTTGTCAATTTCTGATTTCTGTCGCGATATGAAAAGGCTTGCAGATAATCTCAAAGATGTTGATTCTCCTATTAATGATCAGGAATTAGTTTTACAAATCTTAAATAATTTACCTGATTCTTACAATAGTATTATCGATGTCATCACCAATCAAAGTCCTTTTCCTAAATTTGATCAAGCTCGCAACATGCTTTTACTTCATGAAAATCGTGAATCCCATAAAACCACCCCCTCTCCTGATTCCTCGGTTCTTCTTTTTTCTCAAAACCACCATAATTCCCGTAGTGATAATGGTCGTGGTCGAGGACGTGGTCGTGGTAAAAATTTTGGTCGTGGATTTGGTCGTGGTAATTACCAAAATTATGGCAGTCACTATTCCCAACCTTCTACCAACCGGCCTTCTTCCAACACTTCTGGGCGACAATCAAATTACTTCCAGCAGCCCACCTTCGGTTATGGGCCTCTTCAGCAGCCCACATGGTCTCCTCAACCACCAGGCCGCCCATGGACCCCTCCAAAGCAAGGCCCAACTTCATCTCACCAGCACGGCCCCCCTCAACATTATTTCTCTGGGCCCCCTCAAACATATTTCGCTGGGCCTCCACAGCAGCCCACTCCACATCAATTAAATGGCCTCAACTACACGGGCCTTCACACCTCCTATCCAGCAGCCCCCTTCACC
The DNA here is from genome assembly GCA_019426215.1 of Buddleja alternifolia. Classification (NCBI taxonomy): domain Eukaryota; kingdom Viridiplantae; phylum Streptophyta; class Magnoliopsida; order Lamiales; family Scrophulariaceae; genus Buddleja; species Buddleja alternifolia. The sequence continues at coordinate 32,713,329 of CM033396.1, forward strand.
CTTCAACATGCCAGCCCAATGCTTCATTCACCTTACTCAGCCCAACTCCAGCAGCAGCCACTACACACAGACCTTCCACAGCAGCAGCCCACGGACCTCGCCCAATTATTTTCCACTATGACTGTTCACACACCCGATGAAAATTGGTACATGGACTCGGGGGCTAGTGCGCATATGACCTCTCACTCAGGTACACTTTCTTCTCTTGTACATTGTGATAATTCTAAATCAATATTAGTTGGTAATGGTGCTCTTTTACCTATTTCTCAAATTGGCTCTACTTTTTTACCTTCCACCCACCTTTCTCTATCTAATGTTTTAGTCTCTCCCCATATCATCAAAAATCTCGTTTCCGTTCGTTCTTTTACTCGTGAAAATAATGTCTCTGTTGAGTTTGACCCACATGGCTTTTCTGTGAAGGACCTTCCGACGGGCACCCTCCTCTTCCGCAGTGACAGTCAAGGGGACCTCTATCCCGTTCTTCCTTCATCTATTCGCTCTACTCCGTCTCCACACGCTCTCACCGCCGACACTACTACTCTTTGGCACCGTCGTCTTGGCCATCCCGACTCTTCAGTTTTTAAGTACTTAGCTTCTAGGAATTTTATTTCTTGTCCACAATCATTTTTTCCTTTATGTAATGCGTGTCAATTAGGCAAACACAAACGTCTTCCGTTTTTTAGTTCTGCTTCTACTACTTCTCGTGTTTTTGAAATTATACATTCAGATTTATGGACCTCACCGGTCACTAGTGCTAATGGTTTTCGTTATTATGTTATTTTTTTGGATGATTTCTCGCATTTTTTATGGGTTTTTCCTCTTCGTCTTAAGTCGGATGTTTTTAATGTTTTCTTAAATTTTCGTGCATATGTCAAAACACAGTTTAATTTTGAAATTCAATCCTTCCAATGCGATCATGGTCGAGAGTTCGATAATAACAATTTTCATACTCTCCTTAGTGGCCTCGGCATAACTTTTCGTTTCTCTTGCCCTCATACCTCTCAACAAAACGGCAAAGCCGAACGCACTCTTCAATCTGTTAATAATATCGTGCGTACTCTTCTTTTCCAAGCCTCACTCCCTCCTACCTTTTGGGTTGAAGCACTCCATATGGCGACTCATCTTCTCAACTTACTCCCGACTACTACTCTCGATTTTCGCACACCCTTTGAACTTTTATACCAAACTCCACCCGACTACTCTCATCTCCGTGTTTTTGGATGCCTGTGTTATCCCAATCTTACCTCTGTCGCCCCACACAAACTCGCCCCACGTTCTACCGCTTGCGTCTTTCTCGGGTTCCCACAAAATCATCGTGGCTATCGATGTTTCGATCTTTCCACAAATAAAATCATTCTTTCTCGTCATGTCACTTTCGACGAATCCTCTTTTCCTTATGCCTCGATTTCCTCACCGTCCCCTGTTCCTGACTACTCTTTCCTTGACTTAGTCGATGACCCACCACCCCATCTTCCCCATTCCTTTCCGGCTCCTCTTACCGCCCCACCTGCTCCCGCTGCGCCTCACCCACCCCCGCCGCCGCCCCCCACTTCCACTCATTCCATGGTGACTCGTTCCAAATCTGGCATCACACGTCCCCGACAGCTTCTTAACCTTTCGGTTCCATCTTCCCTCTCCCCTATCCCTCGAACCACCACTCAAGCTTTATCCGACCCCAATTGGAAAGCCGCCATGCAAGCCGAAATCTCCGCTCTTCATTCTAATTCTACATGGGAGCTTGTTCCGTGTCCACCTCTTGTCAATGTAGTTGGCTCCAAATGGATTTACCGTCATAAATTTCGCTCTGATGGCTCCCTCGAGCGTTATAAGGCTCGTCTTGTTGCTCACGGATATACCCAACAACCTGGTTTGGACTATGATGAAACCTTCAGTCCTGTTGTTAAGCCTGCCACCATTCGCACTGTCCTAAGCCTTTCTATCTCTCGTTCTTGGCCTATTCATCAATTGGATGTCAAGAATGCTTTCTTGCATGGCCATCTCACTGAAGTTGTCTTTATGAAACAACCCCCGGGCTTTATCAATTCCACCTTTCCTACTCATGTTTGTCGTCTCAAAAAGGCTCTCTATGGTCTCAAACAGGCCCCTCGCGCTTGGTACCATCATTTCGCATCTTTTCTTACATCTTTAGGATTTGTTAGTAGTAAAGCTGACACCTCTCTTTTCGTCTTTCGTCATGGTACCTCTCTTGCCTATCTTCTTCTTTATGTGGACGACATTATTCTTACTGCCTCGTCTTCCTCTCTTCTTTCTAATCTCACTCGGCTTCTCTCCTCTGAATTTGCTATGACTGATCTCGGTTCTTTGCATTATTTTTTAGGCATTAATGTCTCTCGTTCTTCCTCTGGTCTTACTCTTTCTCAATCAAAGTTTGCTATGGATGTTTTAGAACGCGCCCACATGGCTTCCTGTAACCCGTGCAAAACTCCGGTCGACACTAATGCAAAATTATCTCTATCAGGTCCTCCTGTTTCTGATCCTACTCATTATCGCAGTCTAGCTGGGGCTCTGCAGTATCTAACCATCACTCGCCCTGATCTCGCTTATGCTGTTCACCAAATCTGTCTGTTCATGCACGATCCTCGTGAACCACACCTGCACGCTTTGAAACGTATTCTTCGCTATGTTCGTGGTACTCTTGCTCAAGGTCTCCACTTTCGCCCTTCTTCTTCTTCTCAACTCGTCGCCTACTCCGATGCTGATTGGGCAGGGTGCCCGGATACTCGTCGTTCTACCTCAGGTTATTGTGTTTTCTTAGGTGATAATCTTATTTCTTGGTCTTCCAAACGTCAACATGTTGTTTCTAAATCCAGTGCCGAAGCCGAATACAGAGGTGTTGCAAATGCCGTCGCCGAATCTTCTTGGCTTCGCAATTTACTTCTTGAATTACACTGTCCTCTTACTTCTTCCACTATAGTTTATTGTGATAACATTAGCTCTATTTACCTTTCTTCTAACCCCATACAGCACCAACGTACCAAACATATTGAAATAGATATTCATTTTGTACGAGAAAAAGTTGCCCTTGGTGAAGTTCGTGTGTTGCATGTGCCCTCCGCTCATCAGTTTGCAGACATCTTCACCAAGGGGTTATCATCACCTTTATTTCTCGATTTCAGATCCAGTCTCAATGTTCGGGAAACTCCCATTTCGACTGTGGGGGAGTGTTAAATATTAGTTTCCATATTTTCTATATCTCTTTACTTGTATTTACATTAGGTTTCTTTCCTTGTATGTAGATAGGGTTTTATATTCATTGTAACTCTATATATATACATTCCATCATCAATAATATTATTTACGGGGTTTAGAACTCTAACAATGACATATGGAGTACAAAGCCCTGGGATGAAGTAAAGAGGTTCTTCCCAGATAATCGCAATGGAAGTCGAATCATCATACAACACGGCTATCAAACATAGCTATTTGCTTTGGCTCTAATAACTCTCATGAATTAGAGTTCCTAGATGAGGATGAAAGTTGGAATCTATTCTGTGAGAAGATATTTCCGGGAGAAAGTTTCCCTCTTGAATTGGAGGAAATAGGAAAGAGAATTGCTACAAGTTGTGGAGGTCTACCCCTAGCAATTGTAGTAATTGGTGGACTACTAGCAAAGTCTAGCAACACACGAGAATATTGGGAATATGTAGCTGAAAATTCGAACTCACTTATAAATTCAGGGGACGATGATTATTGTCTCAAGTTATTGTCATTGAGTTATAACGATTTGCCTATTCATTTGAAACCATGCTTCCTCTATATGGCAATGTTTCCACAAGATTGTGAGATTAAAGTCTCTAGGCTCATAAGGTTCACTACTACAGAAATGACCTATTACAGCGATTTTTTTTGGCCAATTACAGCGGTTTTAACCGCTGTAATAGGTACCGCTGTAATTGGGATCAGGCCAATTACAGCGGTTAAAAACCGCTGTAATAGATACCTATTACAGCGGTTATTTTTATAACCGCTGTAATAGGTACCCCTATTACAGCGGTTATAAAAATAACCGCTATTAAAAACAAAATTATTTTTTATTTTTAAGGGACCTATTACAGCGGTTTAGGAAAAAACCGCTGTAATAGGCTACACTATTACAGCGGTTTTTTCCAAAACCGCTGTAACAGGACCCTTAAAAAAAAAAAAAATTTTGACCGTGTTGGAATGACACGAAATTTGCACGCTCATAGCGAAACGGCATTCCGAACAAAACGCAAGATTCTACTTGCGTTCTCGGGATTTTAGCCATCTGAAATCGTTTAAGGCCTCCAATTTGCGTTTTATTATAAAAATACCCTATTTTCGTAAAAAAACGCAAATTTGAGGCCTTAAACGATCTCAAATGGCTAAAATCCCGAGATCGCATGACTCAGTCATGCGTTTTGTTTAGAATACCATTTCTCTATGATCGTACGAATTTCATGTCATTCCGATACATCAACATTTCAACCGAAAAATATTTTCATAAATACAAAAATATACATACACCCACACATACACAAATATACATATACACCCACATATACACAAAATAAATATACCCACACATACACAAATATACATACACCCATACATATAGGTGGTGTCGGCGGCGTTGATGGAGGTGGTAGTGTCGGCGGCGCTAGTGAGAGAGAGAGAGAGAGAGAGAGAGGAGTGAGAGATAAAGAGCAAATGAAGAAGATGAAATTTCAAATTTCAAATGAAGAAGAGAAAGAGGAGTGAGAGATATAAAGAGGATTTTTATTTTCGGTCAAAACCTATTATAGCGGTTCTTCTCAGAACCGCTGTAATAGGTCCGGAAAATTTTGGGCGGGAAAAATGGGGGGGAATTTTTTTTAAATATTTTGACCTATTACAGCGGTTTTTTGAAGAACCGCTGTAATAGGTCGTTGATTTTTTTTTTTTTTAGGTCCGAAAAATTTTGGGCGGGAAAAATGGGGGGGAATTTTTTTTAAATATTTTAACCTATTACAGCGGTTCTTTGAAGAACCGCTGTAATAGGTCTTTTATTTTTTTTTTAAGGTCCGAAAAATTTTGGGCGGGAAAAATTGGGGGGGAATTTTTTTAAAATATTTTGACCTATTACAGCGGTTCACTAAAGAACCGCTATAATAGGTTGCCTATTACAGCGGTTCATTACGAACCGCTGTAATAGGGGCCTCCGTTCAGCGGTTTTTTCAAAACCGCTGTAATAATTGCGCTGTAATAGTTTATTTTTGTAGTAGTGGTTGTGGGTAGCTGAGGGATTTCTCAAACCTATAAAAGATAAGAGCTTGGAAGGTGTGGCAATGGCTTATCTAAAGGACCTTATTGACAGAAACCTTGTTTTAGTTTCTGGACGAGGAAGGACACGAAAAATGAAAACTTGCATCATCCATGATGTTTTGAGGGACCTATGTCTAAAGGAAGCTCAAAAAGAAAATTTTCTTTTTGCGACAAGGGTATATAGCCTTGACAATATTCCACAAGGCATAGAAAGCAAACGTCGCCTGGCTATTCATCAAAGCACGGGGAAACCTAGCTATTGCCCTCAAGTCTCTGATGCCTTGAAATCTGCATCCAATGCTCGTTCTTTGGTGTGTGACTCTGAATGGATTTCACCAAGACTCGTACCGAGTTTAAATTTGCTGAGGGTGTTGGATGTGGTTGACAAATATTCTCCTCAAGAAATTACGAAATTACGCAGCCTGCGGTACCTTGCTTTCAGACCTGACTTGACTGGCTGCAATCTTAATCCAGAGATTATTTCATTGATGTTCGCACATTGGAATGTTCAGACTTTCAAAACCGAAGATGTTCCTGGTGTCTTTGTGCCTGTGCCACCTCAAATTTGGGAGATGACCGAACTTCGGCATCTCGAATTCCGTTGGATTACTCTACCAGATCCTCCTCCTGAATCTCACAATTTCTATATATTGGAAAACTTACAAACACTCCTCTCAGTAGAGAACTTGAGGTGTACTGAGGAGGTGGTTAAAAGAGTTCCAAATCTGAGGAAATTGAAAAAAATTTATATTAACTTATCTCAACAATCTGAGGAGATGTCATACTATTGCCTCAACAATCTTGTTCATCTCCATAAACTTGAATCACTAACTTTATTAATAATAGAAAAGAAGATTTCAGTGACAAATATTGCCTTTCCACGTTCTCTAAAAAGGTTGTCATTAAAGGGTTGTGGTCTTCCTTGGAAAGATATAAAAGTTGTGGGTTCATTGCCCCAACTTGAATTACTTTTTCTTCAGGAAAATGCATTCGAAGGTCCAAGATGGGTTGCAACTGATGGGGAATTTGTTCGACTAAAATGCTTGGCAATTTATGAAGCTGATTTGATGTACTGGACAGCAGAGAAGACCAACTTTCCAATGCTTGAGATATTAGAGGTTCTTGAATGCCCAGAGCTGAAAGAAATTCCTTTTGGTCTTGCGGAAATTCCTACACTCCAGGAAATTCTATTGCGTGGATGCAAGCCTTATGTTATCACTTCGGCTAGGGCAATATTAGAGGAACGTGACAATCTGGGATATGAGGGTCTTCCAAGTTTCTTTTTACAATGACCAAGAAGGTTGGGTCGGGATTAAGATCAATGAAGATTGACATTCTTTTCAAGGTACGACCTGTTCTACAATAGTCAGTTGCTGTTTCAAATTCTTTGCATATCTCTCTCTCTGTGTAAGCTTTTTTTGTCGTTTATCTATATATAATAAAATACAACATTTGAGGCCATCCAAGTAAGCGCATATATGGATGACCTAATTGGGCTTAATTTTTCCACGTGAGCAAAATTAAATATATAAATATCTATTAAATTTTAAAAAATATAATTATCAATCTTTATCCAAATATATTAACAACCTTATATCTTTTTTGGATAAAGCTAGACTAACTAATATCAGAGGAACGGAAGGACTATTACAACAATGAACTTGAGGGTCTTCAAGTTGGCTATTACAACAATGAACAGGAATGTTGGGTCAGGATTGAGATCAATGAAAATTCATGACATTTTTTCCAAGAATGTTGACTACTCTACAATAGTAAGTTGCTGTTTCAAATTCTTTGCATCTCTCTCTCTCTAAGCTTTTTATCGTTTATTTATACTGTATTATTATTTGATAATTCTATGACTTCTTGCATCCATGCCTCTTGTATATCAACTTCAATTTACTTTTGTTTTGTTTTTCTGTTGCCTACACAATTGCAGTATTGATCTTGTAATATTTAAGCTCATTTGCAAATTTAGTCTCATTGTTTGCATAGAAACCCGTTGCAAAAAAATCTCATGGGATTCTTTTCTCCCTCTCTCTCTTTGCAATTTCTGTCCTATCCGATAAGAGAACCGATGGAATCTCACGATGGAATTTCACAAGTAGCACGCACACGCCTTTAATAGTTTAAGATAAATTGCATAAATAAATGGTTTCTTTAGAATCAAAAAGTGAGTTTTTACAAGTTTTACATAATATAGGGTATCTTTTTGTGAAATTTATGCAAATTAAGTAATGGTTACATGCAAGATACGTGACCAAGCTAATGATTTCCGTGATTTTATAACAATTGGGACGTTTCAGATTAATTTTGTCATTCTGTAAACAGTGGTGTCATAATTGCAAGAGGACCTATCCTAAAGGAATTATACTGTAGATTTCCATGTGTTGCCCTTGTATTTGTTACATGTCAAAAGTTTTCTTCGCGAAATTCTATTTTGTAATTGGTTTTTCATTTCTCTATCTGTATTTAGTTAATATTTATTCTTCCGAGTAGGGATGGATGTCGTTAAAGTCATAACTTCATCAACCTGTTTTTGTGATGTGTGTAAAACAATATTTATGTTCAGTTGAGAGTCAGTGTCAAAACGAGCCTGTTATTCCTTTTAAATAATATATATGTCTGGTTGAAAGTCTTTTTCGATTTCTCCGTTTAAACCATAATTTTTTCGTGTTATTTATGATCTCCTAGACTATGTACTCGTGATTTAAATAATATGAGTATCTACTAGGGGTGTACGCAGTGCGGGTTGGGCGGGGGTTTGCTAATCTTTTAGCCTGACCAGACGTTTGCGGTTTTTAAATGTTTTAATCCAAGTCCGACCCAAAATTATTAAAACCGCATTTTGTGGTCTAGTTGGGTTGGGGCGGGTTGGGGTGATTTTTACGGTTTGAAACAATCTAATATTTTTCTAATAGCAAAATATTATCTCGATAGTGCGATAACTCTTAGATGTTCAATTGTAATTAGGCAATTTTTCAACCCATTTTCTCAATATGTAAAATGTACTTTCCAACACAATAAACATTAATAACACGAGAATTGCTGTTTCAAGCGCACAAATATTTGAGCAAAATGTTATTTGCTTCTAATTATTGATCGCAAAGCAAAAGTAGTAAAAAATGCTAAAGGAGTACAAAAGAAATAAAAAGTTTCTTTTGCCTTAAACTATTGATCGTAAAATTAGTACAAAAGTTCAACTTTGTATGAATTGATTGTTTAACATATTCAGTTAAAACAAAATTTTCTCTGCCACTTTTTTGAGCCAAATTTCCTTCTAGGCAATCTAACATTCCCCTGATGATATATTGATTTCCATACTACGTACTAATAGAAAACGCACCAAAAATGAAGAATTATATAGAAAATAGTGATATGATATGTTTTTAAGTGAAATAAGAGAGAACTATATATGCATGTACTTATATATGTAATATATATATATATATATTGAATAATTAATTTCCTTTTTGAAATAAAAAATCACCAACAAAAGTAAATCAGAATTGTATATCATCATAACTATCCGTGATTCCAAATTACAAGTTCGAAAGTGTTTCAGAAAACATCATACAATAAAGTCTTGAGGTATTAACTACAATTTGAAAAACTCCTGACCTACAATAAAAAATATATATTATAACAAACTACGAAAGTATTTAAAAATTAGAAGAGAATAAATATTTTTTGCATGTAACCTCTATTATTATTATTATTATTATTATTATTATTATTATTATTATTATTACGTTTGGACGCAGTTTATGCGGTCCATATAAATATAAAAACGAACCCGATTGCAAAATTACGGCTTTTTTCTTAGTTAACCCAAGACCGACCCGTCCAACCTTGAACTTGCCAATTGCGGTGCGGTTTGGGTTGGGGTGGTTTAATATTTTTGTTGAACACCCCTAGTATATACCCTCTGAAATATATGACTATTTACTTGAATTTTTATTTTCTTTTGCAATTTTAGTCCCATCTGTTAAGAAAACTGGTGGGATTTCAAAAGTGATATGCACACGGCTTTAAAAGTTTAGGATACATTAGATGAATTGAATAATATCCTTTAACTTATATAAGTTTATAACACTAAATCCCAAATGTTAGTCAAACATGAACTTTTATTCATGTTTTACATAATATAGGGTTATTTTTTAGGAAATATATATATGTATATATATATACACATGGTCTTAAATTTTGTCCGAAACATCGAAATTTCGGGTTTCCGGGGGTCCCGGAGTGAAATCGAACTTTCGATTCAATTTTGCAGAATATCTTTCGAAATTTCGACCGAAACCCGAAATTTCTCGAAATTTAAAATAATATCTGCTATATATCCATCGAAATTTTGACCGAAACCCGAAATTTCTCAAAAATTTTATCGAAATGCGAAATTCCCGAAATTTAAAATAATATATTTTTTAATATTTTATAGTTAAAAATTAGGGTCAAATGATCATTCATATTAAAAAATATATATAATAAATGACCAATTACATAAATCAATAAGCAACAAATTTAAATAAGAATCTGAAAGTGATATTAGGCAATAGGTTAATAAAAATCTTGGTCTGAACACAAATTATTTAAATAAGATATCATAAAAATCCTCTTAGTAGCTTGATGTGGTTTTGAATAATGATTTTTACTAAAATTGTGGTATATTTTATTTTAATGAAGTTTTTATGATATTTGATTATTATTTTATTACCATTGTTTCATATTTTTCACAGCATGTTTTAGTCATTCTATTCAACAAGATTCATTATGCATATATTATTCATGGAATATTATTAATGTATAAAATGCATTATTATGATATTTAAAGTTACACAAAGTTTCATTGTAAATTTCCAAATATTTTTATAAATTTCCATGATTTTTTTATAATTGAAACCGAATTTTTGAATATATTCGAAATTTCCATCGAAATTTTCGTAAATTTACTACCCCGATATCGACACCGATACCGAGATTTAATACCTTGTATATATATATATATATACACACACACACAAATGAGTCTATATTTATATCTATATCTTTTAAATAGGTATGAATCGTAACAGGTGAGTATTGTGATCCATGGAGAATCTCCTTTTGCTCATTAAGACGTGAGAAACATGCAATATTATAGACCAGACACAAAACATCTAAAATTATATACGAGAAGATTAGAGTCATTTTTAAGTTTTGTATTGACCACTATGATCCGCAACCAAACAGTCATATTTGCAAATTAAGAAATATAATGAAGGAACCAAACTCAGCAATTGCAAATTTTTCACCACCACAACTCATGCATAAACAGTTATCCATCCCATTTAAGTGCGAGGATCAATTGTGAAGAGGAGACAGAGAGGGCGAGGAAGATCTGATAATTTTTTAATTGTGGAAATGTGAACACAGAACTTTCACATTCTTGTTTACATTGTGCATAATATACTAAAACCTTATATGTGATAGTTCCAGACTTTCTCTACTTACCGCAATTGAGGAAAATAAACTTAACATAATTAAAAGAAATCTAGTACAAAACTTGGGAAATAAAATTAGAGAAAATTAAAAGAAAAATCAAGAACCAAACTTAGAAAGTAAAGTTTCAAGTACAAAAGACAAAAAGTCTATAGCAAATTTAGTAAATTCAAAATATTGAAACAAAAATGAAATAGGAAAACTCAAAACAAAACTTTGGAAAATAAAATTAAAAAAATCAAAGGAAAAATAGAAAACCAAATTTAGAACGTACTAAATGATAGTCAAACCATTGAAGCCACACCATAGTAAAGCCTTCTTCATCCATAAATCCGTTATATCTTGAAATCTTCTAGTAATATGCCTTGAAACATCTTCACATCTAACATCAAAAATACGAAACAAAAACTTTCACAAGAAACCTGCAAAGTACTCCTTATATGATCGCTTAAAGTTGCCTTGGTGCATGTTTCGGCTCTCTGAAAATAAAAGAGAAACTGAAACAGTAGCAAACAAAAATTTCACACCAAAACATTACTTTCAGTCATCATCATCCATAAAAAATCTCCTTTTGCACATTAAGCATGTGAGAAACATGTAATCTGATAGATGAAAGACAAAACATCCAATTAAGAAAAGATTTAGTATGTTTTCGCTTGACCACAATAATATACAATCAAATAGTTATGGCATCTCTCAATTTTCAAGATAAATGTAAGAAGCATGATTAGGGACCCAAACTTAGAATATACAAATTTTCACCCCAACAACTATGCATAAACAGATATGTCATCGATCAATGTTCAAGATCAAACTATAAACTATGACGAGAGAGTCAAACTTAGCAATTACAAATTATTCACCATAGCGTACGTGCATTAACAGTTTATCCAAATCATCAATGTTCATGGATCAATTTTAAAGAATGACAAACTCAAAAATGATCGATTTTGCATCCTTTGATCACTATATGAATCCAACCAAAAAGAAATATATTACCTATAAAAAACTATGATCCCGCCCAACAATATAGCAATAGTTGATACATACTCCAAATATGAAGTATTCTCTAATAACATATTCAAATTACGTTCAATATGATAACCAAATTAAAACAGAATAAATAAGAAAAGAGGAAAAAGGAGGACGAGAGTAAAAGCAACAAGAGAAAGAGAGAAAAAAGATTTTGATGAGAACAAAAACCTTTCCGCATTCTTGTTTTTATTGCTCATATAGTCTACTAACAACACTATGTTAGAGCATTTAAAGTGCTTTAAGTTCAGGACGAAGATTGTTAGCCAATAAATAAGTTGCTTGAGTACCAAGTTCATCTATTATGTAGTTTTTAAAGGGGTTGGTTGGACAGGTAGTGGTTTGTCGAAGAACTACACCTTGCACCTATGAAATGGAGAAGCAGAAAACAATGTAGAAGAACTGCACCTTGCACCGTTTGCACAACGACTATGAAACGGAGAAGCAAAAAACAATGTATGGCCCCCGGGAGTAGTGTCAGGGCTGAGTTATATCACAAGTAACATGTGAACCCATTTGGATATAAAGGCCAATGGCGGACATGAATTCAATCAAGACTAGCTGAGATAGAAAATGATACTATCCCATAATCTACCAGGTCCTAGGGAAAAGATATCGGTAAAAACTTATATGTGAACAAGCAGGAAATGACGATGTCCATTCACCAGCTTGAGGGTGCGTATTGGAAATCGGATACGATATATTGAAATCTCGACTTTGATACGGTTATATAATGAATATATCGGCGATTGAGTATGAGGATTCATTAGATTTTGATGTGATTTGAAATTATTATATCCTTGATTCTATTGCACCATGTAGTATTATTAGTCTATCACCTACAAGTGTATGTGATTATTGTAATTCAAGTACAACAATGTAACTTAAAATTTTAAACTTAACAAAGTTTAAGGTATTTTTTGAAATTTTTGGATTTAGCCAATCAAACTCTTTATAAAGTTAGTTGTCAAATGTCTTCAGCCCTCACAATAAGAGCCTAGAACTTTAAGTATGAAAATTCAAAACTAAGGTCAAGACACTAAAGTTAGAATAATCAAAGGAAATTTAAAACCAAACTTAGAAAAGAAATTATCAAGTACAAAATGACAAGTCCAAACCAAATTTAGTAAATTCAAATTACAAAACGCAAGGAATGAATTTAGAGTACTATCACAAAAATTCAAAATCAAACTTAGGAAAACAAATTAATAGTGAATCAAAGAAAACTTCACATCCAACTTAGGAATATAGAAAAAAAGTAAAAATTAAAAAGAAAATTCATTGGTTGAGTGAGTTGGTAACCGCCCTTCCCTTGAGTAGCTACTGGAGTCTAAGCTGAAATTTCTAGATCTCTTGTAGAAATGGACCTTGTCTCATCTAATACTATCTCTGTAAGAATCAATCTTGCTTACTATAGAAACTGTCAATCAGCTCTACAGGTTGCAAAGCTTTTCGAATGTTCTTGAATGGTAAGAGAGAAAGAAAGAAAATAGAACTCGGTCGTTGGCGATTAAAAGGAGAAATTTCTATACTAGTCAAATTCACGAGAGAAGAGAGCCTTCTTCCTTTGTGCTTGAAGTCGGATTAATTTAAAAAATAAAGAGAAAATTCAAAAATAAACTGGGCAAAATAAACTGATGTATTGAAAGCAAAAATCAACATAGAACTTAACAAGATAACTTTACAATAATCGAAAACAAAACTAAAAATCAAACTTAGAAAACTAAATTTAAATTATGAAAGAAAATAATAAAACAAAAACTTAGAAAAATAAATTAAAACAACTATAAAATGAAGACCCATTATTTACAGCTAAAAAAAAAGGCTAAAATAAAGTGATAAAAGTCATTCCAAATGTACAACTTAAGTTGGGGCATATAGGTCAATTCCTCTTGCACTTTAGTGTGAGAGGACGACCAAATACATCCAAAATCACACAAACCGTGCGTGACATGCACTCTCTATTAGTTTCTAATGGAAATGGAGTTTCACGCAAGGTTTATTGAAACATAGGGTGTGATTTGCTTATTGTCTTAACATGAAAGGTTTAAGCATTTTCGAACTAACTGGTTTTTTGTTAAAAGCTCTTCCTATTAATGTAATTGGAGTCCTACTACTAAATGGTTTCCTACTATGTTTATCTATATATTATAATATAATATATAGATATGTTCAACTAAATTATGACTGATTGATGAATTTCTATGACTAAAGATATTTCATGATTTTTTTTTGGGATAATTGCATAATATACCCCTGTGAAACACGAAACCTGCACACATCCCCCATGTGTTAAAAAAATAGTCTAAAATGCCCCTGTGATTTTAAAAACCCTACACGAAATCCCCCTCTCCGTTAGAACTAACGGAGAGTGTTGTGCACTCACTGGGATCGAGACTGAGTTAGATTTTTGTGTTATATATACTTTTAAAATTATTATTTTATCCTTCCAATTTTAATAAATAATAAATAAATAATTTAACTTGGGTAGGATTATTAGATCTGGGTGATCCAAACCCAAGCCCAAACCCCTTTTGTTTCATTTTTTGTTTTTTTCTCCTTTTGTTCTTTTCCCCCTTTTCTTTTTCTTTTTTCCCCCTTTTCCCCCCTTCTTCCATCGTCAATCCCAGGCGCCACCAACCTGCCGCCGCTGAACCATCCATCCCTATTCCCATGACCGCCGTAGACTGTCGCAACACCACCTACCATCCCCATCGCAACACCACAACACCCATAACTCCAAAATCTCCCTCGGATCGCCGCCCACAACAACTCGCTGCACCCCCCTCCACCAGCCCCACCGCAACACCACAACACCACAACACCCATAGCCACCCCTACGCCACCACCATCTCAGATCTATGCCACAACCGACAAGAAGTTTTCAAATTTTGTGAAGATTTTCAGATTTTTTGTGAATTTATTTTTTCATTTTTTCTGAATTTTATTTTCCTTATTTTTAGTCTTTATGATTCTTGTATGGTTTTTCTATTTTTTTTTATTTTTTCTGAATTTTTCTTATATTTTTTTATGATTTTTCTGAATTTGTTTTCTATTTTTTTGAAATTTTGTTATTTTCAAAAAATTTATAATTCTTTTTTATTTTTGGTTTTAAGTTTTCTAGAAATTATCTGGTTTTTTTATCAAATTTATAAAAAAATTCCTGAATTTCCCGTTTTGTTTTCTATATTTTCTAATTTTTGTAATTATTTTTGAATTTTTCATGAATTTTAAATTTATTATTATTATTATTTTAAATTTCTGACAATTTTTGGAATTTTTTTTTCTGATTTTCAGCATTTTTATACTTATTTATGATATTTATATTATCTTTTAATAATAACTATTATTAAATGATCCAAAGGCTAAGAATAAATGATCCAAAGGTTGGGATTAAATGATAATAAATATAATGATTTAACACTAGGGGACTAACGGAAAACTAACGGCGTTAGTGAAGATTAACGGAAAGGGGAGAGTGTGCAATCTAATAATTAACGTAGGGGCATTTTAGACTATTTTTTTAACACAGGGGGGATGTGCGCAGGTTTCATATTTCACAAGGGTATGATATATAATAATCCCTTTTTTTTTACCATTTTTTTTCCAATTCATGGTGTTCGCATATTTAATGTAATGTTTTTTTTTATCGTTTACCAACTTCGCCAACAGATCTTGTCCATAATTAGCTTTTTATTATCATTTTCTTGTTAATAATTAATTGAACTACTACTACTAAATGATTTCCTACTACTCAGTAAATTCTTTTATTTAATAAATTAAATTATTAATTATTATTAATATTAAGGTTAGGTATAAAAGTCTTTTCACAATATAACAAACAAATGAGTCATTCTAAGTAACTCTCAAGTCTCACCAATTCTCCACTGTAGCTAGTCTTGGATTCTATGTAAAATCTTGTATTTTATAGATTCTTAAAATATGTTAAATTAAAAATACAATGACTTGGGTAGCATAGCTGTTTTCAAACAAGCGCAGAAAAAGTCTATTCCAATAGCATAGCTATCTTTTCTGAAATTCTCTCTTTCAAAACAAAAATCAGTTTTTGTAACAAATGGCAACTGCTTATGCAGCTCTAGTTTCTCTTATGCATCTTCTGAAACGTATTCTTCATCCTTCGATGGAGTGCACTGTTCAAGAGGAAGAACAGATCAAATCCCTGCAAGAGAAGGTTTGTCCTTTGGTAGATCTTCTTGAAGATTTGTCCAACAGAAGAAGATGTAGCAAATTTGTAACTGATGAATTGAAGAATCAAATCACGATTACTGGTCACGAAGCAGAGGACATCATTGATTCCTATGTTCCAGATACATTCGTATGTCGCCTAATAGAAATGGAGACGCGCTTTTGTGAAGATATTAAGAGAGTGACAGAAACAATGCATCTTATAAAGGTCGAAATTGAAAAGAAGAAGATGGATGTCCAGAAACACGATCATCAACCCATAAATTCTTCTCCAGATGATGCTTTATCAAGACGAGCTCCTAGCAGCGGCAAGCTGGATGTTATGGTGGGATTTGAGGATCACTTGGACAAAATGATGAGAAGACTCGCTACAACAGAATCAAAACTCCAAATCATCCCAATTGTGGAATGGCCGGTATAGGTAAGACCACTCTCGCCAAAAATATTTATGAGAATCGGTTTATTGTGGAACACTTTCATTCCCGTGCTTGGGTTGCAGTATCGCAAGCATATACAGTACGAGAAATTCTTTTAGCCCTTTTGTATGATGTTCAGATTCTTTCCAAGGGAAAGAAACAAGAGTTCAATGAAAAAATGAGTGAAAAAAATGATGAGGAATTAGGAGAACAATTACATAAAAGTCTATTTGGTAGGAGGTACTTGATTGTATTAGATGACATATGGAGTGCAAAGCCCTGGGATGAAGTAAAGAGGTTCTTCCCAGATAATTGCAAGGGAAGTCGAATCATGATAACAACACGGCTATCAAACGTAGCTATGTGCTTTGGCTCTGATAACTCTCATGAATTAGAGTTCCTAGATGTGGATGAAAGTTGGAATCTATTCTGTGAGAAGATATTTCCAGAAGAAAGTTGCCCTCTTGAATTGGAGGAAATAGGAAAGAGAATTGCTACAAGTTGTGGAGGTCTACCTCTAGCAATTGTAGTAAT
Organism: Buddleja alternifolia; assembly: GCA_019426215.1. Taxonomy (NCBI): domain Eukaryota; kingdom Viridiplantae; phylum Streptophyta; class Magnoliopsida; order Lamiales; family Scrophulariaceae; genus Buddleja; species Buddleja alternifolia. The sequence goes on from CM033396.1 coordinate 32,730,284, forward strand.
TGGTGGACTACTAGCAAAGGCTAGCAAGACACGAGAATATTGGGAATATGTGGCTGAAAATTTGAACTCACTTATAAATTCAGGGGACGATGATTATTGTCTCAAGTTATTGTCATTGAGTTATAACGATTTGCCTATTCATTTGAAACCATGCTTCCTCTATATGGCAATGTTTCCAGAAGATTGTGAGATTAAAGTCTCTAGGCTCATAAAGTTGTGGGTAGCTGAGGGATTTCTCAAACCTATAAAAGATAAGAGCTTGGAAGATGTGGCAATGGTTTATCTAAAGGACCTTATTGACAGAAACCTCGTTTTAGTTTCTGGACGAGGAAAGACAGGAAAAATGAAAACTTGCATCATCCATGATGTTATGGGGGACCTGTGTCTAAAGGAAGCTCAAAAAGAAAACTTTCTTTGTGTGACAAGGGTATATAGCCTTGACAATATTCCACAAGGCATAGAAAGCAAACGTCGCCTGGCTATTCATCAAAGCATGGGGAAACCTTGCTATTTCCCTCAAATCTTTGATGCCTTGAAATCTGCATCCAATGCTCGTTCTTTGGTGTGTGACTCTGAATGGATTTCACCAAGGCTCGTACCGAGTTTAAATTTGCTGAGGGTGTTGGATGTGGTTGACAAATATTCTCCTCAATAAATTACGAAATTAAGCAGCTCGCGGTACCTTGCTTTCAGACCTGACTTGACTGGCTGCAATAATAATCCAGAGATTATTTCATTGATGTTCGCACATTGGAATGTTCAGACTTTCAAAACCGAGAATGTTCCCGGTGTCTTAGTGCCTGTGCCACCTCAAATTTGGGAGATGAACGAACTTCGGCATCTCGAATTCCGTTGGATTACTCTACCAGATCCTCCTCCTGAATCTCACAATTTCTATATATTGGAAAACTTACAAACACTCCTCTCAGTAGAGAACTTGAGGTGTACTGAGGAGGTGGTTAAAAGAGTTCCAAATCTGAGGAAATTGAAAAATTTTTATGTTAACTTACCTCAACAATCTAAGGGAATGTCATACTATTGCCTCAACAATCTTGTTCATCTCCATAAACTTGAATCACTAACTTTATTAATAATAGAAAAGAAGATTTCAGTGACAAATATTGCCTTTCCACGTTCTCTAAAAAGGTTGTCATTAGATGGTTGTCGTCTTCCTTGGAGTGATATAAAAGTTGTGGGTTCATTGCCCCAACTTGAAGTGCTTTTACTTTTTGACAATGCATTCAAAGGTCCAAGATGGGATGCAACTGATGGGGAATTTGTTCGGCTAAAATTCTTGGCAATTTATGAAGCTGATTTGATGTACTGGACAGCAGACAACACCCACTTTCCAATGCTTGAGAATATGGTTCTTGAATGCCCAGAGCTGGAAGAAATTCCTTTTGGCCTTGCGGAAATTCCTACGCTTCAGCGAATTCTATTGCGTGGATGCAAGCCTTATGTTGTCACTTCGGCTAGGGCAATATTAGAGGAACGTGACAACCTGGTGTATGAGGGTCTTCAAGTTCATTATTACAATTTTGAACAAGAATGCTGGGTCAGGATTGAGATCAATGAAGATTCATGACATTCTTTCCAAGAATGTTGACTACTCTACAATAGTGAGTTGCTTTTTCAAATTCTTTGCATCTCTCTCTCTCTCTAAGCTTTTTTATCGTTTATTTATACTATACTGGTAAAGAGCACGTGTGTTGCACGTGATTCTTACGAATTTGTTAAGATGTTTGCATAATTTAAATGCTTGAAAGTATAAAATTGACATTCTCGAGGGCACATAATAAATTAAAAATAGTTAAAATGATAAGTAACATTAAATACAAACAAATAATGTGTTATCTTATTTGAACTTCTCATTAGTTCTTTTCTTGTTTGACCTTGATGGACGTTGTAATTTTTTATTTTTTTTACCTGACTTCATAAATTTCTTTTTAATACTTTTTTTTTATTTATGAAATTGCAAAACGACTCTTCATCATTACTTGGAATTATGTTTTTGATGTTGTCTTCCTTATTGTTATTGTTAGTTGCTTTGTTTTGTTTGTGTGAGCTTCTACAGAATATGTGGTTTCTTTATTTTAAAGTTGTGTGGCATAGAAAATTTTGTTTGCGTTTCACTTGCGTTCTTCTCCGGACCATTCTTAGTTTTCCTGCCTTTTTCTCCCATTCTTTTTTGATTGTACTGTTTGAAGTGCATCCGCTATGACACTAAGTTCCCCTTATTCATTTATGTTTTCTATTAAGTACCATGAGAAAGCGGACTCTATTGCTCCTTGTAGGCTTAGTGATCTATATTACTTTGATTTAAGTCCTCTCTAAGAAAATGAATATATTAGAAACTTAAATTAGCAAATTATATATAATATAATATGATGAAAAATTAAAAATTATATTTAAAGAGATAAAGAGACAATCTAAATTAGTATAAAATTACTTCTTGAATTGATGTCATGTATTCATTTATGGGGCATCTAACACACATGGTTGTTGCGTTCTCAAATATTGGAATACATGTATTATAGTCGTATTATATGACATTTTAAACCAATCTATACCTTAAAAATAATGCAACAATGTTTGATAAGTTTATGCATAAATAAGCATTTTTCCTTTGAAAATTATATTTCTAGTATGATTCCCTTAATGTGGTTTTTATGTCTTTCTCATTACATTTTTTACAAGTTACACAGTCTATAGTATTTTAAATTGAAGCATGATATCATTTGCACAAATCATACCACAATAATGAGCTCGTCAACGCCCGCGAGCCCAATGGATGCGAGAATTGCCTCCAAACCCGCCCTATGACATCCCCAAAATTAGGTTGTAAAGCACTTACCTAAAATGGTAATTCAATAGATGAATATGAGTTTTTTGGCCGAAGCTTGTAAGGAGTTCAGTTTTTCAATATATTTTTTCCATGTGGGATACATGGCTTCACAATCACCCATCTTTCATAAAGCGTTGTTCTCGTTGAGGCGTGACATCCTCGAGGATCGTGAACAGCTTTCGTTCTTTTATACTTGCAATTCTACTGCAAAAAGTTGGTGACACGTTTGACACATATGGGGCGCATGTCTTTCACATTTGGTGAGTGAACAACTTCCGTTCTTTTATCCCTACAATTCTACGGCAAAAATTTGGTGTTCCAGACTCTGATTCTGACAGTCTAATGGGAGGCTTAATCTGTGCGTCCGATGTACTTATCACCATCAATGCTCTTATCAGCATTAAATGTATGTGAATTCAATCTCCGTTGAGATAAATGTTTCTTTTTAAAATTGTATTTAACTCCCTCTTAACTTCGGATTTAATTCAGATGAATTTTGTCTTGGGGATGCTCATTTAACGCTGAATGATCTTTACAGCTTGATTTGCTTCGACATTTTTCCGTAGCTATTCAGATCTTAACTTCAATAGACTTTGAGCGCCTGATCTTTGGTCTTAACTTGATAGAGTACTCATCTAGAATTCTATCAATGCTACAAGCGTTCAAATATTTAGCCTAAAACTCAAAAGAGATAAAAAGCCTTAAGAAAATCTAATCTTCAAAGCATATACATAATTTCTAATAAAATCAAACTTACATAATTTTGAGGTCTAACACAAAGCAGACTCTTGTCATCATGTAAACTTCTAACATAAATTGATTCCTAACGCAAAGCTTATAAGGATTAAGGAGTTCAATTTTCAATATTTTTTCCATGTGTGACACGGGCTTTGACGGATGATTTATCATATATCAACCCTATCAACTGTTCTCTTGAAATAATAATAAGTATCACATAAGATAAGATATATCTTGAGTGAATGGCTTTTTGTTAGTATATAAATATTAGAAGAAAACTAATAAAACCCTCCTAGAATATATTTTATATCCAAAATATACATGAAAATAATTATCAACATTAGATATTCAGTTGGACCCCGGTGAATTTCAACCACACAAATTGTTAATACACAATAAAATATATTTATATATATATATATATATATATATATTTTGATGGACCCCACACATATTTTAACACTGTATGTAGTTGAAGTTCACTGGGAGTCCAACTCTCGGTCTCACTAAGTATCACCCAAAAACAACTATCTGGATTGTCATATATATATGATTAGGATTTCTGTACTTTAATTTAAAATATTCAATTAATACTTATAATACTTTGTATAATGTTCACTATTAAAAATACTTTAAAATTTTTGAAGAGTAAAAATTCTAAAAATCTAAAATTAAAGTCTTATAAGAATTAATTGTATATAACCATTTAGTATATAATCATTCTCTAACTTTTTAGTCCAGTTTAGAGAAGTTTAATATTAAATTCAATTTAGAATAATTTAATTTAATATAATAGCCTTCCATTTTATTCTAAGTGGTTCAACAAACAAAACAGAAGTGAAAAAGCTAAAAATACATTTTTATTCAAGGATAGTAAATCGATAGTTCAATACTAAAGTAAGAAATCTAAAAGACATAACAAGTTATGATTATAAACAAAAATGCTGATTAGGAAAGAAGAAGAAAATGTGACATGCAAGGTTAATTCTCATCTGATTGAAAACTAATTGACCTTATAACGATAATTTTTTTATGATAATATAAATATGATCAAATCAAATCAATAATTAATCTAACACAAAAAAATTAATCCACATAATTTAATGAAACTTCTAAACTCAACTGAGAATATCAAAATAAGTGTTTCCTCTTATTTTCTTTCCTTTTTCATTTGGTATATTGAAATGAAACTTAGCTTCATTATTAGGAAATTATCATGATGTGGTTATTTCAAGAACATTGGTCATGACGGCCTATGAAATGTAGACTTTGGATAAAGGTAAACACGACCAAAAACTACAAAAGATTGTAGCCAAGCCATTATGAATAATAGAATGTAAATCATTGGAGCCATGGCTGAAAAAAAATTAATATAGAAGTGGGAGTGAATTCTAAGTTTTGATTAACTAAAATTTTGTTTCGTCTCAAGTAAATCTTGTGCAATTACTGAATTTCCTATTCAAATATGGTTCATCATCAATTCATGGTAGTGTAATAGTTATGTTGTATGGTAAAAAATTTACATAGAAATAAATTAAAATAACTATACCTTTCATGTCCTTTTGTTGTGGAACCAAGGGGCTTACTGAAGTGCTCTCCCCCTTTTTTCCTTCATCTCCACGGACATAGTGGGAATTGTTTTTCCAATTAAATAAGTAATAGGTAATGGCCATATTATAAATAAACATATACTTAAAAATATAATATGAGTGATTGCATTTTAATCATATTTAAGCATGATACATGTGTGTAAATATTTTAATTTGTGTGAGTATATTGTATGTGGTCCATTGAATGAAATAGCATAGAATTTTCTCTGTGTTGCAATCTTTGGTTATTCGTCAAATTTTGCCCTTAATTTGGATGGTTAGCTGTTAATGAAGTTAATTTACCAAAAAAAAAAAAAAAATCCCCCCTTGTATTGGTTTTTGGTCTAAAGGGTTTTCATATGATACACTGTATTTTTTTTTTTTTTTTTGAAATTTATGTTTGTTTTTTAGGTACCACAATAATACAACTAAACTGAATTGAATTGAAAGAATTGTTAGACAATTGAGCATATGCAATGGTTCTCAAGTCCCAATTCCAATTTTAACTTCAACACCCTGCATCTGAAGTCTGCTCAATACCATTAATCCCAAGAGAGTTGAGATGTTCCAGCCATAGAGACTCGTCTAAGATGGGATGTTCGGCTTCGAATGAAAGCAAGAATAATGATGGGACTAAAAGGACGTGATACTCCTCTTGGTGCCTCGTTTCTTGCTGAGGTTGATTTGCGATTGAATTCAGCTTTCTCTTACGCATTACTTGTCTTTAGTGGTGTCTCTTCTCTTAAAATTGGAGTCTCAAGTCCCAGATTTGGTCTCTCGACGTATTCAATTACCCTTTTCATCCTTTCAAGTGCATCTAATGACTCCTTCACATATATTGCTCATAAAATTGAAAATAGGAACGCCATGTAGCTTTTAAATTGGGTTTATATCAGTGCAAATACATATGCTGCTGAATTTTCTATAATAATAGTCATAAACAAATCAGGCTGAAAAATAATTAGGTGTGGATATAATACAAATAAGAATAATGCAAAAAATACAAACTTGTAATATTCTTTTAAGATGATTCATCAATTGCACATAACCCCACAACAGAAATGATGATGAACAAAAAAGAAGACATGGAAACAGAAGTAAATCTAAATGAAAAATATGTGAACAACACCATTTGATACGTTGGCTGCTCAAGCCTTTCAAATTTGGTTATATTTATATTTAGTATTAAATTCAACTTGATAATACATTGAACAATCTTGTCTTTCAAGTTCATGAACATTGAACAATAATAATAACTTTTTTTAATTAGAGAATAATATTGATTTATTATTATAGAGGTAATATTAAATTCAACTTGATCTCGTCTTTTAAGTTCATGAACATTCAACAATAAAAATAACTTTTTTAATTACAAAATAATATTAAAATTTTATTATAGGGGTATTTTAGTCTTAACAAAATAACTTTTTTAATTAGAGAATAATATTGATTTATTATAGTAGTATTTTAGTCTTAACCCAAAAGTCATTGTAAATCATCTCATAGTAAATCATTGTAAGATAAATAATTTAGTTAAATATGTAGGACAACTTTGCGAATCATATTAGACCCAGCACTCTCTAACAACATGGTTATTCACTTTATACCCATAGAACAACTAAAATCACAACACTTCATTCAAACGATATTCACAAAACAGTGACTTCGTAATCAATATCAATTGCCATAATATATCATTCAACTCACTATACTCTCATGTTTTACTTTAGTTATACAGACATATACAGCTAAATACATTCTATAATTGTACAAAACCAGCCAACTTAAATGATCCCAGATATACTCTTCCACTAAGTAATGAATAAACATTAGTCGAAAGAAAAAATTTAAGTTTGTAAAAAAGAAAGTGAGCGTAAATTTTCGCAACAGAATTCTCAGTAACTGATGCAAAAGTATAGCAAACCTTAATATACTGAACTGAACAATAGCAATAACAAAATACTGATATACTAAATGAAATGATTAAAACTCTTTAATGGAGAAAATGTAAAAGGTGAAATCGATAAAACAGAAGAAGAGTAAAAAAGATCCAACCAACATAGAGTGCACATCAACTCCAAGCAACTTAACTGATGACATTTCTAACAATATGAAAATTTCCTTATTGACTATATATATACACATACATACACCCAAATACAATCGTGACGTCAATTTTGCTCCAAACAAATCAATGGCGGCAAAAGAATGAAAAATCAATTAAATAAAATGAATCTACATAGGAAAACAGACAAAGAAACAAAAAAGGGAAACAAAAACACACAAAAAAAAAGGAAAAAGCATCATCGCTTGTGAAAAGTATAGCATTATTCAATGTATTTATAAACATAAAAATTGATCATCCAGAAACTTACTTTAGAGTTTTAACACAAATCAAAAAGAGAAAAAGTTAAAAATAGAGCTCATAGAATGGAACCAAAATAGAGCACTATACATACATTCAAAATCGGGATTCCACCCATGGTTCAAAGTATCGGCCGATATCCGATGATATCAGCCGATACATAATCGGATCGGACCCCTCTGATCCGATAAATTCCGGCAATACAATTTGTTACCGGTTTGGTATGGTATTGCCGATATGATAATATCGGAGTTTTTGGATATTATCGGCCGATTTTCGGATAATATCGGCGATTTTTGTTAATTTTTTTCTGTTGAATATGTTGATATCTTGCTGATATGTTGATATCTGAAGTAGAAATGGTGATTGGGAAGAAAAAGATTAGATCTTTATGTAATGTTGTTACCTGGAATTTATGCAAGAATCTTGGATAAACCCGCTCGGTGCAATGTGATTGAAAACTAATAAGGAATATAGAGAGAGGGAGAGAGAGAGAGAGAGAGGAAAGTATATAAACATGTAAATACTTTTAATATGTATTAAAAAGTAGCAATTTGTGTTATTTGCATTTTTCTTTAATTTTACTAATTTTTTTAAAAAACTTTGAAGCATTTTATAATGCTTTTGTATCGTATCGCCCGATAATATCGCGATACGCTGCAACTGATAGGGAATAGCACCCCACGATACTACCACGATAGCGCGACTTTGAACTATGATTCCACCTGAGACATGAGATAAAGCCGGAGAATTAGATTTTAGAGACTTAATATGAAATTACAGAAGTCCCAGTTGATGGTAATTGCAGCAATTAGATAATTTCTTTAAGAATATTAATGGATTCTGCAGCAAGAGAAAATCACAATAATTAGTTAAAAAATGATTTGGCAAAGCCGCAGAGTTGACCTAGTGTCCATTGGAATGCTTGTCAACCGGCCATTAAGATTGTCAAAAAATGATTAATTACAAGTGCATGCATGATAACAATAATGCATCTTCTTTTTAGTTTTAATTAATATTTTATCTAATATTTGAGGATTAGGATAATATTAGAATAGGATTATTTTGGTCCTAATTCAAAAGTTGTAAATCATGTAAATCACCCTAAATCATTCATACTTTTAGAATAGATATAGATATAGATAGATAGAATATAGATTTTGTGAGAAAATAAAACCGATAGCTTGTTACCACATTTTTTTTTTGGAACAGATAAGCTTTATTTTATTTAACAATCTCAAACATTACATTCGACCTCCCCAGGCATACCTGGATATACATAACACCAAACTTACAGTTTAGACCATACATGATTTGAGCTACTAAACTATCTTGATCAGTTTTACTTCCAAGGAAGACACGCCTATTCCGCTCTATCCATCTATTGTAAATAAGAGCTGCAAACAATGCACGTTTTTTGCAACTCAACTGCGTCTTACCCTTGCTGATTTTCTGTGTCCATTCAACATTGGCATCCCATCCATAATGGTTGCATCTAACTCCAATCCGATTCCAGCACTCCCTTACTACCTCTTGAATAAATACGCATTCAAAAACACATGGTTTCTACTCTCTTGTTCCCTACCACAGAACACACAACTGATATCATCTAGATCCACCCATTTAATTAATCTGTCCCATGTTTTAAGTCTATTGTGCATAGCCAACAAACAATGAACCGGTGCCTAGGAACAGGCCCTCTACCCCACACAATTTTATGCCAGGCCACCTCATCATAATGTTCTAATGCATGATCATAAGCATTATGTATTAAAAACTTACCATTCTTCCATCTGTTGTGAGAGACATCTGACACGCTAAAACTTAACGTGCTTTGATAGCAAGTGTACTAGTCGTGGTAGTAATAAAGTGGACTAAAAGTCCGGGTTGTCGAACCACGGAGACTTGAATTCTAGTTTATGATTTTAATGAAAGAAAAGACAATTAAAGTAAAGCAAGAGGAAAACAATTAAGTAAACGAAAGATCAAAGGAGGGAACAAGCTATGAATTAAATCTCACGTATGATAAAATGACTAAGGCACATGCTACAACCAAATCTACTCGTCAATATATATGAACTACTCTTCGAATTATTAGACTCCTATTGCTTTGGTGGAAACTCCTAAATTAACTATTACCCGATGTCTCGGCACATAATAATCCTATGATTAATTGACGGTTCTCTAAATATGTCTATCCGAGAATCTAATCAAAAATCACGCATTAACGTTCTAGAGCTTCCCCGAACGAATCCGGCTAACAATACCCGGGAATCTTTACCTATTTCTAGGGCAATCCCTCATTTGTTTCGGATGATGTGTTAATTCTCTTGCACCCTAATCTATTTTCTCTCGAACAACTAGATTAGGCAAGATAGCAAGCATATGGTGATCAAACACATGATTGGAATAAAAGCATAGAATTAACACACAAAGCAATAGGAGAATTAATACAAAGAGCAACTTCACATATATTGATTCATAAATTTGGCCTTCACATGGCCTTAGTTCTACAATATTAGCCTCTCATCAAAGCCTTAAGAAAATCTAATACAAACATATACATACTCATGGAAATAAACATGTAAATGCAAATAATTAAAACTCCCTCAATTGATTGATGATGGATCTTTGCTCTTGATCTTCAATCCTTAGCTCCTCCCTCTTTGTTCCCCTCCAAAAGTGATGAAGAAATATGGTGATGAATGATGATGAGTGAAAAGTGATGGATCCAATGCCTCTCTCTCCCTTTCTCTCCAAGATGATCCGGTCAATTGCCCCCTTAGGATCCCTTAAGAAGACCACCACAAATCAGCCCCTCATGTGTATGTCCCCCCTAGTGTCCCCTCCACTACCCTTAAAGTGAGTAGTATAAAATTCCCAAAAGTAGATCTAGTAAGAAACATACTTATGACATCCCCCCCATACATGTGATGACCTCTTGGCTTTAAATGTTCCATTCCCCCATCAAATGATGATCTTTTGGCTGAAAGGAATCAAATCTCGGATGTGGGCGCGCCTAGGCGCGGGTTTTACGGCGCTCGGGCGCCCAAATCAGAATGTTGGGAGTATTTGCCTCTGTCTTGCGCAGTAATTGTATTTCCTTCATAACTCTCTCCACAAAACTTCGATTTGGATGATTCAAGTCCTCATTTGAAGCTAACACATAGTTCTACAACTTTGTAGAAGGGAACTTCATCCAATTCGGTCTCTAAACATACGGAAAAAGCGCTCGAACGTGGAAAGTGGTGCTGAAACGGCGCCCGGGCGTGGGCAAGATGGCGCCTAGGCGTAGGGGTGCATAGAAATTTGGCCTAAACTTGTTTTATACGTCATTTTTCATCCCGTTCTTTGATTGTATCCATTTAAGACCTGAAATCACTTAATGCACGAATTAAACGCACATGTGGCAAGAATCAAGCGATAAATGAACCTAAGACATAAACGCAAAGGGGCTTAAAAACACGTAAAAATGCCTCTTATCAACACCCCCACACTTATCAATTGCTCGTCCTCGAGCAATAAGAGTTCTAAGATAAGGAAACATCATCAATCAAAGAGAGAAACAAAAAGAAAACTACCTAACTCACTTTCGTGGAGTAAACGGTTGCATTTAGCGAATGCAACAAGCCTTTGAACCTTTGAGTTACCTCAAGGGACGAGTTATAGTCTCGTGAGGGTTTGCAGACGATATACCCACAAAATCGAAAGATTTTCAACCCCGATCACTCAACGTAAATTACAATGATTAATAGCACACAATGGTATGAATTCATCTGTTTAAGCTCATATTACAAATATATACACATCACACATTTGCTCATGTTACGCCTTAACATTGAAAAGATCATCCTAAGGGTGTAGTGTAATAAATCTCAAGTATTATAGTCAAGTGGCATTCTTACCACTTTTCAAACATTAACCCCATATTTATCAACTTTTGATTATTCACATGGTACGAGAATTGAATACAACTTCATAGCCACTTAAAAATTTATCACTTCATTCCACTTTCGGATTTATCTTATGCACTTTCAACTCGAAACATTAGAGGCTAGACCATGTGCAATGTTTGATCCTCTTAGGCTTTCTATGACACCCGTGTAACGAGTTTTAGGCCAATAACTCCTAAACCAGATGGCTTTAGGGTATCAAATGTGGAGACATTCCTAAGGGCTTAATCACTCGAGTGTCAAAGGCCACAAAATCAAACTAGGTCCTTATTCACTTAACACTTACATTGGCTTGAGCTTAGCTCAAATTAGCAAAATAGTACAGTATTCTAGGCATGGTGCTCTTCGCCCCCAGTATCTATTAAGCCTGACTTTTTTTTCAGTCATACCAATGTTCAACCTCTTTTTATTATTATTAAGCACACGAAGTTAACGTTCTCAACTCATAACACATGTGAAAATTCTAAGTTGATATTTCCGGGATCAAGCCTTTAAGTGTTTCAAAATGATTGCCCACTCAACTCCTCTACCTTCGATTTAGGTGCATATGTGAATCATCTTAAGGTTAATCTAGTCTAGTTAGGATCCCATAAGCAAGGAACGATGTGTATAGCCATTAAAAACCAAATTGATAGAGAAAACATACCATGTATTCAAATTAACCATGCTCAATGCCTCAAGTGAAGGGTTGAAATTCTATCCAAAAAAATAAATTAAAATTGCACACATTTCACATGTAGAGGTACAGCACCCCCCAAACTTGACCAAACTTGGACCGAAATATGTAAAACATGAATCAACATGACTATAATGGATCTAGTATACCCCCACACTTATCATGAACATTGTCCCCAATGTTTGAAAAAGAAAAGGGCAAAGTACACGTCACCATAGGGAAGCTGAAAAGCAAACCCGAGTCCACTTAAGGCAATCAAGTCCACGGATGGCAATCACTGTGTCGATCACTACATAGGTAAACAAATGCTAGACATACAGAGCATCAAACATTGGATAGAATAGAATAAAACAAAACGAGATAAACAAAAAAATGAGAAACATGCATGGAAGGAAAACATCAAGCATCCAAACATCAAACATAAAATATCAAACATCCCAACAAACGATATCCAAAAAAAAATAAAAAGAAACATGCATGGAAATAAAACAAGATAAGCCTAATCGGTGGTGCCAAAATGGTCAATGTAATCCTCATCCTCGCCGCCTAGATCATCCAAATCAATCAACGGGCTACCCTCATCATTATGAGCCTCATCATTATGAGCCTCATCATCACCTCCGTCAGGAACGAGAGCACCTGACTCGTGCATATCTGCGGGCTGCTGAGGCGGGGGGTGCGGGTAAGGTGGAGGAGCAGAATAATCAAACGGCCCCCAACCGACAAACGCATCATGCTCTACAAAAAGCTGACGGAAATAAGCACAAGTGTCAGACATGACCACCCTCATCTCATCTCGCAACTCCTCCCTCAATTCATCCTTTAATTGTCTAATGGCGGCGGCATCCATAGGTGGAAACTGTGGGGAGCTAGTAGACTGGGATGAAGATGGGCGAGGCCTCTTTGAAGTAGCTGGTGGTGGAGGAGCCTGGGAGTCGTCATCTACCACGGTGAGATAAGAACCAGGAAGCTCAGTACGCTCCAAAGGAAATGTGGGAACCTTAGCCGCCTTGCATAAAGCTGTGATCAGTGACGGGAGAATGATGGGAATCTTCCGAGTGGGACCTTCTCCCTTTTGCTTAGCCAATTCTTTGTTAATCAATGGCCCTAACTCATTCTTCAACTTTCTAAAGTGGTCCGTCAAAGACTTGTGGATTACCCGGGCAAAGTCCACAGCTTTCTTGGACATAATAGCGTAGATGAGGGTGGCCCGTTCCTTGTTTGCCTCTGATCGATTGGTACTCGGCATTAAATTGAATCTGATGAAGTCGAGCCAGAAAGCAGCCTCGGGTAATAGAGCCCTACGGGGGACATGAGCTTCTCCGGGTACCCATTCCCACCCCTCTCGGCCAATAACCTGCAAAATATCCGACAGGCTAACTCGGAGGCGCCCTGAATTGTAAAGAGCGGTGAACTCGCATGTCTGAGGGGTCGGGGTGCCTATGCTCTCCCTAATCTGTCTCAACTCATAATTGACATGTTTGCCCCGGACCAAAAGGGTAGTCCCCAGCCATCCTCGTGTCTCAATCTCATCATAAACCCCGGAGCTGAAGAATTCCAGAACCCAAGGAAGATGAATGGCCTCGGGCTTTTGACAAAAAAACTGTAAGCGATGAAATTGTATCAATTCGTGCACAGAGGGCTGTCCCCGGGTGGTTAAATAGTGCTCCTTAATAAGGGTGCGGGGGGTGCTCAAACTCTGACACATAATTTGGACTTGAGGGTTTTCAAAACGGGTACTATCGGGATTCTCGGGCTCATTAGAGGAACCCTCACCCACTTTTTTCTTACCCTTTGACGGCCTGTTGGTAGTTCTCGTCATTTGCAACAACAATTATCAACTTCTTAACTACTCAAATCGACCCAAATGCAACCAACCAAATACAACAATCTTCAACGCCCAACACACACCAAAATCAGAGCAACCCACACTTGGCAACAATCCACAAATTCAATTTCAACCCACAAATTGATAATAACCCACGGATTTAGCAACAATAGACCATCCAATTCAACAACATCAACCCCCAATTTTTGATTACAACCCACACTTTCAATTTCAAGCTCTCAAATGCAATAACAACTAAAAATTCAATCAACAATCGGCCAATGCCCTAATTAATCCTCAATATATAACACAAGGCACCTACGCGTCGGCTATGAATCGGAAATGGAAGGAGGGTAAAGCCAAAACTCACCTTTTATCCCCAAAATTTTCGCACCGAGTCGATGTGAAAGACGAGCCTCTTGTGCAACGAATGATGTTGATGGAAGTGGCGGTGAAATCCAGTGGAAATGGCCGGAAATGTTGAGGAAATCGCCGGAATTCGAGTGGGAGAGGAGTTGTGAAGATTTTGGGGAATTTTGACCTTTTTTTACCCATATATTTGTTAGATTCAGAATCGGGCGCCTAGGCGCGCGATACAACTTACCTCGAGTCCTTTGGTTGGTAATGCGGGCGCCTAGGCGGGCGTTTCTCGGCGCCTGGGCGCCCCTTTCAGAGTCGGGCGCCTAGGCGCCTGATTTCTCGGCGCTTGGGCGCCCGTTTCAGAGTCGGGCGCCTAGGCGCCTGATTTCTCGGCGCTTGGGCGCCCGTTTCAGAGTCGGGCGCCTAGGCGCCTGATTTCTCGGCGCTTGGGCGCCCGTTTCAGAGTCGGGCGCCTAGGCGCCTGATTTCTCGGCGCTTGGGCGCGGGATTCTGAATAGTTTTGTAACGAATTTCATTTCCTGTTTCAAAAGGGAAGAGACAAAACACTTAAAACACAAACTAACAAAGATGTAAGGTTAGAAAATAAAGCAACAAACGGAATAATAAGGGAAAAAGAAAAGGAAACGGAAAGAAAACATGGGTTGCCTCCCAAGAAGCGCTAGTTTAGAGTCATTAGCTCGATTGAAAGCGAAGAATCACTAAGGGTCCGCGAGGATGAAGGACTCTTTGTCTCTTGGCCCATCCATCCCTAAGTAAGGTTTTAGACGTTGAGCGTTGACCAAGAAAGTATGTCCTTTATCTGTTGTAAGTTCGACGGCGCCGGATGGATAGACCTGGGAAATCAAAAATGGTCCCGACCATCGAGACTTAAGCTTCCCGGGGAAGAGTCGGAGTCGAGAGTTGTATAGCAACACCCGCTCTCCCTTGTGGAATTCCCGGGGGAGAATATGTTTGTCATGCCACATTTTGGTCCGCTCCTTATAGAGTTTTGCGTTCTCATAGGCAAGATGACGCCATTCTTCGAGTTCGTTGAGTTGTAGCAAACGTTGTGTACCTACACTTTGAGAGTCAAAATTTAGAAACTTAATGGCCCAATAAGCACGATGCTCGAGTTCAACGGGCAAGTGACATGTTTTACCAAAAACAAGACGATACGGGGACATGCCAATTGGGGTTTTATAGGCGGTCCGATAAGCCCAAAGAGCATCATCCAATTTAAGGGACCAATCCTTTCTTGATGCATTGACCGTTTTTTCTGAAATACGCTTAATCTCCCTATTCGAGACCTCCACTTGGCCACTAGTTTGTGGGTGGTATGGGGTCGAAATTTTATGCTTCACCCCGTACTTGGTCAATAAAAGTTCAAACTGCCTGTTGCAGAAGTGGGTGCCCCCGTCACTAATGATGGCTCGGGGAGTTCCAAATCGAGTAAAAATATGTTTCTTCAGAAAACGAGTGACAACCCGAGCATCATTAGTAGGCAAGGCCACGGCTTCCACCCATTTGGAGACATAGTCTACCGCAACGAGGATATATTTATTTGAACAAGAACTGGGGAAAGGGCCCATGAAATCCACACCCCATACATCAAACAACTCACACTCTAACATGCTATTTAAGGGCGTTTCATGATGTTTAGAGATGTTCCCCATTCGTTGACAGCGATCACAAGATTTGACATAATGATGTGCATCTTTAACAAGAGTAGGCCAGAAGAAACCTGATTGGAGGATCTTAGCTACCGTTTTGGAAGGCCCAAAATGGCCACCTACCGCCATATCATGACAATGAGATAGGATAGCATGCACGTCCGTTTCGGGTATGCAACGTCGAATTAAACCATCTGCACAAACTTTGAATAAAAAGGGTTCATCCCAAAGATATTGCTTTACATCAGATAGAAATTTCTTCTTTTGATGAAAAGTGATATCCGGGGGAAGACGGCCCGTGACAATGTAATTGGCAAAGTTAGCATACCAAGGTGAAATTTTTTCAGAAATAGCAAGGAGGTGTTCATCTGGGAATTCCTCACGAATTGGTGTCTCATCTAACGGATCATTCACTAGCTCTAATCGTGAGAGGTGGTCGGCTACTACATTTTCGGTGCCTTTCTTGTCTTTTATCTCTAAATCAAATTCTTGGAGTAACAAAATCCACCTAAGGAGTCTTGGTTTAGCATCTTTCTTGGCAAGCAAATATTTTAAAGCCGAATGATCGGTGTAAACTATTACTTTGTTTAGCACGAGGTAAGAGTGGAATTTATCGAATGCAAAGACTATGGCGAGTAATTCTTTTTCCGTGGTGGCATAATTCAATTGTGCGTCGTTAAGAGTTTTACTAGCATAGTAAATGGTTCGAAATACCTTTTCCTTCCTTTGGCCAAGGACCGCTCCAACCGCGGTGTCACTCGCATCACACATCAATTCGAATGGTAAGCTCCAATCGGGGGATGACATGATAGGGGCGGAAACTAGGCGTTCCTTCAAATCAAGAAAGGCCTGCATACAAGAAGAATTGAAATCAAAAGGTGCATCTTTAACAAGCAAATTAGACAACGGTTTCGCAATTTTAGAGAAATTCAAGATGAATCGCCTATAGAAACCAGCATGCCCGAGAAAACTCCTAACAGCTTTTACCGATGTGGGTGGGGGAAGTTTTTCAATGACCTCAATCTTGGCTTGGTCCACTTCGATCCCTTTTTGAGAGATCTTGTGGCCAAGTACAATCCCCTCTCGGACCATTAAATGGCATTTTTCCCAATTCAAAACAAGGTTGGTTTCTTCACAACGTTTAAGCACAACATTTAGATGAGCAAGACAAATATCAAAAGTTGTTCCGAAAACAGAAAAGTCATCCATAAAAATTTCAAGGAAATCTTCAACCATATCATGAAAAATAGCCATCATGCATCTTTGAAAAGTGGCCGGGGCATTACACAAGCCAAATGGCATCCTTCTATAAGCAAATGTGCCATAAGGACAAGTGAAAGTGGTTTTCTCTTGGTCCTCAGGATCTATGGCAATTTGATTATAGCCGGAGTAACCATCTAGAAAACAATAGAAATCATGCCCGGCTAATCGTTCAAGCATTTGGTCAATAAAGGGGAGGGGGAAATGATCCTTACGTGTGGCATCATTCAACTTACGGTAATCTATACATACACGCCACCCACTAATTATACGAGTTGGGATAAGCTCATTATTCGCATTCTCAATTACCGTTATTCCCCCTTTCTTAGGCACCACTTGGGTAGGGCTCACCCACGCACTATCAGAAATAGGATAGATTATACCTGAGTCGAGCAGTTTAATCACTTCCTTCTTGACTACCTCTTGGATTTGTGGGTTTGATCTCCTTTGGGGTTGGCGTGTAGGCTTGGTGGAGTCCTCCATAAGTATTTTGTGCATACATATCGCTGGACTAATGCCTTTGATGTCCGCAAGTTTCCACCCAAAAGCCCGTTTGTGAGATCTCAACACCGTCATTAATTGCTCTTCTTGTGATCCTGAAAGGGATGAGGAAATGATCAATGGGAGTGTCTCGTCATCGTTCAGGTACACATATTTAAGGTGGGAGGGGAGGGGTTTGAGTTCGAGAGAGGGGGGTTCTTCAATAGATGGGCGAGGTGATCCTGACAATGATCTATCAACTTTGATGAATCCTCCCGAATGAGAGGAAGATTTGTACTCTAAGCTTAGAACCTTTTCCACTAGATCATCTTTCTCCGAGTCCACTTGCATGGATTTCATAAGACTCTGTTCGAGAGAATTTTCAATTGTATTGTCCTGTAAATACTCAACAATCAAATGGTCAAATGTATCAATTCGATAACACGAGTCATGATCAAAAGGATGTTTAAGGACTTTGTAAACATCAAAGGTAACTTTGTCATCGCCCACATTCAAGGTAAGCTTAGCATTAGCAATGTCAATTACCGCCAGATATGCGCGCCCAGGCGCCAGAAGATCCGCGCCTAGGCGCCTATACTTGTGTTCGCAAATCCTTCATCTCCATACACATATCCTTTATCATATTCCGAAGTGCGTTGAAAGATGTATCGGACTTTTTCATGTGAGCATCCAGTTTCTCATCGATTGTGGGAGGTCGCATTTGCACTTGACCTTGACCTTGTCCATTGAAATTGCCTTGCCTCGGGGGTGGGTTATTGAAGGGTTGTCGTGGAGCTTGATAGATCCCCGGTTGTGCGTTCTGTGCGGGGTTGGGCCTTTTTGGAAAATTCTCAGGTATATGAAAGTTCACCCGAGGTTTATTTTGATTCCCCACATAATTAACATTGCCAACCTCCGGTTCCAAGAGTACTACTTCCTCAACTACTTCCTCAATACAAGCAACCTTTTTAGAGGATGAGGCCTCTTCATCGTCGGGGTAGAGCTCGTCTTCTCGGGCCAACTGTTCGACTTTGTCCCATACACTTTGACAAT
Organism: Buddleja alternifolia; assembly: GCA_019426215.1. Classification (NCBI taxonomy): domain Eukaryota; kingdom Viridiplantae; phylum Streptophyta; class Magnoliopsida; order Lamiales; family Scrophulariaceae; genus Buddleja; species Buddleja alternifolia. The sequence continues at coordinate 32,749,101 of CM033396.1, forward strand.
CTAACCCAAGGAGATCTCCTCCCGCACCCGCATTGAGTCTATGCCGAATACGTGACCTAACCCCATCATAGAAATGGAGTACTTGTTCATTCAACCCAAAATTATGATCGGGACATTTACGGAGCATGCCCTTATATCTAGCCCATGCCTCGGCTAAAGATTCATTGCTCCTTTGCCTAAACCCTTTTATATTACTCCGTAGCTCATTTATTTTTGAGGGTGGAAAGAATTTATTTAAAAAGGCATCGACCAACTCACTCCATGTTGTAATAGATTGTGGAGGTAAGGATTTGTACCATGTTGTCGCCCTATCCTTCAATGAGAAATGGAAGACTCTTAGACGAATCGCATCAAGATCACGTGGGTGATATTGAATGGTCACAAGAGCCTCATCTATGGTTTCCAAATGAGCGTGTGGTGATTCGTGTGGTTCTCCATAGAAAGGATCTCCTTGCACCATATTAAAAATGTGAGCCGGAATATGGTAGTTTGGTGTGACGAAATTAGGCACGACTACGGGCCCCAGAATGGTATGGACCCTAGGTGGTAAGCTACCCCGAACCGACGGGAGTTGTGGAGGAGGTACCGCTTGCATGGCTTGTAGAACACCTTGTAACCACTCCCTAGTTTCCGGTGAGTTCATGTCCGGGAAATTTCCATTTGGGTTTTGGTTGAGATTATTGGCCATTTCTCTTGCTCGCCTACTAGTCCTAAGAACTCTTTCAATTTCGGGCTCCAACTCGTATAGAGGCTTGCTTGAGGAGCGGGTCATGCACCTCAAGAACCTAACAATTAAATACAAGAACAAAATTAGACTAATCACGAAAATAAAAGAAAATCAAGAAATGAACGAAAACTAAGAATTATTAAAAATGTAAACTAAAATAAACAAGTCCCCGGCAACGGCGCCAAAAACTTGACACGCTAAAACTTAACGTGCTTTGATAGCAAGTGTACTAGTCGTGGTAGTAATAAAGTGGACTAAAAGTCCGGGTTGTCGAACCACGGAGACTTGAATTCTAGTTTATGATTTTAATGAAAGAAAAGACAATTAAAGTAAAGCAAGAGGAAAACAATTAAGTAAACGAAAGATCAAAGGAGGGAACAAGCTATGAATTAAATCTCACGTATGATAAAATGACTAAGGCACATGCTACAACCAAATCTACTCGTCAATATATATGAACTACTCTTCGAATTATTAGACTCCTATTGCTTTGGTGGAAACTCCTAAATTAACTATTACCCGATGTCTCGGCACATAATAATCCTATGATTAATTGACGGTTCTCTAAATATGTCTATCCGAGAATCTAATCAAAAATCACGCATTAACGTTCTAGAGCTTCCCCGAACGAATCCGGCTAACAACACCCGGGAATCTTTACCTATTTCTAGGGCAATCCCTCATTTGTTTCGGATGATGTGTTAATTCTCTTGCACCCTAATCTATTTTCTCTCGAACAACTAGATTAGGCAAGATAGCAAGCATATGGTGATCAAACACATGATTGGAATAAAAGCATAGAATTAACACACAAAGCAATAGGAGAATTAATACAAAGAGCAACTTCACATATATTGATTCATAAATTTGGCCTTCACATGGCCTTAGTTCTACAATATTAGCCTCTCATCAAAGCCTTAAGAAAATCTAATACAAACATATACATACTCATGGAAATAAACATGTAAATGCAAATAATTAAAACTCCCTCAATTTATTGATGATGGATCTTTGCTCTTGATCTTCAATCCTTAGCTCCTCCCTCTTTGTTCCCCTCCAAAAGTGATGAAGAAATATGGTGATGAATGATGATGAGTGAAAAGTGATGGATCCAATACCTCTCTCTCCCTTTCTCTCCAAGATGATCCGGTCAATTGCCCCCTTAGGATCCCTTAAGAAGACCACCACAAATCAGCCCCTCATGTGTATGTCCCCCCTAGTGTCCCCTCCACTACCCTTAAAGTGAGTAGTATAAAATTCCCCAAAAGTAGATCTAGTAAGAAACATACTTATGACATCCCCCCCATACATGTGATGACCTCTTGGCTTTAAATGTTCCATTCCCCCATCAAATGATGATCTTTTGGCTGAAAGGAATCAAATCTCGGATGTGGGCGCGCCTAGGCGCGGGTTTTACGGCGCTCGGGCGCCCAAATCAGAATGTTGGGAGTATTTGCCTCTGTCTTGCGCAGTAATTGTATTTCCTTCATAACTCTCTCCACAAAACTCCGATTTGGATGATTCAAGTCCTCATTTGAAGCTAACACATAGTTCTACAACTTTGTAGAAGGGAACTTCATCCAATTCGGTCTCTAAACATACGGAAAAAGCGCTCGAACGTGGAAAGTGGTGCTGAAACGGCGCCCGGGCGTGGGCAAGATGGCGCCTAGGCGTAGGGGTGCATAGAAATTTGGCCTAAACTTGTTTTATACGTCATTTTTCATCCCGTTCTTTGATTGTATCCATTTAAGACCTGAAATCACTTAATGCACGAATTAAACGCACATGTGGCAAGAATCAAGCGATAAATGAACCTAAGACATAAACGCAAAGGGGCTTAAAAACACGTAAAAATGCCTCTTATCAACATCAACTGCGTCCAGGAAGCTATCTCTGATTATGACCAGCCTCTTCCAACCATGAGCTTGTAGTCTTTGGTTCAATTGTCCATATATTTCCACCCCTTATATAATACGCATGAACCCACCGAATCCACATGGAATCTATTTTTGCTGTTATATTCCAGAAGTGCTTAAAAACTACAGCTACATTCCACTTACCCAAAGAAAAGAGTCCCATTCCAACCTCTTTCTTTGGCAAGCACACAGTCTCCCACTTGACCGCCGCTTGAAATTTCCCGTTTACTTTCCCACTCCATAAAAATGCGCGACACATCTTGCCAATTTCATGCACTACAGCAATTGGAAGTGGGAAGACTTGGCTCCAATACAATTGTATCCCAAAGACTACTGCCTTTAGCAATAGAACTCTTCCAGCAAAAGATAAATACCTCGAAGTCCAAGAGGTGATACGGTGCAATATTTTTTCAATGAGTGGGGTACAGTTGTGTATTGTAAGTCTTGAAGATATCAGGGGAACCCCTAAATATCTCATAGGCATAGCCCCCTTGACAAATCCTGTACCAAGAAGAATCTACTTCTTTTTCTCCTTCTCAATCCCTCCACATATAATTTGACTTTTCCCCAAGTTGGCTTTTAGTCCCGAGACCTTTGAAAACTGATCAAATATGCATTGTAAAAGGTTAATTGATGTTTGGTCCCCTCTACTGAACATCATCAAATCATCCGCGAAACATAGATTTATGAGCCCTACTTTTGTGCATTGTCGGTGGAACTTGAAATCAGGGTTGGAATGCAGCAGCCTTAGTGATCTGGTGAGGTAGTCCATTACTAACACAAAAAGGTAGAGAGACAGTCTTACCACATTTTCAATAACAGTAAACAGTGAGACAGATTTTTTTTTTTTTATCATTTCTAGTAAGTATTAACCCAATAAATGAGGAGAAAAATTATACTTTATTTCAATTTTGTTTCTCCTTTTCTCGCTAAAATCCTTGGTCTACAAGCATAAATCATTTGATTGAATTCTTTAGATACGCACAGCTTTATCATCTATATAAATAACAGATTGACATCCCGATGTGAACAAAATCATAGAGGATTTCCTTGATTACTAAATGCAAAAATATTATAGTAGAATATAAAATTCTTTAATCGAGTCAAAATTACGAAGCAATTTTATTCGTAAAAACTGAAACCAATATAAAATAATACATACAAGAGGGGTTGGGGGGTGAATTCAATCTATACACAATACAATACATAAGATGCTAAAAATAATTAAGACCATCACACAAAATAATAACTGAAAATAAATTAAATAAAGATCATTAAAAGTAGCAGATTTTGCTGTGTCACTCTCCAGCCCAAACTGTATTAAACAGCTTTAGTACATTATCTATGGCCGCTGATAGACATATATTGTTCTTGGATCCACAATAACACCCTTTCCTCCATTCACTTCTAAATCATGACTGCATCACATATTTTTACTGAAACACGAAATCCGAAATAGTCAATTGCTCACGTGGAACGTAGTAGCTGAATAGTTGCAGAAGACGATCAACGTAAACTACCTTCTTCCACACCTAGAAAACCAATACATTAGTTTCAGAGTGAGGTAGAGGATGTCTTAAACTAACCACTTTTCTTTTTCCAAATTACCTACAAATAGCTAAAGAAGGGAGATAAGGCATACCACATTATCTACAAAAAGCTGCATCGGAAATATTGCAGCTTTTAGGCCAAAGTTCGGGTGAAGGACGTATATTGCCTACACCATAAAAAGGAGATACATATTATAATCTGAATAGCTGCACCGAAAATCTTTGTTAGTAAAAATACCCACGTACATGAAGATTATGCTGGTGGTTTCGGCCGAGTATTTGCTGTAATCTCTTCATCCATCCCAGATCTGGTTGTCTACAGATCAAAATGTTTTTGATATAGTTTAGCACATTATTTTAAATATTAAAACAGCAGCAACAGAAATTTGTTTAGTGCCAATAAATGAAAAAATAATTATTTAATTCTTCGTTAAAATTAAAATTGTTTTCGTTGAGGTATGAGAAGACACTAAATTCCAGATCAAAGAAGCAATAACTCAGTATAGGAAATGACAAAATTGATGCCAAGAACAAAAGGATGTGGAGGAGAAAATACACACATTTGTAAGGATGCTGCAGAATGGAAATAAACAATAGTATAGGGCTTCTGTATCAAGGGCTCAAACTCCTGAAAACACAACAGACAAATACAATTATCAACTGCAAGACAACAAATTGGGTCAAGGAAACTATTTTCATTTCAGCAATTTCAGAAAGATTGAGAGAGTTTGCTTAGCAAGATATCTAGAATGAAGTGAATATTCTTCAGCAGCAGACAAAGGAGGACCCCCAAGGTCACCATATCCAAGCACTTTAGCAAAATTAAAACCACTTCGTGCCTGAGCAGCTTTTTCCCACTGTTCTCTGCGTCTTTGATCTGGATCTTTGATTAATGACATAAAAGCAGGATCCAAATATGAATCCAAGTACGATGAGTTCCTGCTCAAAAAGCAAAGCATTATAAAAAGAATCTGTAACTTGGAGGCAAAGCATCTTTAACAGAGAAAATGTAACTTTTGGGTAGAAGCTGAAAATGAACACATAAAGTGTTAGTGTGCATTTTATGCATATTTTACATATATTTCCTTTATTTTTTTATTAGTATTTGAGTTTAAATTGTAGATATTTATTATGGTTTTTATTTTTGATAGGTAAAATTTTAAAGAAAAAGGAAAATGAAGAAAAAAAAGATGAAGAAAAGAAAGAAAGAGAAGAAGACACATGAAGTTGTAGGAGTCTTCCTATTTTTTAGGAGCTTTCCTATTTCATTTAGGAGTCTTATTAGTATTTTATTCTAGTAAGTAATTATTTTCCTTCTTCCATTAGAATTAGAGTTTTATTTAGTTAGGAGTCTTTTGGCTAGGTATATATAAATAGATATTGCTGGAATTTTACTCTATCTCTTCGACACTTTTGATCATTCTACACGTTTTTACAAGAAGATAAGAAGAAAAATTATGCGTTTTGTTCCATTGAAGATGTCTTGCTAAAAACTCAAGTTCTAGCCGAGGATATTTGAAGTTTTAATTCTACAAAAATTTGTGAGATCTAATTTATTCTTATTCTTTCTTTATTCTTGAATATTTACATATTCTTTATGCTTGTTGATATTATTGCTTCAATTAATTGAGTAATTCGGCTGGTTATTTAATTGTTGAAATAATATATAGCTAATTAGAATCCCAAATCCGTAATTGTTTGGTCAATTCTAATATTGGTAGCAATTAATAACATTGATTATGGACAAGTTTTCGATTGTTATTATGGGGATATGTAATCTAATTTAAATGAATCGAGCTTGCGAGTTTGTTAATTAGAATTGGTGTTTCTCTAATTCTTAAAGCTATTATTGAATTAAATCTTAAGAGCTTGTTTAGGGTTATTCAATTAATAAGGGAAATAATCAAAGAGCTTGTTTTGATTATCAATAAAATAAGGAGAAACGAGGTTGTTAGAGCTTGTTAACAATTATAGCCAATTTATTCAAGAATATTGAATTATCTTTGCATCGATGATCAAATTATAGAATTAAAACGGATAAAATTCCTAAGGCTAGAATCTCACTACATATTGATTTATTCTACTTGTTTAATTTTGCATCTCTTGATTTTAATAATTTTTGTTATTTATTTTAAGTTTAGTTTAATCGATTATTAAAAATTCCCCCCCTTTTATTTTAATATTAGCAATTTGAGAAATAATCTGAACCAATCCCTGTGGATTCGACCCTACTTATCGCTATCTGCAAATTTAGGAGTAGGAAATATTTTTGTAGGTTCGACACCTAACAAATTTTGGCGCCGTTTCCGGGGATTGGTGCTTTTTGATTTATTTCTCATTATAGAATAAATTTTTGTTGCTTGGTCAGTTTTATGCCTCGATCCCTTCGTACAGGTGAACTTCAATACGATCCTGAAATTGAGAAAACAGCTCGCCGACTACGAAAAGAAGCCAAGCAATGTCCTCAAGGATTCCCGTCTACTTCATCTCCCGGGCTCAACTTAACTTTGGATTTGAGTGATATGTCTAGTGATTCAGAAGAAGAACTTGAAGACATGGCCAACGCCAACGAGAGAACTTTAAGGGAGTTAGCCTTGCCAAACATGAACCAACAACCTCTTTGCATTCAATATCCCACCCTTGAGGTAGATTTTGAATTAAAATCTGGTCTTATACACTTACTTCCTACTTTTCGTGGTCTAACAGGAGAAGATCCCCACAAACACTTGAAAGAATTCCATGTGGTCTGCTCGACGATGAAACCAAGGAATGTCACTGAAGACCAAATCAGACTGAGAGCTTTTCCATTTTCACTAGCTGACAGAGCTAAGGATTGGCTCTATTATCTACCCTCTGGTTCAATCCAGACATGGAACGAAATGAAGAAACAATTCTTGGAGAAATTCTTCCCCGCCTCACGAGTTGCAAACATAAGAAAAGAGATATGCGGGATTAGGCAAATCAGTGGAGAGTCGTTGTACGAGTATTGGGAACAGTTTAAACAACTAGTAGCCAGTTGTCCACAACACCAAATTCCTGAACAACTCCTAATCCAGTATTTCTATGAGGGTTTGTCAATAATGGAGAGAAATATGATAGATGCTGCGAGTGGAGGCGCATTGGTACACAAAACTCCCACAGAAGCAAGAAATTTGATCTCCAACATGGCTTCCAACACCCAACAATTCAGCACTCGACAAGATACTGTACAAAAAGGGGTAAATGAGGTGAATTTGGCATCAATGGACCAACGTTTGGATGATTTGACCTCTCTGGTGCAAAAATTGGTAGTAGGCAATACACAGCAAGTGAAAGTATGTGGTATCTGTTACAATCCCAGTCATACTACCGAGGTGTGTCCTACACTTCAAGAGGATCCACACGAACATGCCAATGCCATTGGATTTCCGGGGCTCCACAGAGAAAGTATGATCCCTTCTCCAATACCTACAATGCTGGGTGGAGGGATCATCCTAATTTGAGTTATGGTCCACGTGCTCAAGGATTCCAACATTCATATCAATCCAGACAACAAGCACAACCACCTCAGCCATCCTCCAATCCACAAGGTATGTCTCTTGAAGAAATTGTTAAACAATTAGCAACTAACACATAACAATTTCAACAAGAGATGAGGACCAGTATACAACATCTAGAGAGTCAAATGAGTCAGTTAGCCACAACTGTGAATGGGTTGGTTTCCCAAAGCTCGAGTAAACTACCATCTCAGCCTGTGGTAAATCCAAGACAGAATGCTAGTGGAATTACCTTAAGAAGTGGGAAAGAGCGGAACGAACCCAAATTGGTTTGCAAACGAGAGATAGAAAACTAGTTGGAGAGGAAAACTGAAGAGTCTAACCCCACTGAAGTGCGAATGGAGCAACCTAAGTCATTGGTGATACCTCCTCCGTTCCCTAGTCGGTTTGCAAAATCCAAGAAAGAAGAGCAAGAAAGAGAGATATTAGAGACCTTCAGGAAAGTCGAGGTAAATATCCCACTTCTCGATGCCATCAAGCAAGTACCTCGTTATGCAAAATTCCTCAAAGAATTATGCACGACTAAGAAAAAGCTCAATGGTAACGAGAAGGTGCATGTGGGGGAAAATGTGTCTGCTATTCTTCAAAAGAAATTACCTCCAAAATGCAAGGACCCAGGTATGTTCACTTTCCCTTGTAAGATAGGTAATATGCGAATTAAAAAAGCTATGTTAGATCTAGGAGCTTCAATTAATGTTATGCCTCGTGCTATCTATGAGTCTTTGAATATGGGAGAATTAAAAGAAACAGGCGTCATTATTCAATTAGCTGATCGGTCTAATGCTTACCCTGATGGTGTTCTTGAGGATATACTAGTTCAAGTTAATGATTTGGTTTTCCCTGCTGATTTCTATGTTATTGATATGGGTAAAGATGAATCTAGTAATTTAGCCCCTATTTTACTTGGAAGACCATTTCTTAAAACATCTAGGACTAAAATAAATGTTCATGATGGTACACTTACTATGGAATTTGATGGCGAAATCATAAAGTTTAATATCTATGATTCCATGAAATATCCCTCTGATGATCATTCTGTATTTGGTTTGGATGTTACTGACTCTTTGATGCAGTGAGTATTTGAAATGAAGGAAGATGATCCATTGAAAGTAGCTCTATATGATGATGGCTTGGAAGGAGTCGAAAAAGAGTTCGGTTTAAATTCTGAACTGCAAGAAGCTATTTCTGAACTCAACTCTCTCAATTCTCATGAGCATAATGTTTCTTGTATTGAATTACCCGTGACTAGTTCTAAACTACTCTCTTCTATTGTGCAGGCACCAAAATTGGAACTCTAGAAGTTGCCGGATCACCTCAAGTACCTGTTCTTAGGAAAAGACGAAACACTTACTATGATCGTTTCTAACATGCTGAGTCCTTTACAAGAGGAACAATTGCTTTGATTCCTGAGAGAGTACAAGGAAGCAATCGGTTGGACTATAGCTTATATCAAAGGCATTAGCCCGGCTGTCTGTATGCATAGGATATTGATGGAAGAAGGTTCCAAGCCTTCAATCCAAGCTCAGAGGCGATTGAATCCACCAATGATGGAAGTTGTAAAGAAAGAGATTGAAAAACTCCTAGATGCAGGTATAATCTATCAAATTTCGGATAGCACGTGGGTAAGTCCGGTACAAGTGGTTCCAAAGAAAACCGGTATAACCGTTGTAGAAAATGCTGAGGGTGAGTTAGTTCCAACCCGAATCCAAAATGGGTGGCGAGTCTATATAGATTATAGGAAGCTGAATTCTGCTACACGAAAGGACCATTTCCCTCTCCCTTTTATTGATCAGATGTTAGAACGGTTAGCTAGACGAGCTTATTTCTGTTGTCTTGATGGTTATTTAGGTTTTCATCAGATTCCGGTGGCACCCGAAGACCAAGAAAAGACGACCTTCACTTGCCCATTCGGAACCTTTGCTTATCGGCGTATGCCTTTTGGTCTCTGCAATGCTCCAGCAACATTTCAAAGGTGCATGGTTAGCATATTCTCAGAATTTGTTGAGGACATCATAGAGGTATTCATGGATGACTTTACAGTTCATGGTGATTCCTTTTACTCTTGTTTAACTAATCTAGGGAAAGTTTTGAAAAGATGCATAGAGTCAAACCTTGTTCTAAATTATGAAAAGTGTCATTTTATGGTTGAACAAGGCAATATTTTAGGTCTCGTGGTATCTTCTAAGGGTTTAGAGGTAGACAAATCCAAGATAGATGTTATCAAATCTTTACCTTACCCCGTGAGTGTGCGGGAAGTTCGTTCTTTTCTTGGACATGCAGGATTCTACCAACGCTTTATCAAAGATTTTGCGAAGATAAGTAGACCATTGTGCAACTTGCTTCAAAAAGATGTGGAATTCAAGTTTAGCGAGGAGTGCCAAAGTGCTTTTGACAAGTTGAAAGATTTGTTAACTTCAGCCCCTATTGTGCAACCTCCAGACTGGAATCTTCCCTTCGAGATTATGTGCGACGCCAGTAACCATGCTGTAGGCGCAGTGCTTGGACAAAGAGTGGGGAAAGCTGCACATGTCATCTACTATGCCTCACGAACACTTGACAGTGCCCAATGCAATTACTCGACGACGGAAAAAGAACTCTTAGCTATTGTTTTTGCTTTAGAAAAATTCCGTTCATATTTACTTGGTACTAAAGTGATTGTTTATTCTGACCATGCAGCTCTTCGATATCTACTCACTAAGAAGCAGGCTAAGCCAAGGCTCATTAGGTGGATCTTGTTGCTGCAAGAGTTCAACTTAGAGATACGAGATAAAAAAGGAGCTGAAAATCTTGTTGAAGATCATCTAAGTCGATTAGTCGTGAGTGAGGAACCACTACCCCTACGAGATGAATTTCCTGACGAGCATCTCTTTGCTACTCAACAAACAAATCCATGGTATGCCGATATAGTTAATTACTTAGTTACTAAGACCTTACCTGATGATTTGTCTAGAGCTCAAAAGAATAAAGTAAAGAGTGATGCTAAATATTATGTGTGGGATGACCCTTATTTGTGGAAACATGGTTCAGATCGAGTCATCCGAAGGTGCGTACCTGAGACTGAAACTCCTTCAATCCTTAAATTTTGCCATTCATATGCATGTGGAGGACATTTTGGTCCCAAACGCACTGCTCTTAAGGTGCTTGAAAGTGGTTTATTTTGGCCGACTTTGTTTCATGATTCTTACATGTTTTGCAAATCTTGTGAAAATTGTCAAAAAACGGGTAACTTAGGACATAGAGATCAAATACCCCTTAATCCTATACATGTGTGTGAAATTTTCGATGTGTGGGGAATTGATTTTATGGGTCCCTTCCCCTCTTCTTTTGGCAATAATTACATACTACTTGCTGTGGATTATGTTTCAAAATGGGTTGAAGCCAAAGCCACTCGAACTGACTGTGCTAAAGTTGTTGTAGATTTTGTCAAGTCTAATATTTTCGTTAGGTTCGGAACACCAAGAGCCATAATAAGCGATTGTGGAACTCACTTCTGCAACCGAGTGATGGAGGCCCTACTCAAGAAATACGATGTCACTCATCGAGTTTCAACCGCCTACCATCCACAAACAAACGGGCAAGCCAAAATCTCTAACCGGGAAATCAAGTCTATACTCGAGAAGACAGTCAATCCAAGTAGGAAAGATTGGAGTACGCGACTCGACGATGCTCTATGGGCATATCGTACGGCCTACAAAACACCCATCGGTATGTCCCCATTTCGTTTAGTCTTTGGTAAGCTTTGCCATCTTCCCGTTGAATTGGAACACAGAGCATATTGGGCAATTAAACACTTCAACATGAAATTGGATGATGCCGGTGTCACAAGGAAGCTACAATTGCAAGAGCTGGAAGAAATCTGGAATGATGCATATGAAAGCTCGAAAATCTATAAAGAGAAGACGAAAGCATTTCGTGATAAGATGAACTCAAGAAAGAATTTTGTTGTCGGACAGAAAGTTCTTCTTTTCCATTCTCGACTTAAATTATTTCCGGGTAAGTTACGTTCACGTTGGGTTGGACCTTTTATTGTCGTTAACGTTTTTCCCCATGGTGCAGTTGATATCCAAAGTCCGACTACTGGGAAAATGTTTAAAGTGAATGGACATCGCTTAAAGCCTTTCTACGAAGGATTTCAAACACATAATGTGGAAGAAATGGACCTCGAACCTCCCAATTACACCACTTGAGCGCGACTATGTCTAGCCAAAGACGTTAAAGAAAGGCGCTACTTGGGAGGCAACCCAAGATTTTACCCTTTTCTCGTTCCTCTATTTTATGTTTTTGTTTATTTTTAGACTTTTTCTTTGAGGTGAAACACATCCCAAGGTCATACTGGGGCACGTTTTAAACTTAGAAAATTTTGTAAAAAAAAAATGTGTTAAATTGACAGATTACAACTTCAAATTAGGCGTGCCCACGCTTTATTCAAAGTTGCATTCTGTCTAGTTGTGCACATTGTTGAAAATTTATGACTTAAAATTAGGCGTGCCCACGCTCAAATATAAGCCACACTATGCCTTAAAAACAAAAAGAAACACTTCACCCCTTAGAAAATTTCGAAAAAAAAAATTTAATTAATTAATATATCGTTTTTTTTTCCAGCATTTTTTCTCTTCTTCTACCCCTTTTCTTTCCCTAATCCCTAATTCTTCACTTCTTTGCAGCAAACTCAAACATCACACAAATTCCAACAACCATTGTAGCATCTTCAAATATCAAATCCACCACCATGGGAAGAAAGACGCCGCCGAAACGGGCGGCGAAATCGCACAGAGCCGCTGCCTCCATCTCAAAATCGGAACCCGCCGCCGCCGTTCCAAATACAGCCGACCCACCGTAAACCGAGCCAGAGTTCCGGCGAAGCTCAGCCATCGCCGCCGCTACAACCGCGCTAAACCCCCTTTCAATCCGACTGCTGCTGCGAATCCACCACCGGTCGTGCTTCTCTATTCCAATCTGACTGTTACACGACCAGATCTGGCCGCCATGAGTCCACCGACCGAGATTCACGTCAGCCGCATCGCCGAGAGCTGCACCGCCGAAAACGGCGGCGAAATCAACCACACCCGACACCACCGTAGCCACAAGCGAACGCCGACGCCGCTGCTTCTTCTTCAAACCACGACGCAGCAGCGCCGTGAAACCACACCACCGAAATCCCACCCAAAAGATCCGGTGTAGGAAGGCCGTCGTGACTCTCTCTCCAGATCAGACCGCCGCCGTTCAATCAGATCCGACAGCTGCCGCATCACAGCCACATACCAAATCCGATCACAACCGCTACTCTGCCGCCGGAAAATCGACCATGCCGACCACTCTCGTTCGTCTTCCGACGAATTCTTCTGGGTCAAGTTCTTCAAGCCCAGTTAAAAATCAGTCACCAACAGATTGATCTCGGGTTCACACGTCTACATTCAGGGAAGTCTCGTTCCTTTACTCTTATGCTTTTTATTTTTATACATTGAGGACAATGCATGAAATAAGTGTGGGGGAGGGTTAAATCCTTTGTCTGTGATTTGTGTATAATTCTTTTAGTGTGCAACGAGTTAAGTTAGTGTAAACTTTTTCGAAATATCAATTCTTTTGATTTGAGAAAATTGATGAAATTCATGAGAGAAGTCAAGCATGCTTATACCGTTACAATTGTTGAAGTACATACTTCTTTCAGATATTTACGGAAGTTTGTAATCTAGCATAATCAATGTGATATTTGACTCGTAGAAATTCGTTGATATTTTCTTAAGTTTAAATTTTGGTGAAAATAAATTGATGATGAATTGAAAATATGGGTATTAAGACCCTATGAAGTAGTTTGTGCTTAAAATGTGTGTGATATAACCTCTTGTAGCGCCTAGGGCTAACTACACTTAAGGGATTAAGCCTAAGGAGTTTTCAAACTTGGTAACCTAAGGCCAACTGGTCTGGGATCTATCGGCCCAAACCTGCTACTGTGTTAGTATCCTGATAGGGCTATAAGAGGGTATCAAATAATAAATGATAAACTTATTGAGTAACCGGGTGCATTCATGACCAATGTTTGTATTCGCGTCAAAAGACAAGTAATTGCTTAAAGTAAATAAAAGTATGATATTGGTGCTAAATTGGTTATAATGCGAGTTGAATGTTGTATACGTGGTATTGTAGTCATGGATTTTTGTGAATTTTTGAAGAGTATGTATGGATACGAAAGTTATGGTTGAGGCACGAATGATATCTTTAAAGACTTTTGTTAAAGATTTTGATGATAAGGGTTGATGTTTGGAAAAAGAAGTTTCTTTAACTTGCTTGTTGTACACTGAGAGGTTGATTTTGTGGGTATATCGTCTACAAACCCTCACGAGACATAACTCGTCCACTAGGGTAACCTAGGGGTTTAAAGGCTTGTTGCATACGCTAAATGCAATCGTGATACCTACGAAAGTGGTTAGTTTTAGTTGTTTTTGTTATTTTTCTTTTTCTTTATTTTTGAGTCTTTTGTCTTTGCACGAGGACGTACAAGAGTTAAAGTGTGGGGGAATTTGTTAGTGTGCATTTTATGCATATTTTACATATATTTCCTTTATTCTTTTATTAGTATTTGAGTTTAAATTAGAGATATTTATTATGGTTTTTATTTTTGATAGGTAAAATTTTAAAGAAGAAGGAAAATGAAGAAAAAAAAAGATGAAGAAAAGAAAGAAAGAGAAGAAGACACATGAAGTTGTAGGAGCCTTCCTATTTTTTAGGAGCTTTCCTATTTCATTTAGGAGTCTTATTAGTATTTTATTCTAGTAAGTAATTATTTTCCTTCTTCCATTAGAATTAAAATTTTATTTAGTTAGGAGTCTTTGGCTAGGTATATATAAATAGATATTGCTGGAATTTTACTCTATCTCTTCGACACTTTTGATCATTCTACACGTTTTTCCAAGAAGAGAAGAAGAAAAATTCTGCGTTTTGTTCCATTGAAGATGTCTTGCTAAAAACTCAAGTTCTAGCCAAGGATATTTGAAGTTTTAATTCTACAAAAATTTGTGAGATCTAATTTATTCTTATTCTTTCTTTATTCTTGAATATTTACATATTCTTTATGCTTGTTGATATTATTGCTTCAATTAATTGAGTAATTCGGCCGGTTATTTAATTGTTGAAATAATATATAGCTAATTAGAATCTCAAATCCGTAATTGTTTGGTCAATTCTAATATTGGTAGCAATTAATAACATTGATTATGGACAAGTTTTCGATTGTTATTATGGGGATATGTAATCTAATTTAAATGAATCGAGCTTGCGAGTTTGTTAATTAGAATTGGTGTTTCTCTAATTCTTAAAGCTATTATTGAATTAAATCTTACGAGCTTGTTTAGGGTTATTCAATTAATAAGGGAAATAATCAAAGAGCTTGTTTTGATTATCGATAAAATAAGGAGAAACGAGGTTGTTAGAGCTTGTTAACAACTATAGCCAATTTATTCAAGAATATTGAATTATCTTTGCATCGATGATCAAATTATAGAATTAAAACGGATAAAATTCCTTAGGCTAGAATCTCACTACATATTGATTTATTCTACTTGTTTAATTTTGCATCTCTTGATTTTAATAATTTTTGTTATTTATTTTAAGTTTAGTTTAATCGATTATTAAAAATCCCCCCCCCCTTTTATTTTAATATTAGCAATTTGAGAAATAATCTGAACCAATCCCTGTGGATTGGACCCTACTTATCGCTATCTGCAAATTTTGGAGTAGGAAATATTTTTGTAGGTTCGACACCTAACATAAAGCTAACCAGTGTCCATTGAAATGCTTGTCAACCGGCCATTAAGATTGTCAAAAAATGATTAATTACAAGTGCATGCATGATAACAATAATGCATCTTCTTTTTAATTTTAATTAATATTTTATTTAATATTTGAGGATTAGGATAATATTAGAATATGGTTATTTTGGTCCTAATTCAAAAGTTGTAAATCATGTAAATCACCCTAAATCATTCATACTTTTAGAATAGATATAGAATATCGATATAGATTATTATTGTTAATTCTATGACTTCTTGCATCCATGCCTCTTGTATATCAACTTCAATTTTACTTTTGTCTTTTTGTTGCCTACACAATTGCAGTATTGATCTAGTAATATTTAAGGTCATTTGCAAATTTAGTCTCATTGTTTGTATAGAAACCCGTTGCAAAAAAATCCCATGGGATTCTTTCTCTCTCGCTCTCTCTGCAATTTCTGTCCTATCCGATAAGAGAACCGATGGAATCTCACAATGGAATTTCACAAGTAGCACGCACACGCCTTTAATAGTTTAAGATAAATTATATAAATTGCATAAATAAATGGTTTCTTTTGAATCAAAAAGTGAGTTTTTACAAGTTTTACATAATATAAGGTATCTTTTTGTGAAATTTATGCAAATTGAGTAATGGTTACATGCAAGATACGTGACCAAGCTAATGATTTCCGTGATTTTACAACAATTGGGACGTTTTAGATTAATTTTGTCATTCTGTAAACAGTGGGGTCATAATTTTGCAAGACGACCTATCCTTATACTGTAGATTTCCCTCTGTTGCCCTTGTGTTTGATACATGTCAAAAGTTTTCTTCGCGAAATTCTATTTTGTAATTGGTTTTTCATTTCTCTATACGTATTTAGTTAATATTTATTCTTCCGAGTAGGGATGGATGTCGTTAAAGTCATAACTTCATCATCCTGTTTTTGTGATGTGTGTAAACCAATATTTATGTTCAGTTGAAAGTCAGTGTCAAAACGAGCCTGTTATAATTCCTTTTAAATAATATTTGGTTTGGTTGAAAGTCTTTTTCGATTTCTCCGTTTATGTAAAACCAAAACCATATTTTTTTCGTGTTATTTATGATCTCCTAGACTATGTACTCTTGATTTAAATAAGATGAGTATCTACTAGGGGTGTACGAGGTGCGGGTTGGGCGGGTTTTGCTAATTTTTAGCCCAACCCGACGTTTGCGGTTTTTAAATGTTTTTAATCCAAGTCCGACCCAAAATTACTAAAACCGCATTTTGTGGTCTAGTTGGGTTGGGGTGGGTTGGGGTGGTTTTTGCGGTATGAAACAATTTAATATTTTTCTAATAGCAAAATATTATCTTGATAGTGCGATAACTCTTAGATGTTCGATTGTAATTAGGCAATTTTCAACCCGTTTTCTCAATATGCAAAATGTACTTTCTAACACAATAAACATTACTAACACGAGTATTGCTTTTTCAAGCGCACAAATATTTTGAGCAAAATGTTATTTGCTTTTAATTATTGATCGCAAAGCAAAAGTAGTAGAAAATGCAAAAGGAGTACAAAAGAAATAAAAGTTTCTTTTGCCTCAAACTATTGATCGTAAAATTAGTACAAAAGTTCAACTTTGTATGAATTGATTGTTTAACATATTCAGTTAAAACAAAAGTTTCTTTGCCACTTTTTTGAGCCAAATTTCCTTCTAGGCATCTAACATTCCCCGGATAATATATTGGTTTCCATACTACGTACTAATAGAGAAAAGCACCAAAAATGAAGAATTATATAGAAAATAGTGATATGATATGTTTTTAAGTGAAATAAGAGAGAACTATATATGCATGTACTTATATATATATATTCAATAATTAATTCCTTTTTTGAAATAAAAATCACCAACAAAAGTAAATCAGTATTGTATATCATCATAACTATCCGTGATTCCAAATTACAAGTTCGAAAGTGTTTCAGAAAACATCATACAATAAAGTCATGAGATATTAACTACAATTTGGAAAACTCCTGACCAACAATAAAAAATATATATTATAACAAACTACGAAAGTATTTAAAAATTAGAAGAAGAGAATAAATATTTTTCGTATGTAACCTCTATTATTGCTATTATTATTATTATTATTATTATTATTGCTATTATTATTATTATTATTATTATTATTGCATTTGGACGCAGTTTATGCGGTCCATATAAATATAAAACCGAATCCGATTGCAAAATTGCGGCTTTTTTCTTAGTTAACCCAAGACCGACCCGTCCAACCTTGAACCCCCCAATTGCGGTGCAGTTAGAGTTGGGGCGGTTTAAATTTTTTGTTGAACACCCCTAGTATATTCCCACATAAATATATGACTATTTACTTGAATTTTTATTTTCTTTTGCAATTTTAGTCCCATCTATTAAGAAAACTGGTGGGATTTCACAAGTGATATGCACACGGCTTCAAAAGTTTAGGATACATTAGAGGAATTGAATAATATCCTCTAACTTATATAAGTTTGTAACACTAAATCCCAAATGTTAGTCAAACATGAACTTTTATTCAAGCTTTACATAATATAGGACTATATATATATATATATATACATGGTCTTAAATTTCTCCCGAAATATCGAAATTCGGGTTTTCGGGGGTCCCGAAGCGAAATCGACATTTCGATCCAATGATAGCTCAAAACTCAGTGCAGATAACTCCGATTTCACATAACCTAACTCGCAACTTAACTGGGATTTTGCAGTTGTCAACTCAGACTTTACAGTAGACAACTTAGATTTCACAGAACCTAACTCACAAGTTAACTGGGATTTAGCAGTTGACAACTCAAATTTCACAGCAGGCAACTCACATTTCAGGGCAACATTGTTTTCCACTAACATATCAACCTTTGCCATCAACTCACCAAACATTTTAACAACCGGTTCAGAGGATTGTGGAGGTCTGGATGTACCACATTGAAAACTTTCAGTTTCAGGTCTGCTACCATCATAAATGTGGGCTGAAAGTTTAGTCACTGGAATAACGGCACGTCGAGATTCCACATCTATAAGGAAAATATCATCAAATAGGATTCTACCTCCTTTCTCCAGTATTTCAATCCACAATTTTGTGGTGGAGTCAATGATGTTGTTGGTTACATCATAAGGAGCAAAACTTTGAATGTGGTTTGTTGCTTGTTCCTCCGGTGTGGGCTTAAGTATGTTTTTAATATCCTAGCAAACAAAACAACATAACAAATAAAATCATTGAAATAAAAAACTAGAAAACAATTGAAAGTAATATAAATAACATTGAAATAAAATCTTTTATTGCTTAGTTTTACATAGAAGGTTACTGACTATGGATAGTCAATGTGCTTTGTGTAAATGGAGAAAAACTATGAATCATTTGAATTTTGAATGTACATGGAGTAAGGGGTTATTGAGCCTGCTGTTAAGAAAAAAAACTAACCTTGTTGTTCCCGACTATCATAAGAACCTGAGACAAAGTGAGGTATTGTCTCTTCTGAACAAGTTTGGTAGTCCACTTGCATATTCTCGGCAACTGTCGGGGGGTATTCTCCCTCAAACGCCCAATAATTGGTGACAGTGCGGGAATACACTCAAAAGGAAAAGGCTGACATAGGAACAAAAAAGTACTATCGAATATTTACAGATAAAAGTAAGTCAACAATTAACAAAGAAAGACAAAAAATAATTTTACCATAAGGGGGAGAATGAAACAATGAAAATTGCACTGGGCATTTGCCGAAGCCAATTTCTTCTTGAGTTCTAAAGTTTTCAAGTGCTCTATCATAACAGAATAAGAAAACCTACCCCATGGATAGGTTTTAGCAAATTCAAGGTCGTCAACAATTGCAAGAAGACTCTCGTCTATTGGCAAATCATCACTTGAAGAGATAAACAAAATAGAAACCAACAAGTATAATAGAGCAAGCTTCAACTTGTCTGATGGAAGGATCTCAATAGCTTGGTCACTGGATCTAATCTTACGCTTCTTTTCTTAGGCAATGGTTGAGTACGGATCACACACCGCATAAGTTGTTCCTTAAGAACTTTTACTGAGGCTTTAGGGCTAAGGTATTTATGATTAAAACTATCAACATCGTCTACACTCTTTCTTTCAGTAGGATACGGGGAGCAATTTAACCCACTCATAACCGCATGCTCCATCAAAGAGTAACAGATAGGTATGCCTTTTGGAACAAACCAGATTTTGGATTTGTCGGGAGACTCCACCATTCGAGTTAGAAGCATCCAGAGAGGCGTTAAAACCATTTCCAGTGAAGAATCCATGTCGAATAATGGGCCAAACTGAGAATTCTTAAACCACATGATGCCATCTGGATGGTCACTCAAACAATCTTCAATAAATTTGATATTTGTGGCCAATTTGTAGTGGCATGATATTTTACACTTCTTGTTAAAGTCTTTCGGGGTCAGTGTAAAAGTGGGCCGAGGGATGTCGTTTGCATCATTAACCTTAAAACAAAATTAAAGTAGATTACTTAAACGTAGTATAACATAAAATTGCATATCGATCCACAAGCCCACAACTGATCATGTCTTACACTAAAAACTGCTCATGTCTTAGACCAAAAACTGATCATGTCATGTCTTACACCAAAAACCTTAACACAGCCCACAACCCATAAAACCTTAACAAATTAAATAATTACATCACCCACATTAAAACTGAAACAAATACATCTATTAGTTTAATTTTGTTAAAATTTAAACAAACACACTAACACTGAAACAAATAATTACACCAAAAACCTTAACACAGCCCATAAATTTGGAACAAGATATATTAGTTTACTTACCGGAGGTGTGGACGCAGTTGGAGGGTCAGCCATTGCTGCAACAAATGCATCTACACGGCGGCATTTTGTGGGAGAAGACGAATCAACCATTGCTCGAATTTTGGACTAAACATAAACAAGATTAAAGTTACAAAAATTGCGAACTGATTTCACATAAACCCTAAAATGCGAAAATTGCTTACGAAATGGAATTTGGGGGGAAGGAAGAAGACGAACATGTTTATCTAAGGAACCAAGAAATACTTACAGTGGAGTTCCTCAGGAAATTCTTACAACTCCAGCAGACTCTCTTCTCCTCTCTTCCTCCGACATCAAAAATTTCCGCCAAGAACAGATTTGATTTTGAATTTTTTAGCCAAGGCAAACAAGAACAAGAGTTGTTGTTTGCAACTGAACAAGTGTTGTTCTGCTTTTAGATGCGTTTTTAGTATTGGGGCAAAATGGTTAAAATGTAATTGGCTATTTATATTAACTGAAAAGGAAAAAAAAACCCAAAAATCAACTTTATTACTTGGGGGGTATTATGGACATATCAGTCCTATTTAGCCGTAAAAAATAAAGTAAAAATAGAAAAGAAAAGTCAAAGAAAGAGGGGACTCTTTTTGCAAGTCGTTTAGGTAGAAGGGATCCATTTGCACAGGTGTAAAGTGAAAAGGACGGTTATGTTTTGAGGGTGAAAAGACCGAAATAGCCCCCCCCCCCCCTTAATATTTGGCCAAAAGACTTAAATAACCCTTGTTAAAGAAGCGCGTTTTCTTAAAAGAAACGCTACTTCCCCTTTATTTACTAAGAAAAAGAAAAATAAATGCGTGTAATTACTATTTCACCCTTCCTTTTATAAAATTCAGAACAGGATGACCAGGAACCGGTTCCTTAGTTTAACGCCCCATCAGTGAGAGAGAAGCCGAAGAGAGAGCTGGACTGAAAGAAGAAGAAGAAGAAGAAGAAGAAGAAGAAGAAGAAGAAGAAGAGGGATTTATTTAGCTTGATTTTGTTTCGCCCAGGCTCAGTAGTCAATTTCCCGAAGGTGATTTATAGTTTTGAAGCATATTTCATGCTTTATGTATCCAGTATTTTATTTTATTTTTATTTTTTTGTATTAATCAAGCATTGTCAGTTAATGGCCCGTCGTCTAAATTTTGGAATGGTCCCTCACGACTCCAAGGCATCATCTTCATCTACTCCCCCTGTAAGTCAAGTAAACCCTAATATTTATATATAAGTATTTATATTTTTTTTGAAATGTGAATTACATAGTCGAAATTTGATCAGATAGACTTATCTTATTTTAACTAGTTTATTAAAATGAAAGTATTCCTGATTTTGTGGCATAAATAGTGATTTTAAGTAAGTATAGTGGCTTTTATTTCAGTATTGGCTTCATGTGATCCAGTATCTTATTTATTAAATGGCAAGTAATATATATTTGACAAATTGTAATTCCTTTATTAATTGTTTTTAAGTATACTGGCTTCATTATGATTGATAAATTTAAGTAATTTTAGAGAAGAAGGTGTTTTTGGAACCTTACATTACATTCAAGTATGACAAAAAGTTCAACAGTTTTGAATAATATTGTATTATTTTTGTTTTAGGTTCCCACTCTTTGTTTGCCTCTTGGAAATTGTAATTTCAAGGGTAAAATTTCTACGTACTTCAAAATGGCAGAAGAATTCAAATTTATTGAGGATTGTTTGAGTGACCATCCTAATGGGATGGCCTGGTTGAGGGATTCTCAGTTTGGCCCTTTTTTCGACGCAGCTCCTAACATGGAGATGATTTTAACTCCTTTGTGGATGCTGCTAAGCCGCAAAGTGAAGTCTGAAAATAAATCCGAGGTTTGGTTTGTTTTGAATGGCATCCCTATTAGATACTCTATGGTGGAGCATACCCTTTTGACTGGCTTGATCTGTGATGAGTATCCTGAAGCAACTATCCCTTTACCAGCTCATAATTTTTGTATAAGACACGTTGGCAAGAAAATCACAGTTGGAGGTATTAAGAAAGCACTTACACAGTTTGTGATCCCTCCCCCTGAACCTGAAGAAGGTTTCCCTCCCAGTGATGATATTAGCAGTCTAACGAGTGTTAGACATGGAGCCCTAAGGAACATTGAAGACGACAAGTTGAAGCTTGCTTTGTTGTACTTGTTGTGCACGGTATTTTTTTGGGGGGGTAATGATAATGCAAAGATAGATTCCAAATTGATCCATATTGTTGAGGATCTAGAGTTTGCCAGAACCTATCCCTGGGGTCGGCGGTCTTATTCCTTCTTGATTGAATCCGTGACAAGTTTGGACATGTAAGAGAAAAGGCTAGCTGAAAGCCCACAGTGGAAATGTCCTGGATTCATTATTCCTCTGATGGTAATGAAATACTTTTCTGTAATGCTGCATTTCTTTGTTGTAATTGGTCTTCTTTATATTTCTCCATATATAATTTGGTTATTGCTTTTGTTCGTTTTTTTAGCTTCTTCCATTTGAGTGCATCCCTGCACTGTCTCCTAGTATTGCTCGTTTGAGGGAGAATGTGAGTTCCACTTTGCCCAGAATTTGCAAGTGGTCTACCAAACTCAAACGGAAGAAACAATTTCCCACTTTTGAGGAGGTGCTCAAATTGGTCGTAGACACGAAGGTTGGACTGAACACAGTGAAATAAGTTTTATGTTCTGAAAAAATCAATTTGCTGTTTATAAATATTGGATTTCAATGATGTTTATCCTTAATTTAGAAGGAATTCCCCATCTGGCTTCTCCCTCTAATTAGTATATATTATTTGCTTTGTAGGATAGTATTTTAAGCATAATGCAGCCGACTGTGGAAGAAATGTCTTCAAGTGACATGGTCAAATTTGCTGTTTATAATGCCCCCAACTTCTCCGCGAAGGATCCGACCACCGAATCTTGGACTGCAATACTTGAGAAGGGAGGTCGTATTATATTTGACGATCTGTACGTAGAAGATGTTGATGGGAAACGTTGTTTCCTTGGATATCAAACAGGAAACATTACTGATCCTTCTCCGCAAATTGAATCATGCGTCTCATCAGTCATTCCGCCCGAGAGCGTTCCTGCTTTTTCATCCATCCCACAACCCCAAAAGGAAAGTGCTCTCGGTAATTCATCAGAACCTAACAATGAGGTTGTTAAAGTACTCAGTGAAATACTGGAAAGAATCTCTGCTCTTGAAAAGGCTTGTCATTTGATGGATTCAAATGTAAGGGCGATGGATTCAAACGTAAGTGGAAGGTTATCCTGTCTAAAAAACAGGTTAGAAAAATTGGTGAGATTTAAAAGGGGTGATTTTGCCGATGATTTACAACCATGTGATGCTTCCCCGGGCCGTGAAC
The DNA here is from genome assembly GCA_019426215.1 of Buddleja alternifolia. Lineage (NCBI taxonomy): Eukaryota > Viridiplantae > Streptophyta > Magnoliopsida > Lamiales > Scrophulariaceae > Buddleja > Buddleja alternifolia. Next base: position 32,772,782 of record CM033396.1, read on the forward strand.
CAGTTAGGGATCATGATAATGTTAGTGTGGGTAAAGATGAGGTCGATGATGAGGGTGGCTATGGTCTGGAAGGCGATGTTGCAGATGGCGATGTTGCGGAAGCTCTTATGGAGTTGAATCAGGATGAGTACATGGTAGAGCTGCCCCTCGATGTTGACAATCAGTGTCCAAAGACGGACATTAAGGAGTATCCAAAGAGGGAGCGAAAAAGATCCCATAATTTGCAGTCCCCATACACTGAGTTCTATGGAGCTAAGAAGAAAGTAAGACGGTGAATTTGTATGTTATGAATTGATATATTTTTGTTGATATTTTTATGTTTGCTTTAGATGCATATTGTTTTATGAAAACAGGCCAAGAAGACAGTTATAGACCCCCTGGAAAGCCAATTGATAAATGCTGAAATTTTGAACCACGATGGGCAGGGGAAATTGGATGTTGATTTGGAGACCAATGTAGCTGAAGACATCACCTTTTCAGATGAGAAATTTGTGTTTAAAGAAGTGAGGATCGAAAAGGAAGATGATTTGGATAATAAAAGGAAGGTGCCTGATGAAATGACTGAGGAAATTGTGGCGAAGGAGGACGATGATCATCACGGTGATTACAATTACAATTTTTTGCCTCTCACCAAAGATGAGAAGGATCTGATTTCTGAGCACTTGTTCCGTAGTCTCACCAAAATCCAAGCCAAAAAACCCCTGGTAAGGCATGAGACAATTACAGTTTCTGCTGAACAGTTTCAATGTTTGAAGCCTACCGGATGGCTTAATGATGTTGTGATTGATGTTTACCTGGCGTTAATGAATGAAAGAGAGATGAGGGAGCCAACGCAGTATCTGAAATGCCATTATTTCAGTTCCTTATTTTACCCCCTCTTCAGTGTTCATGGGTTTGAATCGGTGAAAAGATGGACTAATTCTAGAACTGGTGGAATGGATTATTCTCTGCTTGATTGTGATAAAATTTTTGTCCCTATCAACAAAGATGAACAGCATTGGACATTAGCCATTATCAGCTCGAAAGACCAAAAAATGGAGTATGTTAATTCCCTTGGTTCTAATTCTGGTTCTGGCGGGGTACATCATCTTAAAGTGTTTGGTAAATTGGATGAGTACATGAAGCATTACGCTAAAAACTTTTATGACACAGATATAAATTTGTCTCAATGGCTGCACAAAGTCGTCACTGGCAATCCAAAGCAGGAAAATAATCATGACTGCGGTGTGTTCATGCTTAAATCCATCGACTTTTATTGTAGCAGAAAACACGTTAGATGTGTAAAAGACTTTAAACAGGACAAAATGCCATACTTTAGGCAGAAGATTGCCTTGGAGATTCTGAATCTGCATGTTGTATGATTTTTTGTACACAAAAGTCTGAATCTGGTTGTAGTATTGATTGTATATTGAGAAAATTTTAGATGTTAGCGAAATGTAATATGTAATGTAATTGCTCCCAGAATGATATGATTTTTGAGAAAAATAATTGTTTGTCTTACCACTTATATTTCCTAAGCATTTGAAAAATATTTTCCTTCCTTAGTTCAGAGTTTAATGCGAGACAAACTTTACCGAAAAAATATGCAAAAAAAAAAAAAACCCAAAAACAAATTGAAAATGTAGTGTGAATACTAGCAAAATGAGAAAATAATATTTCATAAACCCAAAAAAAAAATTCATAAACAAAATATTAGGATATAGGATACCCAGTATCCAGTTCCGTTATAATTCTGGGTTACCGGATCAATCAGTATCCTGTTTCGTGTGATGGTTTCAAATTTAGGATACAGGATTTTTCAGTATCCAGTTTCATATTTGGCTTATACCTCTTTTCACAATTTATGTAAATACACATACACAGGGTCGCCTCGTATCTTGTTCCCAATTCCATTTCGTAAAACTAAAACAAAACAAATTGAAAAATGTAGCGTGAATACGTTGACGTGGCCAAATGAGAAGATTCTATTTCGTAAACCTAAAAAAAAAAATTTACAAATTGCAATGACAATACTCGGATACAGGATATCCAGTATCCAGTTTTTATATATAATTCTGGTCTACCGGATTCACCAGTATCCTGTTGGTATGAGGTGTATGGAATACTCCAATACAGGATCAGTCCGGTATTCTGTTTCCTATGAGGCTTATACATTTCTTCCTAATTTATGAAAATACACAGACACAGGATCATTCCCGTATCCGGATTTTTATTCGAGGGTTAGACGAATTGAATACTGGTAACAGGTGCTTTTTGAGGGGTTAAGTATCCAGTAATATTCCGAATTACCGAATACTAGTAACAGGACCTTTAGTGTTCAGTATTCTAAAGAATTATTAAATCTGGTATCAACTGAGCCAAATGGGTTTTTGGGCCATTCGACTGGGCCGGGCTTCTACAAATTTAATTAAAAGTTTCAAATTGATAAGTTGAACAATACAAATTTTATATTTTTGTATTAATTATGTTATATATTTTATTTTTTATTTTATCATGGTAATTATCGAAAAAATATATTTTTAAATTTCCAAATCAATAAATCTCCATACAAAATTAAATGATTGCAATGATCAATCTTTTGTATGTTAATCGTTGAACTTATTTTATTCAACATTGAGCCAAATGGGTTTTTGGGCCATTCGATTGGGCCGGGCTGTGATACCCGAGTTTTCTTTTTAGTCGACTAGTTACTATCTAAAGCATTAGGACATGATCTAGGAGTTACACATAGGTTCAAGAGGGATATTATATTATACATCTTATGTAGACTAAAGGAATAGAACCAAAATTTAACTAGACATTAGGAGAGAAGTTGAATTAGTAAATTGCCCAAATACACCAATAATTAGTAAATTCCACTTTCATTTCACTTTAAAACAAAATAATAATAATAATAATAATAATAATAAATAAATAATAATAATACAATATAATAAAATAAGAAAAAAAAATTAATAAATAAAGGGGTAGGAAAGTGGGCTTGACCGGCCACCACCACCATCACACCATACATGTATATATATATATATTATGCCTTAGTTCATTATTTTAGTTTACAAGCAAATACCTCTTCACTCTTCTTCTCCATTTTCATCATCTTCAACCCTCTTCATCCTTCCATTCAAGTTATATATAGATAGATACAAATTAGTACATTAGCTTCAACCTCAACCATCTTCACACTTGTGGGTAGCATTAAAGGTAACTTGTAATTCCTTGATCTTACATTAGTAGGTAATGGTAGAGGCTAAATTTGCTTTGAAAATGTTGTTGCATGTGTATTAGAAGAGTAGATCTATGAGTTTTAAGCTTAAATTTACAATTTATAGTAACTAACCTAAAGGCTTGAATGAAGAAATCACACATGCATGACAATTGTAAGTTGGGTCTTTAAATCTGCCACTGATTTCGAAGAATTATATCGAAATGAGGAAATGTTATTTGAGTTCAAAACTTTTAATGTGTATGTTACTGCATGTCTAAAATATGTCTGGAATTTTGTGAGATTTTTGGAGTTGTAATGTGAATTATGGAAATTGTTAAGTATAGACTGCCAGAAGCCTTACGGGATTTCAAAATGTTTGTTTGAGACATCATTTGGGGTTCTTACAAACTTCATTTTGATTTCAAAATTTTACTGGGGATAATCATATGTATTGGGGTTGTTGTGTATAAAATTGGGGCTTATTTGATTAAATTAGGATTTTATATGAATTTTAAAGTAATCCTGCCCCAGTAAAACAATTGAACCCAATTTTACTTCGGTTTTGGGTAAAATAGCCACATTTTAAGTGACCATTTACCTTTGAAAAATTTATCTAAGGTCTTTTAACAAATTTAGAACATTTATGAAAAAAACTTTACCCACAATTATTGAGTTTGTGATTTTTAACAATTCATACACTAAAACTGCACAAATCTGTTTTTATGCCTCTTATCGACCTTTTGGGGAAGATTGAAATTAAGCCTAGTTTTCATTAAGGTAACTTGTTGTGAATGTTGGTATAGTTATTAGGACCTCATAGACTACCCCGGGTAGACTTTAGACGAGTTAGAAAATGAGCTTCTGATATAATTTCGCTTAGCAGGTGTTGTCGGTGAGACGAACGAGGACAACGCCGTATAAGCTTGGACGTAGGGTGAGTGCCTCTCAAAAATTATAGTTATATGTCTTTTAAAACTGGAAGGAGCACGTCGTATATATATATATCTATATACTTTCATCATGCTTTCAATACTTCCCATGAAAATGAATTTCAACACTTTCAAATCAAATCATGGACTCAATTTGCATTAACCATTTCTTGGCACGTTTCAAAGACATATCTTGCGAGAATAATTTTCCAGGCAGGTTTTGTGAAAATGATTTCAAGAAAACATTCTTTTAATGAAATTCTAAAATATATATATATATATATATATATATATTCGCTCGATTCAATATTCCTTCATGAGCAAAAATGCTTCATTCAATCATTCGTGACATACATGATTGCATACTTGTTTCAAATGCATATTTTGCAAGCATGATTTCAAAATAAACATCGGTTTATGGATTCGTGGAAGTACTCCATCATTTGGTTCTTGTATCATGATCATTTGTCGTGATGGTGTTCTTGTGACATGTTTCATCTTGCGTGGTTGTGTTGGGCCCAAGGTCGGGCGATGGATAGGGCAGGGTTCGGCCGGTCAAGCATGCACTTGCGGTCTTAAACAGTTCCCGCTATCCACGTCCAGATCCATGCACCTAGGACGGAGTGCTCTGAGGGTGCATGGGTCATTTATCGTGTGGCATATTCCGGATATGACCAAATCGGGCATCGCGAGCCTGCGTGGGGAGGTATAAGGTGATGGCTGTTAAGCCGCGTGTTCAGGGGTGATAAGGAAGAAGCAGAGGGACCCAAAGTGCTATGGGTAAATCATCGGACGCGATGGTATTGCTAACATGGCCCCCTACTGCTTAAGCGTGACGTGTACGTGTTACTTAAACATGTTTTGTACATGATACTTGCATTGAGTCTTGGACGTGGTACTTACATTGACTGCACACTTTTAAAATGCATGTTTTCAAACTTAAATATCATGCCACCAATCATCCCAGCTTTATCATGAACGAAATTGTTTTAAGCATGTTTCCATGACATTTGACACCCCTCACTGTGCATATACTAAGACCTTGTCTCATACTAGCTATTGCTTACTTGTTACCATGATCATAAATTGCTTATCTTATTTAGGATTTCAATGATCCTTTGAAAATCAATAAAAACCATTTTAAGCAACTTACACATGAGCACTGGCACTCACTAAGCCTTTGCTTACGTATTTTCTTTTCCTTCCAGTCATGGGCAAGAGCGGGTGGAAATAGCTTGACATACCTTTCGGGGAACTTTTGTAATAGTTATTTTGACATCCATCGTTAGCAATTTTCTTGACATGTTAGACATGATCTATGATGTTTATATGTAGTATGGGTTTGTATTAGGCTAAACGATGATGATATTTTGTGTATTTGATTCCGCTGCTAGCCTTTATCCTTGAGAACGTATCGTTAAGTTATTATCGTGCCACCTTAAGGTCGGGCGTTACACGGGCCACTACAAATTTGATTAAAAGTTTCAAATTGATAAGTTGAACAATACAAATTTTATATTTTTGTATTAATTATGTTATATATATATTTATTTTTTTATCATGGTAATTATCGAAAAAATATATTTTTAGATTTCCAAATCAATAAATCTCCATACAAAATTAAATGATTGCAATGATCAATCTTTTGTATGTTAATCGTTGAACTTATTTTATTCAACACTGAGCCAAATGGGTTTTTGGGCCATTCGACTGGGTCGGGCCGCTACAAATTTAATTAAAAGTTTCAAATTGATAAGTTGAACGATACAAATTTTATATTTTTGTATTAATTATGTTATATATATATATATATATATATTTTATCATGGTAATTATCGAAAAAATATATTTTTAAATTTCCAAATCAATAAATCTCCATACAAAATTAAATGATTGCAATGATCAATCTTTTGTATGTTAATCGTTGAACTTATTTTATTCAACACTGAGCCAAATGGGTTTTTGGGCCATTCGACTGGGCCGGGCCGCTACAAATTTAATTAAAAGTTTCAAATTGATAAGTTGAACAATACAAATTTTATATTTTTGTATTAATTATGTTATATATATATATATATATATTTTATCATGGTAATTATAGAAAAAAATATATTTTTAAATTTCCAAATCAAGAAATCTCTATACAAAATTACAAAGGTATGCATTAAACATTAAAAATAAAAATAATAAAATAAAAATAAAAAGAAACTTTAAAAACATAAAAAAATGTTACAAAGGTATGCATTAAAAACTCAGATTAGGAATGCTTTGAAAAATTCATTCGCATCCAGTATCTCTGCATCCGATATCTCGTTTGCCAGTATCACTGCATTCCAGTATTTCCAGTATCTCATTTCCCAGTATCCCGTTATATCTGCATCCAAATATCCACAATCCAAAGACACACAATGGGCATATATATATCCTTACATAAACCTTAACGTTGTTCATAAAATCCGTAAAATAATTAAAAATTACATGGGCAACACATATATATATATATAATATAATATAATATAATATATATATATATTAAAATAAAAAAACGTCATCACATAAGAAAAAAAATGCTAAAAATAAAAAATTGTTTCTAACATTTCAACATGCAAAAAAAAAAAATTGTTCCAACATTCCACCCATCATCAACATTAAAACTTAAAATTCTCCAGCCCCAACGTCCGCATGCTCCAACGTCCATGCCTGTGCAATTTGTAGGTACCTATCGTGATCGTCCAAGTACAGTTGCAGCGCTTGAGTTGACGATGGATGTGGAGAATTGACATTTGGTTCTGCCATCAACTGGCGGATTCTTTGAAGCACCTGGAAAAAATATACATTTTATGGTGAATGGATCCATTTCATTTTATAATCCAATATATAGACCCCCCAACCAATTATAATTATATATATATATATATATATATATTGGTTGCAGCAATACCTTCGGGATTGTAAGAGCTGGGTTCCATCGTTCTCGAAGAATATCAAGTTCGATGCCACCTGTTATGGAGATGTTGGGATGAAAAACCTTTGTCCGGAAATTGACCTTATCAAACAACCCAACAAAAAGAACAAAATATCCATTAGCATGATGATTATACAATTAATAAGCCTACCATCGGTGTCTGTGCTCAAGGGAATAAGCCTACCATCGGTGGAGACAACGGGAAGTTAGGCCCAAAACGAATGATCAGCTTGAAGAAGTGATCGGCATACGGGCTATTCATTGGGCCCATCATCCGTGCCTCCCAATGGAAGTCATCGTCGTTCACCGGCCCTGTGGGAAAATACGACACACATAAACACAATTTAACTTAACAAGGATGAGTCCATCAAACCAAATCAGATACGAGAGTAATAGTATGAAAGTTACCAGCAGTAAACCAAAAATTATCATCAATGGTTCGCTTCTCCCTTTCAATTCGTCTCCTAACATCACCCAACTCCATGGTGTATAGATAGAAAACTGAAGAGTTGCGTTGAGAATTTGTGGTGGTTTGCTCTCTTATATAGTTACTGTTCCGTTGGAATTCGAAAAAGCGGCTGAAGGACTGTTTGTGAAATGAAAAGGCATGTGCCTGTTCAAATGGAAAAATTGTAAGGTGGACCGGGAGTGTTGCTCCCGGTCCATTTTACACCACACATTCAAAACACCCACCTACCCTGTGTAAACCACCCTACCCCACCCCAAGTGTTTGTGTGGTGAAAAATGGACTGGGAGCAACACTCCCGGTCCACCATATTCGAATGTCAGTTGAATGTTGCCATTATTTCTTGTTGGACACCTGTACAAGGACAATATGTTGGCCACGTGTCATTCAATAAATTCAGTGGCTGATGTAATGTTTGAAATCAAAAGGAATGTGTCTGTTCTAATTCTAAAACTGTTCGAATGTGTCAGTTGAATGTTGGGGCAATTCTATTTTTTTGTGATGCCACGTGTCATTCAATAAAATCAATGTTAGGGTGGCTGATAGAATGTTTGAAATCAAAAGGAATGTTTGAATGTGACATGTGATTGTTAATTTTTCAATTAAAGGACACCTGTACAAGTCATTTGATGATAAATTGCTGAACTTAAATTCATAATGGTAATTTATCTATATTTGTGCTTTTAACTCATTGAAAACACGTATGTCTTTTCTCAACGCAAATGTAGTTAATGATGTTTATTTTACTACCCAACTTTAATTAAATTCTTCTCCAAAAATTCCTTTTATGTTATTTGTGGTTGATATTTACCCGTAGGCCTGTCAATCGGGCTTTATGAGCCGAGCTTCAGCTCGCTCAAGCTCAAATAGCATCGGGCCTGATAACTATAGGCTCAAACTCAGCCCATTTTATTTCTTTTTCGCTCGGCCCAAACTCGGCTCACATTTTTTTACGAGCTTCGGGCTTTTTTCGGGCCGGCTCAATTTACCAATTTTTTTTACTTCAATGAAATACAAACGGAGTACTAAGTTCGCATAATTAATGAGATGAAAAATCTGTCTAGATAAATTTGCAAAAAATAAAAAAACGATTTCGGCTATAATTTCATCACCATAGAAAAACTCTATAATCTGGAGTAATTATTATATTTAAATCGCTACTGTAGCCCTTTCTCATTTCTCCTTTTTAACAAATTATTCTTAAAAAAGTAGGAAAAGGAACCTTTGAGAAACATGGACTATAAGAACCTAATCTCCAAAGAGTCGTTGATTTTCAGGGGTCCAGACTTTCAACATAAAAAAGAATATAAAATGGCCAACAATTGCAAGGGATTAGGGTTTTTCTCGAACTTAAGGAGGAAAGAGTTTGAAGTAGAGGAGGATAATAAGAGGGCTAAAATTGTCAGCTTCTGTAAACGATATCTGTTCTGGCGTTATCATTACCTTTGTATAAAAGAAAAAAAATATAAAATTACTTGATAATGTGATATTTTAAATATCTAATATAAAATATAATATAAATGCCTAATATACATTTAGAATTCTTAATCGAGTCGGGCTTATTTCGGGCTGAGCCATGTTAACCTCAAGCTCGACTCACAAATTTATCGGGTTCAATTTAAAGGCCCAAGCTCGGCTCGGCTCACATTTAACTAAGCTCGGCTCATAAATAAGCGGACCGAGCAATCGGGCTTCGGGCAAGCCTGACTCAATTGACAGTCCTATTCATCCGGAGTTGGGCTCTGGTACCCACTAAGTATCATCCAACAAAAATGTCTACTAATTAAATTAAAAGTCACAACACACGCAATGTCAGATTCCCACACCACACACGCAATGTCACATTTCCCAGTATATTAGTATACTTGCCTCTAGTATCCAGTTATATATACTCGTGTTTTGTGCCAACTTATGCGTCTTTTGATGATGCGTCTTGTCTATTAATTAAAGGTTATACGAAAAGTCAACAATATCAGATTCCCACACCACACACGCAATGTCACATTTCCAAGTATATTAGTTTCCATGTTCCAGTATACAGTTATATATACTCGTGTTTTGTGCCAACTTATGCGTCTTTTGATGATGCGTCTTGTCTATTAATTAAAGGTTATACGAAAAGTCAACAATGTCAGATTCCCACACCACACACGCAATGTCACATTTCTCAGTATATTAGTTTCCATGTTCCAGTATCCAGTTATATATAGTCGTGTTTTGTGCCAACTTATGCGTCTTTTGATGATGCGTCTAGTCTATTAATTAAAGATTATACGAAAAGTCAACAATGTCAGATTCCCACACCACACGCAATGTCACATTTCCCAGTATATTAGTTTCCATGTTCCAGTATACAGTTATATATTCTCGTGTTTTGTGCCAACTTATGCGTCTTTTGATGATGCGTCTTGTCTATTAAGTACAGATGCGTCGGGTAGTTTTTCTTTCTCCTAGTATACAAGTATCTCCTCATCCAGTATCCGGTTATCGATAATCCTTCTTTTCTTGATGCGTTGTGTCAACTACAGTATTCATGAACACTATTTAATAATTCCAACTCTCCATTTTCCCATATTCATTCATGAACCAACTATTAATTAAAATTTCTCTCCATATTCATTCATGAAAACGTATCTTTTGATTTTGATTTTGTGAGAAGCAACAAGGTTCGTGAGTGAGATGAGAGGAAAAAAAAATCTTTCGTTATATTTCTCCCAAATCGTCTTCTTATTTTGAACAAATCCTATCCCAGTATCAGAATGACCTCTCCATGGCATGTAAGGCACAAATGTTGAGAAGAAATGTTTTGTGCATTGTTGTTTTCGTAATGGATGAGAGAACAAATAACTAAAGGACTTCATTGGTCTCACAATCTGCATAGTACGGGCCATGTCCTGCGTGGAATCATTTCTTCTTCCCCCTCCGGTACCACATTTTTCATAAGATCCCGTCTTGGGATAAGCTGTAAAAAACTGGAGCTTATGCAGATTGTGGTACCGGAGGGGAAGAAGAAATGATGCCACACAGCCATGGCCATGGCCGTACTATGCAGAATTGTGAGACCAAATAAAGTCATTTAGTTATTTGTTTTCTCATCCATTAGACGCAAGACGGGAGCATACTGCTAAATGATGAAGGCAAAGACAATCTTCTTCTGAAAGTGTACAAATAATGGAGTCAGTAATGACTTCATTTAGTCACAATTCTGCATTCTTTGGACCAATAATTCCTACACATTTTATAGCAAACCTTTCCTCCTTGTGAGTGCACTCAGTGTCCTTCAATTTGTTCTCTGTCTCAAGTGAGTAATTTTAAAAAGTTACTTGGTTGAGACAAAGAATAAATTGAAGGAGACTTAGTGCACTCATAAAGAGGAAGGTTTGCTATAAAATCTTCTAGAAATTATTGGGCAACGAATGTAGAATTCTGAATAAATGAATTCCAAATTAGTGACACATTTTTATTTGTTTTCTTCCAGTATCCTGGGTTTCCATGGACGGTGTTTGTTTTTGGCTTTGGTTTAGCAGTATGCTGGGATCATGTGGTTTTGTCTCAGAAGTCCGAATTTGATGCTTATGGTTGATTTTTGACAGAATCGAATGGAACACACTATTGTTGCGTAGGATATTTAAATATGTTGTTGTGTGTAGTTCACACGGTGTGGTGATTTTTTGTTGATGTAATTAAGGTGATGTATATAAACTCGGATCAAGTAGGTTAGCTATTAGGTTCTGTTGTTGTTTAATAGTCTAAGTTGGGAATTTGGTTCAACTTCACTTGTAACCAAAAATTATCAAATATTTTATATATGTTTTGAATTTCCAATTGACATTTAGTTTATGTTTTGTTGTTTATCAGTTCTATTTTAGTAGTTTACGTTGTGTTATATCCTACACACAAAACTCAGCACTAAATGCACTTATAATCAGAACTGCGACAAACAGATCATTGAACACAAGATAAATCACAAAACATACAAACTTCATGCAAATACCACAAAATGCCATTCATGTTCCATAAAGTTGCCAAAAAAAACTGATGTACAACTCCCTTTCACCGAAAAAAAACTACTAGAACAATATCATGTTCCAAATAAATGCCATGAATCTCCTGCACCCATTAAATTGAAATATACCTCTTAACAACATTAGATTTAGAGGTATATTGCACATTGGACTTGCCACAATGAACTGCACATGTAAAAATCAAAAATTTAGAGACACAACATTAGAGTATATTGCACATTAGACTCGCAAATTTCAGTTTAATCCACAACAGCCCACATGCGTCGCAAATTTCAGTTATATACACACAAATTACAATAACACTATTCGTGGACAATGTACAAACTCGGATATTAGACGCTTAAATTCGTCCACACTCCACACCAAATGCCTCATCATCGGTAGCAGAATCGCTGGATTGAACCCAGTCCTCAAAATTGTCACAATCATGTGACAATAATTCATTATCATTATCTATTTCCTTTACAATAATATTCAACAGGTGAATATTATCGTTTTCCTCAATTACCTTTCTAGTAGAGTTCGACAGATAATGATTATTAATCATCATCGATATTAACTGTTTTACCTTCGTTCTGAAGGTAATGTATAAGCAGGAATCATTGGCTGCATGAAGTTTCTCCTTATATGGATCGGAATTTTTTGGTGGCTTGTGGTGCGTTTCCACATAAGGGCCTCTCATCAGAAGACCAGAGGAATCAAGTTGCACATTACACTCAAATTATTCAATTATTTACATGAAGATTGGAAAAAGAATCATTCATATATTAATATAATATATACAACACATACCTTTGACGCGGATGCACACGGTTCTTTTGTTGTTGGTCATATTCCGTAACAACACAGAAGGCGCTATCATATTGTTTAAAAATACAATAATTTTGTTTGTCATAGATGGACTCTCTAGAAGACTCCATCCCGTTATTGAGAAGACCACCGCGGCCAATAGCTCAATTACCTCAGCTTCAGTTTAAACCTATAGACACATGATTCACACTCCCCCCCCCTCCCCTTTGACAAGTACTGAGAGCACAGTAGCCAAGTACTCCACACACATTGATTCATCCTCATATTAGAAAAACAAATTAACTACATATTAGAAATATGATTGTAACAAACAAAACAAAACTTCCGACTGAACCAAAGGTGTATTTAGACAAACATTGTTCAAAAACAATAACCATACTGAACTAATTCAACTCAGATTGCAAATGCCCTTAAAAAAACAAATTAGACCCATAAACTAAACTAAACTACTAGGGTTTCACAAAAAAAAAAAGGGATACAAATACGAATTTAATTTTCTTAAAACAATCTCATTGAAAACTAAGAACAAATTCAGTAAGTGTCAATTTACCTTAAATTCTATGAAAAACCTGTTCACCTTCTTCGAACCCTATGGATGGATTTGGACTTTGTCTTTGTCTCACTTCGATTGTTGCAGATTGCCCACAAAATGTGTTTAAAGTTTCTCTCTCTTCGGTTTGGAGTATAAGTATTAACCAGAAAAATGTGAGTTACAATCACGATTTTACTTTGGACCCCCTACTATACTAATAACACCGTTATGTCAAATGGGGGGAATATGGAAATAAAATCGTCCGGGAAAAGGAAAACACCAAATTCAACTTTTTAAACAAAACCCTAAAATGGGCGGGAACATTATTTTGGTTTGGGTTTAGGGGTTACTCTTTTAGAGTGTAGGGTTTAGGGTACATATATAGATACCGATACTGAAATTTAATACCTTGCGTATTATTAAGGAAAACTACTGTATAAGCGAAAATTGAATTTATCATTTTGTCTAGATTAATTGATTAAGCTAATCAATTCATAGGCTAATATATTTGTATCATTTCCTATTTTATGTTTATTATAAGTGTATCCATTTTTGGTATATTTTTCAAATTCATTATAAGTTATTCATATGAACCAAAATAAAGTAATAATATTTTAAATCGAGAATGACAATTATTATATGAACCAAAAGGAACAAAAAAATGAATATCAACTTCAATTAATTCACTCTACTTTGCCTATATATTAGAATCTAGAAATCAATTTTATATTTTTGTTCATGCAATAAGTTTAATTTCTCCAGACAATAATGCATAAAAGTAATTAACATAAATCATGCGCTTCTCTCAAAAAAAAAACTACACTTATAAAATTTGAGTACATAAAAGATTAAAATTTAATTTTTTTTTCTTTCATTGATCTTGATGAATAATTTTATGCTTGCATACAAATATATGTTTTATCAATTCAATAAAAATACATCCCACATAAGATACAATCAATAAATTGAAATTCTCAAATCACAAAACAATCTCAAGAACTATCATCTATGAATCCCTGTATCCAGTATGCGTAAGTCCTAGTTCAGCACGTTCAATAAATAAATAAATGAAGACATCTTTTACTTTCAATATCAATTCAATAAAAATGCATCCAACACAAGATACAATAAATAAATTGAAATTCTCAAAATCACAAAACAATCTCCAGAATTATCATCTATCAATCCCTGTATCCAATATGCGTAACTCTTAGTTCAGCATAATACAGACATATGAATAAACTCCTAATTCTCATCTTTTGCTATTTTTTAAAGCACAACGAATGATGAATGAAGCCATTGTCTTGTCAACTAGCTCCAACGCAAATTACAATAACACTCTTCAAAGAGAATGTACAAACTCGTCCCGTTTTCAATCAACAAAGCTTCGACCTGTCAAACAGCCCGAGATACAAGTGATAGTACTATAATGAGTGTTAGGCAAACAGCCCGAGTGACCATTCAGGAAAAAAGGTCGAAACAGAATATTGTTCCTGCAAAAGAAAAAAAATCATCAAAATACTTATCATGCATCAAACCAAAAAATACGACATATGAATAAACATATGAGACAAAATATTGTTGATACTTTTTTACCACTAATAAAACAGTTGTTTAAAAGGTATATGGATCTTTCACACGTCTTTGTGGCTTTTCCTTCTCTCCCCAACAGATTCATAGCGATTTTTTCGAATCGCTCCACGCTTTTCTTTGCACAAAGGAGGTTCAACAATATTTGCCTCTACTTCAGCAGGGATGATCCAGTCGAAGTCACTAGGGACAGGGTATATAGTTCGTGCATAAGCCAATACCCAATTATCTTTCCATAATATTTACACACTAATTCATGCAAGCCATCATCATCCCCATTAAATGCTGCAATCGCGTGCGCGCACGGGATATGGTCAATATCGAAAACATCGCAACTACACTTTTTCGCTTGCAAGTCAACAGATAATGTTTTATCATCACACCGAACAAGGTACTCACCTGTACACTCATTTAAGACGCGTGTTTTAAATAAAATAGAATCTTTCCTCCTTGCATGCATCGTTCTCTCCACTTCAGGAGTGAGTTTCTGTGACAAGGACCCCGCTACAGCGTCGCTACGATGCTTGTTGAACCACTTACTTACTAACATCAAAATCTCATCCAACAAAATAATTATCGGATATGATCTTGCACTAGTCAGGACAGCATTAATGGACTCCACTCCATTTGTTGTCATAATATTGTATCGTGAACCTCTAGAGTAACAACGCGCCCAATGCTCTTTCACAGCAAGAGTTTCTTTAAGATATTGATGGTACCTAAGATTTGATTCAGGCTGCCTTTGTTGGAGGTCAGTAAATAGCTTTTCAAATTCTGGCACAGTATATGCTTCAGCGCAAGACACAAACTTTGCCACAATGCTATCCTTTGCCTTCTTCTTTTGCTTAGCGCCCCTACCGGCAGAAACATTGTTCTTGAGATTTTGAGCTATATGATACGTACAGTAGCCATGTGAAGTCCTTGGGAAACTATATGAACAGCATTTTTAATAGATGCGTGTCTATCAGAAATGATCACCAAATCGTCACGATCGGGTAACACATCCCGCAATCTCTCTAAGAACCAATCCAACTTTCATCGCATTCTTTATTAACCACAGCAAACGCAAGGGGATACTGATGTTTATTGTCGTCTTCTGCAGTACATACAAGTAATACACCCTTATACTTGGTCTTCAAATGTGAGCCGTCAATAACAAGCACTTTCCTCATCGCCTCAAATCCTTCTATGCTGGCTCCCAAAGCAAAGAACAAAGACTGGAAAACATTATTGGCATCTTTGCACAAATGAGTTACTGTACCCGATTCACCTTCTCCAACATATACAAATATTTAGGAAGATGCCCATAACTAGCCTCTGGATCACCCCTGCTACTATTTATAGCAATGTTTCTACCACACCTAGCTTTGTAGTAAGAAACACCAATGCCACCCTTATTCATAATATCCCCTATCACCCTAGGAGGTGGTGAATCTAACGGATTCACAAACATATCTTTCACAACTCCAGCAACGGTATTTGATGTGGACTTTTTATATCTATTTACCAATGTAGAGGCGCATGTATGGACGCTATAATGAGTTTTTAACGTGAAAACTTTTGACTTTCTAGTAATTGACGCACGAATTCTCCACTGGCAATCCTGACTTTACACTACAAGATATCTTTACATGACTTGGATACAATTATCAAAACAATTCTTGGACGCAGATTTGTAAACCAATTCTTTCAGCTCTTCCTTGCTAGCAAATTCCTGACCAAGCACAAGATCTAGACTGTCATCAAGCTGTATATTTCAGGACTCTTATTAGGAATAGCATCATCGACGAAATCTGATCGGGGTATGGGAGTAGAGTGAACTTTGCAGGAAGATGGAGTGGTTGTAGCAGGACTTGAGTTCACATTTTCAACAAGTGGAGTACAAGGGGAAGTGGGTTTCGAAGGAGTGGTTGCAGAAGGATTTGAGTTCTGATTTTCCACACTACTAGGAGTACAAAGGGGATTGGGTTTACAAGGAGTGGTTGCAGGAGGAATAGAGTTCATATTTTCCACACTACTCGGAGTACAAAGGGGATTGGGTTTACAAGGAGTGGGTGCAGAGGCTTTCGACATGGGCGGCGACGTGGGCTTATTTAAAACAACACCAGACCGACCGGGTGCAGATTTATAATCACTCACTAAATCATTTTCAAAACAAAATTTCTCCTCTTCCTCCTTCGAATAATTCTTCAAAAAAAACTCGACATAGAGAAGGCTTCGTTTTTTCGATAATGGACATAAGTCCAGAAAATAACACTTTAAATCACTATCAGTCAAGATATATGCAGGGGTACGAACGTTACAAGAGGATGGAATATAACTCACTCTAATTTCATAATGCTTCCATTTAAAAGGGACCGATTCAAACACACAATGTAAAAAATCAGAATGTGTCATCGACTCTGGATCAACTCCTATTAGTGCAAAACTACGCATTTCATAACCATTGTTTGGCAACCATTCCCATTCTCGAGGTCTACGGCGTCCCTCTATTACCTTCCACTCACCATCGTACATATAGTAGATCACTAATCCACACATTTTACTACAAAAATAAAGAACATAGTTAAAAGTTTGGTTGTTTACACTAGTATATAATCTCCTACAACTCAACAACAATAAAACGGGAGAAAAATATACAGTATGTCTAATTACTATTTCTTAAAGAAGTTAAATATAATTTTTATAAAGTCTAATATATCTAAACCCTAAATCTCTATATAAACTTCAAGTGATATAAGGCATACATAGAACTAAATTTATGCTCTGAAATAACAATAGGGAAACTGATGCTTTCTTGGTTATTTTGCAATTTCTTAGCTGCTGAAAAATGGTCAGAAGTGGAAAAATTATAATATATTCTTCAAGTTTGCATACAATTAAATTCCAACTTAAACAACACAATTAAATTTGACAACCTTTTTCTTCAACAAATTAGTGTTCAATTTACATCCAATCAATGAATATTCATTCAGCTTAATGCAACAAAGTAAAATTACACACACCCCTTATGATCTTCAATTTCCTCTAAACAGGAACAATCAACAATTCTTTCCCAAAAGACATTAGACGACATCAACTTCTAAACTAAGTTCAAGTAAAACGAACTTTAACCAAAACAAACTTTTCATAATTTACGGTACATGTAACGAACGTGCAAGATCGAAACTTAAACCAAAATAACAGTTTTGTTCTTTAAACATGACAACAAACTTTACCTTCCAATATGGGGATCTAAAGAATGAATTAAAGTGCAGAATGGGGGGAAGAAGGGGATTTGGGTTCTAGGGTTTGGTGGGATTAGGGGGAAGATCAAGACAAGAAAATGTAGCTTCCAATTTGCGGATCGAACGATGTAACGTGCAAGAATTGGGGACAGAACGGGGGATTTCAGTTCTAGGTTTGGTGGGGAAAGAACAAATTTGGGGAAGAACAAAAAAAAATAATTAGGGATTTGGGTTTCGGTTTGGGAGATTTCCCGCGTTGGTCGTGAGGTCAGATATTGAAATTGTGCTATTCTAAAGGGTCATTTTCGGTATTAATTTTATGCTGATTTTTTATTTTTTTTAAATTGCCAAATATAAGTAAGGGTAAACTAGGCATTTGATATTTGTTATTTTTACACTAGTTTTCCCCCGTTTATCGACTTAGTTTTGATTGTTTCCTTGATAATTTGATCACATATGATGCTTTGATCCTTGTCTTCTCATATTTTATAGAATAACATAACATTTGGAGGAAAAGAACAAGGATTGAAGGTAAATCATGCATAAAGATACAAACTGTCTGCGCAGTGATAGAGTTTATTGAATAGAGTTCTCTACCCATGTCCAAATTACACACTTGATTTACCAATGGAAAGATAAGAGGCAAAGGTACATTTCTTATGTTGAAGACAAAGATCAGATATGTAGGGAAGGAGGTGAAAAAGTCATCGGAAGAGACGTCTTACGATGGAGTTTTCTCATTCAGTGACTTGTGAGACAATTTTGTCATCTTTAACGTTTGATTTCGGCCCTAGTGTCTTCTTGAGAGTTGTAGATCTTTGTTTTAGGATTCTACAGCAACTTGAATCAGTGAATTCCGACATCGGTAGAGAACGTTATGCGAAGTTTACCAAAACTGGCTGGAGCAGCAGGGGACGAACGCCGAGGCGTTCATCCACGAACGCCGCGGCGTTCACATGCAGTAGCCAACGCCGAGGCGTTCAACAAGCGAACGCCGCGGCGTTCGAGGCAGCGGGTTGGTCTATAAATACCCCTTTTAGCCATTTTTTACCCTAACTCACCTTGGATAGCAGCTGCCACACGAAAATAGAGAGGGAGAGCTTAGAAGAGAAGATTAAAGGTCAAAACATGGAGAATTCAACAAGGAATCCACATCTCTACAAGAATTAGGGAGTTTTTACATATTTGTTTCTTGAATTTGTTTAAATCTCCTATGACTTGTATGATTTATATTTGCACTTTTGACATGAATATGAGCTAAACTTGTTTGATTGAGGCCATGGATAGGCCATTTATGTTATTTTGATTGTTGATTTGTTGGTGTTTATTGGATTAATTTTGGTTTTAGCTATGTATTCAATATTTGATCTCAATGCTACATTTGCTTGATCACCAAGTGTTTGATAAAATGCCTAGGTTAGAGATCGAGAGGTAATAACCAAGGGAAGATATAAACATTGAATACCCTATAGTTAAACCGACTAGAGATAGACTCGGTTTCTTTAGGTGGCTTTCCATTCACGTGGGGAATTCCTAGACCTTAAATGCATCCTCGTTAATCGGGTTTTCATATAGAGATATATAGGAAATCATTACCAAGGGTAGGGTTGCTATGCCAAGAGATTGGGTGGTACGTACGTTAGGGAATTTCGCCTTAGCTAAATCAATCTAATAATCCAATAGAACCTAAATCACAATTGAAATGCATAATTGGTTGAACCATGTGTCTTGATCGCTTCTCTCTATTGTTTCCTCCCTTTATTTAGTGTGACATTGCCTTAGTTTATTTTCTAGTATTTATTAATTAGTTAATCAACCTTTTATCGACCGATTTAACTTAGAATTGAGTAATATAGTAGTCTTGGTACTTAGATTATAGTTGTCCCTGCGGATACGATAACCCCGGACTTAGAAATCCACTTTACTACTTACGCGACCTTGTTCTCTTGCTAGGATTTTGTCGTGTCAGCATTTCAAGTTTAAGTTAAATGAGAGAGGCATATGCTTGTATAGTGTATTTAGATGGAGCATATTGTCAATCCCTTTGTGCAATTTAATCCCTTTCACCTAATTTTCCCTATATATAATGTAATATTCACCAATATTCTCTCACCCACAGCTAGGGGTGTTCGTGGTGCGGTTTCGGTTTTTTTTTACTAATTTGAAACCGAATTGCCAAGTGCGATTTTTTGGTAGAGAAATCTCAAATTGCCATTTTGAAAAATAAAACCAAGGGTGCGGTTTGGAGCGGTTTGGTGCGGTTCGGTGCGGTTTACACTTTTTATCTAACTAAAAAGAAATATTTCAGGATATTTGCATATAAGTGTCATTTTTTAAACATTACCTAACTAAACCTAATAATAATAGTTCTCATAGATAAAAGTTATGCTTAACAAAAATTATTTATCCAAAAACTACATATCAAAATCAAAGCTTCGCAAAAACTTAAAATATTGGACTAATATAAAAATAAATATATATAAAAAAAATGAAAAAATCGCGAGCTTTTGAAAGCCTTAGAAGTCACAGACTCAATCTTTTAGAATGAAACTTGTTTCCTTGTTTTAATATTAATCATTTTTAGTTTCATGATTAAGATGAATATGAATTCAGTTTTTTAATATAATTTAATTTTTACCTATAATTTTTATTTTGAATTAATATAAAATTTTAATTTTATCTACTGTCTCCGATTGAAGATGAAATTTAAATTTATATTTTCGTCTCTAAACTCACCTCAAATTTATAAGGTTGAGACGAGATATGTGTTATACGTGCATTTTAAGTTATCGAGAAATTATTTCTATCAAATTATAATTCAATTAGAACATATCATCCATAACACAAGATTCAAAAATCAATTTAATAACATTTTGAAGTACCTATTTTAAGTAGTCTAAAGTTCAAAAAGATATTATATTTGTAGTATATAAATTGGTATATCTAAGATTTCATTTATTTCCCCAAGTCCATGCTTCAAGAAAATATGGACACGCATCTTGGGTGAACACTTTAATAATTGTTATATACTTTTTATTGGTCCATATTAGATAAAAACTCATTCTATTTATTTAATCTATCATGCATTTAGGGTTTAGGGTTTAGAATTCATGGTATATGGGTTAGAGCTTAGGATTTAAGGCTTAAGGTATCAATCTATAGAGGTGTTCATCAGTTCGGTTCATGTTATTTGATATATCTAATCTAGTATTACTTTAATCCTAATTCAAAATGAATAATTAGTTATAGCAAATGAAATTTAATTCTCAATATCAATTTCAATATGATTAAATAACAAATTCATAATAAATAAATGTATAGAAAATAAAAATAAATATGTATATATATATAAAATAATGGCGGTTTTGCGGTTCGGTTTGGTCCAAAACCATCACCAAACCAACTTTGCGGTGCGGTTTTCGTTTAAAATCAAAACCACGGTTTGCGCAACAATTTGACGAAAACGGTTTGGTGCAGTTCGATGCGGGCGGTTTCAGAAAATTGTTGCCCAGCCCTACCCACAGCCTAAAAAAAGAAAAAATTGGAAACACAAGAAAGAAGAAGCATACTTCAAAAATCGAAAGCGCTGAAGTTTCCAATCATTGATTTTCAGTCGGATAGGTACCTTAAAAAAAACTTCCGCCGAGCACATAGTGCCGCCGTCGTCGGAAGTTGGAGGGATGGACTGAGGTTTATAATGAGATTTATGAGTTTGGGAAGAAGAATTCACATGAGTTATAAAACAATCCAAGATTATTATCTATGGACAACCTAAATTGGCTTATCACTCTTATGGATAACCTAAATTGGTTTATCACTCTTGTGTGGTTTATAGGCTATTACAAAAGAGCGGGGCTGCGGTGAATTTCCCTCGTCATCTAAAAAAAATAAAGGTGGGTTCAACCTCTTTAACTATGAATATTGGTATAAATTCCCCTCCTTCAATCTATTTATTATTATATTTACTATTTAAAAATGAGAAAATTGGGTCTAACCTCCCTTTAACTATAGACATTTGACATTCACCCTCATTGGTATCTTGGCATGTACCTCCTTTTCTTCAACCTTTTTCATTATTTTACTAGTGAAAGACTAAAATACCCTTCAAATTTGGGCTAAAAAAATGTTCTTTATAAGTGGTTAGAGAATGAAAAGAGCATCATTAAATGATATAATAATTAAAAAATGCATCTTAAATTATATAATATTTAGAAATATATTTCTAAAATGCATAATTTTTAAATTAAGAGAAAAAGCTTTCCCTAATCTCTAATCTTTTATTCTTTTATGACCCAAATAAATATTAATTAATTATCTTATTTTTAACTCTCTTTTGGTCTAGCAAACACTTAATGTCATGAAAAAATATTATTAGTTTGATTATGTTGATTTTCTTTGAATATCTTAAATAGAAAAGAAATTAGTGCTTTGGTTTTGCTTTTTCTATAATGCATTTAGTATAATTTGGGTTTTCCTTGTTTTTCAATTAAGATAGGAAGAGAAAGAATATTGTTGTTGTACAATTTTTTTATTCAATATATTCCGTAAATCATATCATTATAAAAATTAAAAAATATAATAAACTAATTTATATACGTGAAATTTAAAAAGTAGATCCCAAATCAACCTTTAATTAGTCAACTAATATTATTTAAACACTCCTTATAAATGCTAATATTATTAAATAATTATAATAATTAACAGGAAAAAAAGGGAAAAATTGCATCTTCCTCATTGAGCCCTCCTCGGTCCACTGCCCAGTAGCAGCCATGCAACCTCCTGTCGCGTCCATCCCCATCTACCCCTTCCCCTCCCATCTCCGTCCAGATTCCTCCTCCACCATGTCCCTCACCGCCTAGATGGAAGCTACAAAGACAAACATAATACACACAAACTCTTCAAACAAAACACAATCACACACACTAAACCGTGAAAATTCTTAAAGATAGGGAGAGGAGGTTGGGAGAACGGTGGGCAGAGGGTGTCGCTGACGGTTGCGGCGTTCTAGGTGGTCGAATTGGGGGTGGGGATAGATGGGTGGGTGGGGGGACGATACAGGTTTGCTGGGTACATGATTTTTTTCTTCTTCTTTTTTAATTTTTTTAATTTAAGATATTATTTGAGTTAAAATAGTTTCAAATTGTATATGTAGCAACCTATGTGGCAGATTTATCCCGCTTGGCATACATATTAAGTCCTCATAAGCTAATTTGGCCGAAAAATAAAAAAAACCCAAATTTGGGGGTTCATGTGCAAGGCACGTGACTTTTTCCGACTAAATTGAAACTTTCCGGTGATAATTGGACTCAATTAGCGAGTTTTACAAATTTACAGTCCTTAAATTGCCAGTGGTTAAAAGTGAGGGACTATTTTTGCCACCCCTATAGTTAGGGGACTAAATTTGCAATTTTCTCTATTAATCATGTAAAAGATATAACCTATCAATTCAATAACAAATATTAAATAAAACTACAAATATGATTAGTATTACGAGTAAAACCTATTAAAAGCTCAAATTAAAAAAGAATAATAAGAAATATATATATATATATATATATGTACGTATATATGTATGTATGTATGTAGGCGGTGGCGGTGCGGTTCGATTTTTTTAACACTAATTTTGAAACCAAACCGCATAGTGCGGTGCAATTTTCATTTAAATTTTAAACCACGGTTTGTTCAGAAAATTGGCAAAAACGGTGCGATTCGGTCCGGTGCGGTCAGTTTGAGCGATTTTTCAAAACCAATGCTCACCCCTAAATCAGCCTAAGGAGTCACACACTTAACTTAGTGTATTACCTATTGGCTAGTTAATTCTTTATGAATTAAAGGAGAGATTAATTAATTGAAATTAATTAATCGGGGAAAAGGAATAAATTAATTAAGTGGTCTTAATTAATAATAGTCTTATAATTTAATATTGGAATATTAAATTGAGAAACACTAATTAATTAATTAGTGGTCTAAATAATTAATACGTGAAAGAGGAAAATAAATGTGTGTGTGTGTATATATATATACACGTATGGGCGTGTGTATGTGTGTGGATTTGGTGGAAGATTTTATCTTGTTCACCAAGTCTATGAATATATATATATATATATATATATATATATATATATCTTGTACTATATTTGGTAGGATCAATTCTAGTTAATTAGGTGACTAATTGATATGGAAAGATCTTATAAATATATTAGGATAGATATTGTGGATATGGTAAGATCTATTTAACTGGTTAGTTGACTAATTATATGGAAAAATCTTATTTGGATAGATCTTATATATTTGGGAAGGATCTCAAATATATGGAAAGATCTTGTTTGTTAATTGGTGGATCTAATTAAGTAAGGAAGAGAATTGAAATAGAAGGAAAATTAACAAATAAGTATAAAATATATATACACATATGGAATATATATATACACACACGCCCATATTAGGCGCACGTGTGTGTATGTGTGTGAGTTTGACTTATAATGGATTCTCACTCTATATCTAGGTTGCACGGATACGGATACAGGGATACGGGGATACGGACACGGCGACACGGATTTAAAAAAAATTTAGGATACGACACGGCAAGGATACGACTATATATAATAATTAATAATATATACTATATATATGCATATATTATTTTATATATATATATATACACACATATGTATACAGTCCTGTGCACTAATAGTAATAATGAATAAACAACAAATTAAATTGACCAATTTGTATTCTTGAAGGTCTTAGCCCAATTTAAGTTGCTAACTAAGCCCACAGAATCTGCCCTTGAAGCCCACCTTGGCCAAATAAGACAACAAAAGGGGCAAAAAAGGAAATAAAAGCAAAAAAAGAACAAAACCCTGAGAGAGAGGAGATAAAAGCCAAGAATATCATTTTTCACTTCATCATCTTTTAACTTTCCGCCGCTGCACCAGGTTTGCTGCTTTTTTTTTCTTCTTTTTTTCCTTATATTTCTTTCTTTTCTTTTTTTATTTCTGTTCTAAGCTTTACCCTTCTATCACCTCTACTCTGCAAGATCTAATTCAAAATTACTCGAGTTATCTTCTTTACCACGACTTTGAACTTCCGCTGCCACCACCACATATCCTCCACCACCATCGCCATGTTCGCCGTCACCACTCTGTCGCGACGAGTCGAGTTAACATGGAAGCCGTGTCCCTAGAGTCGGATACCGTGTCTGATTTTTATTTTTATTTTTTTAATTTTTTATATGGCCTGATACGCATTGGATACGTATCTCACACGTATAGTACGCGTATCCGTATCCGATGCGTATCGGATACTGCATTGTCTCATAAATCAACGTATCCGTGCATTCTAGCTCTATATATATATGTGTATTGATATTTTAGTTTTAAGTTAACTTAATGAAACTCATTCTACACAAGTTTGTCCTGTGAAAATTATTTCTCTCCATCTTTCTCTTCCACCTCTTTCACAAGTACTTCTTCCAACTCATGTGTTGAGTACGAAGAACATCAAAATATTCCTACCCATTTTCATAAGCCAAAATTTGATATTTTCTTGGCTAGCGCTGGTGGAGACAATCGAGGGTACGAGCTTGTGGATAAACTTAGAGGCGCAACACTTAGGGCGCTAGAGCAAATCCATCCAGAGAGATGTAGTAGGGAGTTGTTTAAAAAGATATTGTTGTTTTGTTCTTCAAGAGGTAAACACGAGAAAACTCACTTTTTAATTAGTTTTTGAATCTGATGGTACCATGTCTACCTAGCCCTTATTTAGGGATGCCGGATTTGTATTTAAATCCATATTATTCTGCTGCGCCAACATCCCCGGGGCTCCACCGATCCCAACACTATAGACTATCCACAAATGGGCGCCAGGAGCATCCATCTAAATTCTTTTATAATTATTCACAGCAATTTCAGCCACCTCGTCCAGGACATCTGGGTCCGACTGATCCACGTCCTCATTATCTGAGGGTACATCCGTAGGAGGCGGTAGGAGAAGAACCAAAAGTAGAAAAAAACCCAAAAATGTGAAGCTTCAGGGAGGGGGAGCTAGAGGAAGAATCCATGTGCACAAAATCTGCAGGTGGGTGGCGCTATCTGAAAGTGGTGAGGATGGAGGATTTATTCTGATATTTGTCGTTGGTGCAATAGAAAGGTTGACAGGTTGATTTCTAGAGCCACCAGCTAGAGGAAATCGAGCCACCATTTTTAGTATTTCAGAGATAGTCATATGGATTGGCTCATCTGAAGAAATCGGGTTCGGGTCAGTCACGTTGGATATTTTTTCACAAAGAGGAAGAAGACAAATCGTAGGACAAAACTTATAAATACCCAAGACGGAAATAAAAAGAGAAAGAAAAAAAATAATACCTAGAAGAAAAGCAAGCAATGAACGTGGGAAAGTAGTTGTGACTTCCATTTGACCCAAAGAGATTAATGAAGGACAAAGGAGGAGGATAGAGTTGAGAATTACATGTTTTATAGTACTTTAGTTGTGTGATTTTCATAGAACTAAGTATGATTTTATGCCACATATACGTCTAATCTGTCTATTTTGAGTATCCAGGTATGAATCATAGCATTTGAGCCAAAAGGATGAAAGAAACAGCAAGATGGAATTTCAGAGCAGAAAGTCGAGGAAGCTAACATTCGAACGTGAGGAATTGAATGGTCGAACGTGCTGAGGTCTTACGCACGAACGTTGAGAGAGCCAACGTACGGACGCCAGGAAGAGAACGTTCGAACGTGGATGTCGGCAGAACAATTTTGGAAATTTCCAAACTCTACACCTACATGGACTCTTCTCAAATCACGCCTATAAATACAACTGATGCAGTAGGGTTAGAGCAGCCTTTTTAGAGTTCTTGGCCAAGTTGTTCCATGGTTTTATCGACTGGAACTTCTAGAAGATCATATTCGGACAGGCTTAGGGAGAACCCAGATGACCCGACCTTGCACAGTAGGACAGCGCTGATCATGGCAGAGATGGGAGAATAGATTCCAATCAATCAGCAACCCTTACCATATATAGACCGGAGACCCGACCTTTATATTTATCATTATAACGATTGATATAGCCTATATGGATAGATTATAATTTATTGCTATACCAAAATATATTTAGCATCGTTGACTACCCCTTTAACCCCCCATCAACTTCTTGTATAATATCAACTCAACAATGAATAAAGAATCAAACTCTTTACCCCTGTGACGTAGTGTGATTTGGACCCGAACCACGTACATCTGTGTTATACATTATATTCGTATTTATAGAGTTAATATATGATATAGTTATTCTATGATGTTGCACCACACATCAACTGGCGCCGTCTGTGGGAAATCGCAGCAAAAAAGGCGTGAGGTAATCTTATTTTTTCATAAAAATATTTTCTTTTTACTGTAACAATTTTTAATGGCAGAAGGGACGTCATGGAAATGAGAAATGGAAACGACAATTTCGAAAGAGGGAAGAAGGCGATGACATCCCCCCCTGGAGACGAACAGTCTACACCTGAGATGTCGGCGCACCTGGTGAGACATTTGGCAAATGACTTGCAAGATCCGATGATAGACAACTCGCTGGAAGGCCTGGTGGAGGGAAATAAAGTTCCCCCTCAAAGTGTGTTGAGCATGGATCTCATCGTCCAAAGAGTAGAAAGAGTCATCGGCAAGGTTGTCACTCAGGTAGTAGATTCTAAATGGTAGGTGACGGCAGATCGTGCAGTAGGGACGATTTCGCGTCCCCCTTGAAAAGGTAGAGTCCAAAGCCGGAAACGTGGAGGTGGAGGTATCAACGACGTCACCCTGATGGAAACTTGGGCAAACGTTTTAAGAGGTCGAAATGTCCGAAAGAGGAAGGCGAGAAAGGAGGACCGCACCTCGGAAAAAGTACTTAACTCCAAAGGAGAGTCACATTCGTCGTCTAGACCTGGAGGAGGAGGAGGATCTGGCAGATTGGGCACCCACCTTGGACTACAGAGAGATCAAAGGATGATGATAAGCTCGTATTGTACGTTGTTAGGCGCCTCTTTTCTTGTATTTGATGCATTCTTGAGTTTATTTATGCCACATATGCTTTGATTTTATGATTGGTATGTTTCTATAGGTTATTTGAGAATTGAGCAAAAATGTGTGAAAAAGATCAAAGAATTTCTCAAAATACACCTTTAGCCACGGCTATGATGACCTTAGCCATGGTGATCATGAAGGAACCTTTGTGCTTTGAAGATATGAAGTTATCAAGGCTAAAATAGGCAAAAAAATGTGAACAACAGATTTTAGCCGTGGTTACCGATTTTTTAGCCGCGGCTACCGACTTTTTCAGCATCTATAAATACACGCTATTAGGTCAAAATTCGGAATTTTTGCCCACTTCTGAGGGTTTTGACACTTTGAAAACACCTAGAGGGTTGAGAGAAGTCTGGGGAAGAAGAAGAACACGAGGATACTCCATCTTTGTCTACGAAGACGGAGAATTCAAGCAAGATCTATCAAGAAACGTTATTAGGGAGTTTTAATTTCATGCTTTTAGATTTGTTTTTATCGAACATGTCTTTCAAGATGAATTATTTTTTTTCTTTTTTGATTATGACTTAATTTCCCTTTGATTGAAGCCATGTGAAATCCAATTACTATGTTTGATTTATGAGTATTATTTTTCCGAATTAAATTTGTTTTGGGTTATGTGTTTAATACTTGTTCTTAATGCCTATGATTGCTTAACTACCAATCGTATGAATTTGTGCTTAGTTTTGAGATCGAGAGGAGATAAACTAGGGATGCATCTAGGTATTAAACACCACAACGTAAAATTGACTAGAGATAGATTCGATTTTCTTGTGTGTGCTTTCCGTGAAAACGGGAAATTCCATGAATCTTTCTAATGCATTTCATTAATTCGAATTTCATATAGAGATATAGAAATCATTAATAAAAATAGAATTGCTATACCAAGAGATTGGATAGTAAGTAATTTAGGGAATTTTGCCTTAATCTAATCAATCTAATAATCCGGTAAGATAGAATCATAGTCAAATTGAGTAGTTGGTTGAATCATGTGCCTTAATCACTTTTCTCATTGATTTAATTCAAGTTGATTTTCTTCATTAGTTGGTAATGTTATTAGTATTTTAATTCATAATCACATCTTTATCTCTTGATTTAACTTAGAATTAGATAACACAGTAATTTCAGTACTTAAATACAATTGTCTCTAGGGTACGATTATCCGGACTTACATCCACTATATTACTTGCACGACCTAGTACACTTACTAGGATTTTGTGTGTCAACTTTTTGGCGCCGTTGCCGTGGACAATTGTTTTATTTAATATGAGATTCTCCTATCTATTCTAAGCTTAGTCTTTTTTTTTCTTATATATTCTTTTTATTGATCTTGAAGAGATGAATGATTATAACTTTAATTGGTCACAACGAGGATGGAGTGCAGGAGCTTATGAGAGTCATTTCAAGATTTTGTTCATTGTGTGGAGGCGTTCATCAGAGTGGCTACTGTCATCAAGGATGGAGAGAAACAGCAGGACTTGCCATTGAGTATTATGCAATGAGAGCTTCGCCAACATATTAGCAACATGATATGATCTCGAGTTTTGAAGAGCTGATGACCAATGGATGAAGCAAAATGACACCATGATATCACGACTTGATGAGCGGGGTCAAAAACATAGAAACATGCATCATGAACGTCCTAGCACAACTGAATCAAATCTCCAACTTATTGGCAGAGGAGGTCATTAGACACCACGTATATTAACACATAAGAGAATGATGAGGCTCCACAAACAACATCACTAGAGGACTCACAATTCAGCACAGAGTCTCCGAAATCCATCCCATCAAATGACCAAGAAAAAACATTAGAAATCTTCAAGAACCAAACACTGTCTACCACCATATCTCTCGAATTTTACAAAAGTGTATCAATAACCGAGAGAGAGAGAGGAGGAGGTTGAAGTCAAGGTTTATAACTGTAGTGATCCATTCGATGCATATTTTGAGAACCCAAGTGATACTAGGCGAGAATGAGAAAAATAAGAGGATATATAAATCACTTGATGTACCACCATTTGAGTGTCAAAACAAAGTCTATGGGAATTGAGACAACCACATATGAGTTGAAATCATTTGATTTTGTACAATAAAATTAAAATTTTACAACAGACTCTTCATTGATCTCAATAAAAACCCAATCTTCTTGTTCATTGTAATAAAAAATGTATGGACCCTCATATCCCAGGTTGTCACGTTCCTCTATATTGCCCTAGCGAAGTGATAAAGAAGGCTTCCATCGACGCAATAGAATTATCCGAAGCGTAGGAATTTCCGCAAGGCCAAAAGGAATTCTTCCAGCTCTGGGCATACAAGAACCAGCTTCTCAAGCATTGGAAAGTGGTCTTCTCTGCAGTCCAGTGCATCAAATCAGTGTTATGAATTTCAAGTATTTTAGTCGAACAAATCCCCATCAGGTGCATCCCATCTTGGACCCTGGAATGCATTGTGATAAAGAAAAAGCACTTGAAGTTGGGCAATGAACCACAAATACTTTTATATCACTCCAGGAAGACCACAGCCTTGTAATGACAACTTTTGAGAGAATCTGGAAAGGCAATAATCTGTTACACAAACCTTCTCTCCCATTGCCAAAGATAGTGATTCAAGTTTATGGAGACGAACAAGATTGTTTAGGCAATAGTACGACCATTCCACTCCACTGGGTTCATCATCGTCATCATTATAGAGAATTTGCAATTTCCTCAGATTTGGAACTCTTTTAACAACCTCCTCAGTACACCTAAAGTTGTACACATAGAGGAGCGTGTATAAGTTTTCCAACATATAGAAATTGTGAGATTCAGGAGGAGGATCTGGTAGACGAATCATACGGAATTCGAGATGCCGAAGTTCTGTCGTTTCCCAAATTTGAGGTGGCACAGACACTATGACATCAAAATCTTCGGTTTTGAAAGTCTGAACATTCCAATGTACGAACATCGATGAAATAATCTCTGGATTAAGATTGCAGCCAGTCAAGTCAGGTCTGAAAGCAAGGTACCGCGGGCTGCTTAATTTCGTAATTTCTTCAGGAGAATATTTGTCAACAACATCCAACACCCTCAGCAAATTTAAACTCGGAAGAGCCTTGGTGAAATCCATTCAGAGTAACACACCAAAGAGCAAACGAACACTTGGATGCAGATTTCAAGGCATCTAAGACTTGAGGGGGAAAAGGTAGGTTCGCTCGTGCTTTGATGAATAGCAAGGCGACGTTTGCTTTCTATGCTTTGTGGAAAATTGTCAAGGCTATATACCCTTGTTACACAAAGAAAGTTTTCCTTTCGACCTTCCTTTAGACACAGGTCCCTCAAAACATCATGGATGATGCAATTTTGCATTTTTCCTGTCCTTCCTATTCCAGAAACTAAAACAAGGTTTCTGTCATAAGGTCCTTTAGATAAACCATTGCCACATCTTCTAAGCTCTTATCTTTTATAGGTTTGAGAAATCCCTCAGCTACCCACAACTTTATGAGCCTAGAGATTTTAATCTCACAATCTTCTGGAAACATTGCCATATAGAGGAAGCATGGTTTCAAATGAATAGGTAAATCGTTATAACTCAATGACAATAACTTGAGACAATAATCATCGTCCCCTGAATTATAAGTGATTCAAATTTTCAGCCACATATTCCCAATATTCTCGTGTGTTGCTAGACTTTGCTAGTAGTCCACCAATTACCACAATTGATAGAGGTAGACCTCTACAACTTGTAGCAATTCTCTTTCCTATTCCTTCAATTCAAGAGGGTAACTTTCTCCCGGAATATCTTCTCACAGAATAGATTCCAACTTTCATCCTCATCTAGGAACTCTAATTCATGAGAGTTATCAGAGCCAAAGCAATTAGCTATGTTTGCTAGCCGTGTTGTTATCATGATTCGACTTCCATTGCAATTATCTGGGAGAGAACCTCTTAACTTCATCCCAGGGCTTTGTACTCCATATGTCATCTAATACAATCAAGTACCTCCTACCAAATAGACTTTTATATAATTGTTCTCCTAATTCCTCATCATTTTTTTCAACTCATTTTTTCATTGAACTCTTTTTTCTTTCCCTTGGAAAGAATCTGAATATCATACAAAAGGGCTAAAGAATTTCTCGTACTGTATATGCTTGCGAGACTGAAACCCACGCACGGGAATGAAAGGTTTCCACAGTAAACCGATTCTCATAAAGATTTTTGGCGAGAGTGGTCTTACCTATACCGGCCATTCCCACAATTGGGATGATTTGGAGTTTTGATTCTGTTGTAGCGAGTCTTCTCATCATTTTGTCCAAGTGATCCTCAAATCCCACCATAACATCCAGCTTGTCGCTGCTAGGAGCTCGTCTTGATAAAACCTCCTCTGGAGAAGAATTTATGCGTTGATGATCACCTTTCTCGACATCCATCTTCTTTTTTTCAATTTCGATCTTTATAAGATGCATTGTTTCTGCCACTCTCTTAATATCTGTCAAAAATTCTGTTTTGCGGGTTTCCACCTCAATAGAGTCGGAGTCATCCACAGCAGAGTTAAGGACACGATATGCATCTGCGACATAGGACTCAATGATGTCCTCTGCTTCGTGACCAGCATCCGCTATTTGTTTCTTCAATTCCTCTGTTACAAATTTGCCAGATCTTCTTCTGTTGGACAAATCTTCGAGAAGATCTACCAATGAACAAACCATGTTGTTGAGGGATATGATCTGCTCTCTGTCAAAACTGATCCATTGCTTACAAGGATGAAGCATCCGTTTCAGAAGATGCATCAGAGAAACTAGAGCTGCATAAGCAGTTGCCATTGGAGTAGACGTTTTTTTCTGCTACTTTTAATTTAACCATAGGACAGATTATCAATCCCAGTCACATGTATTTTAAGAATCTATACATACAAGCTTTTACATAGAATCCAAGACTAGCTATATCAGAAAAAAAAGGGAAATAGGAAAAAACATTTACCAAAGAAAAGTTAAATTGTGAACAACTCCAACTTCTTTTCCATTAAAATTATTAAGCACTTTTGTTAAAACTTATAAAAAGCATTGATAAGAAAAAAAAAATACAACACATCAACGAATTTAAAGAAAGAAGAAGTCTATCACCACAAATCAATTATTTAAAATGTATCCACCACCAAATATGCATAAAATGATGATATTAGTGTTAATACTTAGTACCTTATATTTTTTTGAAAACTTATCATTACCATATTGTTGAAATTTTCGGTTGATATCTTTTATTTTTCATTTAATGTTATTTTCTTGATCCCAAATAATTTACATTGATTTATGATGAACAAATTTTTTTTTTAACTAATTGCTTGTAAACATATATGTAGTGTGTGTGAAAATGTGTGTAGTGTGTGTAAAATGTGTGCAAATATATGTAGTGTGCGAAAAAGTGTGTAGTGTGCGTGAAAATATGTGTAGTGTGTGAAAATGTGTGTAGTGTGTGTAAATATGTATATTTGATATTAGAATTATTTATAAGTTTTTTTAAAAAATAATTTTTACATGTTGAACCCATTTAGGACCCAGAGTGGACCCAATAGGACCCAAGTTGGACTCATAGTGGATCCAAGTTGGACCATGACGACCCAAATTGGACCCAAATTTTTTTGGACCCAATAGAACCCAACTCAAATCTACCCAACAATAACTTTCTTGGACCCAACCCAACCCAAAACCTATTGAGTTGGGTTGGACCCATGGGTCCAAAATCATTTTGCCACCCATACTTGTATCTAATAATGGGAAAATCACCGATTCCGAGATTTTCATAGGTTTTTCACTACAGCAAAATACAATATTAGGGGCTAACATTAAAGTGACAATATCTAAATTGTCACTAAATATACATAATGAGTGACAATAATTTTTGTTATATCTCAATAATATTTGTTTAGTGGCAAGTGTAATTTTAAGTTGTCAATATTGACAATTAATGACACGTGTATATTGACAACTTTATTTGTTTTCACTAAGTTGTCACTATACATGTGTCACTAATTGTTAATAGTGACAACAATTTTTTTGTCATCAATTATCAAGAGTGACAACTTGTATACAATTTTTGTTACTATTGCACATGTGAAAACTATTTTTTGTGACAAAAAAATTATTATCACTTAATATATATAATTAGTGACAACTTTTATATTATCACTAATGTTTTTTTTTTGTAGTGTCTTTTGCTATTCCGGGATTTTACTGGGAGGTAAATTGCAATTAGCCTAATTAAAAATAATGTAATATGTGTATTTTATATTTAGATCAAAATGAAAATGAAAAAACAAATTGAGAACAGGAGCCAACATGCCCTAAGAGCCTAAGACTAACAAATGTGAAACAAAACAAAGGCTAGTGATAGCAAAAGGACAATAATCGCATTGTTTTCTTACTTCTCACATCAAATGTTGCAGCAAATACAGTCCAAGTTGGTAATTTTTTAATTTTTATTTTTAGCAGCTGGCATATATATATATATTTTAAAACTTGGCCAGAATAAAGTGCTGAATACGTCAAACGAATATATACAAAGGTTTTAGCAAAAAATTATATACAAAGTTCTCTAGCGCGTTCGTACGACTCAGTATGAGAGCGATGTTGATATTATCTTTAACATTCATACACAAAATGCCAGACTGGGGAACTTGAACTACCTTCAACACCTTGGAAGATATTCTATTCCCATAATTTGACCGCAATGCAAACAATAAACAAGTGTAATTCGATCAATTTTAATGGGCAATGATATTGGCATTCCACTAATTATTATAAGTTTGGAACTCCATCTTTAATTTTTAAACTAAAATATGATATGAATGCCTATAAATCTTAAAATACACTAATTATAATTTTAAAAATTTAAATAAGAGCAAAACATTACCAAGTTGTGGATGTTTTCGTTACTACTTTATATCAAAGTAAATTCATTAAAAGTATGGAATATCATCCACAAAACTAAGTATAGTATGTTAAATTTGAAAAAAAATATTATAATATGAACCAATAAATAACTAAATTCAACATGAATTCATTTCACTTTGACTTTGTATTAACACCTAGCAATTAAGTTCAAATCTTTCTTCCTTTAATAAAATACACCATTGTACCAAAAAGGAAAAAAAAAAAAACACATTAACAACAGTTACACATACAAAAATGCTCAAATATGCATTGCTTTCTATTAAATGAAAAACATAACATTGATAGAAGTAGTTAGTACTTTGTTAATATACATTATACAAGTACTTCACAATAAAAAAGTATAAAAAAAATATTTCCATTTGGTGATTTATTGTTCATTTTGTATATGTATTTTATGCTCGAGTAAACACATATGGGAAAAATTGCATTTTTCGTCCCAGAACTTTGCTCAAGTTCAATTTTGGTCTCATGAGTTACGAATTTCTCACATTTAGTCTCAACCGAAATTTTCATCCATAATGTAATGGTCAACTCCGTTAGTCAACCTTTTTAACTTTTTTTTGGGAGATTCGTACATGAATGCACTCACATATGAATATTTAATATCACGGTATTTCTCTTCAACTTCCCAAAAAATCCGGTCAAAAGGTTGACTAATGAAGTTGACTGTTAGATATTGGATGAAAACTTCGATTGGGACTAAATGTGAGATATTTTGAAAGTTATAGGACTAAATGCGAGAAATTCATAACGAATGAGACTAAAATTGAACTTGAGCAAAGTTATGGGACGAAAAAATAAAAATTTCCCAAACATATGTTTTACACCACTATGCAGTTCATAAACATTTCATTCAGAACAAGAGAAAAATGTTATATTAGTTTATAAAAAAATTATAACTTTATGTGAAGACTAAAATATCTTTCTACTTAAAATATTAAAAGATATTTCATTTTTGTTCTTTTTTATAAAAATTATGAAAGCCCAACACTCTGACCAGCATTTGCACCCCTCTCTTCCACATCACTGCTGCTCATTCCTTCCTCTCTTCCACATCACTGCTGCTCATTCCTTTCTCCTTTATTCTGTTTTCAAGGTTTATTAAAAATATTTATACGCTAAAGAATTCTTAAATTCAACTACTATATCTGGAGATATAAAAGAAAATTTTAATACAAACTTGTACTTGTTCATATGAAATATTTTGATATAGAATTTATTCAACTATAGTATAAAACGAAAAAAAGAAGAAGATATATAGCCTAAGTTGCACGAGAATTGACAGATATCAAGATTATATTTATAGTAATCTTGGAATGGTTTTGGGAAGTTGGAGATGAGACAATTTTATTATTTGAATGTGAAAAGTTGCTCACATATAATAAGGTGAATATGAATTATTTGCTATGATGAGTGGCTTGTATGGTTCCATACGTTTTGGATAGTTGGGAAAGTGCAATTTTTTTAATTATTAATAACCGACAATTATATATATTAATCATAATTAGTAAAAACATATATAATATACACTAATTAAGTTATAGTAAAGTTCATTAAGTAGAGGGCAATAACGTACTTTCACAATTGAAAGAAACACCTTCCAAAATTCATATTTTTATAATATAATAATATAGGTATATATATATATATATATATCTATATATATATATAGATATAGATAGATTAATTGTATTCTATGGGTAAAGAGTTAGTACATCAATGATGCATTTATTGTACTCCATGTGTATCAATGGTGCAATATGGCACTTCATATGTCCATTATTAGTACGTACTTCCTGGTTCATATATCATGATATTTGCTCATGAAAGTAGATAGAAATGATCACTTTCTTAAAAAGATAATATAGACATTATAACTAAAAGTGTAAATGGATCAAGCTGAGATGAATAATATTATGCAAGATTGTTTGTTTTATTGAGTTTTAAAAATTGTATTTGAATTTGACTGAATTGCTAATTTGAATTGGGTTCGAAAGGGTTTTAATCGAGTCAAGTTAGTAGCTTGATATTTTATAACATAGTTCAATTTTTTTTTTAACTAATCGAGTCGAGTTTCAAGACTAATTGAACAAAAAATTATGCTTGATTTTGTTTGTTATGTTAAATGAACTGAGCTCAAACGAGCTTTTAACGATTAATCTAGAGCTGCTTATTGAGGGCACGTTTGGTAACCATACTATTTTGAGTTTTTATGTTTTTGTTCCAAGAAAAACCAAAAATAAGAAGTAAAAAAGTGTGTGGTAAGACTGTTTATGTTTTCTCTTTGTCAAAAGTATTTTTAAAATTAATAAAAAAAGTGCAAACACAAAAAAAATGTTTTACAAAAAATCCCAGAACAATTTTTAGATTTTAAAAAAGGTTAATAACATACGACCCCTCTGTGATATGTATAGTTATCAACTCGTCCCCGTATAATAAGAAAATAACAAGAAACCCCCTTATTTTAAAATATATATATATACTCACTAACTCCCCGAACTATTTTGCTTGCTGACTTTTCTATAAAGACTGAAATACCCTTATCCTTTTAAAATATATAATATATATTTTTTCTTTTAATCTCTATTGTATTAATTATTTTTTTATTCTTTAACTATCTTCTAGTTAATTTATTTATTTCTTTTCCATTTTCACCTTCTTCCCTAAAACCAAAACCCTAAGATTAATACTATTCCACCAATTCAAATTAATACTAACACTAACACCATAGTCACCTCCTGCTCTATCCCCACCCAAATCTCTTCTCCTTTCCTACTTCCACCACCACCACATCTCGAAGCCCCCCCCTTCCCCGTCCCCGCCCAAACAAATTGCCACCACCGCCTCCCCTTTTCTCTTCCACCAATTGCAATACCAACACTAACACTATAGTCACCTTCTGTTCTATCCCCAAAGCTCGCCTCCTTCCCCAC
Source organism: Buddleja alternifolia (assembly GCA_019426215.1). Lineage (NCBI taxonomy): Eukaryota > Viridiplantae > Streptophyta > Magnoliopsida > Lamiales > Scrophulariaceae > Buddleja > Buddleja alternifolia. The sequence continues at coordinate 32,810,456 of CM033396.1, forward strand.
TTCCACCACCACCTCCTAGTTCTAGAACCTCGCCACTGCCCCCACATCCCAAAGCCGCCGCCCTGCCCCGCCCCCGCCTCCGGGCATCACTGCCTCCTCTTTTAACATTCCACTGATTGTGAGCCCACCACGACTACTAGCTCTTCCGCTGTGTATCCACTACCATTGGCCTTGTTCGTGGGGGCCGCCTCCCTCTCTATAAATTTATCCACCACCTCGTTGCTCGAATTTCTAGTTGATTTCCTGATTGGATAATCATACATTCATAATCAACTTTACATGTGCTACCAAACATATTTTCATGTTTTTATTTTCAAATTTCTCAAACATAGAAAAATTTACGTAGCATGTTTGGTAAAAAAATTTGATAGAAAAAAACAAAAATAGTATTTTTGTTTGCTTTTTCTGAACAAACAGAAACGGCTATGGTTACCAAACGGGCCCTCTTAATTTATTTTAGAGTCATAACTATAACATGCCAACTGCCCTTTTAATTGAACTTGAAAGCCTATTTTACTTTTTTGCTTTTCCTAGTGAAATAATTAAATGTATAATTAAGTATCATAATAATATTAAAAATTAGTAAATAATCAACAAATATTTTATGGTTATCTATCTATCTATTATTGACAATAAAATACTATAAAAGTAGTTAAATATCCAATTTTAATGGAATTCAATTCCAATTTGCAGTCGATATTGCTTATTTGTTGGGTAAAGGTAGCTCTATCAAGGATGAGAATATAATCAACATAAGCATATCTTTTTCGTGTCAGTAGTTTTATTTTTAATTATTATGTTCTCCTTTTTTTTTGATCAATAAACCTCTAGTTATATAAATTCCAGAAAAAAGGCAACGAGTCAGGAGGTATATGCACCTCATTACACAAAATATTCTCATTTAAGAGTTCCAAAGGGATAGGCCCATTCCACTTCCTACGAAAGCCCCACTGACATAAATTGTGGGCAACTACATTCAAATCTCTACTTATAAATCTAATACTCCAACCTGGTTATAGGATCTAATGTCCAAAATAAGGGATTCGTATCTCCAGTTTGAAGTAGCACCTTTGCTATTAATCTCCTCAACAGCCCCCAGCCAGTCACTTTAAGAAACAAGAGGCAAGAAAGGAGCCTTCTCCAGCCACAAACAAGCCGAATGAACTGCCAAGAGTTCAACATCTTTTGCATCCGTTGCTGAAGACATCCGAGAAGCGACAAACTGCAAGCCATTATCTTCATTTCTCACCATCATGTTAACACAGCAGGTTTCCTCTATAAACGCAGCATCAACATTAACTCTAAGGCCCTTCTCCCGGTAAATCGGTTTTATCGATGTTGGCACAGAATCTTCCTGTAACTTGAGTTTACTCAATTAGGCCTGAAGGTGATCAGAAGCAGCAGTGTGAACATGAGTAAGAAAAGATTCAACATGTTCCAATTCCTCTCCATGAAGAAGACTATTACGATTCATCCAAATGCAATTCATCAAACATGCAACAAACTGTAAGAACTCCAAATGGATATCAACAGACGTGAACAATGGATTATCTTTGTTCATCACGAACTCAAAGAACTCAAACAAACTATAATCCTGAAAAAGATCCATTCTCACGCCCCATGTCGAATTCCACCAAGCATTTCTTGATCTTGGGCAGTGAAGGAATATGTGTTCCTCGGATTCAAATTCTGCATGGCAAAAGATGCAAACCGGAATAATTTGAGGGATAATACTCTGAAGTCGGTTACCAGTTGGTAATGCCTTAATAAGTACCTTCCACAAGAAGAATTTGAGTCGGTCATGAATCTTACATTTCCAGAAACGTTCCCAGAATTTTTCCTCGCCCCTACTGTTAGCAAAGAAACAATCATGGTGATCGAGAAAATATGAACTAGATACCGACAAGTTGCCTTTTTTGGAGGGGGCCCAAAGGATCCTCCGAGGTTCCACACGAGTTGGAATGCGAATTTTTAAGATCTCGGTAACAATATCAGGTTGAAAAAATTCTTGAAGCCGATCCTCTCTCCATGCACCTGTGTCAGGGTTCAAAAAATAACGTACCAAATAAGTTTGGGCTTTCATTTCGTCCGACTGGTGATCGGATGAAGGCACAAAACCCTGGATAGTTGGGATCCAGAGGCCCTTCCAAGTTCTAGTACAGCCATGCAACGAAATGGGGTCGATAAGACCCTTTCGAATAGAGTCCTTGCACGCCATAATACTTTTCCATATTTTGGATGATGTATCGGGCGGGGGGGGGGGGTGTCTCATTTTGATCCATGAAGTTTGAACCCTGGATATATTTAAACTTTAAAAGATGAATCCAAAGGAGAGACTTGTCCTCATACATTTGCCAAGCAAGCTTGGACACATTGCTCTATTCATATCCCGCATACGTCGATGCCCCAAACCACCGAACTCTTTCGGAGAACAAATGAGATCCCAGCTTCTAAGATGAAGATGTCTATTCTCATCGCTATCACCCCACCAAAAACTCCTCATTTTCTTATCTAACTTGTCACAAACCGATCTAGGGATATCATAGATGGACATAAAGTATACCGGGATAGATTGAGCAACACTCTTCACGAGAACATTCCTACCTGCCTGGGCTAGGCATTTAGCTTTCCAACAGGACAATTTTTTATCCACTCGATCAGCTAACTCGTTAAAATCACTGCATCTAGTGGCCGGTTTGCAAAAGGGGAGTCCCAAGTGTTTGATCTTATGGTTGCATTCCCAGAACCCAAATTTCAAGCAAACCGAGTTCCTCACCTGCTTAGGAACCTTCTTGCTAAAATGAATCACTGTTTTCTCTTTGCTAACAAGTAGACCCGACCACCTTTCATACCCCGTAATAACCTCAGCAATCCCATCCACAGATCAAAAGATCATCCGCATACATGACATGTGAGATCGAAGGACTTCCACGGCTGATTTTTATCCCATTAAAGATACTAACATTTTCGGCTCTACGAATCAAACGAGAAAATAGGTCAAAATACAAAAGGAAAAGATAAGGTGAGAGAGGGCCACCTTGTCTTATACCTCTTGCAGGACAAAAGAAACCAAAAGGGGGAACCATTAACGAGGGTTGAAAAACTTGTAGTCAAAATGCATGTTTTGATCTAATTCACAAAAGTGGGATGAAAACCAAATTTAGAGAGAATATCAAGAAGTAAAGGCCATTCCACACGATCATAGGCCTTTGCCATATCAATTTTTATTGCCATGAGGCCATCTTTACCACTATGCGAGTTGATTGTATGCATAATTTCATGGGTAATAATAGAATAATCCGAAATATTTCTCCCCGAAACAAAAGCTAATTGGTTTGGGGAAATAAGCAAGTCCAAAAGGGGTTTAATTCTTTGAGCAATTATTTTGGAAATGATTTTGTAGCTCACATTACACAAACTAATAGGCCTAAATTGATCAACTCTATTTGCCTTCTCACTTTTGGGAATGAGAGTGATAAAAGTATGATTCATAGCTAAGAAGATTCCCCGTTTCAAAGAAATGGGTCACCACCTTGACAACATCAATTCCCACAATATCCCAATAAGTTTTGTAAAATAATGGAGACATCCCATCCGGACCCGATGTCTTATTGGCGGCCATAGAAAAGGCAAAATTTTTAATTTCGCATGGGGTCGGGATGGAAATTAACACTCTATTGTCTTCTTAACCAACTAAACATGGAACAATGTTCTCCAAATCCGAGGGGTAGGAAGAATTCGAAGATGTGAATAAATTTTTGAAGAAACAATCAAAAAGAGAACCAATATCAAACCACGAATACACAAAAGAACCATTTGAATATTTAAGAGAGTGAATAGTATTGTACCGTCTGTGAATAATGGTCGAAAGATGGAAAAAGCGAGTATTTGCATCTCCTTCTTTCAACCATTTTTGCTTAGCTCTTTGACGCCACATAATCTCTTCTCGCATGAGTAGCTCGTTGAGATCCCCAACAAGTGCATCTTCCATGTGTCTATTTTCAATGGTAGGCTCTCGGGATTGGATGGAAGAGATTAGATTTTGGAGGAGAGAGATATTCCGTTGGCAATGTCCAAACTTAAAACTATTCCAATATATATTTTTTTTGGTAGCTAACGGTAAACATGAAGGTGAAAAAAGAGGAAAATACAAAGGGAGACTACACTGCCTCCAGGATCAGATCCTTCAATTCATCAAGCATAAGATCCCAAAAATGCACCCCTCTTGATAAGGAGTGCCCCATCTTGGCTAACGCATCTGCACAAGAGTTTCCGTCGCGCTTCGTGTGAATAATCCTACTAACCCATGGTTTATTTAATAACTGACGACAATCCTCAATAACACCTCCAAGGGGGTGTGTAGAGGTATCCGCTTTAAGTACAAGGTTCACCACCACCTCCGAATCAACTTCGACTTCAATGTTCTCCACTTGTCTATTCCATGCAAATCTGAGTCCTTCCCGTAGGGCAAGGAGCTCAGTCGTGTTGATTGTCCGTTTCCCAATGTTCCAACTAAAACCCCATATCCAATTTCCTCTATCATCTCTCATAAGGCCTCCTCCCGTCGCTAGCCCCGTAGAATCCCGATAGCTACCATCTGTATTAAGCTTGAACCAACCTTGTGGGGGGAACATGCCAATTTATGCTACTGCTTGTGGGAATTTTCAAAGGTCTCACCACCCTAAAGGCTGATTCAATATCCATAGCAAGTTTTTTTGCATTAAAAACAATATCCAGAAGGTCTTCCGCTCGTGCCGAATACACAAATTCATTGCGCGCCTTCCAAATAGACCAAGCTGTGGAGAGAAAAATGATCCTCCAAGGGAAATTAGGGAGCACTATATTACTTAAATTAGCTTTGAGATTCTCCGGAATCCATGAAGCAATCAGAAACATCATAAACTCGTGAAATTGAGTTGGAGCAATTACGTGTTCCCATATTCTAGCCGAAAGAGGGCAGTCACGAATTGCATGAGTAGAGGTTTCACTTTTAGAAGAGCACCGAGGGCACAAACTCGTTTCACACCCATGTCGCACAAATCGAAGTGCATTCGTAACCAATCTGTCACGTTTTAGCAGCCAAAGAAAGAGTTTAAGTTTATGGGGGCACTTTAGTTTCCACAACCACTTCCAATTGTCACAAGTGTAAATATTCACACCATTTGACTTCGTAATTGTTGCATAAGCCGAACTACAACTAAAGGCACCATTCATAGACCCACACCAGATTCTTTTGTCCTTATAATTTGGATCAAATGGAATAATGTGATCAAGAAGCAAGGTGGTGACAGAAGGTGGAATTGGAGTTTGAACTTTTTCAAGGTGCCAATTACCCTCCCTATCCAAAACGTCCGAAAGTTTGAGGAACAAATCTTCTTCATGGATATCTTCATCAATCATTTCCCAAAGATAATTATCTCCAATCCACCGATCATACCAAAAGGAAATATTTTCTCCATTACCAACCCGCCACCGGATTTTCGATTCAACTTTCTTAATACTTCGGAGAAATCCCTTCCATTGCGCCGAATGAGATGATTTAATCTCACAATCCAAGATATCATGGTTTTTAAGATATTTCTTTTGAAACAAATTACCCCACAAGGTCTTCTCTTTTGAAAGAATTTTCCACCCGATTTTTGCAAGTAAGGCAGCATTAGCGGATCGAGTCTCTCTAAGCCCGAGCCCTTCATCAACCTTCTGCTTGATCACATCTTCCCACTTGACAAGATGATATTTTTTATGAGAGCTATCTCCACCCCATAGGAAAGTGCGATTGAGTTGGTCCAGTTTATTGCAAACACCCGCCGGAAGCCATGCCGTTTGCATAACATGAGTCGGCATGGAGGATTCCACCGATTGGATTAACGTGACCCTTCCCGCCATATTAAGAGTTTTTGTCTTCCATGCAGAAAGTCTCTCTTGTACTTTATCAATGAGCGCTTGGTAGAGCCGAGGGCTAGATCGTTCGTGAACAATTGGAACTCCAAGATACCTACCCAAATCCGAGTGCATCCCATTCCCACATCACTAGATATAGATCTACGAATTCGACGTGGCGTGTTCTTAGAGAAAAAGACCTTCGATTTTGCATAGTTGATTGAAAGCCTGGAACTCTTACAAAACCTCTCAAGGATCTGTTTTATGGTTGTCGCATTGTCTCGAGTTGACTTGGCCATGAGAATGAGATCATCGGCGAAGAAAACATGAGAGAATCGAGGTCCTCCTCTACAAACCGGGACGGGCTGCCAAGTTTTGTTTTGAACCGCCTCCTCGATAAGATATCCCAACCTTTCCATGCATAGTACAAATAAATAAGGGGATAGAGGGTCCCCTTGCCGGAGTCCACAACTCGGGGAGAAGGCCGGAAGAGGTTCCCCGTTCCAAAGAACCCGAGGAGTAGCGCTACTCACGCAATGCATAATGAGCCCCACAATGTGTCCCGGGAAACCAAAAAATTCCAAGGTTTCATTAAGAAAATCCCATTCCACCCTATCGTAAGCCTTTTCCAAATCAATTTTAAGGATCATGCCACCCGTTTTACTCTTCGACATACGAAGTGAGTGGATAACTTCTTGGAGAAGAATGATATTATCGCGAGTCCCTCGTTTCGGAATGAAGCTACTTTGTAGGGGAGAGATGAGCTCATTCATCCAAGGCTTGATGCGTGTGGTAAGAAGTTTAGTAATAAACTTGTAGAGCACGTTACAAAGGGCAATAGGACGAAATTTTGTAATGGAGTCGGGGTTGTTTTCTTTCGGGACCAAGCAAATAAAAGTATCTCCAATTCCCTCGCCAAATCGAGCGGAAGCAAAAACTTGACGAATAAATTCCGATACCGAATTCCCTACAATATCCCACATGTGATGGTAGAAAAATGCTTGACACCCGTCGGGACCCGGGGCCTTATGAGGGCTAAGGGAAAAAACCACATTTTTAATCTCCTCGTTAGTCGACATAGAAATTAGCCGGTTATGATCGTCCAAAGAGATTTTTCGTTGAAGGTCACTACACGGAATACGGACTCTCTCCCTACCATGGTGGCGAGAGAAAAGATTGGCATAAAAATTAAACACATGGTCTTTGAGGAGTGCGCTGTCCGTATGCCACTCGCCGTCGATTTTTAAAGTGTCAACCCGATTCTTCCTTCTCCGAACAATCGTCGTCGCATGAAAGAATTTTGTGTTATTGTCCCCGTGAGAAAGCCATTTAATCCGGGATTTTTGAAACCAATACATTTCCTCTTGGTGAAGGATATTATTGTATTCTCCAATAAGCTCATTTTCAAGAATGCTAAGAGAAATGCTATCCCATTTCATAAGACAACGTTGAACCCCTTGAAGACGAGAGAGGATTCTCCGTTTATTCCCAAAGATATTCCCAAACTTATCTCGATTCCACACTTTCATGACTTGGGGGAGCGTACCAATGGCTTCCTCAATCGAATTGGACTTGGTCCACGTATCGTGGATAATGTCTCGACACGAGGGATGCGTAACCGAAGCGAGAACAAAATGGAAGGGGTAATCCCGAGGCCTTGGAACTGAGTTGCCATAGCAACACGTCAAAATGGGGTGGTGATCGGACTTAGTATGAGGGAGATGACGTACAATGGCCTCGGGAAATTTGAGGCGCCAATCGTTGTTTGCCAAGGAGCGGTGAAGACGTTCCCTCAAAACGACAACACCATTTCTTTTTTTTATCCATGTGAATTTCGGGCCTTGGAAGCCAAGATCAAGGAAACTACATCAATTAATCATCTCATTGAACCGATTACATCTAGCACGACTAGGCACACTCCCGCCCCACTTCTCATGCGCCGCCATAATATCGTTAAAGTCTCCGGTAATGAGCCACGGCTTATTGCAATGACCACTGAAATGTTCAAGATTGGTCCAGAGCCCTAAACTATTCCAATGACGAAGAGCATGGCGGGTGGTCTTTATTTTGGAGTGGAGGGTGAAGGAAGGTGATCCTCGAACATTTTTGGACCAAGCATCGAGGATAGTAGATTTACAAGAGGAGTCTCGGGTCCTCATGTTTTCAAAACGGAAAGGTTTTGGACCCCCCAATTGGTGGGAATCAGTATGAAGGAGAAGGGGGGAGTAGTCCGAGTTAATGGTCGGAAGGTGAGAGACAAAAGCTTGGGGAAAAAGATTTATCCAAGATGTATTCGCAATGCATCGATCAGGACATAATTGAATATTAGTAATCCCACCCCTTTTATTACTCCATGTAAATGGATTTCCTTCATAGCCTAGATCCACAAGTCCACTAAGATCCATAAAACCATTAAAACCCCCGGAAGAAGATGAAGCAAAAGGACGACCTCCTTTTTTTTCCTTTTGAGATATAATTGCATTAAAGTCCCCAAGGAGGAGCCAAGGACCTTCAAAAACACTGCCAATATCCCTAAGAAGGTCCCAAAACTTAACTTTGTCCGCAGACGAACAAGGGCTATGAACACAAGAAAGTTGCCAAGACTCAGTACCATCATCAGTAGTCACAAGAGAGTTTATCACGAATTTGGACTCGAAGGTGATTTGCACATGGCTTCCATTCCACACAAAGACCTCTGGAGAAGTTGATTGGATGAACAATATGATGACAAGAAAGATTGAAGGAGGAGAGAAGAGAAGAAAGAGAGGAGAGGGAGGAAGACTTTAGTTCGCACAAAAAAACAATATCCGGTTTTGAGTTCGTAAGGAGTGTCCGAAGAGAATTTTTTGTCGTGGGATGAGCAATCCCACGACAATTCCACGTAAGGATGATCATGGGGACTATTTCTGTGACCCACTCGGGTCGGTGCATGAGTTGGAAGGTTTGTTTGTTGGTTTATATTGGTTCACATCCATGTTGATCCACAAATTTCGGTTTCGGGCAAGCCTTTTCCATTTGCCCAATTTCCTTTCAGTGATAATCACATTAGTATTTCCCACAAGATGAGAATCATTGGGGCTTGGAGTGATAGATGTCACAGAATGGGAGATATCGAAAGGAACATCTTGGAAATTCTTAGCAATTTCATGGTGGTTAATGTTTGGAGAGGAAGAGTAGGGGTGGTCACGGTTTGGTGAACGGACCGAACCGAACCGAGACCGAGCATTTCGGTTGGAACCAAAATCGAACCGAGCCATTTCGGTTCAGTTTCGGTTTTTATTTTTCTAGGATTTCGGTTTCGGTTTCGGTTTTAGGCCTCGGTTAACCGAACCGAAAACCGAATGAATATACAAATAATATATAATTTTTATTTATAGTGGGGGCCAATGTGGAATTTCGAAATAAGTTTAGGGCTAAACTCTAAAGCCTAAAAGACTAAAGTAAATGTCTAAGAATTAAAACCCATTACCCACCTGCCTCTCACATCTCTCTCTCTCTCTGTCTGTCTCTCTCTCTCTCTCTCTCACTATGCGTCACTCTCACCACTATCTCACACAGCGGCACAACCCTCGCCGTCGCCCCCGCCCGTCAATCCTCCTCCTACTCGGCTCTCCTCAGTACTCTACTTAAACCCTAGGTAGAAATTCAAATTAGATTATTTAATTTCTTTATTTTGCAAATCAAAGGGGTAAATTATTGTCTTGCTTTGTTGAATTTAGATGTTTTGTGTAATGTGGTGTGTTTAAATGCTAAAAAATTCATGCCTCAAATGTCAAAAAAAAGTTGTTGGAAATTTCTTGCCCCAAATCGGTTAACCAATAGATTTGCTATATAATAGACACCAAATCCCTTTGAATATCTGCACCCTTTGTCGGGATAATATTGATACCACCCATCTTTTCTTTACTCATTGCCAGGTCTTCATCAAAATCACGCAAGCCCTTATACCCGAAGTCATTCCTTATACGCTTTCAAACTTTAACATTTTTCTGGAGAATCACAAAAGACACAAGAATCTTGTTGCAAAATGCGCAAATCTTATTTGGATTATGTGAAATGCTAGGAATGAGGCCATTTTTCAAAACAAAACAATCAATAATAGGGAAATTTGGAAACACTTAATGTATCTGCAACTAACACAAATTTTTAGAGGAAAAAACAAAAATTAATCTTAAGTGGGAGAAACCACAAAGTGGATGGTACAAACTTCCTTGTCTCGATTTTCTGCAGGAAACAGGAACCTCACAAGGACCATCTTTCCGTAGTCGAGGACTCATGGAGGATCTTGACTGATTTCCAGCACGTAAGGATGGCGTTCTGCTATAGAGAGCAAAACAAAGCTGCAGATCTTTTGGCGCAACAAGCTGCTAACTTGAGGAAAACTGCAGTGGTGTTACATTCCTGCCCAAAGGACTCATCTTCTATTTTGGCTTTTGACTTGTGTACCTCTTTTCAGAATTTAGCAAAAAATGCCCCCTTTTGCATGGCTGTTGCAAAAAGGGGAAAATTAGGTGAAAGGGATTAAATTGCACAAAATGATTGACAATATGCTCCATTCACATACACGATACAAGCATATGCCTCTCTCATTTAACTTAAACTTGAAATGCCTAGTTTACCCTTACTTATATTTGGCAATTTAAAAAAAAAATAAAAAATCAGCATATAATTAATACCGAAAATGACCCTTTAGAATAGCACAATTTCAATATCTCACCTCACGACCAACGCGGGAAATCTCCCAAACCGAAACCCAAATCCCTAATTTTTTTTTTGTTCTTCCCCAAATTTGTTCTTCCCCACCAAACCTAGAACCGAAATCCCCCGTTCTGCCCCCAATTCTTGCACGTTACATCGTTCGATCCGCAAATTGGAAACTACATTTTCTTGTCTTGATCTTCCCCCTAATCCCACCAAACCCTAGAACCCAAATCCCCTTCTTCCCCCCATTCTGCACTTTAATTCATTCTTTAGATCCGCATATTGGAAGGTAAAGTTTGTTGTCATGTTTAAAGAACAAAACTGTTATTTTGGTTTAAGTTTCGATCTTGCCCGTTCGTTACATGTACCGTAAATTATGAAAAGTTTGTTTTGGTTAAAGTTCGTTTTACTTGAACTTAGTTTAGAAGTTGATGTCGTCTAATGTCTTTTGGGAAAGAATTGTTGATTGTTCCTGTTTAGAGGAAATTGAAGATCATAAGGGGTGTGTGTAATTTTACTTTGTTGCATTAAGCTGAATGAATATTCATTGATTGAATGTAAATTGAACACTAATTTGTTGAAGAAAAAGGTTGTCAAATTTAATTGGTGTTTGTTAAGTTGGAATTTAATTGTATGCAAAACTTGAAGAATATATTATAATTTTTCCACTTTTGACCATTTTTCAGCATCTAAGAAATTGCAAAATAACCAGAGAAAGCATCAGTTTCCCTATTGTTATTTCAGAGCATAAATTTAGTTCTATTTTATGCCTTATATCACTTGAAGTTTATATAGAGATTTAGGGTTTAGATATATTAGACTTTATAAAAATTTATATTTAACTTCTTTTAAGAATAGGTAATAACATACTGTGGTTTTTCTCCCGTTTCTATTGTTGTAGGATGATTATATACTAGTGTAATACAACCAAACTTTTAACTATGTTCTTTATTTTTGTAGTAAAATGTGTGGATTAGTGATCTACTATATGTACGATGGTGAGTGGAAGGTAATAGAGGGACGCCGTAGACCTCGAGAATGGGAATGGTTGCCAAACAATGGTTATGAAATGCGTAGTTTTGCACTAATAGGAGTTGATCCAGAGTCGATGACACATTCTGATTTTTTACATTGTGTGTTTGAATCGGTCCCTTTTAAATGGAAGCATTATGAAATTAGAGTGAGTTATATTCCATCCTCTTGTAACGTTCGTACCCCTGCATATATCTTGACTGATAGTGATTTAAAGTGTTATTTTCTGGACTTATGTCCATTATCGAAAAAACGAAGCCTTCTCTATGTCGAGTTTTTTTTGAAGAATTATTCGAAGGAGGAAGAGGAGAAATTTGTTTTGAAAATGATTTAGTGAGTGATTATAAATCTGCACCCGGTCGGTCTGGTGTTGTTTTAAATAAGCCCACGTCGCCGCCCATGTCGAAAGCCTCTGCACCCACTCCTTGTAAACCCAATCCCCTTTGTACTCCGAGTAGTGTGGAAAATATGAACTCTATTCCTCCTGCAACCACTCCTTGTAAACCCAATCCCCTTTGTACTCCTAGTAGTGTGGAAAATCAGAACTCAAATCCTTCTGCAACCACTCCTTCGAAACCCACTTCCCCTTGTACTCCACTTGTTGAAAATGTGAACTCAAGTCCTGCTACAACCACTCCATCTTCCTGCAAAGTTCACTCTACTCCCATACCCCGATCAGATTTCGTCGATGATGCTATTCCTAATAAGAGTCCTGAAATATACAGCTTTGATGACAGTCTAGATCTTGTGCTTGGTCAGGAATTTGCTAGCAAGGAAGAGCTGAAAGAATTGGTTTACAAATCTGCGTCCAAGAATTGTTTTGATATTATTGTATCCAAGTCATGTAAAGATATCTTGTAGTGTAAAGTCCAGGATTGCCAGTGGAGAATTCGTGCGTCAATTACTAGAAAGTCAAAAGTTTTCACGTTAAAAACTCATTATAGCGTCCATACATGCGCCTCTACATTGGTAAATAGATATAAAAAGTCCACATCAAATACCGTTGCTGGAGTTGTGAAAGATATGTTTGTGAATCCGTTAGATTCACCACCTCCTAGGGTGATAGGGGATATTATGAATAAGGGTGGCATTGGTGTTTCTTACTACAAAGCTAGGTGTGGTAGAAACATTGCTATAAATAGTAGCAGGGGTGATCCAGAGGCTAGTTATGGGCATCTTCCTAAATATTTGTATATGTTGGAGAAGGTGAATCCGGGTACAGTAACTCATTTGTGCAAAGATGCCAATAATGTTTTCCAGTCTTTGTTCTTTGCTTTGGGAGCCAGCATAGAAGGATTTGAGGCGATGAGGAAAGTGCTTGTTATTGACGGCTCACATTTGAAGACCAAGTATAAGGGTGTATTACTTGTATGTACTGCAGAAGACGACAATAAACATCAGTATCCCCTTGCGTTTGCTGTGGTTAATAAAGAATGCGATGAAAGTTGGATTTGGTTCTTAGAGAGATTGCGGGATGTGTTACCCGATCGTGACGATTTGGTGATCATTTCTGATAGACACGCATCTATTAAAAATGCTGTTCATATAGTTTTCCCAAGGACTTCACATGGCTACTGTACGTATCATATAGCTCAAAATCTCAAGAACAATGTTTCTGCCGGTAGGGGCGCTAAGCAAAAGAAGAAGGCAAAGGATAGCATTGTGGCAAAGTTTGTGTCTTGCGCTGAAGCATATACTGTGCCAGAATTTGAAAAGCTATTTACTGACCTCCAACAAAGGCAGCCTGAATCAAATCTTAGGTACCATCAATATCTTAAAGAAACTCTTGCTGTGAAAGAGCATTGGGCGCGTTGTTACTCTAGAGGTTCACGATACAATATTATGACAACAAATGGAGTGGAGTCCATTAATGCTGTCCTGACTAGTGCAAGATCATATCCGATAATTATTTTGTTGGATGAGATTTTGATGTTAGTAAGTAAGTGGTTCAACAAGCATCGTAGCGACGCTGTAGCGGGGTCCTTGTCACAGAAACTCACTCCTGAAGTGGAGAGAACGATGCATGCAAGGAGGAAAGATTCTATTTTATTTAAAACACGCGTCTTAAATGAGTGTACAGGTGAGTACCTTGTTCGGTGTGATGATAAAACATTATCTGTTGACTTGCAAGCGAAAAAGTGTAGTTGCGATGTTTTCGATATTGACCATATCCCGTGCGCGCACGCGATTGCAGCATTTAATGGGGATGATGATGGCTTGCATGAATTAGTGTGTAAATATTATTGGAAAGATAATTGGGTATTGGCTTATGCACGAACTATATACCCTGTCCCTAGTGACTTCGACTGGATCATCCCTGCTGAAGTAGAGGCAAATATTGTTGAACCTCCTTTGTGCAAAGAAAAGCGTGGAGCGATTCGAAAAAATCGCTATGAATCTGTTGGGGAGAGAAGGAAAAGCCACAAAGACGTGTGAAAGATCCATATACCTTTTAAACAACTGTTTTATTAGTGGTAAAAAAGTATCAACAATATTTTGTCTCATATGTTTTATTCATATGTCGTATTTTTTGGTTTGATGCATGATAAGTATTTTGATGATTTTTTTTCTTTTGCAGGAACAATATTCTGTTTCGACCTTTTTTCCTGAATGGTCACTCGGGCTGTTTGCCTAACACTCATTATAGTACTATCACTTGTATCTCGGGCTGTTTGACAGGTCGAAGCTTTGTTGATTGAAACCGGGACGAGTTTGTACATTCTCTTTGAAGAGTGTTATTGTAATTTGCGTTGGAGCTAGTTGACAAGACAATGGCTTCATTCATCATTCGTTGTGCTTTAAAAAATAGCAAAAGATGAGAATTAGGAGTTTATTCATATGTCTGTATTATGCTGAACTAAGAGTTACGCATATTGGATACAGGGATTGATAGATGATAATTCTGGAGATTGTTTTGTGATTTTGAGAATTTCAATTTATTTATTGTATCTTGTGTTGGATGCATTTTTATTGAATTGATATTGAAAGTAAAAGATGTCTTCATTTATTTATTTATTGAACGTGCTGAACTAGGACTTACGCATACTGGATACAGGGATTCATAGATGATAGTTCTTGAGATTGTTTTGTGATTTTGAGAATTTCAATTTATTGATTGTATCTTATGTGGGATGTATTTTTATTGAATTGATAAAACATATATTTGTATGCAAGCATAAAATTATTCATCAAGATCAATGAAAGAAAAAAAAATTAATTTTTAATCTTTTATGTACTCAAATTTTATAAGTGTAGTTTTTTTGTTTGAGAGAAGCGCATGATTTATGTTAATTACTTTTATGCATTATTGTCTGGAGAAATTAAACTTATTGCATGAACAAAAATATAAAATTGATTTCTAGATTCTAATATATAGGCAAAGTAGAGTGAATTAATTGAAGTTGATATTCATTTTTTTGTTCCTTTTGGTTCATATAATAATTGTCATTCTCGATTTAAAATATTATTACTTTATTTTGGTTCATATGAATAACTTATAATGAATTTGAAAAATATACCAAAAATGGATACACTTATAATAAACATAAAATAGGAAATGATACAAATATATTAGCCTATGAATTGATTAGCTTAATCAATTAATCTAGACAAAATGATAAATTCAATTTTCGCTTATACAGTAGTTTTCCTTAATAATACGCAAGGTATTAAATTTCAGTATCGGTATCTATAATATGTACCCTAAACCCTACACTCTAAAAGAGTAACCCCTAAACCCCAAACCAAAATAATGTTCCCGCCCATTTTAGGGTTTTTGTTTAAAAAGTTGAATTTGGTGTTTTCCTTTTCCCGGACGATTTTATTTCCATATTCCCCCCATTTGACATAACGGTGTTATTAGTATAGTAGGGGGTCCAAAGTAAAATCGTGATTGTAACTCACATTTTTTCTGGTTAATACTTATACTCCAAACCGAAGAGAGAGAAACTTTAAACACATTTTGTGGGCAATCTGCAACAATCGAAGTGAGACAAAGGAGTCCCAAATCCATCCATAGGGTTCGAAGAAGGTGAACAGGTTTTTTCATAGAATTTAAGGTAAATTGACACTTACTGAATTTGTTCTTAGTTTTCAATGAGATTGTTTTAAGAAAATTAAATTCGTATTTGTATCCCTTTTTTTTTTTTGTGAAACCCTAGTTTAGTTTAGTTTAGTTTATGGGTCTAATTTGTTTTTTTAAGGGCATTTGCAATCTGAGTTGAATTAGTTCAGTATGGTTATTGTTTTTGAACAATGTTTGTCTAAATACACCTTTGGTTCAGTCGGAAGTTTTGTTTTGTTTTGTTACAATCATATTTCTAATATGTAGTTAATTTGTTTTTCTAATATGAGGATGAATCAATGTGGAGTACTTGGCTACTGTGCTCTCAGTACTTGTCAAAGGGGAGGGGGGGGGGAGTGTGAATCATGTGTCTATAGGTTTAAACTGAATGCTGAGGTAATTGAGCTATTGGCCGCGGTGGTCTTCTCAATAACGGGGATGGAGTCTTCTAGAGAGTCCATCTATGACAAACAAAATTATTGTATTTTTAAACAATATGATAGCGCCTTCTGTGTTGTTACGGAATATGACCAACAACAAAAGAACCGTGTGCATCCGCGTCAAAGGTATGTGTTGTATATATTATATTAATATATGAATGATTCTTTTTCCAATCTTCATGTAAATAATTGAATAATTTGAGTGTAATGTGCAACTTGATTCCTCTTGGTCTTCTGATGAGAGGCCCTTATGTGGAAACGCACCACAAGCCACCAAAAAATTCCGATCCATATAAGGAGAAACTTCATGCAGCCAATGATTCCTGCTTATACATTACCTTCAGAACGAAGGTAAAACAGTTAATATCGATGATGATTAATAATCATTATCTGTCGAACTCTACTAGAAAGGTAATTGAGGAAAACGATAATATTCACCTGTTGAATATTATTGTAAAGGAAATAGATAATGATAATGAATTATTGTCACATGATTGTGACAATTTTGAGGACTGGGTTCAATCCAGCGATTCTGCTACCGATGATGAGGCATTTGGTGTGGAGTGTGGACGAATTTAAGCGTCTAATATCCGAGTTTGTACATTGTCCACGAATAGTGTTATTGTAATTTGTGTGTATATAACTGAAATTTGCGACGCATGTGGGCTGTTGTGGATTAAACTGAAATTTGCGAGTCTAATGTGCAATATACCTCTAATGTTGTGTCTCTAAATTTTTGATTTTTACATGTGCAGTTCATTGTGGCAAGTCCAATGTGCAATATACCTCTAAATCTAATGTTGTTAAGAGGTATATTTCAATTTAATGGGTGCAGGAGATTCATGGCATTTATTTGGAACATGATATTGTTCTAGTAGTTTTTTTTCGGTGAAAGGGAGTTGTACATCAGTTTTTTTTGGCAACTTTATGGAACATGAATGGCATTTTGTGGTATTTGCATGAAGTTTGTATGTTTTGTGATTTATCTTGTGTTCAATGATCTGTTTGTCGCAGTTCTGATTATAGTGCATTTAGTGCTGAGTTTTGTGTGTAGGATATAACACAACGTAAACTACTAAAATAGAACTGATAAACAACAAAACATAAACTAAATGTCAATTGGAAATTCAAAACATATATAAAATATTGATAATTTTTTGGTTACAAGTGAAGTTGAACCAAATTCCCAACTTAGACTATTAAACAACAACAGAACCTAATAGCTAACCTACTTGATCCGAGTTTATATACATCACCTTAATACATCAACAAAAAATCACCACACCGTGTGAACTACACACAACAACATATTTAAATATCCTACGCAACAATAGTGTGTTCCATTCGATTCTGTCAAAAATCAACCATAAGCATCAAATTCGGACTTCTGAGACAAAACCACATGATCCCAGCATACTGCTAAACCAAAGCCAAAAACAAACACCGTCCATGGAAACCCAGGATACTGGAAAACAAATAAAATGTGTCACTAATTTGGAATTCATTTATTCAGAATTCTACATTCGTTGCCCAATAATTTCTAGAAGATTTTATAGCAAACCTTCCTCTTTATGAGTGCACTAAGTCTCCTTCAATTTATTCTTTGTCTCAACCAAGTAACTTTTTAAAATTACTCACTTGAGACAGAGAACAAATTGAAGGACACTGAGTGCACTCACAAGGAGGAAAGGTTTGCTATAAAATGTGTAGGAATTATTGGTCCAAAGAATGCAGAATTGTGACTAAATGAAGTCATTACTGACTCCATTATTTGTACACTTTCAGAAGAAGATTGTCTTTGCCTTCATCATTTAGCAGTATGCTCCCGTCTTGCGTCTAATGGATGAGAAGAACAAATAACTAAATGACTTTATTTGGTCTCACAATTCTGCATAGTACGGCCATGGCCATGGCTGTGTGGCATCATTTCTTCTTCCCCCTCCGGTACCACAATCTGCATAAGCTCCAGTTTTTTACAGCTTATCCCAAGACGGGATCTTATGAAAAATGTGGTACCGGAGGGGGAAGAAGAAATGATTCCACGCAGGACATGGCCCGTACTATGCAGAATTGTGAGACCAAATGAAGTCATTTAGTTATTTGTTCTTCTCATCCATTACGCAACAACAATGCACCAAAACATTTCTTCTTCAACATTTCAGTGCCTTACATGCCATGGAGAGGTCATTCTGATACTGGGATAGGATTTGTTCAAAATAAGAAGACGATTTGGGAGAAATATAACGAAAGATTTTTTTTTCCTCTCATCTCACTCACGAACCTTGTTGCTTCTCACAAAATCAAAATCAAAAGATACGTTTTCATGAATGAATATGGAGAGAAATTTTAATTAATAGTTGGTTCATGAATGAATATGGGAAAATGGAGAGTTGGAATTATTAAATAGTGTTCATGAATACTGTAGTTGACACAACGCATCAAGAAAAGAAGGATTATCGATAACCGGATACTGGATGAGGAGATACTTGTATACTAGGAGAAAGAAAAACTACCCGACGCATCTGTACTTAATAGACAAGACGCATCATCAAAAGACGCATAAGTTGGCACAAAACACGAGAATATATAACTGTATACTGGAACATGGAAACTAATATACTGGGAAATGTGACATTGCGTGTGTGGTGTGGGAATCTGACATTGTTGACTTTTCGTATAATCTTTAATTAATAGACTAGACGCATCATCAAAAGACGCATAAGTTGGCACAAAACACGACTATATATAACTGGATACTGGAACATGGAAACTAATATACTGAGAAATGTGACATTGTGTGTGGTGTGGGAATCTGACATTGTTGACTTTTCGTATAACCTTTAATTAATAGAAGACGCATCATCAAAAGACGCATAAGTTGGCACAAAACACGAGTATATATAACTGTATACTGGAACATGGAAACTAATATACTTGGAAATGTGACATTGCGTGTGTGGTGTGGGAATCTGATATTGTTGACTTTTCGTATAACCTTTAATTAATAGACAAGACGCATCATCAAAAGACGCATAAGTTGGCACAAAACACGAGTATATATAACTGGATACTAGAGGCAAGTATACTAATATACTGGGAAATGTGACATTGCGTGTGTGGTGTGGGAATCTGACATTGCGTGTGTTGTGACTTTTAATTTAATTAGTAGACATTTGTTGGATGATACTTAGTGGGTACCAGAGCCCAACTCCGGATGAATAGGACTGTCAATTGAGTCAGGCTTGCCCGAAGCCCGATTGCTCGGTCCGCTTATTTATGAGCCGAGCTTAGTTAAATGTGAGCCGAGCCGAGCTTGGGCCTTTAAATTGAACCCGATAAATTTGTGAGTCGAGCTTGAGGTTAACATGGCTCAGCCCGAAATAAGCCCGACTCGATTAAGAATTCTAAATGTATATTAGGCATTTATATTATTTTATATTAGATATTTAAAATATCACATTATCAAGTAATTTTTATTTTTTTTTTTTATACAAAGGTAATGATAACGCCAGAACAGATATCGTTTACAGAAGCTGACAATTTTAGCCTCTTATTATCCTCCTCTACTTCAAACTCTTTCCTCCTTAAGTTCGAGAAAAACCCTAATCCCTTGCAATTGTTGGCCATTTTATATTCTTTTTTATGTTGAAAGTCTGGACCCCTGAAAATCAACGACTCTTTGGAGATTAGGTTCTTATAGTCCATGTTTCTCAAAGGTTCCTTTTCCTACTTTTTTAAGAATAATTGTTAAAAAGGAGAAATGAGAAAGGGCTACAGTAGCGATTTAAATATAATAATTACTCCAGATTATAGAGTTTTTCTATGGTGATGAAATTATAGCCGAAATCGTTTTTTATTTTTTGCAAATTTATCTAGACAGATTTTTCATCTCATTAATTATGCGAACTTAGTACTCCGTTTGTATTCATTGAAGTAAAAAAATTGGTAAATTGAGCCGGCCCGAAAAAAGCCCGAAGCTCGTAAAAAAAGTTGAGCCGAGTTTGGGCCGAGCGAAAAAGAAATAAAATGGGCTGAGTTTGAGCCTATAGTTATCAGGCCGATGCTATTTGAGCTTGAGCGAGCTGAAGCTCGGCTCATAAAGCCGATTGACAGGCCTACGGGTAAATATCAACCACAAATAACATAAAAGGAATTTTGGAGAAGAATTTAATTAAAGTTGGGTAGTAAAATAAACATCATTAACTACATTGCGTTGAGAAAAGACATACGTGTTTTCAATGAGTTAAAAGCACAAATATAGATAAATTACCATTATGAATTTAAGTTCAGCAATTTATCATCAAATGACTTGTACAGGGTCCTTTAATTGAAAAATAACAATCACATGTCACATTCAAACATTCCTTTTGATTTCAAACATTCTATCAGCCACCCTACATTGATTTGATTGAATGACACGTGGCAGGGCCCGTTTGGTAAACATAGCGTTTCTGTTTGTTCAGAAAAAGCAAACGAAATACTATTTGTTTTTTTTCTATCAGATTTTTGTACCAACATGTTACGGTAAATTTTTCTAGTTTGAGAGTGAACTAAAACCATGAAAAAAATAGTTTGGTAGAAAATGTAAAGTTGATTTATGAATGAGATTATACAATAGAAATCAACTAGAAATTGGAGCAACGAGGTGGTGGATTAAATTTATAGAGAGGGAGGCGGCGCCCACGAACAAGGCCGATGGTAGTGGACACACAGCGGAAGAGCTAGTAGTAGTGGTGGGCTCACAATCAGTGGAATGTTAAAAGAGGAGGCAGTGGTACCCGGGGGCGGGGGCGGGGCGGGGCGGCAGGTTTGGGATGTGCAATGGCGAGGCTCTAGAACTAGGAGGTGGTGGTGGAAGTGGGGAAGGAGAAGAGCTTTGGGGATAGAACAGAAGGTGACTATAGTGTTAGTGTTGGTATTGCAATTGGTGGAAGAGAAAAGGGGAGGCGGTGGTGGCAATTTGTTTTGGGTTGGGGGGGGGGGCTTCGGGATGTGCTGGTGGAAGTAGGAAAGGAGAAGAGATTTGGGTGGGGATAGAGCAGGAGGTGACTATGGTGTTAGTGTTAGTATTAATTTGAATTGGTGGAATAGTATTAATGTTAGGGTTTTGGTTTTAGGGAAGAAGGTGAAAACGGAAAAGAAATAAATAAATTCACTAGAAAATAGTTAAAGAAATAAAAAAAAATAATTAATACAATAGAGATTAAAAGGAAAAATATATATTATATATCTTAAAAGGATAAGGGTATTTCGGTCTTTATAGAAAAGTCTGCAAGCAAAATAGTTCGGGGAGTTAGTGAGTATATATATATATATATTTATTTTTTTAAATAAGGGGGTTTCTTGTTATTTTCTTATTATACGGGGACGAGTTGATAACTATACATATCACAAAGGGGTCGTATGTAATTAACCTTTTTTAAAATCTAAAAATTGTTCTGGGATTTTTTGTAAAACATCTTTTTTGTGTTTGCACTTTTTTTATTAATTTTAAAAATGTTTTTGACAAAGAGAAAACATAAACAATCTTACCACACACGTTTTTACTTCTTATTTTCTATTTTTCTTGAAACAAAAACATAAAAACTCAAAATAGTATGGTTACCAAACGTGCCCTCAATAAGCAGCTCTAGATTAATCGTTAAAAGCTCGTTTGAGCTCAGTTCGTTTAACATAACAAACAAAATCAAGCATAATTTTTTGTTCAATTAGCCTTGAAACTCGACTCGATTAGTTAAAAAAATTTGAACTATGTTATAAATTATCAAGCTACTAACTTGACTCGATTAAAACCCTTTCGAACCCATTCAAATTAGCAATTCAGTCAAATTCAAACACAATTTTTAAAACTCAATAAAACAAACAATCTTGCATAATATTATTCAGCTCAGCTTGATCCATTTACACCTTTAGTTATAATGTCTATATTATCTTTTTAAGAAAGTGGTCATTTCTATCTACTTTCATGACCAAATATCATGATATATGAACCATGAATAGTAATACTGGACATATGAAGTGCCATGTTGCATCATTGATACACATGGAGTACAATAAATGCATCATTGATGTACTAACTCTTTACCCATAGAATACAACTAATCTATCTCTCTCTCTCTCTCTCTCTCTCTCTATATATATATATACCTATATTATTATATTATAAAAATATGAATTTTAGAAGGTGTTTCTTTCAATTGTGAAAGTACGTTATTGCCCTCTACTTAATGAACTTTACTATAACTTAATTAGTGTATATTATATATGTTTGTTACTAATTATGATTAATATATATAATTGTCGGTTATTAATAATTAAAAAATTGCACTTTCCCAACTATCCAAAACGTATGGAACCATACAAGCCACTCATGATAGGAAATAATTCATATTCACCTTATTATATGTGAGTAACTTTTCACATTCAAATAATAAAATTGTCTCATCTCCAACTTCCCAAAACCATTCCAAGATTACTATAAATATAATCTTGATATCTGTCAATTCTCGTGCAACTTAGGCTATATATCTTCTTCTTTTTTTCGTTTTATACTATAGTTGAATAAATTCTATATCAAAATATTTCATATGAACAAGTACAAGTTTGTAATAAAATTTTCTTTTATATCTCCAGATATAGTAATTGAATATAGGAATTCTTTAGTGTATAAATATTTTTAATAAACCTTGAAAACAGAATAAAGGAGAAAGGAATGAGCAGCAGTGATGTGGAAGAGAGGAAGGAATGAGCAGCAGTGATGTGGAAGAGAGGGATGCAAATGCTGGTCAGAGTGTTGGGCTTTCATAATTTTTATTAAAAAGAACAAAAATGAAATATCTTAAGTACAAGGATATTTTAGTCTTCACATAAAGTTATAATTTTTTTATAAACTAATATAACATTTTTCTCTTGTTCTAAATGAAATGTTTATGAACTGCATAGTGGTGTAAAACATATGTTTGGGAAATTTTTATTTTTTCGTCCCATAACTTTGCTCAAGTTCAATTTTAGTCTCATTCGTTATGGATTTCTCGCATAGTCCTATAACTTTCAAAATATCTCATATTTAGTCTCAATCGAAGTTTTCGTCCAATATCTAACAGTCAACTCCATTAGTCAACCTTTTGACCGGGTTTTTTGGGAAGTTGAATAGAAATACCGCGATATTGAATATAATTCATATGTGAGTGCATTCATGTACGAATCTCCCAAAAAAAAGTTAAAAAGGTTGACTAACGGAGTTGACCATTACATTATGAATGAAAATTTCGGTTGAGACTAAATGTGAGAAATTCGTAACTCATGAGATCAAAATTGAACTTGAGCAAAGTTCTGGGACGAAAAATGCAATTTTCCCCATATGTTTTTGCTCAAGCATAAAATTCATATACAAAATGAACAATAAATCACCAAATGGAAATATTTTTTTTATACTTTTTTATTGTGAAGTACTTGTATAATGTATATTAACAAAGTACTAACTACTTCTATCAATGTTATGTTTTTCATTTAATAGAAAGCAATGCATATTTGAGCATTTTTGTATGTGTAACTGTTGTTAATGTGGTTTTTTTTTTTTTTTCCTTTTTGGTACAATGGTGTATTTTATTAAAGGAAGAAAGATTTGAACTTAATTGCTAGGTGTTAATACAAAGTCAAAGTGAAATGAATTCATGTTGAATTTAGTTTTTTATTGATTCATATTATAATTATTTTTTTTCAAATTTAACATACTATACTTTGTTTTGTGGATGATATTCCATATTTTTAATGAAATAACTTTAATATAAAGTAGTAACAAAAACATCTACAACTTGATAATATTTTGCTCTTATTTAAATTTTTAAAATTATAATTAATACATTTTAAGATTTATAGGCATTCATATCATATTTTAGTTTAAAAATTAAAGATGGAGCTCCAAACCTATAATGATTAGTGAAATGCCAATATCATTGCCAATTAAAACTGATCAAATTACACTTGTTTATTGTTTGCATTGCGGTCAAATTATGGGAATAGAATATCTTCCAAGGTGTTGAAGGTAGTTCAAGTTTGCCAGTCTGGACCTTCCAAAATTTTGGCATTTTGTGTATGAATGTTAAAGATAATATCAAGATCGCTCTCATAGTGAGTCATACCAGCGCGTTATACGACTTTGGAGTAATTCTACGGTGGATCGGGAGTGTTGCTCTCGATCTATTTTTCACCACATAAACACTTAAGGTGATGTGGTTTACACAGGGTAGATGGATGTGAAAACTACCACTCAATTTGAATATGTGGTGTAAAATGAGTCGGGAGCAATACTTCCGGTCCACTTTAAAATTTTCCGACAACTTTGTATATATTTTTTTGCTAAAACCTTTGTATATGTTCATTTGACGTATTCAGCGCTTTATTCTGGCCAAGTTTTAAAATACATATACGGCGGCTGCTAAAAATAAAAATGAAAAAATTACCAACTTGGACTGTATTTGCTGCAACATGTGACGTGAGAAGCAATAAAACAAAGCGATTATTGTCCTTTTGCTATCACAAGCCTTTGTTTTGTTTCACATTTGTTAGTCTTAGGCTCTTAATTAGGGCATGTTTGATCCTGTTCTCAATATGTTTTTTCATTTTCATTTTGATCTAAATATATAATACACATATTACATTATTTTTTATTTGGCTAATTGCAATTTACCTCCCATTAAACTTTCGGAATAGCAAAAGACACTACAAAAAAAAATATTAGTGACAATATAAAAGTTGTCACTAATTATATATATTAAGTGACAATTAATTTTTTTGTCACAAAAATAGTTTTCACATGTGCAATAGTAACAAAAATTGTATACAAGTTGTCACTCTTGATAATTGGTGACAAGGAAATTGTTGTTACTATTAACAATTAATGAAACATTTATAGTGACAACTTAGTGAAAACAAATAAAGTTGTCACTCAATTTGTATTGTCATTAAGTTGTCACTATACACGTGTCACTAATTGTCAATAGTAACAACTTAAAAATTACTCTTGTTACTGAACAAATATTATTGTCACTCATTATATATATTTAGTAACAATTTATCTATTGTCACTTTAATTTTTGCTACTAATATTGTATTTTGCTGTAGTGAAAAACCTATGAAATCTCGGAGTCAGTGACTTTCTCATTATTAGATACAAGCAACTAGTTCAAAAAAAAAAGAATAATTTTTTGTTCATCATAAATCAATATAAATTATTTGGGATCAAGAAAATAACATTAAATGAAAAATAAAAGATATCAACATTAAATTTCAACAATATGGTAATGATAAGTTTTCAAAAAAATATAAAGTACTAAGTATTAACACTAATATCATCATTTTACGCATATTTGGTGGTGGATAAATTTAAAATAATTGATTTGTGGTGATAGACTTCTTCTTTCTTTAAATTTGTTGATGTGTTGTATTTTTTTCTTATCAATGCTTTTTATAAGTTTTAACAAAAGTGCTTAATAATTTTAATCGAAAAGAAGTTGGAGTTGTTCACAATTGAACTCTTCTTTGGTAAATATTTTTTCCTATTTCCCTTTTTTTCTGATAATAATTACTTTTTCAAAGACTAGAAACTCAAAAATGTTGAGTTAAAAAATGGGAGCATATCAGGGAAAATTGCATTTTTTGTACACCAAAATGTCGTGTGTATTTTTTTCATACAAAATAAGGTCCAATTGGCAATTTTAGTACAAATTTCGTCGGAAATATTAAAAATAGACAAAAAATACCATTGGCGGGAAAATTGACCATTAATTTGGGGAATTTTGCCTGTGGAGGAAAAATTGACTTTTAATTTGAAGATTTTAACACAAATACTTTTAATTTTTTTGTTTCGTTTGTTTCACTTTTTGGAAATTTTAAATCCAAATATTTTTTTATCTAATTTTTTCTTTATTTATAATGAATAAAATTTGTATTATTAATACATCTATAAATAATATAAAAATATAAATTAAAAATTATAATATTATATCATAGTATTCAAACAAAACTTTGTTTTCCTCAATGTTATAATTTTCAGAATTTTTTTCTGTGATTTCTAATTTATTCTATTTTTCTGATTTTTTTTATATTTTCCTTTAAGAATTTATAATTTCTTTGGATTTTTAATTAGTTTATTTTCGCGTATGAAAATAGGCAGCTATTGAAAGATACTTTTATTTAAAATTAAAAATTAGTTTAAGATATAAATTTTAATATTTTCAATTTTTTTATTTTATGATTTTTCAGGATTTTTTCAAAAAAGAAAAAGCTATTTTGTTTTCTAATTTTATTTTATGTCTAATTTTTTTTAATTTTTTTGGAGTTTTTAATTTATTTATTTGTGAATGGGAAAAAATATTCTCCATTAAATAAAATATTTAAGATATAATTTTCAATACTTTTATTTTTCAATTTTTTTAGATAGGTTTTTAATATTTCTGTGAATTTAAATAAAAAAAAATTTGAAATATAAATATTTTGGTAACTATATTCGCATTTATATAAATATTATATTATTATATTTTTTTCAATAAATAATCATTTTCTTTAACTTAAATTAGTTTGAAATACATAATTTTAATATTTTTCTAATTTCTTAGAATTTTTTATTTTATTTTTATAATTTTATTTTAGCATGAGATTTGTGGGGTAATTTTGACTTTTTCACTCATTTTCCTCCAAATTTGGGTGCAATAAAGGCAAATTTAGGTATCATGTATGCAATTTTTCCTTCACATACCAAAATCTCCAAATTTGGTGCCATATAGATATTTTCCAGCAAATTTTGAATTTTCGGAGAAATTTGTATTCTTTTTTATTTTGAAGAAAAATCGGTCGTATATATTATTCAATCGAAAGTTTACAACGATTGGAACAATACAATTCATATTGACTCAAACAATGTAGTAAGAACATCTGAAACACCACTATAACGAACACAAGAAAATTCTTGTGCAACTCCTATTCAAGAAGAGATGAAACTCTCATTCGAGAGAGAAAGCAAATTCTCATACGAGAGAGAAAATAAAATATCTAAAACGCTTTATAAAAACTTATGTATCACCCGTCTTCATCTCGTCAGATCTGTCTCTGTCTCTTTAGATTCATATCCGTCTCGTTAGATTTGAAGATGTGATGTACAACTTGAAGAAGGGTGCTCCAACCCAACCCGCCGACAATGGTGGTAACAGTGGTGAAGTAGACGACTGCTTCACCAAGCCATTGCCGACGGAGAAAAATAGAAGAAAAAAGAAGGCTAGGGTTTAGAGAGATGGGGAGAGAGGCGCAAATTGATGAGTGAATTGAGATGCCCGTTAAATAGCTATTGAAAGATACTTTTATACTTTAGAGAGATGGGGAGAAATTTGTATTCAAGTTGTCAAACTTATCGTCAGAGTGTACCAAAATTACCAATTGACCCTTAACATGCCCGTTATATCCTCCAATATGTTGGCAATTCATTTTTAAAGGCTACAACATACTGTCTCTTATAATTAAACATCAACCGTTAGATCTCTTTAAAATTATAAAAGAAAAAAAATTCTTAAATAACCTAAAATCATTTTTCTTTCCCTTTTCTTTAATTTAAGTTTATATGTTAGCACCAAATTAGATTTTTTAGGGTTTGATGGAAAAATGGAAATAATAAATTTGAAATGAAGACCGGGATCGGTAAGTGCAGGAAGCAGGGGTGGTCGCGGCTGGAGGATTAAACCACTCAACACCTGGTAAATGGATACTCATATCACCTGTGGTTAAATTAAAACAAGCACAAAAAAAAGTCTACTCCAATAGCATAGTGAAACAAAGAATTTCCAATGGCAACTGCTTATGCAGCTCTA
Organism: Buddleja alternifolia; assembly: GCA_019426215.1. Lineage (NCBI taxonomy): Eukaryota > Viridiplantae > Streptophyta > Magnoliopsida > Lamiales > Scrophulariaceae > Buddleja > Buddleja alternifolia. The sequence continues at coordinate 32,838,430 of CM033396.1, forward strand.
GTTTCTGTTATGCATCTTCTGAAACGTATTCTTCATCCTTCGATGGAGTGCACTGTTCAAGAGGAAGAACAGATCAAATCCCTGCAAGAGAAGGTTTGTCCTTTGGTAGATCTTCTTGAAGATTTGTCCAATAACAAACGATGTAGCAAATTTGTAACTGATGAATTGAAGAATCAAATCGCCAATGCTGGCCACGAAGCAGAGGACATCATTGACTCCTATATCGCAGATACAATTCGTGTCCTTAACTCTGACTCTGCTGAGGTGGAAAGCCGCCTAATAGAATTGGAGACGCGCTTTTGTGAAGATATTAAGAGAGTGACAGAAACAATGCATCTTATAAAGATCGAAACTGAAAAGAAGAAGATGGATGTGGAGAAAGATGATCATCAACCCATAAATTCTTCTCCAGAGGATGCTTTATCAAGACGAGCTCCTAGCAGCGACAAGCTGGATGTTATGGTGGGATTTGAGGATCACTTGAACCAAATGATGAGAAGACTCGCCACAACAGAACCAAAACTCCAAATCATCCCAATTGTGGGAATGGCCGGTATAGGTAAGACCACTCTCGCCAAAAATCTTTATGAGAATCGGTTTACTGTGGAAACCTTTCATTCCCGTGCGTGGGTTTCAGTCTCGCAAGCATATACAGTACGAGAAATTCTTTTAGCCCTTTTGTATGATGTTCAGATTCGTTCCAACGAAAAGAAACAGGAGTTCAATGAAAAAATGAGTGAAGAAAATGATGAGGAATTGGGAGAACGATTTTATAAAAGTCTATTTGGTAGAAAGTACTTGATTGTGATTGATGACATATGGAGTACAAGGCCCTGGGATGAAGTAAAGAGGTTCTTCCCAGATACTTGCAAGGGAAGTCGAATCATGATAACAACACGACTATCTAACGTAGCTATTTGCTTTGGCTCTGATAACTCTCATGAAATAAAGTTCCTACATGAAGATAAAAGCTGGGATCTATTTTGTGAGAAGGTATTTCCTGGAGAAAGTTGCCCTGTTGAATTGGAGGAAATAGGAAAGAGAATTGCTACAAGTTGTAGAGGTCTACCTCTAGCAATTGTAGTAATTGGTGGACTCCTTGCAAAGTCTAGCAAGACACGAGAATATTGGGAATATGTGGCTGAAAATTTGAACTCACTTATAAATTCAGGGGACGATGATTATTGTCTCAAGTTATTGTCATTGAGTTATAACGATTTGCCTATTCATTTGAAACCATGCTTCCTCTATATGGCAATGTTTCCAGAAGATTGTGAGATTAAAGTCTCTAGGCTCATAAAGTTGTGGGTGGCTGAGGGATTTCTCAAACCTATAAAAGATAAGAGCTTGGAAGATGTGGCAATGGTTTATCTAAAGGACCTTATTGACAGAAACCTCGTTTTAGTTTCTGAACGAGGAAGGACAGGAAAAATGAAAACTTGCATCATCCATGATGTTTTGAGGGACCTGTGTCTAAAGGAAGCTCAAAAAGATTACTTTCTTTGTGTGACAAGGGTACATAACCTTGATAATATTCCACAAGGCATAGAAAGCAAGCGTCGCCTTGCTATTCATCAAAGCACGGGGAAACCTAACTATTGCCCTCAAGTCTTTGATGCCTTGAAATCTGCATCCAATGCTCGTTCTCTGGTGTGTGACTCCGAATGGATTTCACCATGGCTCGCACCGAGTTTAAATTTGCTGAGGGTGTTGGATGTGGTCGACAAATATTCTCCTCAAGAAATTACGAAATTAAGCAGCCCGCGGTACCTTGCTTTCAGAGCTGACTTCACTGGCTGCAATCTTAATTCAGAGTTTATTTCATTGATGTTCCTACATTGGAATATTCAGACTTTCAAAACCGAAGATATTCATGATGTCACAGTGTCTATGCCACCTCAAATTTGGGAGATGACAGAACTTCGGCATCTCGAATTCCGTACGATTCTTCTACCAGATCCTCCTCCTGAATCTCACACCTTCTATATATTGGAAAACTTACAAACACTCCTCTATGTAGTTAACTTTAGGTGTACTGAGGAGGTGGCTAAAAGAATTCCAAATCTGAGGAAATTGAAAATTCTTATTGAAAAGTTATCCAGTGGGGTGGAATGGTCATACTATTGTCTCAACAATCTTGTTCATCTCCATAAACTTGAATCACTAACTTTGATAATGGCAGAGAAGGTTCCAGTGACAAATATTGCCTTTCCACGTTCTCTAAAAAGGTTGTCATTAAAGGGTTGTGGTCTTCCTTGGAAAGATATAAAAGTTGTGGGTTCATTGCCCCAACTTGAATTACTTTTTCTTCAGGAAAATGCATTCGAAGGTCCAAGATGGGATGCAACTGATGGGGAATTTGTTCGACTAAAATTCTTGGACATTGATAACACTGATTTGATGTACTGGACAGCAGAGAAGACCCACTTTCCAATGCTTGAGCACCTAGGTCTTGGATGCCCAGAGCTGGAAGAAATTCCTTTTGGCCTTTCGGAAATTCCTACGCTTCAGATAATTCTATTGCGTGGATGCAAGCCTTCTGTTATCACTTCGGCTAGGGCAATATTAGAGGAACGTGACAACCTGGTATATGAGGGTCTTCAAGTTTATAATTGTAATGAAGAACAAGAAGATTGGGTCAGGATTGAGATCAATGAAGATTGACATTCTTTCCAGGTACGACCTACTCTACAATAGTCAGTTGCTGTTTCAAATTCTTTGCATATGGTATACTTTATCGTTTATTTATACTATGTTGTTAATTCTATGACTTCTTGCATCCATGCCTCTTGTATAGGCCTGTGAGTGGGTAGGTATTACCCAGACCCTGAAAATGTCCACAGAATGCCTCCTCTACCTGACCCGGTCACAGACCCGATGGGTCCGAAAACCGGGTCCAATGCGCGACCCGGAGTTTCGGGTCGGGTCCTTTTATTTTTATTTTTTTTGGAATTGTGATCGTTCGAGTTTGTGATCTACGTATCGGAAAGGCATAGGAACCAAATAAAAGAAACCATTCATCCTCTAATCTTATCGAAAAAACATTTATCATACATGATATCAAATCAAATATAATAAACTATATGCATGGTGAAACCGATCAAAAAAAAAAAAAATATGCATGGTGAAGATTATTATTTATCAATGACAAGCACGGAACTACATGAAGTCAATACTAACTAAACCTAAACCAATAAATAACCATACATAACTTGTTGCTCTGCGATGTTGCAAGTACATACAACTCCATAGAAAACTAATAAAGCAAGACTCAATACCAAGCTAAAAGGTTCACGGCCAGTGAAAAATCAGTCAAGATAAAACTTAACGTACAACGAAATGAGTCGAATAAAGCATGAAAATACTATAAAAACACACAATGCAGTAAAAGGAAAGGGGAAGTGACCTTCTGGAGTAAAAGACCTTCTCTTTTTCGGGCACGAAAACATCAACAGTAAGAATGTTACATAACAATTTCCATATTTAATTTACATGCTGCTTATTAACATAACATACGGGTTAATCATTTAATTATATACAATATGTGTGAAAATGGGAATATGAAAAGGGGTTAATGGGCTTACTGGGCAGTGGAAGACATGAATGCCATGGATGAGGCCGGCGGTGGTGGTGGCTGGGTGCGCCGGAGGCCGGCGGTGCTGAGGCAGCGATTGAGGAGAGAGAGATGAGAGACGGGGTTTTCACGTGTAAGAGTGAGGAGAGAGAAGGGGTTTTCATGGGTAAGAGGGTTTTTTTGGGTATTGATCGGGTCTTGTTAGGGTATTGATTGGGTCTTGTTCGGGTAAAGGACCCGTGGGTCTTGTTCGGGTACAGACCTGACCCGGACCCGGACCCGGACCCGAACTCCTTACTACCAACGGGTCCGGATAGGGTCCGGGTCTCAGGCCCAAATAATCGGGCCTGGACCGGGTCTAATATGGAGTTATTGGACCGAGGCCTGGGTAATGCCTACCCACTGACAGGCCTACTCCTGTATATCAACTTCTAGTAATATTTAAGGTCTATTGCAAATTTACTCTCATTGTTTGTAGAGTAAACTGTTTCAGAAAAATCCCATGGGATTCTTCTCTCTCTCTCTCGTTGCAATTTCTGTCCTATCCGATAAGAGAACTGATGGAATTTCACAAGTAGTACCCACACGCCTTTAATAGTTTAGGATAAATTATATAAATTGCGTAAATAAATGGTTTCTTTTTAATCAGAAAGTGTTTTTTTGTTTTTTTTTGTGCAAGTTTGACATAATATACCTTTTTATGAAATTTATGCAAATTAAGTAATGGTTATACGCAAGATAAGTGCCTAAGCTAATGATTTCCGTAATTTTATAACAATTGGGACTAAAAGTGTAAAAACATATGTCCCATGAGATTTATTTTGTCATTATGTAAATAGTGGGGTCATAAATGCGAGAGGACCTATCCTAAAGGAATAATACTACAGATTTCCCTTTGTTGCCCTTGTATTTGATACATGTCAAAAGTTTTCTTCGCGGAATTCTATTTTCCCGATATGCTAAGTTATGGGACTGAAAAAGTAATTTTCCCGATACATTACATTGAATCATGTAATAAATTTATGCATTTTGATTCTATATTCCTACCTTACTTGCCAGGAGATAGTCCTGCAGCCCAAGAGAACAGGGTCATAACTGTTCAGTGCTCGTAAGATACAGGCAAAAGTTCCATTATCTAAAACCACACAAGTCGTTTAGTTTCTGGAACCAAAGGAGTATTTGCAAACACAACTTATTATAAAAAAATGATTTTAAGTATAAATAATTAAAATTGATAAAAAAAAAAGTGGGTAGTGTTTGCAGACTTATGTGAAAAGTGGAAAAAAGTTGGAGATGATTATTTGCAAAAGAAAGTGATTAAAAGTAATAATTACATCTAAAACAAAACTATTTTAACTACAAAAATATGTGGTATTTTAATTTTAGTGAGGAACACCACCCACAAAGTTTCTTCATTTGGGATAATTACACTCACACTGCCTCACTTATTGTTTATTAATTACCAAAAAATCCCTTGAGATTTTGAAAATTACCAATGCACCCCATGTCGGGTGTCAAACTGTAATATATTTATTCTTACAAGGGTTAGACCATAATTTGGGAATGAAATTTGTTTTTACTAACAACTGAAATTATGGTAATTTACCAAAGCGGTGGGAATTTTGGTAATTAAGCTTAAAGTGAGGGAATTTGTGTAATTATCCCTTTTCATTTATAGACCTTTCCATTTTTTCCTTTCCTTTATCCTAACTGAAATCATTGATTCAAATCACACAAACTATGCTTAAGTAGACTTCCAGACAACGATTGTAAACCACTACTAGCGACCGTGGCACGCGGTCCCCACACACATAAATCCTTTTATTATAACATGTTATATTTGTTATAATTTTCCAAGTGATCTTATGAACTCCCCAATTGTAAGTATACTTGATGAATTTCACTTATATTTATCTTAATAGAAAATTGGTAGTGTCTAAGAACAACTCACTTCCATCTATCAAAAATATTTTTGCATAATAACGACTCCAACGTCCAAATAATACTTTTGCTAATAACAGTGCGGATTTTCTAATTCCTATCTTGTAAATAGTAAAAAATATAATTAAATCATTATTTTTTCAATCCCAGCATCAAATATATAATTGCAACAATGAATTAAATCAAATTGATTAAACTTTGATATTATCCTTGTTGGTCATGCGGTCAAGCTCAGCTTACTTCGAAGATAGAAGCTTCATTTTTTGTTGGTATTCAAACCAAATCTTTGCCTGCATGCAAAAAACAAAATGAAGGTCACCAACATTATCTAGTACTTGAGATTGAAATGGCGACACACATATAGGAAACCTTGTAACGACACATTCACATATGGGAAACCTTGATCATCATGACCAAAGAGCTATTAGTGAACATAATACGATTACACTTTTAGTTATTCAAATCGCAAAAAAATCTTAATTATAGAAGGAACAAATGTTAAATAATCCATAAACTTGAGAGACGATAAAAGTAACAGAACCCTTAAAAGAATAAGGGGAATGTGACCCATAGACATTCAATAATTACGTCTAAAATATAATTTATAGTTATTAGTGAACATAATACGCTTACACTTCTAGTTATTCAAATCGCAAAGAAATCTTAATTATAGAAGGAACAAATGTGACATAATCCCTAAACTTGAGAGACGATAAAAGTAATGAGCCCTTAAAAGAATAAGGGGAGTGTGACCCATAGACATTCAATAATTAAGTCTAAAATATAATCTATAGCTAATAATGGAATGTTAAATGAAGAAAAATCAAAACCTCTTATGACACAAAAGTGTATTTCAGCTTAAGCAATTACTGAAGCTTAAGAATGCAATTCAAAAGAATAAAAGCGCATGAATGAAATTTTAGGGAAGCACCCATCATTTTAGTAACTACAATGCAAATTAAAATGAAAAAACCATTTTCTTTTTCAAGAAAATAGTACAGGTTTATGATAAACACATATATCAAATGAGATTTTCTATCGCATTTTCTATTGCAAGGTCATTAGGTGAATGACACATATGATTGTTGAATTTTTAATGGGCACTTGTCATTCACCCAATATCTTGCATTAGGAGATACAACAATGTTTGCTATAGAACATCTTATTAGCACATACATTCATACAAATATATTTATATGAATCATTATTACTAAAATATGGGTTGATTTCAAAAGATTAGACAGTATACCTCTTATCATTTTCGTCAATCCTCCCTTTCAGTGTTGTTGCCTTTAAAAACTCAATTTTACAACTGATATCATGTTTTATTTCAAATGCTACACCGGAATCGACTGTTGTTCCACCAAAAGTTACATAGAGAGTTGCTTTGCTCAAAGTAAAATGTTAAGAAATAAAAAATCATTAAGATGACCAGGATTTATGAAATTCATGTTGGGTATATTCCACAAAAATGAAAAGGAAAAATAAAAGGAAATGGATGTCATGCATGACATCCATTTGCAAATGTCATGGATGACATTTGACCCAACTTGCAAAAGAATTGATGGCCAAGATTAATGCAAAAGAATGAAAGGCATGGATTCAATCTTGTGGGCTTGAAAATTACCTATAAATAGAGGGTCATTTCTTCATTTGCAAACACACCAACCAAAGCCAAGACCAAAAGCAGCAAAGGCATAAGTGTTTTGTAGTGAGTTAGGAGCAATTTATTGTGAGTGATAAATTGTGGGCTACGGGAAACACTTGTGGGTTTTTCTCTTGGGGTAATACAAAGGGGTTGGGAGAGTGTTTTATATAACTTTGAGAGTGATTGTACAGGAGTGATTTTCTTGAGTTTGTCAATAAACTCAAGTGTGTATTTTGTACCGGTAAATTTCTCTCATAGTGGAAGAACGGAAACTCTCGTGGACGTAAGCGAATTTTGCCTAACCATGTAAATCTTGTGTGCATTATAGTTATATTCTTCCGGGTAATATTTTGTCATCAACTTGTTGGTGGGATTTGCCGAATTTTAATAAGTTAAATTTCGGGCCCAAAACTTTCGATGCGCCCAACAAGCGATATCAGAGCCATTTCGTTAAATGTTGATAAATTGAGATTTATTTATTAAGATGGAGGGCACATCGAGGCCAAATAAATTTTCGGTGCAACAATTTGATGGCAAAGGGAATTTCACTCTTTGGCAAAGAAGAGTGAAAGACCTCCTAATTCAACATGGTTTGGCATTGGTGTTGAAAAGAGAGGAGGCGAAGCCGAAGGATATGAAAAATGCACGGTGGAAAGATTTGGAATTGCACTGTGTTAGCACGATTCGACTTTGTATTGCGGACAACATTATCAATAATGTTATGGATGAGGATTCTGAAGATTCGGCACCAAAAAATTGTGGGCAAAGTTGGAGAATTTGTATCTCGAAAAATCCCTGTCTACAAAATTGCATCTAAAGCGGCAGCTCTATAGGCTCAAGATGCTAGAGGGTGATAGTCTGATGGATCACATGAACCAGTTTAACGAACTGGTGGACCAACTTCGAAAAGTTGGTGTTAAAGTCGAGGAAGAAGATAAAGCTCCTTTTACTTCTTACTTCGCTCCCGGATTCATATGATAGTCTAGTGATGACGTTGCTATACGGGAAAGATACACTAGACTTGGAGTATGTGAGTGCATCACTTTTGTCTCACGAAAAACAAAGGAATGCAAACCAGGAGGTGGGACATGAGTTTGCGCTGGTTACTCAGAATATGAATCGGTACGGGAGGACATCTGGTGGTGAATCTGCGAGTAGCAAGTCAGATTCAAAGGCCAGGGTGAAGGGCAGGAGATGCTACCATTGCCACGAGAAAGACCATTATAAAAGGAATTATCCTAATAGAGTGAGGGACAATGTTAGTCATAATGGGGGTGATGGTGATGCTGTAGTGGCAGACGATGGAGATGTTTTCACAGTCTCTACTCGTATGGATACTTCGTCTCGGGACGGATGGATTTTAGATTTTGGATGCGTAATACATGTATGCTCTAGGAAAGATTATTTTGATTCGCTCCAAGAAAAGAGGGCAGGTACTTTGTCCTTGGGTGATGGTTCTACTTGGAGAATCATGGGTACGAGAGTGGTGAAAATCAAAATGTTTGATAAAGTAGATCATACTTTGGGTGTCGTGGCATATGTCCTAAAGATGCGAAGGAATCTAATTTCAATGAGCCAATTGACTCCGAGGTTTGTGAGTATTCAGCTGGAGGTGGAGTCCTGAAAGTCACACTTGGCGGGGAGGTCCTAATGAAAGGAGAGAAGTATGAAAACTTGTATCGTCGGGTGACCTCAAAGGATGACTGGAAGAGGATCGCGCCGGAAAACTTCCAGGGTACAGACAGGTGTAAAGGAAATCCTGCTGGACGAGAGGATGGGTCGAGGTCGTCCCTCTCGGCAGTCGACTAGCGGTGTTGACTGGGCTGCATGTGTGCATTGGCCGGTTTTGAATCAGGTGGAGTTAGGACCTTACTGATTCAGCAAGTGCAGCAGACTGTTTGAAGGCCAATGGAATTCCGTAATTTGATTTGCGGTGAATTTTTGTGGAGGTGGAGATTGTTGGGTATATTCCACAAAAATAAAAAGGAAAAATAAAAGGAAATGGATGTCATGCATGACATCCATTTGCAAATGTCATGGATGACATATGACCCAACTTGCAAAAGAATTGATGGCCAAGATTAATGCAAACGAATGGAAGTTATAGATTCAATCTTGTGGGCTTGGAAATTGCCTATAAATAGAGAGTCATTTCTTCATTTGCAAACACACCAACCAAAGCCAAGAGCAAAAGCAGCAAAGGCATAAGTGTTTTGTAGTGAGTTATGAACAATTTATTGTGAGTGATAAATTCTGGGTACGGGAAACGCTTGTGGGTTTTTCTCTTGAGGTAATACAAAGGGGTTGAGAGAGTGTTCTATATAACTTTGAAAGTGGTTGTACAAGATTGATTTTCTTGAGTTTTTCGATAAACTCAAATGTGTATTTGTATCGGTAAGAACGGAAACTCTCGTGGACGTAGGCGGATTTTGCCTATCCACGTAAATCTTGTGTGCATTATAGGTTATATTCTTCCGGTTAATATTTTGTCATCAACTTGTTGGTGGGATTTGCCGAATCTTAATAAGTTAAATTTCGGGCCCAAAACTTCCATTGCGCCCAACAATTCAAAACATAGAAACTTACGTCTTTCAACCTTGCAACTAAAATTCTCAAGGCTTCCAAGAAGACCCTCCAAATGTTTACTGGAGAAGATTGTTCTTTACCCCTGAATTATACTTTCAGAACCCAAATTATATTAGCATCAAATAGCAAGTCGAAATATCAATAAACAAATTACAGTAAACAATCAAGGAAAAAAATGCATTTGATATTAAGTAGGAAGATCTTGATCTATAAGTGATAACAATTCTGGAATCAGTTTTGAGGGAAACATTTCCCCACGTGGATTGAGAGCTTCAAGTTCTAGTTAGAAAGAGTGAGAATTTAATGTTTTCAGCTGAAGAATAGGGAAGTTGAAAGGAAAACTTACCGCCGAGTCGCAACAGAGCATCGATGACTTCACCCACATAATGTATTGTAGATGGAAATCCTGAAAATTCATTTGACCAAAAAATTAAAGCAACAGGAAGGTTAATCGATGGAGAAAAATTGAGAGAAATTTTGTATTGTAGAAGGAAATAACAGACAACTCACCATGTGCTTTAAACCGAATAAAGATGGTGATGAGAATTCTTTACACTCTGAGCATTGGAAGGATAATTCGCTTTTGGATACCATATATAATACAATATCTGCATAATTATCAAAGAGGATGAATATTTAAAACTCAAATAAATCTTCTCGGCATTTTGTCGAATAGTTTGTTAGCATGTGTAAATCTGAGCAGTATCTAAATTCGATAAATACATAAATTCGATAAAGAAAAATGTGAAATGATTCAGACATACCATTTGTGTCGCCCAATTAGAAATTCCTCCAAACCACACTCTTACTTTCGATTGAGAAGGGTAGCCAATAATTGACAGCAACAAATGTGGTTTTTGCGCTCAAGAGACATTCTGATAGAAGAAATTTGTCGCTCAAGAGACAGCAACAAATGTGGTTTTTTCGCTCAAGAGAAATGGTGGAGACGAATCGTCCGCAATTGAGAGAAAAGAAGAAGAAAAGGAGAGGGAATGCAGTTTCTGGTGGAATTTAGAAAGACGTGGAGCATAAACATGGGAATTTGCAGTTGGCATGAAATTCCAATTGACTACCTTTTCTCACCTTTTTATAGTTATTTGTACAGGGGCATTATAGGCAGATTAAAAAAATGGTGTAGCATGGTGTAAAACTGTCTATCTGACTCTGTAAAGCCCCTTTCTTTTATAAATATAAATAGTATAGATAGATACAGTGCAAAGAATATTAATGCAGCTAATCCAATTGGAAACGAAATACTCAATAACGTAAATGGGCAAATTGGATCAATAATTTATCTTGGCTTTTAAATCTATATCTATTCTATATATATATATATATACTACTATAAAATAAAATAAAAATATATAAAAGTATGAATATTGGAAGGTGTTTCATACATTGTTGCCCTTACCTAAATAACTTTATTATAACTTGATTATTATTATATATTATAAATATGTCACTATTTTTGCAATAATGATGATTAAAGCAAGTTTGCTGCTGTCCGTTTCATTCCTAATATAATTTGAAGACTCTCATCTCAAATAATACAAATAATACACTTATAAGAAAGAAAAACCTCTCCAACTCCTCACCGTTGAGCTACAATGGAAAGTTTAAGATTCACATGATGGCATTAAGGACATAATTTCTTTCTTATAACTCGTAACATTTTCATCAACTACTATAATATGGAAGCCATGTAAATTACCCCTGGCTTAAATTTGAAAATTGAATCAGGAATATCGTTAGACTTCGACAAGAGTTGATACATCTTCCATATAGACCATTAGACTTTTATGGAAAAAATATTTGGGTTAAATACAGTTTGCACACTCGAAGTATAATGTAAAAAGTTATAAAAAACATGGGTATCACGTGCAATGCACGTGCTTTATACTAGTAACTAGAAATGTCATTAGAAATTGATTTCAATTCCAAAAGAAGAGACCCAAAAACAGACTTTCTTTGTGTAAAATATATATGTAGTTCCACAGTACCAAATGAATGGAATTGGCAGATCAGACAACCACAACCACATGGCTTGGGGCAGTATAATTAGGAGATCATTTAAGCAATTTATAATTAGTTATACACAAATCACAAAATATATATAACTGACCAGCATTCCTACTACTATTTTTTTTTTTGTCTGAACCATCCACCACTAGCAGCAGTGACTAATCCCTTTCACTGCGGGAGCTCTCCCGTTGGAAGTAAACAACTAGCCACGAAATGTGTTCCTACTACTATTTGATTTAAGTACTTACCCATCTCAAAAAGAACAAAATATAAGTTAGAAAAAGTGTAAGTAGGCAAGTAAGTGATTCAGGCACTTGCCTTTGAACTTGTCATCTTCAAATATAAAAGGTTTTAAGTAGCCTGTCAAATGTCATAAAATGGGGAACAACAATACAAATGGGTACCGACTAAGTCATTACTATTAATAATCTCAAGTTTTTTAGAAGAGCTTACAGTTACCTAAAGAAAGAACAACATTGAGCATGTGTTCAACAATGTGGTACATGCATGCACTCCTGACTATATTAACAATATGCTCTATGATAATAAAACGTGCTCCTGCGTCAATTTATTTATCGAGAAAATTTATGGGGAGAAAATTGATGGGTGTCGAATCCAAACAAAAATAATTCCTACTCCTAAATTTGTAGATAGCGATGAGCAGGGTCGAATCCACAGGGATTGGTTCAGATTATTTCTCAAATAAACGAATAAAATAAAAGGGGGTTTTTAATAATCGATTAAACTAAAATTAAACTAAATAACAAAAATTATTAAAATCAAGAGATGCAAAATTAAACAAGTAGAAGAAATCAATATGTGGTGAGATTCTAGCCTAAGGAGTTATCTCCGTTTTGATTCCAATAGTTGATCCTTGATGCAAAGATACTTCAATGTTCATGAATAAATTGGCTATAGTTATTAACAAGCTCTAACAACCTAGTTTCTCCTTAATTTATCGATAACCAAAACAAGCTCTTTGGTTATTTCTCTTATCGATTAAACAACCCTAAATAAGCTCTTAGGATTTAATTTAACAATAGCATTAAGAAATAGCGAAACACCAATTCTAACCAACAAACTCGCAAGCTCGGTTCATTTAGATTAGATCACATATTCCCATAACAACAATCGAAAACTTGTCCATAATCAATGTTATTAACTGCCACGAATATTAGAATTGACCAAACAATTACGGATTTGGGATTCTAAATGGCTATTTACTATTCCGACAATCAAATAACGGGCCCTTATTATTTAATTAATCAAAATAATAATTTCAACAAACACAGAAAATATGCAAATACTCAAGAACAAAGAAGGAATAAATATAAATTAGATCTCACAACTTTTGTAGAATCAAAACTTCAATAATCCTTGGCTAGAACTTGAGGTTTTAGCAATACATCTTGAAAGAAATAAAAACGCAGAATTTTCTTCTCCTCTCCATGTACAAAACGTGAATAGTGATTAATGTCTAGAAGATGGAATAAAATTCCAACAATATCTAATTATATATGCCTAACCAAAAGACTCCTAACTAAATAAAACTCTAATTCTAATGGAAGAAGGAAAATAATTACTTACTAGAATAAAATACTAATAAGACTCTTAAAAGAAATAGGAAAGCTCCTACAAGATGGGAAGACTCCTACAACTTCATGTGTCTTCTTCTTTTTCTTCTTTTTCTCCATCTTTTTCTTCATTTTCTTCTTCTTTCAAATTTCACCTATCAAAATAAAAATCGTAATAAATATCTATAATTTAAACTCAAATACTAATAAAAGAATAAAGGAAATATATGTAAAATATGCATAAAATGCACACTAACAAATTCCCCCACACTTTAGCTCTTGCACGTCCTCGTGCAAAGACAAAAGACTCAAAAATAATGAAAAAATATAAATAACAAAAACAACTAAAACTAACCACTTTCGTAGGTATCACGATTGCATTTAGCGTATGCAACAAGCCTTTAAACCCCTAAGTTACCCTAGTGGACGAGTTGTGTCTCGTGAGGGTTTGCAGATGATATACCCACAAAATCGATCTCTCAGTGTACAACAAGCAAGTTAAAGAAACTTATTTTTCCAAACATCAACCCTTATCATCAAAAATTCTAACAAAAGTCTTTAAAGATATCATTCATGCCTCAACTATAACTTTCGTATCCATACATACTCTTCAAAAATTCACAAAAATCCATGACTGCAAAATCCCGTATACAACATTCAACTCGCATTATCCATTTCTATCTCCTCAAGCATTTTATAACCAATTTAGCACCAATATCATACTTTTATTTACTTTATGCAATTACTTGTCTTTTGACGCGAATACAAACATTGGTCATGAATGCACCCGGTTACTCAACAAGTTTATCATTTATCATTTGATACCCTCTTATAGCCCTATCAGGATACTAACACAGTAGCAGGTTTGGGCCGATAGATCCCAGACCAGTTGGCCTTAGGTTACCAAGCTTGAAAACTCCTCAGGCTTAATCCCTTCAGTGTAGTTAGCCCCAGGCGCTACAAGAGGTTATATCATACACATTTTAAGCACAAATTACTTCATAGGGTCTTAATACCCATATTTTCAACTCATCATCAATTTAATTTCACCAAAATTAATACCTAAGAAAATATCAACGAACTTTGCGAGTCAAATATCACATACACAATTATTCCAAATTACAAACTTCCGTAAATTTCTCAAAGAAGCATGTACTTCAACAATTGTAACAACATAAGCATGCTTGACTTCTCTCATGAATTTCATCAAATTTCTCAAATCAAAAGAATTGATATTTCGAAAAAATTTACACTAACTTAACTCGTTGCATACTAAGAAAATTATACACACATCACGACAAAAGATTTAACCCCTCCCCCACACTTATTTCATGCATTGTCCTCAATGTATCTCAATGTATAAAAAAATAAAGCATAAGAGGAATAATAAGAAAAATATGGAGGTAAAGGAACGGGACTCCCCTGATGGTAGATGTGTGAACCCGAGATCAATCCAGTTGTGACTGATTTGTATTTGGGCTTGAAGAAATTGACCCAAAAAATTTCGTCGAAGAAGACCCGGAATTGGCAGTAGATGGCGGCATAGCAGTGGTGGTTGTGCGTTTGGAGAAGTGGGCTTCGATTTTTGAGGAGGTGGTGGATGACGTCAATGGAGCTCCTCGGCTTCAGATCTGGTCGGTTTGGAAGGAGAAACCGGCGGCGCGGCTGTTGTGGAGTCGCGGCGATGGTGTGTGGAGAGGCGGCATTTTTGATGTGTGGCGGTGGGTCACGCGCAGCGTCGCGTCTGGTTTCGCCGCCGGTGGAGGTTGATTCACCGGAGCAGTATCGTCGCGGTTGGAGACGGCGGCGCGTTTGGTGGTTGATGCCGGCAATGGTGGCTGTCTCATGGTGGTTGAAGTTTTGTGTTGCTGTAGAAGAGGGAACCAGGGGAATAATTAGGTGTAAAGGGGAAGAAAGAGAAAGAATTTGCTGGAAAAGTAAAAAAAAAAAATCGAATTTTTTTTATTAATTAAATTTTATTTTATTTTTTTGAAATTGACTAAGGGATGACTAAGGCAGATTGTAACTTCAAATAGAGCGTGGGCACGCCTAATTTGAAGTTGTAATCTGCCTATGCAACAAATTTTTTTTTTTTTTTTTTTTTACTAGGTTTAAAACGTGCCTTAGTATGACCTTTTGATATGTTTTACCTCAAAAAAAAAGACGAAAAATATAAATAAAAGCAGAAAATAAAGGAACGAGAAAAGGTAGAATCTTGGGTTGCCTCCCAAGTAGCGCCTTTCTTTAACGTCTTTGGCTAGACGAGGTTATGGCTCAAGATGCATAAGTAGGAGGTTCAAAGCCATCATTGTGCCAAGGTACCTTTAGTAGATCATCAACATTGAGTTCAATAATTTGCTGCATCAACAAGTCAGTATCATCTTTGACAAACATAGAATGATCATCATTAGGATATTTCATGGAATCATAAATACTAAATTCTATGATTTCACCATTTGATTCCATAGTAATTGTCCCATTATGAATATCAATGTTAGTTCTAGATGTTTTAAGAAATGGTCTTCCAAGTAAAATGGGAGCAAAATCACAAGAGTTATCTTCACCCATATCAATAACATAAAAATCAGCAGGAATAACCAAATCATTAACTTGAACTAATATATTTCAAGAACACCATCAGGATACGCATTAGACCTATCAATTAATTGGATAATCACATCCGTTCTTTTCAATTTTCCCACATTCAAAGATTCATAGAGAGAACGAGACATGATATTAATAGAAGCTCCTAGATCTAACATAGCCTCCTCAATTTGCACCTCACCTATCTTACAAGGAATAGTAAACATACCTGGGTCCTCGCATTTTGGAGGTAATTTCTTTGGAATGATTGCAGATACATTTACCTCATTTTTTCGTGGAGTCTCTAGAATTTCCTTTACTTGCTCTTCCTTCTCATATTCCACAAGCTCACCAGGAAACGGGGGAGATACCTCAATTAGCTCGACCTGCTCGGCTCGTGTCTCAGTCGGTTTGACGAGTTGAGGTTCCACGGATTTCTTCTCCAACTCTTCTTCTACCTTACGTTTAGAGTTAGCAAATCGACTAGGAAACGGTGGAGGTATTACAAATTTCTTAAGCTCTTGTAACCCCTTTTCACTTCTCAAAGTGACTGCACTAACATTCTGCTTTGGATTCACTATGGGCTGAGAGGGTAGTTTACTCGAGCTTTGGGAAACCAACTCATTCACAGTGGTGGCTAATTGACTCATTTGACTCTCCAGATGTTGTATACTAGTCCTCGTCTCTTGTTGAAATTGTTGTGTGTTAGTTGCTAATTGTTTAACAATTTCTTCAAGAGGAATGCCTTGTGGGTTGGAGGATGGCTGAGGTGGTTGTGCTTGTTGTCTGAATTGGTATGATTGTTGGAATCCATTAGACCGTGGACCATAACTCAAATTAGGATGATCCCTCCACCCGACATTGTAGGTATTGGAGAAGGGATCATACTTTCTCTGTGGAGCCCCTGGAAATCCAACAACATTGGCTTGTTCGTGAGGATCCTCTTGAAGTGTAGGGCACACCTCGGTAGTATGACTAGGATTAAAGCAGATACCACATGTCTTCACTTGCTGTGTATTGCCTACTATCAATTTTTGCACTAGGGAGGTCAAATCATCCAGACGTTGATTCACTGATGCGAAATTCACCTCATTCACCCCCTTCAGTGCAGTATCTTGTCGAGTGCCAAATTGTTGAGTGTTGGCAGCCATGTTGGAGATCAAATTTCTTGCTTCTGTGGGAGTTTTGTGTACCATTGCGCCTCCACTCGCAGCATCTATCATATTTCTCTCCATTGTTGACAACCCTTCATAGAAATACTGGATTAGGAGTTGTTCAGGAATTTGGTGTTGTGGGCAGCTGGCTACTAGTTGCTTAAACCGCTCCCAGTATTCATACAACGATTCTCCACTGATTTGCCTAATCCCGCATATCTCCTTTCTTATGTTGGCAACTCGTGAGGCGGGAAAGAATTTCTCCAAGAATTGTTTCTTCATTTCGGTCCATGTCTGGATTGAACCAGAGGGTAGATAATAGAGCCAATCCTTAGCTCTGTCAGCTAGTGAAAATGGAAAAGCCCTCAGTTTGATTTGATCTTCAGTGACATTCCTTGGTTTCAT
Source organism: Buddleja alternifolia (assembly GCA_019426215.1). NCBI lineage: Eukaryota > Viridiplantae > Streptophyta > Magnoliopsida > Lamiales > Scrophulariaceae > Buddleja > Buddleja alternifolia. Next base: position 32,855,917 of record CM033396.1, read on the forward strand.
CGTTGAACAGACCACGTGGAATTCTTTCAAGTGTTTGTGGGGATCTTCTCCTGCAAGACCACGGAAAGTAGGAAGTAAGTGAATAAGACCAGATTTTAATTCAAAATCTACCTCAAGGGTGGGATATTGAATGCAAAGAGGTTGTTGGTTTATGTTTGGCATGGCTAACTCCCTTAAAGTTCTCTCGTTGGCGTTGGCCATGACTTCAAGTTCCTCTTCTGAATCACTGGATGTGTCACTCAATTCCAAAGTTAAGTTCAATCCGGGAGATGAAGTAGATGGGACTCCTTGAGCACGTTGCTTGGCTTCTTTTCGTAGTCGGCGAGCTGCTTTTTCAATTTCAGGATCGTATTGAAGTTCACCTGCACGAAAAGATCGAGGCATAAAACAGAACAGGCAACAAAAATTAACTATATAATGAGAAATAAATCTAAAAGCACCAATCCCCGGCAACGGCGCCAAAATTTGATGGGTGTCGAATCCAAACAAAAATAATTCCTACTCCTAAATTTGTAGATAGCGATGAGCAGGGTCGAATCCACAGGGATTGGTTCAGATTATTTCTCAAATAAACGAATAAAATAAAAGGGGGTTTTTAATAATCGATTAAACTAAAATTAAACTAAATAACAAAAATTATTAAAATCAAGAGATGCAAAATTAAACAAGTAGAAGAAATCAATATGTGGTGAGATTCTAGCCTAAGGTGTTATCTCCGTTTTGATTCCAATAGTTGATCCTTGATGCAAAGATACTTCAATGTTCATGAATAAATTGGCTATAGTTATTAACAAGCTCTAACAACCTAGTTTCTCCTTAATTTATCGATAACCAAAACAAGCTCTTTGGTTATTTCTCTTATCGATTAAACAACCCTAAATAAGCTCTTAGGATTTAATTTAACAATAGCATTAAGAAATAGCGAAACACCAATTCTAACCAACAAACTCGCAAGCTCGGTTCATTTAGATTAGATCACATATTCCCATAACAACAATCGAAAACTTGTCCATAATCAATGTTATTAACTGCCACGAATATTAGAATTGACCAAACAATTACGGATTTGGGATTCTAAATGGCTATTTACTATTCCGACAATCAAATAACGGGCCCTTATTATTTAATTAATCAAAATAATAATTTCAACAAACACAGAAAATATGCAAATACTCAAGAACAAAGAAGGAATAAATATAAATTAGATCTCACAACTTTTGTAGAATCAAAACTTCAATAATCCTTGGCTAGAACTTGAGGTTTTAGCAATACATCTTGAAAGAAATAAAAACGCAGAATTTTCTTCTCCTCTCCATGTACAAAACGTGAATAGTGATTAATGTCTAGAAGATGGAATAAAATTCCAGCAATATCTAATTATATATGCCTAGCCAAAAGACTCCTAACTAAATAAAACTCTAATTCTAATGGAAGAAGGAAAATAATTACTTACTAGAATAAAATACTAATAAGACTCTTAAAAGAAATAGGAAAGCTCCTACAAGATGGGAAGATTCCTACAACTTCATGTGTCTTCTTCTTTTTCTTCTTTTTCTCCATCTTTTTCTTCATTTTCTTCTTCTTTCAAATTTCACCTATCAAAATAAAAATCGTAATAAATATCTATAATTTAAACTCAAATACTAATAAAAGAATAAAGGAAATATATGTAAAATATGCATAAAATGCACACTAACAAAAATTCGAGGATTATTAGAAAGCAACAAAACTTAGTCATAGTCAAATTAACCTGTTGAGCAAGTGCATAACTTAGTCTGTTCTACAGTAAAGGGACTTTTTTCCCCTACTTGTTTATATGCGCAGTTACTGCCAATTTGATCACTTCAAATTACAGCCCACTTTGTAGTATGAAAGCTTTCTTAAAATAAGATACAAACTGACTTCCCAATAGGCAATAAGCACAAAAAGAAAGACTTGGAAAGTGAGATTAAACGGGAACAAAAATAATAAGGATGCAAATGAAAGCTTAACATCTTTTCTCTGTAATGAGATCTTCTCGTAATATGCCTGGAAATAAAATACCTTCACATCTAACATCAAAGTAAGAACACAAACCTTTCACAAGAAGCATGTAAAGTATCCTTACATGCTCACTTGAAGTTATCTTTGGTGTATATTTCAACTTTCTAAAGATAAAGAAATTGAAACGGAAGCAAATAAAAGATCACACCCTCCCAAAACAACATTATTTTGGTCGTCATCTGTAGAGAATCTCCTTTTGAGCATTAAGACATGTGAGAAACTTGCAATATTATAGGCCAGATACAAAACATCTAATTATATACGAGAAGATTAGAGTCATTTTCAAGTTTTATATTGACCACTATGATACGCAACCAAACAGTAATGTCATCTAGCAACATTCAAAATCAAATTAAGAAATATAATGAGGGATAGGGATGACAACGGGGCGGGTTAAGAAATTTCCATACCCGGACCCAGCAGGTACCCGGCGAGTCCGGGTCCTAACCGTTAGACCCGGTCGATTTTTATTTTTTGACTTTTTTCTTACATTTTTTTTGTCTATTTTGTTCTCACTAACGCATTCAAAACAAATAAATAAGTAAATAACATCGAATCAATGATTCAACCTAAACACATCCGTTACAAGTCATCCGTTACTAGAGAATGAGAAGTGGGTTTTGAGTTTAGACTTTTGATTCTAATTAATTGACTTTTTTTTTTTTTTTTTATCTAGTTAAGATTGTAAGGTAAGTTGCTATTGCAAATAGCATTTTTTTGGATACAATTTATAAATACTAATAAGTTTTAATATAATTAGATATATAAAATTAAAAAATATTATAATTTTATTAATGGGATCCGGGTCGGGTCTCGACTGGACTCATTAGCCGCCCCGGATCCGGCCCCAAACCCATTCTTTTGGACTCGTACCCGCTCCAAAGGGGGCAGGTCCGGGATGAGTACTCGTTAGACCCGAATTCATTGTCATCCCTAATGAGAGAACCAAACTCAGCAATTGCAAATTTTCCACCACTGAAACTCATGCATAAACAGTTATTTTGTCTACCAATGTTCAAGATCAAATCAAGAAGCATGATCATAAGAGATCCCAAACTTAGCAATTAAATTTTTTTTATCACATCAACTCGCACGCATTAAGAGTTATCCAACCCATTAAAGTTCAAGGATCAATTTTGAAGAGGAGACAGAGAGGGCGAGGAAGATCTGATGATTTTTTAATTGTGGAAATGTGAACACAGAACTTTCACATTGTTGTTTACATTGTGCATAATATACTAAAACCTTATATGTGATAGTTCCAGACTTTCTCTACTTACCGCAATTGAGGAAAATAAACTTAACACAATTAAAAGAAATCCAGTACAAAACTTGGGAAATAAAATTAGAAAAAAATTAAAAGAAAAATCAAGAACCAAACTTAGAAAGTAAAGTTTCAAGTACAAAAGACAAAAAGTCTATAGCAAAATTTAGTAAATTCAAAATATTGAAACAAAAATGAAATAGGAAAACTCAAAAGAAAACTTTGGAAAATAAAATTAAAAAAATCAAAGGAAAAATAGAAAACCAAATTTAGAACGTACTAAATGATAGTCAAACCATTGAAGCCACACCATAGTAAAGCCTTCTTCATCCATAAATCCGTTATATCTTGAAATCTTCTAGTAATATGCCTTGAAACATCTTCACATCTAACATCAAAAATAAGAAACAAAAACTTTCACAAGAAACCTGCAAAGTACTCCTTATATGATCGCTTAAAGTTGCCTTGGTGCATGTTTCAGCTTTCTGAAAATAAAAGAGAAACTGAAACAGTAGCAAATAAAAATTTCACACCCTTCCTGAAAACATTACTTTCAGTCATCATCATCCATAAAAAATCTCCTTTTGCACATTAAGCATGTGAGAAACATGTAATCTGATAGATGAAAGACAAAACATCCAATTAAGAAAAGATTTAGTATGTTTTCGCTTGACCACAATAATATACAATCAAATAGTTATGGCATCTCTCAATTTTCAAGATAAATGTAAGAAGCATGATTAGGGACCCAAACTTAGAATATACAAATTTTCACCCCAACAACTATGCATAAACAGATATGTCATCGATCAATGTTCAAGATCAAACTATAAACTACGACGAGAGAGTCAAACTTAGCAATTACAAATTATTCACCATAGCGTACGTGCATTAACAGTTTATCCAAATCATCAATGTTCATGGATCAATTTTAAAGAATGACAAACTCAAACATGATCGATTTTGCATCCTTTGATCACTATATGAATCCAACCAAAAAGAAATATATTACCTAAAAAAAACTATGATCCCGCCCAACAATATAGCAATAGTTGATACATACTCCAAATATGAAGTATTCTCTAATAACATATTCAAATTACGTTCAATATGATAACCAAATTAAAACAGAATAAATAAGAAAAGAGGAAAAAGGAGGACGAGAGTAAAAACAGCAAGAGAGAGAGAGAAAAAAGATTTTGATGAGAACAAAAACCTTTCCTCATTCTTGTTTTTATTGCTCATATAAGTCTACTAACAGCACTTTGTCTATGTTAACGCATTTAAAGTGCTTTAAATTCAGGACGAAGATTATTAACCAATAAATAAGTTGCTTGAGTGCCAAGTTCATCTATTATGTAGTTTTTGAAGGGGTTGGTTGGACAAGTGGTGGTTTGTCGAAGAACTACACCTTGCACCGTTTGCACAACGACTATGAAATGGAGAAGCAGAAAACAATGTAGAACTGCACCTTGCACTGTTTGCACAACGACTATGAAACGGAGAAGCAAAAACAATGTATGGTCCCCGGGAGTAATGTTAGGGCTGAGTTATATCACAAGGAACATGTGAACCCATTTGGATATAAAGGCTGATGGCGGACATGAATTCAATCAAGACTAGCTGAGATAGAAAATGATACTATCCCATTACCTACCAAGTCCTAGCGAAAAAATATCGGTAAAAACTTATATGTGAGCAAGCAGGAAATGACGATGTCCATTCACCAGCTTGAGGGTGCGTATTGGAAATCGGATTCAATATATTGAAATCTCGACTTTGATATGTTTATATAATGGATATATCGGCGATTGAGTATGAGGGTTCATTAGATTCTGATGTGATTTGAAATTATTCTATCCCTGATTCTATTGCACCATGTAGTATTATCACCTACAAGTGTATGTGATTATTGCAGTTCAAGTACAATAATGTAACTTAAAATTTTAAACTTACCAAAATTTAAGGTATTTTTTTGAAATTTTTGGATTTAGCCAATCAAACTCTCTATACAGTTAGTCGTCAAATATCTTCAGCCCTCACAATAAGAGCCTAGAACTTTAAGTATGAAAATTCAAAACTAAGGTCAAGACACTAAAGTTAGAATAATCAAAGGAAATTTAAAACCAAACTTAGAAAAGAAATTATCAAGTACAAAATGACAAGTCCAAACCAAATTTAGTAAATTCAAATTACAAAAACGCAAGGAATGAATTTAGAGTACTATCACAAAAATTCAAAATCAAACTTAGGAAAACAAATTAATAGTGAATCAAAAGAAAACTTCACATCCAACTTAGGAATATAGAAAAAAAGTAAAAATTAAAAAGAAAATTCATTGGTTGAGTGAGTTGGTGGCCGCCCTTCCCTTGAGTAGCCACTGGAGTCTAAGCTGAAATTTCTAGATCTCCTGTAGAAATGGAGATTGTCTCGTCTAATACTATCTCTGTAATAATCAATCTTGCTTACTATAGAAACTGTAAACCAGCTCTACAGGTTGCAAAGCTTTTCGAATGTTCTTGAATGGTAAGAGAGAAAGAAAGAAAATAGAACTCGGTCGTTGGCGATTAAAAGGAGAAATTTCTATACTAGTCAAATTCACGAGAGAAGTACCCTTCTTCCTATGTGCTTGAAGTCGGATTATTAATTAAAAAGATAAAGAGAAAATTCAAAAATCAACTGGGCAAAATAAATTGATGTATTGAAACTTGAAAGCAAAAAGCAACAGAACTTAACAAGACAACTTTACAATAATTGAAAACAAAACTAAAAATCAAACTTAGAGAACTAAGTTTAAATTATGAAAACAAAATAATAAAACAAAAACTTAGAAAAATAAATTAAAACAACTATAAAATGAAGACCCATTATTTACAGCTAAAAGAAAAGGCTAAAATAAAGTGATAAAAGTCATTCCAAATGTACAACTTAAGTTGGGGCATATAGGTCAATTCCTCTTGCACTTAAGTGTGAGAGGACGACCAAATACATCCAAAATCACACAAACCGTGCGTGACATGCACTCTCTATTAGTTTCTAATGGAAATGGAGTTTCACGCAAGGTTTATTGAAACATAGGGTGTGATTTGCTTATTGTCTTAACATGAAAGGTTTAAGCATTTTCGAACTAACTGGTTTTTTGTTAAAAGCTCTTCCTATTAATGTAATTGGAGTCCTACTACTAAATGGTTTCCTACTATGTTTATCTATATATTATAATATAATATATAGATATGTTCAACTAAATTATGACTGATTGATGAATTTCTATGACTAAAGATATTTCATGATTTTTTTTTGGGATAATTGCATAATATACCCCTGTGAAACACGAAACCTGCACACATCCCCATGTGTTAAAAAAATAGTCTAAAATGCCCCTGTGATTTTAAAAACCCTACACGAAATCCCCCTCTCCGTTAGAACTAACGGAGAGTGTTGTGCACTCACTGGGATCGAGACTGAGTTAGATTTTTGTGTTATATATACTTTTAAAATTATTATTTTATCCTTCCAATTTTAATAAATAATAAATAAATAATTTAACTTGGGTAGGATTATTGGATCTGGGTGATCCAAACCCAAGCCCAAACCCCTTTTGTTTCATTTTTTGTTTTTTTCTCCTTTTGTTCTTTTCCCCCTTTTCTTTTTCTTTTTTCCCCCTTTTCCCCCCTTCTTCCATCGTCAATCCCAGGCGCCACCAACCTGCCGCCGCTGAACCATCCATCCCTATTCCCATGACCGCCGTAGACTGTCGCAACCACCACCTACCATCCCATCGCAACACCCAAAACCCCATAACTCCAAAATCTCCCTCGGATCGCCGCCCACAACAACTCGCTGCACCCCCCTCCACCAGCCCCACCGCAACACCACAACACCCATAGCCACCCCTACGCCACCACCATCTCAGATCTATGCCACAACCGACAAGAAGTTTTCAAATTTTGTGAAGATTTTCAGATTTTTTGTGAATTTATTTTTTCATTTTTCTGAATTTTATTTTCCTTATTTTTAGTCTTTATGATTCTTGTATGGTTTTTCTATGTTTTTTTTATTTTTTCTGAATTTTTCTTATATTTTTTTATGATTTTTCTGAATTTGTTTTCTATTTTTTGAAATTTTGTTATTTCAAAAAATTTATAATTCTTTTTATTTTTGGTTTTAAGTTTTCTAGAAATTATCTGGTTTTTTTATAAATTTATAAAAAAATTCCTGAATTTCCCGTTTTGTTTTCTATATTTTCTAATTTTTGTAATTATTTTTGAATTTTCATGAATTTTAAATTATTATTATTATTTTAAATTTCTGACAATTTTTGGAATTTTTTTTTCTGATTTTCAGCATTTTTATACCTGATTATGATATTAGTTATCTTTTAATAAAACTATTATTAAATGATCAAAGGCTAAGAATAAATGATCCAAAGGCTGGGATTAAATGATAATAAATATAATGATTTAACACTAGGGGACTAACGGAAAACTAACGGGTTAGTGAAGATTAACGGAAAGGGGAGAGTGTGCAATCTAATAATTAACGTAGGGGCATTTTAGACTATTTTTTAACACAGGGGGGATGTGCGCAGGTTTTCATATTCACAAGGGTATGATATATAATAATCCCTTTTTTTACCATTTTTTTCCAATTCATTGGTGTTCGCATATTTAATGTATGTTTTTTTTTATCGTTTACCAACTTCGCCAAACAGATCTTGGCCATAATTAGCTTGTATTCTATCATTTTCTGTTAATATTAATTGGAACTAC